>OZ014520.1:269018194-270293149 GCA_963966055.1 Lathyrus aphaca
CTTGGGCCTCGTAGGAAATGAGAGAATCCAGGGAACACGTTGGAATACTTGGTCTGCTGGAAAATAGGCATGTTAGATTTCACGTAGCGTAACGTTCATGACCAAGTCTCAGTCAAATACCCTAATTTCCCCTTGTCATGGTCGTGACAAGGGTGTCACGTTCGTGATCCATGTTTGATGCGTGTCACGGTCGTGAGGGACTTGTGACGACCGTGACTGCTCCTTTCAGCGTGTCACGGTCGTGACTCCTAGGTGACGACCGTGAGTGTTACAAAAAATGCAGGTTTATGCAGAATTCCTCCTTTCTTCATCTTTTAATGGTTGATTTTGCTCATTTCACTTGTGGCTCATGATTTAGCTCTGTATATGATGTACCTGCAAAATGGCAAAGAAAACTCGAGGAATCGGGTGTTAAAACGAAAATTATGCGATAAAACGGTATTGAAACATAGCAATATAATCGATACTTTTTCTCGTTATCAAACTTCCCAAAACTTAAACCTTTGCTTGTCCTCAAGCAAATAGTCGGTTGAAAATTGTCGGACAAGTTTTTATCAACGCACACACATAACAAACCGTACGAAGGAACCATTTTGTCAGATAAATCGGTACTTTGATAAAACACTAACGATACACTAATGACACAAGCAACAAGCTAAGTCGTCGACTTCCCGTTAAACGAAAAACATTCGGTAATTGCTTTACGATTCCACCTAGAGTCTTTCGATCTTATTTCGCCCGGTTTCATTCTAGCGCAATCACATTAAGCCCTTTGCCTTAGCACGCACATAGTGGAGTAGCCGGTTAGAGACTTTGATCCTTTATAAGCACGGGGTCTGGTACATGAATGTGGTAACCCTTCATACATTATCCAATTTGGAGGTTGTGGGGGATCGAGCCGTAGCACGCCCTACCAAGTTCAGAACCAGTACCTCTGAACCAACCCGCAATGCACTCCTTCTCATATTTCTCATTTCTTATATGCGACCGTGTACTTTGGTGCAATTTCTTTTCATTTGCATCGAGATATGAAGGATCATTATAGATTAGGCATCAAACACTTATATTCATCGGCTCCCCACGTGGTTTGTGTTCAGACGGTGCTGACTGCTAGTATAAACTACTAGGGGTTACTTTTGAACTGAAACTTAAGGTGTATTCGTAACAATTATCGGAACGGAATTTCTTAAGTGGGAAGTCTAAGGTGTCAAGACTGTATTGATCTTGTTGAATCGTTCTCAGCTTCCTAATTATGATTTCGTAGGTAAGTCGGGTAATGCGAAGAATTAATTAAAGATTTTTTTTCGGTATGGCTAAATAAACGGGGAAAGTTCGAAACTAAAGAAAATAGCACAAATATTGCTCTGTTTCATTAACTTACGAAAAGGAAATACAACAGAAATGGAAAAGTGCGGAAAGGGAAAATGCGGAAAATGAAAGGTACCTCTCCCACACTATATCAGACATTGTCCTCAATGTTGTGATATAATAGCGGTTAAAGTACAATACAAACAACGGAAATGGAAAAAACATAAACAAAAACAAAAACTAAGGCTGCTGATGACCACGGCCTCGGCTTCTGGTGCGAGAGCGTCTGGTCGGAGTCGCTTCAAGATCAGAACCGGTACCAGTGATAGTAGTGATATCAATGCGCAAAGCCTCTAGCTCGCTAAAGATCTCTCCGAGCTTCTCATCAGTAGTCTTCTGGTTGGTGGCAACAGCTAGGAGTAATGCATCATGCTGCTCCTTTTGCCTTCGCTCCAGTGCGACATTCATCTGGTTCTGCTGATGAATCGCACGGAGGACGTCCTCAAGTGTGATGTCGGGTAAAGGAGGCTGTCGGGCGGAGGACTCAGGAATGTCCTGGACAGGCTCAGCTGCATCCATGGTGTCTTGCATCTCGTCCGCTGGTGGATCGGCCTGCTCATCAGGAATGGGGGCATGGCCGACAGCATCCGGTAAAGCAAATAGCCAGTTGGCTCGGCTAGACGGATCGATGCGGTCGCGGCACGGCAAGATGATGTGGTGATAAACAGTGCCTTGGATAACAGGGCTGAACCTGTCATCCTCTCTCTGAGCAATCAAGTGGGCGGACCTGCAATAATTCTTCGTTAGGAACTCTGCGGCTCTGCTAGGCAAATTGACGACCAAGTCACCAAGATCCAGCTGAATGGCTAGGGTAGTGACAATGCCGCCTATGTAAAAGGGGGTTGCGCCTCTTTGTGATATGGACTGGATATGGGACAACATGAATGGGGCAGCATTAATGGGCTCGTCATTCAAGGTGCAGTGTAAGAACGAGAGCTCCTTGGAGTTGAGCTTGTGGTTACTCTCTCGTGCAAAGATGGTGTTGCAGATGATGCGATGAAAGTATCTGATCGCCGGGTTATGGATATGTGTAGAATTCAGGCTCTGAAAGGCTGAGGCACGGGTGTTGGTGATGTCGTGCCATAAGGTGAAAGCGGTTTCACTGAAATTGTCTGGCACGCGGAGGTGAGCTTCATTCCCGTGATCGAAGCCTAGCAGATCGGTGATCCTTGTTTGCGGAACTTCGAACTCCTGGCCGAGCATTCTGAATTTAGCAACGCCGGTGAGTTGACTCTGTGAACCGGTAGGAGTGATGTAATGAAACGAACTCAAAAATTCCAATGTCAGAAGCTCGAATGTGGGCTGGGGCTGACTGCATAGATCCCACAAACCGACCTTCTGAAGCATGTTCTTGACACTGTTGAGCATTCCCAACTCTCTCAAACAGACAGTGTCGACATATCGCGTGGGTTGAACACCACGGTTCTGGAATCGGATGAACCTCTGTCTCTGGTTTTCTCCAAGCTCACCATCTCTAAATTGAATTGCTTCCATTGCATGCAAGAACAAGAGTGGGAGATATTTGGTTTTTGAGGTTTGTGAGAAAAATGTAAAATGAGAGGAAATTGCTTCGGATTATAATGCAAGGTGAGAATGTGATAGGTGTGGAGTTAATGGAGAGGTTAATGGATTTTAATTTGGGTAATGGGAGGTTACGGAAGTTGGAAGAGATAATGGGGGATTTTGAAAGTTATGGAAGTTGGAAGAGGAAGAGGTTGTGAAGAAGAACAGTTCTGTTTCTCACGATTCCTATAACTGGGGTCGTAACGATCGTGATGGGGGGATGACGGTCGTGACGCACTAATTAGCTTGTCACGATCGTTAGAGGGTGATCACGACCGTGAGGGCTTAAAACTTAGAATATTTTCCAGAATGCATTATCTCTCTCACGCTTAATATAATTTATATAATATTTTATGATCACTTCTCACTTTATGTTAAACACAAACAATATATAATATATAATACCAACATAAATTTGTAAATTTCATCACACGAGAGATTATATAAAACATTAATCAATTTAAACATAACAGTAAATAAATTGAAAGCATAAAAATTGATTAAATTGGAAAAATTTGTAAACTAGAAGTGCTTTGCATTTGATAATTGAAGTGAAATTACATTAATAAAAATACGGTACGAAATTTTTTGCGAAATGTTAAACTAACTAGAAACGAAAACAATAAGTAAAATAAGCTAGATCACTACAGCATTTTCAAAAGTGCTTCTTCAAATCTTCGATTGCAGAGTTCAGGTGGTAGAATTGCTCACATGTTATGTCAGTTAAACCTATAATGTCCAATCGCATGCTCTTAATCTCATCCTTAACAGTATTTATATCGGATTGGTAAGCTTCAAGAGTGTTCATGATTTTTTTTAAGTTGTCAGCATATTCTACTTGATTCACTTCAGGGGTTTCAATCATTTCGTCAGTGTGGTCAATGTCATGGTAACCAGGAGGTGTCTCAGGGTCACTTTCTATATCGGTCATTATATCATCCCTTATCTTGTAAGATTAAGGTGTTTCAGGAGTAGATGGATAGTCAGGAGGGGTTAACTCATAAAGCCAATTATCCTTATTGTGAACACTTACTCTAGCATGGTTTAGTAGTGTGAACAGGGTTACTACTTCATTCCTGATTAGGTACTCGAAAGGTGGTTGCCCTAAATTCCTTATGATATGGCGGTTAAAGCAAAAGTTAAGATTCATAGGACGGATGGTACCCAAACGGTTACACCTGTGTAATTGGTATCTAAGTCCTAAGGCATCAGCAATCATGGTGACAAGACCTCCTACTAATATGGGTAGATCGGGTTCTTCTTGGATTCGGGTGAAGGTTTGCATCATGAAAGGCACACCATTGACTGGCTGTCCATTAGTAAAACATGACATAATGAATATCTCATCTTTAGATACTCCAGTAAGGTTCTCTTCTTTTCCAAAGAAGGTGTGGGCAAGGATCTTATGGAAGTAACGGATAGCAGGGTTATGTATCTCATCATTGTTCATGTTATTTGGTTCAGGATGGTAATTTCCGGTTAATGTTCCCCAAAAGAAATCCAGCTCAATGTCCATCAATTCTACCTGTGTGGTAGTAAAAGCAAATGGTCCACTAGGGAATCCTAATAAGCCAGCTAGTTCTTTATGGTTAAAGTCATATTCTATTCCAAACAGGCGGAAACTGATAAATCCTTTCCTGAATCCAAAACCGCGCTCGGGTAGGTAAACTAAGGAGCTGAGGAACTCAAGAGTGAGCTCGCGGTAAGTCACAAACTTTTGTTGAATCAGTGCATTCTCCCATCCAAGTCGGTTAAACAAGTATAGGATGCTATCATGTATACCTAAGGTTTCCATAGTCAGATCATCCGGGTACAGAGTCAAATCCATTGGTCTCTGTGATAACTCTTCAAATTTCATTCTTTGGTTCCTACCTCTAAATTTTGGTTTCCATAAGGTTTATCGGTTGGTTAGCCATAGTTAGTGCAAATACGGAGGAAACAAATCAGGGGGAGAAGGAAAGTGGAAAAGACTTTAGAAAATCTGTAAAAGTGATTTAAAATTAAAATAAGGAAAAATAAGAAAATAAAATGCATAAATAAAAGCAATAATAGTAATAATGAAATAAAACTATAATAAAATGACAAAACAAATAAACGAATAATAAAATGATAAATGACAAAATAATAAAATGATCAAAATGATTTAAATGATTAAATGGGTTGCCTCCCACTAAGCGCTGTTTTTATCGTCTAAAGTCTGACGTAATGCTTAGGTGTAGATTAATCAGGGAAATTAGTGGACAACTCTAAAAGCCTTAGACTATTTGCATAATCTCTATTTTCAACTTTATGATAATGTTTTAAACGTTGTCCGTTTACCGTGAATGGTTCACTATTCCTACCCTTAATTTCTATTGCTCCGCTCGGGAACACTCTAGTTATTTCAAAGGGTCCTGACCATCTAGATTTTAGTTTTCCAGGAAAGAGCCTAAGTCTTGAATTAAAGAGGAGTACAACGTCTCCCACACTAAATTCTTTCCTAGATAGGCGTTTATCATGCCATCGCTTAGTTCTTTCTTTATTTATCTTAGCATTTTCATAAGCATCTAGCCTTAACTCTTCTAATTCGTTAATATCTAGGATTCACTTTTCTCCTGCAACATTATAGTTTATATTGAGAGTTTTGATCGCCCAATAAGCTTTGTGTTATAGTTCTACCGGGAGGTGACAAGATTTTCCATAAACTAATTTGAAAGGTGTAGTTCCTATGGGTGTCTTGTAAGCTGTCCTATAAGCCCATAAAGCTTCATTAAGTTTAGATGACCAATCTTTCCGAGATATGGCGACAGTCTTTTCTAAGATTTGTTTGATTTCTCTGTTCGAGACTTCGACTTGTCCACTTGTTTGTGGATGATATGGTGTTGCCACACGGTGTCTTACTCCATACTTAGATAGTAATTTGTCAAAGATTTTTGAAATGAAGTGCGAGCCACCGTCACTTATGACGAGTCTAGGCACACCAAATCTGGGAAAGATTATATTTTTGAAAAGCTTTATTACTACTCGTGTGTCATTTGTAGGAGAAGCTATAGCTTCAATCCACTTTGAAACATAATCAACCGCTACGAGTATGTAATTATTACCGAAAGATGATGGGAATGGTCCCATGAAATCTATTCCCCAGACGTCAAAGATTTCTACTTCCAATATTCCTTTTTGAGGCATTTCATCTCTTCTTGAAATATTACCGGTGCGTTGACACCGATCGCAATTTATAACAGCGATATGGACATCCTTCCATAGATTAGGCCAGAATAGGCCGGCTTGCAAGATTTTTGCACAAGTCTTGGAAGTGCTTGCATGTCCACCGTAAGGAGATGAATGGCAATGAGCAATGACATCTTCTATTTCTTCTTCGGGAATACATCGACGAAAGATTCCATCGGGTCCTCTTTTGAACAATAATGGTTCATCCCAATAGTAATGTTTGAGATTGTGAAAGAATTTCTTTTTCTGATGATAGGTTAAATCAGGTGGAAGAGCTCCTGCAGCTAGGTAGTTAACAATGTCAGCGTACCATGGCAGTCCTACAGTCGTTTGGATTGTTTCCACGGGTTCTGGTTCATCTACGTCTAACTGAACTGGGTAGTTTCCTATTTGTGCTATCAGTTGTTCATACGGAAAATCATCGTTAATCGGCACTTGTTCGGGTTTAATACCTTCTATTCTAGATAAATGGTCCGCTACGACGTTTTCAGTACCTTTCTTATCTTTTATTTCGAGATCAAACTCTTGTAAGAGTAAAATCCATCTCAAGAGTCTTGGTTTAGCATCTTTCTTAGTCAATAGATATCTGATAGCAGCGTGGTCTGTGTAAACGATTATTTTCTCTCCTACTAGGTAAGAACGGAATTTGTCAAGCGCAAAGACAACTGCTAACAATTCTTTTTCAGTAGTTGCGTAGTTCATCTGAGCAGAATCTAAGGTTCTACTAGCATAGTAAATCGCATGAAGTTTATTTTCCTTCCTTTGGCCTAGAACTGCGCCTACAGCATAGTCACTCGCATCGCACATGATTTCGAAAGGTAATCTCCAGTCAGGGGGTTGCATGATTGGTGCGGTGATGAGGGCTGTTTTTAAAGTTTCGAATGCTTTAAGACAATCTTCATTGAATATGAACTCAGCGTCTTTCATTAATAAACCGGTAAGAGGTTTAGTGATTTTCGAGAAATCTTTGATGAATCGTCGGTAGAAATCGGCGTGTCCTAAAAAGCTTCGTATTTCTCGAACGGTTTTAGGGGGTTGAAGATCTTTTATGACTTCTATCTTAGCTTTATCAACTTCAATTCCCTTGTCGGATATAACGTGTCCTAATACGATTCCTTCTCTCACCATAAAATGACATTTCTCCCAGTTAAGCACGAGGTTTACTTTTACACATCTTTCTAACACCATTTCTAAATTTGATAGACATCATTCAAAACTTTGCCCGCATACAGAGAAGTCGTCCATGAACACTTCCATGATGTTGTCTATAAAATCTGCGAAGATTGACATCATACATCTTTGAAAGGTTGCAGGAGCGTTGCATAATCCAAAGGGCATTCGTCTATAAGCGAACGTTCCATAAGGGCATGTGAATGTAGTCTTCTCTTGATCATCTGGGTGGATAGGGATTTGGAAAAATCCTGAGTAACCATCAAGATAGCAGAAATAAGAATGCTTGGCTAATCGTTCTAACATTTGATCTATAAAAGGTAGTGGGAAATGATCTTTTCGAGTGACTTTGTTTAGTTTACGATAATCGATGCACACTCTATGTCCCGTCACTACTCTTTGCGATATCGATTCGCCTTTAGCGTTTTTCACAACAGTGATACCTCCTTTCTTTGGTACTACATGTACTGGACTAACCCATTTACTATCAGAGATTGGATATATTATTCCGGCATCTAGTAGTTTCTTAACTTCTTCCTTTACTACAGTGCTAAGGATTGGGTTAATTCTTCTTTGAGATTCTCTGGAGGTTTTGCAATCTTCTTCTAGCAGAATACGATGCATACAGATTGAAGGGCATATTCCTTTGATATCAGATATGTTATATCCTAACGCAGTTGGATATTTCTTTAAAACATCTAAAAGTTTCTTTGTTTCGATTGTTCCTAAACTGGAATTTATTATAACTGGTCTTGTACATTCAATGTCTAAGAATTCGTATCTTAGGTTCTTAGGTAAAGTTTTTAATCCTAATGTAGGTTTATCTTTACTTGGCATGGGATCCGGTGTGAGTGCTAAACTTTCGCTTAGACTATCATCCTGATATGGTTTACGCTAATTATCATCTTCGAAAATCGGAGGGATTTGAATTTTCATAATTTCAGAATAGGTAGTTTCTTTCATTTCCATTTCTCTTACACATTCGTCAATTACGTCCAATAGATAGCATGTATCCTCTATAGCTGGTGATTGTAAGAATTGTGTTAAAATAAATTCAACTTTCTCTTCACCTACTTCAAAGGTTAGCTTTCCTCTCTTTACGTCTATTATAGCTCCGGCTGTAGCTAAGAATGGTCTTCCTAGTATGATAGGTGTAGTGGAGTCTTCAGAGATGTCCATGATTATAAAATCAGTAGGAATGTAGAATTGTCCTATACGTACTGGGACGTTTTCTAGTATGCCTACAGGATATTTAACAGAGCGATCGGTTAGTTGAACAGACATTTTAGTTGGTCTTAGGTCTCCCATGTCTAGCCTTTTGCAAATCGTTAAGGGCATAACACTGATACTGGCTCCTAAATCGCATAGAGCTTTGTCAATGACAAATTTTCCTATTACACAGGGTATAGAGAAACTTCCTGGATCTTTTAGCTTAGGAGGCATATTATTCTGAATTATGGCGCTACACTCAGCAGTAAGTGTAACGGTTCCGTTATCCTCTATCTTTTTCTTATTGGATAGGATTTATTTTAAAAACTCAGCATACGAGGGCATTTGAGTGATAGCTTCTGTAAACGGAATAGTAATATTCAACTGTTTCAGAAGTTCGACAAATTTCTTAAACTGGCCCATCGTCTTGGAATTGGTTAATCTCTGAGGGTACGGAATTGGTGGTTTATAGGGTGGTGGAGGCACATAAGGTTTTTCTTTCTCCACTGCCTCTTGATTATCATCTTCCTTTTCTTCTGGATCATTCACCAATTCAGTCGGTTTATCCGGTTTTTGGTACATGGTTGGATTGTCAAGTCTTGGATCGGTAGGTCCGTCAAGTTCCTTGCCACTTCTTAATATCACAGCATTGACTTGTCCTTTCGGATTAGGTTGAGGTTGTCTAGGAAATACTCCAGCTGGTGCAGCGGTAGGTGCTTGTTGTTGAGCTACTTGTGAAATCTGAGTTTCAAGCATTTTGTTATGTGTAGCTAATGCATCTACTTTGCTCACTAATTGCTTAATCTGCTCATTAGTGTGTATGTTTTGGTTTAAGAAGTCCATGTTTGTTTGAGATTGGTTAGCTATGAAGTTCTCCATCATCAATTCAAGGTTCGATTTTCTAGGGACATTAGGAGCAGTCTTTTGATACCCTGGTGGTGTAGCTGGTGCTTGACCTGGTGCGTATTAAGCATTTTTATTCTTATAGGAGAAGTTCAGATGATTCTTCCAACCTGGGTTGTATGTGTTTGAGTATGGGTTTCCTTGAGCATAATTCACTTGATCTGTGGGAATTCCTGTTAATAGTTGACAATCAGGAACTTCATGTCCTGGAACTCCACATAACTCACAGTTAGGTGTTACTGCAGCCACGGTGGCTGTTGGTGTTATGGCCAAGTTGTCGATCTTTTGGTTAAGTTGGTCAAACTTTGCATTGACTTGGTCCATACTACTCACTTCGTACATACCTCCTTTTGTTGGTTTCTCAGTTGCGACTCTCTCGCTTCCCCATTGGTAATGGTTTTGAGCCATACTTTCGATAAGTGCATAAGCATCATTATATTCTTTGTCCATTAGTGCACCGCCTGCAGCAGCGTTAATTGTCATTCTTGTATTGTACAAGAGTCCATTATAGAAGGTATGGATGACCATCCATTCTACTAATTCGTGATGTGGACAAAGTCTCAGCATATCTTTATAGCGTTCCCAAGCTTCGAAAAGTGATTCGTTTTCCCTTTGCTTAAATCCGTTGATCTGAGCTCTTAGCATAGCTGTCTTGCTAGGTGGAAAATATCTGGTCAAGAAAACTCTCTTTAGTTCCTCCCACGTAGTTACTGAATTCGAAGGCAGAGATTGAAGCCAGGCTCTTGCTCTGTCTCGAAGTGAAAAAGGAAACAGACGTAGTCTGATAGCTTCTTGGGTAACTCCATTGGCTTTTACGGTATCTGCGTATTGCACAAAGATCGAAAGATGAAGGTTCGGATCCTCGGTAGGATTTCCGGCGAATTGATTTTGTTGCACGGCTGATATCAGCGAAGGTTTTAATTCGAAATCGTTTCGGTTGATAGCCGGTGCGGCAATGCTGGAATGCGGTTCAGCTTACGAAGGACTAGCGTAATATTTGAGTGGGTGATTCTGTTCTTCAGCCATCTCTGCGTCCTTTGATGTTACGACTGGTTTAGGTGGATCTAATTGAAGATCTGGAATATTGTAATTTTGTTCGTAATCGAATATCCGTCTTCTTACGTGTAAGAAGCGTTCCGATTCTGGGATTAGAGGTTGCAAGTCTTCGCCTTGGGAGCGAGTACTTGGCATACACTCGGGAATTTAGATTAAGAAAAGAAAATAGTTGTTACCTTAGTCTAGACAATGCTACCCTAAAGTGCACTAGTAACTAAATTAAGGTCCCCGGCAACGGCGCCAAAAACTTGATGGGCTAAAGACGTATCTAATTATGTGTCTAGCGGTATCTTAACTGCAAGTGCACAACCTATCGAAGTAATATTTAAGATTATCGATCCACAGGGACTCTATGATTACTTAGTGCTAGAGGAATTTCTAGTTTAGCTAAGGTGAAGGGTTGTCACGATTTTTGGTTGTTTTTAAAGATTAAAGGCGGGAATTAAATTTAAGTTTAATAAAATAATATTAAGGCGGTCGGTATGTAATTATGCTAACTTAGGCGGGTCAATCTAACCTAGGCTTATAAAGATGGTTCACTTAATCTATTCTGTAGAGGTTACCAGTTTAAATATCTTTAACTCACACTCTCGTGGTCTTATCTCAGATCTTACCCCTAAAGCCCTATGCCTGCTCTCGCTAGCCCATAAGTGTTTAGAGATAATTTTTGGAAACTTAGTAATTCTAATTTATTTTAAAGCGCTCTCGCTGTGTTTAAATTAAATGCCTAACTTTAGCTATCTTGTTAAAATCTCACACTCTCATGGTCTTGACCTAACCTAATACACTTTCCTTACTCTCCTAACAAAAAGGTTGATTTTATAATAAAAAGTCTCAGCCAGAATTTTAAGCTCTTAATTATTTTAAGCCTAGAGTTGATTTTACCGATTTAGTTTGTTTTAATTACATACCGCCCTAAGGTGCTTAGCTACTCATTATTGTTGAACCAGACAGAGGCAGAGAAATATAAAATAAAGTATGCATGGCAGAAAAATAAATACTTAACATTAAATAAATGTAATTTAAATAAAAACCTGGATAACAATAAAAAATAATTGACTCCTTCTTCCACAGGCTGGAAAGCTCGGAGTACTGACCGGAATCGGAAATAAATTCTAAAAGAATCTGAAGGCTTTGAAACAAATTAATTTATAACAATTTCCTGATGTTGGAAATTGTTATATGGTTGGTTGGGATACAGAAAATTAAAGCAAGAAAATTAATGCTGGAAAAATAAATGGGTGCAAAATAAAAACGGCAGAGCTTCCGCAAGAAAATTAAAAAATAAAACTCTGTAAATTGTTCATTGAAACAAATCTATTTATAGAAAGCTAAATGGGCTTGGCAGTTGGAATTTTGCTTGGGCCTCGTAGGAAATGAGAGAATCCAGGGAACACGTTGGAATACTTGGTCTGCTGGAAAATAGGCATGTTGGATTTCACGTAGCGTAACGTTCATGACCAAGTCTCAGTCAAATACCCTAATTTCCCCTTGTCACGGTCGTGACAAGGGTGTCACGTTCGTGATCCATGTTTGATGCGCGTCACGGTCGTGAGGGACTTGTGACGACCGTGACTGCTCCTTTCAGCGTGTCACGGTCGTGACTCCTAGGTGACGACCGTGAGTGTTACAAAAAATGCAGGTTTATGCAGAATTCCTCCTTTCTTCATCTTTTAATGGTTGATTTTGCTCATTTCACTTGTGGCTCATGATTTAGCTCTATATATGATGTACCTGCAAAATGGCAAAGAAAACTCGAGGAATCGGGTGTTAAAACGACAATTATGCGATAAAACGGTATTGAAACATAGCAATATAATCGATACTTTTTCTCGTTATCATACGTCTGATGGAATTTAATGATGCCTCTGGATTCGAATCGACTGTAAATAAATTTTGACTAGCAAGACTGCATCATGACCATAAGTCAGCCTAAATAGGGTTGAGTTGTAGCCTCTTTGGGAGACGTTCGACAAGCCCATAAAGCTTGATCTAAAGTCTTATGCCAATTCTTAGGTTTTTTACCCACATGCTTTTTAATTAGGTTAATCACCACTTTATTATCCGCTTCAACTTGTCCATTCGCCTGAGCGTAGTAGGGTGTCGAAGTAAGGAATTTGAACCCTACTTCTTTTGCAAACGCTCGCATATTCTTTCTAGTAAACACTGATCCCTGATATGTGGTTATTGTTTCTGGAATTTCAAACCTATAAATTATATGTCGTCGAATAAATTCGATGACTATTTCCTGGTCTACATTCACTAAAGGTATAACTTCAATCCATTTAGTAAAATAATCTATTCCAACAAGAATGTATTTTTGTCCCTTTGAAGAAGCTGGTCGAATTTCACCAATTAGGTCTAAAGCCCAACCCATGAATGGCCAAGGCTTCATAATCTAATGCAATTCACTTGCAGGAACGTATGGTATGCCTGCATGCAATTGGCATTCTTGACATCCTTTGGCAAAATCAATACAGTCTTTCAGCATTGTGGGCCAGTACATTCCTTATCGAAACAACAACCATTTCATCTTATGTCCACTTGATGCGCCCCGCAGACTCCACTATGTACATTCAACAAAGCTATATAAGCTTCTTCTTCGCCTAAGCATTTTAACAAAACCCCTTCTAAAGTTTTCTTGAAGAGCTCATTGCCAAAAAGTACATAGCTTAAAGCCCTGTACTTAATTTTCCTTTCGACTCTCATATTTGGATCTTGTAGATACTCCTTGATGGGCTTTCTCCAATCTCCAACTCTTGAGTCATCTACATTGAAAATTTCAAAGTTTTCTTTGTCACCATATCCTAACTTTATTGTTTCCAAATCTGATGGAGACAACTTAGTGGATATAACTCTTCCTCTAACTTCAATAGCCTTTTCTAGGTTTTCTTTCGACACCTTGTACCCAGATGTTATTTGAGCAAGTTCATTCGCCTCTTGATTTTCCATCCTGGGTATATGTTTGATGACCATATTATCGAATCTTTTAAGCTGTCTGTTGGCTATGATGAAATACATAATCAAATTCTCTTTTACGCATTTATATTCTTTAGTCAACAGTTTCACTACTAATTTAGAGTCACCCATTATTTCAACTCTTGTTGCCCCCAATTCCAACAAGATTTTAAGTCCAGCAATTAAAGCTTCGTATTCTGTTTCAGTATTCGAACACAAGCCTTCAACTTTGTACTTGAATTTTATTGGAATTTTGTTAGGAGAAATAATTAGTATTCCAACGCCAGTTCCATTCTTGTGACTGGAGCCATCAAATCATAATTTCCAAGGTTCCATTTCGACATACTCTATCCCATTTTCATTTATGGAATGGTCTTCTATAAAGTCAACGACCACTTGTCCCTTAACAGCCTTTAAAGGAAAATATTTTAGGGAATATTCTGTCAATGCTAAAGCCCACTTCCCAATTCTATTATGTAAAATAAATTTAGATAACATATGATTTATTACATCAAAATGAGAAGATGCATATACATCAACAGGTTTTATATAGTGTTTCAACTTCATACAAGAAAAATATACATATAAACATAACTTTTCTATAAAACTATATCTAGTTTCGACATCATTCGGGACCCTGCTAAGGTAGTAAATGGCCCTTTCGATGCCATTTTCATCTTCTTGACACATCATACTTCCCAGTGTTTTATCTGATGCTGAAATGTATAGTCTCATGCTTTTTTTTCTACAAGGAGGCATCAAGATTGGAGGGCTGGAGAGGTATTCTTTGATCAGATCAAAAGCAACTTGCTGCTCTTTCCCCCAGGCGAAGTCTTCCTTCTCTAGTCGAAGCAGTGGTGAGAAGGCCTGCGTTTTTTCACTAAGGTTGGAGATGAACCTTTTGAGAAAGTTAATTTTCCCTAGCAGAAACTGAAGTTCCTTCTTTGTTGATAGCACTTTCGCTTCCATTATGGCATTGGCTTTGTTTCCATGGATTTCGATCCCCTTTTTGTGAACCACAAAGCCTAAAAAGTCACTCGCCTGCACACTGAAAGCACACTTTAAGGGATTCATCTTTAAAGTCCAAACATCCTCATTCTCTCAAAAGATTGTCGAAGATGTTCTATATGACCTTTTCCTGAAACAGACTTAATCACAATATCATCAATGTAAATTTGCATGAAAGTTTCAATATAATCGTGAAAAATTGAATTCATAGCACGTTGATAAGTCGCTCCAGCATTTTTTAGGTTGAAAGGCATCATTATCCATTCATAAGTTCCTATTTCCCTAGGACAACAGAAAGTTGTCTTAGGAACATCTTCTTCGGCAATAAATATTTGATTATGACCAGAGTAGCCATCTAACATACTTAAGTACTCATGGCCTGCTACCGAATCTACAAGCATTTCTACAACGGGCATAGGGTATTCATCCTTTGGGGTGGCTAAATTTAAGTCTCGAAAATCAATACATACCCTAAGTTTGCCATTTTTCTTTATTACAAGAACTATGTTTGCAATCTAATCGACATACCTGGCCGTGCGGATGAATTTGCATTTCATAAGTCTTTCGACCTCTTCTTTTATTTTTGACAGAACTTCTAGTGTGAAACGTCTTAGGGCCTGCTTCACTGGCTTCTTTCCCTCCAGTATTGGCAGCTTCAATTCGACCACGCTTATGTCTAAACAAGGCATTTCATCGTAGTCCCATGCAAAGAAATCTTTGTATTCACACAACAACTGGACTATTTCGACTTTGAACTGAGGGTCCATCTTGTCACTTATGTAAGTTGGCCTTTTTTATGCCCCCTGTCCCAAGTCTATTTCTTCCAATGGGTCTTGTGCCACCATCTTCATGTTGGTCGTCATTGGATCTTATTCGAACCTCAAAGGCTCGTCATCATAAATGGCGTCAAGCTTTTGGTCTTGCCATTCGCCCATTTGAATGTTTTCACTATTTTCTTCAAAGTCTTCTTTTAGACATTGTTGGTTGGATTTGTTTTGATTGGCTTCGACGGCCATGAATTTTACTTCGGCTTTAAGTGTCGCTTTCAGTCTGTTTTAGGCTATGTAAGTTGTAATTATTTCTAACGCTAATGCTTCAGTCATAGTCTTCAAATTCACTTCCCCACCCAGTTGGTTCTATGTGGGCAATTCCCTATATATAGTTTGATTCATTGACAACTTCCTTATCCCACTAGAAACCATACGTAGGGTGAAGGTACATGGAGCAATAAGCATTGTCAGTTTTCCTGAGGTCAAAGTTGGCTGGACTACATGGGGGTATATGAACCAAGTTTTTGTCGAAATTGAGGCGGTCGACGTGGTTTACGTCAGTCATGAAATTACTTTGGTCCTCCTCTATGTTTTCCACTATGCCATCCTCTCTCCAAATAGAAATTCTTTGGTGCATAGATGAAGGTACAGCTCCCACGCCATGTATCCATTCTCTTCCCAAAAGAAGGTTATAATTTGCCTTCGACGTTATCACCATGAACATTGTTGGTCTCGTTATGGTTCCAACAGTTAAATCTACCTGGATTACACCCATGGTGGTTCCTATTTTTCCTTCGTAATTCAATAGTACCATGTTGTAGGGTTTGCCATCATAGTCATTCTTACCAATCTTTCATAACATAAAGTGAGGCACTAAGTTCACTGCTGCTCCCCCATCCACTAGTATTTTGTTTACTCCTACGTTTTCAACTTTTCCCTTTATGAACAAAGGCTTCAAATGTCCTTTCAATGAGTCATCTGGTCTTTCGAAGAATGCATTTTGTTCTTCCACACAACCATTGTTCATTATGTAATAGCATACGGGTCTGTGAGCCATTTTCTCTTCTTCGACACTGTCATCTTTGTCCTATACCTGCATCACCCTGTCATAATCTCTGGGCAGGATTGAGACCACGCTGCAGACAACGTCGAAAGAGACTTCTGAATCAGATTTGAAATCATCAGTCAATTCTTAATCGTCTAGAGCCTCCTCTTTTGGCTTCATTTGTTTGACCCTTTCTCCTGGAATTTTGTTGTTGGATACTTCCTTCTTTTCTAACTCTTGGATATTATGGCTTGATGTAGCTTTCTCTTTCTTGCCATCATCTCCTTTCACCGTGCCTCTTTCCACAACTTCCTTTTCTGCTCTCTTTTGCCTTTGGAACCTCTTCCACTGAAACTTTGTCATTGGGTTTTTACCCTTATAGTTCTCTGAGGGGTAAGCTCTTGGTTTCTATTTTTCGACCCCAATTCTTTGCGCTATCGAAGGTCCCCTTTGAACGTTGAAGCTGCTCCATTCTTTTCGTCCTTGAGTGTCCCTGATGGGTTGTACCCATCTATCGTCAGCGCCTTTTTTTGTAGGTTTGAATGAATTGTAGCTTAGACACCCAATCCTTTGCTGGTGGTGTTCACTTCTTCGTGGGTCATATCTTTCTACTTTTGGAGCTGGTATTTCCCCTCAGTTTCCTTTCCTTTTGGAATTTTCTATCACTTCCAAATTATTTGCTGCCTTCTTGTCAAAGATAGCGCTGCAACGTGGGCACAACTTCACTTCAGCTTTCCTCCTTTGACACTTCTTTATAAAGTCAATCAGACTTTTGTCTTCTCTTGGATATGCCAACCTCTGATACTCTTCTCGACAGAATTCTTCAGGAGCCTATACTGGGTTATTCTGGGATGTTTCGACCATATTGATACTAGTTGGTTTTCCACCACTAATCTTCAATTTGTCCATCTTTTCTATCAACCCCCTCTTAGCCTCACCTATCTCCTTTGTTGAGTCATCCTCTTCATTTGTAGGTGAGTTTCCACATGCTTTCTGGAAGCAATTTTCGAATGGCTTTCCCCTGGGATCCTCCATTATTCTTCGTAGGATTCCATAGGTGATTGGTTCTTCAGATACTTTGCCAATATTTTCTTTCATCATGGTAGCATTCTCACCAACTTCGGTCTTGATAGTGAAGCCTTCAGTAGCCTTCCTTTTGCTGCCATCCAAGTCATCAATAATTTTCTAGTCCTTTGTTATATTTGGGCTTTCAGTAGCCTCCTATTCCTTTTCGACGGAGTCCTCAATGGCTTCTTCGTTTCTTGTTTCGTTGTGGCTTTCAGTGGCTTCAACTCTGGTCGTGTTGATGAGGCCCTCTGTGGTCTTCAGGTTTGCTTGGACGAAATCCTCAGTGATTTCGCCAGCTTTTGTTTTGCCAAGTGTAAACACCCCAAATTTGCCCTCACTTTTTCTCACACCATGGATTATGATCTTTCATATTGCATTTTCATAAGCATGTCATCTCCCACTGCATATTTATTTCACTGCATAAGTTGCACAATTAGGGTTTGTGATAAGATGAATCCAAGAGGTGATATGAGTTATTTCAAAGGTCTTGAAGCATGCCAAGATGGTCATGAGTGTTCTATGACATTCCTATGATCATCTTATGCTTCCCAAAGTTCATTAAAGTCAAAATATCACAAAGCATTGCAAAGGTTTTCAGGCAGGCTAGGGTTTTTCTGCACAAATTACCTAAAATTAGGGTTTTGGGTTTGAAGCCCTTAATCTCAAATTTTTTGGTCATTATTGATTCTAATGGTATTTATATGTTATAAGGAGCATGTGTACCAAATTTTATGAAGAAATTCATTGTGGAAGTCATCTGATCAACTGGTAACTTATTGTGCAAGAAAAGTCAGAATCAGGGCATCTGAGGACACCACCAATGGTACCAAAGGGTCATCTTCATCATTTTGAGGTTCTATGATCTTTATTTGATCTTAGAAGTGGTTAGAAGTTCACAAGATTGAAGAATTTCAAGCCATTTGCAAACTTTCCATTTTTGGACATGACTTGTAATGAAAACTTTCCATTTTGGGAAAGATTTTCAACCTCCTATTTCTTGATCAAAAAGGCTTCAAATGAAAAATCTTTAAACATGAAAGTTGTAGATTGGATCTTCCCATTTTCAAAAAGTACAAGAACTCCTCTTGATTCATCCTAGAACTCAAGAGATGATGTTTCAAATTTGGCAAAAATCTTATAATTTTCAAGTATGTGCCAAAGAGGGATTTTTGCAAAACCAAGTTTTAAGACTTCTAATGACCTCTAATCCACTTCTAAGCATCATAGCATGATAACACAACTTGCCTTGACCAAATTTGTGCCTTGGATCACAAGATTTCATGCCTAATCTTCACAAAATTTCCAAAGAGGGAAAATTGCAAAACCACTTCAAACTCTTGCATCAAGTGTTACAGCTCATCAAAATCAATCCAAAGGCCCTCCATGAATCAAGTTGAGGCAGGACAAGCCATAAAAACACCTCTGACCCATGCCATGCTTGTGGTACACTTTCTTTGACTTTTTTGCAAATGAGACCATACTAATCACAATATGCCACACCAACTCTCTGAACCAATCACCATGACTTATGTGAACATCAAGGACTTCAAAACACATAACATTCAATCCTGAAACCTCTCACACAATCAGATTCACAAAATTTGGAAAAAACTTCATTCCTTCGAAACTCCTTGCACAACCACTCAAACTCAAAACTCTCTTCATCGTTCAATCATACACATCCTAAGGATCAAAAATCATCCATCACAATGGCCTAAACCTCAACACAGCAAGACTCCATTTTTTGCCAAACCAGAACTGGACACTTCAAAATAGCCATTCAAAGCTTGTTCTAAGCATCTCAATAGCCTCAGGGGACTCAAAAGACTTGGTTTGCACAAGAAAGAAGGTCAGAAAGCTCAAAACTGCAAAGCTTCATCTCAGGTAACCATCCAAAAACATTTTTCCAGAACTCATTTTTCTTGTTGCAATGTGATTCTACATGCTTCCCTGATTACCATGATGTGTTTAGAACTTGAAATGAGTGAGAAATGAGGATGTATGGATGATCTGAAATTTTACCCGTGAAACTTGTTTGCTTCGATTCTCTTGTTTGATGTGTTATAAATGATTTGTGTTGCTTGATTCTTGTTGTGTGATGTTAGAGGAACATTTTTGGGCAATTAATTTGGGGTGGGGTGGCCTGTAGAGAGACTTAGGGTTTGGGGTCGCCGGAGAAGACGATCGGAGCTTCTCTCTGGTCGCCTGAGTTTAATTAGGGTTAAGTGTGTGAGTTTGAAGTTGGACCATTGGATGAGTGATTAGATTAAGACAGGCACGGCCCAGATTGCTTCATTAAAACCCTAAACCTAATTAATTAGATTAATTAATTTAATTTAGTCAGGATGAATAAGGACCATACGATCACGCGCGAACCACAACTTTGAACCATGGCCTTTGATCTTTCCTACCTGAAGTCACGCTGACCTGTCATTTGGACCATTGGATCTCTCAACTTTAGATCTCAGCCTCTCCTTTTGCATACTTCTCATTTTTATTTTATTTTCTTTACATTTATTTCATGTAATTATTTAAAATAGTAAAAATGTTTATAAAAATCTCATTTTCTGCGTTTTTATTTCAAATATTATTCAAAACTCAAAAACATTTTTATTTTTAATTTTTGCATTAAAAATGTATTTTTAAATCATTTAAATGTATTATTTAATAAATTAATTGATTTTAATTAATTAAAAATACATTTAGGTATCTAAAAATCACAAAAAAAATCATGAAGCATTTTTAGACATTTAGAACAATTTACAAACTCACCATACAAATTTCTTTTTAGGTTTGATCATGTTTTCACAATTTACTTTAAATTAGGGTTCCTAAAATTCACATTTTTCTAACCCTAACTTGAAAAAATCATTCCTGATCAACCATGATGAGTTTGTATTTGGTTCTTTTTGCATTGTTTCATACTTTGCATCTAGTATCTAGGTTATTTAACTCATAATTTTGCATTGCAGTTCCAAATTATTTTGCATTTTTCATGAAGAATCACCCAAAAACCCTAACTAACTTAGTGTAAACACCCCAAATTTGCCCTCACCCATTCACACCATGGCTTGTGATCTCCTCATATGCACAATCTCAATCATACCATCTCATATCACATTTTTGATTCACTGCATAGATTCAAAGTCATCTGCATCTAGGGTTTGTGATCTGAGTAATCCAAGAGCTTCTTGAGCCACTTCAAAGGTCATCAATCACTTAAAAGGGGTCCATGTATGTTAAAGCATCATATTATATCCTCTCAAAGTCAAGAATGTCAAAGAATCACAAGAACTGAGAATGGCATGGAAGCAGAGCCAGGCTTAACTGCACAGATGACCTAGAATTAGGGTTTTGGTTTCAAAGGGGATAACTCCAATTTTTTTGGTCATTCTTGTTTCTATTGGTCTCTATATGATATAGGGATCATGCATATCAATTTTCATGAAGAAATTCAATGAGGAAGTCATCTGATCAAGGGTTGACTTTCTAAGCAAGTCAGTGCAAAATCAGGGCATCTGAGGCCCCCAATGACCCAACCAAAGGGTGTTCTTCATCATTTTGATTGTGTATGATCTTTATTTGATCATAGAAGATGTTGTAAGTTCACAAAATTGAAGAATCTCAAGTCATTTGCAAAGTTGACTTTTTGGGAAAGTTGACTTTTAATAAAAATTGCCATTTTGGGAAACTTTTTCAACCCTTACTTTTTGATTCAAAAATGCTTCAAATGGAAAAAATTTGGTCATGAAAGTTGTAGAATGGATCATTCCCTTTTCAAAAAGTACAAGAACATGACCTAATTCATTTTGGATCAAAAGTTATGGCTTGTTAAAGTTGACTAAAATCACAAAATTTGAAGTTTTCTACCAAAGAGGCATTTTACAAAATGCTATGTTCAAGTGTTCTAAAGGCCTCAAATGTGTATCATTTCTTCACAACATGATCATGTGACATCTAAAATTCAGAATGGGCCAAGGGATCACTCATCTTCATGACTTATGGAGCAAGAATTCTCAAAGGAAACAAAAGTGAAGCAAGTTGCAAAAACTCACTCAAGTATGAATCCACTTGCTTGCTGACTTCATAATCAATCCTAGGGCTCTCCACACTTCTTGCTGCGCAGGACACCCCATCCGTCCTTGGCTAGCTAGTAGCCCATGCCTCTCTTACACAAACTTGACATTTTGGCAACTTGAGCCATACCAATCACAGCAGTACACATCAACTCATCTGACCAATCCCATTTGTTTATACAAACCAAGAGCAAGACATTTCACATAATACACAAGCCTGAAAGCACCAAGAACAAAGCTCTCTCATTTTTCACCCCATTTTGCAAAAGCTTTCGAAACACTCTCCACAAGCTGCAAACACACAAACCAACTTCACAAATCAACTCAGCATACTTCACTGATCAAAAACTACCCATCACCATAGCCTAAAACTCACTGAAATCGAAATACGATTTCCACCCCCCCTTGAACAGAACTTCAGCAATCTTCCAAACCACCCATTATAAACTTCAAACAAGCATTGAAAGCTTCTCAGGAGGTCCATTGGAGTTGATTGGAAGCAAGAAACCAGCCAGAAAGTGCTAGAAATCAAAGCTTCGATTCAGGTAGCCATGGAAATTCATTTTTCCAGAACTCCTTTCTCTTGTTTCTAAGTTGATCTGCATGCTTCCCTGAGTTCACTGAACATTTTATTTTTGAAAATGATTGAGTTTTGAGGTTGTATGCTTGATCTGAAAGTTTGCCCGAAAAAATGTTCTTGCCTGTTTCTCTTGATTCGATGAAAATAAATGTTATTTGGGTTAGGGTTTATGCTTAGGGTTGTTCATAGATTGATTCTGGAGATTTAGAGCTTTTGAAATGGCCTGGAGAGTGAGATTGAGTTTTTGGTTGATCGGAGAAGATGACCGGAACACTGTTCCGGTCATCTGAGAGTAATTATGGTTAATTAATTAGGGTTTAGTCTTAATTACGTGAATTTGAATCTTGGCCGTCCAGATGCGCGCCAAGTCCACTCCCGCGCGTGTGAGTTTGAATGCTGGCCATTGATTGTGTTGACTTTTTTTTTTCCAGTTTAATTTCATTTTATTTGCATTTAAATTCATTTGTTTTCTTCATTTAATTAAAAATAGCAAAACATTTTTAAAAATTCTGAAAATTTTTATGCAACCTTTTATTAAATTTCAGAAACCAAAAACATTTTTATTTTTATTTTTTGCATTTAAAAACATTTTTAAATCATTTAAAAGATTATTTTTAATTAATTAATGAAAATTAATTAATTAAAAATACTTTTAGGTATTTAAAAATCACAAAAAAATTCATGAAACCTTTAAAACCATTTAGAAACATTGTCCAACCTTCAAACCAAATTTCTTTTTTGATCTTGATGTCTTTTGATAATTTTTCATAGAATTAATTTCATTTCAAGGCATTATTTTGATCCAATCTTTGAAAATTCATTTCTGCCTAGTCTTTAAGAGTTGGACTTTGATTCTTTTTGCATTGCATCTTGTTTAGCATATAGTTTATAGGATTAAATTGGCATGATTTGATCTTGCATTTTCAATTTGTTTGACATTTTTCTTGACAAGGTACCTTAAAACCCTAGAAATCTTGAGAAATTCATAACTTTCACTAGGTTAAGAATTGGATCCCCTCCTTTGGGTAGTGAGTTTGTATAGGTTTAGGGTTCCCTTGAATGCATTTTCAATTTTTTATCTTGATGTTTGCTTCTGGTTTTGATTTTTGTTTTGTGCATTGATCATAAACCCTATTTTGGGCTTCCTTTTGCATTCATCTTGCATTTGCTTGCATACCATGACTTGCCATGACATTTTATGCATCCATTTGATTCATAACACATCTTAGGACATATTAGAATCATGTTTGATCATTGCATCTTTCATTTGCCATGTTGTATGTCATTTGCATTCCATAACTTTTCATGTATGTTCATGGTTCTAAGCATGCTTCTCTTGCATCCACATGTTTGTATGATTATCCTCATGCCTTGTTTCATGTTTGAATCATCTCATAACATCATTATCATCATACTCATTCTTCTGGTTTTGGTTTGCATCATGCCATTTCATCTCATTTTGCATTGTATAGCATTTCTTTCACTAACTTTTCAGGTGGTAAGTCACTTTGAGAAGTGAATTTGCCTTCACTTCTCATAATCTTTTTCCATCTCTCTTATGCATCATTGCTGCATTTTGTCTTGTGCTTGAGATTGAGCTTGCTCTCTTTTCTTCTTCTTACTTTCTTTCTTCAAGTGACTTGTCTTCTTAAATGAAGCAAGTTACTTTGCTTCTCTTTGCTCCTTTCATCTGCTTCCTGGTGGTTCCTCTGAAGTTCTTTCTTGTAAACCTCACAAGCCTTAGGAACAACCAAGCATGACAATAATTAGGGTTTTGATTAGTCCCCCCATTAAGTTTTTACCTTTGTGTCTCTTTGAGTCTTCTCTTCTCATCTCATAGTCAAGGACTAAACCCTAAAGGCTTTAAGGCTTTGTGATTGAGCTTATGCCTGCATCCTTCTATTAGGATGGAGTGTATAAATTTAATCCTAAGTGTTAAACCCTTAATGTGTTTAACTCCTTTAATCAATTCATCTTAATAATCATCAAGACATCAAGCTTGTAACTTGGGCCTTGCATTAGGGTTCTAATTCTTCCTTAATTGGTTAAGAAGGACTAACCCTAGTGTTAATGGACAAGTCCTCCTCAAGTTGTCTTACAAACCCTAAAACTCACTTCATCATCTTATCATTAACTAAAATCCACTTAATAAAGGCTTTGTTTTGTCATGGGTTTAATCCCTAACCATGGATTAAGTTGAGGAGCTTTCCTCAGCTTAAACATTCTCATCTATTATCCTTCTATTAGGATGGTGTAATGAGTCTGTTTAATCCCTGATTATGGCTTAAACTCATTACTCAACACCAAACAGAAACAACAAAAACATCTAAATAATCACAAGTAGGTTAATGATCTTAATCCTACATCAAAGGTGTTTAAGTGTGAGAAGTTGACTTCACACTTAAGGTATTCTCATTACCCCTAATCAGAGGGAAGATGTGATGAGTTTACTAAATCCATTGGTTTAGGCTTAAGCTCATTAACTTATGACAAACTTTCAAAAGTAATAAAAGACTGAAAGCATCAAAACAAACAATAATCGTCTCCTCCGGGATTCTTTTCTCATCTCATTCACTCATAAACGAGAACTTGCTTCTTCCGTCTAATGCAAGACAGTTTGCACCTGAGCCAGACAGGTCTTACACTTGAGCATTGACAAGCAAGCAGTTCACAAGTCAATTCATCTTTCAGTCTCTTTGGGTCGAACTACGGTGTTCTGACTTCCTCATTGCACGAGAGGATACGTAGGCATAACTTAACAGTTATCGAACAAAAGTCTCTGTATATTCCCCCTCTTCCAGCATCATTCTTTAAGCCTCTTTATCTTGGGCTTTGCACTCTTTCCTTGCACTGACACCCTTTCATCTCACTTCACTTTTCTTACATTGACACCTGTACATCTCTTTCCAGCTCTTTTGATACACAGATTGCACTGACACTACCCCTTTAAAACACAAATCTTTTAAGCGTGGATCCCATCGAGTACGACGGACAATCTGGGTGCTAATACCTTCCCAGGTTGTAACCAACCCCCTTTCTCAGTCTCTCTGGTTCGCAACCGTCTTATCCATATCTTTCTAGGTTTATGCAGCATTACCTTTCCTCCGGGATAAAAATGCCTAGCTGGCGACTCTTTCTTTCCCTGTGAGTTCACTCCTGTGTGTTCTCACATCCTTCCTTTCGCCGACTGTTCGCGTCTGTACCTCATTTGAGCTCAGTCTCATCTTTCGGGAGCGACAGCTTGGCGACTCTGCTGGGGAACCTTATACTGTAACTAGGGCTTCTGGTTCTCTTTGTGGGTTCCTCCTAGCGCTTGTTTGATTTGTGTTTACTGGGGTGTTATGTGCTATTTGTGTTTGTATATTTGTTTTACTTATTGCTTTATGTACAATTATTTATTGCTTTCTTTACAGCTTTATATACATCATACTGTCATACTATTTTGGCTGGATCTGGTTTTGTTGCTTTGGTGGGTGGGGTTCTACTGAGAGTTAAGGTCCTATACCTGGGACCTAAGTGACACCTAGGCTAGAGTGGTTCATGTTCTTTCCCATTCCATTTCGGTCTGGTGCAGGAATATGAAACACGATTCAGATATGGGTTTCTTCTTGAGAACTCTGTGCTACAGATCTCCTGTAGTGCTAGGGCTATCTGGGAAGCCTGCTAAGTCTGGATGACCTTTATTATGACCTTCAGAAACTGAGGTGAATTAGAGGAGGATCTTTTATGGTTATTGTAAACACTGTACCTCCGGGTTAGAAGTGTTTACACTTTTCATAACTGATCCAAGTCCGAGGATCCTTGTTTTAGAACACCACCTGTGAGAGGGTTGGGCTGTTTACAGGTTTGCAGGTACCCTTGACCCCATCATACCCTGTTACTTTGTTTGATTAAGAATACTCCATTTTGGGACAGTTCTTGTGATTTTAACCCTGGACATGTGACTCTTTATTTGAGTCCCCCACCTTGGTTACTGGACTTATGAACCTCCATCTGGATTTCTTGAACATACATGGACTTATACCAGAGCAGTAATCAGATCCAGCTTGATCATAAACCCTTGCATATCATTTGCATACATCATCATTGCATCATTTAACATTTGCTTATTTATTTTTCAGGGTATCCATATTACATTTGGCTTGGTTTTGACCCCTTCATCTGCATAGACCCCTGTTCATCAGCTATCTGCTTCAGCCATCTTCACCAGTTGCCTGCTTCAGCTACCTCCATCATCATCCTCAACCTATCAGTGGCCCATCTCTAGTATCAGTCTTCATCATCAGCATCTATTCCCAGCAGTCATGGCACCCAAGAAAAGCAACATCTCATATCATTTCTTTGAGCCTGAGCTGACTGGCATCAGGAAGATCCAGGCCCTTATTACTCCAGACCATATACCACTATTCAGAGAACATTATGGAGGCATCCTTGATGTGGTTATGGATTTGGACCCTTCTCAGAGGAGCTTGATTCACACTTGTCTACAGTTCTATGATCCTCCTCTGTCAACCCTGAGATGGTTTTTCCCAGCAATGAAGAAGTGGCAAAGGCACTGTATCTGGAACCTTTTCTGATTGAGCAGAACATGACTACAAAGGCTGGAATCTCTGGTCTACACTTGGATTTCTTGACTTCTCAGGCTACCCTGAAGACTTCCTTGGGAGAATGGAAGGCAGTCTGTGCTTTGTTAGCCCTCAGCATATATGGGGTTGTACTTTTTGCAGATGAGCCTAAGTTTATTAGCAAGAATGCCATTCACCTTTTCATTCTGAGGAACCCAGTGCCCACCTTACTGGGAGATTTCTACTACTCTGTTCACCAAAGGAATGAAAAGCAAAGAGGAAGATTGGTGAGGTGCTGTGCTCCCCTGTTCCATACCTGTTTGCTCAAACACTTGCCCAAGACTGATGCATTCTTGAATCCTCACCAGCAGAAGAACTGGGCTAGAAGACTCATTGCTTTGACCTCAGATGACATCAGGTGGTGCACTCAGAGCACCAAGGGCAAGGACATCATTACTAGTTGTGGGCAGTTCCCCAATGTACCTTTGATAGGAGTGAAAGGTTGCATCAACTACAACCCTCTGCTATTCAAAAGACAATTGGGCTATGCATTGGTCCACCCTCCAAGAGCACAAGACTTGGCTGAAACCCTTTATTGTGAGATTAAGCCTAATCTAGCTGTTATCAGGCAAGCATCCTGGGCTTGGGACAATGTCCAGACCAAAGGGATGGCCATTCTTGGGAGATGCAACAATGTGGCCTCAGCACGTATCATGAATGGTCTCATGCCAGGGCTCAAATTTCTGGGATGCCCTTCACCATTGAGGATGCACCTGGACCATCCACAGCACCACCTCCAGCCACTGTCAGCTTAGAGGAGTTTGAGAAACTGAAAGAGAGGAATGAGAATCTGACTCAGGATCTACAGAAGACCCTCTGGGAGAGGAGTGATGGTCGTCTGGACATTGAAAGATTGGAAAAGCTTAAAGTGGAGCATCTAGCCAGGATTGAGAAGTCAGAGGACTACATCAAGAAGTCAAGGGCAGGAGAGCAGATTTTGAAGAATGCCTGTAAGGAGGCTTAGTTTCAGAAGGCCAGGACTGATCTCTATCTAAAAGAGAGTCAAGCTAGGTGGGTCAGGATCACTGAAGCTCGCACTCAGAAGGATAAGAGAACCCAGGACAAGATTGAGCAGTTGGAGGCTAATGCAAAGGAGCAACAGGAAGCCCTGCTAGCAGCCCAGAAGGAGATCTCAGAATTGAAGCTTAGGGCTGGTGTGAAGAGGTCAAAGGACCAAGGCAGACACAAGAAGCTAACCACTGCTATTGCCACCAGGAACCTTCTTATCAGGAACCTCACAGAGCATCCAGCTGATCCTGTAACTGAAGCACTTCTGAAGGAAGTTCAGGAGGATGAGTTTGGTCTTGGTGTCTGACTTTTGCTTGTTGTTGCTTTCATTTCATGTACTTTTCTTTTTTATGTTATATTTTGACCCCTCAGGGGCATGTATTGTAAGAAACAAACTATGTATTATTTCCTGTTTGTAATATATTTATCAGTTAGTTTCATTTAAGTCTCTCTCTTTCGAGCAGCAAAAGCATCTTCCTCAGGGGTCTGGAAAGGTCAAAACCAAATGCCAAGCCGGATATCGTGGAAACAAATAAGCATACTGCATTGCATACTAACCTTTTGTTTTGTTTTGCAGGCTTTTGTTTTGTTTGTTACTAACTCTGTTGTGATTCAGGAACTATTGCTCGCCGTCGGGTGTTCCCACTCAACCGTCCACACAGATATCCCACCCGCAACAACCTTCCGGGTATACAGATGGACCAGGTACAACAGGATCTTACAGAAGTCAGGACTCAAATGGCCAACGAGAGGTTGGAAATGAGAAACCAGATGACTCAGTTCATGGAGGTGATGAATGGATTGGCACAGAGCCAAGAAAGATTAAGGGCCTTAGTAGTAAGGCATACCCAGGAAGACCCCCATCTAGGGACTGGAGGAACAAGCAACAATGAGAGGGTTCAGCCTCATATTAATCCCCCAGTATTTGGGCCCCACCTTCATCCAGAGATCAACATCCCTGCTAATGTACAAGGGAATGCTACTACAGGCAGAGTACTACAAGAAGACCCCCAAGAAGATCAGTTCACTGTGATGGGAGCTGGGGATGAAGCCTATGACAGAAGGCTAGATGAAATTGCTGAGAAATTAAGATCCTTGGAGTCTCAAAACTCCTTGGGTTTTGATGTCATGGATATGGGCTTAGTGGACGGGGTAAGGATTCCCCACAAGTTTAAACCTCCGTGCTTTGAGAAGTACAACGGAACTTCCTGTCCACGAACCCATTTGCAATCCTTTCTAGGGAGGCTGAAGGCATACACCATGGATGAAAAACTGTGGATGTTTTATTTCGAAGACAGTTTAACAGGAGCTTCAAGGGAATGGTACTCTCATTTGACCAGAGCAACCATCAGATGCTGGAAGGACCTGGCTGAGGCCTTCATTAGACAATACCAGTACAATTTGGATATGGCTCCTAACAGGACCCTCCTGATGGGAATGTCCCAGTCATCCAGAGAAAGCTTCTGGGAGTACGCCCAGAGGTGGAAAGGGAGATGGCCGACATGTTTATGAACACCCTTCAAGGGACATACATTGACAGGCTAGCTGCCTTTTCTTCCACCAGCTTCGCTGATGTAGTTATAGCTGGAGAAAGAATTGAGAGCCTACTAAAGATGGGGAAGATTCCCGACAATGGAGCAAGCTCGTCCAACAACCCCAGAAAGCCTTTTGTGGGCCCAAGAAGAACTGGCGAGACTAATGTTATCCATACCAGCAGAGGCAGACCCCAGTATGTTCATAGGTCAATGGCAGCTGTCACCATTCCCGCTCCAATTCATCCACAACCAACATACCAACCACAACAACAACCCCACTACCAGCAACAAGCTCCGTATCCACCTCAGAGAAATTATAACAACAACAACACCAGCAACAACAATCAGCAAAGACCTTTTCAACAGAGACCATCTCAGGCCAATAGGGTGATTGATCCGATCCCTATGCCTTATGCCGCATTATTGCCACAACTCCTGAAACTCAACCTGGTTGAGCTAAGGACATTGGCACCTCCAGATCCTGCCAGTCTGCCCAGAAATTATGACGCCAGCGCCAGATGTGCTTTTCATTCCAACGCACCTGGCCACAGTACAGAGAAGTGCAGAGCTTTGCACATGAAAGTACAGGATCTAGTGGATTCTAAAGCTCTAAACTTTGCACCCCCGCCAAATGTCAGTAAGAACCCTATGCCCAACCACGGAGGACCCATAATTAATGCTATTGAGGAAGATAAGCCGTCTTTCTTGATAACCAATGTGGGGCAGATTCGGACACCCCTGGTAGAGATTAAAGCTCAACTCCTTGAATGCCAGATGTTCCCCGGGTGTGAGCTCGGGTGCGGTTATTGCAACATTTCGGTAAATGGGTGTGATAACTTGAGAAGTGGCATAGATGGTCTCATCCAGAGTGGCTTACTTCAAATCACAACATCAACACCTCCAAATCCAGCAATCTCCTTGACAACAATTCCCGAGTCTTCTACGACTGCAACAACAATTGTTCCAAACAACTCTTCAATCTCATCAACAAATACTTCATCTATCACTTCGACGGACCAAATATCAACATCCATCTCTTCTACAGCTTCAACACCCATCCAGTCAACAGTGCCTCCTACAACATCAACAGCAAATAATGAAAGTGTCTCAACGGTTACAATATATTATGATCCTGCAAATGATTCTGCCTACAACTCACAAAATGCCACTCCTATCAGAGCACCAGTTACAATATACTATGATCCACATACTATCATGGTCCCTTCTGCAGCTGCTATCAGTCCAGTCACTATCACAGTGCCTGGGCCAGTCCCTTATGAAAGCAATAATGCCATCCCTTGGCATTACGGCTCAGATCTATACTGCGAAGGGCAGAAAATCACTTTAGAATCATCAACTTCTTCGCCACAAATAGACAATGTGGGGGGAGGCGGAGGCTTCACTCGAAGCGGACGTCTCTTTGCCCCGCAAATTCCAAGACCCATTGCTGAAGCAGAAGTTGCTGCCAAGGCAAAAGGGAAGAGCATGGTGCAAGAAGAACAAGTTGCTAAAGAAGCTTTAAAGACCACTTTTGATCAAGAGGTTGATGAATTCATGAGAATCATCAAGAAAAGTGATTACAAGATAGTGGACCAGCTTCACCAGACACCTTCCAAAATCTCCATCTTATCATTGCTAATGTGCTCCGAGGCTCATCGGAACGCACTACTAAAAGTCTTGCACGCATCTTATGTGCCAGAGGAGATTACAGTCAATCAGTTAGAGGCAGTGGTTGGAAACGTCAACGCTAGTCATGGACTAGGATTTACCAACACTGATTTGACGACGGAAGGTCGCAATCACAACAAGGCTTTGCACATTACCTTGGAGTGCAAGGGTGCGGTTCTTTCTCATGTATTGGTGGACACAGGGTCATCCCTCAATGTCCTACCTAAGAAAGCCCTTGTGAAGCTGGAGTATGAAGGATTGGCATTACGCCCAAGTAACTTGGTAGTGAGAGCCTTTGACGGTTCTAAGAGATCAGTTCTGGGAGAGATTGAGTTGCCTATAACGATTGGCCCACAGACTTTCAAAACGACCTTCTTCGTGATGGATATACAGCCCGCCTACAGCTGTCTATTAGGTAGACCATGGATACACGCCGCTAGCGCCGTGACGTCAACCCTTCACCAGAAGTTAAAATTCGAGTGGGAGGGCCAAGTCGTTACCATTTGCGGAGAGGAAGATATCTTTGTTAGCCATCTGGATACATACAAATACATTGAGATGGATGGGGAGATCCATGAAACTATGAGTCAAGGGTTTGAGGCATTGAACATAAATGAAGCATCCGCTGTACCTGGAACCTCAATTACATCTTATCAGCAAGCCCGGAAGGTTGTTGAAGAGGGGACTGCCCAAGGCTGGGGCAAGTTGCTGCCTGTGGAGAAGAAGGAGGATAGATTTGGGTTGGGTTATAAACCAACTCAACAAGATCAAGCAGAGGCTGTTAAGAAGCCCAATTTTGTCAGTGGGGGGATGCTCACCCCAGATGTCGTGAACAACTTGGAAGACGAGGATGAAAGCGACCGCAACCTGGAGAGCTGGATACATCCAAGGATCCCGGGGAGCAGTATCTCAAACTGGTCTTCCCAGGAAATTATAAGAGTTACTCCTGCAGAGTAATTATTATTTCCTGTATTTTTAAGCATGCATCAAGTCTTGCATCTTGCCCAAGATGACAAGACTCATTTTGTAATTGGGCCATCTGTAATTTTGTGCAAATAGATCAATCAATGATAATCGGACATCTTTTGCAAATGAGTCTTTTGTTTCTTTTCCGCTCACTGTTTTTCCATTTTTCTTTTTGTACAAAAATAAAATGGCAATGTTTTCAAAATGATAACTTCATTTCACTCTTTCTAAACAAGATTAAAATCAATCACTAAAATGAACAAATCTGAACCCTTGCAGAGAGTGCCTTTCAGACCGCACCGACAACAGCACGGCTATGACTTCGTATGACTTTGACAATCCAATCAATCAAGCTGATGAAGGGGTTGAAGAAGAGTATGAGCTTCCTGAAGAGCTATCCAGGTTGTTGAGACAAGAGGAAAAGGTTATCACTCCTCATCAGGAGGAGGTCGAAACAATTAATCTTGGTACAGATGAAGATGTGAAAGAAGTTAAAATCGGGGCCTGCTTACAAGACTCAGTGAAGAGACAACTGATTGACCTGCTTCAGGAATATGTGGATGTGTTTGCTTGGTCTTATCAGGATATGCCAGGGTTGGACACCGACATTGTTATGCACAAGCTGCCTTTAAGAGAAGATTGCCCGCCGGTTAAACAGAAACTGCGCCGTACTCGCCCAGACATGGCAATGAAAATCAAAGAAGAGGTACAAAAGCAGTGGGACGCCGGGTTCCTTGCTGTAACTAGCTATTCGCCGTGGGTTGCTAACATAGTACCGGTTCCTAAGAAGGACGGCAAAGTAAGAATGTGTGTTGACTACCGGGATCTGAACAGAGCTAGTCCAAAAGATGACTTCCCATTACCTCACATTGATGTATTGGTGGATAATACGGCTCAGTTCTCGGTATTCTCCTTCATGGACGGATTTTCAGGATACAATCAGATCAAGATGTCACCTGAAGACATGGAGAAGACAACCTTCATCACACCCTGGGGCACGTTCTGTTACAAGGTGATGCCATTCAGACTGAAGAATGCTGGTGCAACATATCAACGGGCTATGGTGACATTATTCCACGATATGATCCATAAAGAAATCGAATGTTATGTGGATGACATGATTGCCAAGTCCCTCACAGAAGAAGACCACCTGGTAAACCTGCTGAAGCTATTCAAGCGTCTGAGGAAATACCAACTGAAGTTAAACCCCAACAAATGCACATTCAGGGTGCGATCCGGTAAGCTGCTGGGATTCATTGTAAGCGAGAAAGGGATTGAAGTTGACCCTGATTAAGTCAAAGCTATTCAAGAGATGCCTGCACCAAAGTCAGAAAAAGAAGTTCGAGGGTTCTTAGGCCGATTGAACTACATTTCACGGTTCATATCTCACCTTACAGCAACTTGCAAACCCTTGTTCAAACTGTTGAGAAAGGAACAAACGGTCAGGTGGAACGAAAACTGCCAGAAGGCTTTTGACAAGATCAAGGAATACTTACAAGAGCCTCCAATCCTTATGCCTCCAGTTGAAGGAAGACCTCTAATCATGTACTTGACAGTATTAGAAGAGTAAATGGGGTGTGTGCTGGGCCAGCATGACGAGTCTGGTCGAAAAGAGTATGCAATATACTACCTAAGCAAAAAGTTTACCGACTGTGAACAACGTTATTCACTGCTCGAGAAAACTTGCTGTGCTTTAGCGTGGGCTGCTCGCCGACTGAGACAGTATATGTTGACCCACACCACTTTATTGATCTCAAAGATGGATCCAGTTAAGTACATTTTTGAGAAGCCAGCACTTACCGGACGGGTTTCAAGATGGCAAATGATCCTCACAGAATATGATATCCAGTACACATCTCAGAAAGCCATCAAGGGCAGTGTATTGTCTGAATACCTTGCTGAGCAACCTATTGATGATTACCAGCCTATGAGATTTGACTTCCCTGATGAAGACATCATGTTCATAAAAGCAAGAGGTCATGAAGAGCCTATTCACACTGAAGGGCCTGACCCAGAAGAAGAATGGACTATGATGTTTGATGGGGCTGTTAACATGAATGGTCGTGGTGTTAGTGCAGTACTCATTACACCTAAAGGAGTTCACATGCCTTTCTCGGCGAAACTCACCTTTAACTGCACTAACAACGAAGCTGAATAAGAAGCCTGTATTACAGGTCTTAAGGAAGCCATTGACCTCAGGATCAAGACTTTGACTGTGTTCGGAGATTCAGCTCTGGTAATCAATCAAACCAACGGCAAATGGTACACACACCAGGATCATCTGATACCTTACAGGGATTATACAAGGAGGTTATTGACTTTCTTTACAACAGTCAAGCTTGAGTATATCCCTCGGGACGAGAATCAGTTCGCAGATGCTCTGGCTACCATTTCATCCATGATCAAAGTTCAAGCTGCCAACTTTGTACCTCAAATTTCAGTGTCCAGACTTGACAGACCAGGATATGTGTTCACAGCAGATGTTGTCAAGGATGATAAGCCTTGGTTCCATGACATTAAGTGCTTCTTGGAGGATCAAACATACCCACCTGGGGCATCTTCCAATGATAAGAAGACTTTAAGAAGGCTTGTTGGTAGTTTCTTCCTGAATACTGACGGTTCCCTATACAAGAGAAACTTTGATATGGTGCTCCTCAGATGTGTTGATAGAACAGAAGCAGACTTGTTGATGCATGAAGTGCATGAAGGATCCTTTGGTACCCATGCAGGAGGGCATGAAATGGCCAAGAAGTTGCTAAGATCAGGTTATTACTGGATCACCATGGATGCCGACTGTTGTGCCTACGCCAGAAAATGCCATAAATGCCAGATTTATGCGGATAAGGTGCATGTGCCTCCCAATCCTTTGAATGTGATGTCTTCACCTTGGCCCTTTGCTATGTGGGGAATTGACATGATTGGCAAGATTGAACCGACTGCTTCAAATGGCCACAGATTCATCCTGGTTGCCATTGACTATTTTACCAAGTGGGTCGAAGCAGCTTCCTATGCAAATGTTACAAGGCAAGTGGTAGCCCGATTTCTGAAGAGAGATATCATCTGTCGATACGGAGTTCCCGAGCGAATCATTACTGACAATGGTTCCAACTTAAATAACAAAATGATGGCAGAGCTGTGCCGAGACTTCAAGATCCAACACCACAATTTTTCTCCTTACAGGCCAAAGATGAACGGCGCTGTTGAGGCAGCTAATAAGAATATCAAGAAGATTGTGCAGAAGATGGTAGTCACCTACAAAGACTGGCATGAGATGCTACCGTTTGCCTTGCATGGGTACCGCACGTCAATCAGAACATCCACTGGGGCAACACCGTATCAGCTTGTGTATGGTATGGAAGCAGTCCTACTTGTTGAAGTTGAACTACCCTCCCTACGGGTACTGATGGATGTTAAGCTGAACGAAGCAGAATGGGTCCGATCCCGATACGAACAACTGAGCCTGATTGAAGAGAAAAGGTTGGCTGCAATCTGTCATGGGCAGTTGTATCAGAAAAGAATGAAGAGAGCCTTCGATCAGAAAGTCAGGCACTGAGAGTACCAAGTAGGAGATCTTGTGCTAAAAAGAATCCTCCCTCCTCATACAGACCACAGGGGCAAGTGGACTCCGAATTATGAAGGACCGTTTGTAGTAAAGAATGTTTTCTCGGGTGGAGCTCTGATGCTTAGCACCATGGATGGTGAAGACTTCCCGTCCCCTGCGAATTCAGATGCAGTTAAAAAATACTTTGCATAAAAATGACCCGCTGGACATAAAAACAGAATGTAAGTCCAGGCAAAAATAAGGCATCCCGGCGAGTCAAAAACAGAATAAAAGACTCGGGCAAAAATAAGGGAAAATAAACAAAAAAATGTACACCCGCTGAGTTGAAAAGCTGCATTGGACAACTCAGGCAAAAATGGGTATCCCAATGGATTGAAAACCCGAAAGGGCGATCCATGCAAAATAAGGGAATAAGCGAACAACTGCATTCTGAATTCGTCTGTATCACCTACAACTTGTTAAAACTCGAAAGGGTCAAGCTTCTTTCAGAATCGACCTTCTTCAGAAAGCAAGACGAGAAGAACGTCAAAGGTCATACGAGTCATAGCAAAAGGGAAGCTCCTTGAAGCATCGTCAACATTGCCAGCATTTTGTTTCTCAATTTGTAACAATCCCCTCATTTTAGGAGATATGTTTCTTTGACTGTATCTTGCCAATTCAGGGCACGTAAATTAATAAAATCAGATTTTCAGTCATGTCTCGTCTCGTACATTTTATTTTCATTTGCAAAATGTCCGATGTCTTTAAAGATACTGATTGCATAAACACATATGTTTTCTTTTCTAAAGAATGCGTGCTTGCAGGAAATATACTTATTCCTGGGAGTGTCTGAACTCTCATGGTGGGATCCAGTAAAGGAAACCTTGGGATTACTTGTGCGTCCTTCTGTCTTTGCAGGATTGCAGGCATTCAAAAGTGCAACATGGGGCATGTAAGCTTCATCCCAACAAGCTGGCAAATCAACACTCACTCATTCTAAGCACCCAAAGTGTTTTCTCCCCAGCTGAGTTGCCACTTGTCACTTCTCCCAGCCGAGGTGCCAATCATTCTTCCTCCTCAGCCAAGTACAAAAGCCAGGGAACCACTTCCCCACAGAGTTTCAGCCTCTAGCCAGAAGAGCAACGCATGAAGGAATCACAACAGAGTGACGAAAGCTTCTACAAACCCCAGCTGGGTCACTCATTACCAAGGATGGGTCTATCAGTGACCTGTTTCCCCAAACAGATACATCTCATTAGATCTACCAATGATCTCATCCCCAGCTGGGATGTCCGCTTCAAACAAATCGACCAGAAGTCTTCACAGCAACGGGATCCGAATCCCGGATTGGTATCCTTGCATAATCATAGCATTCGCATCATATTTTTCCCACAGAGCGTAGCATTCCGTCTAACACGGAGCATTACGGCAAAAATCAAACATATTGCATAATCATAAGCCATGTTCTGAATCAAACACTTGTGAATAATGACAATCCATCAACAATATACAGAATGCTCCCCAGATTCCCCAGCGGAGAACTAAAGCTGAAGCAGTTGCCTTACATTCACAAACATCAGTATATACTCCTTGTGACACCCGTCCGTGCCATACCCCCAGCAGAAAGCCAAAGTGTCCCCTTTGCACTCACAGATACTCATATATACAATTCCTTGACACTAGTTCGTGTCACCTTCCCCAGCACAGTAACCTAAACACCTTGTATATCAGATATTTGTTTATACTATACTTTTCTCCTTTTTGACACTCGTCCGTGTCACTCTCCCCAACAGGTTAAACACTCATCTATACACCATTCATACTTATTACTCTTATACAGGTACTCGTCCGTATCTTGTATGCACCACTTATACCATCTCAGGTTCGACACTAGTCCTTGTTCTTTGTTAACCAGTTGGTACTCGTCCATACCATCATCTCAGAACATGCGTCAAGCGTTTGTTTCTACCTGATACTCGTCCGTATCATAGTCTTAAGGATGCTTGTCCGCATCTTTAATCCATACACTGAGTCAAACACTTTTGTCTTCTTGAATATAGACACTCGTCTGTGTCTACTATTCCTCAGAAGAGTCCCCTCAGATTCGACACTCGTCCGTGTTCTTTGTTAACCAGTTGATACTCGTCCGTATCATCATCTCTGAGCACGTGTCAGTATTTGTTTCTACCCGATACTCGTCCGTATCATAGTCTTAGGGATGCTCGTCCGCATCTTTAATCTATACACAGCGTCAAAACACTTATACCTTTTATTTCTTGGATATAAACACTCGTCCGTGTTTACTATTCCCCAGTAGATCGCCCGCAAGACAAAATTTCTTTCCTATCTGACATTCGTCCTATGTCATGATAAACCTTGAGAGCAGCCGTCCCCTGCTAGGTGATCGTCCTTCACCTCTTGATGATCGTCCTTCATCATGCTCATCCGATGGCCGTCCCCATCGTTGATCTTTTCTATCCGACATTCGTCCTATGTCGTGATATTTTTAGCAGCCGTACCCTGCTAGGTGATCGTCCTTCACCTTTTGATGATCGTCCTTCATCATTTTATCCGATGGCCGTCCCCATCGTTGATATTGTTATCTGACATTCGTCCTATGTCATGATAAACCTTGAGAGCAGCCGTCCCCTGCTAGGTGATCGTCCTTCACCTCTTGATGATCGTCCTTCATCATGCTCGTCCGATGGCCGTCCCCATCGTTGACCTTTTATCCGGCATTCGTCCTATGTCGCGATATTTTCGGCAGCCGTACCCTGCCAGGTGATCGTCCTTCACCTTTGATGACCGTCCCTCATCTTACCCCTTTCAGAGCAGCCGTCCCCTGCCAGGTGATTGTCCTTCACCTTAGATGACCGTCCCTCATCATTATTTCATTTATTCTTTAACCCGATGGCCGTCCCCGTCGTGGTCTCTTTTCCTTTTCCTGATGATCGTCCTTCATCAGTTTAGCCCGATGGCCGTCCCCATCGTTGTTTACATTACTTCATGAATCTGATGGCCGTCCCCATCATTTTTCATTAAACCCCAGAGAGTCGTATAGCTTTACTTGATGGCCGTCCCCATCGTAATCCCTTTTATCCCCAGCATGTCGGCCGTCCCCGTCATTGCTTTATTTCCCGCACTTTCCCCAGCATGTCGGCCGTCCCCGTCATTGCTCTTTCCCCAGCAGTCGTCCTCTGCTCGACGGTCGTCCTCCGTCGCCTGCACTTTATAATTATACTTTATTTTTCTTTTACAATCTATATCCCTTTTCTTCTTCATTCTGTGAGTGCAAATTTTGGACTGTCTTTGGTATTCAACCACAAGTTATCTTGTTTGCCTGTTAAGCCGTTGCTTACATCCTACACAGCTAACTCATGTTTGAATAGGGGAATCTATAAACACCCCAAATTTTCCCTCACCCATTCACACCATGGCTTGTGATCTCCTCATATGCATAATCTCAATCATACCATCTCATATCACATTTTTGATTCACTGCATAGATTCAAAGTCATCTGCATCTAGGGTTTGTGATCTGAGTAATCCAAGAGCTTCTTGAGCCACTTCAAAGGTAATAAATCACTTCAAAGGGGTCCATGTATGTTCAAGTATCATATTATATCCTCTCAAAGTCAATAATGTCAAAGAATCACAAGAACTGAGAATGGCATGGAAGCAGAGCCAGGCTTAACTGCACAGATGACCTAGAATTAGGGTTTTGGTTTCAAAGGGGATAACTCCAATTTTTTTGGTCATTCTTGTTTCTATTGGTCTCTATATGATATAGGGATCATGCATATCAATTTTCATGAAGAAATTCAATGAGGAAGTCATCTGATCAAGGGTTGACTTTCTAAGCAAGTCAGTGCAAAATCAGGGCATCTGAGGCCCCCAATGACCCAACCAAAGGGTGTTCTTCATCATTTTGATTGTGTATGATCTTTATTTGATCATAGAAGATGTTTGAAGTTCACAAAATTGAAGAATCTCAAGTCATTTGCAAAGTTGACTTTTTGGGAAAGTTGACTTTTAATAAAAATTGCCATTTTGGGAAACTTTTTCAACCCTTACTTTTTGATTCAAAAATGCTTCAAATGGAAACACTTTGGTCATGAAAGTTGTATAATGGATCATTCCCTTTTCAAAAAGTACAAGAACATGACCTAATTCATTTTGGATCAAAAGTTATGGCTTGTCAAAGTTGGCTAAAATCACAAAATTTGAAGTTTTCTACCAAAGAGGCATTTTGCAAAATGCTATGTTCAAGTGTTCTAAAGGCCTCAAATGTGTATCATTTCTTCACAACATGATCATGTGACATCTAAAATTCAGAATGGGCCAAGGGATCACTCATCTTCATGACTTATGGAGCAAGAATTCTCAAAGGAAACAAAAGTGAAGCAAGTTGCAAAAACTCACTCAAGTATGAATCCACTTGCTTGCTGACTTCATAATCAATCCTAGGGCTCTCCACACTTCTTGCTGCGTAGGACACCCCATCTATCCTTGGCTAGCTAGTAGCCCATGCCTCTCTTACACAAACTTGACATTTTGGCAACTTGAGCCATACCAATCACAGCAGTACACATCAACTCATCTGACCAATCCCATTTGTTTATACAAACCAAAAGCAAGACATTTCACATAATACACAAGCCTGAAAGCACCAAGAACATAGCTCTCTCATTTTGCACCCCATTTTGCAAAAGCTTTCGAAACACTCTCCACAAGCTGCAAACACACAAACCAACTTCACAAATCAACTCAGCATACTTCACTGATCAAAAACCACCCATCACCATAGCCTGAAACTCACTGAAATCGAAATACGATTTCCACCCCCCCTTGAACAGAACTTCAGCAATCTTCCAAACCACCCATTATAAACTTCAAACAAGCATTGAAAGCTTCTCAGGAGGTCCATTGGAGTTGATTGGAAGCAAGAAACCAGCCAGAAAGTGCCAGAAATCAAAGCTTCGATTCAGGTAGCCATGGAAATTCATTTTTCCAGAACTCCTTTCTCTTGTTTCTAAGTTGATCTGCATGCTTCCCTGAGTTCACTGAACATTTTATTTTTGAAAATGATTGAGTTTTGAGGTTGTATGCTTGATCTGAAAGTTTGCCCGAAAAAATGTTCTTGCTTGTTTCTCTTGATTCGATGAAAATAAATGTTATTTGGGTTAGGGTTTATGCTTAGGGTTGTTCATAGATTGATTCTGGAGATTTAGAGCTTTTGAAATGGCCTGGAGAGTGAGATTGAGTTTTTGGTTGATCGGAGAAGATGACCGGAACACTGTTCCGGTCATCTGAGAGTAATTAGGGTTAATTAATTAGGGTTTAGTCTTAATTACGTGAATTTGAATCTTGGACGTCCAGATGCACGCCAAGTCCACTCCCGCGCGTGTGAGTTTGAATGCTGGCCATTGATTGTGTTGACTTTTTTTTTTCCAGTTTAATTTCATTTTATTTGCATTTAAATTCATTTGTTTTCTTCATTTAATTAAAAATAGCAAAACATTTTTAAAAATTCTGAAAATTTTTATGCAACCTTTTATTAATTTTTAGAAACCAAAAACATTTTTTATTTTATTTTTTGCATTTAAAAACATTTTTAAATCATTTAAAAGATTATTTTTAATTAATTAATGAGAATTAATTAATTAAAAATACTTTTAGGTATTTAAAAATCACAAAAAAATTCATGAAACCTTTAAAACCATTTAGAAACATTGTCCAACCTTCAAACCAAATTTCTTTTTTGATCTTGATGTCTTTTGATAATTTTTCATGGAATTAATTTCATTTCAAGGCATTATTTTGATCCAATCTTTGAAAATTCATTTCTGCCTAGTCTTTAAGAGTTGGACTTTGATTCTTTTTGCATTGTATCTTGTTTAGCATATAGTTTATAGGATTAAATTGGCATAATTTGATCTTGCATTTTCAATTTGTTTGACATTTTTCTTGACAAGGTACCTTAAAACCCTAGGAATCTTGAGAAATTCATAACTTTCACTAGGTTAAAAATTGGATCCCCTCCTTTGGGAAGTGAGTTTGTATAGGTTTAGGGTTCCCTTGAATGCATTTTCAATTTTTTATCTTGATGTTTGCTTCTGGTTTTGATTTTTGTTTTGTGCATTGATCATAAACCCTATTTTGGGCTTCCTTTTGCATTCATCTTGCATTTGCTTGCATACCATGACTTGCCATGACATTTTATGCATCCATTTGATTCATAACACATCTTAGGACATATTAGAATCATGTTTGATCATTTCATCTTTCATTTTCCATGTTGTATGTCATTAGCATTCCATAACTTTTCATGTATGTTCATGGTTCTAAGCATGCTTCTCTTGCATCCACATGTTTGTATGATTATCCTCATGCCTTGTTTCATGTTTGCATCATCTCATAACATCATTATCATCATACTCATGCTTCTGGTTTTTGTTTGCATCATGCCATTTCATCTCATTTTGCATTGCATAGCATTTCTTTCACTAACTTTTCAGGTGGTAAGTCACTTTGAGAAGTGAATTTGCCTTCACTTCTCATAATCTTTTTCCATCTCTCTTATGCATCATTGCTGCATTTTGTCTTGTGCTTGAGATTGAGCTTGCTCTCTTTTCTTCTTCTTACTTTCTTTCTTCAAGTGACTTGTCTTCTTAAATGAAGCAAGTTACTTTGCTTCTCTTTGCTCCTTTCATCTGCTTCCTGGTGGTTCCTCTGAAGTTCTTTCTTGTAAACCTCACAAGCCTTAGGAACAACCAAGCATGACAATAATTAGGGTTTTTATTAGTCCCCCCATTAAGTTTTTACCTTTGTGTCTCTTTGAGTCTTCTCTTCTCATCTCATAGTCAAGGACTAAACCCTAAAGGCTTTAAGGCTTTGTGATTGAGCTTATGCCTGCATCCTTCTATTAGGATGGAGTGTATAACTTTAATCCTAAGTATGAAACCCTTAATGTGTTTAACTCCTTTAATCAATTCATCTTAATAATCATCAAGACATCAAGCTTGTAACTTGGGCCTTGCATTAGGGTTCTAATTCTTCCTTAATTGGTTAAGAAGGACTAACCCTAGTGTTAATGGACAAGTCCTCCTCAAGTTGTCTTACAAACCCTAAAACTCACTTCATCATCTTATCATTAACTAAAATCCACTTAATAAAGGCTTTGTTTTGTCATGGGTTTAATCCCTAACCATGGATTAAGTTGAGGAGCTTTCCTCAGCTTAAACATTCTCATCTATTATCCTTCTATTAGGATGGTGTAATGAGTCTGTTTAATCCCTGATTATGGCTTAAACTCATTACTCAACACCAAACAGAAACAACAAAAACATCTAAATAATCACAAGTAGGTTAATGATCTTAATCCTACATCAAAGGTGTTTAAGTGTGAGAAGTTGACTTCACACTTAAGGTATTCTCATTACCCCTAATCAGAGGGAAGATGTGATGAGTTTACTAAATCCATTGGTTTAGGCTTAAGCTCATTAACTTATGACAAACTTTCAAAAGTAATAAAAGACTGAAAGCATCAAAACAAACAATAATCGTCTCCTCCGGGATTCTTTTCTCATCTCATTCACTCATAAACGAGAACTTGCTTCTTCCGTCTAATGCAAGACAGTTTGCACCTGAGCCAGACAGGTCTTACACTTGAGCATTGACAAGCAAGCAGTTCACAAGTCAATTCATCTTTCAGTCTCTTTGGGTCGAACTACGGTGTTCTGACTTCCTCATTGCATGAGAGGATACGTAGGCATAACTTAACAGTTATCGAACAAAAGTCTCTGTATATTCCCCCTCTTCCAGCATCATTCTTTAAGCCTCTTTATCTTGGGCTTTGCACTCTTTCCTTGCACTGACACCCTTTCATCTCACTTCACTTTTCTTACATTGACACCTGTACATCTCTTTCCAGCTCTTTTGATACACAGATTGCACTGACACTACCCCTTTAAAACACAAATCTTTTAAGCGTGGATCCCGTCGAGTACGACGGACAATATGGGTGCTAATACCTTCCCAGGTTGTAACCAACCCCCTTTCTCAGTCTCTCTGGTTCGCAACCGTCTTATCCATATCTTTCTAGGTTTATGCAGCATTACCTTTCCTCCGGGATAAAAATGCCTAGCTGGAGACTCTTTCTTTCCCTGTGAGTTCACTCCTGTGTGTTCTCACATCCTTCCTTTCGCCGACCGTTCGCGTCTGTACCTCATTTGAGCTCAGTCTCATCTTTCGGGAGCGACACTTAGGAAATTCATAACTTCCTCTAGGTTTAGCTTCTGACCTCCATCCTTTGGGAGTGATATTGTGTGTGTTTAGGGTTTGTTTGAGTTCATTTTAAATTTTTTATCATGATGTATGCTTCTGTTTTGGTCATGTGCATCTCATACATTCATAAAACCCTAATTTTCGATGTTCATTTGCATTCATCTTTGCATATCATCATCATATGAACTTGCCATGACATTCCATGCTCTTTTATGCCATCTTAGACATCTTAATACATGTTTGAACATTGCTTGATCATTTATTAATTCATTTGGTATGCTTTTCATTCATTTCATCTCATGTATCCATGTGTTTCTAAGCTTCTAACATGCCTTGTTTTGCATCTCATCCCTTGTATGAACATTCATAAACATCTCACATGTCGTTGCATCATTTCATAACACATTTACATTGCATGATTTCTTCTGGTCTTGGTCATTACATCATTACTTGTTGCATTTCATTTCATTTATTTCCTCATGCATCTCATACTAACCTCTCAGGGGCTTATGGTAAGTTGTTTGGGATGTGGATTTGCCTTCACATCCCACCTCTTCTCATCTCTTCATTTTCATATTCTATTGGTCTTTGAAGTGAACTTGCTTCACTTTTTATCTCTTGCTCCAACCTCTTTCTCTTAGGTTACTTAACTTCTTCAGGAAGTAAGTAACATATTCTCCTTTCTCTTATCTTTTCATCTGCTTCTTCTTCCTTGGTGGCCGTCTGAAGATCTTTCTTTTAAGCCTCACAAACCATAGGAACATCCAAGAATGATAACTTTAGGGTTGTATATAGTCCCCCCTAGATTTTTTTTTACCTTTGAGTCTCCTTGAGTCTCTTCTCACCTCATAATCAAAGGTTAAACACTTAAAGCTTTAGGACTTTGAATTAGGGTTATGCCTGCATCCTTATCTTAGGATTGAGTGTATAACTTTAATCCTTAGTGTCAAACCTTTAATTTGTTTACACCTCTTAATCAAAACACCTAATAACTATTAAGACTTAAGCTTGTAACTTGGGCCTTTATTAGGGTTACATCTCTTCCTCTTGGTTAAGAGGGACTAACCCTAGTGTTTAATGGACAAGTCCCCCTCAAGTTGACTTACAAACTTAAAACTCATTTCTTAATCCCACCTTTAATTAAAATCCACTTTAATAAAGGCTTGTTATATAATGAATTTAGTCTCTAACCATTGGTTAAGTTGAGGAGTCTTCCTCAACTTAAGTGTTCTCATCTATCATCCTTCTCTTAGGATGGTGTAATGAGTTCACTAATCCTTAATTAGAGATTAAACTCATTACTTAACACTAAACAAAACCCAAAAACACTTAATAATTACCAAAGTAGGTTAATGATCTTAATCCTATATCATCATGGTAATTAAGTTGAGATGCTTATCTCATGATTAAGTAGGCTCATTTTCCCTGACCAGGGAGGATATAATGAGTTTACAAACCCTTGATTTAGGCTTAAGCTCATTATCTTACGCAAAACACCAAAAACAATAAAAAACTGAAAACACAAAAAAAACAAACAATAAACGTCTCCTCCGGGATTCTTTTCTCATCACACTCACTCTGAAAACGAGAACCTGCTTCTTCCGTCTAATGCAAGACAGTTAGCACTCGAGCCAGACGAGTCATACACTTGAGCATAGACAAGCAAGCAGTTCACAACAAAATCATCCAGTCTCTTTGAGTCAAACTAGGGTGTTCTGACTTCCTCATTGCACGAGAGGATACATAGGCATAACTTAATAGTTATCGAACAAAAGTCTCTTTGTCTCCCCCCTCTCTTTCCTTCCAGCTTTCTTTCTAAACCTCAGTTTTGAGCATTTCACCCTTTCCTTTTGCACTGACACACTATACATTCATTCCTAGCTTTTCATACATAGTCATCACATACACTACCCCTTTTAAAACACAATCAAGTAAGCGTGGATCCCGTCGATTATGACGGATGATCTGGGTGCTAATACCTTCCCAGGTCGTAACCAACCCCCTTTCTCAGTTTCTCTGGTTCGCAACCGTCTTATCCATACCCTTCCAGGTTTATGCAGCATTACCTTTCCTTCAGGATAAAAATGCATAGTTGGCGACTCTATTCAACCTCAACCTCCAACATCGCCGACTGTCCGCGTCTGCACCGGGACGAAAGTCTAGGGAGCGACAGCTTGGCGACTCTGTTGGGGATCTTTGCAACCAGGGCTTCTGGTTCTCTTGTGGGTTTCTCCTAGCGCTTGTTTGTTTGTGTTTATTGGGGGTGTTATGTGTTATATGTGTTTTTGTCTTTGCTTTATTTATTGCTTCATGTACAACTTTATTTACTACATTTACTTTATCGCTTTCATTTACCGCTTTATGCATTTCATTTTATTATCATATCACCTGTGCTGGTTTGCTGGTTTGCTTTGGTGGGAGGGGTATTCCAGTGAGAAAGGTCCAACACAAAGGCCTAAGTGACATACATAGGATTAGAGTGGATTCATATTCTTTCCCATTCCATTTTGGTCTGGTGCGAGAATATGAAAACACGGTTCAGACATGGGTTTCTTCTTGAGAACTCTGTGCTACGGATCTCTTGTAGTGCTAGGGCTATCTGGGAAGCCTGCTAAGTCTGGATGACCTTTTTAGATGGCCTTCAGCATCTGAGGATAATTAGAGGAGGATCCTTTATGATTAGGGTAAACATTGTTCCTTCGGGTTAGAAGTGTTTACACTTCTCATAATAGATCTGAATATGAGGATCTTTGTTCTAGAACAATACCTGTGTGGGTGGGGTTGTTTACAGGTTTGCAGGAACCCTTGGCCTCATCATACACTGTTACTGATTTTTTTTAAGGTTGTACTATTTTGGACTGATCCTTTGAAACCCTTGACTTTTGACTCTTTATTTGAGTCCCCCACCTAGTTACTGGTTCCCAGACCTTCATCCGGAATTCTGAACACTCATGGACCCTACCAAGAGCAACTGACAATCCAGCACCTGATCACAAACCCTTGCATATCATTCAGCATACATCATATTGCATCATTTAACATTTTGTCTATTTGTTTTACAGGGTATCCACTTCCTATTGGTTTGGTTTTGACCGTTCTTCTACCCAGATATCTTCTCAAACACTTCTTCAGTTGTCTTCTTCAGCTATCTGCATCAGTTATCTTCTTCGATTATCTTCATCAGCACCCATTGTCAGTATGGACTTATCCAGGAAAGGCAACATCACTTACCATTTCTTTGAGTATCCCTTGGCAGGCATCAGGCAGATACAAGCTCTTATCACCCCTGATCATGTTCCCTTATTCAGAGAGCATTATGGTGGTATCTTGGACATGATCATGGACTTGGACACATCACAGAGGAGCATGATTCATACCTGTCTTCAGTTCTATGACCCTCCTCTATGATGTTTCACTTTCCTGGATTTTCAGATTGGTCATTTGCTGGAAGAGTATTCTATGTTATTGGGTGTCCCTATCAGAAGAGGAATCCCTTTCAATCCTGATATGACTGTTCCTAAGAATGAAGACATAGCCAAAGCTTTACATTTGGAAGCCACCATCATTGATCAGCATATGACTTCCAAGGATGGAATCCCAGGCCTTCATTTGGACTTCTTGGTCACACAGGCTACAAAGCAGGCTACAACAGGAAATTGGGAATCTGTTTGTGCTCTATTGGCTCTTAGTATATATGGTATCATCTTGTTTGCGGACGAGCCTAGGTTTATAAGCAAGAATGATATCCACATCTTCATGCTCAAGAACCCAGTTCCTACCTTGTTGGGAGATTTCTACTACTCGGTGCATCAGATGAATGAGAAGTAGAGGGGAAGACTGGTGAGATGTTGTGCACCTCTCTTCTACAGTTGGTTGATGAGACATATGTCGAAGATGGAAGTTTTCCTGAATTCATACCAGACAAGGAACTGGGCTAAGAGGATGATTGCCCTTACTTCAGAAGACATCATGTGGTGTACTCAGAACACCAAGGACGGAGACATAATTACAAGTTGTGGACAATATCCTAATGTACCTCTTATTGGAGTAAAGGGTTGCATCAATTAAAATCCTTTGCTATTCAAAAGACAATTAGGGTATGCCCTGGTACACCCACCTCGAGAGCAGGACTTAGCATAATCTCTTTATTGTGCCTTTCAGAATAATTATGCCACCGTCCAACAAGCAGCCTGGGCTTGGGACCACATACAGACAAAAGGGACTGCTATTTTGGGGAAGTGTAACAACATAGCTTCTGCTCAGTATATTGAATGGTCACGCATCAAAGGACAGATTACTCGCATGCCATTCACCCTGGAAGATGTGCCAGGGCCATCAGCAGTAGAGCCCATAGCCACAATCAGTCTGGAAGAGTTTGAAAAGTTGAAAGAAAGAAATGCCCAGTTAGCTGAAGCTTTGAAGAAGACCCTTTGGGAAAGGAATGATAGTCATCTAGACAGTGAGAGGTTAGAGAAGCTCTGTATCGAGAATGTGACTAAGATAGATAAAACATAGGACTTAATCAGAAAAGCCCGAGCGAGAGAACTGGTATTGAAGAATGCTTGCAAAGAAGCCAAGATTCAGAAAGCCAGAGCTGAGCACTATTTGGAAGAGAGTCAGGCTAGATGGATCAGAATCACTGAAGCTCGTTTGCAAGAAGATCAGAAGACACAGACTAAGATAGAGCAGCTGGAAGCCAATGAGAAGAAGAGTCAGGAAGCCCTGTTAGCAGCACAGAAGGAAATCTTTGAGCTGAAACTTCGGGTGGGGTTGAAGAGATCAAAAGAACAAGACAAGTACCAGAAGATGACAAGTTCCATTGCAACCAGAAACCTTCTCATCAGGACCATCACAAAGCATCCAGTTGGACCAGTGACTGATGCTCTCCTGAAAGAAGTCAAGGAGGATGAATTTGGGCTGGATGTTTGATTTCTCTTTTACTTGTATTTTATTTTGGTTGTAATTTAATTCTCCATGGTGATTTTGTTTGTATTCTTGACTTGATTGTATTCTGATCCACCATGAGAACTTGTTGTAATCATAAACTATGTATTTTAGCATTTTGTAATGTTATGGTTTATGTGCTACCTGAATTTTCTCTTGGACTTCATTCACTTCAACATCTCCATCATTCCCAGAGGTCTGGAAGGTCAAAACCAAAGAGCCAAATCGAATACCCTCTGAAGACAAATAGACATACTGCATTGCATTCTAACCTCATCCTCATTTGTTTGCAGGTGTTTTTGTTGTTGTTTTCTCACTCTGCTGATTGTTTCAGGAAATAATGCTCGCAGGAGGGTCTTTCCCGTCAATCGCATCCACCGGTATCCGACCAGAAACAACCTTCCGAGTCTAAAAATGGATTAGTTACAGCAAGAACTAACAGATGTGAGGACTTAGATGACTGATGTGAGGACAAAAGTGAGGACTCAGATGAATCAATTCATGGCTGTGATGACTGGGCTAGCACAGACCCAGGAAAGATTGAGGGAGTTAGTTGAGCGGAAAACTCCAGAAGATAACCATGCAGGCACTGGAGGTACTAGTAACAACGCGCGTGATCAGCCGCAAACAAATCCACCAGAGTTTGGGCCCACATCAACCCCGAAGTCAATGTTATTGGAAATACCCAGAGAAACACTGGAGATCGTGTGTTGCAGGAAGATCCTCAGGACGAGCAGTTTACAGTGTTAGGTGCTGGGGCTGATGAAGTTTATGATCGTCGTCTGGACGAGATATCTGAGAAGCTGAGATCCTTGGAATCCCAAAACTCTTTGGGATTTGATGTGATGGATATGGGCCTAGTTGAAGGAGTAAGGATTCCTCACAAGTTCAAACCTCCTTGCTTTGAGAAGTATAATAGTACCTCTTGTCCTCGTACCCATCTTCAATCTTTTCTGGGGAGATTGAAAGCTTATACCATGGATGAAAAACTGTGGATGTTCTACTTTGAAGATAGTTTAACCGGGGCATCCAGAGAGTGGTATTCACACCTATCAAGGGCTACTGTCAGAAACTGGAAGGACTTAAATGAGGCCTTTATACGCCAATATCAGTACAACCTGGATATGGCTCCCAATAGGACCCTCCTAATGGGTATGTCTCAATCTTCAAGAGAAAGTTTTTGTGAGTACGCTCAAAGGTGGAGACAACTTACTGCTACTGTCCAGCCACCTATTGTAAACACCCCAAGTTTTCCCTCACTTATATCACACCATGGCTTGTGATCTTTCATTTTTGTATAAACATAAGCATCACACATCATTTAACATATTTTGTTTCATCTGCATAGTTCAAGTTCATCTGCATCTAGGGTTTGTGATCTGAGCAATCCAAGAATCTATCTGAGCCATCCCAAAGGCCTAAAAGATTTCCAAGAGGGTCCATGTGTGTTCTATCATCATATTATGTTCCTCAAGGTTCATGGAAGTCAAGAAATCACAAGAACTGGCAAAGGCAGGGAAGCAGAGCTAGGGTTTCACTACACAGATGGCCAAAATTAGGGTTTTGGTTTCAGAGGCCTTAACTCCAATTTTTTGGGACATTCTTGTTTCTAATGTTCTTAAGATGTTATAAGGATCATATGTACCAAGTTTGATGAAGAAATTCATTGTGGAAGTCATTTGTTCATTGGGTAACTTCTTGAGCAAGTTAAGTCAAAATCAGGGCATCTGAGGCCCCCAACAATGGAACTAAAGGGGTATTTTCATCAAATTGAAGTTATATGACCTTTAGTTGATCTTAGAAGAGGTTATAAGTTCACAATATTGAATAATTTTGAGCCAATTGCAAACTTGCCAAAAATGGAAATGACTTGAAATGCAAACTTTCCATTTTGGGAAAGTTTTTCAACATCCTCTTTCTTAACCAAAAATGCTTCAAATAAAAAACTCTTGGTCATGAAAGTTGTACATTAGGTCTTTCTCTTTTCAAAAAGTATAAGAATATGTCTTGATTCATCATAGAACTCAAGTTATGGCCTTTCAAAGTTGGCAAAAATCCTATAATTTCAAGTTTCATGTCAAAGAGGGATTTTGCAAATTGGCATATCTAAGCATTCTAATGACTTCAAATGTACACAAACACTTCACAATATGTCAAACAAACCTCAAAGGATCAGAATTGTGCATTGAACTTAGGGTTTCCATGACTTATGATCCAAGAAACTTCAAAGAGGGAATTTTGCAAAACATGTGATAACTCTTCATCCAAGCCATCCAGCACATCAAAACCAATCCCATGGCCATCCTTGAACCCAGCTGAGGCCAGACACCCCATGAAATCTCCTCTGACCTGTGCCCATACCTCAAAGTACAAAATCTTGACTTTTTGCAAAAACTCCCATACCAATCAGCCTGTGCCACAACAACTCTCTGGCCAATCAACATTGTGTATGTGGACAATAACCAACTCATAACACACAACATTGAGGCCTGAATCCATACACACACTCAGAATCACAAAAACCTCAGGAAATCTTCCCTTCATCGAATTTCATAACACAACCAACAAAAATCACAAACTCTTCCACCAATCAACTTAGCATCACCCCAGGATCATTTCCCACCCATCACCATAGCCTGAAACACTGCCAAACCAAAACACGATTTCTGCATACTTAGAACCAAAACCTTCAAAATAGCCATCACAAGCTTGCTATAAGCTCATCTTCATCATCAGGAAGATCATTGGGGTGGATTTGAACCAAGAGGGAGGTCAGAAAGCTCAAGAACACAAAGCTTCAACTCAGGTAGCTTCATGAACTTTTTTTTCCAGAACTTGCTATTTAAGTTTCTAAATGAATCTACATGTTTCATTGATCACCCTGATATGATTTGTTTTGAAAATGATTGAGAAATGAGCATGTATTGAATTTCTGAAAGTTTTGTTTATTTTCACGATTTGCTTCGAATCTTGTTTTTGATGAATGATAAATGTGTTTTGTTTGTTGATTCATGATGTATGATGCTTGGGGATCATTTATGGGCAAGAAATTTGATGTTTAGTGACCTAGGGTAGAAGTTAGCATTTTGGTGTGGCCGGAGAAGATGACCGGAGCTTGCTCCGGTCACCTGAAAGTGATTAGGGTTAGGATTAGGGCTAATCTCCCCAGTTTGAATGTGGGCCGTAGGATTAGGTTTAGTACGTGTTTCTGTGGTCAGGATCAATTCACTTAAAACCCTAATTTTAATTAATTAATTAAATTAGTTAATTAGCCAATTTAAATGCCAGCCCTTGGATGACGCGCGCATTCAACTCCCTCCTTTTCCAGTTTGAATCTCAGCCTTAGGATCTGCATACTTTCATTTTAAGTCATTTTTATTTCATTTTAATTCATTTTTCTTGCATAATTTATTTAAAATACCAAAAAGCATCACAAAAATATTTTCTTTTGAATTCTGACTTTAAATATTTTTCTCATTCCGAAAATGATTTTTATTTTAATTTTTGCATTAAAAAACATTTTTAAAATATTTAAATTTTATTTTTAATTAATTAAATCCTTTTAATTAATTAAAAATATATTTAGGTTTCTAAAAATCACCAAAAAAATCATGAATCATCCCAATGCATTTAGAAACATTTTCAAACTCTTCACACAAATTTCTTTTTAGGTTTGATGATAATTTGTGAATTTTCTTTGAATTAAGGGTCATTAAAATCATATTTTTGAACCCTAACTCTAAAAAATCATTTCTGCCTAACCAAGAAGAGTTTGAAGATGATTCTTTTTGAATTGTGTTACATATTGCATGTAGTTTATAGGACATGTTCCTCGTGAATTTATCTTGCATTTTCAATTTGATTTGCATTTTTTCCTTTGAACCACCCAAAAACCCTAGAAAACTTTGGAAAATCATAACTTTTGATTGGTTAGGCTTCTGACCTTCTCCTTTGGGGTGTGACCTAGTATGGGATTAGGGCTTGTTTGAGCTTAGTTTCAATTTTTTATCATGTCATATGCTTCTGTTTTGTTCATTTGAATCTCATATTTCCATATAACCCTAATTTCTCATGTTCACTTGCATTCACCTTGCATATGCATCAATACATGAACTTGCCATGACATTTCTTGAATTCATATGTCATATTAGACATATTAGGACATGTTAGAACCATGCTTGATCATTTCTTCATTCATTTTCCATTATTTGCATTCATTTCATTTCATTAACTTTCATGTGTTTTCAAACTTCAAAGCATGCTTCCATTTGCATCCCTTTGCATCATCTTAAATGAAATTTACATGACATAAACACTTATGACTTTTGTCATCTCATCTCATATCATCTCATTTCATTTCATTTCCTTATGCTTTATACCTTATGCATCCCTACTAACTTTTCAGGTTTTGGTAAGTTATTTTGGGAGGTTAATTTGCCTTCACCTCTCACTTCTTCTTATCTCTTTCATTTGAATTTTAATATGTCTTTGAAGTGAACTTGTTCACTTTTGTTCCATCTCTCTCACTTTCTCTCTTTAAGTTACTTATCTTCTTCAATGAAGTAAGTAACGTATTCTTCTGTTTCTTCCTCCTTTCATCTGCTTCTTCCATTGGTGGCTTCCTTGAAGATATTTTATCTTAAGCCTAACAAAATATAGGAACATCCAAGCATGATAATAATTAGGGTTGTGATTAGTCTCCCTTAGTTTTTACCTTTGAGTCTCCTTGAGTCTCTCTTCTCATCTCAATAATCAGAGACTAAACTCTTAAAGTTTTAGGACTTTGGAATTAGGGTTATGCCTGCATCCTTCTCTTAGGATAGAGTGTATAACTTTAATCCTAAGTGTTAAACCTTTAATTTCTTTAAACCTCTTAATCAAATCATCTTAATAATCACCAAGACTTTATCTTGTAACTTGGGCCATACATTAGGGTTCTAATTCTTCCTTATGGTTAAGAAGGACTAACCCTAGTGTTCAATGGACAAGTGCCCATCAAGTTGTCTTACAAACCATAAAATCCATTTCTTAATCTCATCCCTTAATTAAAATCCACTTAATAAAGGCTTTGTTATATAATGAATTTAATCCCTAACCATGGATTAAGTTGAGGTATCTTCCTCAGCTTAAGTGTTCTCATCTATTATCCTTCTATTAGGATGGTGTAATGAGCCCACTAATCTGTGATTAGAGATTAAACTCATTACTTAATACTAAACAAAAAAAAAACAAAAACATCTAATTAATCACAAATAGGTTAATGATCTTAATCCTAAATCATCATGGCAATTAAGTTGAGATGCTTATCTCATACTTAAGTATTCTCATTATCCCTAATCAGGGATTATATAATGAGTTTACAAACCTTTGATTTAGGCTTAAGCTCATTTACTTATGCAAAACACCAAAAACTATAACAAAACTGAAAAACACAAAAAACAAACAATAATCGTCTCCTCCGGGATTATTTTCTCATCACACTCATTCATAAACGAGAACTTGCTTCTTCCGTCTAATGCAAGACAGTTAGCACTCGAGCCAGACGAGTCATACACTTGAGCATAGACAAATAAGCAGTTCAAAGTCAATTTATCTTTCAGTCTCTTTGAGTCGAACTACGGTGTTCTGACTTCCTCATTGCACGAGAGGATACGTAGGCATAACTTAACTGTTATCGAACAAAAGTCTCTGTGTCTTCCCCCTCTTTCAGCATTCTCTTTTAAGCCTCAGTTCCTGGGCATTCACCCTTTTTGTACTGACACTTGTATATTTCTCTTCCAACTTTTGCACACAGATAACACATATACCTACCCCTTTAAACACAATTTTGTAAGTGTGGATCCCGTCGAGTACGATGGACAATCTGGGTGCTAATAACTTCCCAGGTTGTAACCAACCCCCTTTCTCAGTTTCTCTGGTTCGCAACCGTCTTATCCATCTTTTTTCTAGGTTTATGCAGCATTACCTTTCCTTTGGGATAAAAATCCCTAGTTGGCGACTCTATTCAGTTCATGTCACTTTCTCTTTCACCGACCGTTCGCGCTTGTACCGGGATGCAAATCTTTGGGAGCGACAACTTGGCGACTCTACTGGGAACTCTTATCTTGCAACCAGGGTTTCTGGTTCTTTTTGTGGGTTTCTCCTAGCGCTTGTTTGATTTGTGTGTATGGTGTAACGCCCGTTTATTTAATTAATTATTTAATTAAATAAAATTGTGGTATGTGGTGTTAAGTCGCATTGATTTAATTTGATTTCCAAAATATCGGAATATTACGTTGATAATTATAAGTTTGTTTAAGTCGAATTTGATTAATTAAGTTGATATAAGTTGTGGAATACAATATATAATATTCTTCAGGTATTGTTAGATATGTTGTCGGAATTGTGTGAACCATTTGGTTAATAATTGGAATTTAATCGATTAAATCGGGAATAAGTATTTAGTCATTAATTATTATTTGGTTGATTTGGCATTATGGTAAATTAAGTCGTTAAGTCGGAAAAAATTAGTCGGAAACCGTAGAAAATTTTATTAGAATTAATTATAATAGTTGTTGTGTTATTTTAAGTAGTGGGCTTGAAACCGTGTTTGGATTAGTAAAATAAGGGGGTGTTATGTTAGGCCCATTAGTGATTATAATAGTTATTAGTTTATTAAAATAAAAATAATATAAGATATAAGAAACAAAAAGAGACAGAAAGGGGGAAGTTAGAAAATTAAGGAAGAAAAAGAGGAATTGGAAACTACTGCACGAACGTGAGAGAAGGAGAAGCAAATTCTGGAATCCAACCGTAAGAACAACTTCCAATCCAATCTAAGGTAAGGGTGGGTTCAATTATTATAATCGGATATGAAATCCAATATTTTTGATTGGGTAGTTAGGTTGATACGTTTTGTCGATTGTTAGATTGTTATGGAAATTTCATCAATAATTTGTGTTCATGTTGTGTTACAATGTTGCTGAATTTTTTGTGAATATACATAAAATTATAACTAAATAGAACAATTATTATGTTAATTGGTATTAGAAACCATTAGAACAATTATTATGTTAAATGGTATTAGAAACCATTAGAACAAATATTTATGTTAACTGGTATTAGAAGCAAATCATGTAGAATTGTGGGAAAAATTATATATATTTGTTGGTAGGGGCCACTTTGGTAGGGTGGGCCCCACACACCCTTGGAAGTGGCGCAGGCCATGAAGGTATACATGAGGATGGCGCAGGCCATCAAGGGGATATGAAGATGGCGCTGGCCATAAGGTGTATGGCACGGGCCATGTAGGTAGTGGGGGGGAGAGATCATGAGGGGCGTAAGCACAAAAGGCCTGTAGCATTTCACTAAATTAGTATTTAATTTAATTAGAGAAGAATTATATTATTAAGTGATTATTATTTCAGCTTAGGATTAATTAATACTTAGTGAAATAGTAGAAACAATATTAATTTATAATGTCATGATTTTATCAAATGAATTAAAATGTGCGTTAAGTGATTTTTACAGGAACTTATCTATCAGTGTGATAATGAGGCACGTAATAACAGTAGTTTGATTTATAAATTTTGACAGAAAACTGAATTTAGTAAATTTTCATTTCATAGCATTAGAATTTTAGCATATTGAATTTTTGACAGAATTACTGAGAGTGTTATATTAACCTCAAAAACGTAAGAAAATAATAGTGAATTAGTCGGTTTAGCCGAATTAGGCGGAAAAAATTTAGTTGCTTAGAATTCAATGAAATTCGTCATGGTAAGTCGGGGGTTATGATAGTTGATTTTAATGGGTTGTTTTACTAGAAATTATGTTGTAGAATGCTAATACAGATACAGACGAGTTGATGTGTGGTTTCGGTTATGTCATTATCTTAAGTGGTATGTTGTAGGCTTGTTAAGCCAAAGTTGAATATAAGTTGATTATGTTGAAAATATTGTCGTGTTGATCTTGTTGTCATGTTGTCCGAGTTGTAGAGTTGCGTATGCATTTAAGTCATTTGCATTTATTGGAGCCGTTGCTCACACCACGTTGGCCTGGATTGGCAAAAGTTGAAAGTTGAAGGCTTATGCCTTGATGCCTCGGTAAATTGGCAGATTTTAAGTTGGGAGTTTCACTCCGAATGGTACCACATGCATAATTAGTCGAGTCTCATTAAAGTTGCATTATTGTTGATTTGTTGTGTTGACATTTGATGTAATTTGTGAGTGGTGGTTGTTTACGATCCTTAGTCATTATATTGTTTTTCATATACTGCTTATAATTATTGTAACTCACCCTTTCTGTTGAATGTTGTCCTAATATGACAATATGCAGGTAATCCTGAGAAGTAGCCGGTTACCATTAGTCGAGTCGGTGATCAGTCGCTCTGATACGTAGCACTCAGGGGTGGGATTGACGCGTGTTTTTATTATTGCCAAATTTTATTTAGTTGAAGAACTTAGAGTTGCTTATTTCTTATTTTAGAGTTGTTATTAGGTGGAATAAAAATACTATGAGTTGTGATGTGAATCCGCTGCGTAAGATTTTATGAAGTTCATTTATTTTAGTAAACTAAAGTTGTTTTATGTTATTATGAAAAGTACTATGTATTAAGTATGACTTCCTTAAGTTGAAATTTGTTTATAGTTGAAAATGTGATATCCCGTTTTGTGGAAAGTTTTTATAAACTCTGATTTCAGTTATATTCGCGGTTAGAAAATGGGGTGTTACATTAGTGGTATCAGAGCAGGTCGGTCCGTCCGGCCAATGTTGTCTAGCGTTGTTGATTCCTTTGTACGCGACATTTGTGTGAAACACTGTCGGTACTTGTTGTTAGTTTCTAGTCGTTGTCTGCAGGTGTTGGTTGGAATTAAGTGGGGGGAGAAGCTTGACTCCCGGACTGTTGTTAGAATGTCGGAGTTGGTTAAAGTTGTTGTTGATTGCAAGAGTGCAAGGTTGTTGGAGAGACGTTGTTGCGGACCGGTGAGAGCATGGATTCATGAATTCGTATCGGTCGGGTTGAGAAGTACGTGGATTTATGGATGGAGATTGTTTAAGAAAGAAAGATTTATTCCAAATAAAAAGACAAGTTGATGAATTAAGTTGAAGGATCAAGTCGGTAGATTGCTATGCCTTGAGTGTAGTGGATTAAAGTCGAGTAAATTTCGAAGTTAGGTGTAGAGCAAGATTTTTGGTAGAACATGAAATTAAGATGGAGAGAGGTGGAATTTACATTCATCAATCTCAAAAAATTCTGGTTTTTGCAATCTTGGAGCAGCTGTCACGAGAAGTGTCATAACTTTTTAACCGTGATTCGGATTGAAGCGGTTCTAGAATTTTTGGAAAGCTTACGAAATTTCCTACAATTTGCATATATGATTTGCATTCAGGAGGTTTGTAATGAGGGAGATAAGTAGGTTTTAATAGTTGGGTCTGCTGCTGATTTTGGAAATTCTGCATACGAAAATTGTTGACCAGTCCCATTGTGATGGGGATAACTTTTTACTCGTTAGTCGGATTCGAGCGATTCTTGAAGTTCTGGAATCTGCACAAATTTTTCTTCATGTTAGAATATAATTTTGTGATTTGGAGGTCTGTATTAGAGAAGATAATTGCGTTTGAAGTGGCGCGTGTGTTGCTGGAAATTTTAGAAAGATAAAAATGTTATTAAATAATGAAATGTTGGTATCGAAGAATGCATAGAGATACGATTTATGTTGAATGAGGACAATTAAAGTGCCTATTCTAGAATATGGTGATGTTGGGAGAAAGATGGAAGTTGATTAGTGTTGTTAAATATTTTAACTTGGATGAAAGTTGTAATTGGAACAGACAGTTTTGGATGGTACTTGTTGTAACGACTCCGGTGTTAGATGGATATTGAAAGTCGTGTGGTACTATGTGTGTACATGAGAGAATGTGTATTTGATTTTTGGATGTTGTGTATCGTCGATGAAGTTGGAATTAAGGGGACTAAGAAGAAGTTGATAAGCCGTAGAGAGTTGGCGGAGTATTATGCTTACGGACTCTGGGCACAAGTTGAAGTACGCTATGGCGTTGGGTAATGATGATTGATGCCTCTGTTATGGTTGCCGAATGTCTATCAACAAATTAAGGAACTGATCACCCTTAATCTATTGTTGATAGTAGGCGGAATCATAATTGATGGATAGATGTGTCATGTCAACTAGTATAGTATGTACGTCGAATTGGTTGAAGTCAAGCCGAGTGCTTTAGTATTGTTTGTTTTGTTGATGCAAGTTCTTATATGAGAGTATTAGTTGGACTTTAAGAGGGAAGTATGAAATTGCATTTGGATTGAGCTGTAATAAGGAAACTCGTAGTTGAACTCTGAATAATTGGAATGTTGGTTAGTGAGGGAGTAATTCGCTTGAGATTTGAAGTTTTCTTAAGATGATTAGAAAGGGAAGTATATGGATATGTAAAAGGATGATTTGATAAGAATGTCAGACAAGGTTAAGTTGCGAAGTATTAGAAGAAGCGAAATTTTAAGTTGGACTATTATAGTACGATTTTTTTATTGGAACAAGAAGAGTTATTTGGTTGTATTGACTCGGATAAGAATTATGAAAGGTTGTATCGGTATGAGTACGAAATCGAGTATTCGGTGGATTGATTTAGTCGGAAGTGAAGGGTATGAGTTATCTTGTGAGAATTCGTGGGAACCAAATACCTTATGTTGTTGTAATGATGTTGTGTATTTAAGAGGAAAGTCTATGAAAATGTAAGACCATGATTTGACAGGCATGTTGGCAAAGTTGTAATTATGTTGAGGATGACTGAGAAGTAGAAGTATATCTTATCTAAGATTTCGAAGTAGTCGCGGTAGTAAGTGTGTTGGACGTTAAGAGGTATGTCTTATGAGTCTAAGTTGGAAGTATTCGGTAACTACGAAAGAGTTAGAATACATATTAGGATGAAAATTATGAGGAATAAGTTGGAGGCTTTGTTAATATGTTGATTTTGGTGATTGTAAGCGGGGGTTAAAATTGGTAAACTTAATCAGAGTGCGCAGCGAGCGCGTGGTGTGGTGTCGTCATTGTACACGAATGACAACGAGGTTAGTAGCTTGGTTGTATTATATGTTATGTTTAAGTTGTGTGTTCTTATGTTGATGTGTCCTAAGTTTTAAGTTGGTTACTCGTTGTATCGTGTTGATAGTTGTCGAGCGTATTCCTTGAGAGTTCTTCGTTTCGTGCTTGACATCGAAGTTATGTATTATTGTTTGTGGTATATGTGGGTTTCCTTTGAATATGAGAGTTGATTAGTTGGATGGAATAAGTAGTTGGAGCATTTGAATCGGATAAATTTTCGAGGACGAAAATATTCTAAGTGGGGGAAAGTTGTAACGCCCGTTTATTTAATTAATTATTTAATTAAATATAATTGTGGTATGTGGTGTTAAGTCGCATTGATTTAATTTGATTTCCAAAATATCGGAATATTACGTTGATAATTATAAGTTTGTTTAAGTCGAATTTGATTAATTAAGTTGATATAAGTTGTGGAATACAATATATAATATTCTTCAGGTATTGTTAGATATGTTGTCGGAATTGTGTGAACCATTTGGTTAATAATTGGAATTTAATCGATTAAATCGGGAATAAGTATTTAGTCATTAATTATTATTTGGTTGATTTGGCATTATGGTAAATTAAGTCGTTAAGTCGGAAAAAATTAGTCGGAAACCGTAGAAAATTTTATTAGAATTAATTATAATAGTTGTTGTGTTATTTTAAGTAGTGGGCTTGAAACCGTGTTTGGATTAGTAAAATAAGGGGGTGTTATGTTAGGCCCATTAGTGATTATAATAGTTATTAGTTTATTAAAATAAAAATAATATAAGATATAAGAAACAAAAAGAGACAGAAAGGGGGAAGTTAGAAAATTAAGGAAGAAAAAGAGGAATTGGAAACTACTGCACGAACGTGAGAGAAGGAGAAGCAAATTCTGGAATCCAACCGTAAGAACAACTTCCAATCCAATCTAAGGTAAGGGTGGGTTCAATTATTATAATCGGATATGAAATCCAATATTTTTGATTGGGTAGTTAGGTTGATACGTTTTGTCGATTGTTAGATTGTTATGGAAATTTCATCAATAATTTGTGTTCATGTTGTGTTACAATGTTGCTGAATTTTTTGTGAATATACATAAAATTATAACTAAATAGAACAATTATTATGTTAATTGGTATTAGAAACCATTAGAACAATTATTATGTTAAATGGTATTAGAAACCATTAGAACAAATATTTATGTTAACTGGTATTAGAAGCAAATCATGTAGAATTGTGGGAAAAATTATATATATTTGTTGGTAGGGGCCACTTTGGTAGGGTGGGCCCCACACACCCTTGGAAGTGGCGCAGGCCATGAAGGTATACATGAGGATGGCGCAGGCCATCAAGGGGGATATGAAGATGGCGCTGGCCATAAGGTGTATGGCACGGGCCATGTAGGTAGTGGGGGGGAGAGATCATGAGGGGCGTAAGCACAAAAGGCCTGTAGCATTTCACTAAATTAGTATTTAATTTAATTAGAGAAGAATTATATTATTAAGTGATTATTATTTCAGCTTAGGATTAATTAATACTTAGTGAAATAGTAGAAACAATATTAATTTATAATGTCATGATTTTATCAAATGAATTAAAATGTGCGTTAAGTGATTTTTACAGGAACTTATCTATCAGTGTGATAATGAGGCACGTAATAACAGTAGTTTGATTTATAAATTTTGACAGAAAACTGAATTTAGTAAATTTTCATTTCATAGCATTAGAATTTTAGCATATTGAATTTTTGACAGAATTACTGAGAGTGTTATATTAACCTCAAAAACGTAAGAAAATAATAGTGAATTAGTCGGTTTAGCCGAATTAGGCGGAAAAAATTTAGTTGCTTAGAATTCAATGAAATTCGTCATGGTAAGTCGGGGGTTATGATAGTTGATTTTAATGGGTTGTTTTACTAGAAATTATGTTGTAGAATGCTAATACAGATACAGACGAGTTGATGTGTGGTTTCGGTTATGTCATTATCTTAAGTGGTATGTTGTAGGCTTGTTAAGCCAAAGTTGAATATAAGTTGATTATGTTGAAAATATTGTCGTGTTGATCTTGTTGTCATGTTGTCCGAGTTGTAGAGTTGCGTATGCATTTAAGTCATTTGCATTTATTGGAGCCGTTGCTCACACCACGTTGGCCTGGATTGGCAAAAGTTGAAAGTTGAAGGCTTATGCCTTGATGCCTCGGTAAATTGGCAGATTTTAAGTTGGGAGTTTCACTCCGAATGGTACCACATGCATAATTAGTCGAGTCTCATTAAAGTTGCATTATTGTTGATTTGTTGTGTTGACATTTGATGTAATTTGTGAGTGGTGGTTGTTTACGATCCTTAGTCATTATATTGTTTTTCATATACTGCTTATAATTATTGTAACTCACCCTTTCTGTTGAATGTTGTCCTAATATGACAATATGCAGGTAATCCTGAGAAGTAGCCGGTTACCATTAGTCGAGTCGGTGATCAGTCGCTCTGATACGTAGCACTCAGGGGTGGGATTGACGCGTGTTTTTATTATTGCCAAATTTTATTTAGTTGAAGAACTTAGAGTTGCTTATTTCTTATTTTAGAGTTGTTATTAGGTGGAATAAAAATACTATGAGTTGTGATGTGAATCCGCTGCGTAAGATTTTATGAAGTTCATTTATTTTAGTAAACTAAAGTTGTTTTATGTTATTATGAAAAGTACTATGTATTAAGTATGACTTCCTTAAGTTGAAATTTGTTTATAGTTGAAAATGTGATATCCCGTTTTGTGGAAAGTTTTTATAAACTCTGATTTCAGTTATATTCGCGGTTAGAAAATGGGGTGTTACATATGGGGGTGTTATGTGCTACCTGTTTAGTGCTTTATTTATTACTTTCTGTACAACTTTATTTATTGCTTTATTTTACTGTTTATATGCATTTCATATTGTTATCATCATATCATCTATGCTGGATCTGTTGTTTTCTTTGGTGGGAGGGATCATTGAGTGAGTAAGGTTCCACACCGGGGACCTGAGTGACACAAAAGATAGAGTGGCTTCATATTCTTTCCCATCCCATTTCGGTCTGGTGCGGGAATATGAAACACGGTTCAGACATGGGTTTCTTCTTGAGAACTCTGTGCTACGGATTTCCTATAGTACTAGGGCTATCTGGGAAGCCTGCTAAGTCTGGATGACCTTTTATGACCTTCAGCATCTGAGGTGAATTAGAGGAGGATCCTTTATGATTATTGTAAACACTGTACCTCCGGGTTAGAAGTGTTTACACTTCTCATAACTTATCCAAGTCTGAGGATCCTTGTTCTAGAACAATACATGTGAGGGGGTTGGGATGTTTACAGGTTTGCAGGAACCCTTGGCCACATCATACCTTGTTACTAGTTTTGTTAAGGTTGTATCATTTTGGACTGTTCTTGTGAAACCCTGGACTTGTGACTCTTTATTTGAGTCCCCCACCTGGTTACTGGTTTTCTAAGCCTTCATCCGGACTTATGAACATACATGGACCCTATCAAGGCAGATAACAGATCCAGCACTTGATCACAAACCCTTTGCATATCATTCTGCATACATCATTTTGCATCATTTAACATTTGTCTATTTGTTTTACAGGGTATCCACATCTTATCTTTGTTTTGGTTTTGACCTGTTCTACTGCTCAGATTCCTTCAGCTATCTTCACCAGAGATTCTTTTCAGCTCTCTTCATCAGTTGTCTTCATCAGAGACTCTTCTTCAGCATCTTCTTTAGTTGCCTTTATCAGCAGTTATCCTCAGTCTTCTTCACCATCATCCATTGTTAGCACGGACACTTCCAGGAAGAGCAACATCACCTATCATTTCTTTGAGGCCACTCTGACAGACATCAGGCAGATGCAGGCACTCATCACTCCTGATCATGTCCCTTTATTCAGGGAACATTATTGTGGCATTATGGACATGATCATGGACCTGGATGCATCCCAGAGGAGCATGATCCACACCTGTCTCCAGTTCTATGACCCTCCTCTCAGATGTTTCACTTTCCCAGATTTTCAGTTGGGACCTTTGATGGAAGAGTTCTCTATGTTGATAGGTGTCCCCATCAGGAGGGGGAATCCCTTCAACCCTGAGATGGTTGCTCCTAAGAATGAAGATGTAGCTAAGGCTTTGCACTTGGAGTCCACCCTCATTGACCAGAGTATGACCACTAAGGCTGGAATAACAGGCCTTCATTTGGACTTCTTGGTTACTCAGACCACCCTGCATGCTGCAACAGGAAAGTGGGAAACTGTTTGTGCTCTCCTAGCCCTCAGCATATATGGAGTCATCTTTTTTGCAGACAAGCCAAAGTTTGTAAGCAAGAGTGCTATCCACCTCTTTCTGTTGAGGAATCCAGAACCTACCTTGCTTGGGGACTTTTATTACTCAGTGCACCAAAGGAATGAGAAGCAGAGGGGAAGATTTGTCAGATGTTGTGCACCCCTCTTCTACTGTTGGTTGTTAAGGCACTTGCCGAAGTCAGACACTTTCTTGAACCCTCATCAACCAAGGAAATGGGCTAAGAGAATGATTGCTCTTACCTCAGAAGACATCAGATGGTGCACTCAGAGCACCAAGGGCAAAGATATCATCACCAGTTGTGGGCAGTATCCCAATGTACCCTTGATTGGAGTAAAAGGTTGCATCAACTACAACCTTTTGTTTTTCAAGAGGCAATTAGGGTATGCTTTGGTACATCCCCCAAGAGAGCAAGATTTGACAGAGACCGTCTATTGTGTCATCCAGCACAAACTTGCCATTGTCAGACAGGCAACCTGGGCCTGGGACAACATTCAGACTAAGGGTACAACTATTCTTGGCAAGTGCAACAATATAGCTTCAGCTCAGTATCTTGACTGGTCTCGTGTCAGGGGACAGATCACCCGGATTCCATTCACCTTAGAGGATGTACCTGGACCATCAACAGTGGAGCCTGCAGCTACTGTTAGTTTAGAGGAGTTTGAGAATTTGAAGGAAAGGAATACTCAGCTCTCTGAAGCTTTGAAGAAGACCCTCTGGGAGAGGAATGACAACTGTCTGGATAATGAAAGGTTAGAGAAGCTCCGGATTGAGCACTTGACCAAGATTGAGAAAACAAATGACTACATCAGAAAGGCTAGAGCAGGAGAGTTAGTGTTGAAGAATGCTTGCAAGGAAGCTAAGACTCAAAAGGCCAGAGCTGAGCATTACTTAGAGGAGAGTCAGGCTAGGTGGATCAGGATCACTGAGGCTCGTGCACAGGAAGATCAGAGAACCCAGGCTAGGATAGAGCAGCTGGAGGCTAGTGAGAAGGAGAATCAAGCAGCTTTGTTGGCAGCACAGAAGGAGATCTCTGAGTTGAAACTCCGGGTGGGGTTGAAGAGGTCAAAAGAACAAGATAAGCAAAAGAAGTTGACCAGTGCCATTGCCACCAGGAACCTCCTCATCGGGACCATCACAAAGCGCCCAGTAGGTCCAGTGACTGAGGCTCTCCTGAAGGAAGTCAGAGAGGATGACTTTGGACTGGATGTTTGATTTCCTTGTACTTTTATTCCCTTTTGTTTGTACTTTTGATTTTGTTGTTGTATTTTGACCCACCATGGGAACTTTATTGTAATCAAACTATGTATCTTCACTCTTTGTAATATATGGTTTGTTTTACTTCATGGGCTTTATCTCTCTACAACATCATCATTTCCTCGAGGTCTGGAAAGGTCAAAACCAAAGAACCAAACTGGATACCCTTGGAAGACAAATAGGCATCCTGCATTGCATACTAACATCATTTCTTTGTTTTGTAGGTTTTTGTTTTTTGTTGTTTCTCACTTTGTTGTGATTTCAGGAAACATTGCTCGTAGAAGAGTGTTCCCCGTCAATAGAGTGCACTGGTATCCGACAAAAAACAACCTTCCGGGATTACAAATGGATCAGGTTCAGCAGGACTTGACTGATGTGAGGACCCAAATGGCCAATGAGAGGACACAGATGAGGGCCCAAATGAATCAATTTATGGCAGTGATGACTGGTTTGGCTCAAAGCCAGGAGAGACTAAGAGAGTTAGTCGAGCGGCAAACTCCCGAGGAAAACCACCCAGGTACAGGGGGTACCAGCAACAACGATCACGTACAGCCTTGTACTGATCCCCCAGAGTTTGGACCTCATCTGAACCCAGAAATCAATGCTATAAGAAACACCCAAGGTAACACTGGAGGGAGGGCATTGCAGGAAGACCCTCAGGAAGAACAGTTTACTGTGGTTGGGGCTGGAGACGAAGTCTACGATCGTCGGTTGGATGAAATAGCAGAAAAGCTAAGGTCTCTTAAATCCCAAAAATCTCTGGGTTTTGATGTCATGGATATAGGATTAGTGGAGGGGGTTATAATTCCTCACAAGTTCAAACCTCCCTGTTTTGAAAGATACAATGGCACATCCTGCCCACGTACCCATCTCCAATCTTTCCTAGGGAGATTAAAAGCATACACCAAGGATGAGAAGCTGTGGATGTTTTACTTTGAGGATAGCTTGACAGGGTCATCCCGGGAATGATACTCTCACTTAACCAGGGCCACAGTTAGGAATTGGAAAGACTTGGCCGAAGCCTTCATTCGTCAATATCAATATAATCTGGACATGGCTCCAAATAGAACCCTTCTGATGGGAATGTCACAATCTTCCCGAGAAAGCTTTAAAGAGTACACCCAAAGGTGGAGTCAATTAGCTACTGCCATTCAACCCCCGATGTTAGAAAGAGAGATGGAAGATATGTTCATGAACACCCTCCAGGGGACTTATATTGACAGGTTGGCTGCATTTTCTTCCACCAGCTTTGCAGACGTAGTTATAGTTGGGGAAAGAATTGAGAGCTTACTGAAGATGGGAAAGATTTCTAACAACGGCGCCAGTTCAAGCAGTGCAAGGAAGCCATTTGCAGGGGCCCACAGATCCGGTGAAACAAACTCTGTACATATGGGAAGAGGTAGACCCCAGTATTTTCCCAAATCAGTTGCCGCTATCACTATCCCTACTCCACCTCCTCAATATACTCAACAACCACAACATTTTCCTCAACAGCCACAGTTTCCTCAACAAAGATCCTACAACAACAATAACAACAACCAACAACAACGCCCTTTTCAGCAGCGGCCATCTCAGATCAACAGGGTGATTGACCCTATACCAATGCCATATGCCACATTGCTGCCACAAATCCTAAAGCTTAATCTTGTCGAGCTAAGGACATTGGCTCCACTAGATCCTCATAACCTTCTAAGAAATTACGACGTCAACGATAGGTGTGCTTTTCATTCTAATGCACCTGGTCACTCCACAGAGAAGTGCAGGGCTCTGCATATGAAGGTCCAAGATCTGGTAGATTCAAAGGCCCTAAATTTTGCACCACCTCCCAATGTCACGAAGAATCCTATGCCCAGCCATGATGGGCCAAGGATAAATGCTATAGAGGAGGGCTCACCCATGAGTTTGACTGAAGACTCTGCAAGTATTCAGACACCTCTGGCAGAGGTTAAAGCTCAGCTTTTGAAATGCCAAGTGTTTCCAGGTTGTGAGGCATGTTGTGAATCTTGCAAGGTTTATGTGAATGGGTGTGGAAGCTTGAGGAATGGCATCAATGGCCTGATCAAAGAAGGTATTCTGCAAATAACAACAACAGCTTCTATAACACCAGCAACTCCTTTTTCAACAACAAGTGTTTCTCCTACAACTGCAAAGACAATTGTTCCTACAGACTCGTCTACAAAATCAGCAACCACTTCTTCCATCACTTCAACAAACAACAGTTCCATTGCATCTACTTCTACAACTATAGCAACCACCAACAACGACGTCTCCATAGTAACCATTTATTATGACCCTGCAACGGTCCTGGTTTCCAACAATTATCAACAACAATCTCAGCAACAGTTTCAGCAACAACCAAGCTTCAATCAATCACCACCTGCATCCACCAGAAGTCCTGTCACCATCTTCTATGATCCACAAACAATAACGGTTCCAACCTCTGCTGCAGTTAGCCCAATCACCATCACGGTGCCAGGGCCTATTCCATATGACAAAGACAATGTTGTGCCATGGCATTATGGTTCAGACCTTTACTGCAACAGAGAAAGAGTCCTTCTTTATTATTCAGATCACACCCCCCAAGTGGATAATGTCGGGGGAGGCGGAGGCTTCACCCGAAGTGGACGCCTCTTCACGTCACAAGCTCCAAGAACTAGTACTGAGGCAGAGGCTGTTGCAAAAGCCAAAGGTAAAAGTGTGGCACCTAAAGAACCTGTACCAAAAGAGACCTATAAATCATCCTTTGATCAGGATGTGGATGAATTTATGAGGATAATTAAAAGAAGTGACTACAAGGTTGTGGATCAGCTCCACCAGACCCCTTCCAAGATCTCCATCTTATCTTTGTTGTTGTGTTCCAAAGCTCACCGGGATGCACTACTTAAAGTCTTGCACGCTGCCTACGTGTCGGAGGAGATCACGGTGAATCAGCTTGAGACAGTGGTGTCCAATGTTAATACTAGCCATGGGCTAGGTTTCACCAATGCTGACTTGACGACGGAAGGACGCCACCACAACAAAGCTTTACACATCACTTTGGAGTGTAAAGGAGTTGTGCTCTCTCATGTTCTTGTTGACACTGCGTCCTCACTCAATGTCTTGCCAAAGAAGGCTCTTGTCAAGCTCGAATATGATGGAATAGCTCTCCGACCAAGCAATCTGGTGGTCAGGGCTTTTGATGGCTCCAAGAGGTCTGTTATTGGAGAGGTGGAGCTGCCTGTGATAATCGGTCCGCAGGTCTTTCAGACTACTTTCTATGTGATGGACATTCAGCCGGCCTACAGCTGTTTGTTGGGTCGACCATGGATTCACGCCACTGGCGCAGTTACATCGACCCTTCACCAGAAATTGAAATATGAGTGGGAAGGACATATTATCACCATCTATGGTGAAGAGGACATATTTGTTAGTCATCTAGCTACGTACAAATACATTAAGATGGATGGTGAAATCCATGAAACTATGAGCCAAGGGTTAGAAGCTCTAAACGTCAATGAGGCGACAACTGAAATATTTGTTGCATCTTAGGAGGATAGGATGGGTACTTCAATTGTCTCCTATCAGCAAGCCCGGAAGGTTGTTGAAGATGGAAATGCTCAAGGGTGGGGCAAGCTGCTACCGGTGGAGAAGAAGGAGGACAGATTCGGTTTGGGTTACAAACCATTCCAACAAGATCAAGCAGAGGCTGCTAAAGAGCCCAAGTTCATCAGTGGGGGGATGCTCCCCCAGATGCTGTCAATAACGTGGAAGACAAGGTGGAAAGCGACCTCAACCTGGAGAGCTGGATTCGTCCAAGGATCCCAGGTCATCAAGTCCTTAACTGGTCTTCCCAGGAAATTATAAGGGTTACTCCTGTAGAGTAATTATTATTCCCTGCTTTTTTCAGCATGCATCAAGTCCTGCATCTTTCCCAAGGTGTCAGGACTCATTTTATAATAGGTCCATATTGTAATTTTGAGCAAATGGAATATCAATGAATATCGAACATCTTTTGCAAACAAGTCTCTTTTTCGCTCACTGTCTTTTCATTTTTCGCTTTTGTACAAAACAATAAAATGGCAATGTTTTCAAAATAAATAACTTCATTTTTCACTTTTCTAAACAAGATTAAAATTGATCACTAACACGGACAAATATCAACCCTTGCTGAGATTATCCTCCAGATTGCACCGACAATAGCACTGCTATGACCTTGTATGACTTCGACAATCCAATTAATCAAGTTGATGAAGGGGTTGAAGAAGACTATGAGTTACCTGAAGAGTTAGCCAGGTTGTTGAGGCAAGAAGAGAAAGTGATTACTCCTCATCAGGAGGAAGTTGAAACAATTAATCTTGGTACCGAAGAGGATTTGAAAGAAGTAAAGATTGGGGCCAGCCTGCAGGCTTCAGTAAAGGAACAACTCATTGACATGCTTCGAGAATACGTCGATGTCTTTGCTTGGTCCTATCAAGACAAGCCAGGTCTAGATACGAATATTGTTTTGCACAAGCTACCATTGAAAGAAGATTGCCCTCCAATGAAGCAAAAGCTATGTCGTACTCGCCCAGATATGGCCATGAAGATTAAGGAAGAGGTACAAAAACAGTGGGACGCCGATTTCCTTGCTGTGACTAGTTACCCGCCGTGGGTTGCTAACATAGTACCAGTGCCTAAAAAGGATGGCAAAGTACGTATGTGTGTGGATTACCGGGATCTGAACAGAGCTATCCCGAAGGATGATTTCCCATTACCTCACATTGATGTATTGGTGGAAAACACAACTTAGTTCTCGGTATTCTCTTTCATGGATGGATTTTCTGGATATAATCAGATCAAAATTGTCACCCGAAGACATGGAGAAAACAACCTTCATCACACCTTGGGGCACATTTTGTTACAAGGTAATGCCTTTTGGACTGAAGAATGTCGGTGCCACTTATCAATGGGCTATGGTAACATTATTCCACGACATGATCCACAAAGAAATTGAATGCTACGTGGATGAAATGATTTCCAAGTCCCTCACTAAAGAAGATCATCTGGTAAATCTGCTGAAGTTGTTCAAGCGTCTGAGAAAATATCAGCTGAAGTTAAACCCCAACAAGTGCACATTCGAGGTGCATTCCGGTAAGTTGCTGGGATTAATCGTAAGTAAAAAGGGAATTGAGGTTGATCCCGACAAAGTCAAAGCCATTCAGGAGATTCCTACACCTAGGACTGAAAAAGAAGTTCGGGGATTCTTGGGTAGATTGAACTACATATCAAGGTTCATATCTCACCTTACTGCAACCTGTGAGCCCCTGTTCAAATTGTTAAGAAAGGAACAAACGGTCAAGTGGAACGAAGATTGTCAGAAGGCTTTTGACAAGGTCAAGGAGTACCTGCAAGAACCTCTGATTCTTATGCCTCCAGTTGAAGGAAGACCTCTAATAATGTACCTGACAGTATTAGAAGGGTCAATGGGGTGTGTGTTGGGCCAGCATGACGAGTCTGGTCAAAAAGAGTATGCAATATACTACCTAAGCAAAAAGTTTACCGACTGTGAACAATGTTATTCATTGCTCGAGAAAACTTGTTTTGCTTTAGCGTGGGTTGCTCGCCGACTAAGACAATATATGCTGACTCACACTACCTTATTTATCTCAAAGATGGACCCCGTCAAGTACATATTTGAGAAGCCAGCACTTACCGGAAGGGTTGCTAGATGGAAAATGATTCTGACAGAGTATGACATGCAGTACACATCTCAAAAGGCCATCAAAGGCAGTGTACTGTCTGACTATCTAGCTGAGCAACCCATTGATGATTATCAGCCCATGAGATTTGACTTCCATGATGAAGACATCATGTCACACCCCAAATTTTACCCCTAACTGCTCGCATCATACATTGCGTTAGAAAAATTTTCCAAGACTTTTTTGTTGCTTCCACCTCATTTTCAAGTTTTTTTTATCTAATTTAACTTTTATTCACTTCCAAGCCTTTTAAATTTAATTTCTATTTTCCACTTCTAGCTTTTAAATTTGTTTTCATGTAGTTTCTATTTCTTTTTCTTGTCCTATTTTTTTAAAGGTTTTTTTTTATTATTCTTTTCAATCCTTCTATATCTAATTTTTATTCCAATTTCTAATTTTTATATTTTAAGTCATTCTTAGATTTTAAAATTGTAAACTTAAATTTCATTTCCATTTCATTTTCAAAGTTTTTTGTTTCTAAATTCAATTTTATTTCTATTCCCAACTTTCAACTTCATTTTCAAAGTTTATTTCTAAATGTAATTTTATTTTTAACTTTTATTTTTAATTCACTTCTTTTTTTAATTTTTTATTTCTAGTTTAATTTTAATTTCTAATTTTTTTTTAATTAATTTACTTTTAAAAAAAAAAGGGAGAGTTGCTATTCTTAATTTAATTTTAATTTCAAATTTTTATTCGTTTTAAGATTTAATCCCAAGGTTCCAATTCATCTCAAACCTCATTCTTTTTCCAATTTTTATTCAATTTACTCCCAGCAACAATTTTGGTTGATTAAAACTCACAAGGCAATGTCAAGCTTACAAACTACAAAGTTATCTCAGAAAAAATCAATAAGAATTACTCATACAAGAATCCCTTTCCAAATTCAAGATTAATATCAAGAAAAGATACAAAGTTCTATTTAATCCTAAAATTAAGTTTCTTAGTTATTACAAGATCAAGATTTCAAGCTCCTAAACCAAGTCAGACGTTGCTTTCTTTTTTGCTTCAAGACCAAACACCAACATGAGGCAGCGATGAGGAGGCCAAGTGAAAAGACAATATCTTTGTTGTCACCCCAAATACCTGTCAAACACAAAAGGCCCAAAGTCAGAAAGAAATAGAAAAAACCAGAAGGGGACCACAAGTCTGTTTCATTAACAGACAAAAACCAAACAAACAAAGATGTCCAGACCTGCTGTAGAAATAGAGTTGCAGGTTGCAACAAATAGGAAAATGGCATCTTTATGGGTTAACAACAAAGAAGTCACTTTTGCAGCAAACATGAAAGTGGCAATCCAGCAAGAAACCTGCATTCGAGAGCGACTAAACATCATTACCAAACAAAATTTCTGATAAACAAAACACCTTCAACAAGTTTTAAAATTGAGAATTTCAAAACTAACACCTTAAATTCTATGACTATAAAAGAGGAATATCAGATGGGAGAGGGAGACTTTTGACGAAAACTGAAACACAAAAAAATAAGAAGAACCTTTTTTAGAACGAGTCTTCGGAAAATTCTTTTCGCCATCACAGCACCCAAAACCGAAACGGCTTCACCCTTTCAAAAGACCACATTCCCTTCTTGTGAGATTCTGACTCCATTTTTCACAACAAAACCGAAAAACACCGTAGAACCTTGATTCACCAAGGATCCGCAGATAAACCGCAGAACCGTAACCGCCATCTCGCATCAAACAACAACAACACAAGATCAGAAGAAGAAGGGGAAACACAAACGGAAAGAAGAGAAAAGGGTCCGAGTAAGGAAGGAAGCAGAATACCTGTTAAAACATCTCGAATCGGTAGTTTATTGTTGTTTATTTTCAATCTTTGAATTATGGTTGTTGTTGTCTGCTTGTTTATATCGATTTTATCTTCGTTGCCTTTTGAAATGTTGAATTGTTTGCGATTGAAATAAGTTTGGGGTTTAGGGTTTCAGATTTTTGAATAATGTTTCGTGTTCTTCATTGAGTTAGCGATTTTTTTTTTGCAAATATGGTTAGGTTTGGCCGCTGCATTTCTTTGCTTGGGGTCTTCAACCCTTTCACTTCATTTTGGGCCGAATTGGGTCAGCTTTGACCCGACCTGCGCCCTCCGACCCAGCAGATTGGCCCATGGATGTTGCTTTTTTTCCTTTTGGGTCTATTAGATTTCATATATTTGGTTTCCCTTTTTTTAATTTATTTTGTTGGATTTTAGATTAAAATCTATATATATATATATATATATATATATATATATATGTATGTATAAATAAGTTTTAGTAAACAATGAAATATCTAAATATTTTCAAAAAAAAATACAGTAGTAGGTTTAATTCCAATTCTAAAAATAAGAAAATATTATTATTTAGTTTATTAAGTTTGTATTTAATTTAGTTAGTTGATTTTAGTCATTTGGCCGATTCTATGCGATTAGTATATGTTTATATCCCTTGCATTGTTTGGTCGTGATGATGATGCATGACGCATACGTACTTGTCTATATTTTCACATTTTTCGACCGTAATTTGTCAAGTAAAAAAAAAATAATATAATTAAATGCATATTAAAAATAATCGTTTCAAGAAAATAAATAAAATTTCTTGGTCCAACGCCAAGTAAATTCACACACCGACATTGGCACACACGTAAGTCGGTCACCTATGTGATCGCCATCTGCACAACTTTTTGCGTATCTTAATTAACTTAACAAGGAATGGAGCTCCAGAGTCTAGCACTCCGCACGTTCAAGAACGAATCACACCTGGGCTAGCCCCACACGTAATGTTTCATTCACTCCTTTGTTTTTAAACATGTTAATTCTAAAACATCTAAAAAACAATATATCTAACTTATCTATAAATTTAAATACAAAACAGAGCTCTGGAGTCTAGCACTCCGCACGTTCTGAAATGGATCGCTCCTGGGCTAGCCCCACGCGATGTGGTCCATTCGCCTTCCGTATTTCAAAGCATCTAATCGCGCAAATTAACTCACGAAAGAATAGAGCTCCGGAGTCTAGCACTCCGCACGTTCTAGAATGAATCGCTCTTGGGCTAGCCCCACGCAATGTGGTTCATTCGCTCTTTCGTACTTAAAACAACTTAAAACTTACCAACCAATTTAAATCATTTCATAATTAATCAGCGAAGGAACAGAACTCCGGAGTCTAGCACTCCGCACGTTTTGGAATGTAATCACTCCTGGGCTAGCCCCACGCGACGTGGTTCATTTGCCCTTTTGTTTAAAACACCTTAAAAAAAGTCAAACACTTTTCTCTAAAATGAACATTGTTTAAATCATTCTATCTCGCCAACAAGCTAGCGCTTCAGCCTCCACCGCGAGTATAAGCCAACGCTTAGCAGTAGAATGCGTTTTAAACAATCGTTCAATAAAAAATCATAAACCGTAGTCGCACGAACTACGAAGCTCTGAATTTCCCATTGCACAAGGGAATACGTAGGCACAGGGATTTTTAATCCTTCGTGAGCATAATAATAAATAATTTAATTATCTCTCCGTCACAATACTAAAAAACTTTAATCCTTTCTCCGTCTTAATATTAATTTAAAAAAATTTCTTTAAGAACAAACATATTAACAATCATTTAGAAGACAAAGACTTAAGATCAAACATTTAATCGCATAGTTAACTAAGAGGTTCCCGTTGAGTACAACGGACGTGAGGGGTGCTAATACCTTCCCCTTGCGTAACCGACTCCCGAACTTAGAATTTGGTTTCGTATACCATTTCTTATCCTTTATTAGGTTGTATCTATATCTCCCTTTTCTCTCGTAGAATAAATAGAATTAGGTGGCGACTCTGATGTTTGTTTTAGGATCGTATTTTTTTTCGAGGTACGATAGTTGGCGACTCTGTTGGGGATGTAGCTCCATGCTAGAGAGAGTCGAGCCTAACTTAGCTTTGTGTGTTTATTTGTTTGATCTTGTCTTTTCTTGTCTTCTCTATGTTTGTTATTTATGTTTGTTTATTCTTTTACCGCTTTCCCTTTATTGCTCATTATATTACTTGTTTGTGGGATATTGGGGTCCCTTTGCAAGTAAAATTTGAGTTTTAGAAAAAGCAGAGGGAACACCTAAGTTAGAATTGGATGTTATTAGTGTTAGTCTCCAAGGACTCGCTCCTTGCACGCCTAGCATGAAAGCTCCCCCAGATAGTTAGACTTTTCGTAGATCTTGTCGCAACGCAGCTAGCCTGTCGCGTGACCTGATTCACGAAAGGGCTGTGATTCTGGGACCCCCTAGGACCTGTTTCAATTTTGGTAGTTGTGTAATGTTAGGCTCCGAGGGCTCACCCCTTTATCAGCCTAGCATGAGAACTCCACTCAAGGTAGACCTTATCGTTATTATCGTCACAATGCAGCTAGCCTGTGGCGGGGCGTTAGTACGATAAACGTTCGTGACCTTGAGTTTCCTTAAACCATCACCGTAGAAGCCATCCTGTGAGTGGGATTTATGGGTACAGACTATAGAACCAATCTCTCACAGCCTACCAAATATAGGAAGTTTGAGCTTTTCCAGCTTTCGTGTCTGTTTGTGTTTGTGATCCCTAAGCATCCTTGCATTGCATCCGTTTGCATACCATTGCATCTGCATTGCATATCATTTTTCCTTACTCAGAGAAAGCTCATCCTCGTCCTGTGTCCATAACCCGCAGTTGATTTTCCGATACCTACATTGGACTTGAAGTAGTTCCTGATTGATCATGGACCCTGAAGGACAAAAACAGATTGCGATTTGACAAAGGACCAGTTAAATCTACTCATGGATGCTGTGACAACTTTGACAAAGAGAGAGGGTAATGTTCAACAGACTGCCATAACTGGAGATGTCTCTCCACCTCAAAGGAACAAATTTGTTCAACCTCAGTCTTCTAGGACCCTAGTTGGGGCACCCGTTATTCAAGAGCATACCATTATTCGAGATGGAAACTCCTTACCTCACGATGTCGTCGAGTACCAAAGCTTTGGGTTCTCTGAGCCAAATTCCCAAGGGGCAATCCCAGTGAGAAAGACCAAGGGGCCAGACGTCGTTGAGATGACTGAGAAATGTCGAATGTTGAACGAAAGACTCAAAGCTCTAGAGGGGCAGAATGCTTTTGACTTGGACGCTTTGAACATGTGCTTAGTCCCCGGTTTGGTTATACCTCCGAAATTTGAAGCACCTAACTTTCAGAAGTACAAAGGGGATAGTTGTCCAAAACACCATTTAGTGATGTTCTGTTGAAAAATGACTGCATATGCTTTTGACGATAAGTTGATGATTCACTGTTTTCAAGACAGTTTGAGTGGGGCACTATTGAATTGGTACATGGATTTGGAAAGAAGTCATATTCAGTCATGTTTGGACCTAGCCAATGCTTTTGTGAAGCAATACCATTACAATTTGGAAGAAGCTCCTAGTCGCTTTCACTTGAAGGACATATCTCAAGGGAATAATGAGTCGTTCAAAAAGTACGTCCAGAGATGGAAAGAGTTTGCTGACCGTGTTCAACCACCGCTCTCAGAAAAGGAGTTAGTTGACCTGTTTATGAATACTCTGCAAAGCTCATACTTTGAGAGATGGTAGGCACCACATCAACAAGTTTCTCTAACCTGGTAAAAATGGGAGAACGTATTGAGATTAGTCTCAAAAGCGGAAAGATCCAAGGCGCCTCAAGCAACCATGCCAGTGAGAATGAATCCCTCAGCAGTTCCCAAGAGGAGGAAGAGGATGTAATCAATGCAATCATGGAAGACGTCGAGTATTCTTGTGGTGCATTGACAAGACCCTATGACCCTCCGTCTTTTCAGCAATCACCATTTTGTGTGCCTTACTACCCTTGTAGGCAACCAACAATGTTTAGGGTACCTTACCAGCAACCCTGGATTTCTCCTCATCAAAGTCAGCAAGCCAAAAGCCGAGGATATCCGGATCAGCATCAGAGTAAACATAAGCCTCGCAACAATTTGGAAAGAAGGAGTGCTCCTCTTCATCCAGTACCTTTATCGTACACTCAGCTTCTGCAACCTTTGATTCAAAGCTCATTGGTGGTTCCCAAGTCTCTCAAATCATTGCCAGAGCCATACCCGCCTGAGTATAATCCACATGAGCAATGTGGATATCATGCTGGATCAATGGGGCATTCAACTGAAGACTGTAAATCTTTTCAAGCCAAGGTACAACAATTGATTGATAAGAAGTACATATCATTTCCAGAAGGAAACCTGTTGGTGCATCTCAACCTCTCACCTGAGTGAGTACAAAGACTCTTCGGGGCATCTCTTGAAGACAGTAAATCAAGACATTTTCAATTCCCTAAAGCTGGCAATCCCTTGTTTGTTTCAGCACTGTTGTATTTTCTTTGCATGTTGATTTTGTATTTGCTTGTTAGCATTGTTGTTTTTTGAATTGGCAAAATTAATGAAATGTTTATGCATATTTTGAATCAATCCAGTCGTATTCACTCGTTTTCTTTCATTGTTATAAATAAACATAATTTCTCTCCTTTTATTTATCAAACTTTTGTTTTAGCAAAGATTGGAGGGAGGATGATGAAAACCAGATGCCTGAATTCTCCGTTTGTATGCTCTCAATTAAAACCCTGCCAATGATGTACAGTCATTGTTTCAAATTCCCAAACACCGGTGAAATAAGGATGATAATCCCTTGCTAACCCCTTTGAGCCTAGAAGTAGGAGTGTTCTTTTTCAAAAATGCAAAAACCCTTAATTTCAAACCTGGGGCAGGGTAGTCGGTTCAGTTAATCTGGTTGCATTCAATCTTCAAGAGATTCAGTCCATCATTCAAGAAGGATCAGCTATATACTTTCCTCCGCGCACCAAAGAAGTCGCGAAGGGTCAAAAATTTGTAGTATTCGTTTTCTTATTCTCCAACAAAATGGCAGTCGCAACCATTCAACAAAAGAATTAAGTGAGGGAAAAGAAATACAAAGAAAAGTCCGCTAAGTAAAAAAAAACAGAAAAAGACGACTTAGGTGAAAATTAATGAATCATCAAATCCTCAGCAAAGCAAGGATAAAGCAAAGTGGCTGCCATCACTTTTAAATCCTGATCCTTATCATACACCGTCAAAGACTAATAAGATCTGAATGCGCATGTCAATTTAACTGAACATAGGGTTGAGTTCATCACGAAGAATGAGTGGGTTACAAATAAATTTTGAGCCTTTTATCCTTTATTTCACAAACCGTGAACCAAGCCACGTTACAACCCTTAAAAGACCTAATTGAGGCAGGGTTTATTTCGAGGGAATGCTACAGCAAGGTTGTGTTAACCTGACTCCTAATGATCTTTGCTAATCATTTGTATTGATCACTTCATCTGCCATTCCATAAATGGCTAGATCCACTTTTTATTTTATTTTAATCAACTCCACTGTATCACTATCATACCAATAAATTGTGATTTCAAAACTTGCATAAACGCTGCATTAAAATTGCCAATTTTTAAATGTATAATGCTTATTTGTAAGTCAATTTGGCATCATAGGAATCCCAATGGTTTCAGCCAGTTAGGGAATTTAACTTGGTAAGAGAAGCTCAGCAGGGGCAAATCCTCTCCATGCTTACAAGTTTGTTCAAGCAGGCCTTATACAATAACAAATTTTGAGTTCAAGACGGGTGTCAGGAATCATGTCGTCATCCTTGCCTCATTTTAGAGAGTCGTCTGCAAAGAACTATTCCATCCTTAACCACGCAGGGGCATATTTTGAAAATCACTGAGTCAGTACATAACCACTCTCATGCTTTAGTCATGTCGCTCCGCTCATAGCGTTAACCTTGCATATCGTCTTACTCATTTAGCGTATGTCCAGGTCAAAACCCAAGTATTCTAGTCCCCGTCTGGTATTTCATTTGAAATTTATTTCACAGTCTGTTCTCGTCTGACAGTCAGTTTATACAGCCAGTTCTCGTCTGGTATTTCATTTGAAATTTATTTCACAGCCAGTTCTCGTCTGTATTTCATTTGAAATTTATTTCACAGTCAGTTCTCGTCTGATAGTCAGTTTTTACAGCCAGTTCTCGTCTGTTAACCCTTTTCAAACTAGTTCCTGTCTGGTAGTCAATTTCTTTCCAAACCAGTTCCTGTATGGTAGTCAATTTCTCTTCAAACCAGTTCTCGTCTGGTAGCCCATTTCAAACTAGTTCCCATATGGTATTTTCTTTTGAAGTTTACTTCAAAGTCAGTCCTCATCTGACGTTTAGTTTTTATTCTAGTTCCCCATCTGGTATTTCATTGGAAATTTATTTAATAGTCAGTTCTCGTCTGACAGTCAGTTTTTATTCCAGTCCCTATCTAGTATTTTCATTTGAAATTTATTTCACAGTCAGTTCTCGTCTGACAGTCAGTTTACGCTCCAGTTCTCGTCTGTTAGCCCATTTCAAACCAGTTCCTGTCTGGTAGTCAATTTCTTTACAAACTAGTTCCTGTCCGGTAGTCAATTTCTTTTCAAACCAGTTTCTATTTGATATTCATTTTCTTTTCAAACCAATTTTCGTCTGTTAGTCCATTCTGAACCAGTTCCCGCCTGGTATTTCATTTAAAAGTTATTTGACAATCGGTTCTTGTCTGACAGTTATCTCTTTTCCAAATCCAGTTCAAAACCAATTCTTGTTTGGTAGACCATTTCCAAACTCAGTCCCCGCCTGACAATGAATCAAAAGAAACTCGTTCCCGTCTGGCATGTCAAGGAAAAATCATTCGTCACTAGCAGCTTTGTCTGAAAATCCATTGTTGTTGACGCCCTTTAGTGTGGTTTATCAAAGTGTTTTCCCAGTAACACTAATATCCCCTATAGAGGTCCTCCTTGTTATTGATATCCACCCTTTTACCACCAATATTTCTCTTAAGTCCAATCGTCATTGGCACAAATCCTTCAAGTTCTTCATTTAAGGAATTTCCGGAGGTTGGACGTTTATCTTGTTTAAAACTCCAACATTTTATTGCCAGTCGGTCGCTTAGAGCAGTTGATTTATATCTGAACACTTTGCATGCTACTCCCAGTATCAGTTTGTTTGCACAGAGCCACTGCCTAGATACTGTTTTCGTTTCCCAATCCTCGGTCTCATTAGTTACACTTGCACCTGTTGATTTACCACTGTGGATTATTGTAAACACCCCAAATTTGCCCTCACCCATTTCACCATGGCTTGTGATCTTTTCATATAGCATAAATTTAATCATAACATCACACATTGCATCTTTTGCTTCACTGCATTGTTTCAAAGCCATCTGCATCTAGGGTTTGTGATCTGAGCCATCCCTGAGCCATTTGAGCCACTCCAAAGGTCATCAATCACTTCAAAGGGGTCCATGTATGTTCAAGCATCACATTATATCCTCACAAGGTCAAGGAAGTCAAAAAATCACAAGAACTGAGAAAGGCATGGAAGCAGAGCCAGGTTTAACTGCACAGATGACCTAGAATTAGGGTTTTTGTTTCAGAGGCCATAACTCCAAATTTTTTGGTCATTCTTGTTTCTATTGGTCTCTATATGTTATGAGGATCATGCATATCAATTTTCATGAAGAAATTCAATGGGGAAGGCATCTGATCAAGAGATGACTTCTTGAGCAAGTCAGTGCAAAATCAGGGCATCTGAGGCCTCCAATGACCCAACCAAAGGGTGTTCTCCATCATTTTGAATGTGTATGATCTTTATTTGATCATATAAGATGTTATAAGTTCACAAAATTGAAGAATTTCAAGCCATTTGCAAAGTTGCCTTTTTGGGAAAGTGACTTATAATGAAAACTTGCCATTTTGGGAAAGTTTTTCAACCTCCTCTTTTTGATTCAAAAAAGCTTCAAATGAGAAAACTTTGGTCATTAAAGTTGTAGAATGTATCCTCCCATTTTCAAAAAGTACAAGAACTCATTCTAATTCATTTTGGATCAAAAGTTATGGCTTGTCAAAGTTGGGAAAAATCACTTATTTTTCACTTATGCACCAAAAGAGGAAAGTTGCAAAACTTCATGCCAAGGCCAATGGTGACTTCAAATCAACTTCTAAGCATTACACAAACATAAGTCATGACCTAAAATTCAGAATGCACCAAAGAATTGCTCATTTTCATGCCTTGGTCATTAAGAAACTTCAAAAGGGCCAAACTTTGTGAAATTTGCAAAACCTCACATAAACTCCAATCCACTTGCAAATTGGCCTCAAATTCATTTCCATGGTCATCCTTGAATCAAGCTGCAGCAGACATGCCTTTGCTCTAGCCCTGAAACAGCCCATACCTCAAAGGACACCTAACATTGACTTTTGGCAAAATGGACCATACCAATCAAGCTGTGCCACCAACAACTCTCTGCCCTATCACAGCTTGATATGTGGACTAAAAGAGACTCAAAAGACACAAGAAGCAAGCCTGAAACCACAGCATTGCTAGAGTTCACAAAAATCCCTCTGTATGCATTTTTCTTCGAATCTCAATACACAATCATCAAACCTCAAAACCAACTTCACCATTCATTCAGAAAAGCTTCATAGAGCATAAACCACCCTTCATCTTGCCCTAAAAAGCCCACAAACAGAAATACGATTTTTCATTCCCCTTGGTCAGAACTTCATCAATCTCAAGAACCAACCACAATACACTCCAACTAAGCCTCAAAACATCTTCAGGGAGATTATTGGAGGAGTTTCGAAGCAGAGAAGCAGTCTGAAAGTTCCAAATTGAAAGCTTCACTTCAGGTAGCTTCGCAAAATCATTTTTCCAGAAACCTTGTTTTAAGTTATTGAAATGATCTACATGCTCCCCTGAATGCTTTGCACTTTTTATTTTTGAAAATGATGGATTATTGAGCATGTACTGCGTCTCTGAAAGTTTGGTCATTTTTAGGTTTTGATTCGTATCTAGGTTTTGAGTGAAAGGAAATGGATTTTGAGGTTGGATTCGTGTTTAGGGAGGTTGAGAGGTTTGATCTGGAGCTTTACAGCTCCTAAAATGGTCCAGGGAGGTTTTTGTTCTTGAGTGGTCGCCGGAGAAGACGACCGGAACCACTGTTCCGGTCGCCTGAACTTGTTTAGCCCTAATTAGGGTTTAGCCACGTGATTAGTTTAGTTTGAACTTGGAGCGTTGGATGAGGCTCAGCGCGCGTGAACCTAGGGCCAGGATCCTCTCATTAGCCATTAATCCTGATTATTTAAATTAATTAATTAGGGTTTAAGTTAATTAAGTCAGTTTAAATGCAGACCGTCCAGATGCGCGCGGGTCAACTCCCTCCATTTCTCTTTGAATCTCAGCCACTGGATTGGATTACTTTCATTAATTCATATTTAAAATTCATTTTTATTGCATTTTCTTTCTCATTTATTTTAAAATATCAAAACACATTATAAAAATTTTATTTTTTGCATGCTGTCTTAAAATATTTTTCTCATTCTGAATATAATTTTATTTTTATTTTTTGCATTAAAAATTATTTTTAAATCATTTAAATGTTTATTTTTAATTAGTTAATGGAAATTAATTAATTAAAAATGCATTTAGGTATTTAAAAATCACCAAAAAATTCACATTGCATTTTAAAACATTTAGAAACATTATCAAACTCTCAAAGCAAATTTATTTTTGGTCCTTGATGTATTTTGACAATTTTCATTGGAATTAAAGTTGTTTAAAGGCAATATTTTTGTTCAAACTTAGAAAAATTCATTCTGCCTAACCATGAAGAGTTTGATGATGGTTCTTCTTGCATTGCATCCTTCATAGCATGTAGTTTCTAAGGTAAAATTTTTTTGCACTTATCATCCATTTTCAATTTAATGGGCATTTTTTCCTTTTGAGGTACCTTGAAACCCTAGTTGACTTAGAAAAATCATAACTTCTAATAGGTTTAGATTTAGGTTTCCTCCTTTGGGAAGTGAACTTATGTAGGGTTAGGGTTCCTTTGATCCCATTTTCAATTTTTTATCATGTCATTTGCTTCTGATTTTGAATTTTTGTGTTGTATGTTATGCACAAACCCTAATTTGTGCCTTCATTTGTATCCATCTCTCATATGCTTGCATTCAAGAACTTGCCATGACATTTTGTGCATCCTCATGACATATAATACATCTTAGGACATATTTGAATCATGTTTGGTCATTGCATCTTTCATTTGCCATCTTGTGCATTCATATCATTTCATAAACTTTCATGAACTTTCATGGTTCAAGCATGCTTCATTTGCATCCCCATCCTTGTATGATCATCCACAACTCTTGACATGTGTTTGCCTCACCTCTTAGCATTATTAACAACATGTTTGTGCTTCTGGTTTTGGTTTGCATCCTTTGCATTTTCATTTCATTTCCTTTCTTTGCTAACTTTTCAGGTGGTAAGTTGTTTTGAGAAGTGAATTTGCCTTCACTTCTCACAATCTCTTTTCATCTCTTTTATGCCTTCTTTGCTGCATTTTGTATGTGTATTAGAGTGAGATTTCTCATTCATGTTCTCTCCCACTTTCTTCCTCTAAGCAAATTGTCTTCTTAAGTGAAGCAAGTTGTCTTGCTTCTCTCTGCTTCTTTCTCCTTTCATCTGCTTCTCTCCTTGGTGGCTCTTTGAAGATTCTTTCTCTCTTAAGCCTCACAAACCCTAGGGACAACCAAGCATGATCATGATTAGGGTTTGATTAGTCCCCCCATTTATCTTTTACCTTTGTGTCATCTTTGAGTTTTCTCTTCTCACCTCATAATCAAGGACTAAACCCTAAAGGTTTTAAGGCTTTGTGATTAAGCTTATGCCTGCATCCTTCTATTAGGATGGAGTGTATAACTTTAATCCTAAGTGTCAAACCCTTAATGTGTTTAAATTCTTTAATCAATTCACTTAATAATCATCAAGACATCAAGCTTGTAACTTGTGCCTTGCATTAGGGTTCTAATTCTTCCTTAATTGGTTAAGAAGGACTAACCCTAGTGTTAATGGACAAGTCCCCCTCAAGTTGTCTTACCAACCATAAAACTCACTTCTTAATCTTATCATTAACTAAAATCCACTTTAATAAAGGCTTTGTTTTGTCATGAGGTTAATCCCTAATCATGGGTTAAGTTGAGGAGCCTTCCTCAGCTTAAATGTTCTCATCTATTATCCTTCTATTAGGATGGTGTAATGAGTCCATTAAATCCTTGATTATGGCTTAAACTCATTACTTAACACTAAACAAAAACAACAAAAACAACTAAATAATCACAAGTAGGTTAATGATCTTAATCCTACATCATGGTGATTAAGTGTGAGGTGCTTACTTCACATTTAAGGTATTCTCATTACCCCTAATCAGAGGGAGGATGTGATGAGTTTACTAACCCTTGGTTTAGGATTAAGCTCATTAACTTATGCAAAACACCAAAAACAATAAAAGATTGAAAACACCAAAAACAAACAATAATCGTATCCTTCAGGATTCTTTTCTCATCATCTTCACTCATAAACGAGAACTTGCTTCTTCCGTCTAATGCAAGACAGTTAGCACTCGAGCCAGACGAGTCATGCACTTGAGCATAGACAAGCAGGCAGTTCACAGTCAATTTCATTTTCAGTCTCTTTGAGTCGAACTACGGTGTTCTGACTTCCTCATTGCACGAGAGGATACGTAGGCATAACTTAATTGTTATCGAACAAAAGTCTCTGTATATTCCCCCTTCTTCCAGTTTTATTCTTTAAGCTTCATAGTCTTGAGCATTCCACTCTTGTTCTCACACAGACACTTCTTTTATACACTTCAAATTTATTTTACACTGACACTTGCATTCTTTCCAGCTTTGATACACAAATTGCACTGACATTACCCCTTTAAAACACAAATCTTGTAAGCGTGGATCCCGTCGAGTACGGCGGACAATCTGGGTGCTAATACCTTCCCAGGTTGTAACCAACCCCCTTTCTCAGTTTCTCTGGTTCGCAACCGTCTTATCCATCTTTCCTCAGGTTTATGCAGCATTACCTTTCCCTCGGGATAAAAATGCCTAGCTGGAGACTCTTTTCATTCCTTCCTCTTTCACCGACCGCTCGCGTCTGTACCCCTTCTGACCAGGTGTCATTTGGTGGGAGCGACAATTATATGTCTGTCGTTTTATTTCCCGACCACCGTTGTCGACGCCTGTTATTTTATTTCCGACCACTGTTGTCGATGTCTGTCATTTTATTTTCCTTACCACCGTTGTCGACGCCTGTCATTTTATTTTCCCGACCACCGTTGTCGACGCCTGTCATTTTACTTTCCGACCACCGTGTCGACATCTGTTTTTATTTCCCGATCACCGTATCGATGTTTGTTTATTCCTGACCGTCGTGTCAAGGCATGTTTTTTGTTTTCCCGACCGCCGAGTCGATGTCATTCAACTTTTTCTCAATCACCGAATCGTTGCATGGGGATCCCCAACAACCACCTTGAACTTGCTAACTCATCATTTCAGATAGTCTGTCTTTAATCTTATGTTCAGGATTTCCATTTTGTTTTCCGTCTTCTGTCATTCTTAGTGCCAGCAGTTTCACTTGAACCTGCTGATCTATCATTTTGAATACATCCTGTTTCTGTCTTGTCATCCCCAACATATTGTTATCCCTAGTGAAGTCTTCACCCTCAGTTTGCGTTTCTGTGGATCACCGTCGCATTTATCTGCATCATACCATATCCAGCATATTCATCAAAAAATCAGCATGTTAGGTTTCATTGCATCTCGCATGTCATATCCCCAGCATAAGAGAATCCCTCATAAGTTCATAGCATGTCATTACATTTAGGGGCAAAATTTTCGGTTATTTATATATTTAAATACCTTTCACTGCGATATTATGAGGATTAACATTTCTCATGCCATCTGGTAAAGTTATTTAAATAGGGGCAACTGTCACACCCCAAATTTTACCCCTAACTGCTCGCATCATAAATTGCGTTAGAAAAAATTTCCAAGACTTTTTTGTTGCTTCCACCTTATTTTCTAGTTATTTTTATATAATTTAACTTTTATTCACTTCCAAGCCTTTTAAATTTAATTTATATTTTCCACTTCTAGCTTTTAAATTTGTTTTCATGTAGTTTCTATTTCTTTTTCTTGTCCTATTTTTTTTAAGGGTTTTTTTATTATTCTTTTCAATCCTTCTATTTCTAATTTTTATTCCAATTTCTAATTTTTATATTTTAAGTCATTCTTAGATTTTAACATTGTAAACTTAAATTTCATTTCCATTTCATTTTCAAAGTTTTTTGTTTCTAAATTCAATTTTATTTCTATTCCCAACTTTCAACTTCATTTTCAAAGTTCATTTCTAAATGTAATTCACTTCTTTTTTAATTTCTAATTTTTTTTAATTAATTTACTTTTAAAAAAAAGGGAGAGTTGCTATTCTTAATTTAATTTTAATTTCTAATTTTTATTCGTTTTAAGATTTAATCCCAAGGTTCCAATGCATCTCAAACCTCATTCTTTATCCAATTTTTATTCAATTTACTCCCAGAAACAATTTTGGTTGATTAAAACTCACAAGGCAATGTCAAGTTTACAAACTACAAAGTTATCTCAGAAAAAATCAATAAGAATTACTCATACAAGAATCCCTTTCCGAATTCAAGATTAATTTCAAGAAAAGATACAAAGTTTTGTTTAATCCTAAAATTAAGTTTCTTAGTTATTACAAGATCAAGATTTCAAGCTCCTAAACCAAGTCAGACGTTGCTTTCTTTTTTGCTTCAAGACCAAATACCAACATGAGGAAGCGATGAGGAGGCCAAGTGAAAAGACAATATCTTTGCTGTCACCCCAAATACCTGTCAAACACAAATGGCCCAAAGTCAGAAAGAAACAGAAAAAACCAGAAGGGGACCACAAGTCTGTTTTGTTAACAGACAAAAACCAAACAAACAAAGATGTCCAGACCTGCTGTAGAAACAGAGTTGCTGGTTGCAACAAACAGGAAAATGGCATCTTTATGGGTCAACAACAAAGAAGTCACTTTTGAAGCAAACATGAAAGTGGAAATCCAGCAAGAAACTTGCATTCGAGAGCGACCATCCATCATTACCAAACAAAATTTCTGATAAACAAAAGCCCTTCAACAAGTTTTAAAATTGAGAATTTCAAAACTGAAACCCTAAATTCTATGACTATAAAAGAGGAATATCAGATGGGAGAGGGGGACTTTTGACGAAAACTGAAACAAACAAAAAATAAGAAGAACCTTTTTTAGAACGAGTCTTCGGAAAAATCTTTTCGCCATCACAGCACCCAAAACCGAAACGGCTTCATCCATTCAAAAGACCACATTCCCTTCTTGTGAGCTTCTGACTCCATTTTTCACAACAAAACTGAAAAACACCGTATAACCTTGATTCACCAAGGATCCGCAGATAAACCGCAGAACCGTAACCGCCATCTCGCATCAAACAACAACAACACAAGATCAGAAGAAGAACGGGAAACGCAAACGGAAAGAAGAGAAAAGGTTCCGAGTAAGGAAGGAAGCAGAATAACTGTTAAAACATCTCGAATCGGTAGTTTATTGTTGTTTATTTTCAATCTTTGAATTATGGTTGTTGTTGTTTGCTTGTTTATCTCGATTTTATCTTTGTTGCCTTTTGAAATGTTGAATTGTTTGCGATTGAAATAAGTTTGGGGGTTAGGGTTTCAGATTTTGGAATAATGTTTTGTGTTCTTCATTGAGTTAGTGATTTTTTTTTGCAAATATGGTTAGGTTTGGTCGCTGCATTTCTTCGCTTGGGGTCTTCAACCCTTTCACTTCATTTTGGGCCGAATTGGGTCAGCTTTGACCCGACCTGCGCCCTCCGACCCAGCAGATTGGCCCATGGATGTTGATTTTTTTTCTTTTTGGGTCTATTAGATTTCATATGTTTGGTTTCCCTTTTTTTATAATTTATTTTGTTGGATTTTAGATTAAAATCTCTCTCTCTCTCTCTCTCTCTATATATATATATATATATATATATATATATATATATATATATATATATATATATATATATATATATATATATATATATATGTATGTATGTATAAATTAGTTTTAGTAAACAATGGAATATCTAAATATTTTCAAAAAAAAATATAGTTGTAGGTTTAATTCCAATTCTAAGAATAAGAAAATATTATTATTTAGTTTATTAAGTTTTTATTTAATTTAGTTAGTTGATTTTATAGTCATTTGACTGATTCTATGCGATTAGTATATGTTTATATCCCTTGCATTGTTTGGTCATGATGATGATGCATGACGCATACGTACTTGTCTATATTTTCAAATTTTCGACCGTAATTTGTCAAGTAAAAAAATATCTAATAATATAAATAAATGCATATTAAAAATAATCGTTTCAAGAAAATAAATAAAATTTCTTGGTCCAACGCCAAGTAAATTCACACGCCGACATTGGCACACATGTAAGTCGGTCACCTATGTGATCGCCATCTGCACAACGTTTTGCGTATCTTAATTAACTTAACAAGGAATGGAGCTTCGGAGTCTAGCACTCCGCACGTTCTAGAACGAATCACACCTGGGCTAGCCCCACGCATAATGTTTCGTTCACTCCTTTGTTTTTAAACATGTTAATTCTAAAACATCTAAAAAACCATATATCCAACTTATCTATAAATTTAAATACAAAATAGAGCTCCGGAGTCTAGCACTCTGCACGTCCTGAAATGGATCGCTCCTGGGCTCGCCCCACGCGACGTGGTCCATTCTCCTTCCGTATTTCAAAGCATCTAATCGCGCAAATTAACTTACAAAAGAATAGAGCTCCAGAGTCTAGCACTCCGCACGTTCTAGAATGAATCGCTCCTGGGATAGCCCCACACGATGTGGTTCATTTGCTCTTTCGTACTTAAAACAACTTAAAACTTACCAACCAATTTAAATCATTTTCATAATTAATCAACGAAGGAACAAAACTCTGGAGTCTAGCACTCCGCACGTTTTGGAATGTAATCACTCCTGGGCTAGCCCCACACGACGTGGTTCATTTTCCCTTTCCTTTAAAACACCTTAAAAAAAGTCAAACACTTTTCTCTAAAATGAACATTGTTTAAATCATTCTATCTCTCCAACAAGCTAGCGCTTCAGCCTCCACCGCGAGTATAAGCCAACGCTTAGCAGTAGAATGCGTTTTAAACAATCGTTCAATAAAAAATCACAAACCGTAGTCGCACGAACTACGAAGCTCTGACTTTCCCATTGCACAAGGGAATACGTAGGAACGAGGAATTTTAATCCTTCGCGAGCACAATAATAAAAAATTTAATTATCTATCCGTCACAATAATAAAAAAATTTAATCCTTTCTCCGTCTTAATATTAATTTAAAAACTTTTCTTTAAGAACAAACATATTAACAATCATTTAGAAGACAAAGACTTAAGATCAAACATTTAATCGCATAGTTAGCTAAGAGGTTCCCGTTGAGTACAACGGACGTGAGGGGTGCTAATACCTTCCCCTTGCGTAACCGACTCCCGAACTTAGAATTTGGTTTCGTATACCATTTCTTATCCTTTATTAGGTTGTATCTATATCTCCCTTTTCTCTCGTAGAATAAATAGAATTAGGTGGCGACTCTGTTGTTTGTTTTAGGATCGTATTTTTTTTCGAGGTACGACACATCATGTACCTAAAAGCAAAAGATCATGAAGAGCCTGTTCACACTGAAGGGCCTGACCCAGAGGAAGAGTGGACAATGATGTTTGATGGGGTTGTCAATATGAATGGTCGTGGAGTTGGTGCAGTGCTCATTACACCTAAAGGAGTTCATATGCCTTTCTCGGTAAAACTGACCTTTGCCTACACTAACAACGAAGCTGAATACGAAGCCTGTATCATGGGTCTTGAAGAAACCATTGACCTCAGGATCAAGACACTGAATGTATTCGGCAATTCAGCTTTGGTAATCAATCAGACCAACGACAAATAGTACACTCACCAAGAGCATCTGATTCCATACCGTGACTACACGAGGAGATTATTGACTTTCTTCACAACAGTCAAACTTGAGTATATCCCTCGGGACGAAAATCATTTCGCAGATGCTTTATCTACCATTTCCTCCATGATCAAGGTTCAGACTACCAATTATGTGCCTCGTATATCAGTATCCAGACTGGACCGACCAGCATAAGTTTTCTCTATGGACATTGCTAAAGATGACAAGCCTTGGTTCCCTGACATCAAATGCTTCTTAGAGGATCAAACATACCCACCTGGGGCATCTTCCAATGATAAAAAGACACTAAGAAGGCTGGCCGATAGTTTCTTCCTTAATGATGATGGTTCATTATACAAAAGAAACTTTGACATGGTTCTACTCATATGTGTTGACAAGAAAGAAGCAGACTTGCTGATGCATGAGGTGCATGAAGGATCTTTCGGTACCCATGCTGGAGGACATGCAATGGCTAAGAAATTGTTAAGATCAGGTTACTACTGGATCACAATGGATGCAGACTGTTGTGCATATGGCAGAAAATGCCACAAATACCAGATCTACGCGGACAAAGTGCATGTGCCTCCGAATCCCTTGAACGTGATGTCTTCACCTTGGCCCTTTGCCATGTGGGGTATTGACATGATTGGAAAGATCGAACCGACTGCTTCAAATTTCCACAGATTCATCCTGGTAGCCATTGATTATTTCACCAAATAGGTTGAAGCAGCTTCATATGCAAACGTCACCAGACAAGTGGTAGCCAGATTTCTGAAAAGAGACATCATCTGTCGATATGGAGTTCCCGAGTGAATCATTATTGATAATGGTTCAAATTTGAATAACAAAATGATGGCAGAACTGTGTCGGGACTTCAAAATCCAACATCACAAAACTTCTCCTTACAGGCCAAAGATGAATGGCGTTGTTGAGGCAGCTAACAAAAACATCAAGAAGATTGTGCAGAAGATGGTGGTTACTTACAAAGACTGGCATGAAATGCTACCATTTGCTTTGCATGGGTATCTAACCTCTATTAGAACGTCTACTGGGGCAACACCTTATCAACTTGTGTATGGTATGGAGGCAGTCCTACCTGTTGAATTTGAGCTACCCTCCTTACGGGTAATGATGCATGTAAAGCTGGACGAAGCAGAGTGGGTCCGGTATTGGTACAACCAATTGAATCTGATCGAAGAAACGAGATTAGATGCAATCTGTCATGGGAATTTATATTAGAAAAGGATGAAGAAAACCTTCGATCATAAAGTCAAGCTTCGGGAATACCAAGTGGGAGATCTTGTGCTGAAAAGACTTCTTCTTCCTCATACACACCACAGGGGCAAGTGGACTCCAAATTACGTTGGTCCATTCATAATAAAGAAAGTTTTCTCTAGTGGAGCACTGATGCTCACCACTATGGATGGTGAAGATTTCTTATCCCCTGTGAACTCAGATGTAGTTAAGAAATACTTCGCATAAAATGACCTGCTGGACATAAAAACAGAATGTAAGTTCATGCAAAAATAGGGCATCTCGGCGAGTCAAAAACAGAATAAAAGACTCGGGAAAAAATAAGGGAAAATAAAAAAAAATGTACACCCGCTGAGTTGAAAAGCCGCATTGGACAGCTCAAGCAAAAATGGGTATCCCGATGGATTGAAAACCTGAAAGGGTGATCCACGCAAAATCAGGGAATAAGCGAAAAACTGCATTCTGGATTCGTCTGTATCACTCACAACATGGCGAGCTTCGAAAGGACAAAGCATTGGTCAGAATCAACCTTATTCAGAAAGCAAGATGAGAAGAACGTCAAGGTCATACAGGTCATAGCAAAGGAAGCTCACTAGAGCGTCGTCAACATTGCCAACATTTTATTTTCTCAGTTTATAGAAATCTCCTCATTTCAGGGGATTTGTTTCTTTGATTGTATTTTCCAATTCAAGGCACCCAGATTAATAAAATCAGAGTTTTCAGTCACACCTCATTTCGTACATTTTTGTTTCGTTTGCAAAATGTCCAATATTCATGATACAGTACTTGCATAAAACAAATGAGCCGTCTTTAATAATAAATGCTTGCAGGAAATAAATTTACTCTCAGGAAAGCCTAACTCCTATGACGGAATCCGGTAAGGGATACCTCAGGATACTTGTGTGTTTCTCTTGTCTTAATAGGTTGCAGGTATTCAGTGCGCAACATGGGGCATGCCAAGCATCGAATCCCCAACATGTTACTTCCCTAAGGATCTCCTGAGCGATATCTGGACTGCCTTTCCCTAGCGGAGTTGCCAAAGCCTCCTTATCCCCAGCACAATTCTACTCAACTGGAGCTTCCCCAACCGAGAGCCCCACCAGAGTGCCAGATCTCTCATCCTCAGCAAGTTAAAAAGAGCTATCTCCCCACAGGGTTTCTATTCCCTCTCCAGGAGAACAATGCATACATACTTTCCCAGCGGAGTTGCCGAAGCTCCTTTCTCCCCAGCTAAGTCCTCTCTCCCGATAGATCTACCAACGATCTATTTCCCCAAGCAGAGTTCTTCCTCCTGATAGATCTACCAATGATCTCTCCTCCAGCAGGGACATCCCTTCAAACAGATCAGCCAGAGATCTTTATCCCAGCGGGATCCGAATCCCGGATCGGTTTCTCCTTTGCATAATCATAGCATTTGCATCATATTCCCCAAATAAGCGTAGCATTCCGACTAATACGGAGCATTACGGCAAAAAATCAAACATTTGCATGATCACAAGCCAGGTTCGAGCCAGTCACCTACAATTACCATATGTATTTCATCAGTAACATACAAATACATCCCCTACAGATAAAGCCAAAACGTCCCTTTGCACTCTCAGATACAAATACTTATACATGCTCTTTTGACACTCGTCAGTGTCATACTTCCCCAGCAAGGTTTCCAGAACACCTTCTGCAAATAGATGCTTGTTTATAACACACTCTTTTCGACACCCGTCAGTGTCATCCAATCCCCATAGAAAGCCAAAGCATATCCTTTGTATTCCCAAAACCGATGCCTGTTTATATAGTACATACCTAACACTCGTCCGTGTCATGGTCCTAAGGATGCTCGTCCGCATCTTTAATCTATACACAGCGTCAAACACTTATACTCTTTATTCTTAAGCGTGAACACTCATCTGTGTTTACCATTCCCCAGTAAGTCACCAACAAAACAACTTCCTTCTATCCGACATTCGTCCTATGTCGTGATACTTTCAGCAGCCGTCCCCTGCCAGGTGATCGTCCCTCACCTTCGGATGACTGTCCCTCATCCTTTCCCTAGTGGAATCTCCATTATTGGAACCTTCTATCTGACATTCATCCTATGTCGTACCCTATTAGGTGATCGTCCTTCACCTCTTGATGATCGTCCTTCATCATGCTTATCCGATGGCCGTCCCCATCATCGACCTTTTCTATCCGAAATTCATCTTATGTCGTGATAAAGAGCAGCCGTACCCTGCTAGGTGATCGTCCTTCACCTTTTTGATGATCGTCCTTCATCACATTTATCCGATGGTCGTCCCCATCGTCGACTGTTTCTATCCGACATTCGTCCTATGTCGTGATAAAAAGCAGCCGTCCCCTGCTAGGTGATCGTCCTTCACCTTTGATGACCGTCCCTCATCATTATTTCATTTACTCTTTAAACCGATGGCTGTCCCCATCGTTGTTTACTTTACTTTGCAAACCTGATGGCCATCGCCATCACTACCTTTACTTTAATCCCTAGAGAATCTTGTTTCTTCACCTGATGGTCGTCCCCATCATGGTCTCTTTTGCCCCAGCTTGTCGGCCATCCCCGTCATTGGTTTACTTACCACTTTATCCCCAGCAGTCGTCCTCTGCTCGATGGTCGTCCTCCGTCGTTTTCATTCGATAATCATACTATACTATCTTTTACAATTTATATCCCTTTTCTTCTTCTATCCAGCGAGTGAAAATTTTGAACTGTCTTTGGTATTCAACCACAAGTTATCTTGTTTGTCTGTTAAGTCAGGCGCTCACATCCTGCACAGCTAACTCATGCTTGAATAGGGGCAGCTGTAAACACCCCAAATTTTCCCTCACTTATACCACACCATGGCTTGTGATCTTTCATATTTGTATAAACATAAGCATCACACATCATTTATCATATTTTGTTTCATCTGCATAGTTCAAGTTCATCTGCATCTAGGGTTTGTGATCTGAGCAAACCAAGAATCTATCTGAGCCATCCCAAAGGCCTCAAATCTTTCCAAGAGGGTCCATGTGTGTTCTATCATCATATTATGCTCCTCAAGTTTCATGGAAGTCAAGAAATCCAAAGAACTGGCAAAGGCATGGAAGTAGAGCTAGGGTTTCACTGCACAGATGGCCAAAATTAGGGTTTTGGTTTCAGAGGCCTTCACTCCAAATTTTGGGGCCATTCTCGTTTCTAATGTTCTTAAGATGTTATAAGGATCATATGTACCATGTTTGATGAAGAAATTCATTGTGGAAGTCATTTGTTCATTGGGTAACTTCTTGAGCAAGTTAAGTCAAAATCAGGGCATCTGAGGCCCCCAACAATGGAACTAAAGGGGTATTTTCATCAAATTGAACTTATATGATCTTTATTTGATCTTAGAAGAGGTTGGAAGTTCACAAGATTGAAGAATTTTGAGCTAATTGCAAACTTGCCAAAAATGGAAATGACTTGAAATGCAAACTTTCCATTTTGGGAAAGTTTTTCAACCTCCTCTTTCTTAACCAAAAAGGCTTCAAATAAAAAACTCTTGGTCATGAAAGTTGTAGATTAGGTCTTTTCCTTTTCAAAAAGTACAAGAATATGTCTTGATTCGTCATAGAACTCAAGTTATGTCTTTTCAAAGTTGGCAAAAATCCTATAATTTCAAGTTTCATGTCAAAGAGGGATTTTGCAAATTGGCATATCCAAGCATTCTAATGATTTCAAATGTACACAAACACTTCACAATATGTCAAACAAACCTCAAAGGATCAGAATTGTGAATTGAACTTAGGGTTTCCATGACTTATGATCCAAGAAACTTCAAAGAGGGAATTTTGCAAAACATGTGATAACTCTTCATCCAAGCCATCCAGCACATCAAAACCAATCCCATGGCCATCCTTGACCCCAGCTGAGGCCAGACACCCCATGAAATCTCCTCTGACCCGTGCCCATACCTCAAAGTACAAAATCTTGAATTTTTGCAAAAACTCCCATACCAATCAGCCTGTGCCACAACAACTCTCTGGCCATTCAACATTGTTTATGTGGACAATAAGCAACTCATAACACACAACATTGAGGCCTGAATCCATACACAAACTCAGAATCACAAAAACCTCAAGAAATCTTCCCTTCATCGAATTTCATAACACAGCCAACAAAAATCACAAACTCTTCCACCAATCAACTCAGCATCACCCCAGGATCATTTCTCACCCATCACCATAGCCTGAAACACAGCCAAACCAAAACACGATTTCTGCATACTAAGAACCAAAACCTTCAAAATAGCCATCACAAGCTTGCTCTAAGCTCACCTTCATCATCAGGAAGATCATTGGGGTGGATTTGAACCAAGAGGGAGGCCAGAAAGCTCAAGAACACAGCTTCAACTCAGGTAGCTTCATGAAACAAATTTCCAGAACTTGCTATTTAAGTTTCTAAATGAATCTACATGCTTCACTGATCACCCTGATATGATTTGTTTTGAAAATGATTGAGAAATGAGCATGTATTGAATTTCTGAAAGTTTCATTTATTTTCACGATTTGCTTCGAATCTTGTTTTTGATGAATGATAAATGTGTTTTGTTTGTTGATTCATGATGTATGATGCTTGGGGATCATTTATGGGCAAGAAATTTGATGTTTCGTGACCTAGGGAAGAAGTTAGCATTTTAGTGTGGCCAGAGAAGATGACCGGAGCTTGCTCCGGTCACCTGAAAGTGATTAGGGTTAGGATTAGGGCTAATTTCCCCAATTTGAATGTGGGTCGTAGGATTAGGTTTGGCGCGTGTTTCTGTGGCCAGGATCAATTCACTTAAAACCCTAATTTTAATTAATTAATTTAATCAGTTAATTAGCCAATTTAAATGCCAGCCCTTGGATGACGCGCGCAGTCAACTCCCTCCTTTTCCAGTTTGAATCTCAGCCTTAGGATCTGCATACTTTCATTTTAAGTCATTTTTATTTCATTTTAATTCATTTTTCTTGCATAATTTATTTAAAATACCAAAAAGCATCACAAAAATATTTTCTTTTGCATTCTGACTTTAAATATTTTTCTCATTCCAAAAATGATTTTTATTTTATTTTTTGCATTAAAAAAGCATTTTTAAAATATTTAAATGTTATTTTTAATTAATTAAAGTATTTTAATTAATTAAAAATGCATTTAGGTTTCTAAAAATCACCAAAAAAATCATGAATCATCTCAATGCATTTAGAAACATTTTCAAACTCTTCACACAAATTTCTTTTTAGGTTTGATCATAATTTGTGAATTTTCTTTGAATTAAGGGTCATTAAAATCATAATTTTGAACCCTAACTCTAAAAAATCATTTCTGCCTAACCAAGAAGAGTTTGAAGATGATTATTTTTGCATTGTGTTACATATTGCATGTAGTTTATAGAAAATTTTCCTCATGAATTTATCTTGCATTTTCAATTTGATTTGCATTTTTTCCTTTGAACCACCCAAAAACCCTAGAAAACTTAGGAAAATCATAACTTTTGATTGGTTAGGCTTCTGACCTTCTCCTTTGGGGTGTGACCTAGTATGGGTTTAGGGATTTTTTGAGATTGGTCTCAATTTTTTATCATGTCATATGCTTCTGTTTTGTTCATTTGCATCTCATATTTCCATATAACCCTAATTTCTCATGTTCACTTGCATTCACCTTGCATATGCATCAATACATGAACTTGCCATGACATTTCTTACATTCATATGTGTAGATGTTTAGAATTGGCAGAATTTTTGACCAACAAGAAATGTTGAATTCAGTTCAGAATGTCCTATCAGATGTTGGGACATTATCAAATAGAGTATAAGAACTTAATTCAGGATGTCACACCAGATGTTGAGACATTGTGTTAATGATTTAAGTTCAGTTTTTCAGGATGTCCCAACAGATGTTGTGACATCTCAAACCTGCTACCAGAATTAATTAATGACTAACTGATCTGAGTAATTTAAGGAAAGTTATCTGGAATTAATTATGGATGGACAAAAACAGAATAAGGCGCATCTGTAGGGAGTATTGTTATGAGACTTCAGCATAATCAGAAGAACTAAATCACCTAGAATCTAGGAAGTAACAAACCCTAATTCAAGGTGGAAGCTACATGCGTTTTAGGACTGGATTAACCTACAGAAAGCCCAAAATACAAACACCTATTTAATCAACAGAAACTCACAGAATTGAGTACGAATTTCAGAAGACAAAATAGGGTGTTGTGTGTTTTAATAGCAGGTTGTTTTTATTGTACCACTTTATGAGCTTTTAAGCAAAAGTGTATTTGTGTCTTGATTGAAACTGTGAAGTAAGATCAAGCTATTTTGTTTGAAGTATGACTTCAATTTTATTAAACTTGTAAACCATATCACTGTGTGATTGAGGGGGAGTGAGTTGGTACTCATATCTAAGTTGTGTCTTAGGTAGAAATTGCATTGGGTAGATATTAAGTGAAAGATTAAACTGGGTGGTTTAAGTCTAGAATTAATATTACTTATAGTGGATTTCCTCCTGGCTTGGTAGCCTCCAGATGTAAGTGTGGTTATACACTGAACTGGGTTAACAAACTACTGTGTTGTTTAATTTTCTTGCACTTTAAGTTTTGGTTAAATTTGTCAAGTGTTGGAACATCTCATTCGACATCTCATACCTGATCACAGAATTTCAATTGGCATCAGAGCAGGCACCCTGCCTATTTATACTGGGTGAGATCTAGGGAATACAAATTTTGGAAACATGGACAGAGATATAGGATCAGTTAATAGACCACCTATACTGGATGGATCTAATTATGACTACTGGAAGCCAAGAATGATTGCATTCTTAAGATCACTTGACAACAGGGCCTGGAGAGCAGTCAACATTGGATGGGAACATCCTGTCCAAGACACCAAAGATGGAGCAAAAGTGTTGAAACCTGAAGAAGAATGGAGTAAGGAGGAAGAAGATTCAGCACTAGGCAACTCCAAGGCCTTAAATGCTTTATTCAATGGCATTGATAGGAACATCTTTAGACTTGTGCATCACTGTGAGCTGGCCAAAGATGTTTGGGACACTCTCAAAACAACTTATGAAGGAACATCAAAGGTAAAGATGTCAAGACTTCAACTTCTCACCACCAAGTTTGAAAACTTGAGAATGAAGGAAGATGAGACAATTCATGAATTCTACATGAACATCTTAGAAATAGCCAATACTTCTGGAGCCTTGGGAGAAAAGATGACTGATGAAAAGCTTGTAAGAAAGATTCTCAGATCTTTGCCAAAAAGATTTGACATGAAAGTCACAGCAATAGAAGAAGCTCAAGACATATGCACAATGAAAGTTGAAGAGCTCATTGGTTCCCTTCAAACATTTGAGATGGGAATGAATGACACAAATGTAAAGAAGAACAAAAGCATAGCCTTGGTGACAAATACTGATGAAGAAGAAGAAAATGATGAATCAGAAACTGGTGAAAGCTTATCAGACAACATTGCTATGCTTGGAAGACAATTCAAAAAGATTCTCAGAAAGATGGAAGACAAATCCAAACCCAGTGGAAGATACACAAACTCTTCTGAGAACAAAAGACCTTATGATACTAATAGAAGGTCAAATTATGATGAAAAGACTAGTCAAGAAAAAGGAATTAAATGCCATGGATGTGAAGGATATGGACACATCAGGAATGAATGTCCTACCTACTTAAAAAGACAAAAGAAAGGACTCTCTGTAACCTGGTCTGATGAAGACTCAGGAGGTGATTCAGAAGAAGAATCAGCTAAGCATATCACTGCTCTAGCTGGATTATGTGAATCTAAAAGTGAATCCAGTGATGGGGAGCTTACTTTTGAAGAACTTGAGCAAGCATACAGAGAACTATTCAAAAGAAGCACTGAAATATGAAGTGAGAGTATAAAGCTAAAGAAGCAGAATGAGGCACTAAAGGATGAAAAAGCAAGTGATCTAGAGATCATTGACACCTTGAAAAGTGAAGTAAGCCTTCTCAACTCCAAGTTGGAACACATGTCCAAATCTGTTAGAATGCTGAACAGTAGCTCAAGTACACTGGATGTTATTCTCAGCAACAATAAGCATTCAGGGGATAAAAGTGGACTGGGATTTAACAGAGTTCATAAGGATGAAGCTAGCTCTAGCAAAACTACTTCAAAGTCAATACAGTCAAACAAGATGTCCCAACAGATGCTTCAACGTCATGAAAAGAACACAAAGTCAAACATAATGTTCCAACAGATGTCTCAACATTCTGAAAAGAACATAATGAAGAAGAAGTATCAAAGATGGAGATGTCATCATTGTGGAAGATTTGGACATATCAAACCTAATTGCTATAAGTTGCATGGATATCCAAATCAGATGTATCAGCAACCTCCTAAGCAGAAGATAGAAGTTACCAAGAAAGTGCTGCATAGACATCAAAGAGATCAGCAACCTCCTAAGCAGAAGACAAAGGTCATCAAGAAGGTATGGAGACCAAAAGCTAGTCTTCATGCTGATCAAAGCTACATACCCAAGAACAATATCAACAAACAACCTTGGAGCTCTACTGATGAACAATACACAGGGCAGAGGTATCAAAAGAAATCTCAACTCAAATGGTCAAAGAAAGGTGTTGCATATATAGCACATACATCACTAAGAGTATCAGCTAAAGAAGACTGGTACTTTGACAGTGGATGTTCAAGACACATGACTGGATTGAATAATCTGCTAGTAAACTTAAAGTCACATTCATCCAGATATGTAACCTTTGGAGATGGAGCTAAAGGAGAAATCAAGGGAGTTGGGACCTTGGACTGTCCAGATGTACCAAGACTAGATGATGTGCTGCTGGTTAAAGGTTTAACTGCTAACCTGATCAGCATAAGTCAATTATGTGATCAAGGGTACAGTGTAAACTTTACCAAAACTGAATGCATAATGTCTAACAAAGAACAAAAGGTTGTCATGAGAGGATCCAGATCTAAAGACAACTGTTACATGTGGGAACCTCAAGGCTTCGGTCTCACTTCAACTTGCTCTTTAGCTAAAGAAGAAGAAGTGAAACTATGGCACCAAAGACTAGGTCATCTTCATTTCAGAGGCATAAAGAAAATCATATCTATGGATGTTGTGAGAGGTATTCCTAAACTGAAGATTGATGATGGCAAAATATGTGGTGAATGTCAAATAGGCAAGCAAACCAAAATGTCCCATCCAAAGCTCCAACATTTGACAACTTCCAAAGTTTTAGAACTATTGCATATGGATCTTATGGGACCTATGCAGGTTGAGAGCCTTGGTGGTAAGAGGTATGCCTATGTGGTGGTTGATGACTTTTCAAGGTATACATGGATAAATTTCATCAAAGAAAAGTCTGATGTATTTGATGTATTCAAAGACTTATGCCAAAGAATACAAAGGGAAAAAGCCAGCTGTGTGATCAGAATAAGAAGTGATCATGGAAAAGAATTTGAGAACCAAAAATTCTTAGATTTCTGTTCTTCAGAAGGAATCAATCATGAATACTCTTCACCAATCACTCCTCAACAGAATGGGATTGTTGAAAGGAAGAATAGAACTATTCAAGAATCAGCAAGAGCTATGATCCATGCTAAAAAGTTACCTTTGTACTTCTGGGCTGAAGCTATGAACACAGCTTGTTACATCCATAACAGAGTTACTCTAAGGAAAGGAACTTTGTCCACAATTTATGAAGTCTGGAAGGGCAGAAAACCCACTGTTAAGTACTTCCATGTGTTTGGAAGTAACTGTTATATTCTGGCAGATAGGGAGCAAAGAAGAAAAATGGATCCTAAAAGTGATGAAGGGATTTTTCTTGGATACTCTATAAACAGCAGAGCATATAGAGTATTTAATTCTAGAACCAAGGTTATCATGGAGTCCATAAATGTGATAATTGATGATGCTCCTACAGATGTTCCAGAAGATGTTGGAACATTTGTTGATATCAAGACTGAAGCTGAAGAAAAGAGTGATCATTCTGACTTCACTCAAACTGATGCAAGGACAGAACAATCCAGCAAACCTCCCTCCATCAGAATCCAGAAGGATCATCCCAAAGATTTGATAATTCGTGATCCCAACAGAGGTGTAAGCACTAGATCAAGAGAAGTGATTTCAGGTTCCTGTTTTGTTTCTAAAATAGAACCTAAAAACATCAAGGAAGCTCTTACTGATGAATACTGGATTTGTGCTATGCAAGAGGAATTAGGTCAATTCACAAGGAATGAAGTGTGGAACCTTGTTCCTAGACCTGATGACATAAATGTGATTGGAACTAAATGGGTGTATAAGAACAAGTCAAATGAGCAAGGAGTTGTTACAAAGAACAAAGCTAGACTTGTAGCTCAAGGATACACACAAATTGAAGGAGTAGACTTTGATGAAACCTTTGCACCAGTAGCAAGGCTTGAATCAATCAGACTACTTTTGGGAATTGCTTGTATCTTAAAGTTCAAGCTATTTCAAATGGATGTGAAAAGTGCCTTTTTAAATGGTTATCTTAATGAAGAGGTATATGTAGAATAGCCTAAAGGATTTGTTGATCCAAGCTGTCCAAATCATGTATACAAACTAAAGAAGGCCCTTTATGGTCTGAAGCAAGCTCCAAGAGCATGGTATGAAAGGCTGACTACTTTTCTTATCAAGCAAGGGTACAGGAAAGGTGGTATTGACAAAACCTTGTTTGTTAAAGATGAAGATGGAAATGTCATGATTGCTCAAATATATGTAGATGACATTGTCTATGGTGGGATGTCAGACAGGACGGTTAAACATTTTGTCAATCAGATGGAATCTGAATTTGAAATGAGCCTAGTAGGAGAATTAACCTACTTTCTTGGACTGCAAATAAAGCAAATGGAGGACTCCATGTTCATTTCCCAAAGCAAGTATGCTAAGAACATAGTCAAGAAATTTGGGATGGACAGTGCTACTCATAAGAGAACTCCTGCCCCCACACATTTAAAGCTGACTAAAGATGACAAGGGTGAGAATGTAGATCAAAGCCTATACAGAAGTATGATTGGAAGCTTGTTATATCTGACTGCTAGCAGACCAGACATAGCATTTGCAGTAGGTGTATGTGCAAGATATCAAGCTGATCCAAAAGTTAGTCATCTTAATCAAGTCAAGAGAATTCTGAAATATGTTAATGGTACTTGTGACTATGGCATAATGTACTTTCATGGATGCAAACCAATTCTCACTGGCTTTTGTGATGCTGATTGGGCTGGAAGTGCTGATGACAGAAAAAGCACTTCAGGAGGATGCTTCTTTCTAGGAAACAATTTGATTTCTTGGTTCAGTAAGAAACAAAATTGTGTATCCTTATCTACTGCTGAAGCTGAATATATAGCAGCTGGAAGCAGTTGTTCACAGTTGGTTTGGATGAAGCAAATGCTCACTGAGTACAATGTCCCACAAGATGTCATGACATTGTACTGTGACAACTTAAGTGCAATTAACATATCAAAGAATCCTATCCAACATAGCAGGACCAAGCATATTGATATCAGACATCATTTCATTAGAGATCTTGTAGAAGAGAAAGTGATTTCACTGGAACATGTAGCTACAAATCTGCAGTTGGCTGATATATTTACCAAAGCCTTGGATGCTACTCAATTTGAAAACCTAAGGGGTAAATTGGGAATCTGCTTATGTGAAATTTAGCAGTTATGGAGATGTGCCAACATGTCATATGACATTGTGTGGCATGATCACCAGATGGCAACACCAGTCTGGTCAAGCACCTTGGGTATTCCACTCCTAAAAATTCTCAATGTAACGGCTACTTATAAAATATCCGCTAGCTTTCAGCTATCCATCTTCTCATCATACTCTCAAAAACGAATTGCATTCTCTAACTATTTTTCAGAACTCATCAAACCTAAAACTCTTCATCCACCTCCTTCGAAAATGTCTCAAAACCCTAACATTCCTGAAGAAATCCTCAACAAGGAAGATGTGGTGCATGCAACCCCCATTTCTGTGGTACCCATGGATTCAACTCCAATGGATGAAATTAGAGGAAGTGTTCCTCTTGCTAAAAAGCCAAGAACTCCAAAAAGAACAAAAGATCAAGTTTTCAGCAAGTCCAAAGGCATTCCTTCACCAACAAACATCACTCAAAAAGCTTCTGAATACGTGGATGATTCCATAAAGGAGTTGGTAAACAAGATCCTATCTGAGCAAAGAGTGGTAAGTGGCATTTCTATCCCTCTGAACACCATGCCAGCTCCACAAGAAGATCAACAAACTCAGGCTGAAAAGGACATTCCTGCTCAACAGGATGTCCCAATAGATGTTGAAACATCTGAGGACCAGCAAAAGGCCTCATCTGATGCTGCTGTTGAAACATCTGAGGACCAGAAAAAGGCCTCCACTGATAGTGATGAAGAAGCATCTGAGGACCTGCACAAGGCCTCCACTGAAGAGCAAATCTCTGTTGATCAACCAGCTGAAGAGGAGACTGCTCAACCTCCTCCTGTTGTGAACCTAGAGCATGATTCTGATACAGAAATCATTACTTCTGTAAACCCTAGCATAGCCAAAAGGCTTAGGACTAGGAAAGAAAAGATGAATGCAGGACATGCAATTCCTGAGAAGAAGCAAGCTACACCAAAGAAGGACAAAGCTAAAGTTGTCTTTGGTCCTACAAAACAATGGAGCAAGGTGCAAACACAAAAGAGGAAAGCTGTCACTCCTCCAGATTCAAATGTTGAAGAAGATGTCCCAACATCTCCTCCAAAGAAGAAACCAGCACCCTCAAGGTCATCAACTGCTGTTCCAGAAGCTCCCTTGGACAACATCTCCTTTCATCATGTTTCAAGTGTGAATAGATGGAAGTTTGTTTATCAAAGAAGGGTAGCACTTGAAAGAGAGCTGAGCAGTAATGCACTTGAGTGCACAGAGTTAATTGATCTCATCTCTTCTGCTGGCCTCTTCAAAACTGTCTCCAACTTCTCTCCTTGCTATGAGCTGCTGGTCAAGGAATTCATAGTCAACCTCCAAGAAGATTGTGCTAATGGTAAGTCTGCTGACTTTAGGAAAGTTTATGTAAGAGGAAGGTGTGTAGAATTCTCTCCTAGGGTTATCAACCACTACCTTGGAAGAGAATCTGATGGCCCAAATGAATTAGGAAAGACTGATAACCAGGTTTGTAAGGTTATCACTGCTAATCAGGTCAAGGCTTGGCCAGTTAAAGGAAAGCTCTCAGTTAGCATGCTGACAAGGAAATATGCCATGCTGAATAGGATTGGTACAGTAAACTGGGTACCTACCAATCATACATCCTCAATATCAACTGGATTGGGCAGGTTCATATTTGCTGTAGGCACTCAAACAAAGCTGGATTATGGAGCTTATATATTTGATCAGACTTTGAAGCATGCTGGATCATCTGCAACTAAGCTGCCAATTGCCTTTCCTTCCCTGCTATGTGGAATAATGTTGAGTCAGTATCCTGGCATCCTCACTGAGAAGGACACAATGTGCAAAAGAGAAAGCCCTCTGGCCTTCCACTATAAGCTGTTTCTGAGTCATCATGCAGCTGATGTTGAAGCACCCTCTGGGACATCTGCTGGTCCTTCAAAGGCAAAGTCTCCAATCTCCAAAGCTGCATTGATTGCTGAACTGAAGAGCACTTGCAAAGAACTGGATGCAAGGAAGAAGAAGCTTGAGGAGATTATCCAAAGGCTGGAGATTGAAGAAAGTGCTCAGAAAGCTGCTACTTCTGATGAGGAGACTGAGGAAGATGAAAAAACTGACTATGAGGAGTCTGAGTGAAAAACTGTATGTGAGGAAAAATGTAATGACTGCTGCATTGTAATTTTGACTTAGTATCTTTGGCCCAAATTTTATGTCTAACAAGGGGGAGAACAACAACAACAATGTATGATGCTGTTTAGCTATTAATGAAAAACTTCTGTTTGCTTCTGAACTGAATCAGTGTGTTTTAATGAAAATTTCTGTTGCAACAAATTTGAATACATGTATGTTTGAGGGGGAGTAAACTCACACATGACTCAATAGAATAGGAAAGTTATACTCTGATAAAAGAACTTCTGCTGCACTCTGATAACCAGAAAATATGTTAGCCAAAAATTAGCCAAAGGGGGAGTTTGTAGATGTTTAGAATTGGTAGAATTTTTGACCAACAAGAAATGTTGAATTCAGTTCAGAATGTCCTATCAGATGTTGGGACATTATCAAACAGAGTATAAGAACTTAATTCAGGATGTCACACCAGATGTTGGGACATTGTGTTAATGATTAAGTTCAGTTTTTCAGGATGTCCCAACAGATGTTGTGACATCTCAAACCTGCTACCAGAATTAATTAATGACTAACTGATCTGAGTAATTTAAGGAAAGTTATCTGGAATTAATTATGGATGGACAAAAACAGAATAAGGCGCATCTGTAGGGAGTATTGTTATGAGACTTCAGCATAATCAGAAGAACTAAATCACCTAGAATCTAGGAAGTAACAAACCCTAATTCAAGGTGGAAGCTGCATGCGTTTTAGGACTGGATTAACCTACAGAAAGCCCAAAATACAAACACCTATTTAATCAACAGAAACTCACAGAATTGAGTACGAATTTCAGAAGACAAAATAGGGTGTTGTGTGTTTTAATAGCAGGTTGTTTTTATTGTACCACTTTATGAGCTTTTAAGCAAAAGTGTATTTGTGTCTTGATTGAAACTGTGAAGTAAGATCAAGCTATTTTGTTTGAAGTATGACTTCAATTTTATTAAACTTGTAAACCAGATCACTGTGTGATTGAGGGGGAGTGAGTTGGTACTCATATCTAAGTTGTGTCTTAGGTAGAAATTGCATTGGGTAGATATTAAGTGAAAGATTAAACTGGGTGGTTTAAGTCTAGAATTAATATTACTTATAGTGGATTTCCTCCTAGCTTGGTAGCCTCCAGATGTAAGTGTGGTTATACACTGAACTGGGTTAACAAACTACTGTGTTGTTTAATTTTCTTGCACTTTAAGTTTTGGTTAAATTTGTCAAGTGTTGGAACATCTCATTCGACATCTCATACCTGATCACAGAATTTCAATATGTCATCTTAGACATCTTAGAACATGTTAGAACCATGCTTGATCATTTCTTCATTCATTTTCCATGATTTTCATTCATTTCATTTCATTAACTTTCATGTGTTTTCAAACTTCAAAGAATGCTTCCATTTGCATCTCATTCTTGTATGATCATTCATATGCATTTTGCATGCCTTTGCATCATCTTACATGACATTTACATGACATAAACACTTCTGACTTTGGTCATCTCATATCATATCATCTCATTTCATTTCATTTCCTTATGCTTTATACCTTTTGCTTCCCTACTAACTTTTCAGGTTTTGGTAAGTTATTTTGGGAGGTGAATTTTCCTTCACCTCTCACTTCTTATCTCTTTCATTTGCATTTTAATATGTCTTTGAAGTTAACTTGTTCACTTATGTTCCATCTCTATCACTTTCTCTCTTTAAGTTACCTATCTTCTTCAATGAAGTAAGTAACTTATTCTTCTGTTTCTTCCTCCTTTCATCTGCTTCTTCCATTGGTGGCTTCCTTGAAGATCTTTTCTCTTAAGCCTAACAAACCATAGGAACATCCAAGCATGATAATAATTAGGGCTGTGATTAGTCCCCCTTAGTTTTTACCTTTGAGTCTCCTTGAGTTTCTCTTCTCATCTCAATAATCAGAGACTAAACTCTTAAAGTTTTAGGACTTTGGAATTAGGGTAATGCCTGCATCCTTCTCTTAGGATGGAGTGTATAACTTTAATCCTAAGTGTTAAACCTTTACTTTGTTTAAACCTCTTAATCAAATCATCTTAATAATCATCAAGACTTTATATTGTAACTTGGGCCTTACATTAGGGTTCTAATTCTTCCTAATGGTTAAGAAGGACTAACCCTAGTGTTCAATGGACAAGTCCCCCTCAAGTTGTCTTACAAACCATAAAATCCATTTCTTAATCTCATCCCTTAATTAAAATCCACTTAATAAAGGATTTGTTATATAATGAATTTAATCCCTAACCATGGATTAAGTTGAGGTATCTTCCTCAGCTTAAGTGTTCTCATCTATTATCCTTCTATTAGGATGGTGTAATGAGCCCACTAATCTGTGATTAGAGATTAAACGCATTACTTAACACTAAACAAAAAAAAACAAAAAACATCTAATTAATCATAAGTAGGTTAATAATCTTAATCCTACATCATCATGGCAATTAAGGTGAGATGCTTATTTCATACTTAAGTAATCTTATTATCCCTAATCAGGGAGGATATAATGAGTTTACAAGCCTTTGATTTAGGCTTAAGCTCATTAACTTATGCAAAACACCAAAAACAATAACAAAACTAAAAACACAAAAAACAAACAATAATCGTCTCCTCTGGGATTCTTTTCTCATCACACTCATTCATAAATGAGAACTTGCTTCTTCCGTCTAATGCAAGACAGTTAGCACTCGAGCCAGACGAGTCATACACTTGAGCATAGACAAATAAGCAGTTCACAATCAATTTATCTTTCAGTCTCTTTGAGTTGAACTACGGTGTTCTAACTTCCTCATTGCACGAGAGGATACGTAGGCATAACTTAACTGTTATCGAACAAAAGTCTATGTGTCTTCCCCCTCTTTCAGCATTCTATTTTAAGCCTCAGTTCCTGAGCATTCACCCTTTTTGCACTGACACTTGTATATTTCTCTTCCAGCTTTTACACACAGATAGCACATACACCTACCCCTTTAAACCTAATTTTGTAAGCGTGGATCCCGTCGAGTACGATGGACAATTTGGGTGCTAATACCTTCCCAGGTTGTAACCAACCCCTTTTCTCAGTTTCTCTAGTTTGCAACCGTCTTATCCATCTTTTTTCTAGGTTTATGCAGCATTACCTTTCCTTCGGGATAAAAATGCCTAGCTGGCGACTCTATTCAGTTCATGTCATTTTCTCTTTCGCTGACCGTTCGCGCTTGTACTGGGATGCAAATCTTTGGGAGAGACACCTATGTCTGAAAGAGAAATGGCTGACATGTTCATGAATACCCTACAAGGAACCTACATTGATCGGCTTGCTGCTTTCTCTTCTACCAGTTTTGCTGATGTGGTTATAGCTGGTGAGAGAATTGAAAGCTTATTGAAGATGGGTAAGATTTCTGATAACGGTGCTAGCTCTAGCAATATCAGGAAACCTTTCTCAGGACCTCGTAGGACAGGTGAAACCAACTCAGTGCATATGGGCGGAGGTAGACCTCAATATATGCAAAGATCAGTAGCCGCTGTCACCATTCCTACTCCAGCACCTTAGCAACAACACTTCCCTCAGCAACAACACTTCCCTCAGCAACAACAGTTTCCTCAACAACAACAGAGATCTTATAGCAACAACAACAACATCCATTCCAACAAAGGACTTCACAAATCAACAGGGTTATCGATCCATCTCGATGCCCTTTGCAGCTCTACTTCCACAGTTATTGAAGCTCAACCTGATTGAATTGAGAACCTTGACTCCACCTGATCCTTTGATTCTTCCAAGGAACTATGATGTCAACGCCAGATGTGCCTTCCACTCCAATGCACCTGGCCGTTCAACAAAGAAATGTAGGGCCTTGCACATGAAAGTTCAGGACTTAGTTGATTCCAAAGCTTTGAATTTTTCACCTTCACCAAATGTCACAAAGAATCCAATACCGAATCACGGTGGACCGAGGATTAATGCTATTGAAGAGGACCAACCAGCAATTCTGATTGATGACATTGCAAACATTCAAACACCACTGGCCGAAGTGAAAGCTCAACTATTGAAGTTCCAAGTGTTTCCAGGTTGTGAGGCCTGTTGTGAAGCTTGCAAAGTTTCTACCAACGGTTGTGCAAATCTGAAGATTGATATCAACAGTCTTATCAAAGAAGGCATCTTATAAATCACATCAACGGTTCCCGCTTCTACAACTTCAACAAACATCTCTCCTACAACACCAACAAACATTATCTCAATAGAGTCTACTACAACAACATCAACCATTAATGACGACATCTCAACAATCACCATTTATTATGACCCAACAACCATTCATGTTCCGCATTCTCTTGACAACAACTTTCAACAACACCCTCCTCAACATCAACAACTTCCTGCACCTGTATCATCTTCGATAAGACCTCCTGTCACAATCTACTATGATCCACAAACCGTCACAACTCCTTCTTCTGCAGCAATCAGTCTGGTTACCATAACAGTGCCCAGACCAGTTCCATATGACAGCAGTAGTGCCGTTCCTTGGCACTATGGCTCAGATCCATACTGCAACGGAAAGAAAGTCACTCTTGATTCTTCTACACCACAAATTGATAATATCGGGGGAGGCGGAGGCTTCACTCGAAGTGGACGTCTTTTCGCTTCATAGTTCCCAAGAGTTAATGCTGAAGCAGAAGTTGCTGCCAAAGCTAAAGGAAATAATGTGGTGCCAGAAGAACTAATTGAAAAAGAGACTCAGAAGACGTCCTTTGATCAGGATGTAGACGAGTTTATGAGAATTATCAAGAAGAGTGACTACAGGGTTGTGGATCAGCTTCACCAGACACCCTCCAAGATCTTTATATTATCTTTGCTCATGTGTTCCGAAGCTCACAGGAATGCATTGCTCAAGGTCTTGCACGCAACTTACGTGCCTGAGGAGATTACAGTCAACCAGCTAGAAACGGTGGTTTCGAATGTTAATATTAGTCATGGACTAGGGTTCACCAATGCTGATCTGACTACGGAGGGCCGTAATCACAATAAGGCTTTACATATCACCTTGGAGTGCAAAGGTGTTGTACTTTCTCATGTCTTGGTTGACATTGGGTCATCTCTCAATGTCCTTCCAAAGAAAGCCTTGGTCAAGTTGGAATATGATGGTCTTTCACTCTATCCGAGCAACCTGGTTGTGAGAGCCTTCGATAGTTCTAAGAGATTGGTGCTTGGAGAAATTGAGTTGCCTGTGGTAATTGGCCCACAGATTTTCAAAACTACCTTCTATGTGATAGACATTCAGCCCACCTACAATTGTTTGTTGGGTAGACCTTGGATTCATGCCGCTGGCGCAGTAATGTCTACCCTTCACCAGAAGTTAAAATACGAGTGGGAAGGCCAAATTATCACCATCTGTGGAGAGGAGGACATCTTTGTCAGTCACTTGGCCACTTACAAGTACATTGAGATGGATGGGGAGATCCATGAAACAATGATTCAGGGTTTTGAAGCTCTCAATGTCAATGAAGCAACAACTGAAGTGTCTGGTACTTCAATTTCTTCTTACAAACAGGCTCGGAAGGTTGTTAAAGACGGGAACGCCCAAGGCTGGGGCAAGTATCTGCAAGTTCAAATAAAATAAGACACGTTCGGTTTGGGTTACAGACCATCCCGACAAGCTCAAGAGGAGGCTGCTAAAGCTCCCAAATTTATGAGTGGGGGATTCCTGACCCTAGATGCTGTCAACAATGTGGAAGACGAGGCTGAAAGCGACTACAACCTAGAAAGCTGGATTCGTCCAAGAGTCTCGGGCCAACAAGTCCTCAACTGGTCTTCCTAGGAAATTATAAGGGTTACTGCTGCAAAGTAATTATTATTTCCTGTTAAAGCATGCATCAAGTCCTTCATCTTACCCTAGGTGTCAAGACTCATTTTGTAATAGGTCCATATATGTATTTTGTGCAAATTGAAATTAATGAACAATGGACATCTTTTGCAAACAATCTTTTCGCTCACTGTCTTTCATTTTTGTTATTTTTGCATAAAACAATAAATGGCAATGTTTTTCTTAAATAAACTTCATTCACCTTTTTCTAAATAAGATAAAATCAATCACTAAAAAGAACCAATCTCAACCCTTGCAGAGATAGCCTTCCAGAATGCACCGACAAAGACACTACTATGACCTTGTATGACTTCGACAATCTGATTAATCAAGCAGATGAAGGGGTTGATGAAGACTATGATTTTCCTGAAGAGTTGGCCAGGTTACTGAGACAAGAGGAAAAAGTGATTGCTCCTCATCAGGAGGAGGTTGAGACTATCAATTTTGGTACTGAGGAAGATGTGAAAGAGGTGAAGATCGGGGCTAGTCTGCATGCTCTAGTGAAAGAACAACTTATCAGTATGCTTCGGGAATATGTCGACGTGCTCGCTTGGTCTTATAGAGATATGTCGGGTCTGGATACAGACATTGTCATGCACAGGCTGCCATTGAAAGAAGATTGTCTTCCAGTTAAACAGAAGTTGCGTCGTACTTGCCCAGACATGGCCATTGAAAGAAGATTGTCCTCCAGTTAAACAGAAGTTGCTGTAACTAGTAACCCGCTGTGGGTTGCTAACATTGTACCCGTACCTATAAGGGATGGCAAGGTGCGTATGTGTGTGGATTACCGAGATCTGAACAGAGCAAGCCCGAAGGATGATTTCCCATTACCTCACATTGATGTGTTGGTGGATAACACGACTCAATTCTCGGTATTTTCTTTTATGGACGGATTCTCCGGATATTATCAGATTAAGATGTCACCCGAAGACATGCAGAAAACAACTTTCATCACACCTTGGGGCACGTTATGCTACAAGGTAATGCCGTTTGGTCTAAAGAATGCCGGTGCAACATATCAACGGGCTATGGTAACATTATTCCATGATATGATCCATAAAGAAATTGAGTGCTATGTAGATGATATGATTGCCAAGTCCCTCACAGAAGAAGATCATTTGGTGAATTTTCTAAAATTGTTCAAACGTTTAAGGAAGTATCAACTGAGATTAAACCCTAACAAATGCACATTCAGGGTACGTTCAAGTAAGCTGCTGGGTTTTATTGTAAGCAGAAAGGGAATTGAGGTTGATCCCGATAAAGTCAAAACTATTCAAGAAATGCCTGCACCTAGGACTGAGAAAGAAGTTCGAGGGTTCTTAGGTAGATTGAACTACATCTCAAGGTTTATATCTCATCTCACTGCAACCTGTGAACCCTTGTTCAAGCTGTTAAGAAAAGAGTAAACAGTCAGGTGGAACGATGATTGTTAGAGAGCTTTTGACAAGATCAAAGAATATCTGCAAGAACCTCCAATTCTCATGCTCCAGTCAAAGGAAGACCTCTAATCATGTACCTGACAATATTAGAATAGTCGATGGGGTGTTTGTTGGGCCAGCATGACGATTTTGGTCGAAAAGAGTATGCAACATACTACCTAAGCAAAACGTTTACCGACTGTGAACAACGTTATTCACTGCTCGAGAAAACTTCTTGTGCTTTAGCGTGGGATGCTCGCCGACTAAGACAGTATATGTTTACTCATACTACCTTATTGATCTCAAAGATGGATCCAGTCAAGTACATATTTGAAAAGCCAGCACTTACTGGAAGGGTTGCAAGATGGCAAATGATTCTAACAGAATATGACATTCAGTACACCTCTCAGAAAGCCATCAAGGGCAGTGTATTGTCTGACTATTTGGCTGAGCAACCCATTTATGATTACCAGCCTATGATATTTGACTTCCCTGATGAAGACATCATGTTCTTAAAAGCAAAAGATTGTGAATAGCCTATTCACACTGAAGGGTCTGATCTAGAAGAAGCATGGACTATGATGTTTGATGGGGCAATTAATTGCAATGGTCGTGGGGTTGGTGCAGTGCTTATTACACCTAAAGGGGTTCATATGCCTTTCTCAGCAAGGCTCACCTTTTCCTGCACTAACAACGAAGCAGAATACGAAGCTTGTATCATGGGTCTTGAGGAAGCCATTGACCTCAGGATCAAAACCTTGAATGTATTCGGAGATTCGGCTTTGGTAATCAACCAGACCAACGGAAAGTGGTACACTCATCAGGAGCATCTGATTCCCTATCGTGACTATACGAGGAGATTGTTGGCCTTCTTCACAACAGTTAAGCTTGAATACATCCCTCGAGATGAGAATCAGTTTGCAGACGCTTTGGCTACCATTTCATTCGTGATCAAAGTACAGGTCGCCAATTATGTACCTCGAATTTTGGTATCCAGACTGGACAGACCGGCATATGTATCCTCTATGGACACTGTCACTGATAACAAGCCTTGGTACCATGACATCAAATGCTTCTTGGAAACCAAGACATACCCACATGGGGCATCGTCAAATGATAAGAAGACATTAAAAAGGTTAGCCGACAGCTTCTTCCTCAATACTGATGGTTCTTTGTACAAGCGAAACTTCAACATGGTCTTGCTCAGATGTGTTGACAAGAAGGAAGCAGACCTACTGATGCACGAAGTACATGAAGGTTCATTCGGTACCCATGCCAGAGGACATGCAATGGCCAAGAAATTGTTAAGATCAGGTTACTATTGGATCACAATGGATGCAGACTGTTGTGCATATGCCAGAAAATGCCACAAATGCCAGATCTACGCAGACAAGGTACACGTGCCTCCGAATCCTTTGAATGTGATGTCTTCACCCTGGCCCTTCACCTTGTGGGGCATTGATATGATTGGAAAGATTGAACCGACTACTTCAAATGGTCACAGATTCATCCTGGTAGCCATTGATTACTTCACCAAATGAGTTGAAGCAACTTTGTATGCAAATGTCACCAGGCAAGTGGTAGCTCGATTTCTGAAAAGGGATATCATCTGTCGATATGGAGTTCCCGAGTGAATCATTACTGATAATGGTTCCAATTTGAACGACAAAATGATGGCAGAACTTTGTCAGGACTTCAAGATTCAACATCACAACTCTTCTCCTTACATGCCAAAGATGAATGGCGCTGTTGAGGCCGCTAATAAGAATATTAAGAAGATTGTGCAAAAGATGGTAGTCACCTACAAAGACTGGCACGAAATGATACCATTTGCCTTGCATGGGTACCGAACCTCTATCAGAACATCTACTGGGGCAACACCTTATCAGATTGTGTATGGTATGGAAGTTGTCCTACCTGTTGAAGTTGAACTACCCTCCTTACGGGTAATGATGGATGTGAAACTGGATGAAGCAGAATGGGTTCGATCTCGATATAATCAACTGAGTCTGATTGAAGAAAAGAGATTAGCAGCCATCTGTCATGGGCAATTATATCTTAAGAGAATGAAGAAAGCCTTCGATCAGAAAGTCAGACCTCGGGAATACCAAGTGGGAGAGCTTGTTCTGAAAAGACTTCTTCCTCCTCATACAGACCACAGGGGCAAATGGACGCCAAACTACGAATGCCCATTCATAGTAAAGAAAGTTTTCTCTGGTAGGGCACTGATTCTCACTACTATGGATGGCGAGGACTTCTTATCTCCTGTGAATTCAGATGCAGTTAAAAAATACTTCGCATAAAAGACCCATTGGACATAAAAACAGAATGTAAGTACCGACAAAAATAGGGCATCCCGGTGAGTCAAAAACAGAATAAAAGACTCGGGAAAAAATAAGGGAAAAAATTAAAAAACAAATGTGTGTACACCCGCTGAGTTGAAAAGCCACATCGGACAGCTCAGGCAAAAATGGGTATCCCGGTGGATTGAAAACCCGAAAGGGCGATCCACGCAAATTCGGGGAATAAGAGAACAACTGCATTCTGAATTCGTCTGTATCACTCACAACATGGAAAGCTTCGAAAGGATAAAGCGTCGGTCAGAATCAACCTTCTTCAGAAAGCAAGATAGGAAGAACGTCAAAGGTCATACAGGTCATAGCAAAGGAAGCTCACTGGAGCGTCAACTTCAACATTGCCAACACCTTTATTTTCTCAATTTACAGCAATCTCCTCCTTTCAGGGATTCGCTTCTTCACTGTACTTACCCATTCAGGGCACACAAATCAATAATATCAGAATATTTAGTCACACTTTATTTTGTATATTTTTGTTTCGTTTGTAAAATGTCCAAAGTTAATAATACAACACTTGCATGAAAACATTAAGCCATTTTCAATATATGCTTACAGGAAATATGCATTCTTGAGCAAATCTAACTCCTATGACGGAATTCGGTTGAGGATACCTCGGGACACTTGTGCGTTTCTTTTTAACAGGTTGCAGGTACTCAAGACAGACAATCTCACAGCAGGGGGTATATCAAGCCTCGTATCCCCAGCCAAGTCAGCAATCACCTCATCAGCAGGGTTACTTGACAGGAGTTTTCCCCCACGAAGTTGTCATCCCCTCAGAGGACCCTTCGAGAAACTCATTAAATCCCCAACATGTCGCTTGGAGGAAGGAGTTATACTAGATTACTTCCCAAAAGTTCTCTTCTCCCCAAGCAGGATCTCCCGAGCAATGCCTGAACTGCTCTTCCCCTGCAATGTTGCCAGGAACTCCTTCTCCCTAGAAACGTCGCCAGGAACTTCTTTTTCTCCAAAGAGTTGCCAGAGTCTTCTTTTCCCTAGTGAGGTCGCCAGAGTTTTCCTCAGCTGAGTTGCCAAAATCCTCTCATCTCCAGCAAGTTGCCAAAGTTTTCCTCAGCTAATCGCCAAGACTTTCTTTTTCCAAGTAGATTTGCCAGGATCGTTTTTTCCTCAACGGAGTCGCCAGGATTTTCTCATCCTCAGCAGGGTGGGAAGAGTCACCTTCCTCAGCCAGTCGCCAGGACTTTCTGTTCCCTATCAGAGTTGCCAGTTCCTCCCCAGCGGAGTTGCCGAAGCCTCCTCATAAACAGCATGAGTCTCTTCAACAGAAGCTTCCCCAGCCGAGATCCCCACAGAGTTCCCCAGGAAGATCGTTCGGTGATCCTCTCTCCCCACAGATCGACCAATGATCTCTTTCCCCAGCGAAGTTCTCCCTCCAGACAGATCTCCCAGAGATCTTTCTCCCTGCGGGATCCGGATCTCGGATCGGTTCTCTCATTTTGCATAATCATAGCATTTACATCATTTTTCCCCAAAATAGGCATAGCATTCCGTCTAATACGGAGCATTACGGCAAAAATCAAACATTTGCATGATCATAAGCCAGGTTCGAGTCAATCACCTGCAAACATTAGAATCACTTCACCAGCAATATACAAAACTTATTCCCTATAGACAAAGCCAAAATATTTTGCACTCTCAATACAGATACTTGTTCATACTTGTACATATTCTTTTTGACACTCGCCCGTGTCATACCTCCCTAACAAGTCAAACACTTGTCCGTGTCCCTTGCTCAATCTTTTTGACACTCGTCCGTGTCTTACACATATTTCCTCAGCAGGTCAAACACTTGTACATACTTATACACAATCCTCTGATACTCGTCTGTATCTTGTATGTATCATCTCCTCAGAAGATCAACACTCGTCCGTGTTCCTTGCTTAAACCGATTGATACTCGTCCGTATCATCATCCCTAAACACGTGTCAGTGTTTGTTTCTATTGATACTCGTCTGTATCGTGGTCCTAAGGATGCTCGTCTGCATCTTTAGTATATACATACCGTCAAACACGTATACCTTTTATTTCAAGGCATAAACACTCGTCTGTGTTTACCATTCCCCAGAAGTCACCAACAGAACAGCTTTTTTATCCATTCGTGATATTTTTGGCAGCCGTACCCTGCCAGGTGATCGTCCTTCACCTTTGGATGACCGTCCCTCATCCTTTCCCAAGTGTAATCCCCATTGTTGGAACTTTTAATCCGGCATTCGTCCTATGTCGCGATATCTTTTTAGCAGTCGTCCCCTGCTAGGTGATCGTTCTTCACCTTATGATGACCGTCCTTCATCATTTATCCGATGGCCATCCCCATCGTTGATCTTTGTTATCCGACATTCGTCCTATGTCGAGATAATCCCCAACAGAGCAGCTGTACCCTGCTAGGTGATCGTCCTTCACCTCTTGATGATCGTCCTTCATCGTGCTTATCCGATGGTCGTCCCCATCGTTGATCTTTTCTATCCGGTATTCGTCCTATGTCGTGATATTTTCAGCAGCCATCCCTTGCTAGGTGATCGTCCTTCACCTCTTGATGATCATCCTTCATCATGCTTATCCGATAGCCGTCCCCATCGTTGATCTTTTCTATCCAGCATTCGTCCTATGTCATGATATTTTCAGCAGCCGTCCCCTGCTAGGTGAACGTCCTTCACCTTTTGATGACCATCCCTCATCATTATTTCATTTATTCTTTTACCCGATGGTCGTCCCCGTCGCGGTTTATTTACCCCTTAACCTGATGGTCGTCCCCGTCAGTGCTTTCCTCATTTCTTTAATCCCCAGAGAGTTTTATTTCTTTACCCGATGGTCGTCCCCGTCGCGGTCTCTTTATTTCCCAGCATGATGGTCGTCCCCGTCATTGCTTTACTTACCGTTTTTCATCCCCAACAGTCATCCTCTGCTCGATGGTCGTCCTCCATCGCTTTCATTTGATACTCATATTATACTGCCTGTTACAATTTATATCCCTTTTCTTCTTTTTAAAGAGTGCAAATTTTGGATTGTCTTGGTATTCAACCACAAGTTATCCTGTTTGTCTGTTAAGCCAGGCGCTTACATCCTACACAGCTAACTCATGCTTGAATAGGGCCAGCTGTAAACACCCCAAATTTGCCCTCACTTTTTCTCACACCATGGATTATGATCTTTCATATTGTATTTGCATAAGCATATCATCTCCCACTGCATATTTATTTCACTGCATAAGTTGCACAATTAGGGTTTGTGATCAGATGAATCCAAGAGGTGATATGAGCTATTTCAAAGGTCTTGAAGCATGCCAAGATGGTCCATGAGTGTTCTATGATCATCTTATGCTCCTCAAAGTTCATTAAATTCAAAATATCACAAAGCATTGCAAAGGTGTTCAGGTAGGCAAGGGTTTTTCTACACATATGACCTAAAATTAGGGTTTTGGGTTTGAAGCCCTTAATCTCAATTTTTTGGTCATTCTTGATTCTAATGGTCTATATATGTTATAAGGAGCATGTGTACCAAATTTGATGAAGAAATTCATTGTGGAAGTCATATGATCAACTGGTAACTTATTGTGCAAGAAAAGTCAGAATCAGGGAATCTGAGGTCACCACAAATGGTACCAAAGGGTCATCTTCATCATTTTGAGGTTCTATGATCTTTATTTGATCTTATAAGTGGTTAGAAGTTCACAAGATTGAATAATTTCAAGCCATTTGCAAACTTTCCATTTTTGGACATGACTTGTAATGAAAACTTTCCATTTTGGGAAAGATTTTCAACCTCCTCTTTCTTGATCAAAAAGGCTTCAAATGAAAAATATTTAAACATGAAAGTTGTAGATTGGATCTTCCCATTTTCAAAAAGTACGAGAACTCTTCTTGATTCACCTATAACTCAAGATATGATGTTTCAAAGTTGGCAAACATCTTATAATTTTCAAGTATGTGCCAAAGAGGGATTTTTGCAAAACCAAGTTTTAAGACTTCTAATGACCTCTAATCCACTTCTAAGCATCATAACATGATAACACAACTTGCCTTGACCAAATTTGTGCCTTGGATCACAAGATTTCATGCCTAATCTTCACAAAATTTCCAAAGAGGGAAAATTGCAAAACCACTTCAAACTCTTGCATCAAGTGTTAGAGCTCATCAAAATCAATCCAAAGGCCCTCCATGATTCAAGCTGAGGCAGGACAAGCCATAGAAACACCTCTGACCCGTGTCATGCTTGTGGTACACTTTCTTTGACTTTTTTGCAAATGAGACCATACCAATCACACTATGCCACACCAACTCTCTGAACCAATCACCATGACTTATTTGAACATTAAGGACTTCAAAACACATAACATTCAAGCCTGAAACCTCTCACACAATCAGATTCACAAAATTTGGCAAAAACTTCATTCATTCGAAACTCCTTGCACAACCACTCAAACTCAAAACTCACTTCACCATTCAATCATACACATCCTAAGGATAAAAAATCATCCATCACAATGGCCTAAACCTCAACACAACAAGACTCCAATTTCTGCCAAACTAGAACTGGACACTTCAAAATAGCCATTCAAAGCTTGTTCTAAGCATCTCAATAGCCTCAGGGGACTCAAAGGACTTGGTTTGCCCAAGAAAGAAGGTCAGAAAGCTCAAAACTACAAAGCTTCATCTCAGGTAACCATCCAAAAACATTTTTCCAGAACTTATTTTTCTTGTTGCAATGTGATTCTACATGCTTCCCTGATTATCATGATGTGTTTAGAACTTGAAATGAGTGAGAAATAAGGATGTATGGATGATCTGAAATTTTACCCGTGAAACTTATTTGCTTCGATTCTCTTGTTTGATGTGTTATAAATGATTTGTGTTGCTTGATTCTTGTTGTGTGATATTAGAGGAACATTTCTAGGCAATTAATTTGGGGTGGGGTGGCCTGTAGAGAGACTTAGGGTTTGGGGTCGCCGGAGAAGACGACCGAAGCTTCTCTCTGGTCGCCTGAGTTTAATTAGGGTTAAGTGTGTGAGTTTGAATTTGGACCATTGGATGAGTGATTAGATTAAGACACGCACGACCCATATTGCTTCATTAAAACCCTAAACCTAATTAATTAGATTAATTAATTTAATTTAGTCAGGATGAATAAGGACCATACGATCACGCGCGAACCACAACTTTGAGCCATGGCCTTTGATCTTTCCTACCTGAAGTCACGCTGACCTGCCATCTGGACCATTGGATCTCTCAACTTTAGATCTCAGCCTCTCCTTTTGCATACTTCTCATTTTTATTTTATTTTCTTTACATTTATTTCATGTAATTATTTAAAATAGTAAAAATGTTTATAAAAATCTCATTTTCTGCATTTTTATTTCAAATATTATTCAAAACTCAAAAACATTTTTATTTATAATTTTGGAATTAAGAATGTATTTTTAAATCATTTAAATGTATTATTTAATAAATTAATTGATTTTAATTAATTAAAAATACATTTAGGTATCTAAAAATCACAAAAAAAAATCATGAAGCATTTTTATACACTTAGAACAATTAAAAACCTCACCATAAAAATTTCTATTTAGGTTTGATCATGTTTTCAAAATTTACTTTGAATTAGGGTTCCTAAAATTCACATTTTTCTAACCCTAACTTGAAAAAATCATTTCTGATCAACCATGATGAGTTTGCATTTGGTTCTTTTTGAATTGTTTCATACTTTACATCTAGTATCTAGGTTATGTAACTCATAATTTTGCATTGCATTTCCAAATTGTTTTGCATTTTTCATGAAGAATCACCCAAAAACCCTAGCTAACGTAGGAAATTCATAACTTCCTCTAGGTTTAGCTTCTGACCTCCATCCTTGGGGAGTGATCTTGTGTGTGTTAAGGGTTTGCTTGAGTTCATTTTCAAATTTTTATCATGATGTATGCTTCTGTTTTGGTCATGTGCATCTCATACATTCATAAAACCCTAATTTTCTATGTTCATTTGCATTCATCTTTGCATATCATCATCATATGAACTTTCCATGACATTACATGCTCTTGTATTCCATCTTAGACATCTTAAGACATGTTTGAACATTGCTTGATCATTTCTTCATTCATTTGGTATGCTTTGCATTCATTGCATCTCATGTATCCATGTGTTTCTAAGCTTCTAACATGCCTTGTTTTGCATCTCATCCCTTGTATGAACATTCATAAACATCTCACATGTCTTTGCATCATTTCATAACAAATTTACATTGCATGATTACTTCTGGTCTTGGTCATTGCATCATTACTTGTCGCATTTCATTTCATTTCTTTCCTTATGCATCTCATACTAACCTTTCAGGGGCTTATGGTAAGTTGTTTGGGATGTGGATTTGCCTTCACATCCCACCTCTTCTCATCTCTTAATTTGCATATTTTATTGGTCTTTTAAGTGAACTTGCTTCAGTTGTGCTCTCTTGCTCCTACCTCTTTCTCTTAGGTTTCTTAACTTCTTCAAGAAGTAAGTAACCTATCCTCCTTTCTCTTCTCTTTTCATCTGCTTCTTCTTCCTTGGTGGCCTTCTAAAGATCTTTCTTTTAAGCCTCACAAATCATAGGAACATCCAAGCATGATAACTTTAGGATTGTATATAGTCCCCCTAGCTTTTTACCTTTGAGTCTCCTTGAGTCTCTTCTCACCTCATAATTAGAGGCTAAACACTTAAAGCTTTAGGACTTTGAATTAGGGTTATGCCTGCATCCTTATCTTAGGATAGAGTATATAACTTTAATCCTTAGTGTAGATGTCTAGAATTGGCAGAATTTTTGACCAACAAGAAATATTGAATTCAGTTCAAAATGTCCTATCAGATGTTGGGACATTATCAAACAGAGTATAAGAACTTATTTCAGGATGTCTCACCAGATGTTGGGACATTGTGTAAATGACTTAAGTTCAGTTTTTCAGGATGTCCCAACAGATGTTGAGACATCTCAAACCTGCTACCAGAATTAATTAATGACTAACTGATCAGAGATATTTAAGGAGAGTTATCTGGACTTAATTAATGATGGATAAAAACAGAACAAGACGCATCTGTAGGGAGTTTTATATTGAGGATTCAGATTAAAACAGAAGACCTAAATCACCTAGAATCTAGGAAGTAACAAACCCTAATTCAAGGTGGAAGCTGCATGCGCATTAGGGCTGGATCATCCTACAGAAAGCCCAAATTACAGACACCTATTTAATCAACAAAAACTCACAGAATTGAGTACGAATTTCAGAAGACCAAATAGGGTGTCTAGTGTTTTTAATAGCAGGTGTTTTAATTGTACCACTTTATGAGCTTTTAAGCAAAAGTGCATTTGTGACTTGATTGAAATTGTGAAGTAAGATCAAGCTGTATTGTTTGAAGAATGTCTTCAATTTTATTAAACTTGTAAACTTGATCACTGTATGATTGAGAGGGAGTGAGTTGGTACTCATATCTAAGTTGTGTCTTAGGTAGAAATTGCATTGGGTAGATATTAAGTGAAAGATTAAACTGGGTTGTTTAAGTCTAGAATTAATATTACTTATAATGGATTTCCTCCTGGCTTGGTAGCCTCCAGATGTAAGTGTGGTTATACACTGAACTGGGTTAACAAACTTCTGTGTTGTTTAATTTTCTTGCATTTTAAGTTTTGGTTAAATCTGTCAAGTGTTGGGACATCTCATAGGACATCTCATACCTGATCACAGAATTTCAATTGGCATCAGAGCAGGCACCCTGCCTGTTTATACTGGGTGAGATCTAGGGAATACAAATTCTGGAAACATGGACAGAGATATAGGATCAGTAAATAGACCACCTATACTGGATGGCTCTAATTATGACTACTGGAAGCCAAGAATGATTGCATTCTTAAAATCACTTAACAACAGGGCCTGGAGAGCAGTCAACATTGGATGGGATCATCCTATCCAAGACACCAAAGATGGATCAAAAGTGTTGAAACCTGAAGAAGAATGGAGTAAGGAGGAAGAAGATTCAGCACTAGGCAACTCCAAGGCCTTAAATGCTCTATTCAATGGCATTGATAGGAACATCTTTAGACTTGTGCATCACTGTGAACTAGCCAAAGATGTGTGGGATACTCTCAAAACAACTCATGAAGGAACATCAAAAGTAAAGATGTCAAGACTTCAACTTCTCACCACCAAGTTTGAAAACTTGAGAATGAAGGAAGATGAGACAGTTCATGAATTCTACATGAACATCTTAGAAGTAGCTAATACTTCTGGAGCTTTGGGAGAAAAGATGACTGATGAAAAACTTGTAAGAAAGATCCTCAGATCTTTGCCAAAAAGATTTGACATGAAAGTCACAGCAATAGAAGAAGCTCAAGACATATGCACTATGAAAGTTGAAGAGCTTATTGGTTCCCTTCAAACATTTGAGATGGGAATGAATGACACAAATGTTAAGAAGAACAAAAGCATAGCCTTGGTAACAAATACTGATGAAGAAGAAGATGATGAATCAGAAACTGGTAAAAGCTTATCAGACAACATTGCTATGCTTGGAAGACAATTCAAAAAGATTCTCAGAGGGATGGAAGGCAAATCCAAACCCAGTGGAAGATACACAAACTCTTCTGATAACAGGAGACCTTATGATGCTAACAGAAGGTCAAATTATGCTGAAAAGACCAGTCAAGAAAAAGGAATCAAATGCCATGAATGTGAAGGATATGGACACATCAAGAATGAATGTCCTACCTACTTAAAAAGGCAAAAGAAAGGACTATCTGTAACTTGGTCTGATAAAGACTCAGGAGGTGATTCAGAAGAAGAATCGGCTAAGCATATCACTGCTTTAGCTGGACTATGTGAATCTGAAAGTGATTCCAGTGATGGGGAGCTTACTGTTGAAGAACTTGAGCAAGCCTACAAAGATCTATACAAAAGAAGTACTGAAATATGCAGTGAGGTTATAAAGCTAAAGAAGCAGAAGGAGGCACTAGAAGATGAAAAAGCAAGTGATCAAGAAATCATTGACACCTTGAAAAGTGAAGTAAGTCTTCTCAACTCCAAATTGGAACACATGTCCAAATCTGTTAGGATGTTGAACAGCAGCTCAAATACACTGGATGTCATTCTCAACAACAATAAGCATTCAGGGGATAAAAGTGGACTGGGATTTAACAGAGTACATAAAGATGAAGCTAGCTCTAGAAAAACTACTTCAAAATCCATACAGTCAAACAAGATGTCCCAACAGATGCTTCAACATCAGGAAAAGAACACAAAGTCAAACATAATGTTCCAACAGATGTCTCAACATTCTGAAAAGAACAAAATGAAGAAGAAGTATCAAAGATGGAGATGTCATCATTGTGGAAGATTTGGACATATCAAACCTCATTGTTATAAGCTGCATCGATATCCAAGTCAGATGTATCTGCAACCTTCTAAGCAGAAAATTGAAGTTACCAAGAAAGTGCTGCATAAACATCAAAGAAATCAGCAACCTCCTAAGCAGAAGACAGAAGTCATCAAGAAGGTATGGAGACCAAAAACCAGCATTCAGGCTGATCAAAGCTACATACACAAGAACAAGATCAACAATCAATCTTGGAGATATACTAATGAACAACACACAGGGCAGAGGCATCAAAAGAAATCTCAACTCAAATGGTCAAAGAAAAATGCTGCATATATAGCACATACATCACTAAGAGTATCAGCTAAAGAAGACTGGTACTTTGACAGTGGATGTTCAAGACACATGACTGGATTGAAGAATCTGCTAGTAAATTTAAAGTCACATTCATCCAGGTATGTAACCTTTGGAGATGGAGCTAAAGGAGAAATCAAGGGAGTTGGGACCTTGGACTATCAAGATGTTCCAAGACTAGATGATGTGCTGCTGGTTAAAGGTTTAACTGCTAACCTGATCAGCATAAGTCAATTATGTGATCAAGGGTACAGTGTAAACTTTACTAAAACTGAATGCATAGTGACTAACAAAGAAAAAGAGGTTGTCATGAAAGGAGCCAGATCTAAAGACAACTGTTACATGTGGGAATCTCAAGACTTCAGTCTTACTTCAACTTGCTCCTTAGCTAAAGAAGAAGAAGTGAAACTATGGCACCAAAGGCTAGGTCATCTTCATTTCAGAGGCATAAAGAAGATAATATCTATGGATGCTGTAAGAGGTATTCCTAAACTGAAGATTGATGATGGCAAAATATGTGGTGAATGTCAAATAGGCAAGCAAACCAAGATGTCCCATCCAAAGCTCCAACATCTGACAACTTCCAATGTTTTGGAACTATTGCATATGGATCTTATGGGACCTATGCAGGTTGAAAGCCTTGGTGGTAAGAGGTATGCCTATGTAGTGGTTGATGACTTTTCAAGGTATACATGGATAAATTTTATCAAAGAAAAGTCTGATGTATTTGATGTATTCAAAGACTTATGCCAAAGAATACAAAGGGAAAAATCCAGCTGTGTGATCAAAATAAGAAGTGATCATGGAAAAGAATTTGAGAACCAAAAGTTCTTAGATTTCTGCTCTTCAGAAGGAATCAATCATGAATATTCTTCACCAATCACTCCTCAACAGAATGGGATTGTTGAGAGGAAGAATAGAACTATTCAAGAATCAGCAAGAGCTATGATCCATGCTAAAAAGTTACCTTTGTACTTCTGGGCTGAAGCTATGAACACAGCTTGTTACATCCATAACAGAGTTACTCTAAGAAAAGGAACTTTGTCCACAATCTATGAAGTCTGGAAGGGCAGAAAACCCACAGTTAACTACTTCCATGTGTTTGGAAGTAACTGTTATATTCTGGAAGATAGGGAGCAAAGGAGAAAAATGGATCCTAAAAGTGATGAAGGGATTTTTCTTGGATACTCTATAAACAGCAGAGCATATAGAGTATTTAATTCTAGAACCAAGGTTATCATGGAGTCTATAAATGTGATAATTGATGATGCTCCTACAGATGTCCCAGAAGATGTTGGAACATCTGCTGATATCAAGATTGAAGCTGAAGAAAAGAGTGGTCATTATGACTTCACTCAAACTGATGAAAAGACAGAACAATCCAGCAAACCTCCCTCCATCAGAATACAGAAGGATCATCCCAAAGATTTGATAATTGGTGATCCCAACAGAGGTGTGAGCACTAGATCAAGAGAAGTGATTTCAGGTTCTTGTTTTGTTTCTAAAATAGAACCTAAAAACATCAAGGAAGCTCTTACTGATGAATACTGGATTTGTGCTATGCAAGAGGAATTAGGTCAATTCACAAGGAATGAAGTGTGGAATCTTGTTCCTAGACCTGATGACATAAATGTGATTGGAACAAAATGGGTGTATAAGAACAAGTCAAATGAACAAGGAGTTGTTACAAAGAACAAAGCTAGACTTGTAGCTCAAGGATACACACAAATTGAAGGAGTATACTTTGATGAAACCTTTGCACCAGTAGCAAGGCTTGAATCAATCAGACTACTTTTGGGAATTGCTTGTATCTTAAAGTTCAAGCTATTTCAAATTGATGTGAAAAGTGCTTTTTTAAATGGTTATCTTAATGAAGAGGTATATGTAGAACAGCCTAAAGGATTTGTTGATCCAAGCTGTCCAAATCATGTATACAAACTAAAGAAAGCTCTTTATGGTCTGAAGCAAGCTCCAAGGGCATGGTATGAAAGACTGACTACTTTTCTTATCAAGCAAGGGTACAGGAAAGGTGGAATTGACAAAACCTTGTTTGTTAAAGATGAAGAAGGAAATGTCATGATTGCACAAATATATGTAGATGACATTGTCTTTGGTGGGATGTCTGATAGGATGGTCAAACATTTTGTCAATCAGATGGAATCTGAATTTGAAATGAGCCTAGTAGGAGAGTTAACCTACTTTCTTGGTCTGCAAATAAAGCAAATGGAAGACTCCATGTTCATTTCCCAAAGCAAGTATACCAAGAACATAGTCAAGAAATTTGGAATGGAAAATGCTACTCATAAGAGAACTCCTGCCCCCACACATTTAAAGCTGACTAAAGATGAAAAGGGTGAGAATGTAGATCAAAGCTTATACAGAAGCATGATTGGAAGCTTGTTATACTTGACTGCTAGCAGACCAGACATAGCATTTGCAGTAGGGGTATGTGCAAGATATCAAGCTGATCCAAAAGTCAGACATCTCAATCAAGTCAAGAGAATTCTTAAATATGTTAATGGTACTTGTGACTATGGCATAATGTACTTTCATGGATGCAAACCAATTCTCACTGGCTTCTGTGATGCTGATTGGGCTGGAAGTGCTGATGACAGAAAAAGCACTTCAGGAGGATGTTTCTTTCTAGGAAACAATTTGATTTCTTGGTTCAGTAAGAAGCAAAATTGTGTATCTCTATCTACAGCTGAAGCTGAATATATAGCAGCTGGAAGCAGTTGTTCTCAGTTGGTTTGGATGAAGCAAATGCTCACTGAGTACAATGTCCCACAGGATGTCATGACATTGTACTGTGACAACTTAAGTGCAATCAACATATCAAAGAATCCTATCCAACATAGCAGGACCAAGCATATTGATATCAGACATCATTTCATCAGAGATCTTGTAGAAGAAAAGGTGATTTCATTGGAACATGTAGCTACAAATCTGCAGTTGGCTGATATCTTTACCAAAGCATTGGATGCTACACAATTTGAGAACTTAAGGGGCAAACTGGGAATCTGTTTATGTGAGATTTAGCAGTTAATGATATGTGCCAACATGTCATATGACATTGTATGGCATAAGTTCCAGATGGCAACACCAGTCTAGTCAAGAACCTTGGGTATTCCATTCCTAATAATTTGCAATGTAACGGCTACTTATTTAGTAACAGCTTATAATCAGCTATCAATATTATCATCACTCTATCAAAAGTGAATTATATTATCTAGCTGTTCTTCAGAAATCATCAACCCTAAAACTCTTCATCCATCTTCCTTGACAATGTCTCAAAACCCTAACACTCCTGAAGAAGTTCTCAACAAAGAAGATGTAGTTCATGCAACCCCCATCTCTGTGGTACCAATGAAATCAACCCCATTAGACGAAATCAGAGGAAGTGCTTCTCATGCTAAAAAGCCAAGAACTCCAAAAAGAGCAAAAGATCAAGTCTGCAGCAAATCCAAAGGCATTCCTTCACCAGCTAACATGCCCCCAAAATCTTCTGAATATGTGGATGCTTCCATCAAGGAGATAGTTAACAAGATTCTTTTTGAACAGAGAGTGGTTAGTGGGATTTCTATTCCTCTGAACACCATGCCTGCCCCTCAAGAAGAACAAGCTCAAGCTGCAAAGGACACTCCTGCTCAACAGGATGTCCTAATAGATGTTGGAACATCTGAGGATGAGAAAAAGACCTCATCTGATGCTGATATTGAACAAACTGAGGACCAGAAAAAGGCCTCAAATGAAAGTGATGAAGAAGACTCTGAGGATCAGACCAAAGCCTCATCTGAAGATCATATCTCTGCTGATCAACCAGCTGAAGAGGAGACTGCTCAATCTCCTCCTGTGGTGAACCTGGAGCAGGATTCTGATACAGAGATCATAGCCTCTGTAAGACCTAGCATAGCCAAAAGGCTCAGGTCTAGGAAAGGAAAGATGCAAGCAGAACTTGAAATTCCTGAGAAGAAGAAAGCTACCCCAAAGAAAGACAAAACTAAAGCTTCCTTTGGTCCAACAAAACAATGGAGTAAAGTCCAAACCCATAAGAGGAAAGCTGTCACTCCTCCAGACTCAGATGTTGAAACAGATGTCCCAACATCTCCTCCAAAGAAGAAACCAGCACCCTCTAGGGCTTCAACTGCTGTTCCAGAAGCTCCCTTGGACAACATCTCATTTCATCATGTTTCAAGTGTAAACAGATGGAAGTTTGTGTACCAAAGAAGGGTAGCCCTTGAAAGAGAGCTGAGAAGTAATGCACTTGAGTGCACTGAACTGATTGATCTCATCTTTGCTACAGGCCTCTTCAAAACAGTCTCCAATCTGTCTCCCTGCTATGAACTTCTTGTCAAAGAATTCATTGTCAATCTTCAGGAATATTGTGCCAATGGTAAGTCTTCTGAATTTAGAAAAGTCTTTGTTAGAGGTAGGTGTGTAGAGTTCTCTCCTCAGATCATCAACCAATATCTTGGAAGAGAGTCTGATGGACCAAATGAGCTAGGGAAGACTGATAACCAAGTCTGCAAGGTTATCACTGCAAATCAGGTCAAGGCTTGGCCAGTGAAAGGAATGCTCTCAGTGAGCATGCTTACAAGAAAATATGTCATGCTGAACAGGATTGGTACAGCAAACTGGGTGCCTACCAATCACACATCTTCAATATCCACTGGTTTGGGCAGGTTTATTTATGCTGTGGGCACTCAGACTAAGCTGGATTATGGTGCCTACATCTTTGATCAGACCTTGAAGCATGCTAGCTCATCTGCAACAAAGCTGCCAATAGCTTTTCCTTCATTGTTGTGTGGTATAGTGCTAAGTCAATACCCTGGAATCCTCACTAAGAAGGACACAGTCTGCAAGAGAGAAAGCCCTCTGGCCTTTCACTACAAACTGTTCCTAAGTCATCATGCAGCAGATGTTGAAGCACCCTCTGGGACATCTGCAGGTCCTTCAACTGCCAAGACTCCAATCCCCAAGGCTGCATTGATTGCTGAACTGAAGACCACTTGCAAAGAACTTGAAGCAAGGAAGCTGAAGCTTGAAGAAATCATTCAAAGGCTGGAAAGTGAAGGTGATCAGAAAGCTACTTCTGATGAAGAAACTGAGGAAGATGAAGAAACTAAATGTGATGAATCTGAGTGATCATTGTATGTGAGGAAAAATGTATGATAGTTGCATTGTAATTTAGAATCAATGACTTTGGCCCCAAAATTTGTGTCTAACAAGGGGGAGAACAACAACAACAATGTGTATGCTGTTTAATTATGAATGAAAAATTTGTTTCTGAACTGAATCAGTGTGTTTTGATAAATATTTCTGTTGCAACAAGACTGGATACATATATGTTTGAGGGGGAGTAATCTCTGATATGAATCAACAGAAAAGTAATGCTATACTATGATAAAAGATCTTCTGCTGTACTCTGAAAAATCAGAAAAGAATGTTAGCCAAAAATTAGCCAAAGGGGGAGTTGTAGATGTCTAGAATTGGCAGAATTTTTGACCAACAAGAAATATTGAATTCAGTTCAAAATGTCCTATCAGATGTTGGGACATTATCAAACAGAGTATAAGAACTTATTTCGGGATGTCTCACCAGATGTTGGGACATTGTGTAAATGACTTAAGTTCAGTTTTTCAGGATGTTCCAACAGATGTTGAGACATCTCAAACCTGCTACCAGAATTAATTAATGACTAACTGATCAGAGATATTTAAGGAAAGTTATCTGGAATTAATTAATGATGGATAAAAACAGAACAAGACGCATCTGTAGGGAGTTTTATATTGAGGATTCAGATTAAAACAGAAGACCTAAATCACCTAGAATCTAGGAAGTAACAAACCCTAATTCAAGGTGGAAGCTGCATGCGCATTAGGGCTGGATCATCCTACAGAAAGCCCAAATTACAGACACCTATTTAATCAACAAAAACTCACAGAATTGAGTACGAATTTCAGAAGACCAAATAGGGTGTCTAGTGTTTTTAATAGCAGGTGTTTTAATTGTACCACTTTATGAGCTTTTAAGCAAAAGTGCATTTGTGACTTGATTGAAACTGTGAAGTAAGATCAAGCTGTATTGTTTGAAGAATGTCTTCAATTTTATTAAACTTGTAAACTTGATCACTGTATGATTGAGGGGGAGTGAGTTGGTACTCATATCTAAGTTGTGTCTTAGGTAGAAATTGCATTGGGTAGATATTAAGTGAAAGATTAAACTGGGTTGTTTAAGTCTAGAATTAATATTACTTATAGTGGATATCCTCCTGGCTTGGTAGCCTCCAGATGTAAGTGTGGTTATACACTGAACTGGGTTAACAAACTTCTGTGTTGTTTAATTTTCTTGCATTTTAAGTTTTGGTTAAATCTGTCAAGTGTTGGGACATCTCATAGGACATCTCATACCTGATCACAAAATTTCACTTAGTGTTAAACCTTTAATTTGCTTAAACCTCTTAATCAAAACACCTAATAACTATTAAGACTTAAGCTTGTAACTTGGGCCTTATATTAGGGTAAAATCTCTTCCTCTTGGTTAAGAGGGACTAACCCTAGTGTTTAATGGACAAGTCTCCCTCAAGTTGTCTTACAAACTTAAAACTCATTTCTTAATCCCACCTTTAATTAAAATCCACTTTAATAAAGGCTTGTTATACAATGAATTTATTCCCTAACCATGGGTTAAGTTGAGGAGTCTTCCTCAGTTTAAGTGTTCTCATCTATCATCCTTCTCTTAGGATGGTGTAATGAGTTCACTAATCCTTGATTAGAGATTAAACTCATTACTTAACACTAAACAAAACCCAAAAACACATAATAATTACCAAAGTAGGTTAATGATCTTAATCCTATATCATCAAGGTAATTAAGTTGAGATGCTTATCTCATGCTTAAGTAGGCTCATTATCCCTGACCAGGGAGGATATAATGAGTTTACAAACCCTTGATTTAGGCTTAAGCTCATTATCTTACGCAAAACACCAAAAACAATAAAAAACTGAAAACACAAAATAAAACAATAAACGTCTCCTCCGGGATTCATTTCTCATCACACTCACTCTGAAAACGAGAACCCGCTTCTTCCGTCTAATGCAAGACAGTTATCACTCGAGCCAGACGAGTCATACACTTGAGCATAGACAAGCAAGCAGTTCACAACAAAATCATCCAGTCTCTTTGAGTCGGACTACAGTGTTCTGACTTCCTCATTGCACGAGAGGATACATAGGCATAACTTAACGATTATCGAACAAAACTCTCTTTGTCTCCCCCCCTCTCTCCTTCCAGCTTTCTTTCTAAGCCTCAGTTTTGAGCATTTCACCATTTCCTTTTGCACTGACACACTGTACATTCATTCCTAGCTTTTTATACACAGTCAGCACATACACTACCCGTTTTAAAACAAAATCAATTAAGCGTGGATCCCGTCGAGTACGACGGACGATCTGGGTGCTAATACATTTTTAGGTCGTAACCAACCCCCTTTCTCAGTTTCTATGGTTCACAACCGTCTTATCCATACCCTTCCAGATTTATGCGGCATTACCTTTCCTTCGGGATAAAAATTCCTAGCTGGCGACTCTATTCAACCTCAACCTCCAACATCACCGACCGTCTGCGTCTGCACCGGGACGAAAGTCCGGGGAGCGACACCAAGATCATCTGTGATTTCAATCTTGGTTCCATTGTTGAGGCCTTCAGTGGCCTTCTCGTTGTAGTCAATTGATTTACCTTCAGCAATGTGCTCAACATCCTGCAATTTAATGACTTCATCCAGGATTACAAGATCCTCAGTAATCTATACCATGTTGACGTTGGTGTCAAACCCTTCAGCAGCTTCCACCATTTCGAAACTGTATTCAGAACCTCTCCCACATCCACCATGTTAATGATTGATGGCTTAACATAGTGGGCTTCAACAGTCTACATGGGATTTGAGTAAATTTTCATTTGTTGTTTCTGCTTGTCACCGAACTTCAACCTTCCATCACGGATAGCATTCTGCACTAGATCCCTGAAAAGGAAACATTGAGACGTTTTATGACCTAGAAAACTATGGTACTTACAAAAACCTCTTTTTCTCTGTTGTTCCATGGGAGGCACTTTAGTGCCTGGGGGAACTATCATCTGACCATTTTCGAATAATTTTTCAAAGATTTTGTCACACTTAGTGACATCGAACGTATAAGTTCTTTTGGGGAATTTATTGTTCTTTTCAATTTCGACTGGATTCTTTCTGTTCGACGGAACTAGCACTTTTTACAAGAATATGGTGGTCTTTGTTTTAGTTCTGCTAAGTCAATTTCCTGTTCGTTGAAACTAGCTGATTCGTCTAAGTTATCTATATCATTTTCGTCCTCCTGGCGTATTCCTACATAAGCCACTCTTTCTCTCTTATTTCTATTTGCCCTGAATTTCTCAGCTTCCAGTCTTTCGACCTGTCTCACCCTATCTGCTAACTGTGACATGTCTCTCAGATATTGGGTGTCTAATTTCTTTCTTATAGAATAGTCTAAACTCCCTGAGGCCATTTCGACCAATTCACATTCAGGTACTTGGGTGAAACATCTAGCCTTTAGTAATCTAAACTTTTTCATGTAGTCATCTATTGGTTCATAGTGTTTCCTTTTTAGACTAGCTAATTCTTTTAGGTTTATTTTGGTTTGCCCCATGTAGAATTATTCATGGAACAGTCTTTCTAATTGGGTCCACGTATAAATAGAATTCGCAGGTAGGGACGTAAACCAAGTAAAAGCATTTTTTCTTAGGGAACATGGAAAATACTTTGTCCTTAAATTTTCATTGTTTGCTATTTCTCCTGCTTCGATTAAATAGTGTGCTACGTGTTCTATGGTCGATTCGCTAGTATCCCCTGAGAATTTGGTGAACTTGGGCACTTTCCACCTTGGGGGTAATTCTTGTTGCAGAATATACTCAGATAATGGGGAGACGTAGCTGGGCCTTTGTACTCCTACATTTACCCCATTCTGTTCCATTATCCTTTCGACCATGGCTGCTAAGTTATTTTCGGCAGGCATATGATTATATCTCATCTGCTGCACTATGTAATCAGCGTCTTGACCCCTTTGGACTAGTATCCTCCCAGGCTCTTGCTGGGCAGGAATTTATACACGAGGTTGTTCGACTATTTCCTCTTGGTTTCTAAAATTTACTTGGGAATTTCTACTGGCCTCTGATTTATTGTAGGTTCTTCTTCGACAGGCGTCCTAGGGTTTTGAACTATTTGTTCTCTAGGTTGAGTTGGGGGTACGCCGAAAAAATTAGCAATACGGGTCATTTGTTCCGCCAACAATTGGTTGGTTTGTGTTGTGTTGTGTTTTGTATCAAAGGGTTAAACATGTGTCTCATTTGTTGTATCAACATGTGGACCATCTCATGATTTCTTTCGTCCATTTGTTGCCTAATTACTTATGTTGAATTAGTAGTAATTGCTGGCGTATAATTTTGAAATCCTGGTGGGGGTTGGTTTAATCTTCCCATGTTTGCACCAGATCCTAATCCTTGCAATAGTGAAGATGCATTTTGCAAATTTGCCATCGTTGTAGTAGGCATCCCATAAGGCTGTTCCCTACCATACAGGGGCATTGAAAAGTTTGTCGCAAATGACCTATGAACACTCCCTATAGGAGGAGGCATTCCTATGGGCATTTGGGGTCCCATGTGTCGCTCCCCGGATTTCCATCCTGGTACAAACGCGAAAGTGGCGCGGAAAAAGAATAGAGTCGCCAGCCAGGCATTTTTATCCCGAAGAAAAGGAATGGTAATGCTGCACAAACCATAAGAAAGAAAGAGAAAGGACACAGGTCCTGCGAACCAAAGAGACTGAGTTCGGGAGTTGGTTACGACCTGGGAAGGTATTAGCACCCAGATCGTCCGCCGTACCCGACGGGATCCACGCTTGCAAAAGAAACTGTTTCAAAGGGTGAGGGTATGAAAACTGCAGCAAAAGAAATGAAAATGAAAAGAAACTGGAACTGGAAAAGAAATGAAATAGGAAAAGAAAAGGAAAAATGTAGGGAAAATAAAGATTGTGCTCGAACGGGCCCTACCCCGCTGCCTACGTACCTCATCGGGATAATGAGGATCAGAGACGCCGTAGTTCCCCTAACTAGGGGTACTAAAAAGAAATTTCTTGTGAATTAAAGCTTGAACTGCCTATGCCATTGCTCAGGTGTTGCAGACTCGGACGACGAGTGTGTTACCGTCTTGCAAGATGACAAGTAGGAGCAAGTTTGCGTACGGAGTGAAAGAGATGAGAAAAGAATTCCCGAAGGAAAGACGCTTATTGTTTGTTTGTGTTTTTTAGAAGCTTTTATGAGTGTGTCACAAGGAAGTGAACTCAAGCTCTTTTCCATGGAATGTGCACTTGTCGCTACATTCCAAGATGGAATAATAGAACAAGCACACTCAAGTAAGGAGAAGATCCCCAAAACTTGAACCCAAAGATTAGGGCTTAGGCTCACTAACCTACTTAATTATTAAGTGTTTTGATTATTTACAAATGAAGAAGTGTTTTTTATGCTTTTCTTTTATGAAGAAGATACCTTGATCAGACTTGTGCATCACAAGGTAAACTTGTACTATCCAAAGATGGGAAGACTACAAGCATACCTCATGGAATAAGGTTATGGATCAATGCATCTCTTCAAATTTATTAAAGTGTTTTTTATGATTATGATATGAGAAGAGAAAGAGAACCAAAGGAGCAAAAAGGAAAAACTAGGGGGAAATTTCTATCCTAAGTTAGCATGCATGGATTTCCTAGGGTTTGTGAGGTCTTTCTAACCTAAAAAAGATCTCAAGAGGAGAAGAAGAATATAAGAGGAGAGATGAGAAATGCCTAAGCCCAACAAGAAGATATTAGTCCATATAAACAAAATGAGAAGATATGAGCAATGGAGATGTGGAACTCAATTCCCACATCTCAAGCTTACCATAGCCCCTGCAAGGTTAGTGTAACAACATAAAATCAAGGCATGAACCAACAAGTCAGAAGCTACACAAGAATATAGGCATGGAAAAGAGTTCACAAGATGATAAGCAAAGCAACACAAGATCATATTGAGATGATTGGAAATGAAACAAGTGCAATGAAGGCATGCTTAACACTTAAAGAAATAAAGCACATAAAAGGGACCCAACACCAAGACTCAAGGAGATTCAAACCCTATCCTAAGACCAGGAGCAACCATAGACCTCTAAAGGACCCCAAAAGATGAAGATAAGTTGGCACAAGTGCCCTTCTAAACTTAAGAGAGACTAGAAGACTCAAAGAATGCAAAACAAGGCAAGGTGAGGAAGAAAATACCCAAGAAAAAAGATCCAAGCACTTAAAAAATTCTACCCAACCAGCAATGTACTCTCCAAACACAAAGAAATGATAATCCAAAAGGGTTTGAAAAAATACAGCACCAAACTAGGTCAATGAAGCTCAAGGATGCAAGGTATCACCATTTAGGGTTTTGAAAATTAAGGCACAAGTAACTCAAACAAAATCAAGAAAGGAAATTTGTGAAAAATCCAAGATAAATCATGAAGATAGTAGAGTGTCTTAGGATTTGAATGCAAAAATAATGGGGTTCATATCTTAAAGGATGAGAAAAATAGAAATTGGACAAGGCAGATTGGTCTATGAGAGTCCACAAGAAAGCAATGCTCAATGTTGAATTTATTTGGGCCACGTGGGATGAAAATAAAAATCTGGAAAAAATATGATAAAAAACTAGATGAATCAAGGAGTGCGTATGAATTTGTTTGGATTTTTTAGAGTTAAATAATTATTTTAAATGAATTAAAAGCAAATGGAATAAATTGGTAAAGAAAAAAAAATGAAAATAAAGCAAATGGGCCAAGGGGGTGCAAGGAGCAAACATGCTAGTTGGAAAATTCAATGGGCCGCGCATGGGGGGTGCAGATAGCGCTGAATATGCAGCCCCTTCTTCTTCATGAAGAAACCCTAAACTCTCACCACCATTAATGAACCAAACCCTAACCCTAACTTCATGAAATCTCTAACCAAGCCACGGCCGGCCATGAAACTCTCCAGAATACATAATCTAACATCATTAAACAAGAATACATGCTTGGATTGAATTAAAACTCAAAGAAACTCAAGATATGAATGAAAATAAAATTGTCCATGAAACTTTAAATCACCATAACTTTGTGAATACTCAACCATTTCACAAACTACAAAGAGCATTGTAACCAGCACAACATGAGGATTCTAAAACACACAACCAAACACATTTCTATGAGATTCAAAATTTGAGCATACCTGAGGTGTTGGTCAAAATTTGAAGTTAAGAATGGTATAAAATGATGGCAAATGATCTCCTTATCTCCTTAGATGCAAAATAAATGCATCTAAGGCTTTGCAAGCTTGTAAATCCAACAATGTGCTTCCTTGTGCTTCAAAGCTTCTCAAATGTCCACTTGAACAAACTTCACTATAAATCTAGATCCATGGGTGCTTAATGATCCTTGAGATGAGAGGAGTATGAATGTGGTCTTGGATTGAAGAAAGCTTGCCTAGATCAAAAGTTATGGCACAAAATGAAAATGTGCACAAGAAATGAGAAATGGATGATTCTTAAAGAATAATCCAAACAAATGGTATGGAAATGATCTATGAGTGATGAGGATTAAGAATCCAACAAGAGTTTTATGAATGGATTCTTGTAGCAAGAGTTTGTGGAGAATGAGCAATTTTGCATAAAAGATGAGAATGAGAGAATGAGTGTGTATTCTGGCTGCCTCTAACCCTAATTCTGATTGTTATGGAATATATAAGGCAATGCAAAAGGGTTAGAACAAATGCACGTGAGAGAGGGTTGATTTTTGTGAAAATTCAAATTTGGCCCAAGTGTGCCATAAGCATGCCAAGCTCATGATTTTCTGGCCTCTCTTGCATGTGCATTCACCATCCCACCAATGATTCCCAACAAACAACTTCAGCCCTTGGATGTAAGCTATCACAAAATTGTCATGCCTTGTGCAAATTCAAGTGTAAAATGCAAGTTTTATGGAACTTTTTCATGTGCATGAATTTTTCCACTTTTCTTTGAGCCAAATGACCTAAATGGGATGAATTTTGATTGTGTAAACTTACTTTGGACATAGCATAGCAAACTATCCACTTTTGAGCCTTTGTGCAAATGGCTTGGCCTTGAAAATTTGAAATTTGCCCTAGAATGCTCAAATTTTCGAGGGACCTATAGGAAAATCTAGGAATCTCCAGAAAATGCTCTTGTACTTTTTAAAAATGGCAGCCCTTACTCTCCAACTTTCATGTTTACCTTTGGTCCATTTGAAGATTTTTTGATCAAGTTAAGGCCTTGTGAAGTTTTAGGTCAAAATGGCCAAAAATAGTAACTTTTCCATGACCAACTTTGTGCACTTTTGCCAAAACCCCTCAAACCACCAAAATTATTGTACTTTAAGCTCACCAAACATCTTATAACATTGAATAGACCTAATTTGGCCAAAAAAGTTGGGTTGGACCCCTTGGAATGGCACAGTTGACTTTTTTTGGGCCCAGCTGACTTTCTGCTTCATCTGCAAGTAACTGAGGCAATGACTGACTTCCACTTGGAATTTTTCCATGAAAATTGACATGTAGGAACCTCTTATCTTATAGAAGACATTGCCCAAAAGAGTTGGCCAAAATTATGAGGTTAAGGCCCTTGAAACCAAAACCCTAATTTGGTCGCACTGCCTAGGAGCCTTGCTTTGTCTCGAAACTTGTGATGATTAAGCAATCTTCTGAGCTTTTGCAAGTGAACTTGGCCTTGCCAAAGGAGTCTAGACTCATCATAGGCCTCTCACAAATCCATTGGAACCCTTGTCTTGGCTTAAATGGCCTTCAACACCTCCCCAAATGGCCATATGCCTCATGCTAGGGCTTGATGCTTGTCATGCTTTATTTTTCTATGCTATAATGCTGTATATATGATATGTTTATGATGCAAATGGTGTATTATGATGCTTAAAATGAAGAGGGAAAATTTGGGGTTCTACAGCTGCCCCTATTCAAGTAACCGTTGATCTGAAAAGGACGATTGCTTCCGCTTTCGACCGTTCAAGATAAACTGTGGCTGAATACCCAAGAAAAACGGAAATTTGCGCTCTGATGCAGAAAACAAGAAATGGGAAATAAACCCAATCCAATGACATTACCACTGAGCTGAGAGATGAGCAGACGAGCTCCTTCCAACGAAACCAAAGGTTCTGATGAAACATGAAACAGACGAATCTTCGAATGACCTGTGACGCCAGGTGCAGAGAGCGGACGAGCCCTTAAGATTCTTCAAAGTAACCTGAGATAGACGAATCTCCTTCACTAATCCTTACGCAGATAAGTGGGATAAGACGGACGAGTCTTCTTCGGATAACCCTTACGCAGGTTCCGGGAATGCATATAAGTCTGTGGGATAGACATGCAACTAGGATGGACGAATCCTCTTCACGAATCCTTACGTAGATAAGTGGAATAAGACGGATGAGTCTTCTTCGGATAACCCTTACGCAGGTTCCGGGAATGCATATAAGTCTGTGGGATAGACATGCAACTAGGATGGACGAATCCTCTTCACGAATCCTTACGCAGATAAGTGGAATAAGACAGACGAGTCTTCTTCGGATAACCCTTACGCAGGTTCCGGAAATGGTTTTGACGTTTTAATCCCACCGTCAGGATTTTCAACCTCTTCACGAATCCTTACGCAGATAAGTGGAATAAGACGGACGAGTCTTCTTCGGATAACCCTTACGCAGGTTCCGAAAATGGTTTTGACGTTTTAATCCCACTGTCAGGATTTTCAACCTCTTCAATGCGGACGAGCATTGGAATGATCATCAAAGAAACACGGACGAGTGCTATAAGTCGACGATACGGACGAATACCGGATGATGATCCAAGAAACACAAACGAGTGCTTCTGATATTGATACAGACGAGTATCAGCTTATTCCAGACGATCTTCAAAAGAAAATACCAAACACGGACGAGTGTCGGGGCGTGCAGACGAGCACTCTTCAAAGGAGTAACAATCACGTACGAGTGCTAAGAGATAAGGTCGAGCATCAAATAAAGATGTGAGTACGGACGAGTACTGGCGACTTTCTTGGGGATATGCCTCAAATAAAGAGGAATCGAAAAATGCACGGACGAGTGTTGTAGGGATGCGGACGAGCAATCTTCAAAGGAGTAACAAGCACGTAGGAGTGCTAAGAGATGAGGTTGAGCATCAAATAAAGATGCGAGTACGGACGAGTACTGGCGACTTTCTTGGGGATATGCCTCAAATAAAGAGGAATCGAGAAATGCACGGACGAGTGCCGCAGGGATGCGGACGAGCACCAAATGAAGATGCGCACACAGACGAGTACAGGCAACTTCACTGGGGAAAAACTTCAAAGAACTAATAAGCACGGACAAGTGCCGAGAGCTGCGGACGGTCATCAAGTAAAGATGCTAGCACGGACGAGTGCTGAGGAATACCTCAAATAAAGAGGGATCTGCTGAGGAAAAGGCACGGACGAGTGCTGAAAGAGGATGAGCATCAAATAAAGATGCTAGCACGGACGAGTGTTGAGGAATACCTCAAATAAAGAGGGATCTGCTGAGGAAAAGGCACGGACGAGTGCTGAAAGAGGATGAGCATCAAATAAAGATGCTAGCACGGACGAGTGTTGAGGAATACCTCAAATAAAGAGGAATCTGCTGAGGAAAAGGCACAGACGATTGTTGAAAGAGGATGAGCATCAAATAAAGATGCTAGCACGGACGAGTGCTAGTAGACATAGACTCTACTGGGGAAAGTGCACAGACGAGTGCCACAAGGTGCTAATTCTTCTGGAGACTGCGGATGAGCAAACTGAATCATCAGATAAGTGTCTAAGAGTGCGAACGAACACTGAACCAGTATCAACACAGATAAAGGCTGATTATGTTGGGGAAGTAGACAATTCTACTCTGGCTGGGGAACGGAGTCCTGGCGACCTGTGGGAGAAGAATCCGGCAACTTGCTGGGGACTCAAAACTTTTAACTCTGGTGAAAACGAAGTGTTGGCAACCTGATGCTTGCTGGAGAGGCTTTCACTGGAAGAAAGATGACTCTGCGTGAGGTATACTTCGTTCAACTTCTTTGAACCTCTGCTAAGGATCTGATCACCCTGCTCTGACTCCACTGGGGAGAATTTCTTCTTGCTCTGCTAGGGAAATCCCTTGGAAATGAGAATCCCGATGACTCTGTGGGGAAATGAAGTTACCTGCAACTCTTCTGGGCAAGGAGAACTTCTAGCGATTCCGTTATAGATAATAAACTTCTGATAACTCCACTGAGGATGGGAGACTTCTACTAACTCCTGCTGGGGATTGACCCGACTTCTGGGGAGTGCAGGTGTTCAGATACCTGCTGAGAATAAGTCACTTATAAACAGGCATTCTGCCGGGGAAATACCTCTGCTTGGAGAATAACCCTCTGCTGCTTGGGGATACGGTGATAACCTGCAAATCTTGCAATAACAGAATACACACATATGCACGAAGATTGGTACGGCCTGATCTATTCATCTACTGTCACCTGACACTCAAAGCGATGTTAAGTATCTCTGCAATGTCATTTTTATCAATTTGAAAAGCAACATGTTTCACATGCAATGTTATTTGTCACAAATTCAAGACATTTTTTGTAAACAAAATAAACATAACACGGTGTTTGACTGAATATTCTTTTTTATTGATTGGCCTTTGAATAGGAAAAATTTTACATCAGGAAGTAACCACCTGGAAAGAGGTAGCTACTATAAAATTGAGAAAAGAAACTATCCTAATGGCAATGGCACGGCATTCCAAAGAGTTTCCTTCCTGCTATGACTGGCATATCCTCAAGACTTTCCGTTCTGTCTTCGGCCTTCTGAAGAGAATGAGGGGAGTTGATCTCTACCCTTCTGATATGGTCAAGCTGTTTGAAGCGGTGATGTGGTTCAGATAAACTGGAGCGCAGTTGTTCGCTTATTCCCTGATTTTGCGTGAATCGCCCTTTCGGGTTTTCAATCCACCGGGCTACCCTTTTTTACCTGAGTTGTCCGATGTGGCTTTTCAACTCAGCGGGTGTACATTTTTTTAATTTTTACCTAATTTTTGCCCGAGCTTTTATTCTGTTTTTAGCTCGCCGGGATGCCCTTTTTTTGCCTGGACTATAATTCTGTTTTTGTGTCCAGCGGGTCTTTTATGCGAAGTATTTTTTAACTGCGTCCGAGTTAACAGGGTATTGGAAGTCTTCGCCATCCATAGTGGTGAGCATCAGTGCTCCGCCTGAGAATACTTTCTTCACTATGAATGGTCCTTCATAATTTGGGGTCCACTTGCCCCTGTGATCTGAACTGGGAGGAATGATCCTCTTGAGTAAAAGCTCGCCTACTTGGTACTCCCGAGTACGTACTCGCTGATCGAAGGCTCGCTTCATTCTCCTTTGATAAAGCTGGCTATGACAAATAGCTGCTAATCTCTTTTCCTCAATTAGGTATAGTTGATTGTATCGAGCACGCACCCATTCAACCTCATCAAGCTTGACATCCATCAGCACCCGCAGTGAAGGGATTTCCACTTTAACAGGCAAGACTGCCTCCATGCCGTAGACTAAAGAGAAGGGGGTTGCCCCAGTCGACGTCCTGACTGACGTTCGGTACCCATGTAACGCAAACGGTAGCATCTCATGCCAATCTTTGTAGGTGATAACCATTTTCTGTACAATCCTCTTGATATTCTTGTTAGCTGTCTCTACCGCACCATTCATCTTTGGTCGGTAACGAGAGGAATTGTGATGCTGGATTTTGAAGTCCCGGCACAGTTCTGCCATCATCTTGTTGTTCAGATTAGAACCATTATTAGTAATGATTCGCTTGGGCACTCCATATCTGCATATGATATCTCTTTTCAGGAATTTTGCTACCACCTGGCGAGTAACATTGGCATAAGATGCCGCTTCAACCCACTTGGTAAAATAGTCAATAGCGACTAGGATGAATCTGTGGCCTTTTGAAGCAGTTGGTTCAATCTTGCCAATCACATCAATGCCCCACATGGCAAAGGGCCAGGGTGAAGACATCACATTCAGAGGATTTGGAGGCACATGCACTTTATCCGCATAAATCTGGCATTTATGACATTTCCTGGCATAGGCACAACAGTCTGCATCCATTGTGATCCAGTAATAGCCTGATCTTAGAAACTTTTTAGCCATTGCATGCCCTCCAGCATGGGTACCAAAGGATCCTTCGTGCACCTCGTGCATCAGCAAGTCTGCTTCTGCCCTATCAACGCATCTAAGAAGTATCATATCAAAGTTTCTCTTATACAGGGAACCATCAGTGTTCAGGAAGAAACTACCAGCTAGCCTTCTTAATGTCTTCTTATCATTGGAAGATGCCCCAAGTGGGTATGTTTGATCCTGCAAGAAGCATTTGATGTCATGGTACCAGGGCTTATCATCTTTAACAACATCTGCTACAAATACATATGCTGGTCTGTCAAGTCTGGATACTGCAATTTGAGGCACAAAGTTGGCAGCTTGAACTTTGATCATGGATGAAATGGTAGCCAGAGCATCTGCAAACTGATTTTCATCTCGAGGGATATACTCAAGCTTGACTGTTGTGAAGAAAGTCAATAACCTCCTTGTGTAGTCCCGATAAGGTATCAGATGATCTTGGTGCGTGTACCATTTGCCATTGGTTTGATTAATTACCAGAGCTGAATCTCCGAATACAGTCAAAGTCTTGATCCTGAGGTCAATGGCTTCCTCAAGACCCATAATACAAGCTTCGTATTCAGCTTCGTTGTTAGTGCAGTTAAAGGTGAGTTTTGCCGAGAAAGGCATGTGAACTCCCTTAGGAGTAATGAGTACTGCACCAACACCACGACCATTCATATTAACAGCTCCATCAAACATCATAGTCCATTCTTCTTCTGGGTCAGGCCCTTCAGTGTGAATAGGCTCTTCATGATCTTTCGCTTTCAGGAACATGATGTCTTCATCGGGGAAGTCAAATCTCATAGGCTGGTAATCATCAATGGGTTGCTCAGCGAGATAATCAGACAATACACTGCCTTTAATAGCTTTCTGAGAAGTGTATTGAATATCGTACTCCGTGAGAATCATTTTCCATCTTGCAACCCGTCCGGTAAGTGCTGGCATCTCAAAAATGTATTTAACCGGGTCCATCTTTGAGATCAATAAGGTAGTGTGGGTCAACATATACTGCCTCAATCGGCGAGTAGCCCACGCTAAAGCACAACAAGTTTTCTCGAGCAGTGAATAACGTTGTTCACAGTCGGTAAACTTTTTGCTTAGGTAGTATATTGCGTACTCTTTTTGACCAGACTCGTCATGTTGGCCCAGCACACACCCCATTGACTTTTCTAATACCGTCAAGTACATGATCAGAGGCCTTCCTTCAACTGGAGGCATAAGGATCGGAGGCTCCTGTAAGTATTCCTTGATTTTGTCAAAAGCCCTCTGGCAGTCTTCGTTCCACCTGACCGTTTGTTCTTTTCTTAATAGCTTGAACAAGGGCTCGCAGGTTGCTGTAAGATGAGATATGAACCTTGAAATGTAGTTCAATCTACCTAGGAACCCTCGAACTTCTTTCTCAGTTTTTGGTGCAGGCATTTCTTGAATGGCTTTAACTTTGACAGGGTCAACTTCGATCCCTTTCTCACTTACAATAAATCCCAGCAGCTTACCAGATCGTACCCCGAATGTGCATTTATTGGGGTTTAACCTCAATTGGTACTTCCTCAAACGCTTGAATAACTTCAACAGATTTACCAGGTGGTCTTCTTCTGTGAGGGACTTGGCAATCATGTCATCCACATAACATTCGATTTCTTTATGGATCATGTCATGGAATAATGTCACCATAGCCCGTTGATAAGTAGCACCAGCATTCTTCAGGCCGAATGGCATCACCTTATAACAGAATGTGCCCCAGGGTGTGATGAAAGTTGTCTTCTCCATGTCTTGAGGTGACATTTTGATCTGATTGTATCCTGAAAATCCATCCATGAAGGAGAACACCGAGAACTGAGCCGTATTGTCGACCAATACATCAATGTGAGGTAAAGGGAAATCATCTTTCGGGCTGGCTCTGTTCAGGTCCCGGTAATCTACACACATCCTCACCTTGCCATCTTTCTTTGGCATTGGAACGATGTTAGCTACCCAAGGCGGGTAACTAGTCACGGCAAGGAACCCGGCGTCCCACTGTTTCTGTACCTCCTCTTTGATCTTCATCGCCATGTCGGGGCGAGTTCTTCTCAGTTTTTGCTTAACAGGAGGACAGTCTTCTTTTAACGGTAGTCGATGCACAACTATGTCTGTATCCAACCCTGGCATGTCCTGATATGACCAGGCAAAGATGTCAACATATTCACGCAACATTTCAATCATTCCCTTCTTAACTTCAGTCTGCAGGCTGGCACCTATCTTGATTTCCTTCTTAACCTCTTCTGTGCCGATGTTGATAACCTCGATTTCCTCCTGATGAGGCTGAATAACTCTTTCCTCTTGCTTCAACAACCTGACCAGTTCTTCAGGGAGTTTATAATCTTCCTCAACCTCTTCATCAGCTTGGTAGATTGGATTGTCGAAGTTATGCTCAGTCATAGCAGGAGAGTTGTCAATGGAATCCGGTTGATCGACACTGCACAAGTGATGTGCTCATTCAGAATCTGTTTAGAGAAAACGCAGACCAAATGCAAGAAAGAAAAACACATTGCCATTTTATTTATTTGTGCAAAAAATTAAAATTGAAAGAAAAGGAACGATCTGATTGAAAAATGTCCTTTATTTATGACAAATAAATGCTTTCAAAACATGGAGGCCCATACAATGGATCCTTGTACCTTGGGCAGAGTACAGGATTTGACATGCAGTATGTAAAAAAATGACAAATAAACAATTACTTTGCGATCCAGGTGACTTCGACAATGTCTTCCGTAGACCAATTGGGCAGCTCCTCTCCCGGTGCACACGGGCGGATCCAATTATCCAGATCGTACTCGCTATATCCGTTTTCACTGGCAGCATAGATATGGTTGCGGTCCAGCAACCCAACACTAGTAAAGGTAATGGTCTTGTTGTCTGATGAACGGACGAGTCCATCAGGCTGGTACCCAAGCCCAAACTTGTCTTCCTTCTTTTCCAGCTCCAGTAATCTGCCCCAGCCCTGGGCACTGCCTGATTGCACAACCTCCTTGGCCTGCTTGTAGGAGGTAATAGACGTACCTTCTTTATCTTCAGCCCTACTCAGAGGAGACAAGGAACTAACATTCACTGCTTCGAATGCCTGACACAGGGTTTCATGAATTTCACCATCCATCTCCACATATTTGAATGTAGATAGATAGCTCACAAATATGTCCTCTTCACCGCACACAGTCACAACTTGACCATCCGCTACGTACTTGAGCTTCTGGTGCAAGGTTGACGTCACAGCCCCTGCGGCATGAATCCAGGGTCGACCAAGCAGACAGCTATAAGCAGGTTGGATGTCCATCACGTAGAACGTGCTCTTAAACACTTGCGACCCAACCTTGATTGGCAACTCAACCTCTCCAAAGACAGACCTCCGAGAACCGTCGAAAGCCTTTACCACCAAATCACTTGGCCTCAAAACAACCCCTTCCACATTGAGTTTCATTAATGCCTTCTTCGGCAAGACATTAAGAGATGACCCAGTATCAACCAGGACATGAGACAGCATAACCCCTTTGCATTCAATTGTGATGTGGAGAGCCTTGTTATGATTCCTCCCTTCAGTAGTAAGGTCCCTATCAGTAAATCCCAGACCATGGCTCGCATTTACACTTCCCACCACATCTTCTAACTTATTCACGGTAATCTCCTGAGGAACATACGCCATCTGCAACACCTTCAGAAGGGCTTCTCTATGAGCTGGTGAGCACATCAGCAGGGACAAGATAGAGATTTTGGAGGGAGTTTGATTTAGCTGCTCGACTACCTTGTAGTCGCTCCTCTTAATAATCCTCATGAACTCCTCCATTTCCTTCTCGAAAGTACTTTGACCAGTAGCTGGAGTGGCATTATCGTCAGTTTCTATTTGCTTCCCTTTGGCTTTAGCAGAAACCTCAGCATCAGTGTCTCCTCTCAAAGTCTGGGGAGCGAATAAGCGACCACTCCTCGTGAAACCTCCACTTCCCCCAACATTCACCACAGCTGGGTCCATGGTTACTGCCCTATCTTCCACTTTTTGTCCTCCGACATACACTTCTGATCCGTAATGCCACGGAATAGCCTTTTCATCTGAATACGGAATAGGCCCAGGCACCGTGATGGTGACGGGACTTACTTCAAGAACATAAATAGTAACCGGCTCTCTTTGCGCTGGCATTTCAGCAGGATCATAGTATATGGTCACCGTTGACACTTCATCAGTCCTTTTATCAACCCTGTCGAACTGTAACAGCCCATCATCCATCAGTCTCTGTAAACCAGTCTTCAATCTGTCACAACCATTCTTCGACTCAACACAGTCTTCGCAATCAAGCCCACAACCCGGGAAAATCTGACCCTTCAACAATCTCTCCTTGACCAGCAACAAGGAGGTCTTCACTTCTTCAACCCTCTCCACCAAGTTCAACCTCTCCTCCATCTCAATAGCATTAACCCTGGCTCCCCCATGATTAGGGATAGGGTTAGTCGTGACATTCGGAGGCGGCGCAAAATTGATTGCTTTGGAGTCGATCAATTCCTGAACTTTATAGTGCAAAGCCCTGCACTTCTCTGTTGAGTGCCCGGGTGCCCCAGAATGGAAAACACATCGAACATTGGCGTCGTAACCTGGAGGAAGAGTTCCAGTAGGTGGAGCCAAGGTCCTCAGTTGAATTAAGTTCAGTTCCAACAATCTCTGGAGTAAAGCTGTGTAAGTCATTGGGATCACATCAAAAACCCTATCAGCTTGGCGTGACTGCCTCTGTTGATACGGTCTCTGTTGATAGTTGCGCTGCTGTTGTTGTTGAGGCTGTTGTAGAGCCTGTTGAGCTGGTTGAATTGGTGTAGTGGGAATCGTGACTGCAGCTATCTGATTGTATTCTCGTCTATAACCTCTGCCTCTGCCTCGGCCATATACTGCGTTAGCTTCCCCTTCTCTTCTTCTAGGAGGTCCGCCAAAGGCTTTCCTCGCTCCTCCAGAACTACCAGCAGTATTAGGGTCTTGAATCTTCCCCGTCTTTAACAGAGTCTCAACTCTCTCTCCAGCAATCACTATATCATTGAACTTGGTGGCCGAGCTAGACGCCAACCTCTCTAGAAAAACACCTTGGAGAGTACCCATAAACATGTCAGCCATTTCATCCTCTAAGATAGGTGGTTGCACCCTGGCAGCTAGCTGGCGCCACCTCTGGGCATATTCTTTGAAACTTTCTTTTGCCGCCTGAGCCATGTGCTGCAACTGCGTGCGTTTCGGAGCCATTTCCATGTTATATTGATACTGCCTCACAAAGGCTTCAGCTAAATCCTTCCAACTCTTGATATTGACCCTATTGAGCTTCATGTACCATTCAAGAGAAGCTCCCACCAAGCTATCCTGAAAATAATACATCCAAAGTTTCTCATCATCTGTATGAGCGGCAATTCTCCCGACAAATGATTGCAGATGGGTCTTCGGGCAAGTAGTGCCATCATACTTCTCAAAGGTTGGAACTTTGAACTTATACGGGATCCTGACCCCAGGAACCAAGCCCAAGTCGGTTATGTCAAATCCCAAAGAGCTTTGGGACTGAATAGCTTTGATTTGCTCAGCCATCTCTTCGAACCTCTTGTTCATCTCTGCTCCTTGACCTTCAGTTTCATCAAGTAGAGTGAACTGGTCGTCATGATTGTCCATATGAAGGTTGTGCAACCCATCGTTGATTATTGTCACTCTTGGCTGTGTAATAGGAGGTTCAACCTGACGTGCGCCCGCACCGGTATGATTGTCAGCAGTAGCAGCAGCCGCAGTGTTCCTGTTCTGATTCTCCACCATCTCCCGCAGACACTCTTGAGTCTGCCTCATGTCGGCCATTAGTGTCATAAAATTATCCATCCTTTGTCTCAGATCTGTCAAGTCGGCTTGCAACTGGTCCATGACTCGTTCTCTGTTAATCTTTGTTGGATATCTGTGTACTGCTGGTTGTCCCCGAACTTTACGAGGAGCTATAGTGCCTGAGATCACAAAACACGTTAGTAACTGAGACAACACCTGCAAAACAAACAAACAGGTTATATGCAATGCAATGTAACTGTTCATGTTCCCAATCTTAAGCATTCGGCATGCCCCAGTTCTGGCATCTATCTCAGACAATCACTTTCAGTGCTTAGCTTTCAAACTTTCCCTTGGATAAGTGTTCAGACATTAGCAGTATCCAGACAAACGAGTCTTGCGCATTCAAAATGGTAATTTGCACATTAATACTGAACGTGAACAAACCACTGTAGGCTAAAAGTCAGAATACAACCAGAAATATTCCCCGAAGGGTTACATGTCAGTACATAAAGACAAAAGAAATAAAAGTAAGACTCCTACAACAAGCCTGTAGGTAGCCTGAACAATAAACAACTAAACCAAGGACCCAGGGTCTGCCACCTCTGCCCTGCTTTTCTTGACACCTGCTCTCAGCTTGAGCTCTTCGATCTCTTTCCTTGCTTCCTCCAGAGCTAATTGGCTTTGGGCTAGCTGTTGGGTCTTCTCTCTCCGGATGGCATGGACTTGCTCCACTTCTTCCTTCTTGAAAGCCATTTTAACTTCAAAGAACTCTTCCTTCTCTTTGAATTTCTTTTGCTCTTCATCTCTTTGGCCTTGCAGCCAAACAATGGACTGACGAGCACTTTTGAGAGTCTTTAAAGTCTCCTTGCGCTTAGCTTCTCTTTGAGCTTCCATCATACCCAATCTGTGGAAATGTGCTTCTCTACCGGAAAAATCCTTCTCTTTGTCTTCTAGAGAGGCTTGGAGCTTCTGCAGCTTGTCTTCAGCTTCCTTCTTGGCTCTATTGGCCTGGTGGTATAGGCTTACCATCTCAATATTCTCTACTCTGACCTCATGCAGCTGAGCTTCTAGCTTCTTGTACTCCTCCAAAGAAACCGTACTGCTCTGACTTGGTACCTCTCAGGGATAAAGTGGAGCCTCGACTGAAAAAGGCATGAGAACTGACTCGATATGTCTTTGCAACCATCCAGCATATGGTGGATATGTCTTGGGATCAACTCGGCCGAAGTCTTTCTTCCCCTTTTTTATCCTGTGAGCCCAGGATTGGACTGCTTGTTGAACTAACTCTCTGTTTCCGTCAGCAGGAAAGTACAAAGATTCAGCAAACATTTCCATCTGAGGAGGATCTTTCAAAGGGTAGCCAAAATGCTTTCTGGCTAACATTGGGTAGTAACTGATGACGCCTTTCCTTCCCAGCAAAGGTACTCCAGCAAACCTTCCGCAACTAACCATCAACTCCTTTCCTAGCAAATCCCTGTCATAACCCCAAGCAATGTCTTCTTCAGTCAATCCCATCAGTCTTCTGGACCATCTCCATTCGTCTCGTATATCCTTGAAGGCACCTGACTTAGGCAACTGTCTAGCAAACCATTCAGCAAACAAAGGAGCACAGCAGACCACTGGACCACCTCTACCTTTCTCGTTTCTGTAATGGACACTAAAATAAAAGTCACCCAATAGAGTAGGCACTGGATTTCCTTTTGCAAAGATTGAGATCACCTCTAAGCTGACAAACTCTTTCTCTCCGGGAAACAGGCTAGACCCATATACCATCAATGCAAGCAAAGCTCCAAAGTCATTCCATTTAGCCTCTGTAGCATACTTTTCAGCCTCTGGGATAAGCACACTCCAGGGTAGACCTCTGCCTTCACTCTCTTGCAGAGCCTTTCTGACTGAAACAACTGGCAACCTACAAACCTTGGCTATGTCTTCATCTCTGAGCACAACCTCTGACCCGTAGAACGGCAATGTCTCTCTGATCGGAACACTCAGCATGCTAGAGATCTCTTCCAATGTCGGAGCTAAGATGTAACCTGGAAAAATAAAGCAACGCAGCAAGGGATCATAAAATTGCAACAAGGTATGCAAGCTGTCCTTTTGGTCTGCAGTAGGCTTGTCCACAAACTTCAGTATCTGGCCATATCTTTTCTTGAAATTACATAAGACTTGATCGTTCATCAAACCTGCTAACCTCTGAACACTTTTAACTTCCGGCTGAAGAAAAGTATAATGCACATTCTTTTTTCTCGGATCTCTTCTGATCTCTGCCATGGAGATAAGAATACCAGAACTGGGAACAGATGCGAGCAATGACCTGAAAAATGGGAAACATAAACAGTTAATGCAAAGAATGATGCAAATGTAATGCAATGCAAGCATATGACCAACTGGGACCATCTGAACTGGAACACTGACAAAGGCCCCTCTGAATAACTGGCAAACCCAAGAGTTTACTGAGTCACACCCTCTAATAATCACAACTCTCTGGTAGAAGATCTCAGAATCACAGTATCAAGAAATCCAGAATTCCAGAACCATAACTTCGGAACCATAGAATCATAGAACCATGGATCATAATCACAGGACCAAAGATCGTAACAAGAACCACTGAACAGATGAGTGTATGTTGAGGTCATGGGTTCCTGCACACCTGTAAACAACCCCCCAATCTCACGAGTAAAAGGCTCCGGGTCAGACATCACGGACTCTCAAAGCCACATAGCAATGATACTGTCACCATTTCCAAGAAATGGCTCATGACCAAATCAGGGAATCGGTTTGGCATTATATACTACGCAGGGAGGCCTCAGCTGAGTCCAGGACACAAGGTCATCCTATGCGATCCCCAGGTGGGCCCTCGGATGCGAATGGGTTTGCCACGAAATGTGTGCTGCCACTGTCATCACTAAAGAGGGATGTTTCCACAAGGTTCTCAATGATCGGTCCCCAGCTGCACATAACTGTCAGGGTTATGAAATGAGAGAGGAAGATCCCCAAATCAAGACATTTCCAAGACAATCGCAACCTGGGTGTGGAACTCACTACTACCCCCATGACAAGATCTCATGAGGCCAAAGTGGAAACACTCTAAGTCCTATGGTGCACTCGAGCCGGGTACTTGGCTCATATCTCTCTAGAACAAGTAACACCCATCCCACCAAAGAAAACCAGTCCAGACAGTCCAGTATATACATGATGTAGTAAATAAAGACTGAAAACTATAAATAAAGCTGTAAATAAAGCTGTAAATAAACAACAATAAAATACAACAAGCCACAGCAAACAAACATCACCCAATGAAACAGAAAACACACAAGCGCTAGGAGAGACTCACAGGGGAACTAGAGATTCTGGGTTCGGTCCCCAGCAGAGTCGCCAAGCTGTCGCTCCCCGGATTTCCATCCTGGTACAAACGCGAAAGTGGCGCGGAAAAAGAATAGAGTCGCCAGCCAGGCATTTTTATCCCGAAGAAAGGGAATGGTAATGCTGCACAAACCAGAAGAAAGAAAGAGAAAGGACACAGGTCCTGCGAACCAAAGAGACTGAGTTCGGGAGTCGGTTAAGACCTGGGAAGGTATTAGCACCCAGATCGTCCGCCGTACCCGACGGGATCCACGCTTGCAAAAGAAACTGTTTCAAAGGGTGAGGGTATGAAAACTGCAGCAAAAGAAATGAAAATGAAAATAAACTGGAACTGGAAAAGAAATGAAATAGGAAAAGAAAAGGAAAAATGTAGGGAAAATAAAGATTGTGCTCGAACGGGCCCTACCCCGCTGTCTACGTACCTCATCGGGATAATGAGGATCAGAGACGCCGTAGTTCCCCTAACTAGGGGTACTAAAAAGAAATTGCTTGTGAATTAAAGCTTGAACTGCCTATGCCATTGCTCAGGTGTTGCAGACTCGGACGACGAGTGCGTTACCGTCTTGCAAGATGACAAGTAGGAGCAAGTTCGCATACGGAGCGAAAGAGATGAGAAAAGAATTCCCGAAGGAAAGACGCTTATTGTTTGTTTGTGTTTTTTAGAAGCTTTTATGAGTGTGTCACAAGGAAGTGAACTCAAGCTCTTTTCCATGGAATGTGCACTTGTCGCTACATTCCAAGATGGAATAATAGAACAAGCACACTCAAGTAAGGAGAAGATCCCCAAAACTTGAACCCAAAGATTAGGGCTTAGGCTCACTAACCTACTTAATTATTAAGTGTTTTGATTATTTACAAATGAAGAAGTGTTTTTTATGCTTTTCTTTTATGAAGAAGATACCTTGATCAGACTTGTGCATCACAAGGTAAACTTGTACTATCCCAAGATGGGAAGACTACAAGCATACCTCATGGAATAAGGCTATGGATCAATGCATCTCTTCAAAGTTATTAAAGTGTTTTTTATGATTATGATATGAGAAGAGAAAGAGAACCAAAGGAGCAAAAAGGAAAAACTAGGGGGAAATTTCTATCCTAAGTTAGCATGCATGGATTTCCTAGGGTTTGTGAGGTCTTTCTAACCTAAAAAAGATCTCAAGAGGAGAAGAAGAATATAAGAGGAGAGATGAGAAAGGCCTAATCCCAACAAGAAGATGTTAGTCCATATAAACAAAATGAGAAGATATGAGCAATGGAGATGTGGAACTCAATTCCCACATCTCAAGCTTACCATAGCCCCTGCAAGGTTAGTGTAACAACATAAAATCAAGGCATGAACCAACAAGTCAGAAGCTACACAAGAATATAGGCATGGCAAAGAGTTCACAAGATGATAAGCAAAGCAACACAAGATCATATTGAGATGATTGGAAATGAAACAAGTGCAATGAAGGCATGCTTAACACTTAAAGAAATAAAGCACATAAAAGGGACCCAACACCAAGACTCAAGGAGATTCAAACCCTATCCTAAGACCAGGAGCAACCATAGACCTCTAAAGGACCCCAAAAGATTAAGATAAGTTGGCACAAGTGCCCTTCTAAACTTAAGAGAGACTAGAAGACTCAAAGAATGCAAAACAAGGCAAGGTGAGGAAGAAAATACCCAAGAAAAAAGATCCAAGCACTTAAAAAATTCTACCCAACCAGCAAAGTACTCTCCAAACACAAAGAAATGAGAATCCAAAAGGGTTTTCAAAAATACAGCACCAAACTAGGTCAATGAAGCTCAAGGATGCAAGGTATCCCCATTTAGGGTTTTGAAAATTAAGGCACAAGTAACTCAAACAAAATCCAGAAAGGAAATTTGTGAAAAATCCAAGATAAATCATGAAGATAGTAGAGAGTCTTAGGATTTTAATGCAAAAAGAATGGGGTTCATAGCTTAAAGTATGAGAAAAATAGAAATTGGACAAGGCAGATTGGTCTGTGAGAGTCCACAAGAAAGAAATGCTCAATGTTGAATTTATTTGGGCCACGTGGGATGAAAATAAAAATCTGGAAAAAATATGATAAAAAACTAGATGAATCAAGGAGTGCATATGAATTTTTTTGGATTTTTTAGAGTTAAAGAAATATTTTAAATGAATTAAAAGCAAATGGAATAAATTGGTAAAGAAAAAAAAATGAAAATAAAGGCCAAGGGGGTGCAAGGAGCAAACATGCTAGTTGGAAAATTCAATGGGCCGCGCATGGGGGGGGGGGTGCAGATAGCGCTGAATATGCAGCCCCTTCTTCTTCATGAAGAAACCCTAAACTCTCACCACCATTAATGAACCAAACCCTAACCCTAACTTCATGAAATCTCTAACCAAGCCACGGCCAGCCATGAAACTCTCCAGAATACATAATCTAACATCATTAAACAAGAATACATGCTTGGATTGAATTAAAACTTAAAGAAACTCAAGATATGAATGAAAATAAAATTGTCCATGAAACTTTAAATCACCATAACTTTGTGAATACTCAACCATTTCACAAACTACAAAGAGCATTGTAACCAACACAACATGAGGATTATAAAACACACAACCAAACACATTTCTATGAGATTCGAAATTTGAGCATACCTGAGGTGTTGTTCAAAATTTGAAGTTAAGAATGGTATAAAATGATGGCAAATGATCTCCTTATCTCCTTAGATGCAAAATAAATGCATCTAAGGCTTTGCAAGCTTGTAAATCCAGCAATGTGCTTCCTTGTGCTTCAAAGCTTCTCAAATGGCCACTTGAACAAACTTCACTATAAATCTAGATCCATGGGTGCTTAATGATCCTTGAGATGAGAGGAGTATGAATGTGGTCTTGGATTGAAGAAAGCTTGCCTAGATCAAAAGTTATGGCACAAAATGCAAATGTGCACAAGAAATGAGAAATGGATGATTCTTGAAGAATAATCCAAACAAATGGTATGGAAATGATCTATGAGTGATGAGGATTAAGAATCCAGCAAGAGTTTTGTGAATGGATTCTTGTAGAAAGAGTTTGTGGAGAATGAGCAATTTTGCATAAAAGATGAGAATGAGAGAATGAGTGTGTATTCTGGCTGCCTCTAACCCTAATTCTGATTGTTATGGAATATATAAGGCAATGCAAAAGGGTTAGAACAAATGCACGTGAGAGAGGGCTGATTTTTGTGAAAATGCAAATTTGGCCCAAGTGTGCCATAAGCATGCCAAGCTCATGATTTGCTGGCCTCTCTTGCATGTGCATTCACCATCCCACCAATGATTCCCAGCAAACAACTTCAGCCCTTGGATGTAAGCTATCACACAATTGTCATGCCTTGTGCAAATTCAAGTGTAAAATGCAAGTTTTATGGAACTTTTTCATGTGCACGAATTTTTCCACTTTTCTTTGAGCCAAATGACCTAAATGGGATGCATTTTGATTGTGTAAAATTACTTTGGACATAGCATAACAAACTATCCACTTTTGAGCCTTTGTGCAAATGGATTGGCCTTGAAAATTTGAAATTTGCCCTAGAATGCTCAAATTTTCGAGGGACCTATAGGAAAATCTAGGAATATCTAGAAAATGCTCTTGTACTTTTTAAAAATGGAAGCCCTTACTCTCTAACTTTCATGTTTACCTTTGGTCCATTTGAAGATTTTTTGATCAAGTTAAGGCCTTGTGAAGTTTTAGGTCAAAATGGCCAAAAATAGTAACTTTTCCATGACCAACTTTGTGCACTTTTGCCAAAACCCCTCAAACCACCAAAATTCTTGTACTTTAATCTCACCAAACATCTTATAACTTTGAATAGACCTCATTTGGCCAAAAAAGTTGGGTTGGACCCCTTGGAATGGCACAGTTGACTTTTTCTGGGCCCAGTTGACTTTCTGCTTCATCTGCAAGTAACTGAGGCAATGACTGACTTCCACTTGGAATATTTCCATGAAAATTGACATGTAGGAACCTATTATCTTATATAAGACATTTCCCAAAATATTTGGCCAAAATTATGAGGTTAAGGCCCTTGAAACCAAAACCCTAATTTGGTCGCACTGCCTAGGAGTCTTGTTTTGTCTTGAAACTTGTGATGATTAAGCAATCTTCTGAGCTTTTGCAAGTGAACTTGGCCTTGCCAAAGGAGTCTAGACTTATCATAGGCCTCTCACAAATCCATTGGAACCCTTGTCTTGGCTTAAATGGCCTTCAACACCTCCCCAGATGGCCATATGCCTCATGCTAGGGCTTGATGCTTGTCATGCTTTATTTTTCTATGCTATAATGTTGTATATATGATATGTTTATGATGAAAATGGTGTATTATGATGCTTAAAATGAAGAGGGCAAATTTGGGGTTCTATACCATGGAAGAAAAAATAGGCGCACTTTGAGACACTGCAAACGCAGGTGTTGACCCTGATGACGAAGGTATGACCTCTGATACAGAGATTGACCTTGTATTTCCCCCTGTCGAAGGAGTAGGGTTAAGCACCAAGTTGTTTTCGTTTGAAATTTTTGGCGGGTTGGCCATTCTTCTTACTCTTGTTCGTTTAGGTCTTTCTACGTTGGCTACGGCTAATTTACCACTTCTTAGAATCATGCAACAAATTAAAGCCTTTTTGACTAAGAGTTGTTATGATATTTTTCGCACTAAGGTCCCACCAGGTGTGCCAATTTGTTCGCTGGTGTTTTCCGACGAACAACCTCTGGTTTCTAATCCAATGTTAGATTAGATTACTTGCAGGATCGACCATACAAATTCTAGGACATAAGTGCGAATATATTTGGTCGAAAGTGATGATTTTTTAGCAATATTGATGGTTTCACTTTTTGTTAAGTTTCTCTCGTATGTTTGTATGATTCATAGAACTAAGAAGAAGAGTAAAATAACTTGGCAAACTTAAAGGAAATAATTCTTGAAAATGCATAAAGTAATGAATAAGAACAAATGAAGAATGTCGAACTAAAAAAAACTTGTAAATTGCTTGGATTGTAAAAGTGCAAAGATGTTAAATAAACTTAGAATTTATTAAACATGAAGAATTAAAGATGGTGTTTACACGTACATTTTTCCAAAATCACACTCTTTTCTCTCACACGGGTACTTTGAGTTATTTTTTACGGGAATTTGTACAAATGAATTTTCACACCTAAATCTGATAAGAACTACCCTATATATAAGAAACTAAAATAACTGCCACTAACGGGCAAATCCTAATATTTTGACACTTGGCCTTTCGGTATGCCTCCATTCCAACGGATGCTTCCACGCTTCCTTATGCCAAACGTTCCAATCCTTTAAATTTAAAATTTCCTCTTTCTATCGAATCGGTACCTTTGTTCTATATCTGTCGAAATCATCAAAACAACCACCTTCGAACGACTGGACAAACTGCCAAAACAATCTTCTTCTTCATCTCTGTCGAAAGATATAACAAACGTTATTTCTTACTGACCATGTCGAAATATTCCTTTCAAACATATTTCCCAAACTCTTTTATGTCGAATCATATTTGTTCGTTCTTTGTTGTCGTCAAAAATCCCTGTCTACAAAGAGCCTCTTCATCTCTCCCCATTCTTTAATTTTCAAAACTTCTCCCTCTTTTCAAAAACTTCTTTGTTTTCAAACTTTAACCTTTTTAATAAATCAAACGTTGACTTTGGTCAAGTGGCTTTACCCTTTTCATTTCATTTCTTAATAGAATTTAAACTACATAAGCATATTGACACCTTTTTAAAAAGACTTTTAAAAAGATGCAAAACTCATTCAATCCTTTTTGTGCCCTTGTGCACTTTTTTCCTTTTAATCATTTTCACATGTTTAGATATGATTTATTCTTTCTAGCGGAATTATTCGCTAAAGAATGACGACTTATCTTTACATTTTAAAATCAATCCAACACATTAATTTTTCACTATTTATACCACGAACTACGGGGTTTTGATCTCACATTGCACGTCGTGGGTACGTAGGCATGAGACGAACGTCTCGTCAAACACAAAAATCTTTTTAAAAATAATTTCTCCTTCCATCCCTCCACTCTCTTTTACAAACATTTTCAAACCAAAAGCAATAAATGTTTTTCAAAGGACTCCCGTGGAGTACCACAGACATTTTGGGTGCGTAAAATCTTCCCATTTTGCAACATATCCCCTTAATCGTTTCTCTGTTTATTTCTTTAGCTTTTTTCTTTTAGATTCATTAGGATTTATTCGCTCTTTTTTTCCTTTTCCACTTGGAATAAAATAAAAAGTGTTGTGTTCTTCTGTTTACCTTGAGTTAAGTTAACCAATAGCTTACACTCATGATTTTACCTCTACAGAAAAGTGGATACTCTACTGGGGACTAGTCTCTAAGTGGATTCGGCCTACTTTGATTTATTTACAGCTTTGGTTTGATTTGTTTGTTATTTCTTTGTTCCGTTTCGGTTTTGGTGATCCTCTGTGAGTGAGATAGGTCTTATACCCAGATTTGAGTGAACTTATGATAGGACGACAATATTCGAAGTGATATGCGACGGAGTAGTCCAAAGAGATATCAATTCGATAATCTCCACTCAGTTAGGCTCTCTCAGATTACTTATGTCATGACGAGTAGTCATACCATGACATTACTTTTACGACCTGGAGTTGATCATACTAAGGATCGTAGAACCGTTAACCCATTCAAGCCAATTTAGGAACGTAATGCGGAAGCTATCCAGGTGTAGATCTGACGTGATACTACACTTAGACGAGGTCCTCTGGGAACCTCTGTTAGAACCCTTTTGGTTTTTTGCAAGTACAATGAAGACAAACCTTAGTACATACCTTTGTGGGTTGTTGGTTCTATCCCTTGACTCCATGCTCATGATCCGAACCTTTGAACCTGTGTGCTTTGCATGATCTTGTTTGTGGTTGTTGCGTCCATGAATTCATTCATCATATGCATCATCATAACCATTTCTCAAGGAAAAACAATTCAAATTATTGCAAATATATGAAAAAGAAAATATTTCTTTTTGTCAATATTTTTCATGACCATGCTCTCAATGTTGACCATGTTTTCAATAATCGATTTGTTTCCCTGAAAATGGAAGTGAACATTGCATATCATTGCATTCTCGCATATTCTTGCATTCATCTGAGTTATGGGGGAACTCACCCCAGTTGTTTCCTTCTCCAGTTGTCTCTCATCCGTCAAGTTGTTTCCTCAACACAAATACGGAACTAGAGTTGTTATCCGATTGAGAATGGAAAACCAAAAACAACACAATATGGAAGTCAGAATGGAAATTGATGAGTTGAAGGCCAGTATGACCAGGCTCACTATAATGATGCAAGTTTTGATTGCTTGAGGTGAACCACCTTAAAGGACTGTGATTTCTGAAGTTTCAACTACTGTTATTAACCCCCTTATGATTCAGCAACTAGTTTCTACTTTGCCAGAATTTGGGTTACCTCCGGATTACATGCCAATCTCTGCAACTACTCAAATGGTTGCTGTCGCTCCCGACAAATGAAAATGGATCAGATGAAGGTACAGACGCGAACGGTCGGCGAGAGGGACAATGAGAACACACAGCCGTGAACTCACTGGAGATGAAAAGAGTCGCCAGCTAGGCATTTTTATCCCGGAGGAAAGGCAATGCTGCATAGACCTAGAAAAAAGATGGATAAGACGGTTGCGAACCAGAGAGACTGAGAAAGGGGGTTGGTTACAACCTGGGAAGGTATTAGCACCCAGATTGTCCGCCGTACTCGACGGGATCCACGCTTAGAAGATTTGTGTTTTAAAGGGGTAGTGCCAGTGCAATTTGTGTATCAAAGCTGGAGAAGAATGCAAGTGTCAGTGTAAAAGAAGTGTAAAGTGTATAAGAGAAGTGTCAGTGTGAGAACATGGATGAAATGCTCAAGATAATGAGGCTTAAAGAATAATGCTGGAAGAAGGGGGAATATACAGAGACTTTTGTTCGATAACCGTTAAGTTATGCCTACGTATCCTCTCGTGCAATGAGGAAGTCAGAACACCGTAGTTCGACCCAAAGAGACTGAAAGATGAATTGACTTGTGAACTGCTTACTTGTCTATGCTCAAGTGTATGATCTGTCTGGCACAGATGCAAACTGTCTTGCATTAGACGGAAGAAGCAAGTTCTCGTTTATGAGTGAAGGTGATGAGAAAAGAATCCCGAAGGAGACGATTATTGTTTGTTTTTGAGTTTTCAATCTTTTATTGCTTTTTGAAGTTTGTCATAAGTTAATGAGCTTAAGCCTAAACCAATGGATTTAGTAAACTCATCACATCTTCCCTCTGATTAGGGGTAATGAGAATACCTTAAGTGTGAAGTCAGATTCTCACACTTAAACACCTTTGGTGTAGGATTAAGATCATTAACCTACTTGTGATTAATTAGATGTTTTTGTTGTTTTTGTTTAGTGTTAAGTAATGAAATTAAGCCATAATCAGGGATTAAACAGACTCATTACACCATCCTAAGAGAAGGATAATAGATGAGAATGTTTAAGCTGAGGAAAACTCCTCAACTTAATCCATGGTTAGGGATTAAAATCATGACAAAACAAACCTTTATTTAAGTGGATTTTATTTAATGATATGATGATGAAGTGGATTTTATGATTTGTAAGACAACTTGAGGGGGACTTGTCCATTAACACTAGGGTTAGTCCTTCTTAACCAATTAAGGAAGAATTAGAACCCTAATGCAAGGCCCAAGTTACAAGTGTGATGTCTTGATGATTATTAGATGGATTGATTAAAGGAGTTAAACACATTAAGGGTTTAACACTTAGGATTAAAGTTATTCACTCCATCCTAAGAGAAGGATGCAGGCATAAGCTTAATCACAAAGCCTTAAAGCCTTTAGGGTTTAGTCCCTGATTATGAGGTAAGAAGAGAAGACTCAAAGAGACACAAAGGTAAAACTAAGAGGGGAGACTAATCAAAACCCTAATCATTGTCATACATGGTTGTTCCTAAGGTTTGTGAGGTTTTCAAGAGGAGTCTTCAATGGAACCACCAGGAAGCAGATGAAAGGATCAAGAGAAGCAAAGTGACTTGCTTTATTCAAGAAGTCAAGTCACTTGAAGAAAGAAAGTGGGAAGAAGAAGAATGAGCAAGCTCAAACTCAAACACACATAGAAAATGCAGCAATGGATGCAAGAGAGATGAAAAGAAAAGTTATGAGAAGTGAAGGCAAATTCACTTCTCAACCTCACTTACCACCTGAAATGTTAGAAAGAAAAGCAATGCAATGCTAAATGAGATGAAATGATATGATGAAGAACAAAACCAGAAGCATTTTGATGATGATAATGATGTTATGAGATGCTACAAGCATGAGACAAGGCATGGAGATGTTCATACAAGATCATGGATGCAAATGATGCAAGTTAAGGAGCATGATCTTACATGAAAAGTTATGAAACACACATGGCAAACAAGATGGCAAATATGGGATGCAATGATCAAACATGCTTTCTATATGTCTTAAGATGTCAAATGAATCAAATGGATGCTTGAAATGTCATGGCAAGTCATGTTATGCAAGAGAATGCAAAGGGGATGCAAATGGAAGCCCAAATTAGGGTTTATGGATCAAACAACCAACAAAAACCAAAAACAGAAGCAAACCCTAAGATAAAAAATGGAAAATGCCACACAAAGAAACCCTAATCCTATACTAAACCAAGGTCCAAAGGGGAGGCTCCAACTCTTAACCAATCTCAAGTTATGAATTTTACAAGTTATTAGGGTATTTAGGGCTCCTAAACAAAAGAAATGCCAAACAAATTGAAAATGAGGAAACAAATCATGGCCATTTAATCCTAGAAACTACATGCTAAACACAAAACAAAGCAAGAAGAATCAATGTCCAACTCTTCTTAGATAGGCAGAAATGAATTTTTGAACTTTGGATCAAATTAATGCACAAAAAATGATTTAATTCAATGAAAAATTCTCAACATGCATCAAGATCAAAAAACGAAATTTGGTTTGAAGGTTGGACAATGTTTCTAAATGTCTTAGAACATTTCATGAATTTTGTGGTGATTTTTAAATACCTAAAAGTATTTTTAATTAATTAATTTCCATTAATCAATTAAAAATAATCTTTTAAATATTTAAAAATACTTTTTTAATGGTAAAAATAAAAATGAAAATATTTTTGGGTCTTGAAAATTATTAAAACTCATGAGAAAAAGTTTCATAATTTTTAGATATTTTTTACTATTTTAAAATAATTGTGCAATTTAAATGAAAAGAAAATGAATTAAAAAATGAATAAAATGAAAGTAATCAGAAAGGGTGGCCAGGATTGAGTCTGAGTTTAAATGGATTGACCACGCGCCAGATCCAAGGGTCCTGGTTGCTTCTGAGTTAATTAATTAAATTATGATTAATTAAACTTAAACACGTGGATTAGGGCTAATCAAACAAATCTGGACCACACACACACGCGGGAGGTCAACGCTTTCAACGCATCCAACGGTCCAAATTCAAATGGGAATTAATTACATGATTAGGGCACAAATGACTTTCAGGTGGCCGGAGAAGACTTCCGGTCGTCTTCTCCGGCCAGCATCTCCCCTGAAAATCCCCAAAACCTCAAAAACCTAACTAAAATGAAATCTAAGAATTGGGAAATGATCCCCACTCACTCACGAATCAAAACCCTCACTCAAAACAAATTTATTCTTCCTAACAAGGCTGAATCGAAGCAAGAAAGAATTAGGGCACGCAAGTTTCAGAAAGCAATTAAACTCTCATTTCATCACCATTTCAAAAACTAAAAGCATATTCATGATCAGGAAGACATGTAGAACAAGTTTAAAACAAAAGAAATGATTTCTGGAAAAATATTTTTCAAGCTACCTGAGATTCGAAGCTTTCACTCTGATGACTTTCTGGCCACTTCCTTCAGTGCAATCCACTCCACTTGACCCTCTGGTGATGCTTGAATGCTCAAGAGGAATTTATGTTGGCTGGATGAGGAGTTTGACAAGCTTCTGCTCAAGCTCAGTCAGAAATGGCAGGGATGATTCAGGCAGTTTCAGGCCATTGTGAGTGGTTCTTTGTGATCCAGATGGTGAGTGGAGAAGCTTTGTAAAGTTTGTTTGGATGTTTGTAAGCTGTGGAAGGTGATTCGAAGAGAAATGCAGGCTGAGGTGAAAATGGTGAAGTGGCTTTGTGGTTGGTTTCAGGCCTGGCTCTTGGCTGGTTTCTTCTCAATGGATCATGGTGAGTTGAAGTGTGGAAATGGTTTGGATGTTTTGTGGCTGGGCAGAGAGATTCGAAACAAAATGCAGCTAGGGTGTGTTTTGTGAATGTGATGCTGTGAAGAGTTTCAGCATGGCTTGGTATATGAAATGGCTTGCAAATGAAAAGTATAAACTAATCCAATTGGCTGGATGATGTGACATGGCCTGCTGTGATAGGTAAGTTTGCTTTTGCAAAATGTCAACCTTTGTGTAAGAGAAGTATGGTGAGGTGCTAGCTTGGTACAAGGGCTAGGGGCTGCGCAGCATGATGTGGTGAGAGAGCTAGCAAGGTCAGCATCCAAGGTTGCAAGTTGTAGGAAGTGTGATGAGTGCTTTTGCAAGTTGTCACCTTTTGAAATTTCATGAAAAATGCCTTGTTACATGAACTAAACACATGTGATTTTGGTTCAATTCTGACTTTTTAGGACATGTAGAACGTTTAGGTCATGGTTTGAAGTGAATTAGAGGTTACAAAAGGCATTGGCTCATGGTTTTGCAAAATTCACATTTGAAGCATGCTTTGAAAATCAATGATTTTTGGCAACTTTGTCACACCATAACTTTTGATCCAAGAAGAGTTTGATCATGTTCTTGTACTTTTTGAAAAGGGAAAGATGAGATCTACAACTTTCATGACCAAGGTTTTTCCATTTGAAGCATTTTGGACCAAGGATCAAGGCTTGAAAAATGACCTAAAATGAAGCATTCTTGAAAAGTCAACTATGCCCAAAAAGTCAACATTTGCAAAACTTCCAAATTCTTGATTTCTATGAACTTAAACCTTCTTCCATGATCAAATAAAGATCATATACACTCAAAATGATGAAGATCACCCATTGGTTGGGCCATTGGGGGCCTCAGATGCCCTGATTTTGCACTGACTTGTCTGAAAAGTCAACCCTTGATCAGATGACTTCCCCATGGAATTTCTTCATGAAAATTGATATGCATACTCCCTATACCATATAGAGACCAATGGAAACAAGAATGACCAAAAAATTTGGAGTTATGGCCTCTGAAACCAAAACCCTAATTTTAGGTCAACTGTGCAGTCAAACTTGGCTCTGCATCCATCCAAACCCTAGTTCTTGTGATTCTTTGGAAATTTTGACTTTGAGAGGATATAATATGATGCTTGAACACACATGGACCCCTTTGAAGTGATTGGTGGCCTTTGGAGTGGCTCAAGAAGCTCTTGGATTGCTCAGATCACAAACCCTAGGTGCAGATGACTTAGAACCAATGCAGTGACTCAAAATTGAGATATGAAGTGATATGATTGTGTTTATGCATATGAGAATGATCACAAACCATGGTGAAATGGGTGAGGGCAAATTTGGGGTGTTTACAGCTGCCCCTATTCAAACATGAGTTAGCTGTGCAGGATGTAAGCAACGGCTTAACAGGCAAACAAGATAACTTGTGGTTGAATACCAAAGACAGTCCAAAATTTGCACTCACAGAATGAAGAAAAGGGATATAGATTGTAACGGAAAATAAAGTATGTTGTAAAGTGTGGGCGACGGAGGACGACCGTCGAGCAGAGGACGACTGCTGGGAAAAGAGTAATGACGGGGACGGCTGACATGCTGGGGATAAAAGGTAAAGCCAAGACGGGGACGGCCGACTAGCTGGGGAAAATCAAATTATGATGGGGACGGCCATCAAGATAAAGCTGTAAAATTTTCTGGGAGTTAATGAAACATGACGGGGACGGCCATCAAGTTCATAAAGCAAGGTAACCGACGATGGGGACGGCCATCGGGCTAAAAGAAAAGGAAAAGGGACCACGATGGGGGCGGCCATCGGGTTAAAGAATAAATGAAATAAACAGCTGATGGGGTACGGCCATCAAAGGTGAAGGACGATCACCTAGCAGGGGACGGCTGCTCTGTTGGGTAATAAAGGAATTATGATGGGGACGGCCATCAAAGGTGGAGGACGACCACCTGGCAGGGTACGGCTGCCGAAAAAATCAACGATGGGGACGGCCATCGGATAGAAAAGGTCAACGATGGGGACGGCCATCGGACGAGCATGATGGAGGACGACCATCAAGAGGTGGAGGACGACCACTCAGCAGGGTACGGCTGCTCTCGAGGTTTCTCATGACATAGGACGAATGCCAGATAACCAAAATCAACAATGGGGACGGCCATTGGATAAAAGGTCAACAATGGGGACGGCCATCGGACGAGCATGATGGAGGACGACCATCATGAAGTGGAGGACGACCACTCAGCAGGGTACGGCTGCTCTCAGGGTTTATCATGACATAGGACGAATGTCAGATAAAAAGAAAATTGCTTTGCTTGGCGATCTACTGGGGAATAGTAAATACGGACGAGTATTTACATCCAAGAAATAAAAGGTATAAGTGTTTAGATGTTGTGTATAGATTAAAGATGCGGACGAGCATCCTTAAGACCACGATACGGACGAGTATCGGGTAGAAACAAATACTGACACGTGTTCAGAGATGATGATACGGACGAGTATCAACTGGTTAACAAGGAACACAGACGAGTGTTGAATCTGAAAGAACTCTTCTGGGGATAGTAGATACAGACGAGTATCTTTATTCAAGAAGATACAAGTGTTTGACACGGTGTATGGATTAAAGATGCGGACGAGCATCCTTAAGGTTATGATACGGACGAGTATCATGTAGAAACAAACGCTTGACGCATGTTCTGAGATGATGGTACGGACGAGTACCAACGGGTTAACAAAGAACAAGGACTAGTGTCGAATCTGAGGGGATATAACTGGTATATACAAGATACGGACGGGTATCTGTATGAGAGCGAGTGGTGTATAGATGGTGTTTAACTGCTGGGGAGGGTGACACGGACGAGTGTCAAAAGGAGAAAAGTGTAATATGAACAAGTATCCGATATACAAAGTCTAGGCGACTGCGCTGAGGATACGACACGGACGGGTGCCAAGAAAGTGTATATAAGTATATGTGAGTGCAAAAGGGATGTCTTTGGCTTTCTGCTGGGATATGACACGGACGGGTGTCAAAAGGAGTATATACTGATGTTTGTGATTTGTGAGGCAACTGCTCTTGCTGGGAATTCTGGTGGGGATATTTCTTCTGTTATGTTGATGAACTGTAATCAATCACAGGTGTTGATTCATAACATGGCTCATGATTATGCTATGCGTTTGATTTTTGCCGTAATGCTCCGTATTAGACGGAATGCTACGCTTTGTGGGTGAATATGATGCAAATGCTATGATTATGCAAAGAGGCACAAATCTGGGATTCGGATCCCGCTGCTACAGAGATCCCTGGTTGATCTGTTTGAAATGGACATCCCAGCTGGGGATGAGATCATTGGTAGATCTGATAAGATGATATTTGCTTGGGGATACGGGTCACTGATAGACCGATCCTAATAAATGAGAGACCCAGCTGGGGTCTGTAGAAGCTTTCTTCACTCTATTGTGATCTTCTATGCGCTGCTCTTCTGGATAGAGGCTGGAACTCTGTGGGGAGATGATTCCCTGACTCCTGTATTTCACTGAGGAAGAATGATTGGTACTATGGCTGGGGAGAATTGTTGGTAACTCAGCTGGGGAGAGCAATGAGAAGCAAACTCAGCTGGGGAGAAAACACCTTGAGTGCCAAGACTGTTTGTTGATTTGCCAACTTGTTGGGATGGAGCTTACACGCCCCAGGTTGCGTTCTGGATACCTGCAATCCTGCAAAGATAAGGAGACGCACAAAAGGTCCCGAGGTATCCTTTACTGGATTCCGTCATAGGAGTTAAGCATTCTCAAGAGTAAGTATATCCCCTGCAAGCATGTGTTTCTATCTTTAGTGACAAACATCTGTACTTATGCAATTAGTTTTAGAGACATCAGACATTCTTTGCAAACGAAATATGTACAAGACGAAAAATGACTGAAAAATCTGATTTTATTAATTCTTGTGCCCTGAATTGGCAAGATAAAGTCAAGGAAACAAATCTCCTAAAATAAGAAGATTGTTACAAATTGAGAAACAAAATGCTGGCGATGTTTGACGACGCTTTCAAAAGAGCTTCCTCTTTTGCTATGACTCGTATGACTTTTGACGTTCTTCTCGTCTTGCTTTCTGAAGAAGGCTGATTCTGATTGAAGCTTGATCCTTTTGAAGCTTTCCAAGTTGCAAGTGATACAGACGAATTCAGAATGCAGTTGTTCGCTTATTCCCTTATTTTGCATGGATCGCCCTTTCGGGTTTTCAATCCATCAGGATACCCATTTTTGCCTGAGTTGTCCAATGCGGCTTTTCAACTCAGCGGGTGTACATTTTTTATTTATTTTCCCTTATTTTTGCCCGAGTCTTTTATTCTGTTTTTGACTCGCCAGGATGCCCTATTTTGCCTGGACTTACATTCTGTTTTTATGTCCAGCGGGTCATTTCTATGCGAAGTATTTTCTAACTGCATCTGAATTCACAGGGGACGGGAAATCTTCACCATCCATGGTGCTGAGCATCAGTGCTCCACCAGAGAAAACTTTCTTTACCACGAATGGTCCTTCATAATTTGGAGTCCACTTGCCCCTGTGGTCTGTATGAGGAGGGAGGATTCTTTTCAGCACAAGATCTCCTACTTGGTACTCTCGGTGCCTGACTTTCTGATCGAAGGCTCTCTTCATTCTCTTCTGATATAGCTGTCCATGACAGATTGCAGCCAATCTTTTCTCTTCGATCAGACTCAGTTGCTCGTATCGGGCCCTAACCCATTCTGCTTCACTCAGTTTGACATCCATCAAGACTCGCAAGGAGGGTAATTCAACTTCAACTGGTAGGACTGCTTCCATTCCATACACAAGTTGATACGGCGTTGCCCCAGTGGATGTTCTGATTGATGTGCGGTACCCATGCAAGGCAAACGGTAGCATTTCATGCCAGTCTTTGTAGGTGACTACCATCTTCTGCACAATCTTCTTGATATTCTTATTTGCTGCCTCAACAGCGCCATTCATCTTTGGCCTGTAAGGAGAAGAATTGTGATGTTGGATCTTGAAGTCCCGGCACAGTTCTGCCATCATTTTGTTGTTTAAGTTGGAACCATTATCAGTAATGATTCGCTCGGGAACTCCATATCGACAGATGATATCTCTCTTCAGAAATCTGGCTACCACTTGTCTTGTGACGTTTGCATATGAGGCTGCTTCAACCCACTTGGTGAAATAGTCAATGGCGACCAAGATGAATCTGTGGCCATTTGAAGCAGTCGGCTCAATCTTGCCAATCATATCGATGCCCCACATGGCAAAGGGCCATGGTGAAGACATGATGTTCAAGGGATTGGGAGGCACATGCACTTTATCTGCGTAGATCTGGCATTTGTGGCATTTTCTGGCGTAAGCACAACAGTCTGCATCCATTGTGATCCAATAATAGCCTGATCTTAACAACTTCTTGGCCACGGCATGCCCTCCGGCATGGGTACCAAAGGAGCCTTCGTGCACTTCATGCATCAATAAGTCTGCTTCCGTCTTGTCAACACATCTGAGGAGTACCATATCAAAGTTCCTTTTGTATAAAGACCCATCAGTGTTCAGAAAGAAGCTACCAGCAAGCCTTCTCAAAGTCTTCTTATCATTGGAAGATGCCCCAGGTGGGTATGTTTGATCCTCCAAGAAGCATTTAATGTCATGGAACCAAGGCTTATCATCTTTGACAACTTCTGCTGCGAACACATATGCTGGTCTATCAAGTCTGGACACTGAAATTTGAGGTACAAAGTTGGCAGTCTGAACTTTGATCATGGATGAAATGGTAGCAAGAGCATCTGCGAATTGATTCTCGTCCCGAGGGATATACTCAAGCTTGACTGTTGTGAAGAACGTCAATAACCTTCTTGTATAATCCCTGTAAGGTATCAGATGATCCTGGTGGGTGTACCATTTGCCGTTGGTTTGATTGACTACCAGAGCTGAATCTCCGAATACGGTCAATGTCTTGATCCCGAGGTCAATGGCTTCCTCAAGACCCATAATGCAAGCTTCGTATTCAGCTTCGTTGTTAGTGCAGTTGAAAGTGAGTTTCGCCGAGAAAGGCATGTGAACTCCTTTAGGTGTAATGAGCACTGCACCAACACCACGACCATTCATGTTAACAGCCCCATCAAACATCATAGTCCATTCTTCTTCCGGGTCAGGCCCTTCAGTGTGAACAGGCTCCTCATGATCTTTTGATTTAATGAACATGATGTCTTCATCAGGGAAGTCAAATCTCATAGGCTGGTAGTCATCAATAGGTTGCTCAGCAAGATATTCAGATAGTACACTGCCCTTGATGGCTTTCTGAGATGTGTACTGTATATCGTATTCTGTGAGAATCATTTGCCATCTTGCAACCCGTCCGGTAAGAGCTGGCTTCTCAAATATGTACTTGACTGGGTCCATTTTGGATATCAACAAAGTAGTGTGGGTCAACATATACTGTCTCAGTCGGCGAGCAGCCCACGCTAAAGCACAGCAAGTTTTCTCGAGCAGTGAATAACGTTGTTCACAGTCGGTAAACTTTTTGCTCAGGTAGTAGATTGCATACTCTTTTCGACCAGACTCGTCATGCTGGCCCAGCACACACCCCATTGACTCTTCTAATACTGTCAAGTACATGATCAGAGGTCTTTCTTCAACTGGAGGCATGAGAATTGGAGGTTCTTGCAGATATTCCTTGATCTTGTCAAAAGCCTTCTGGCAGTCTTCGTTCCACCTGACCGTCTGTTCCTTTCTTAACAGCTTGAACAAGGGTTCACAGGTTGCTGTCAGGTGAGATATGAACCTTGAAATGTAGTTCAGTCGACCTAAGAACCCTCGAACTTCTTTCTCAGTTTTCGGTGCAGGCATCTCTTGGATGGCTTTGACTTTATCAGGGTCAACTTCAATCCCCTTCTCACTTACAATAAAGCCCAGCAGCTTACCGGATCGCACCCCGAATGTGCATTTGTTGGGGTTCAACTTCAGTTGGTACTTCCTCAGACGCTTGAACAACTTGAGCAGATTCACCAGATGGTCTTCTTCAGTAAGGGACTTGGCAATCATGTCATCCACATAGCATTCTATTTCTTTATGGATCATATCGTGGAATAGTGTCACCATAGCCCGTTGATATGTGGCACCGGCGTTCTTCAGTCCGAATGGCATTACTTTGTAGCAGAACGTGCCCCAGGGTGTGATGAATGTTGTCTTCTCCATGTCTTCAGGTGACATCTTGATCTGATTGTATCCTGAAAATCCATCCATGAAGGAGAATACCGAGAACTGAGCCGTATTATCCACCAATACATCAATGTGAGGTAATGGGAAGTCATCTTTCGGGCTGGCTCTATTCAGATCCCGGTAGTCAACGCACATTCTTACTTTTCCGTCTTTCTTAGGCACAGGTACTATGTTAGCGACCCACGGCGGATAGCTAGTTACAGCAAGGAACCCGGCGTCCCATTGCTTTTGTACCTCCTCCTTGATTTTCATAGCCATGTCTGGGCGAGTACGGCGCAGTTTCTGCTTAACTGGCGGGCATTCTTCTCTCAAAGGCAGCTTGTGCATGACAATATCGGTATCCAACTCTGGCATGTCTTGGTAAGACCAAGCAAACACATCTACATACTCTTGAAGCAGATCAATCAGTTGTCTCTTCACTGAGTCTTGCAGGCAGGCCCCGATTCTAACCTCTTTCACGTCTTCATCTGTACCAAGATTAATCACTTCGACCTCCTCCTGGTGAGGGGTAATAACCTTTTCCTCTTGTCTTAACAACCTGGCTAGCTCTTCAGGAAGCTCATATTCTTCTTCAACCCCTTCATCAGCTTGATTGATTGGATTGTCAAAGTCATACGAAGTCATAGCCGTGCTGTTGTCGGTGCTGTCTGGAAGGCACTCTCTGCAAGGGTTAAGTTTGTTCATTTTAGTGATCTGATTTTAGTCTTATTTAGAAAAGTGAAATGAAGTTGTCATTTTGAAAACACCGCCATTTATTTTTTGTACAAAAAAGAGAAATGGAAAAAACAGTGAACGAAAAGAGAAAAAAAAAAAAGACTCGTTTGCAAAAAGATGTCTGATATTTCATTAATTAATCTTGTTTGCACAAAAGTACAGATGGCCCTGATTACAAAATGAGTCTTGTCATCTTGGGCAAGATGCAAGACTTTGATGCATGCTATAAAAATACAGGAAATAATAATTACTCTGCATGAGTAACTCTTATAATTTCCTGGGAAGACCAGTTTGAGATACTGCTCCCCGGGATCTTTGGACGAATCCAGTTCTCCAGATTGCGCTCCTCTTCCAGCTCGTCTTCCAGACAATTGATAGCATCAGGGGTAAGCATCCCCCCACTCACAAAGTTGGGCTCTTTCGCAGCCGCTGCTTGATCTTGTTGAGTTGGTTTGTAACCCAACCCAAATTTGTCTTCTTTCTTCTCCACCGATAACAGTTTGCCCCAGCCTTGGGCAGTTCCTTCCTCAACAACCTTCCGGGCTTGTTGGTATGATGATATTGGAGTACCAGATACAGCAGATGTCTCATTCACATTCAAGGCTTCAAACCTCTGGCTCATTGTTTCATGGATCTCCCCATCCATTTCAATGTATTTATAGGTAGCCAGGTGGCTGACAAAAATGTCCTCTTCTCCGCAGATTGTAACGATTTGACCCTCCCACTCATATTTTAATTTCTGGTGAAGGGTAGAAGTCACGGCGCCAGCAGCGTGAATCCATGGCCTACCCAACAAACAGCTGTAGGCGGGCTGAATGTCCATCACATAGAAAATAGTTGTGAAAGTCTGCGGGCCAATCGTTACGGGCAGCTCAATCTCTCCCAGAACCGATCTCTTTGAGCCATCAAAAGCTCTTACCACCAGGTTGCTGGGTCTCAATGCCAATCCGTCATATTCTAGCTTCACCAGAGCCTTTTTAGGTAGGACATTAAGGGACGACCCCGTGTCTACCAGCACATGGGAAAGGACAGCACCTTTGCATTCCATGGTTATGTGCAAGGCTTTGTTGTGGTTGCGGCCCTCCGTTGTCAAATCATTATTGGTGAACCCTAGTCCGTGACTAGCATTAACATTTCCAACTACTGCTTCCAGCTGATTGACAGTGATCTCTTCAGGCACGTAAGCTGCGTGCAGGACTTTGAGTAGTGCATTCCGATGGGCTTCGGAGCACATAAGCAATGATAGGATTGAGATCTTGGAGGGCGTCTGATGAAGCTGATCCACTATTTTATAATCACTCTTTTTGATGATTCGCATGAACTCATCAACCTCTGATCAAATGGTGTCTTCAAAGCTTCTTTAACAGTTTGATCTTCCTGCACAGGGCTCTTCCCTTTTGCCTTGGCAACAGCTTCTGCTTCGGCTGTGGGTCTCTGAATTTGTGGAGCGAAAAGACGTCCGCTTCGAGTGAAGCCTCCGCCTCCGCCCACATTGTCAATTTGTAGTGCAGGGGTTGATGATTCAAAAGTGATTCTTTGTCCTTCACAGTACAAGTCGGAGCCGTAATGCCAAGGGATGGCATTACTGCTTTCATAAGGCACGGGTCCAGGCACCGTGATGGTGACTGGACTGATTGCAGCTGTTGAAGGAACTGTGACTGTTTGTGGATCATAATAGATTGTAACTGGTGCTCTGATGGGAGCAGCACCTTCTGAATGGTAGGCAGAGTTGTTCTCAGGATCATAAAATATTGTGACAGTAGAGACATCTTCATGATTTGTTGCTGGTGTTGTAGGAGACAATGGTGGAAGGATGGATGTTGTTGTTGTAGGAGGTTCAAAATGGAGTGATGCTGAAGTTGTAGCAGGAAGATTTGTTGAAAACTGATCAGTTGAGATAATGGATGAAGTACTTGTTGATGAAGCCGAAGAATTGTCAGGAACAATAGTTGCTGCAGTTGTAGGAGGTTCTGAAACCGTTGCTGATGATATTGTTGGATTTGTTGGAAATGATGTGGTGATCTGAAGCTGGCCACTCTGAATAAGGCTGTCTATGCCATTCCTCAAATTATCGCACCCATTTACAGAGATATTGCAGTAAGCACAACCCAACTCACACCCCGGGAACATTTGACATTCCAAGAGCTGAGCCTTGATTTCTACCAACGGTGTCCTGATCTGTCCCACACTGGTTATTAAATAAGACGGTTTGTCTTCTTCAATAGCGTTAATTCTAGGACCACCGTGGTTCGGCATTGGGTTTTTATTGACATTGGGTGGAGGTGCGAAATTCAGAGCTTTCGAGTCTACCAGGTCTTGTACCTTCATATGCAGAGCTCTGCACTTTTCTGTACTGTGGCCAGGTGCGTTTGAATGAAAGGCACACCTAGCGTTGGAGTCATAGTTCCTGGGTAGACTGTTGGGATCTGGAGGTGCCAGCGTCCTTAGCTCAACTTAGTTGAGTTTCAGGAGTTGTGGCAGCAGGGTAGCATATGGCATAGGGATCGGATCAATCACCCTATTAGCTTGAGATGGCCTCTGTTGGAATGGCCTTTGTTGACTGTTGCTGTTGGTGTTGCTGTTGTTGTAATTCCTTGGAGGATACTGATTTTGCTGATGGTACTGAGGTTGTGGATGATAGTTTTGCTGCGGAGGTTGATAGACTGGTTGAGGATGAGCTGGAGTAGGAATGGTGACTGCTGCTATTGACCTTTGCACATATTGGGGCCTGCCCCTGTTTGAATGGATGGCATTGGTCTCGCCAGTTCTTCTCGGGCCTGCAAAAGGCTTTCTTGTACTACTGGACGAGCTTGCACCGTTGTCTGAGATCTTTCCCATTTTTAACAAGCTTTCAATTCTCTCCCCAGCTATGACAACATCCGCGAAGCTAGTGGAAGAGAAAGCAGCCAGCCTGTCAATATATGTTCCCTGAAGGGTGTTCATAAACATGTCTGCCATTTCCCTTTCAGACATAGGTGGTTGAACGGCAGCAGCCAATTGCCTCCATCTCTGTGCGTATTCTCGGAAACTTTCCCTTGACGACTGTGACATTCCCATTAGGAGGGTCCTGTTGGGTGCCATGTCTAAGTTATACTGATACTGTCTGATGAAGGCCTCTGCCAGGTCCTTCCAGCATCTAATAGTTGCCCTTGTCAAGTGAGAGTACCATTCTCTTGACGCTCCAGTTAAGCTGTCTTCGAAATAGAACATCCAGAGCTTCTCATCCATTGTATAAGCCTTCAGCCTTCCCAGAAATGACTGTAAATGAGTCCGGGGGCATGAAGTCCCGTTGTATTTTTCAAAGCAAGGAGGCTTGAACTTATGGGGGATCCTGACCCCGTCTACCAAGCCCATGTCCATGACGTCGAAGCCCAAAGAGTTTTGAGATTCTAAGGACCTCAATTTCTCGGCTATCTCATCCAACCTTCTATCATAAGCTTCTTCCCCAGCACCCATTACCGTAAACTGGTCCTCTTGGGGGTCTTCTTGAAGTACCCTGGCTGCAGTGGCAGTCCCTTGAACATTTGCAGGAATATTGACCTCAGGATGGAGGTGTGGCCCAAATACCGGAGGGTTGACGTGAGGTTGTACCCTTTCATTGTTACTGGTACCGGCAGTCCCTATATGTGGATCTTCTTGATTCTGCCTTTCCACCATGGCCCTCAATCTTTCCTGGCTCTGAGCCATGTTGTTCATAACCTCCATAAACTGAGTCATTTGATTCCTCATTTCTAGCCTTTCATTTGCCATTTGATTTCTGACCTCAGTAAGGTCCTGCTGCATCTGATCCATCTGAATTCCCAGAAGGTTGTTTCGGGTTGGATAACGGTGCGGACGGTTGAGGGGAAATACCCGGCGCCTAGCAATAGTTCCTGAGATTCACAACAGAGGTTAGCAGCAACAAATCAAAAAACCTACAAAACAAACAAAGGGGTTAGCATGCAATGCAGTTATGCTTATTTGTTCCCAAGGTATCCGGTTTGGCCTTCAGTTTTGACCCTTCCAGACCCTTGGAGATGCTGTTGTTGTTGCTTGAAGGAAACTCAAATGAAGCAAGCTGACACAAATATATTACAGAAGGTGAAATAATACAACTTGTTCATTTTACAACACAAGCCCTCTAAGGGGTCAAAATATATCACAGGAAAATAAAAGTACATGGAAAGAAAGCCACAACAAACAAATGGTCAAACATCAAGACCAAACTCATCCTCACGAACTTCCTTGAGAAGTGCTTCGGTCACAGGATCAGCCGGACGCTCCGTGAGATTCCTGATGAGGAGATTCCGGGTCGTAACAGCTGCTGTTAGCTTCTTGTGCTGAGTTTGTTCTTTGGACCTCTTCACCCCTGCTTTGATCTTCAGCTCTGATATCTCCCTCTGGGCTGCTGCCAGGGCTTCTTGTTGTTCTTTTGCATTAGCTTCAAGTTGCTCCATCTTGTCTTGAACTCTCTTGTCTTCCAGGGTACGAGCCTCGGTGATCCTGACCCACCGGGCTTGACTCTCCTTCAAATACAAGTCTGTCCTTGCTCTCTGGAACTGGGCTTCTTTGCAAGCATTCTTCAGAATTTGTTCACCAGCCTTAGACTTTTTGATATAATCCCCAGACTTTTCAATCTTAGTCAGATGCTCTACTCTCAACTTCTCCAATCTCTCAATCTCCCTCATACCTTCACTCCTCTCCCGGAGGGTCTTCTGCAAGGCCTGGGTTAGCTTCTCATTTCTTTCCTTCAAGCTCTCAAACTCTTCCAAACTGATAGTGGCAGGGGGCGGTGCTGAAGATGACTCAGGCATGTCTTCTATGGTAAAGGGCATCCCAGAGAATTGGTCCCTGGCACGGGACCACTCATAATATTGTGCTGATGCCACATTATTGCACTTCCCCAGAATGGTTACTCCCTTGGTTTGGACATTATCCCAGGCCCAAGCAGCCTGCCTAACAACAGTCAAATCAATCTTGTTCTCACAATAAAGAGTCTCAACCAAATCCTGTGCCTTAGGAGTGTGGACCAGTGCATAGCCCAGTTGTCGTCTAAACAGCAGAGGGTTGTAATTGATACTACCCTTAACTCCTATTAAAGGCACATTGGGAAAATGCCCACAGCTGGTGATGATATCCCTGCCCTTGGTGCTCTGAGTGCACCATCTGATGTCAGCTGAAGTTAGAACAGTGAGTCTCTTAGCCCAGTTGCTCTGCTGATGAGGGTTTAGAAATGCATCTGTCCTGGGTAGATGCCTGAGAAGCCAAGTGTGGAACAATGGAGCACAACACCTCACTAATCTCCCCCTATGCTTTTCATTCCTCTGATGCACTGAATAGTAAAGATCCCCCAATAGAGTTGGCACTGGGTTCTTCAAGATGAACAGATGGATTGCATTCTTGCTAATGAATCGAGGCTCATCTGCAAACAATACAATTCCATATATACTCAAGGCCAGTAAAGCACAAACAGCTTTCCACTCTCCTAGAGAAGCCTTCAGGGTAGCTTGAGAGATCAAGAAATCCAGATGAAAGCCAGGGATTCTAGCTTTAGAAGTCATATGCTGCTCAATCAGGACAGGTTCCAGATGCAAAGCCTTTGCTACTTCTCCATTAGCAGGAAAGACCATCTCAGGGTTGAATGGGATTCTAGCCCTGATAGGCACACCAACCAAAGATGAGTATTCTTCCAATAAAGGGCCCAACTGAAAGTCTTGGAAAGTGAAACATCTCAGTGGGGGATCATAGAACTGAATGCAGGTGTGGATCAGGCTTCTCTGTGATGGGTCCAGATCCATAACCATATCAAGTATATCTCCATAACTTTCCCTGAACAAAGGTATGTGATCTGGAGTGATCAAGGTCTGAATCCTCCTGATATCTGATAACTCTGGCTGGAAGAAGCGATAGGTGATGTTGCTCTTTTTAGGAGCCATGATGCTGAAGATTGAGTAGAGACAGGTGCTGATGACAATACTGAAGAAGTGGGCCACTGAATGGCTGGTGCAAGTGATAACTGAAGCAGATAGCTGATGAAGACAAGTCAAAACTGAAGATGGGGTCAAAACCAAAACCAAATGAAGATGGATACCCTGAAACACAAATAAGCAAATGTCAATATGATGCAATGATTATGTATGCAAATGAAATGCAAGGGTCTGTGACTGAGCTAGATCTGATCAAAATGCCCTGATATAGGTCCAAGTGTGTTCAAGAATTCCAGTTGGAGGTCTATAAATCCAGTAACCAAAGTAGGGGGCTCAAATAAAGAGCCACATGTCCAGGGTTTAGAATCACAAGAACTGTCCAAAATGGAGCACTCTTAAACAATCAAAGTAACAGGGTATTCTGAGGTCAAGGTACCTGCAAACCTGTAAACAGCCCAACCCCCTCACAGGTGGTGTTCTAAAACAAGGATCCTCAGACTTGGATCAGTTATGAGAAGTGTAAACACTTCTAACCCGGAGGTACAGTGTTTACAATAACCATAAATGTTCCTCCTCTAATTCACCTCAGTTTCTGAAGGTCAATACTAAAGGTCATCCAGACTTAGCAGGCTTCCCAGATAGCCCTAGCATTGCAGGAAATCTGCAACACAGAGTTCTCAAGAAGAAACCCATATCTGAACCGTGTTTCATATTCCCGCACCAGACCAAAATGGAATGGGAAAGAATATGATTCACTCTAGCCTAGGTGTCACTCAGGTCCCAGGTATAGGACCTTAACTCTCAATGGAACACCCACCCACCAAAGCAAAACCAGATCCAGCCAGACAACATGACAGTATGATATAGTGCAAAAGCAATAAAGAAAGCAGTAAAGCAAACTGTACATAAAGCAAAATAAGTACAAATATACAAGCACAAATAAGCACATGACACCCCAGTAAACACAAATCAATCAAGCGCTAGGAGGAACCCACAAAAAGAACCAGAGATTCTGGGTTCGTTCCCCAGCAGAGTCGCCAAGCTGTCGCTCCCGACAAATGAAAATGGATCAGATTAAGGTACAGACGCGAACGGTCGGCGAGAGGGACAATGAGAACACACAGTCATGAACTCACTGGAGATGAAAAGAGTCGCCAGCTAGGCATTTTTATCCCGGAGGAAAGGCAATGCTGCATAGACCTAGAAAAAAGATGGATAAGACGGTTGCGAACCAGAGAGACTGAGAAAGGGGGTTGGTTACAACCTGGGAAGGTATTAGCACCCAGATTGTCCGCCGTACTCGACGGGATCCACGCTTAGAAGATTTGTGTTTTAAAGGGGTAGTGCCAGTGCAATTTGTGTATCAAAGCTGGAGAAGAATGCAAGTGTCAGTGTAAAAGAAGTGTAAAGTGTATAAGAGAAGTGTCAGTGTGAGAACATGGATGAAATGCTCAAGATAATGAGGCTTAAAGAATAATGCTGGAAGAAGGGGGAATATACAGAGACTTTTGTTCGATAACCGTTAAGTTATGCCTACGTATCCTCTCGTGCAATGAGGAAGTCAGAACACCGTAGTTCGACCCAAAGAGACTGAAAGATGAATTGACTTGTGAACTGCTTACTTGTCTATGCTCAAGTGTATGATCTGTCTGGCACAGATGCAAACTGTCTTGCATTAGACGGAAGAAGCAAGTTCTCGTTTATGAGTGAAGGTGATGAGAAAAGAATCCCGAAGGAGACGATTATTGTTTGTTTTTGAGTTTTCAATCTTTTATTGCTTTTTGAAGTTTGTCATAAGTTAATGAGCTTAAGCCTAAACCAATGGATTTAGTAAACTCATCACATCTTCCCTCTGATTAGGGGTAATGAGAATACCTTAAGTGTGAAGTCAGATTCTCACACTTAAACACCTTTGGTGTAGGATTAAGATCATTAACCTACTTGTGATTAATTAGATGTTTTTGTTGTTTTTGTTTAGTGTTAAGTAATGAAATTAAGCCATAATCAGGGATTAAACAGACTCATTACACCATCCTAAGAGAAGGATAATAGATGAGAATGTTTAAGCTGAGGAAAACTCCTCAACTTAATCCATGGTTAGGGATTAAAATCATGACAAAACAAACCTTTATTTAAGTGGATTTTATTTAATGATATGATGATGAAGTGGATTTTATGATTTGTAAGACAACTTGAGGGGGACTTGTCCATTAACACTAGGGTTAGTCCTTCTTAACCAATTAAGGAAGAATTAGAACCCTAATGCAAGGCCCAAGTTACAAGTGTGATGTCTTGATGATTATTAGATGGATTGATTAAAGGAGTTAAACACATTAAGGGTTTAACACTTAGGATTAAAGTTATTCACTCCATCCTAAGAGAAGGATGCAGGCATAAGCTTAATCACAAAGCCTTAAAGCCTTTAGGGTTTAGTCCCTGATTATGAGGTAAGAAGAGAAGACTCAAAGAGACACAAAGGTAAAACTAAGAGGGGAGACTAATCAAAACCCTAATCATTGTCATACATGGTTGTTCCTAAGGTTTGTGAGGTTTTCAAGAGGAGTCTTCAATGGAACCACCAGGAAGCAGATGAAAGGATCAAGAGAAGCAAAGTGACTTGCTTCATTCAAGAAGTCAAGTCACTTGAAGAAAGAAAGTGGGAAGAAGAAGAATGAGCAAGCTCAAACTCAAACACACATAGAAAATGCAGCAATGGATGCAAGAGAGATGAAAAGAAAAGTTATGAGAAGTGAAGGCAAATTCACTTCTCAACCTCACTTACCACCTGAAATGTTAGAAAGAAAAGCAATGCAATGCTAAATGAGATGAAATGATATGATGAAGAACAAAACCAGAAGCATGTTGATGATGATAATGATGTTATGAGATGCTACAAGCATGAGACAAGGCATGGAGATGTTCATACAAGATCATGGATGCAAATGATGCAAGTTAAGGAGCATGATCTTACATGAAAAGTTATGAAACACACATGGCAAACAAGATGGCAAATATGGGATGCAATGATCAAACATGCTTTCTATATGTCTTAAGATGTCAAATGAATCAAATGGATGCTTGAAATGTCATGGCAAGTCATGTTATGCAAGAGAATGCAAAGGGGATGCAAATGGAAGCCCAAATTAGGGTTTATGGATCAAACAACCAACAAAAACCAAAAACAGAAGCAAACCCTAAGATAAAAAATGGAAAATGCCACACAAAGAAACCCTAATCCTATACTAAACCAAGGTCCAAAGGGGAGGCTCCAACTCTTAACCAATCTCAAGTTATGAATTTTACAAGTTATTAGGGTATTTAGGGCTCCTAAACAAAAGAAATGTCAAACAAATTGAAAATGAGGAAACAAATCATGGCCATTTAATCCTAGAAACTACATGCTAAACACAAAACAAAGCAAGAAGAATCAATGTCTAACTCTTCTTAGATAGGCAGAAATGAATTTTTGAACTTTGGATCAAATTAATGCACAAAAAATGATTTAATTCAATGAAAAATTCTCAACATGCATCAAGATCAAAAAAAGAAATTTGGTTTGAAGGTTGGACAATGTTTCTAAATGTCTTAGAACATTTCATGAATTTTTTGGTGATTTTTAAATACCTAAAAGTATTTTTAATTAATTAATTTCCATTAATCAATTAAAAATAATCTTTTAAATATTTAAAAATACTTTTTTAATGGTAAAAATAAAAATGAAAATATTTTTGGGTCTTGAAAATTATTAAAACTCATGAGAAAAAGTTTCATAATTTTTAGATATTTTTTACTATTTTAAAATAATTGTGCAATTTAAATGAAAAGAAAATGAATTAAAAAATGAATAAAATGAAAGTAATCAGAAAGGGTGGCCAGGATTGAGTCTGAGTTTAAATGGATTGACCACGCGCCAGATCCAAGGGTCCTGGTTGCTTCTGAGTTAATTAATTAAATTATGATTAATTAAACTTAAACACGTGGATTAGGGCTAATCAAACAAATCTGGACCACACACACACGCGGGAGGTCAACGCTTTCAACGCATCCAACGGTCCAAATTCAAATGGGAATTAATTACATGATTAGGGCACAAATGACTTTCAGGTGGCCGGAGAAGACTTCCGGTCGTCTTCTCCGGCCAGCATCTCCCCTGAAAATCCCCAAAACCTCAAAAACCTAACTAAAATGAAATCTAAGAATTGGGAAATGATCCCCACTCACTCACGAATCAAAACCCTCACTCAAAACAAATTTATTCTTCCTAACAAGGCTGAATCGAAGCAAGAAAGAATTAGGGCACGCAAGTTTCAGAAAGCAATTAAACTCTCATTTCATCACCATTTCAAAAACTAAAAGCATATTCATGATCAGGAAGACATGTAGAACAAGTTTAAAACAAAAGAAATGATTTCTGGAAAAATATTTTTCAAGCTACCTGAGATTCGAAGCTTTCACTCTGATGACTTTCTGGCCACTTCCTTCAGTGCAATCCACTCCACTTGACCCTCTGGTGATGCTTGAATGCTCAAGAGGAATTTATGTTGGCTGGATGAGGAGTTTGACAAGCTTCTGCTCAAGCTCAGTCAGAAATGGCAGGGATGATTCAGGCAGTTTCAGGCCATTGTGAGTGGTTCTTTGTGATCCAGATGGTGAGTGGAGAAGCTTTGTAAAGTTTGTTTGGATGTTTGTAAGCTGTGGAAGGTGATTCGAAGAGAAATGCAGGCTGAGGTGAAAATGGTAAAGTGGCTTTGTGGTTGGTTTCAGGCCTGGCTCTTGGCTGGTTTCTTCTCAATGGATCATGGTGAGTTGAAGTGTGGAAATGGTTTGGATGTTTTGTGGCTGGGCAGAGAGATTCGAAACAAAATGCAGCTAGGGTGTGTTTTGTGAATGTGATGCTGTGAAGAGTTTCAGCATGGCTTGGTATATGAAATGGCTTGCAAATGAAAAGTATAAACTAATCCAATTGGCTGGATGATGTGACATGGCCTGCTGTGATAGGTAAGTTTGCTTTTGCAAAATGTCAACCTTTTGTGTAAGAGAAGTATGGTGAGGTGCTAGCTTGGTACAAGGGCTAGGGGCTGCGCAGCATGGTGTGGTGAGAGAGCTAGCAAGGTCAGCATCCAAGGTTGCAAGTTGTAGGAAGTGTGATGAGTGCTTTTGCAAGTTGTCACCTTTTGAAATTTCATGAAAAATGCCTTGTTACATGAACTAAACACATGTGATTTTGGTTCAATTCTGACTTTTTAGGACATGTAGAACGTTTAGGTCATGGTTTGAAGTGAATTAGAGGTTACAAAAGGCATTGGCTCATGGTTTTGCAAAATTCACATTTGAAGCATGCTTTGAAAATCAATGATTTTTGGCAACTTTGTCACACCATAACTTTTGATCCAAGAAGAGTTTGATCATGTTCTTGTACTTTTTGAAAAGGGAAAGATGAGATCTACAACTTTCATGACCAAGGTTTTTCCATTTGAAGCATTTTGGACCAAGGATCAAGGCTTGAAAAATGACCTAAAATGAAGCATTCTTGAAAAGTCAACTATGCCCAAAAAGTCAACATTTGCAAAACTTCCAAATTCTTGATTTCTATGAACTTAAACCTTCTTCCATGATCAAATAAAGATCATATACACTCAAAATGATGAAGATCACCCATTGGTTGGGCCATTGGGGGCCTCAGATGCCCTGATTTTGCACTGACTTGTCTGAAAAGTCAACCCTTGATCAGATGACTTCCCCATGGAATTTCTTCATGAAAATTGATATGCATACTCCCTATACCATATAGAGACCAATGGAAACAAGAATGACCAAAAAATTTGGAGTTATGGCCTCTGAAACCAAAACCCTAATTTTAGGTCAACTGTGCAGTCAAACTTGGCTCTGCATCCATCCAAACCCTAGTTCTTGTGATTCTTTGGAAATTTTGACTTTGAGAGGATATAATATGATGCTTGAACACACATGGACCCCTTTGAAGTGATTGGTGGCCTTTGGAGTGGCTCAAGAAGCTCTTGGATTGCTCAGATCACAAACCCTAGGTGCAGATGACTTAGAACCAATGCAGTGACTCAAAATTGAGATATGAAGTGATATGATTGTGTTTATGCATATGAGAATGATCACAAACCATGGTGAAATGGGTGAGGGCAAATTTGGGGTGTTTACAGTTGCTCCATCTATTTTTCCAGTCAACTTCGGCATTTTTCGAACCTTAACATGTTATGCATACTGCTGCTCAAGCTACTTATCAGAATTCTCCTTTCGTGTACCATGATGCTGGTCCACAAGCTGAAAGTCATGTTGAACCTGGATACATGGATGAAGTTAGAGAGAAATGTTTGACTCTTGAGAAGAGGGTAAGAGGTTTAGAAGGAAAAGATGTCTTTGGTGCTGCTTCAATAGACATGTGTTTGGTTTATGACTTGGTAATGCCTGATAAGTTCAAAGTTCCTGAGTTTGAGAAATACAAGGGGCATACAAAGATCCATTTGTTGATGTATTGTCGTAAAATGGTTGCACGTGCCAAGAATGACAAGCTTCTTATTCACTGTTTCCAAGATAGTTTGAGTGGTGCTTCTATAATATGGTATATGGGACTTGAGAAGAACCATATCCAGAGCTGGAAGGATTTATCTGATGCTTTCGTAAATCAGTATAAGTATAATCTGGACATGGCACCTGACCATCGTAAACTTCAAAACATGTTTCCGAAAGAGAGAGAATCATTCAAAGAGTACGCTCAGCGCTGGAGAGAGCTAGCTGCTCAAGTAGAACCAGCTTTGATTGAAAAGGAATTAACTGGTTTGTTCATGGACACTCTTCAATCGTTCTTTAGGAAAACAATGGTAGGAAGTGTATCATCTAGTTTTGCTGACCTAGTCACTATTGGAGAAAGACATGGAAAAGGTATCAAGAAAGGTAAGAATACCAACACTGAATCTTTTAATGCTGCAAGAAGGTCTCATGGGAACTTTCAAAAGAAAAGAGATGGTGATGCATATACTGTTTTAAAAGAAAGGAAACCTTATCGCGAGCAACAATGATATTTTCAACCATATGTAGTTGCAGTTTCTCCTGTTGTTAAGGCTCAACCAACTCAAGCCCCTCGTCCTACTGTTGGATAAAATCAAAATCGCAATAGGCCAAACTTTGATCCTATTCTGATGACCTACACTGAGTTGTACCCTTCTTTGATTAAAAATGGTTTGATTACTACTAGGTTCCAGATCCTCTTCCAGCTAACTACAGGACTGATCTTCAGTGTGAGTTTCATCAAGGTGGAACTTGTCATTGTCGCTCCCTGGATTTCCATCCTGGTATAAACGCGAAAGTGGCGCGGAAAAAGGTAGAGTCGCCAGCCAGGCATTTTTATCCCGAAGGAACAGGAATGGTAATGCTGCATAAACCGAAGAAAAGAAGAGGAAGGACACAGGTCATGCGAACCCAAGAATCTGGGTTCGGGAGTCGGTTACGACCTGGGAAGGTATTAGCACCCCAGATCGTCCGCTGTACCCGACGATATCCACGCTTGCAAAGAAATTTGTTTGAAATGGTGAAGAAATGAAAGTTGCTGCAAAACTGAAACTGAAACTGGATAAGAAAGAAAAGAAAGGGGGAAAATGTAGGGAAAATAAAGATTGTGCTCGAACGGGCCCTATCCCGCTGCCTACATACCTCATCTGGACAATGAGGATCAGAGTCGTTGTAGTTCCCCTAACTAGGGGTGGAAAATATTGCTTGTGAATTAAGGCTTGAACTGCCTATGTCAATGCTCAGGTGTTGCAGGCTCGGATGACAAGTGCGTAACTGTCTTTCAAAATGACAAGTAGGAGCAAGTTCATGTACGGAGCGAAAGTGATGAGAAAAGAAATCCCGAAGGAGACGCTTATTGTTTGTTTGTGTTTTTTTATGAGTTTTTTAAGAGTGTGGCACAAGAGAATGAACTCAAACTCTTTTCCATGGAATGTGTACTTGCTACTACATTCCAAGATGGAATAATAGAACAAGCACACCAAGTAAGGATAATTTATCCAAGACTTGTTTCCAAGGGCGAGGGCCTAATTTCATTGACTTGTTGAATTTATTAGATGTTTTAGTGATTAAAAATGAAGAAGTATTTTTTAGGATTTTTCTTGATGAAGATGACCTCATGATCCGACTTGTGCATCATGCTAGACAAATGCACTATTCCAAGATGGAATGAATACATATGCCCCATGGAATAAGACTATTACACAAGAAGTCACTTCTTTCTTTATTGATGTTTTTTAGGTTTTGTTTTGAGATGAGAAGAGAAAGAACCAAAAGGAGCAAAAGGCAAAAGTCTGATGAGAAAAGACTAAACCTAAAGTTATCATGAAAAAAGTGGTCCTAAGGTTAGTGAGGTTTGAACTCTATCCTAAGAGAAGAAAGAATCAAAGGAGGAGCAAAAGAAAGAAGAGGAAAGCTAGAGAGTAACTTACTCCTCTAAAGGAGATAAGTTGCTCCTAGTGGGGAAAGATAACAATTGAATCACATGATGGCATAAGGCACATCAAAAACCACAAAGTAGAAAGAAAATAAAAAAAGAAAAGATGAAGAGTTGAAATGTGGATAAACATTCACACTTCATTTACCATGAGCCCCTGAAATGTTAGCAAAATTCCAGCATATATTCATCAACACAATCATGGAATTAGCATGCTCAAAGTTCTAGAAAACCGAGTCAAACAAACATGCCAAGCTTTGCACATACATGAGTCTACGTGTCGAGAAGAGGAAGGCATACATCAACCAACAAGCAAATCACCCTAAACTAGCATATTCAATGATCATACAATGATCCATGACAATTAAGACAAGTAAGGGGATCAAACAAGCTCAAAATAGCTCAAAAATGTAACTCTGCTTCAATGTTAACCGGTTAACGCTTTGGTTAACTGGTTAACCAGTCCAGACCTGCAGAAAAACAGCACAGAAATAGGTGCGTTAACCTGTTAACCAAAGCGTTAACCGGTTAACACTGTGAAAACATCAGTAAAAACCTGCAAAAAATTAGCTCAAACCCTACTTATTCAAATAATTCCACACCAGACCAGCAAACAATAAGCATGAAATAAATGGATCAATTCACATTAATCACTACCATTAAGCTCATGAACATTAACACGAGGATCCGATCACAAATCAACCAATCGTTTCAAGCAAAACAAGAAAATACACAAGCACATGGTGGATCTAAGCACAAGCATGCAAATAAGCTAAAAAAACAGAGCTAGATCTGAATTTAACCAACCTACAAAGTCGAGGTATGCTTTGGTAATTGTTGTTTGATCTAGAAATGAGGAAATGCGCGGAAAACTTCGAAGATCTAGTGCTAATCTTCACACATCATGCAAAATAAATGCAAGCAAAGGATCTTGATGCAGAATTTTGGCTCCAAAAGCACTTCTAATCTCCAAACCAAATCTGAACCAAGTAGAGAAACCAGCAAATTGATGCAAATAAGCTATGGATGGAGGTCTAGTTCCAAGATCTATAAGCTTTAAGGCAAAGTCTTGTGATCTTCAAAGAGGAACTTTGAGAGATTTCGAAAATTGAGAGAAAAAAGTGAGAGAATGGTGAGAGAGATAAAAAGTTCAGAAAAAATAAAGAGGAGTGAATTATGAGAGAGCTCTCTCTTGGTTTGGAGGGAAATGGAATAAATATGGTTCAGGTTTGGGGCCCAAAATTTTGGTTTGGGATCCAAAAAATATGGTTTGGGATTAGCTTAGAAAGTGATTAGGATCTAGCATTGGAATTAGGCTTGGATAAATGCTCTAGATCCTTCTCCATAATTCAAAATGAATAAAAATCAGAAACTTGAAAATTGGAGCCAAAAACACATGCTGAAAATTGCTGCTGGAATTCAAAATTCGCAGCCGTTAACCGGTTAACCAAAGCGTTAACCGGTTAACGCCAGTGAATTTTGAATTCTCCCTCCTTTTGGTGGGAAACTTCCATAATAACCCGGCGCCAACCGTTTTGATCTAATTTTGATCCTCAATCTTTTTTAGGGCTTTGACCATGATACTAGGCTTGTGTAAAAGGTCTTGTGAGCTTCTTGCCAGGTCACCATGCTCTTGACTTTAACTTGTAATGCTTCGAATCTCCCGGATGATTGATCATACGCCTTATGCTAGAACATGCGAGTGTTATGCTTCATTTTTTTATGCAAAATGCTAAGGATATGACATGCTAATGATGATTATGATATGATGATGATGCTAAAAAGAAGAGGGCAAATTTGGGGTGTTACAGCTGCCCCTATTCAAGCAACTGTTAATATGAAAAAGGACGGTAGCACGACTATCGACCGTTCAAGATAAACTGGTGGTTGAATACCAAGAAGACCTGAATTTTTCACTCTGCTAGAGAATGCAAGTAATGGGAAATAAACCCAATCAAATGACGCTCTGGATGATGGGAGCCAGGACGAAGCAGACGAGCTCCTTCCAAATTGGATTGTTACTTCGGATAAGACAAACTTAGACAGACGAGTCTTCTTCAAGCCAACATGTTACGCCAGGAACTGGACATACGAGCCCTCTTCAAATAAACCTGTTACGCCATGAGCGGACATACAAGCCCTCTTCAAATAAACCTGTTACGCCAGGAACTGGACATACGAGCCCTCATCCTACATTTTACAAATAATGTATGACTTGAGACAGACGAATCTCCTTTGGATAACCCTGTTACACCAGGAACAGGACATACGAGCCCTCTTCAAATAAACCTGTTACGCCAGGAGCGGACATACGAGCCCTTTTCAAATAAACCTGTTATGCCAGGAACTGGACATACGAGCCCTCATCCTACATTTTACAAAAAATGTATGACTTGAGACAGACGAATCTCCTTCGGATACCCCTATTACGCCAAGACTGATGATACACTTAAGTCTGTGGGATAGACATGCATAATCAGGATAGACGAACCCTCTTCATATATCCTCTGTGGATATATGGTCCAAGACAGACTAGCCTTTTTCAGATAACCTGTTACGCCAGGTGCAACATTAGGATTTGACGAACCCTCTTCACAGATCTTGCGTAGATAAGTGGTCTCTGAGACAGACGAACCTCCTTCGGACACCCTGTTACTCCAGGACCGGTAACCATTTTGATGTTTAATCCCACCGTCAAGACTGCAAACCTCTTCAAGACAGACGAGTTTTGGATGATCATCAAGAGAACACAAATGAGTGCCATACGTCAATGCTACAAATGAATATCAGACGATGATCTAAGAAACACAAACGAGCGCTTCAGGAGATGATATGGACGAATATCAGTCACTAGTACAGACGAATACCAGAAATCCAACACAGACGAGCATTTGGAGTAGCAATGCATACGAGTACCAAAAATCCAACATAGACGAGCATTTGGAGTAACAATACAGACAAGTATCAGAGTGATTATCAAATCAGTATTCATATGGATATAAGCTAACACAGACGAGTGTGGGGGTTGATACAGACGAGTATCCCAAACAATGCAAACGAGATTCAAACAGATAACAAACACAAATGAGTGTTGGGGAGTGCATACGAGCATCAAACAGATACCAAAAACAGCCGAGTGCGGGACGTTGCAGACGATCAATAAACAGATTTCAAACACAGACGAGTATTGAGGCGTGCAGACGAGCAACGAACAGATGTCTGATAAGAACCACAACTCTTCCGGGGAGGATCAAAAGAAAAATAATTCACAAAAGAGCGAGTGCTAAAGAACGCTGACGAGCATCCAACAGATATCAACCACAAACGAGTGTTGTGAAGTGCAGATGAGCAACAAACAAATACCAAACACGGACAAGTGCCAAGTAATACATACTAGCATCACGCAGACATCAAACACAGACGAGTGTTGGGAAGTGCAGAAGAGCAACAAACAAATACCAAACATGGACGAGTGCCAAGGAATGCAGACGAGCATCACACAGACATCAAACACAGACGAGTGATGGGAAGTGCAGACGAGCAACAAAAAAATTACAAACACAAACGAGTGCAGGGGAATGCGGATGAGCAACTATCAAACATCAAACATAGACGAGTGTTGGGGATGCAGATGAGCAAAATGCGAGCATAGACGCATGTCAGGAAATGCATACGAGCATCAAATAAAGCGCGAGCACAGAAGAGTTCCAGGAAATGCATACGAGCATCAAATAAAGTGCCCTGATTGGCAACAATAATCACGACTCAGCAGGGGAGAAATAGGTCAAGAGGCTTTGATGATGCTTATCTCTAGCTGGGGAGATGAATACCTATTTGTATCATCACATTGGCCAAAAATAAATTGGCAACTTCTCTGGGGAATATTTCAACGATAGGAGTAAATCCCGGTCATGAATTCTGCGGGGGATAACCGCCTTCAGACTTGGCTGGGAATGCTTGGTCAAGACTCTAGCTGGGGAGAGAATTCTGAAAATTTTGACTCTGTGGGGAAACCAGGCGCACAGCTGCTCGCTGGGGATAATTTCGCTTGTGGAAAGATACTCATCTTGGGGATGAAAGCTCTTTAATTTGCCTTGGAATTCTGTTGGGGAAATGTCCAAGATATCCTGGAAATACTTGGTTGAGGAATGAAATGTGAACAAATGTCTGCACTACTTTGTCACACTGGCCAAAAATAAATTGGCGAACTCACTGGGGATATGTTAACGATGGGAGTAAATCCTTATCATTAACTCTGCGGGGAAATGATGATCTTCCGACCCGACTGGGGAAAACGCTTGGTCAAATAACCTTTTCTAGGGAAAGAGTTCTGACAGATACAACTCTGTGGGGAATTAGGCATCCAAACTGCTTGTTGGGAATAGCCCATTCTGACACAAAGACTCTGCTTGGGGATAAACCTCTTCGATTAGGTTTGAAGTTCTGTTGGGGATTCCACTTGCTCTAGCTCAACTGGGGATTACTCTCTGCTTGGGGAAATACCGCATCACCCTACAAAACCTGCAACAACAGTATACACACATGTGCCCCGGGGACTTGAATGGTATGATCTATTCATCCATTGTCACCCAACACTCAAAGATAGTTTTAAATGTTTCCCTGCAATGTCGATTTTCTCAGAAAAATCAACATGTTTCGAATTCTACATTGTTTTTGCCAAAAATTCAGGACATTTTTGCAAACAAAGTAAACACAACGCAACACGGCTTTTGACTGAATGTTTATTCATTTAATGGCCTCTGAATAGGTGAAGTTTTACATCAGGAAGCAACTACCTGGAAAGAGGTAGCTACCATAAAATTGAGAAAAGAAACTATCCTAATGGCAATGTACACGGCATTCCAATGAGTTTCCTTCCTGCTATGACCAACATATCTTCAAGACTTTTAATTCTTTCCTTTGCTTTCCGAAGAAGATGAGGGGACTGATTCATATCCTTCTGATATTGCTAGACTGTTTGAAACGGTGATTTGGTTCAAATTACCTGGATCGCAGTTGTTCGCTTATTCCCTTGTTTTGCGTGGATCGCCCTTTCGGGTTTTCAATCCACCGGGATACCCTTTTTTGCCTGAGTTGTCCGATGTGGCTTTTCAACTTAGAGGGTGTACACTTTTTTTCCTTAATTTTTTCCCGAGCTTTTTATTCTGTTTTTAGCTCGCCGGGATGCCCTTTTCTTGCCTGGACTTTAATTCTGTTTTTGTGTCCAATGGGTCTTTTTATGCGAAGTATTTTTTAACTGCGTCCGAGTTAATAGGGGATTGAAAATCTTCTCCATCCATAGTAGTGAGCATCAGTGCCCCACCTGAGAAAACTTTCTTCACTATGAATGGGCCTTCGTAGTTTGGGGTCCACTTGCCCCTGTGATCTGAACCTGGAGGAATGATCCTCTTGAGTACAAGCTCACCTACTTGATACTCTCGAGTACGTACTCGTTGGTCGAATGCCCGCGTCATTCTCCTCTGATAAAGCCGACCATGACAGATAGTCGCTAATCTCTTTTCCTCAATTAGACACAACTGATTAAATCGAGCACGTACCCACTCAGCCTCATCAAGCTTCACGTCCATCATCACACATAATGAAGGCATTTCTACTTCCATAGGCAAGACTGCCTTCATGCCATACACCAAGGAGAATGGAGTTGCCCCGGTTGACGTCCTGACTGACGTTCGGTACCCATGCAGCGTAAATGGTAACATCTCATGCCAATCTTTGTAGGTGACAACCATCTTCTGCACATTCTTCTTAATATTCTTATTGGCTGCCTCTACCGCACCATTCATCTTTGGCCGGTAAGGAGAAGAATTGTGATGTTGAATCTTGAAGTCCCGGCACAGTTCTGCCATCATCTTGTTGTTTAAATTGGAACCATTGTTAGTGATGATTCGCTCAGGCACTCCATATCTGCAAATGATGTCTCTCTTCAGAAACCTAGCTACCACCTGGAAAGTGACATTGGCATACGATGTTGCTTCAATCCATTTGGTGAAGTAATCAATCGCAACCAAGATGAAACGATGACCATTCGAAGCAGTAGGCTCTATCTTCCCGATCATGTCAATGCCCCGCCTAGAAAAGGGCCAAGGAGATGACATGACATTGAGCGGGCTAGGAGGAACATGCACCTTGTCTGCATAAATCTGGAATTTGTGGCATTTACGGGCGTACGAACAGCAGTCTGCATCCATTGTTAGCCAATAGTACCCCGATCTAGATAACTTCTTAGCCATTGCATGTCCTCCTGCATGAGTACCGAAGGATCCCTCGTGGACTTCCTTCATTAATAGGTCTGCTTCGTGTCTATCCACGCATCTGAGCAAGACCATGTCAAAGTTCCTCTTATACAGAACCCCGTCTGCATTCAAGAAGAAACTAGCAGCAAGTTGTCTCAAGGTCTTCTTGTCATTGGATGATGCCCCAGCTGGGTATTCTTGTTTTTCCAGGAAAAGCTTGATATCAAAGTACCAAGGTTTCTCATTAGACACCGCGTCTACAGAGAAAGCATAAGCCGGTACGTCAAGCCTGGAAATGTCAATCCTGGGCACATAGTTCCAACACAAGACCTTGATGGACGAAGAAAGAGTAGCCAATGCATCGGAAAATTGATTCTCATCTCGTGGTATATATTGAAGCTTAACCGTTGTGAAGAACGTCAATAGTCTTCTGGCATAATCCCTATAAGGAACTAAGTGTTCTTGATGTGTATACCACTTTTCGGTAATCTGGTTGATAACGAGGGCTGAATCTCCGAATATCTTGAGTGTCATAATCCGAAGATTAATAGCCTCCTCTATTCCCATTATACACGCCTCGTATTTCGCTTCATTGTTGGTGCAACCAAAAGTAATTCTGGCAGCGAAGGGAAAGTGAACACCTTCGGGAGTGATAAGAACATCACCAACTCCACGTCCATTGATATTGACTGCCCCATCAAACATCAACTTCCATTTGGATTCAGGGTCAGGCCACTCCTCCGGAAGTGGTTCCTCGCAATCTCTTGCTTTGAGGTACATGATGTCCTCATCAGGGAAATCAAACTTCATTGGCTAATAGTTGTCTTCAAGCGGTTGTTGTGCAAGATAATCTGACAATACACTTCCTTTGATGGCTTTCTGGGAAGTATATTGTATGTCATACTCTGTTAAGATCATTAGCTACCTTGCAACCCTTCCGGTTAATGATGGTTTCTCGAAAATATACTTAACAGGGTCCATTTTTGAGATTAGCAGTGTGGTATGGGTCAACATGTACTGTCTCAGTCGGCGAGCAGCCCATACCAATGTGCAACAAGTTTTATCGAGTAGTGAGTAACGGGATTCACAGTCGGTAAACTTTTTGCTAAGGTAATAAATAGCATGCTCTTTTCGACCAGACTCGTCATGTTGGCCTAGCACACAGCCCATCGACCCTTCTAACACAGTCAAGTACAAGATAAGTGGCCGTCCCGGAACTGGAGGCATTAGGATCGGAAGCTCCTACAAATACTCTTTTATCTTTTCAAAGGCTCTCTGACAGTCCTCATTCCACTTGACTGTTTGTTCTTTTCTTAAAAATTTTAATATTGGCTCGCATGTGGCAGTTAGATGAGATATAAACTGTGAAGTGTAGTTCAATCTCCCTAAAAACCCACACACTTCTTTTTCTGTTTTCAGTGCAGGCATGTCTTGTATTGCTTTTACTTGTGCAGGATCTACCTTAACCCCTCTCTGGCTAACAATGAATCCCAGCAATTTACCGGAACGCACCCCGAAAATGCACTTGTTTGGATTCAACCTCAATTTGTACTTTATCAATCTATCAAACAGCTTTTTGAGATTGACCAGATGCTCTTCTTCATCCTGGGACTTGGCAATCATATCATCCACATAGCATTCAATTTCCTTGTGTATCATATCATGGAACAAAGTTACCATAGTCCGTTGATACGTTGCCCCGGAATTCTTCAATCCAAAGGGCATAACTTTATAGCAGAATGTACCCCACGGGGTAATGAACGTCGTTTTCTCCATGTCTTCAAGTGCCATCTTGATCTGATTGTACCCGGAGAAACCATCCATAAAAGAAAATACCGAGAACTGAGCGGTGTTGTCTACCAACACATCAATGTGAGCTAAGGGAAAGTCATCCTTTGGACTTGCTCTGTTTAGATCCCGGTAATCGACGCACATCCAGACCTTGTCGTCTTTCTTTGGTACAGGCACAATGATAGCTACCCAAGGTGGGTAACTAGTTACAGCAAGGAACCCGGCATCCCACTGCTTTTTAACTTCCTTTAGTGGTAGCTTATGTACAACAATGTCAGTATCCAACCCTGGCATATCTTGATACGACCAGACGAAGATATCCACATATTCACGTAGCATACCAATCAATTCATTCTTTACCTCGGCCTACAGACTGGCTCCAATCTTTATCTCTTTCCTTACATCCTCAAACCCAATGTTGATGATCTCTATTTCTTCCTAATGGGGCTGAATGACCCTTTCTTCTTGTTTCAACAATCTAACCAATTCTTTCGGGAGTTCACAGTCTTCCTCAACCCCTTCATCAGCTTGGTAGATAGGATTGTCAAAGTCATGCATAGTCATAGCAGGAACGTTATCATAGGAATCCGAATGATCAACACTGCACAAATGATGTGCTTATTTCAGAATCTGTTCTTTCAAAAGAGACGCAAACACACAAAAACACTGGAAAGAAAAACATTGCCATTTTATTTGTTTTTGTGAAAAAATTTTAAAACGAAAGAAAAAGAATGCAATTTGCTTGAAAAATGTCCTTTATTTCATGGAAAAAGTAAATGCATTAAAACATGGTGGCCCTACAGGTGGATCCATGCACCTTGGGCAGAGTGCAGGATTTGACATGCAGTATGATAAAATGGAAACAAAGAAAATTACTTTGACTACCAAGTAACTTGAACAAAATCTTCAGCAGACTAGTTCTAAAGCTCCTCCCCAGGTACACATGGTTGAATCCAATTATCCAAGTCGTAGTCACTATCTCCTCCCGCATCTGTAGCACAAACGTTGTTATAGTCGAGCATTCCAGCACTTATGAATTCTATGGGCTTATCGCCTTGAGACCAGCTAGACTGACCAGGCTGATATCCAAGACCAAACTTGTCATCCTTCTTTTCCACTTCTAACAGCTTGCCCCATCCCTGGGCATTCCCGGATTGGACTACTTCCTTAGCTTGCTTGTAGGAGTAGATAGGAGTCCCTTCCTTCTCATGACCTTGAACTGCAGCAACCGGAGACAAGGTACTAGGATTGACCGTCTCAAAAGCCTGGAAAAGTGTTTCATGGATCTCCCCGTCCATTTCCACATACTTAAAGGTCGACAGATGGCTTACGAAAATATCTTCTTCACCGCATACAGTAACAACTTGGCCGTCTACCATATACTTCAACTTCTGATGCAACGTGGATGTTACTGCGCCAACAGCATGAATCCAAGGACGCCCTAGCAGACAACTATAAGCGGGTTGAATATCCATAACATAGAATGTACTCTTGAATACCTGAGACCCAATCTTTATCGGTAGCTCCACCTCCCCAAACACAGATCTTTGTGACCCATCAAAGGCTTTCACAATCAAATCACTGGGTCGCAAGACAATGCCATCAACATTCAACTTCATTAAGGCCTTCTTAGGAAGAACATTGAGAGAAGAGCATGTATCTACCAAGACATGTGGTAGAATAACACCCTTACACTCCATGGTGATCTGTAGGGCCTTGTTGTGATTACGTCCCTCAGAAGTGAGATCTCTATCTGTGAATCCCAACCCATGGTTGGCGTTCACACTGGCTACCACAACCTCCAATTGGTTAATAGTTATCTCCTGTGGTACATATGCCATTTGCAGAACCTTTATTAAATCCTCCCGGTGAGCTTGAGAACACATCAGCAGCGACAAAATGGATATCTTGGACGGGGTCTGATTTAGCTGTTCAACCACCTTATAGTCACTTTTCTTAATTATTCTCATGAACTCTTCAACTTCTTTTTCAAAAGTGCCTTGACTAGAAGCAGGAGTTGTCACCTCTTCAGTTGATATTTGTTTACCCTTAGCCTTTGTAGCAGCCTCAGCTTCGGGATCACCTCTAAGAACTTGAGGAGCAAAGAGACGCCCACTCCGAGTAAACCCACCAACTCCTCTGACATTCACAACAGTCGGGTCAATTGTCACTGCTTTACTTTCCACCTTCTGACCTTCTACATATACGTCTGAGCCATAGTGCCAAGGGATGGCCTTGTCATCAACATAGGGAACCGGTCCCGGAACAATAATGGTCACTGGACTCACTTCTGAAATTTAGATAGTCACAGGCTCTCTCCGGGAAGGAACCTCAGCAGGATCAAAGTAAATTGTCACTGTAGACACACAATCACTTCTGATGTCAACTCTGTCAAACTGTAGAGACCCCTCGTTAATCAAACACTACAGCCCAGCTTTCAACTCTCCACAACCATTAACTGAATTCAAACAACCCTCACAGTCAAAAACACAACCTGGGAATACCTGCCCTTTCAACAATTTGTCTTTCACCACTAACAACGAAGTATTCACTTCTTCCACATTCAGAATTAGGTTCAACCTCTCGCCACCATCAACAGCATTTATCCTGGACCCTCCATGATTTGGAATGGGGTTTGATGTAACATTTGGAGGCGGTGCGAAATTAATGGCTTTCGAGTCAATCAAGTCTTGGACCTTATGCTGTAATGCCCTACACTTCTCCGTTTGGTGCCCGGGAGCTCCTGAATGAAATGCGCATCTCGCATTAGCATCATACCCCACTTGAAGCTCTCCAGGTGGAGGTGGTGCTAATGTCCTCAACTGAACCAAGTTCAAGTCTAACAATCTCTGGAGTAGTGATGTGTACGTCATCGGGATGGCTTCAAGCACCCTGTTAGTTGGACGAGCTTATCTCTGTTGATAGGGTCTTTGCTGATAGTTATTGTGATGCGGATGTTGTTGTTGTTGATGTTGGGGTTGTTGCACAGGACTTGATGGAATGGTGATAGCTTCCACCTGCTCGTAAGATCCTCTGTATCCATGGCCCCGGCCTCGGTCGTACACAACATTAGTTTCTCCCTCCATTCTTCTTGGAGGTCCACTGAAATATTTTCTCACACCGCTTGAGCTACCTGCACCACTGTCTTGGATCTTCCCCATTTTCAAAAGAGTTTCAACCCTTTCTCCAGCTATCACGATGTCGTTGAACTTTGTCGCTAAACAAGACGTCAGTCTCTCAATAAACACCCCCTGTAGTATTCCCATAAACATGTCTGCCATTTCATTTTCTAACAAGGGTGGTTGTACTCGAGCAGCAAGCTGACGCCACCTCTGGGCGTACTCTTTGAATCCTTCTTTAGCACTCTGAGACATTGTCTGCAACTGGGTACGATTTGGAGCCATATCCAAATTGTACTGATACTACTTCACAAACGCCTCAGCTAAATCCTTCCAGCTTCGAATATTGACCCTGCTCAGCTTCATGTACTATTTCAAGGAAGCTCCTACAAGGCTATCCTGGAAGTAATACATCCACAGCTTCTCATCATCTGTATGTGCAACAATCCTTCCCACAAAGGAATGAAGATGAGTTTTCGGGCAAGCTGTTCCGTTGTATTTATCAAACGTAGGGACTTTGAACTTGTAGGGAATTCTCACCCCTGGCACTAAGCCCAGATCAGTGATGTCAAACCCTAGAGAACTCTGAGATTGAATGGCACGATTCTGCTTAGCCATTTCTTCAAATCTCATATTCATGTCAACCCCCTGGCCTTCTGCCTCATCCAGCAAAGTGAATTGTTCATCCTGCCCATCCATCTGCATGTTATGCACTCCATCATTGATAATAGTGACCCCTGGTTGCACCATAGGGATTTCAACATGACGGGCGCCATCCCCATTGCGATTACCTCCATCTGTTGTTCCATTGTTCCTGGCTTGATTGTTCTCCACCATTTCGCGCAACCGCTCTTGAGTTTGACCCATCCCAGCCATGAGGGTCATGAAATTGTCCATTCTTGTCCTTAAATCAGCCAGATCCGCTTGCATCTGCTCCATTGCTCTCTCTATGTTCACCTTCGTAGGGTATCTGTGTATAGTTGATTGTCTCTGAACCTTCTTAGGAACTATAGTGCCTGAAATGGCATAAACGTTAGAACACTGGAGAAATACCTGCAAAACAACAAACACATTATATGCATGCAATGTAAATATTCATGTTCCCATGTCCAAGCATTAATATGCCCCAGTTCTGGTATTTTGACAGAAAATACTCCAGATGACTTTTTGGAAACTGAATTTTCAAACTCTTTTGAGGAGTATTCAGACCCTGGTGGCTTCGAACCAACAACTTTGCTCATTCAGAAATGGTAACTGGAAAGTACCACTATATTACATGAACAAACTAACAACGACCAGAGTCATAAACATAAACAGAATTCCCAAAGGGGTATAATTCAATACAAAAAACAGAAAGATAAAGAAAGACTCCTACAACAAGCCTGTAGGTAGTCTGGATATAATCAAAAATAAACTAAAACCCTAGGCTAAAAGAAGATTCAGGTTCCCCTCTTCTGCAGCCCCCACCTGTGTCCAGTTCTTCTTGACACCTGCTCTCAACTTAAGATCCGCAATCTCCTTCATTGCTTCCTCCAAGGCTAGCTGGCTCTATACCAATTGCTGAGTCTTTTCCCTTCGTATTTTGTGAACTTGTTCTACCTCTTCTTTTCTTAGTACTTCTTCTGCTCCTGTTCTCTTTGGCCCTGTAACCAAGTAATGGACTGACGAGCTTCTCTAAGAGTCTTCACAATCTTCTTATGCTCCGCTTCTCTTTTTGACTCTGTTAGACCCAATCTCTAAAATTGAGCTTCTCTCCCAGCAAACGCCTTTTCCTTAGCTTCTAAGGTAGCCTGCATCTTCTGTAGCTTTTCTTCTACTTCTTGCTTAGCGTGATTGGCACGGTGATACAAGCTAGCCATTTCAGAATTCTCTATCCGAACCTCGTGCAACTGAGCTTCCAACTTCTTGTAATCTTCAAGAGAAACAATGGTTTGTGCTAGTACCCCTTTCGGATATAATGGAGCCTCAACCGAAAATGGAAGGAAGAAGGTATCGACCCTACCTTGTATCCAAGCAGCGAAAGAGGGATGAGTCTTAGTGTCCACCTTTCCAAATTCTTTCTTTCCCTTACTCAATCTCACTGCCCAAGCCTGAAACGCCTGAGTGACTAGCTTCTCATTCCCTTCCAATGGTGCATACAGTGATTCAAAAATTTCTTCAGCAGAGGGAGGATCTTTCAAAGAGTAGCCAAATTGTTTCTAAACCAGCATGGGATTATAATTAATCATCCTTTTCCTACCCAGCAAAGGTACATTGGGAAACTCTCCACAACTGATAATCATCTATTTTCCCAATAAGTCTCTATTACTCCCCTAAGCTATATCAGCTGAGGTCAACCCCATCAATCTTCTAGCCCATTTCCACTCTTGCTTCATATCTTTGAACGGTGCTGACTTTGGAAGTTGTTTAGCAAACCAGTTAGCGAATAAGGGCGCACAACAGTTTACAAATCCCTTTCTTCTCTCGTTCCTGTAATGAACATTATAGTAAAAATATCCCAACAAAGTAGTGTAAACACCCCAAATTTTCCCTCACTCTTTATCACACCATGGCTTGTGATATTTCTTTTTTTGTTTTAACATAAGCATTACATCTCATATTGCATTTTTGTTTCACTGCATAGTTCAAGTTCATCTGCATCTAGGATTTGTGATCTGAGCAATCCAAGAATCCATCTGAGCCATCCCAAAGGTCTCAAAGCTTTCCAAGAGGGTCCATGTGTGTTCTATCATCATATTATGCTCCCCAAAATTCATGAAAGTCAAGAGATCACAAGAACTGGCAAAGGCATGGAAGCAGAGCTAGGGTTTTCACTACACAGATGACCAAAATTAGGGTTTTGGTTTCAGAGGCATTAACTCCAAATTTTTGGTTCATTCTTGTTTCTAATGGTCTTAATATGTTATAAGTATCATGTGTACGAAGTTTGATGAAGAAATTCATTGTGGAAGTCATTTGTTCACTGGGTAACTTCCTGAGCAAGTTAAGTCAAAATCAGGGCATTTGAGGCCCCCAAAAATGGAACCAAAGGGGTATTTTCATCAAATTGAAGTTCAATGATCTTTATTTGATCTTAGAAGTGGTTGGAAGTTCACAAAATTGAAGAATTTTGAGCCAATTGCAAACTTGCCATTTTTGGAAATGACTTGAAATGCAAACTTTCCATTTTGGGAAAGATTTTCAACCTCCTCTTTCATGACCAAAAATGCTTCAAATGAAAAATTCTTGGGCATGAAAGTTGTAGATTAGGTCTTTCCCTTTTCAAAAAGTACAAGAACATGTCTTGATTCATCCTAGAACTCAAGGTATGGCCTTTCAAAGTTGGCAAAAATCACATAATTTTCAAGTTCATGCCAAAGAGGGAATTTTGCAATTTTACTTGCCAAGCATTCTAATGACCTCTAATGTGCACAAATATGTTATAAAATGTCAAAGAAGCTTCAAAAGATCAGAATTGGACTTTGAATCTAAGGTTTTCATGGCTTGTGATCCAAGAAACACCAAAGAGGGAAAGTTGCAAAATCTATGCCATCTCATGATTCAAGCCTTCCAGCTCATCAAATTCAATCCCATGGCCATCCTTGATGCAAGATGAGGCCAGACACCCCATGAAAATACCTCTGACCCGTGTCATGCTTCAAGTACACATAATCTTGACTTTTTGCATTTTGGCCCATACCAATCAAACTATGCCACACCAACTCTCTGAACCAATCAGAATACTTTATGCAAACATCATGGACCTCAAACATCACAACACACAAGCCTGAAAACCTCTCAAAACTCAGATTGCCAAAAATCACCTCATACCTTCATCTCTTCGAATCACACTGCACAACCAACAAACTTTGTTTCTTTCTTCACCAATCAACTCAAAAACACCCAAGGATTATTTTCCACCCTTCACCATAGCCTGAAACACCCCACAACACAAACACGATTTCTCACTCCTCAGAACTGAAACTCACAAAGGAGGCCATTTAAACTCCATTCAAGCTTTCTAGAAGCATCAGAGGGATCATTGGAGGCATTTTGCACAAAGGAAGTGGTCAGAAAGCTCCAGATTGCAAAGCTTCAACTCAGGTAGCCATGATGAACATTTTTTCCAGAACTCTTGTTTTAAGTTTCTAAATGATTCTACATGTTTAGCTGGTCATTGTGATATGTTTATTTTTTAAAATGATTGAGAAATGAGCATGTATTGTTCTTCTGAAATGTTTCCCGTGAATTTGTTCTTGCTTCGATTCATCATGTATGCATGAAATAAATTGTTTTTGATGGTCGATTCTTGATTATTGATGCTTTGGGAGTGATTCTGGAGAGTTGGGAGGCTTTTATGGCTTGTGGAGAGAGTTAGAGAGAGGACCTTGCCGGAGAAGACGACCGGAACACTGTTCCGACCGTCTGAAAGTGATTAGGGCTAATCTCATTTAATTAGCTGAGTTTAAATGTAGACCCTTGGATGTGTGTTTGCTGCGCGTTTTGGATGGCCAGGATTGATCATTAAAAGCCTAAACCTAATTAACTATTTAATCTAAGTCAGATTAAAACGTGACCATTGGATCTCATTTAATTAATAAGTTTAAATCATGGCCTTAGCATCAGATTACCACAAGTCTCGTGGACTTTCTATCCTGACCACTGGATCCCTCAACTTCCAATCACAGCCTTTCATCTTGCATACTTTTGTTTTTATTTTATTTTTCTTTGCATTTTATTTCACATAATTATTTGAAAAATATCTAAAATCATCACAAAAATATTTTCTTTTGCATTCTGACTTTAAATATTTTTCTCAATCAAAAAATAATTTTTATTTTATTTTTTGCATAAAAAAAGTATTTTTAAAATATTTGAATGTTATTTTTAATTAATTAAAGTATTTTAATTAATTAAAAATTCATTTAGGTTTCTAAAAATCACCAAAAAAAATCATGAATCATCCCAATACATTTAGCAACATTTTCAAACTTTTCACACAAATTTCTTTTTAGGTTTGATCATAGTTTCCCAATTTTCTTTGAATTAAGGTTCATTAAAATCACATTTTTAAACCCTAACTTTGAAAAATCATTTCTGCCTAACCAAGAAGAGTTTGAACTTGATTCTTTTTGCATTGTGTTACATATTGCATGTAGTTTATAGGTCATTTTCCTCATGAATTTATCTTGCATTTTCAATTTGATTTGCATTTTTCCTTTTGAATCACCCAAAAATCCTAGAAAACTTAGGAAAATCATAACTTTTGATAGGTTAGGCTTCTGACCTTCTCCTTTGGAGTGTGACCTAGTATGGGATTAGGTTTTGTTTAAGCTTAATTTCAAATTTTTAGCATGTTGATTGTTTCTGTTTTAGTCATTTGCATCTCACATGTCCATAAAACCCTAATTTCTCATGTTCATTTGCATTCACCTTGTATATTCATCATCACATGAACTTGCCATGACATTTCATGCATTCATATGCCATCTTAGACATCTTAGGACATGTTATAACCTTGCTTGATCATTTCTTCATTCATTTTTCATGCTTAGCATTCATTTCATTTCATAAACTTTCATGTGTTTTCAAACTTCAAAGCATGCTTTCATAACATCTCATCCTTGTATGATCATTCATATGCATATTGTATGACATATCATTATCTCACATGACATTTGCATTGCATAAACCCTTCTGACTTTGGTCTTTGCATCTCATTTCATCTCATTTCAATTCATTTCTTCATGCTTTATGTCTTTATGCATTTATGCATTTATACTAACTTTTCAGGAACTTTTGGTAAGTTATTTTGGGAGGTGAATTTGCCTTCACCTCTCACTTTTTCTTATCTCTTTCATATGCATTTTAACTTGTATTTGAAGTGAATTTGATTCACTTGTGTTCCATATCTCTCGCTTTCTTCCTTTAAGTTACCTATCTTCTTAGGAAGTAAGTAACTTATTCTTCTGCTTCCTCCTCCTTTCATTTGCTTCTTCCATTGGTGGCTTCCTTGAAGATCTTTCTTAAGCCTCATAAACCATAGGATACCCAAGAATGATAATAATTAGGGTTGTATTTAGTTCCCCTTAGCTTTTTGCCTTTGAGTCTCCTTGAGTCTCTCTTCTCATCTCAATAATCAGAGACTAAACTCTTAAAGTTTTAGGACTTTGGAATTAGGGTTATGCCTGCATCCTTCTCTTAGGATGGAGTGTATAACTTTAATCCCAAGTGTTAAAACTTTAATTTGTTTAAACCTCTTAATCAAATCACATTAATAATCACCAAGACTTTATCTTGTAACTTGGGCCTTACATTAGGGTTCTATCTCTTCCTTATGGTTAAGAGGGCCTAACCCTAGTGTTTAATGGACAAGTCCCCCTCAAGTTGTCTTACAAACTTAAAATCCACTTCTTAATCTCATCCCTTAATTAAAATCCATTTAATAAAGGCTTGTTATCTAATGCATTTAATCACTAACCATGGATTAAGTTGAGGTATCTTCCTCAGCTTAAGTGTGCTCATCTATTATCCTTCTATTAGGATGGTGTAATGAGTTCACTAATCTGTGATTAGAGATTAAACTCATTACTTAACACTAAACAAAAACCCAAAAACATCTAAATAATTACAAGTAGTTTAATGATCTTAATCCTACATCATCATGGTAATTAAGTTGAGATGCTTATCTCATACTTAAGTAGGCTCATTATCCCTAATCAGGGAGGATATAATGAGTTTACAAGCCCTTAATTTAGGCTTAAGCTCATTAACTTATGCAGAATACAAAAAACAATAACAAGACTGAAAACACAAAAACAAACAATAATCGTCTCCTTCGGGATTCTTTTCTCATCACACTCATTCACAAACGAGAACTTGCTTCTTCCGTCTAACGCAAGACAGTTAGCACTCGAGCCAGACGAGTCATACACTTGAGCATAGACAAGTAGCAGTTCACAGTCAAAATTTTCAGTCTCTTTGATTCGAACTACGGTGTTCTGACTTCCTCATTGTACGAGAGGATACGTTGGCATAACTTAACTGTTATCAAACAAAAGTCTCTGTGTCCCCCCCCCCCCTCTTTCAGCATTCTTTAAAAGCCTCAGTTCCTGAGCAATTCACTCTTTTGCACTGAAACCTGTATATTCTTTCCTTAGCTTTTGCATACAGATAACACATACACTACCCCTTTAAACACAATCTTATAAGCGTGGATCCCGTTGAGTACGATGGACAATCTGGGTGCTAATACCTTCCCAGGTTGTAACCAATCCCATTTCTCAGTTTCTCTGGTTCGCAACCGTCTTATCCATCTCTTTCTAGATTTATGCAGCATTACCTTTCCTTCGAGATAAAAATGCCTAGCTGGAGACTCTATTCACTTCACCTTTTCATTTCTCTTTTCACCGACCGTTCGCTTATGCACCGGGATGCAAATCTTCGGGAGCGACAAGTAGGTACTGGATTCTTCTAAATAAAGATGGAAATTGCCTTTATACCAATTAACCCCTTCTCCCTTGGGAACAAACTTATCCCGTAAACCATCAAAGCCAGTAATGCATTGAAACCTTCCCACTTGTTCCCAAGGGCAAACAAATGAGCCTCTGTCACTAGGAAATCCAAGGCAATTCCTTTCCCTTCACTAGCTTCTAAACCCATCTTGACTCTAAGCATACTAAGGTGGCAAGCACTGGCTATGTCTGCATGCGAGGGAGCCCTCCCTGAAGCATAATAAGGAATTCCCTTTCCAATAGGAATATTCAAGATTCTAGCAATCTCTTCCAGGGTAGGAGCCAGGATGTAATCTGGAAATACGAAGACTCGCAATTGAGGATCATAAAACTGCAATTAATAATGAAGATTATCCCTCTGGTCAGCAGTTGGCTTGCTTACATAATTCAAAACCTTCCCAAATGTCTTCCTAAAATGTGCTAAAACCTTATCAGTCATCAAGTCTACCAGCTTCTGAATACTCCCGGTCTCTGGTTGTGGGAAGGTGTAATGCATATTTCGTTTTCTAGGTAACTCTTGGACTTCTGCCATCTGGAGCAACAATGAATACCAGAACTGGGTACAAAGACTAAATGCTGACCTGAAATGGAAACACAAATAGTTAATTCAAGTATGATGCAATGCAAATGCAATGTAGGCATATGATCAATAACTGGGACTATCTGGATACGGCACCCTAGACCCAACTGACCAAGAACCAAGATCCTCAAAATAAAGCCCCATGAACCAAAATTCGGTCTCAAATAAGTCCCAAATCAGATATCTGAAATCCATGTAGCCTTATCAAACCATAGAATTGTACTGGCGATGAGGTATGATGAGGTCAAGGGTTCCTGCAAACCTGTAAACCCCTCCCAATCTCACGGGTGTGCTCCGGGTCAAACATCACGGACTCTCAAAGCCGAATAGCAATAATACGTTCACCATTTCCGAGAAATGGCTCGTGACCAAATCAAGGAATCGGTTTGGCATTATGTACTACTCAGGGAGGTCTCAGCGTGAGTCCAGGAAAAACAAGCATCCCTTATAAGTTCCCAGTTTCAAGCGTTGGAATCGAGAAATAATAGCACATGAACCACTCTAGCCTAGGTGTCACTCAGGTCCCAGGTATAGGACCTTAAACTCTCAATGGAACCCCACCCACCAAAACAGAAAACCAGATCCAGCAATGACAGTATGAATATGCACAAGACTGTAAGGAAAGCAATAAATAAAGTTGTACATAGAGCAATAAATAAAGCAAATAAATGAACACACATAGCACATAACACCCCAGTAAACACAAATCAAACAAGCGCTAGGAGGAACCCACAAAAAGAACCAGAAGCCCTGGTTGCAGTATAAGGTTCCCCAGCAGAGTCGCCAAGTTGTCGCTCCCACTAAGTGAGACTAGGTCAAATAGGGTACAGATGCGAATGGTCGGCGAAAGAGAGAACATGAAGATGAACTGAAAAGAGTCGCCAGCTAGGCATTTTTATCCCGAAGGAAAGGTAATGCTGCTTAGACCTAAGAAAGATGGATAAGACGGTTGCGAACCAGAGAAAATGAGAAAGGGGGTTGGTTACAACCTGGGAAGGTATCAGCACCCAGATTGTCCGTCGTACTCGACGGGATCCACGCTTGAAAGTTTGTGTTTAAAAGGGTAGTGTCAGTGCTATTCTGTGTACAAAAGCTTGAAAAAAATGGAAGTGTCAGTACAAAAGAAATGTGAAGTGGAATAAAAGAGTGTCAGTGTAAGGAAAGAGTGCAAAGCTCAAGACAATGAGGCTTAAAGAATAATGCTGGAAGAGGAGGGAATATATAGAGACTTTTGTTCGATAACTGTTAAGTTATGCCTACGTATCCTCTCGTGCAATGAGGAAGTCAGAACACCGTAGTTCGACTCAAAGAGACTGAAAGATAAATTAACTGATGAACTGCTTGCTTGTCTATGCTCAAGTGTAAGACCTGTCTGGCTCAGGTGCAAACTGTCTTGCATTAGACGGAAGAAGCGAGTTCTCGCTTATGAATAAGTGTGATGAGAAAAGAATCCCGAAGGAGACGATTATTGCTTGTTTTTTGGTATTTTCAATCTTTTATTTCTTTTTGTGTTTGTCATAAGAAAATGAGCTTAATCCTAAACCAAGGGTTAGTAAACTCATCACATCTTCCCTCTGATTAGGGGTAATAAGAATACCTTAAGCATGAAGTAAACACCTCACACTTAATCACCATGATGTAGGATTAAGATCATTAATCTACTTGTAATTGTTTAGATGTTTTTGGAGTTTTTGTTTAATGTTAAGTAATGAGTTTAAGCCATAATCAAAGATTTAATGAACTCATTACACCATCCTAATAGAAGGATAATAGATGAGAATATTTAAGTTGAGGAAGATACCTCAACTTAATCCATGATTAGGGATTAACCTCATGACAAAACAAAGCATTTATTAAAGTGGATTTTAGTTAATGGTAGGATTAATAAGTGGATTTTATGGTTTGTAAGACAACTTGAGGGGGACTTGTCCATTAACACTAGGGTTAGTCCTTCTTAACCAATTAAGGAAGAATTAGAACCCTAATGCAAGGCCCAAGTTACAAGCTTGATGTCTTAGTGACTATTAAGTGAATTTATTAAAGGATTTAAACACATTAAGGGTTTAACACTTAGGATTAAAGTTATACACTCCATCCTAATAGAAGGATACAGGCATAACCCTAATCACAAAGCCTTAAAATCTTTAAGGTTTAGTCCTTGATTTGAGATGAGAAGAGAAGACACAAAGATGACACAAAGGTAAAACTAATGGGGGACTAATCAAACCCTAATTGTTATCATGCTTGGGTATTCCTAGGGTTTATGAAGCTTGCAAGAAGATCTTCAAGAAGAGCCACCAAGGAAGAAGCAGGATGAAGGAAGGAGAAGCAGAAAGAAGCAAGACAACTTATTTCACTTAAGAAGACAAGTTGCTTAAAGAAAGAAAGTGAGGAGGGAACATGAATGAGTAAGCTCACTCTAATACAAAATTAAAATTCAGCAATGATGCATAAAATAGATGATAATATATTGTGAGAAGTGAAGGCAAATTCACTTCTCAAACACTTACCACCTGAAAAGTTAGTAAAAGGAAATGAAATGAAATGGAAATGGGATGAAATACAAAGATGAAAGCCAAAGTCAGAAGCACAGTCATGCTGCAAATGATGCTATGAGATGGTATGAAAGCATGTCAAGTGATATGAATATTCATACAAGAGATGAGAATGCAAATGAGACATGTAAGAAGCATGAAAGTTCATGAATGCATATGAAATGAAATGGATGCATAACATGGCAAGTGAATGATGCAATGATCAAACATGATTTCACTATGTCCTAAGATGTCTTATATGTCATGTGGATGCACAAAATGTCATGGAAAGTTCATGTATGCAAGCTTATGTAAGATGGATGCAAGTGAAGATGCAAGTTATGGTTTATGTACAACATGAGATGCAAAATTCAAAATCAGAAGCAAAGCATGAGATAAAAAATTGAAAATGGAATCAAAGGGACCCTAAACCTATGCTCTCTGAATTTTTTTGGGATTTTTAAATACTTAAATGTATTTTTAATTAATTAATTTCCATTAACTAATTAAAAATAATCATTTAAATGATTTAAAAATATTTTTTTAATGCAAAAAATAAAAAAAAAATATTTTTGGGTTCTGAAAATTAGCGAAAGATTTAATAAAGATTTTCAGAATTTTTGGACCTTTTTTTACTATTTTTAATAAAATTTACAAAATAAAATAAGAAAAATGAATTAAAAATGAAATAAAGCTGAAGTATGCAAATCCAAGGGCTATGGTTGATTCTGGGTTTGGGCTCGTTGACCACGCGCCATATCCAATGGCCTACATTCAAATCAGGCTAATCTCATTTAATTAATTATTTAAACCTAAATTAAAACTAATGATCTAATCCTAGCCATTCACTGCACGCGGGAAGGACAGATCCAATGGCTCTAATTTAAACTCAGCCTAATCACGCAATTAGCCCTAATTGTGCCCTAATCAATCTCAGGTGACCGGAACAGTGTTCTGGTCATCTTCTCCGATCAACCAAATTCATAACTTCTTCTCTAGGCAATTTTAAACCCTCTAAAACTCCAGATCAGACCTTCTAGCAACCCTAAGCAAGAATCAAGCACAAAAACTCATTTATATTTCAACAAAAACAAGATTCGAATCAAACAATTTTTTAGGTCAAACTTTCAGAGACACGGTTCAGGCTTAATACTCAACCATTTTCAAAACCAACAAGCACAGTGTGATCAGTGAAGCGTAAGCAACATTTCTATGGCATAAAAATCAATTTCTGGAAAAAATGTTCTTGGTGATACCTGAACTGGAGCTTTCACCTTTGGAGCTTTCTGACCAATTCTTTGCTTCAAATCACCCCAATGATCCCCTTGAAGAATTTGCAGAGCTTGGTTGGAGTTTATATGGCCTCTATGTGAAGTTCAGTGGAGCTCAGGTCAAGGGAGGTGAAAATCGTGTTTTGTGTATAGTGGCTTTCAAGGCAAAATGAAGGGTGGGAAATGATCAGAGGTTGATGGTGAGTTGTTCTATGGGGTTTGTTTTGATGTTTGAAGCTTGTGTGCTGAGTTTCGAAGAAAAATGCATAAGAGGGAGTTTTGGTGTGTGTTGGGTTGTGGGAGGATTCAGCCTTGCTTGTTGTATGTGTTGAGTTGCTTTTGGTCCATGTATCAATCCTTGATAGTGTAAACACCCCAAATTTGCCCTCACCCATTCACACCATGGCCTGTGATCATTTCATATGCATAACTCAATCATAGCATCTCATATCACAGTTTGAGTCATTGCATTGTTCCTAAGTCATCTGCACCTAGGGTTTGTGATCTGAGCAGTCCAAGAGCCTCTTGAGCCACTCCAAAGGCCAACAATCACTTCAAAGGGGTCTATGTGTGTTCAAGTATCATATTATATCTTCTCAAAAGTCAAGAATGTCAAAAAATCACAAGAACTGGGATTGGTGTGGAAGCAGAGCCAGGCTTGACTGCACAGATGACCTAAAATTAGGGTTTTGGTTTCAGAGGCCATAACTTCAAATTTTTTGGTCATTCTTGTTTCTATTGGTCTCTATATGGTATAGGGAGTATGCATATCAATTTTTATGAAGAAATTCCATGGGGAAGTCATCTGATCAAGAGTTGACTTTTCAGACAAGTCAGTGCAAAATCAGGGCATCTGAGGCCCCCAATGACCCAACCAAGGGGTGATCTTCATCATTTTGAGTGTATATGATCTTTATTTGATCATAGAAGATGTTGGAAGTTCACAAAATTCAAGAATCTCAAGTTTTTGCAAAGTTGACTTTTTTGGGCAAGTTTGACTTTTAATGAAATGTCATTTTATGTAACATTTTCAACCCTTACTTTTTGATCCAAAAATGATTCAAATGGAAAAACTTTGGTCATGAAAGTTGTAGAATAGATCTTTCCCTTTTCAAAAAGTACAAGAACATGGCCTAATTCATTTTGGATCAAAAGTTATGGTGCATCAAAGTTGGCAAAAATCACTAAAATTCAAGTTATGCACCAAAGAGGAAACTTGCAAAATCATGTATCAAGGCAATTTGTGATCTCTAATTGTTGTCAAACCATTACACAAACATGATACAAGTCCTAAAAATCAGAATGGGCCAAAGAGATCACATGTTTTATGGCTTGTGAAGCAAGATATTTTCATGAAGATCAAAAGCAAGCAAGTTGCAAAAGTCATGATAGTTTCTCATCCACTTGCTAGCTACATTGCTGATCCATCATAGCCTTTCCCTCACACCATGCTGCGCAGCCCACACCCCTTGTACTTGGCTAGAACATGACCCATGCTTCTCTTACACAAAGTTGACAAATTGGCAAAAGTAGCTACACCTATCACAAAAGGGCATGTCACATCTTCTGACCAATCAGCATTGTTTATACAAACAATTTGCAAGCCAAACATCATAATACACAAGCCTGAAACAAGTAAGAACATAACTTCCTCATTTTCACTCTCAAGAGCAAAAGCTTTCGAAGCTCAGTGTACAAGCTACAAACTCACAAACAAACTTCATAGAACTCATCACCACATCCTTCTGATCATTTCCCTGCCTTCATTCATCCTTGAAACACCACATAAGCCAAACACGATTCTCACCTGAGCTTGAACAGAACCTGTTCAAACTCTTAAATCAGCCACCATAAACTCCTTCCAAACATCCAGACATCATCAAGTGACCAAAAGGAGTGGATTGCATAAAGAGGAGAGGTCAGAAAGTTGCTAAGTTGAAAGCTTCAAAACTCAGGTAGCTCAAGAACTTTTTTTCCAGAAATGAATTTTTAAGTTCTTAATAGCTTCTGCATGCTTCCCTGGTCATGAATATGTTGTTGGTTTTGAAAATGGTGGAGAGATGAGAGTTTAATCTGTTTCTGAAACTTTTTGCCCTAGAACTAGATTGTTTCGATTCAGCCAGTTTAGGAATGATAAATGTGTTTTGAATGGGGGTTTTGATTCGTTTTTAAGTGGGGATCATTTCTGTTTAATTAGATTTCGTTTTAGATGCGTTTAGAGAGAGTTTGAAGTTTGGAGTGATCGGAGAAGATGACCGGAACACTGTTCCGGTCACCTGAGAATCATTAAGGCTGTGATTAGGGCTAATTAATTAGGGTTAGTGAGTTTGAATTCCAGCCGTAGGATCTGGCGCCAAGTCAAACGCGCGTGCAGCAAGTTTAAATGAGGGCCATCAGATTGTTTGACTTTTCCTTTTCAGCATTTAAATTCATTTTATTTTCATATTATTTCATTTGATTTGTACATTTATTTTAAAATAGCAAAACTCATCCAAAAATTATGAAATTTTTTATGCAAGTTATTATTTAATTTCAGAACACAAAAATATTTTCATTTTTATTTTTAGCATTAAAAAAGTACTTTTAAATATTTAAAAGTTTCTTTTTAATTAATTAATGAGAATTAATTAATTAAAAATACTTTTAGGTATTTAAAAATCACCAAAAAAATTCATGAAACATTTAAAAACATTTAGAAACATTGTCCAACCCTCAAACCAAATTTATTTTCTGATCTTGATGCATTTTGAGAATTTTCCATGGAATTAAAATCATTTTGATGCATTATTTTGATCCAAACTTCCAAAGATCATTTTTGCCTAACCATTGAGAGTTGGACTTTGATTCTTCTTGCATTGTGTTTAGCATATCATGTAGTTTGTGAGATTAAATTGGCATGATTTGATCTTTCATTTTCCATTTGTTTGGCATTTTTCTTATTAAGGAACCCTAAAACCCTAGAAAACTTAGGAAAATCATAACTTGAATTGGGTTAAGAGTTGGAACTTCTCCTTTGGGCAGTGAGTTAGTATAGGATTAGGGTCCCTTTGAGTGCATTTTCAATTTTTTATCTTGATGTTTGCTTCTGATTTTGGTTTTTGTTTGGTGCATTGATCATAAACCCTAATTTGGGCTTCCTTTTGCATTTGTTTGCATAACATGACTTGCCATGACATTTTATGCATCCATTTGGTTCATTAGACATCTTAAGACATATTAGAAGCATGTTTGATCATTTCATCTTGCATTTCCCATGTTGTATGCCATTTGCATTTCATAACTTTTCATATATGTACATGCTCCTCAACTTGTTCCATCTGCATCCATGAGCTTGTATGATCATCCCCATGTGTTGATTCATGTTTTTAGCATCTCATAGCATCATTAACATCATGTATGTGCTTCTGGTTTTGTTTCTCATCATGCCATTTCATCTCATTTACATTGCATTTCATGTCTTTCACTAACTTTTCAGGTGGTAAGTTGTTTGAGAAGTGAATTTGCCTTCACTTCTCACAATCTCTTTTCATCTCTCTTATGCATCATTGCTGCATTTTATTTTGTGCTTTGGATTGAGCTTGCTCATTCTTGTTCCTCTTTCTTTCTTCCTTCAAGTGACTTGACTTCTTAAATGAAGCAAGTTACTTTGCTTCTCCTGATCCTTTCATCTGCTTCCTGGTGGTTCCTTTGAAGACTTCTCTTGTAAACCTCACAAACCTTAGGAACAACCATGTATGACAATGATTAGGGTTTTGTTTAGTCTCCCCTCTTAGTTTTACCTTTGTGTCTCATTGAGTCTTCTCTTCTCACCTCATAATCAGGGACTAAACCCTAAAGGCTTTAAGGCTTTATGATTAAGCTTATGCCTGCATCCTTCTATTAGGATGGAGTGTATAACTTTAATCCTAAGTGTTAAACTCTTAATGTGTTTAAATCCTTTAATCAATCCACTTAATAATCCTCAAGACATCAAGCTTGTAACTTGGGCCTTGCATTAGGGTTCTAATTCTTCCTTAATTGGTTAAGAAGGACTAACCCTAGTGTTAATGGACAAGTCCCCCTCAAGCTGTCTTACAAACCATAAAACTCACTTCTTCATCTTATCATTAACTAAAATCCATCTAATAAAGGCTTTGTTTTGTCATGAGTTTAATCCCTAATCATGGATTAAGTTGAGGAGCTTTCCTCAGCTTAAACATTCTCATCTATTATCCTTCTATTAGGATGGTGTAATGAGTCTGTTTAATCCCTGATTATGGCTTAATCTCATTACTCAACACTAAACAAAAACACCAAAAACATCTAAATAATCACAAGTAGGTTAATGATCTTAATCCTACATCAAAGGTGATTAAGTGTGAGAAGCTGACTTCACACTTAAGGTATTCTCATTACCCCTAATTAGAGGGAATATGTGATGAGTTTACTAAATCCATTGGTTTAGGCTTAAGCTCATTAACTTATAACAAACTTTCAAAAGCAATAAAAGACTGAAAACACAAAAACAAACAATAATCGTCTCCTCCAGGATTCTTTTCTCATCTCATTCACTCACAAACGAGAGCTCGCTTCTTCCGTCTAATGCAAGACAGTTTGCACCTGAGCCAGACAGGTCATACACTTGAGCATAGACAAGTAAGCAGTTCACAAGTCAATTCATCTTTCAGTCTCTTTGGGTCGAACTACGGTGTTCTGACTTCCTCATTGCACGAGAGGATACGTAGGCATAACTTAACAGTTATCGAACAAAAGTCTCTGTATATTCCCCCTCTTTCTAGCCTCATTCTTTTAGCCTCATGATCTTGAGCATTTCACTCCTGTTCTTACACTGACACTTCACTTATATACTTCACTTTTCTCTTACACTGACACCTGTACATTTTGTTTTCCAGCTCTTTTACACACAAATTGCACTGACACTACCCCTTTAAAACACAAATCTTTCAAGCGTGGATCCCGTCGAGTACGGCGGACAATCTGGGTGCTAATACCTTCCCAGGTTGTAACCAACCCCCTTTCTCAGTCTCTCTGGTTCGCAACCGTCTTATCCATGTCTTTCTAGGTCTATGCAGCATTGCCTTTCCTCCGGGATAAAAATGCCTAGCTGGCGACTGTTTTCATCTCCAGTGAGTTCACTGCTGTGTGTTCTCATTGTCCCTCTCGCCGACCGTTCGCGTCTGTACCTTTATTTGGGCCATTCCCCATTTATCGGGAGCGACAGCTTGGCGACTCTGCTGGGGACCCTTATACTGCAACCAGGGCTTCTGGTTATTTTTGTGGGTTCCTCCTAGCGCTTGATTGATTTGTGTTTACTGGGGTGTTATGTGTTATTTGTGTTTGTATATTTGTATTTATTTTTGCCTTATGTATAGTTGTTTTACTGCTTTCTGTATAGCTTTGCATTATATCATATTGTCATATTGTGCTGGCTGGATCTGTTTGTTTGCTTTGGTGGGTGGGTGTTCTATTGAGAGTTGAGGTCCTATACCTGGGACCTGAGTGACACCTAGGCTAGAGTGGTTCATATTCTTTCCCATTCCATCTCGGTCTGGTGCGGGAATATGAAACACGGTTCAGATATGGGTTTCTTCTTGAGAACTCTGTGTTGCAGATTTCCTGCAATGCTAGGGCTATCTGGGAAGCCTGCTAAGTCTGGATGACCTTTAGTTTTGACCTTCAGAAACTGAGGTGAATTAGAGGAGGAACTTTTATGGTTATTGTAAACACTGTACCTCCGGGTTAGAAGTGTTTACACTTCTCATAACTGATCCAAGTCTGAGGATCCTTGTTTTAGAACACCACCTGTGAGGGGGGTTTGGCTGTTTACAGGTTTGCAGGTACCCTTGACCACAGCATACCCTGTTGCTTTGATTTGATTAAGAGTACTCCATCTTGGAACAGTTCTTGTGATTCTAAACCCTGGACATGTGGCTCTTTATTTGAGTCCCCCACCTTGGTTACTGGACTTATAGACCTCCATCTGGATTTCTTGAACATACCTGGACCTATATCAGAGCACTTGATCAGATCCAGCTCAGTCACAAACCCTTGCATATCATTTGCATACATCCTCATTGCATCATTTTGACATTTGTTTATTTGTTTTTCAGGGTATCCATCTTCATTTTTGGCTTGGTTTTGACCCCATCATTAGTATAGACCTATCTTCATCAGCATCTACTTCAGTTATCAGCTACCTGCTTCAGTCACCTGCACCAGCCAATCAGTGGCCCATCTTTTAGTGTTATCATCAACACCTGTCTCAACTCTTCTTCAACAACATGGCACCTAAAAAGAGTAACATCTCCTACCACTTTTTCCAGCCTGAGCTAGCTGACATCAGGAGGATTCAGACCCTGATCACTCCAGACCATATACCACTCTTCAGGGAGCACTATGGAGACATACTTGATGTGGTTATGGATTTGGACCCTTCACAGAGGAGCCTGATTCATACTTGCCTGCAATTTTATGATCCCCCACTGAGGTGTTTCACTTTTCAAGATTTCCAGTTGGGACCTTTATTGGAGGAATACTCATCATTGGTTGGTATACCTATCAGGGGTGGAGTCCCCTTCAACCCGGAGATGGCTTTCCCAAGCAATGAGGAAATAGCAAAGGAATTGCATCTGGAACCAGTTCTGATTGGGCAGCATATGACTACTAAGGCTGGAATCTCTGGCCTGCATCTGGATTTCTTGATCTCTCAAGCTACCCTGAAAGCTTTTTTGGGAGAGTGGAAAGCATTCTGTGCTTTATTGGCCCTGAGCATATACGGGATCATATTATTTGCAGATGAGCCTAGATTCATTAGCAAGAATGCAATCCATCTTTTCATCCTGAGGAACCCGGTGCCCACTCTATTGGGGGATTTTTACTACTCAGTGCACCAGAGGAATGAGAAACAGAGGGGAAGATTAGTGAGGTGTTGTGCTCCTTTGTTCCATACTTGGCTTCTCAAGCATTTGCCCAAGACAGATGCATTTTTGAATCCTCATCAGCAGAGGAACTGGGCTAGAAGACTCACTGCTCTGACTTCAGCTGATATCAGGTGGTGCACTCAAAGCACCAAGGGCAGGGATATCATTACCAGTTGTGGGCAGTTTCCCAATGTACCCCTGATAGGAGTTAAGGGTTGCATTAATTACAACCCTCTGCTGTTCAAAAGACAACTGGGCTATGCATTGGTCCACACTCCTAAGGCACAAGACTTGGCTGAGACTCTTTTTTGTGAGAACAAGCCTAATCTGGCTATTGTCAGGCAGGCAGCCTGGGCCTGGGACAATGTGCAGACTAAAGGAGTAACCATTCTGGGGAAGTGCAACAATGTGGCATCAGCACAGTACTATGAGTGGTCCCGTGCCAGGGCTCAATTTTCTGGGATGCCCTTCACCATGGAGGATATGCCTGGACCATCCTCAGTACCACCTCCTGCCACTGTCAGCTTAGAGGAGTTTGAGATTTTGAAAGAAAGAAATGAGAAGTTGACCCAGACCCTACAGAAGACCCTCTGGGAGAGGAGTGATAGTAGGTTGGATATTGAGAGGTTAGAGAAGCTGAAAGCGGAGCATCTGGCCAGAATTGAGAAGTCAGAGGATTATATCAAGAAGTCTAGGGCTGGAGAACAGATTCTGAAGAATGCTTGTAAAGAAGCCCAGTTCCAGAAAGCCAGGACAAACTTGTATCTGAAAGAGAGTCAAGCTAGGTGGGTCAGGATCACCGAAGCTCGTGCTCTGGAAGATAAGAGGACTTAGGACAAGATAGAGCAGCTGGAAGCTAGTGCAAAAGAGTAGCAGGAAGCCCTGGCAGCAGCCCAGAGGGAGATCTCAGAGCTGAAGATCAGAGCTGGGGTGAAGAGGTCCAAGGACCAGAATCAACACAAGAAGCTAACTGCAGCTGTTACTACCCGGAACCTCCTTATCAGGAATCTCACGGAGCGTCCAACTGATCATGTGACTGAAGCACTTCTCAAGGAAGTTCAGGAGGATGAGTTTGGTCTTGGTGTTTGACTTTTTGCTTGTTGTTGCTTTCATTTTATGTATTTTTTTTTTCTTATGATGTATTTTGACCCCTCGGGGCATGTCTTGTGAAAGAACAAATTATGTACCTTTTGCTTTTTGTAATATATGTATCTATTTGTTCCATCTGAGATTACTTCAAAAGCAACATCAATAGTTTCCTCGAGGGCCTGGAAGGGTCAAAACCAAGTGCCAAGCCGGATACCTTGAAAACAAATAAGCATACTGCATTGCATGCTAACCCTTTGTTTGTTTTGTAGGTTTTTGTTTTATTGTTACTAACTCTGTTGTGAAAACTCAGGAACTATTGCTCGACGTCGGGTATTTTCACTCAACCGTCCACACTGATATCCAACCCGTAACAACCTTCCGGGCATACAAATGGATCAGGTACAACAGGACCTTGCAGAGGTCAGAAACCAAATGGCAAACGAAAGATTGGAAATGAGAACTCAGATGACGCAGTTTATGGAAGTGATGAACAACATGGCTCAGAGCCAAGAAAGATTGAGAGCAATGGTGGAAAGGCAGAATCAAGAAGATCCCCATATAGGGACTTCTGGGACAAGCAACAATGAGAGGGTCCAACCTCATGTCAACCCCCCTGTATTTGGACCCCACCTTCACCCAGAGATCAACATTCCTGCCAATATACAAGGGACTGCCACTGCAGGCAGAGTGCTGCAAGAAGACCCCCAGGAGGATCAGTTCACAGTAATGGGTGCTGGGGAAGAAGCCTATGACAGAAGGCTGGAGGAAATCGCTGAAAAATTAAGATCCTTGGAGTCTCAAAACTCTTTGGGTTTTGATGTTATGGACATGGGCTTGGTGGACGGGGTCAGGATTCCCCATAAGTTTAAGCCTCCTTGTTTTGAGAAATACAACGGGACTTCCTGCCCACGGACCCACTTACAATCCTTTTTGGGAAGGTTGAAAGCATATACCATGGACGAGAAGCTATGGATGTTTTATTTCGAGGATAGTTTGACTGGAGCGTCAAGGGAATGGTACTCCCATCTAACTAGAGCGACCATCAGGTGTTGGAAGGACTTGGCAGAGGCCTTCATCAGACAATACCAGTATAATTTGGATATGGCACCCAACAGGACCCTCCTGATGGGGATGTCACAGTCATCTAGGGAAAGCTTCCGCGAGTACGCCCAAAGGTGGAGGCAGCTGGCTGCTGCTGTCCAGCCACCTATGTCAGAGAGGGAGATGGCAGATATGTTTATGAACACCCTCCAAGGAACATACATTGACAGGCTGGCTGCTTTCTCTTCTACCAGCTTTGCAGATGTCGTTATAGCTGGAGAAAGAATCGAGAGCCTGTTGAAGATGGGCAAAATTTCTGACAATGGTGCCAGCTCATCCAGCAACACAAGGAAGCCTTTTGTGGGCCCAAGAAGAACTGGTGAGACCAATGCTATCCATACCAGCAGGGGCAGACCCCAATATGTTCATAGATCCGTGGCAGCAGTCACCATTCCCGCTCCAGTTCATCCACAACCAGTTTATCAACCACAGCAGCAAAATTATCAACAACAGACTCAGTATCCTCCTCAGAGAAACTACAACAACACCAACAATAACAATCAGCAAAGACCATTTCAACAGAGACCTTCCCAGGCCAATAGGGTGATCGATCTGATCCCTATGCTATATGCCACATTACTGCCACAACTCCTGAAACTCAACCTGGTTGAGCTAAGGACGTTGGCACCTCCAGATCCTACCAGTCTACCCAGAAATTATGACTCCAACGCCAGATGTGCTTTTCATTCAAATGCACCTGGCCACAGTACAGAAAAGTGCAGAGCTTTGCACATGAAGGTACAAGACTTGGTAGACTCTAAGGCTCTGAATTTTGCACCACCACCAAATGTTAATAAGAACCCTATGCCAAACCACGGAGGTCCCAGGATCAATGCTATTGAAGGAGACAAGCCGTCTTACTTAATAACCAGTGTGGGTCAGATTCGGACACCGTTGGTAGAGATCAAAGCTCGACTCCTCGAATGTCAAATGTTCCCGGGATGTGAGTTAGGGTGTGCTTATTGCAACATCTCAGTGAATGGTTGTGATAATTTGAGAGATGGCATAGATGGTCTCATCCAAAGTGGTCTGCTTCAAATCACAACATCAATTCCTACCAACCCAGCAACCTCATCAGCAACAATTCCCGTGTCTTCTACAAATGCAACAACCATTGTTCCAGGCAACTCTTCAATTTCATCAACAAATGCTTCATCTGTTACTTCAACGGACCAGATATCAGCAAACATCCCTTCTACAACTTCAGCACCACTTCATTCAGAAACTCCTACAACAACAACGCCCATCCTTCCAACAATGTCTCCTACAACTTCAGCAGCAAATGTCTCCACAGTTACGATTTATTATGATCCTGAAAATGATTCTGCCTACAACTCACAAAATGCCACTCCCATCAGAGCACCAGTCACAATATACTATGATCCACAAACTATCACAGTCCCTTCTGCAGCTGCCATCAGTCCAGTCACCATCACGGTGCCTGGGCCAGTACCTTATGAAAGCAGTAATGCCATCCCCTGGCATTACGGCTCTGATCTATACTGCGGAGGACAGAAAATCACTCTTGAATCATCAACCCCTGCACCACAAATAGACAATGTGGGAGGAGGCGGAGGCTTCACTCGAAGCGGACGTCTCTTTGCTCCACAAATTCAAAGACCCACTGCCGAAGCAGAAGCTGCTGCCAAGGCAAAAGGGAAAAGCTTGGTGCAGGAAGAGCAGATTGTTAAGGAAGCTTTGAAAACACCCTTTGATCAAGAAGTTGATGAGTTCATGAGAATCATCAAGAGAAGTGATTACAAAATAGTGGATCAGCTTCACCAGACGCCTTCCAAGATTTCTATTCTATCATTGCTTATGTGCTCCGAAGCTCACCGGAATGCACTACTAAAAGTCTTGCACGCAGCTTATGTGCCTGAAGAGATCACCGTCAATCAGTTGGAAGCTATGGTTGGAAATGTTAATGCTAGTCATGGACTAGGGTTCACCAACACTGATTTGACTACGGAAGGCCGCAATCATAACAAGGCTTTGCACATCACCATGGAATGTAAAGGTGCAGTTCTTTCCCATGTGCTGGTAGACACAGGATCATCCCTCAATGTCTTACCTAAAAAAGCCCTTGTGAAGCTAGAGTATGACGGATTGGCATTACGTCCCAACAACCTGGTGGTGAGAGCCTTTTATGGTTCTAAGAGATCGGTTCTGGGCGAGATTGAGTTGCCTATAACGATTGGCCCACAAACTTTCAAAACGACCTTCTACGTGATGGATATACAGCCTGCCTACAGCTGTCTATTGGGTAGGCCATGGATTCACGCCGCTGGCGCCGTGACCTCAACCCTTCACCAGAAGTTAAAATTCGAGTGGGAGGGTCAAGTCGTTACTATCTGTGGAGAGGAAGATATTTTTGTTAGCCATCTGGCTACCTACAAATACATTGAGATGGATGGGGAGATCCACGAAACAATGAGTCAAGGGTTTGAGGCCTTGAACATAAATGAAACTTCTGCTGTACCTGGAACCTCAATGACATCATACCAACAAGCCCGGAAGGTTGTTGAGGAAGGGTCTGCCCAAGGCTGGGGCAAATTGTTACCTGTGGAGAAGAAAGAGGATAGATTTGGGTTGGGTTACAAACCAACTCAACAAGATCAAGCAGAGGCTGCTAAGGAGCCCAACTTTGTTAGTGGGGGAATGCTCACCCCTGATGCTGTCAACAATTTGGAAGACGAGGATGGAAGCGACCGCGACCTGGAGAGTTGGATCCGTCCAAAGACCCCGGGGAGCAGTATCTCGAACTGGTCTTCCCAGGAAATTATAAGAGTTACTCATGCAGAGTAATTATTATTTCCTGTATTTTATAGAATGCATCAAAGTTTTGCATCTTGCCCAAGATGACAAGGCTCATTTTGTAATCGGGCCATCTGTAATTTTTGTGCAACAAGATTAATCAATGAAATATCAGACATCTTTTGCAAACAAAGTCTTTTTTTTCTTTTCCGCTCACTGTTTTTCCATTTTTCTTTTTGTACAAAAAAATAAATGGCAGTGTTTTCAAAATGACAACTTTATTTCACTTTTCTAAACAAGATTGAAATCAAATCACTAAAATAAACAAACTGAACCCTTGCAGAGAGTGCCTTCCAGACCGCACCGACAACAGCACGGCTATGACTTCGTATGACTTTGACAATCCAATCAATCAAGCTGATGAAGGGGTTGAAGAAGAGTATGAGCTTCCTGAAGAGTTAGCCAGGTTGTTGAGACAAGAGGAAAAGGTTATCACTCCTCATCAGGAGGAGGTCGAAACGATTAATCTTGGTACAGATGAAGACGTGAAAGAGGTTAAGATCGGGGCCTGCTTACAAGACTCAGTGAAGAAACAAATGATTGACCTGCTTCAGGAATATGTGGATGTGTTTGCTTTGTCTTATCAAGATATGCCAGGGTTGGACACCGAAATTGTTATGCACAAGCTGCCTTTAAGAGAAGATTGCCCGTCGGTTAAACAGAAACTGCGCCGTACTCGCCCAGACATGGCAATGAAAATCAAAGAAGAGGTACAAAAGCAGTGGGACGCCGGGTTCCTTGCTGTAACTAGCTATCCGCCGTGGGTTGCTAATATAGTACTTGTGCCTAAGAAAGACGGCAAAGTAAGGATGTGTGTTGACTACCGGGATCTGAACAGAGCCAGCCCGAAAGATGACTTCCCATTACCTCACATCGATGTATTGGTGGATAATACGGCTCAGTTCTCAGTATTCTCCTTCATGGACGGATTTTCAGGATACAATCAGATTAAAATGTCGCCTGAAGACATGGAGAAGACTACTTTCATCACACCCTGGGGCATGTTCTGTTACAAGGTGATGCCATTCGGACTGAAGAATGCTGGTGCAACATATCAACGGGCTATGGTGACATTATTCCACGATATGATCCATAAAGAAATCGAGTGTTATGTGGATGACATGATTGCCAAGTCCCTCACTGAAGAAGACCACCTGGTGAATCTGCTAAAGCTATTCAAGCGTCTGAGGAAGTACCAACTGAAGTTGAACCCCAACAAATGCACATTCGGGGTGCGATCTGGTAAGCTGCTGGGATTTATTGTAAGCGAGAAAGGGATTGAAGTTGACCCTGATAAAGTCAAAGCTATTCAAGAGATGCCTGCGCCAAAGTCAGAAAAAGAAGTTCGAGGGTTCTTGGGACGATTGAACTACATTTCGAGGTTCATATCTCACCTTACAGCAACCTGTGAACCCTTGTTCAAACTGCTAAGAAAAGAACAGACGGCCAGGTGGAATGAAGACTGCCAGAAGGCTTTTGACAAGATCAAGGAGTACTTGCAAGAACCTCCAATCCTTATGCCTCTAGTTGAAGGAAGACCTCTGATCATGTACTTGACAGTATTAGAAGAGTCAATGGGGTGTGTGTTGGGCCAGCATGACGAGTCTGGTCGAAAAGAGTATGCAATATACTACCTAAGCAAAAAGTTTACCGACTGTGAACAACGTTATTCATTGCTCGAGAAAACTTGCTGTGCTTTAGCGTGGGCTGCTCGCCGACTGAGGCAGTATATGTTGACCCACACTACTTTGTTGATCTCAAAGATGGACCCAGTTAAGTACATATTCGAGAAGCCAGCACTTACCGGACGGGTTGCAAGATGGCAAATGATCCTCACAGAATATGACATCCAGTACACTTCTCAGAAATCCATCAAGGGCAGTGTATTGTCTGAATATCTTGCCGAGCAACCTATTGATGATTACCAGCCTATGAGATTTGACTTCCCTGATGAAGACATCATGTTCATAAAAGCAAAAGATCATGAAGAGCCTATTCACACTGAAGGGCCCGACCCGGAGGAAGAATGGATTATGATGTTTGATGGGGTTGTTAACATGAATGGTCGTGGTGTTGGTGCAGTACTCATTACACCTAAGGGAGTTCACATGCCTTTCTCGGCAAAACTCACTTTCAACTGCACTAACAACAAAGCTGAATACGAAGCTTGCATTATGGGTCTTGAGGAAGCCATTGACCTCGGGATCAAGACATTGACCGTATTCGGAGATTCAGCTCTGGTAATCAATCAAACCAATGGCAAATGGTACACCCACCAGGATCATCTGCTACCTTACAGGGATTATACAAGGAGGTTATTGACTTTCTTTACAACAGTCAAGCTTGAGTATATCCCTCGGGACGAGAATCAATTTGCAGATGCTCTGGCTACCATTTTGTCCATGATCAAAGTTCAGGCTGCCAACTTTGTACCTCAGATCTCAGTGTCCAGACTTGACAGAGCAGCATATGTGTTCGCAGTGGATGTTGTTGAAGATGATAATCCTTGGTTCCATGATATTAAGTGCTTCTTGGAGGATCAAACATACCCACCTGGGGCATCATCCAATGATAAGAAGACATTAAGAAGGCTTGCTGGTAGTTTCTTTCTGAACACCGATGGTTCCCTGTACAAGAGAAACTTTGATATGGTACTCCTCAGATGCGTCGACAGGACAGAAGCAGATTTGCTAATGCATGAAGTGCACGAAGGATCCTTTGGTACCCATGCGGGAGGGCATGCCATGGCTAAGAAGTTGTTAAGGTCGGGCTATTACTGGATCACAATGGATGCTGATTGTTGTGCCTACGCCAGAAAATGCCATAAATGCCAGATTTATGCGGATAAGGTACATGTGCCTCCCAATCCTCTGAATGTGATGTCTTCACCCTGGCCCTTTGCTATGTGGGGCATTGACATGATTGGTAAGATTGAGCCAACTGCTTCGAATGGCCACAGATTCATCCTGGTTGCCATTGACTATTTCACCAAGTGGGTCGAAGCAGCCTCCTATGCCAATGTTACAAGACAAGTGGTAGCCAGATTTCTGAAGAGAGATATCATCTGTCGGTATGGAGTTCCCGAGCGAATCATTACTGATAATGGTTCCAACTTGAACAACAAAATGATGGCAGAGCTGTGCCGGGACTTCAAGATCCAACACCACAATTCTTCTCCTTACAGGCCAAAGATGAATGGCGCAGTTGAGGTAGCTAATAAGAACATCAAGAAGATTGTGCAGAAGATGGTAATCACCTACAAAGACTGGCATGAAATGCTACTGTTTGCCTTGCATGGGTACCGCACGTCAATCAGAACATCCACTGGGGCAACACCGTATCAGCTTGTGTATGGTATGGAAGCAGTCCTACCTGTTGAAGTTGAATTACCCTCCCTACGGGTACTAATGGATGTTAAGCTGAACGAAGCAGAATGGGTTCGGTCCCGATATGAACAGCTGAGTCTGATTGAAGAGAAAAGATTGGCTGCAATTTGTCATGGGCAGTTGTATCAGAAAAGAATGAAGAGAGCCTTCGATCAGAAAGTCAGGCATCGAGAGTACCAAGTAGGAGATCTTGTGCTGAAAAGAATCCTCCCTCCTCATACAGACCACAGGGGCAAGTAGACTCCAAATTATGAAGGACCATTTGTAGTAAAGAAATTTTTCTCGGGTGGAGCACTGATGCTCAGCACTATGGATGGTGAAGACTTCCCGTCCCCTGTGAATTCAGATGCAGTTAAAAAATACTTCGCATAAAAATGACCCGCTGGACACAAAAACAGAATGTAAGTCCAGGCAAAAATAGGGCATCCCGGCGAGTCAAAAACAGAATAAAAGACTCGGGCAAAAATAAGGGAAAATAAACAAAAATGTACACCCGCTGAGTTGAAAAGCCGCATTGGACAGCTCAGGCAAAAATGGGTATCCCGATGGATTGAAAACCCGAAAGGGCGATCCATGCAAAATAAGGGAATAAGCGAACAACTGCATTTTGAATTCGTCTGTAACGTTTACAAATTGGTAACCTTCGAAAGGATTAAGCTTCAATCAGAATCAGCATTCTTCAGAAAGCAAGATGAGAAGAACGTCAAAAGTCATACGAGTCATAGTAAAGAGGAAGCTCCTTAAAGCGTCATCAACATTGCCAGCATTTTGTTTCTCAATTTGTAACAATCTCCTCATTTCAGGGGATTTGTTTCTTTGACTGTATCGCGCCAATTCAGGGCATATGAATTAATAAAATCAGATTTTCAGTCATGTCTCGTCTTGTACATTTTTTATTTTGCAAAAATGTCTGATGTCTTAAGAGAAAAAAAACTGATTGCATAGAATACAGATGTTTATCTTCAAAAATAAAAACACGTGCTTGCAGGAAATATACTTACTCCCAAAAGTGTCTAACTCCTATGACGGAATCCAGTAAAGGATACCTCGGGATTACTTGTACGTTTCCCTATCTTTGCAGGATTGCAGGTATCCAGAACGCAACTTGGGGCATGAAAGCTTCAGCCCAGCAAGCTGGGAGATCAATGCTCGCTCATTCTTAACACTTGAAGTGTCTTTCTCCCCAGCCGAGTTGCCATTCCTTCCTCAGCCGAGTACAAAAGTCAAGGAACCATCTCCCTACAGAGCTCCAGCCTCTATCCAGAAGAGCAGCGCACGAAGGAATCACAAACAGAGTAAAGAAAGCTGCTACAAACCCCAGCTGGGTCCCTCATTACTGAGACAGGTCTATCAGTGACCTGAATCCCCAAGCAATAGCATCTCATCAGATCTATCAAATGACCTCATCCCCAGCTGGAATGTCCATTTCAAGCAGATCGGTCGGAGATCTTCGTGGCGACGGGATCCGAATCCCGGTTTGGCACCTTTTGCATAATCATGGCATTCACATCATATTCACCCATAAAGCGTAGCATTCCGTTTAATACGGAGCATTACGGCAAAAATCAAACATATAGCATAATCATAAGCCATGTTCTGAATCAGACACTAGTGAATATTGACAACTCCTCCCAAATCCCCAGCGGAGATTCCCCAGCAAAATCAGTTGCCTCACATTCGCAAACACCGGTATATACTCTCTTTGGCACCCGTCCGTGTCAATACTCCCCAGTAAAGTCGCCTGAGCACTCTGTGCAAACAGTACCACTCGTATTACAGATACTTTTTGACACCCGTCTGTGTCATAACCCCAGCAGAAAGCCAAAGACGTCCTCTTTGCACTCACATATACTTACATATGACAAACCTTTGACACCCGTCCGTGTCATATCCCCAGCGCAGTCGCCTACACTTTGTATATCAGATACTTGTTCATATCACACTATTCTCCTTTTGACACTCGTCCGTGTCACTCTCCCCAGCAGTTAAACACTCATCTATACACCACTCACACTTATACAGGTACTCGTCCGTATCTTGTATACACCATATATATCCCCACAGATTCGACACTCGTCCGTGTTCTTTGTTAACCAGTTGGTACTCGTCCGTACCATCGTCTCAGAGCATGCATCAAGCGTTTGTTTCTACCTGATACTCGTTCGTATCATAGTCATAAGGATGCTCGTCCGCATCTTTAATCCATATACTGTGTCAAACACTCTTGACTTCTTGAATATAGACATTCGTCTGTGTCTATCATTCCCCAGAAGAATCCCTTCAGATTCAACACTTGTCCGTGTTCCTTGTTAACCAGTTGGTACTCGTCCGTATCATCATCTCTGAACACGTGTCAGTATTTGTTTCTACCCGATACTCGTCTGTATCGTAGTCTTAAGGATGCTCGTCCGCATCTTTAATCTATACACAAATATCTAAACACTTATACCTTTTGTTTCTTGGATGTAAACACTCGTCCGTGTTTACTATTCCCCAGTAGATCGCCAACAAAGCAAATTTTCTTTTTTTTTTTATCTGACACTCGTCCTGTGTCATGATAAACCCTGAGAGCAGCCGTACCCTGCTAGGTGGTCGTCCTCCACCTCTTGATGGTCGTCCTCCATCATGCTTATCTGATGGCCGTCCCCATCGTTGATATTTAGCAGCCGTCCCCTGCTAGGTGGTCTCCCTCCACCTCTTGATGATCGTCCTTCATCATTTTATCCAATGGTCGTCCCCATTGTTGATTTTGGTTATCTGGCATTCGTCTTATGTCATGACAAACCTTGAGAGCAGCCGTCCCCTGCTAGGTGGTCGTCCTCCACCTCTTGATGGTCGTCCTCCATCATGCTCATCCGATGGCCGTCCCCATCGTTGACCTCTTATCCGGCATTCGTCCTATGTCGCGATATTTTCGGCAGCCGTACCCTGCCAAGTGGTCATCCTCCACCCTAGATGACCGTCCCTCATCTTAACCCAACAGAGCAGCCATCCCCTGCTAGGTGATCGTCCTTCACCTTTGATGACCGTACCTCATCATCTGTTTATTTCATTTATTCTTTAACCCGATGGCCGTCCCCGTCGTGGTCCCTTTTTCTTTCAGTTTAGCCCGATGGCCGTCCCCATCGTTGGTTACTTTACTTTATGAACTTGATGGCCGTCCCCGTCATGTTTCATTAATCCCCAGAGAATTTTACAGCTTTATTTGATGGCCGTCCCCATCATAATTCCTTTTATCCCCATCATGTCGGCCGTCCCCGTCATCGCTTTGTTTCCCGCACTTTTCCAGCATGTCGGCCGTCCCCGTCATTGCTCTTTACCCAGTAGTCGTCCTCTGCTCGACGGTCGTCCTCCGTCGCCCACACTTTGAAATATACTTTATTTTCCTTTACAATCTATATCCATTTTCTTCTTCATTCTGTGAGTGCAAATTTTGGACTGTCTTTGGTATTCAACCACAAGTTATCTCGCTTGCCTGTTAAGCCGTTGCTTACATCCTGCACAGCTAACTCATGTTTGAATAAGGGCAGCTGTAAACACCCCAAATTTTCCCTCACCCATTCACACCATGTCCTGTGATCATTTCATATGCATAACTCAATCATAGCATCTCATATCACAGTTTGAGTCATTGCATTGTTCCTAAGTCATCTGCACCTAGGGTTTGTGATCTGAGCAGTCCAAGAGCCTCTTGAGCCACTCCAAAGTCCAACAATCACTTCAAAGGGGTCTATGTGTGTTCAAGTATCATATTATATCTTCTCAAAAGTCAAGAATGTCAAAAAATCACAAGAACTAGGATTGGTGTGGAAGCAGAGCCAGGCTTGACTGCACAGATGACCTAAAATTAGGGTTTTGGTTTCAGAGGCCATAACTTCAAATTTTTTGGTCATTCTTGTTTCTATTGGTCTCTATATGGTATAGGGAGTATGCATATCAATTTTTATGAAGAAATTCCATGGGGAAGTCATCTGATCAAGAGTTGACTTTTCAGACAAGTTAGTGCAAAATCAGGGCATCTGAGGCCCCCAATGACCCAACCAAGGGGTGATCTTCATCATTTTGAGTGTATATGATCTTTATTTGATCATAGAAGATGTTGGAAGTTCACAAAATTCAAGAATCTCAAGTTTTTGCAAAGTTGACTTTTTTGGGCAAGTTTGACTTTTAATGAAATGTCATTTTATGTAACTTTTTCAACCCTTACTTTTTGATCCAAAAATGCTTCAAATGGAAAAACTTTGGTCATGAAAGTTGTAGAATAGATCTTTCCCTTTTCAAAAAGTACAAGAACATGGCCTAATTCATTTTGGATCAAAAGTTATGGTGCATCAAAGTTGGCAAAAATCACTAAAATTCAAGTTATGCACCAAAGAGGAAACTTGCAAAATCATGTATCAAGGCAATTTGTGATCTCTAATTGTTGTCAAACCATTACACAAACATGATACAAGTCCTAAAAATCAGAATGGGCCAAAGAGATCACATGTTTTATGGCTTGTGAAGCAAGATATTTTCATGAAGATCAAAAGCAAGCAAGTTGCAAAAGTCATGATAGTTTCTCATCCACTTGCTAGCTACATTGTTGATCCATCATAGCCTTTCCCTCACACCATGATGCGCAGCCCACACCCCTTGTACTTGGCTAGAACATGACCCATGCTTCTCTTACACAAAGTTGACAAATTGGCAAAAGTAGCTACACCTATCACAAAAGGGCATGTCACATCTTCTGACCAATCAGCATTGTTTATACAAACAATTTGCAAGCCAAACATCATAACACACAAGCTTGAAACAAGCAAGAACATAACTTCCTCATTTTCACTCTCAAGAGCAAAAGCTTTCGAAGCTCAGTGTACAAGCTACAAACTCACAAACAAACTTCATAGAACTCATCACCACATCCTTCTGATCATTTCCCTGCCTTCATTCATCCTTGAAACACCACATAAGCCAAACACGATTCTCACCTGAGCTTGAACAGAACCTGTTCAAACTCTTAAATCAGCCACCATAAACTCCTTCCAAACATCCAGACATCATCAAGGGACCAAAAGGAGTGGATTGCATAAAGAGGAGAGGTCAGAAAGTTGCTAAGTTGAAAGCTTCAAAACTCAGGTAGCTCAAGAACTTTTTTTCCAGAAATGAATTTTTAAGTTCTTAATAGCTTCTGCATGCTTCCCTGGTCATGAATATGTTGTTGGTTTTGAAAATGGTGGAGAGATGAGAGTTTAATCTGTTTCTGAAACTTTTTGTCCTAGAACTAGATTGTTTCGATTCAGCCAGTTTAGGAATGATAAATGTGTTTTGAATGGGGGTTTAGATTCGTTTTTAAGTGGGGATCATTTCTGTTTAATTAGATTTCGTTTTAGATGCGTTTAGAGAGAGTTTGAAGTTTGGAGTGATCGGAGAAGATGACCGGAACACTGTTCCGGTCACCTGAGAGTCATTAAGGCTGTGATTAGGGCTAATTAATTAAGGTTAGTGAGTTTGAATTCCAGTCGTAGGATCTGGCGCCAAGTCAAACGCGCGCGCAGCAAGTTTAAATGAGGGCCATCAGATTGTTTGACTTTTCCTTTTCAGCATTTAAATTCATTTTATTTTCATATTATTTCATTTGATTTGTACATTTATTTTAAAATAGTAAAACTCATCCAAAAATTATGAAATTTTTTATGCAAGTTATTATTTAATTTCAGAACACAAAAATATTTTCATTTTTATTTTTAGCATTAAAAAAGTACTTTTAAATATTTAAAAGTTTCTTTTTAATTAATTAATGAGAATTAATTAATTAAAAATACTTTTAGGTATTTAAAAATCACCAAAAAAATTCATGAAACATTTAAAAACATTTAGAAACATTGTCCAACCCTCAAACCAAATTTATTTTCTGATCTTGATGCATTTTGAGAATTTTCCATGGAATTAAAATCATTTTGATGCATTATTTTGATCCAAACTTCCAAAGATCATTTCTGCCTAACCATTGAGAGTTGGACTTTGATTCTTCTTGCATTGTGTTTAGCATATCATGTAGTTTGTGAGATTAAATTGGCATGATTTGATCTTTCATTTTCTATTTGTTTGGCATTTTTCTTGTTAAGGAACCCTAAAACCCTAGAAAACTTAGGAAAATCATAACTTGAATTGGGTTAAGAGTTGGAACTTCTCCTTTGGGCAGTGAGTTAGTATAGGATTAGGGTCCCTTTGAGTGCATTTTCAATTTTTTATCTTGATGTTTGCTTCTGATTTTGGTTTTTGTTTGGTGCATTGATCATAAACCCTAATTTGGGCTTCCTTTTGCATTCATCTTGCATTTGTTTGCATAACATGACTTGCCATGACATTTTATGCATCCATTTGGTTCATTAGACATCTTAAGACATATTAGAAGCATGTTTGATCATTGCATCTTGCATTTCCCATGTTGTATGCCATTTGCATTTCATAACTTTTCATATATGTACATGCTCCTCAACTTGTTCCATCTGCATCCATGAGCTTGTATGATCATCCCCATGTGTTGATTCATGTTTGTAGCATCTCATAGCATCATTAACATCATGTATGTGATTCTGGTTTTGTTTATCATCATGCCATTTCATCTCATTTACATTGCATTTCATGTCTTTCACTAACTTTTCAGGTGGTAAGTTGTTTGAGAAGTGAATTTGCCTTCACTTCTCACAATCTCTTTTCATCTCTCTTATGCATCATTGCTGCATTTTATTTTGTGCTTTGGATTGAGCTTGCTCATTCTTGTTCCTCTTTCTTTCTTCCTTCAAGTGACTTGACTTCTTAAATGAAGCAAATTACTTTGCTTCTCCTGATCCTTTCATCTGCTTCCTGGTGGTTCCTTTGAAGACTTCTCTTGTAAACCTCACAAACCTTAGGAACAACCATGTATGACAATGATTAGGGTTTTGTTTAGTCTCCCCTCTTAGTTTTACCTTTGTGTCTCATTGAGTCTTCTCTTCTCACCTCATAATCAGGGACTAAACCCTAAAGGCTTTAAGGCTTTGTGATTAAGCTTATGCCTGCATCCTTCTATTAGGATGGAGTGTATAACTTTAATCCTAAGTGTTAAACCCTTAATGTGTTTAAATCCTTTAATCAATCCACTTAATAATCCTCAAGACATCAAGCTTGTAACTTGGGCCTTGCATTAGGGTTCTAATTCTTCCTTAATTGGTTAAGAAGGACTAACCCTAGTGTTAATGGACAAGTCCCCCTCAAGCTGTCTTACAAACCATAAAACTCACTTCTTCATCTTATCATTAACTAAAATCCATCTAATAAAGGCTTTGTTTTGTCATGAGTTTAATCCCTAATCATGGATTAAGTTGAGTAGCTTTCCTCAGCTTAAACATTCTCATCTATTATCCTTCTATTAGGATGGTGTAATGAGTCCGTTTAATCCCTGATTATGGCTTAATCTCATTACTCAACACTAAACAAAAACACCAAAAACATCTAAATAATCACAAGTAGGTTAATGATCTTAATCCTACATCAAAGGTGATTAAGTGTGAGAAGCTTACTTCACACTTAAGGTATTCTCATTACCCCTAATCAGAGGGAAGATGTGATGAGTTTACTAAATCCATTGGTTTAGGCTTAAGCTCATTAACTTATGACAAACTTTCAAAAGCAATAAAAGACTGAAAACACAAAAACAAACAATAATCGTCTCCTCCGGGATTCTTTTCTCATCTCATTCACTCACAAACGAGAGCTCGCTTCTTCCGTCTAATGCAAGACAGTTTGCACCTGAGCCAGACAGGTCATACACTTGAGCATAGACAAGTAACCAGTTCACAAGTCAATTCATCTTTCAGTCTCTTTGGGTCGAACTACGGTGTTCTGACTTCCTCATTGCACGAGAGGATACGTAGGCATAACTTAACAGTTATCGAACAAAAGTCTCTGTATATTCCCCCTCTTTCTAGCCTCATTCTTTTAGCCTCATGATCTTGAGAATTTCACTCCTGTTCTTAGACTGACACTTCACTTATATACTTCACTTTTCTCTTACACTGACACCTGTACATTTTGTTTTCCAGCTCTTTTACACACAAATTGCACTGACACTACCCCTTTAAAACACAAATCTTTCAAGCATGGATCCCGTCGAGTACGGCAGACAATCTGGGTGCTAATACCTTCCCAGGTTGTAACCAACCCCCTTTCTCAGTCTCTCTGGTTTGCAACCGTCTTATCCATGTCTTTCTAGGTCTATGCAGCATTGCCTTTCCTCCGGGATAAAAATGCCTAGCTGGCGACTCTTTTCATCTCCAGTGAGTTCACTGCTGTGTGTTCTCATTGTCCCTCTCGCCGACCGTTCGCGTATGTACCTTTATTTGGGCCATTCCCCATTTATCGGGAGCGACAGATAGGTCAGAGAGTTATTATGGAATAGTTTGATTGGTATGGCTCAAATTGCATAAAGTCAAGAAAGTTGTCCTTTGAGGTATGGGCTCGTGGCAGGCTGGTTGTGAGGCATGGCTCGAGTCAGCTGGCTTTAGGGAGGTCCATGGAAACTGATTTGAAGAGCTGGCACAAGTGGATGTCAAGATTTGGGGCATTTTGCAATTTGTGAAGGTTTTGGCCCCTTTTGAAATACTTGATGATCAAGGCATGAAAATGAGTGATTCTTTGGGCAATTCTGAATTATAGGTCATGTATCATGTTTGTGTAATGGTTAGAAGTCAATTAGAGGTCACATTTTGCCTTGTCATGAGTTTTTGCAAGTTTCCCTCTTTGGTGCATAAGTGAAATTTAGTGATTTTTCCCAACTTTGCAAGGCCATAACTTTAGTTCTAGGATGAATTAGATCAAGTTCTTGTACTTTTTGAAAAGGGAATGATCCAATATACAACTTTCATGACCAAGAATTTTTCATTTGAAGCATTTTTGAATCAAAAAGAGGAGGTTGAAAAACTTTCCCAAAATGGCAATTTTGCATTACAAGTCACTTTCCCAAAATGGCAACTTTGCAAATGGCTTGAAATTCTTCAATTTTGTGAACTTCTAAACTCTTATAAGATCAAATAAAGATCATATACACTCAAAATGATGGAGAAGATCCTTTGGTTGGATAATTGGGGGCCTCAGATGCCCTGATTTTGCACTGACTTGTTCAAGAAGTCATCTATTGATCAGATGCCTTCCCCATTGAATTTCTTCATGAAAATTGGTGTGTATGATCCTTATAAGATATAAAGACTAATAGAAACAAGAATTACCAAAAAATTTGGAGTTATGGCCTCTGAAACCAAAACCCTAATTTTTAGGTCATCTGTGCAGTTAAGCTTGGCTCTGCTTCCATGCCTTTCTCAGTTCTTGTGATTTTCTGACTTCCTTGATCTTGGGAGGATATAATATGATACTTTAACATACATGGACCCTCTTGAGATGATTGAAGACCTTTGGAGTGGCTCAGATGACCCTTGGTTTGCTCAGATCACAAATCCTAGATGCAGATGAATTTGAACCAATGCAGTGAAAAAATGCAATATGAGATGATATGATTAAACTTATGTAAATGTGAAGATCACAAGCCATGGTGTGAACTTAGGGAGGGCAAATTTGGGGTGTTTACACATGCGAGTTCTATGATTCATATTTCTATGCAAAATGCTAAGGATATGACATGTTAATGATGATTATGATATGATGATGATGCTAAAAAGAAGAGGGCAAATTTGGGGTGCTACAGTCATGACTTGGAATATTGCTTTGCATTAAAGACTAGAGTGCAAGAGATTATGAGAAACAACATCCTTTCCTTTCATGACACTAATCCTAATGTTACCACAAGTCCTTTTCTGAAGCATGAGAAGTGAATCTTCCAGATAACTTCAGCAGTCATATCATTTTCAAGGCCAATTTTTAAGATAGGACAACTCATCCTTGTTTTTGATAGATGACTAGGCCATTGTTTCTTTCTGTTTTCAATTTTCTTCAATTGTATTGACTGTTTTCTTTTAAACTTTGTTTTTACTTTCATATTTATTTTAATGAAATAAACATTGCAATGTTTGATTCAATTTCGTTCACTGTTTGCATCTTTATGCTTTATATCTCAAGTTCATTTTTCTATATCAAGCTTTTATAATGATTGGAGGGAGAATGATGAAAACAAAATACATATAATTGTTGTTGGTATGCTTTCAATTGAGACTTGGCTGATGATATACAAACATTGTTTCAACTCCCAAACACTAGCGAAATAAGGAAGTCGATCCCTTGTAACCCCTTTGAGCCTTGAAGTTCAAGTTTCTTTCTTTACGAAAAACCCGCAATTTTAACCTGGGGATAGGTAGTTTTCAATTAATTCGAATGTACATTCAAATACAAGAAAATCATTCAAGACACCTTGCGTTAAAGGATGCAATCATAATTTTTCCTTCGCACACATCAAAGAAGCGTTGAAGATGTCTTTCAATTCAAAAGCCAATGATGGTTCGCCGTAATCATTAAGCCATGCAGTCATTATCTTTCAAAAATATGATATTGAAAAATAAACTCGTCCCCAAAGCATGAAACTCGTCCCGAACGTTGTTCTGCGCTGTAGCATGAGCAAGTGCAGTTGCCGCATTCACAACAGCATAATTCGAAGTCATTCTACAAATCACCAACAACATCAGAAAACAACTCAATCCTCAAAACACTCAAACTCAATAACCGACACGACTAACAACGACACGACCGACAGACCGACCTGCTTTGATACCACAAATATAACACCCTTTCTACTCCATCATGAAATAAGAAATTTTAAATCAAATATCAAAGTTCAACTTATCAAAGGGCATCAAATTTTCTTCAAAACTCAAAAGCCAAAACATCACATAGAGTTCTGTCCCGCAACACGGGTTCATAAAAACATCAAAATCTCATTTGTATTTCTTTTGAAACAATACACATCGGAAAACAATAATTCCTAAACTCCTCCTTAATAAAATAAAACTCATAAATCATCATAAATATCATTTTATCAAAATACTTAAACAAAATTCAGCATCTTAATTCAAATAAAACATAAACACTCAAAACGAGACCCATCCCGATTTTACTAGACACAGAGCAGGACTCCACTTCTAACTAACTCGACGAATCACTATCTCCGAGCTAAACATGCAACGAGCTAACCTTGATTATCTGCAAGATGACATAATTGACCATCACCAGAAGGCAGGCAGGGTGAGGAAATTCACATTTCATAATATAATATAGAAATAAGAATTTAAACAAAACTTCAACAATAAATCAATTACAGCTCATTTAATACACATAATCAATCACTTCTCATCATTACACAAAACATCAATGCACTCATGATATGTCATTTAGAATGAAATGTAACCTCTTACTAATGCATGTGGTACCGAATCATCCTCATGTGATGGACATTGGGCCATCAACCCTCCCCAAGGGAGCACATCATAAACATCTTGTCACTTCAATCCACACAATGGGATTGAAGCTACCAATGGATCAAAGTCCCCTCATAAAATCAATGCCATGAATGCAAGATGCAATATACACATATCATCCTCAAAACATCATAAAATTGCATCCGCATTCATTATTAACAATCATCCCTCAAAACTCAATCATAACATCAAATACATACTCATAAGACATCATATAACACTCTCATCTTACCTCATATATCTACATCATATAATCATACATCCTAACTCAAGGAATATCAAATAAATCATAATTCGTCAATTAAATACTAACTCTACTCATATAGACTTCAAGGCACATCATTTGACAACTTCATATCACTCTAGCAACCTATAACATACTACCAAAAAACATTTTTTAAAAATAAAACATTTTTCCAAGATTTCCCAGGCTCGCTAAGCGAGACCTCACGCTCGCTAAGCGCCTACTTCCCTTACTCTTCTTGCTAAGCGAGATGTAGCTCGCTAAGCGAGCTTCGCGATTTCTGCAGAATTTTTCTACGATTCAGCCTTCTCCCTTCTGTGATTAAACTCCCCCAAAACCCAAAATTCAGAAGCATTACACCGGAAAAACCTCATTAACATCAACGTTCATCCTAATAACATCATATACATCATCTACATCATTTATATTCATCTAATTCATCATAACATCATTATCAACAACACAAAATCATGAATTCAAAAACCTAAACTATACCACAAAACCCCCAATTCCATTCCTACATTATATTATCGAAAATAAAATACTCCCATACCTCAATTCCGTAAGCTTTTCGATAACCTCTTCGCAAATCTCTCAATCTTTCCAGCCCTAGATTTTTCCCTCTTCTCCAAAGCTCTTTCCCAATTGTGCGATCGTCAAATTGATCGTTCTTTCCAACTTTCCCCCTTTTGTCACTCTTTCCCTTAGGACCTCTTTTAGTCTTTCCCCATAAAACTCTCACTTATCCTCAACCAAAAGACCATAATGCCCTCATCCTCTAATTCCTTTTATTTTATTTAATTAACTCTCAAAAAATCCACTAAACCTCATATACTTAATTATTCTAATTGTTATTAAAATATTAAACTACCCCAAACTTCACAAAACATCAATTAACCTCATAAACATCAAAATTCACAAGAAAACACATCAACATAATTAAAATCGACTTTGGGGTGTTACAACTCTTTCCCACTTAAGAATTTTCGTCCTTGAAAATGTACCTGAAGCAAATAGCATTGGATACAACTCTTTCAATTGATCCTCTCACTCCCAAGTCCAACTATAACTATCTGGTCCACCCCACAATACCTTCACTAAGGAAATCTCTTTACCTCTTAATCTCTTCATTTCTCTGCCATCAATTTGCACTGGCGAAACCTTTATATTCAAATTATCTCTTACTCGCACATCATCCATCTGAATCACATGTGATGGGTCTGCAATGTACTTCCTCAACTGTGACACATGAAACACATCATGCAAATTCGCAAGTGACGGTGGTAATGCAATCTGATATGCCACCTCTACGACCCTCTGTGAAATATGATACGGTCCAATGAAACGTGGAGTGAGCTTTCTGGACATCAGAGCTTGCCCGACACCAGTCACTAGAGTAACCCTTGGGAACACATGATCTCCTTCTTGAAATTCAAGTGCGTTCCTCCTCTTATCATGATAACTCTTCTGACGACTTTGAGAAATCTTCATCCTTTCCTGAATCGTCTTAATCTTTTCTGACGTCTCCTGCACATTCTCAGTTCCGAGCACAACACTCTCTCCTGACTCATACCAACACAATAGAGTCCTACACCGCCTCTCATACAATGCTTCATACGAAGCCATACCAATGCTCGCATGAAAACTATTATTGTAAGTAAACTCAATCAAAGGTAAATGATCATCCCACGCACCTCCATGATCCAATACACAAGCCCTCAGCAAATCTTCTAAGGATTGGATAGTTCGTTTTGTATGACCGTCCGTCAGTGGGTGGTAAGCAGAACTCATCCTCAACTTAGTTCCTAAAGCATTTGTAAACTCTTCCAAAATCTATATGTAAACCACGGATCTCTATCTGACACGATACTCGACAGTATTCCATGCAACTTCACAATCTCCTCAATATACATCTCTTCTAGTTTTAACATAGAATGATTAATCTTCATCAGCGAGAAATGCGCCGACTTAGTTAATCGATCCACAATCACCCAAATGGAATCATTCCCTTTCACCGTCTTCGGTAAACCCGTCACAAAATCCATAGAACTGCTATCCCATTTCCATTCTAGAATACTCAACGGTTGCATCATACCTAAAGGCTTTTGATGTTAAACCTTTGATTTCTGACATACCAAACACCCGTACACAAACTCCGTAACACCCCTCTTCATACCCGGCCACCAAAACAGCTTTTGCAAATCATGATACATCTTAGTCGCACTAGGATGAATACTCAACCTACTTCGGTGCCCTTCCTCTAGAATACTCTTTTTCAATTCTAGAATATCAGGAATACACACATGATCTCGAAACTTCATCATACCATTCTCATCTAAACAGAACTCTCCTTTGTTACCTTGGTTAATCAAAGTCATCTGATCAACCAACTTTAAGTCTGATTGTTGTCCTAAATGGATCTCCTCCATAATATCATTAGTCAATTTCATCATACCTAGCTTCACGCTCTCAGACGTAGTCTCACACAACAAACTCATGTCTCTGAATTGTTCAATCATCTCAAGCTATTTCACCATCATTATCGACATGTGTAAAGTCTTTCTACTCAAGGCATCTGCGACTACATTAGCTTTATCAGGGTGGTAACTTAATTCAAAATCAAAATCCTTTAATATTTCCCACCATCTTCTCTACCTCATGTTTAGTTCCTTCTGATCAAACAAGTATTTCAAACTTTTATGATCACTGAACACCTCAAACCTCGACCCAAAAAAATAGTGCCTCCAAATCTTTAGCACAAAAACCACGACTACTAATTCTAAGTCATGGGTAGGATAGTTCCTCTCATGAACACGTAATTGTCTAGAAGCATAAGCAACTACTTGACCATTCTGCATCAAAACACCTCCAAGACCCATCTTAGAAGCATCACAGTACACCACAAAATATTCGCTGGGATTCGTAAAAATTAAAACTGGAGCGGTCGTTAACCTCTTCTTTAACTCAACAAAACTCTTCTCGTAAGTAACATCCCATACATATGTTTAACACTTCTGAGTCAACTGCGTTAGTGGCAATGCCAACTTAGAAAAACCTTCAATAAACTTCCGGTAATAACCATCCAAACCAAGAAAACTTCTAATCTCCGTAGCAGACTTCGGAGTTTCCCAATTCAACACAGTATCAATCTTCTAAGGATCCACAGAAATTCCTCCACTAGAAATCACATGGCAAGGAAACTCACTTCACTCAACCATAACTCACACTTCGACAACTTAGCATAAAGCTTCTTTTCTCTCAACACCTGTAATACAATCATCAGATGTCATTCATGTTCCTCTTCTGACTTTGAATAAATCAGGATATCATCAATAAAAACCACCACAAACTTATCCAAATACTCATGAAAAGCCCGGTTCATATATTCCATGAATACGCCAGGTGTATTGGATACACCAAAAGGAATCACCGTATATTCATAGTGACCATACCTCGTCCGGAAAGTTGTCTTCGGAATATCGTCTTCTTTAACTCGAATCTGATGATAACCCAATCACAAATCAATATTGCTAAAAAACACAAGCTCCCACTAACAGATCCATCAAATCATCATTCCTCGGAAGTGGATATTTATTCTTAATAGTCACCTTATTCAATTGTCGATAATCGACGCACAACCTCATACTACCATCCTTCTTCTTAACAAATAGCACAGGAGCACCCCACGGAGAAACACTTGGATAGACAAATTTCTACTCAAGAAGTTCTTCAAGTTGTTTCTTCAACTCACTCAATCCACAGAAAACTCTACTTCATGCTCCGGAGGTAAATCACTAATGTCATCCGGAAACACATCAAGAAACTCTCGGACAACAGGTAATTCAATACTCACCTCTTTACGGTCAACTTGTAATTCCGCAAACAAAACAAACTGTTGCACCCCAAAATTTGCCCTCACAATACAAGACTTTGTGTGCTAAGAAGGTTCACAAGGTTCACAAGATTCACAATACTTACAAGACACTTTATGAGGTTCACAAGGTTCACAAGACTTCCCATAAGGTTCACAAGGATCACAAGACATCTTATGATAGTTCACAAGGTTCATAAAGTTCACAATTGGTCAGAAGATTTGACAATTCCCTCAAACAATGCATCCTCCTAAGCAGTGCATCCAAAACTAGGGTTTTGACTTTAATCAGGCTAAATGAACTTCCAAGACTTCAATTGAGCTTCATAATATCTTATATGTGTTTAAAAAACCCCATGACAAGTTTCAAGACGTTTCTCAAAGGTTTGCTCAGTCAAATGATCAGATAAGTTAAAACCAGTCAAAGCAGTTAAAAAGTCAAACTGAGGTCAACTGTGGTCAAACAAAAATCAAACTTCATGATTTTTTGCCAACATCAATTATATGAAGTAAAATTCATCATTTGATCAAGGGTTGATCATGATTCATCAAGGAGATTTCAGATCATAAAGAATCAGAGGTTTCTAAATTAGGGTTTCCTAAGGAAAAGTCAACTGAACTTTGACCAGCCATAACTTTCACATGCTTCATCACCAAGTTTCCATCCAAAACTAATTTTGAAGGAAATTTAATTCTCTACAACTTTGTGTCTCACAAGCCAATCCCAAAAATGCTTCATTTGGAAGGTATGAGCTAAGACATTATAGGTCCTTTTGAAAGTCAACAAAAAGTCAACAACTTCAAAAGGGCATAACTTGAGAATGGTAAATGATATGGACATGAAACCAGTGGGGTTGGTTAGAGGACTCTTCAAGATTTCCAAAATGTCCAAGAACACCCTCATAGCATTAAAATTGAAGGATTTGTGCCCTTGCAAAGTTGGGAAATTTTTGGTTGGTTTATGAAGAAAATGGAGGTTTAAAACCAATTTTTTTTAAATGGGCTTGCCATATGATGACCCAATCCATACCAATACCTCATGCACGACCCAAGTCTCTAAAAATCAGATTTTTTCATCATTTTATTTTATTTATTTTGATTTAATTCATTTAAAATCATTTTAAATTAAAATAAAATAGGAAAATCAAATATTTCAAAGAGATTGATCTTCTAGAAAATCATAAATTCAATATGGATCAGAATGATACAAAAATAATGGTGATTGGCCTAAAATAGAAAGGGTTTATGCAAGGATATTTGAATTTTAAGGCTTAATATTTCTCAATCTTTTTCAATCAATTTTTTCATACAATGATCAAGTTTTTTGACCTAGATTCATTCCACTATAAGTACATAACTCAAACCTAATCATAGGGGACGAATTTGGCAGCCTCAAGAACCATAATCAAACTTCAAAAATTCAAGCAAAAACACACATTGGGTTTTTGATTTACAGGAGGTTTCAAGGTCTTTTAAAGGTGGAGACATGATCCTTGATGCTTCTTAAAGCTATCCTGATCATTTGCATCACTCAAAATGCCCTCATACGCATGAACCGAATTCTCATAACTTGACATTTGTGATTTTTCGATTCTGTTTATTTGCATATTGTTAATGATTTTTAACCTCATATTGTTGATTGTGATGATGTATAGAGTGTTTCTGGGTAAAAAAACTTAAAGCTTCATGACCTAATATGCTCGCGGCCATTGTTAGGGTTTGAAACTTAGTTTTAGGGCTTTACGATTTAAGCAATTTAAAGACTTTTAAATGACATAATTGAACTGTGTTAATCATGGGTAATTGTTTGGTGCTAATATTGTGGCTTGATTCAGTATGATTCGATGTGTTTGGAGAACATAGGTTTTCCTGCAAGGTTAATTCGCAGGTAACTTCGTAAGAAAAAATGCATGAATTTTCGCAGGTAAAGTGAGGAAGACGAAGCTGTTTGGCGCGCAGAAGGAATTCAAAATTCAAACTGTTTTTATAATATGTGTGTTCTGTTCATGTGTCACAGCGTGCAGGTTGGCCTGGTGGTGAGAAGCGTTTGTGTATGGCTTAAGGGCTGGTGTTCGAATCCTGGCTTCAACCAGTTTTTTATTGTTTTTCCATTTTAATTGTTAAACATAATATATTATGTATTATAGCTGTTATATGGACAGATGCGCCCTCCCGGCTGGAATGGTTGATGTGTTTGTGTGATGTTTGAAGGTCCTGGGTTCGATCCCCCCAGGCCTTTTGTTTTGTTTATTTTTCATGATTTCTTCAGGAACAACAACAAAAGCAATTGGACTCTCTCCCTTGTCACCTGCGCGCAGGCTAGCCCAGTGGATGGAAGCTTTTCCAGGTATTGGGAGGTCCTGGGTTCAAAACCAGGCCTCCCCTTTTTCTTTTCTCTCCTTTATTTTTTTGTTTTAATTATTATTATTATTTGTTTTCTTAATTAAAATTAGTTGATAATTAAATTCTAAACCTAATCTTCTTAGTTTTAAAATTTTCATAAACCCTAATTCATTTTGATTAATTCTAATAACTTTTTTTTATAAACTTTAATTATCATACAAATGTTAGTTTATTTTATTATATATATTATAATTTGAAAATAGTTCTTATTTGTAAATAATTAAGTTAATCCTAATTTTATTTTTCATAACCCAAAATTTTCTTTTATTTAAAATTTATTTTTATTATAATCTTTAATTTATTATCTATAAACCTTAATCATGCGTATATATTATTCAATTTGTTTATAATTTAAAACTTATATATAAATATGCTTAATATTAAAATTTTGTTAATATAATAATATGACATAAATTGTTTATAATTTAGTTTTGTATGTAAATAATTTTTATTTAAAAAATAATTGCCAATTTAATTTTATAATTATAATTATATTTTCATAATATGTTCATAATTAATTTAATTTTATAATTTGCATATAACTTAAAATTTATAATAATTAGTATAATTGCTCATATATTTTTCTTGTTAATCTTAAATAATTGCTTATATAAGAATTTGATCTTTTAATTATTATAATATTCTTGCTTATTTCATTATTATTATTATTAATTATGTTTATATGATATTTTATTATTACTAACCACATTGTGATTATTTTTATTATTATTATTTCACTAACCCAATTATTATTATTATTATTATTTAATATTTTGCTTATTTATTTAAATTGCTTTTATTATTATTATGTAATTGTTCCTTGGTGTAATATTTATTAATAATGTTTATTATTTATATTTTATGCTATGGTTAGTAAATAGGGAGTGTAAACATACTTGTATTTTAAAATTAATTTAGATCATTTAAATTTAAAGATAAATATTAAAATTGTACACTCACACACGTAAGTCGATCTTTGATCGCCATCTCACTTCCTTAGGGATACCTCTCATTGTTGCCTAATCGAAAGGTCAAGTAGGGTGTATAAAGCAAAAGTCCCTCAATTTAACATCATCTAGTCCCTTAACAGATAAAAGATCAAGTCCCTTTCGAATGTTGCCTTCGTAATGATCTTGTCCCTTTCGAATAAAGATGATAGTCCCTTCAAAATTGCTTATACACCCCACATTTGCCTAAATAACAGATGACCCTTCACTTGTCCCTCACATCCAAGGTAATGACTACCTATTCCTTAATAATAGGGATAGTCTTACCATCTAAAGGATTCAAGAACAGAAAAGACTTAAAACTTAGGGTAGGTTCCTCTTAGATACTTGCTCACTCTTCAAAACAATTTCAAACACTTCACACATTTCAAACAATTTTCAAAACAAAGGTTTTTTTACGCATCCGTACATGGATCATTATCAAACTCTTAAGAAAATTTTTATTCACACACTTCACATTTCAAAACATTTTAAAGTGAGCTAAGTAACTAAGAGCCCATGGATAACCATGGATGTAAAGGGTGCTAACACCTTCCCTTTACATAACCTACCCCCCGGACCCAAAAATCTTTTAAAAGGTCTTTCCTGTTCTTTTATGCCTTTCCTTTGGATAAAATAAAAGTCGGTGGCGACTCTTGCTATCCGCAACATAACTAAAAGTCAGTTCTCCCACCGTGTTACAGAACTGGCGACTCTGCTGGGGAATTAATATTAAAGAGGGGTACCCTTAGGAATTAGATCACTTTAAACTTGTTTGCTTTATTTGCTTTATACTTACTTGTTGGGCTCTTATGTGTGAAAGGTCCTAACCCGGACCTAGTGTACCTTAGGTAAATGGCAATAGACCAAGGAAACTGTACGGCGTATACCGATATGGTTGATCTGGTGGCCATAGTTAGTGTGACTTCTTGGTTGGTGCTTATGCTCCTTAAGTCAAGTTGAGGATAATATGAGGCTGCCATATGTTGTCAATGCACTAACTAACTTTTAGAACCCTAGTTATCCCATCTTGGCCTTTAGAAAAGTAGTGAGATAACCGGCTTTGGTGAAGACTGAAGTTGGTTGATAATCGATACTACGCTCATTGAGATCCTAAACTTGGAGGGTTTTGGTTGGCAAGTAAGTTGCCTACTGAACAACCACCCTTGTGAAGGATCAATGATATTGAGATCCTTTAGAACCCGGTTACTTTTGTAGGACAGGATGAACCATCTAAACTTCAGGGGAGGGTACTTACCTTTGAACCTCATGCAAGCCTTTAAACCTAGGGCTATGGTGTGACTTGTTTGTGTGTGCCACATGTTTGTGATTGAGCATAACATCATAGCATCATCATGCATCATAAGCATAGCATTTTCACTAACCATTTCAAGGACCAAAGGATTTATCTTTGTTCTTTGTTGCAGGTCATGGCTTCTGCTCGTAGGAACACTATCCGGATCAACTTTGTAGGAATACCTCCTAAGCTTAAGGAGTTGGTTTCTCAAGTGTCTGAAAACTCCCAGTTCATCAAGAGACACGGTCACCTATTGGATCTAGTCACCTCAGGGTTCAATGAAGACATGATGAGTGTCCTATTTCAGTTCTTTGATCCTAAGCACCATTGCTTCACATTCCCTGACTATCAGCTGGTTCCTACAATGGAAGAGTTCTCTAAACTTCTGGGTATACCTGTTCTTGATCAAAGACCCTTCACAGGCTTGGAGAAGGAGCTTAAACCAGAGGTTATTGCTGCAGCCCTACATCTGAAGAAGTCTGACATTGTTCTAGAAACGAGAAGCGGAGTTAAGGGTATTCTTGCTAAGGTACTAATTGATAAAGCTCAAGTGTTCTTGAAGGCTATGAGCTATGATGCTTTTGAGGAGATCTTAGCCTTTTTGATATATGGCTTAGTGTTGTTCCCCAATCCTGATCAGTTCATAGACGTTCATGCCATCAATATATTCCTGAGTCACAATCCAGTGCCTACCTTACTTGGAGACATTTTGCACTCTCTTCATACTCGTACTACGAAGGCACGAGGAACTATGATGTGCTGCATACCTTTGCTATCTAGGTGGTTTATTTCTCACCTTCCTCGCTCAGTAATGAAGAATGAACAAGGGTTCAGGTGGTCCAAAAGGATTATGTCACTCTCTCATTCAGACATCCATTGGTGCTCCAGATCTATGGAGAATGTCACTATCATTGACCGTTGTGGGGAGTTTCCTAATGTGCCACTTCTAGGCATAAGAGGAGGCATCACCTACAACCCCTCTCTAGCTTTACGACAGTTTGGTTACGCTCAGAGTGATGGCCCACATGACATGTTGATTCAGGGTATCGTGTTTGACTACGACAACGATCTGCAAGGTTACCGTCAGAGATTCATACGAGCATGGGGAAAGGTAAACAAGGTTGACAGCAAGACACTGGAGCCTAAGTACACTATTCCTATGGAGGCTTATCTCAGATGGGTGCGATCTCGTGCTCAGACTCTCATGATGCCATATCCTTCTATCCTTCCAGTTACCATGGAACCTGTTGCTGAAGGAGATACTGCTTATACCATCCTTCACCCAGACATGCCTACTGACATGGAAGACTTACAGAGATCCTGGATCCAGCTGAAAGAGCAAAGGGATACTTTCGAGGCTCATTACAAAGCAAGCCAAGAAAGAATCCTAGAACTAAAAAAGCAACTTCACGAGGAACGGAATCTCAATTCATACCTCAACACAAAGAGGAAACGTCCATGGGAGACTTAAAACCCCATCTCTTGTATTTATTTCATTCCATTTTTTGTAAGCCCAGGAGGCAAAACAAATTTATTACGAATAAAAGTTTACCTTCTTGTTTGTTTAAGCAAATTTAAATCCTGCGGTCCTTGAAAACATTGCATACGCATTCACATATCATATCATTGCATCACAGGTTTATAATTGTGCACAGGTTTCTTATCTTCTCGCTGTTTATTTCAGCAATGGCTCTTGAACAAACAGTTAAGGATCTCCAGGCACAAAATGCACAGTTCCAAGAGCTGATCCTGAACCTGTCCAAGGGGCAGGATGAATGGAAGACACTGCTGGCCAAGAAGACTAAGAAGACTAGAAGGTCAGGTGGCCTGATCAACATGGGAAGAAGGTTCAAAGGTCTTGCCAAGACCAAAGAACCAGTTGAAGATTATGAGTCTGAAGAGTCTGAAAAAGAGGGAGGCAGTCTCCACAACACTATGGGGGACTCTGATTCTGAGGCTAATTACTACCATGAGCCTAATGAAGACAAATTCAAGATGTTGGTGGATAGAATGGATGCTATGGAGTTACAGAAGTCTTATGGGCTGGACTTTGAAGATTTGAGTCTGATATCTGGAGTAGTCATACCCATTGGTTTCAAGGTTCCTACTTTTGTTGTTTATGATGGGGTATCTTGTCCCAAGCTGCATCTGAGGTCTTATGTCAGAAGAATCAAACCTCACACTGCTGATAAGAAGTTGTGGATCCATTTCTTCCAAGAGAGCTTATCTGGAGCTCAATTGGAGTGGTACTATCAGTTGGAGAGTGTCAATATCCGGGACTGGAATGATCTTGCTGAAGCCTTCTATAAGCAGTATCAATACAATGCTGATTTAGCTCCCACTCGCATGCAGCTGCAAAGCATGTCCATGGGTGCTAAAGAAAGTTTCAAGGAGTATGCTCAGAAGTGGAGAGATTTAGCTGGAAGAGTACAACCCCCTTTAACTGACAGGGAGTTGGTTGATATGTTCATGTGTACATTGAATGGTCCTTTTTACAGTCATCTCATTGGAAGCTCATCATCTGGATTCACTGAGTTGATAATGACAGGAGAGCGCGTGGAAAATGGTATAAAGAGTGGCAAGATTCAAGTAGGTACTTCTTCATCAGGTGATGCAAAGAAGCCTCCCAGTGGAAAGAAAGAGTCCAATGCTGTTTATGGTCAACCTGATCGTAATAGAAGGCATCAGTCTGTGAGTGCAGTTCATATCTCAAATCCAACTCCTACAACACCAGAGCAGCCACAGGGCAACCAACAGAGGGCTAGAAGGCAGTTCACAAAGATCAACATGTCAATGGCTCAGGCATTGCAACACTTATTGAAGGCTGAACTTATCACTCTGAAAGAGGCTCCTCAGAATCCTAATGTTACCTCTCCCAGGTACAATCCCAATGCACGATGTGCATATCATTCAAACTGTCAGGGACATGATACTAATAGTTGCTGGGTCTTGAAGAACAAAATTCAAGATATGATTGAGGCTGGAGAGATTGAGTTTGACCCTCCGGGTACTCCAAATGTGATTACTGCTCCCATGCCAAATCATGAGAAGACTGTCAATGCAATTGATGAAGATTTACATATCTATTCAGTTGCAGAGTTGACCACACCATTGTCTGTTATCAAGAAGATGTTAGTGCAAGCTGGGTTCTTTCCATGTTGTCGTGAAGATTTTTTGTATTGTACCTATAAGCCAGATAGTTGCTGGAGATTGAGAGATGGAATTCAACGTCTCATGGATAAATATACCATAGTGTTTAAGAGGACTCCATCGTCTGTAGAGAGTATGGTGGATCATATTACTAAAGGTAAGAAGATTGAAGAGGTGGATATGGTTGATAAACTACCGGTAAGGATCACTTCCAAGGGACCTGTTAAAATCACTCATAAGGGTCCAATTAAGATTACTGCTGAAGGCCCTGTAAAGATTGTTGCTGAAGCTAGAGTGGCTCCTATGGTCATTACCACTCCTGGTCCTATTCCGTATACGTCTGATAAAGCTGTGCCTTGGCATTATGGGTCTGATGTTTATATCCATGGTGTTAAGCAGGAACCCTTAGCTGATATGCCTGTTGATATTGATAATATTGCTGGATCTAGTAAGATCACACGAAGCGGAAGAGTTTTCTCTCCTCCAGTTACTTCCAAGAATGCAATTACTCCAGGTGCTACTTCCACCACTGATGCTCGAAGCAAAGGTCCTGTTATTGAACCTATACCTACTGATGATCTCTCTAAGCAGATGGAATAAGTATTGAAAATCATTCGCAAGAGTGATTATGACATTGTTGATCAGTTGGGGCACACTCCCTCCAAGATTTCCATGATGTCTTTGTTGTTATGTTCTGAAGCTCATGCCAAAGCTTTGATTAAGTTTCTAAAGACTGCTCATGTACCCAATGCAATTTCTGTTAACCAGTTTGAGAATTGTGTTGCCCACCTGACCTATGATAATGGGTTAGGTTTCTCTGATGCTGATTTGACTCCTGCCAAGAGGGATCATAACAGGGCTCTGCATATCTCGATTGAATGCAGGGGCACTACCCTGTCACATGTATTGATAGACAATGGTTCCTCTCTGAATGTGTTGCCCAAAGAAGTTCTGAATAAGATGAGCCCTGAAGATGCTGTGCTGAAACCCAGTAACATAGTGGTGAAGGCTTTTGATGGTTCGAGAAGAGTGGTGCATGGAGAAATTGATCTCCCAATCAAAGTTGGTTCTCAGATTTTCAATGCTACATTTTATGTGATGGATATTCGTCCTTCGTACTCTTGTTTGCTTGGTCGTCCCTGGATCCATGGGGCAGGTGCTGTAACCTCTACATTACATCAGAAGCTGAAATATCCGGTGGAAGGAAAGGTTGTTACTGTCTATGGAGAGGAAGAATATTTTGTTAGCCATGTGAACACCTTCAAGTATCTGGAAGTGGAAGGTGAATATGTTGAAACTCCGTGTCAGACATTTGAAGTGGTTCCTTGGATTGTTAATGATTATGAAGCTCCTCCTGTTGTCAAGAAAGTTCATGTGGTCACCAGAGTACCTCCAACAATGGCCTCCCTTAAAGATGCTAGAGCTGTAGTGGATGAAGGTGGTTGTACTATTTGGGGTCAGCTTCCTGATATCCCTTACAAGTCTGACAAATTTGGTTTGGGTTTCACTGCAGATTCCCAGAAGGCTGTTCGTCGTGCTCGTGCTGTTCGTATCACCAATCAGGGGGTTATGAAAGATCAGATCAATGTTGTGGGTGACTATGATGAAGACTACAACTTGGATGCTTGGATTTTTCCTACTGTGGGTGTTGGACTCAATAATTGGAAAGCTGAAGATGTTATTCCTATCTCCTTTAGTCAGGAGTAAATACTATTACTGTGTTGTTGCTTTTTAAGTTTGTAATTTCTTGAACAATTGAAATCTTAAGCCATGTGCCTTACCCGGGGCACAATGGTATGCTTGTTACGGGATGTCATTTCATTTGCATACTTCATTCAATAAAAATCAGTGGACGTTTCGTTTTCGTAAATATTGTGTTCCTTGTCTTTCTTTTCTTTTATTTTTGTTTTATCAGCTATGTGTTCTTACACACACCCACATCACTAAAATGCAGATCCTCATCCACTCTGGATCCTGTTGATAACAGTCCTACTATTGCCAATTATAATTTCGAGAATCCAATCTATCAAGCTGAAGACGGAAATGAGGACAATTGTGAAGTACCTGTAGAGCTTGCTAGGTTGTTACAACAAGAAGAGAAAGCTATACAGCCACATGAAGAGCCAGTCGAAGTTGTGAATCTGGGAACTGAAGAAAACAGGAAAGAAGTCAAGATAGGGGCTGAATTAGAAGATAGTGTCAAGAGCAGATTGATTCAGATGCTACGTGATTATGTGGAGATCTTTGCTTGGTCCTATGAAGATATGCCAGGGTTGGATACAGATATTGTGGTTCACCGTTTACCAGTAAAAGAAGATTGTCGTCCAAAGAAGCAGAAGGTTCGTCGTATGCGTCCTGAAATGTCAGAAAAGATCAAGGCAGAGGTAATGAAACAGTTTGATGCAAGGTTCTTAGCTGTGACTTCTTATCCTCAGTGGGTTGCAAATGTGGTGTCGGTACCTAAGAAAGATGCTAAGGTACGTATGTGTGTGGACTACAGAGATTTGAACAAGGCCAGCCCCAAAGATGACTTTCCACTTCCTCATATTGATGTTCTAGTAGACAACACTGCCCAGCATAAGGTATTCTCTTTTATGGATGGTTTCTCTGGTTACAATCAGATCAAGATGGCACCTGAAGATATGGAGAAGACAACATTTGTTACACAGTGGGGCACCTTTTGCTATAAAGTGATGCCATTTGGTTTGAAGAATGCAGGGGCAACATACCAGCGTGCTATGGTGGCTTTGTTTCATGATATGATTCATCATGAGATAGAGGTATATGTGGATGATATGATAGCCAGGTCCCAGAACGAAGAACAACATCTTGATCATTTGCATAAATTGTTTGAGAGGTTGAAGAAATACAAGTTGAGATTGAACCCAAACAAGTGTACTTTTGGAGTCATATCTGGTAAACTCTTGGGTTTCATAGTCAGTGGAAAAGGTATTGAAGTGGATCCTGCAAAAGTGAAAGCTATACGAGAGATGCCAGCTCCCCGTACTGAGAAGGAGGTTAGAGGTTTCTTGGGACGATTGAATTACATTGCAAGATTTATTTCCCAATTAACTGCCATCTGTGAGCCAATCTTTAAGTTGCTGAAGAAAGACCAGGTGATGGAATGGAATAATGAGTGCCAGACTGCCTTTGATGAAATCAAGAGATATCTGCTAGAACCTCCAATTTTGATGCCACCAGTTGATGGAAGACCCTTGATTATGTACTTAACAGTGTTAGACAACTCAATGGGGTGTGTGTTGGGGCAACATGACGAGTCTGGTCGAAAACAGCAGGCAATATACTACCTTAGCAAAAATTTTACCGACTGTGAAACAAGATACTCACTGCTCGAGAAAACTTGTTGCGCTTTGGCATGGGCTGCTCGCCGACTAAGACAGTATATGTTGACCCATACTACCTTGTTGATTTCAAAGATGGATCCAATCAAGTACATATTCGAGAAACCTGCTCTCTCCGGAAGAATTGCAAGATGGCAAATGATATTGACAGAATATGACATACAATATACTACTCAGAAGGCCATTAAAGGAAGTGTTGTAGCTGATCATTTGGCTCATCAAGCAGTGGATGATTACCAGTCAATGAGTTTTGAGTTCCCTGATGAAGACATTATGATTATTACCAAAGAACCTGGACAATATGACGGACCTGAACAAGGATCCCGATGGACTATGGTTTTTGATGGTGCCTCTAATGCACTTCGTAATGGTGTTGGTGTTGTGATTAGTTTCCCTGAAGGTTGTCATACCCCGATTACTGCCAGACTTTGTTTCTATTGTACCAATAACATGGCTGAGTATGAGGCATGTATCCTGGGTATTAAAGCTGTTATTGATATGAAGATTCAGTTCCTTGATGTGTATGGAGATTCAGCCCTGGTAGTAAGTCAAATTAAAGGAGATTGGGACACCAAGCATGATAATCTCATTCCTTCCAGAGAGTATGTGTTGTCTTTGATCCCACATTTCAAAGAAGTTACCTTTGGACATATTCTACGAAGAGAGAATCAGTTGGCAGATGCACTAGCTACCATGGCATCTATGTTTGAGATCAGCTGGGATGATGAAGCTCCCAAAATTACTATTGATAGATTTGAAAAGCCTGCATACTGCAATGAGATTGACACTGAAGAAGCAGAGGAGAAGCCTTGGTTCTATGAAGTGAAAAGTTATCTTGAAGCTCAGGAGTTTCCTGAAGGGGCATCTGTCAAAGATAAGAAGTTTCTGAGGAGGTTTTCTGCTAAGTTCTTTTTGAGTAATGGCATTTTGTACAAGCGCAATCATGATTCAACTTTGCTTCGTTGTGTGGATAAGAAGGAAGCAACAGAGATTATGGAGGACATGCATGATGGGATCTTTGGCACTCATTCAAGTGGTCATACCATGGCAAAGAAGATATTGAGAGCAGGTTACTATTGGTCTACCATGGAAGCCGACTGCTACCAACATTCCAGAACTTGTCACAAGTGTCAAGTCTATGCTGATAAAGTACATATACCTCCATCACCATTGAATGTGTTGACTGCTCCTTGGCCTTTTGCCATGTGGGGCATTGATATAATTGGTGAAATCAAGCCTACTGCTTCTAATGGACATCGTTTCATCCTGGTTGCTATTGATTATTTCACGAAGTGGGTAGAGGCAGCTTCATTTGCATCTGTTACCAAGAATGTTGTGGCCCGATTCATTAAGAATAATCTCATATGTAGGTATGGCATCCCTGAAAGGAATATTACTGACAATGGCTCTAATCTGAACAACACTATGATTACTGATCTCTGCACACAGTTCAAGATTAAGCATCACAACTCTTCTCCGTATCGTCCGAAGATGAATGGGGCAGTAGAAGCTGCTAATAAGAACATTAAAAAGATTCTACAGAAGATGACTGTTACTTACAAGGATTGGCATGAGATATTACCATTTTCTCTTCATGGTTATCGTACTACAATACGTACTTCAACAGGGGCAACCCCATTCTCCTTAGTCTATGGTATGGAAGCAGTTCTGCCCATTGAAATTCAGATACCCTCCTTAAGAATCATGAAGGATGCATGCTTGGATGAAGATGAGTGGATTCAGACTCGACTTGACCAGATAAATTTGATTGATGAGAAGAGGTTAGCAGCTGTTTGTCATGGTCAGATGTACCAGAAACGGATGATCCAAGCTTTTAATAAGAAGGTTAAGCCAAAGGTATATCAGGCTGGTGATTTGGTAATCAAGCGTATCATATTACCACAGGGTGATCCTAGGGGCAAGTGGACTCCTACATATGAAGGACCATTTGTAGTCAAAACAGTATTCTCAGGAGGTGCCATGATGCTTACTACTATGGATGGTGAAGACTTCCCACAGCCTGTAAACGCAGACATAGTTAAAAAATACTACGCATAAAAAGAGACCCGCTAGGTTGACTGGCCTAGGCAAAAATAAGGGCATCCCGGTGAACCAAAAGGGTTCGGGCAAAAATTAGGGATATATATATAAAAAAAAGATGTACACCCGGCAAGTCGAAAACCTGAAAAGGCGGCTTGGGCAAAAAAGGGTATCCCGGTGGATTGAAAACCTGAAAGCGCAATCCAAGCAAAAATTAGGGATTAAAGCGTATGACTATGTCTCGTTTGGATCACCCATGAAACTGCAACCAGTTGTGCTACTTAATCAAGCTCGAACAGATAAAACTCAATCCAATCGTTTCCGTTTCAACAGCAGAAGATGAGATACTTGAAGATAATGGCAATAGTAGAATTGAAACTCAATAGGATTATTTCCCACATAGCTGATTTTCTTTGTTTTGTAAACATTTTTTTTGACAAGTTCCTCTTACTAGGGTTCATGTCTCCTTGTACAAACTTACCCATGTATGGGTCACCTTTGATATGAATAAAATTTCATCTTTGAATCCAGATTTACTTTTACCCTATTTACATAAGCGAAACGTCCATTGGTTGTGTTTGAATGTATGTATGCTTTTGAATATGATTGATGTTTACCAGAAATGCATAAAATGCTTAATATGATTGATGTTTACCAAAAATGCATGAAAATGCAGTAATAGTATTTACTAAGGACGAACGAGGGAAGGATTTCAACGAAGCTTCGCCGGTTCATCTTTACAAGACAGTTACAAACCCTCAGTAGGACAAATCCATCTTCATAAAGTCACATCTCCCCTGGAATTTATATCCATCTCTTTTATCCTCATACGGATATTCGGGAATTTACTTTCCAATAAGAGTACGACGAACGAAGACGGAAGGTTATATATACCCTACTATTAAACGAAGACGGAAGGTTATATATACCCTACTATTGAACAAAGACGGAAGGTTATGTATACCTTACTATCCCCAGCAGACGGGAGGTTATGTATACCTTACTATCGAACGAAGACGGGAGGTTATGTATAATATATTATCAAACAAGACGGGAACGAGTTCCTCATATTCTTCAGCGACGAATCGGGATTTATTTTCACGGGCCAGCAGTTGTTATACGAAGATATCCAGACGCTCCAGGCTGCATGATGCATACATACATCATTTACATCATATCATACATATACCTAGATACATAATACATTACTTAAATGCATCATATCATACATGCATACATAATGCATAAGATAATATTATCACACAGAATGTTATAATCTTGTTTTTCAGATTAATTCTCCAGTAGACAGACTTCATTAACAATTTGTGACTATTGGGCCGTTGTTTATCTTCCCAAAAGTTATCATTCCATCAGGATGGTGTTCATCCTCCTGAAAGCATATTATTACCTCAGGATGTTGTTTATCTTCCTGAAAGCATATTATCACCTCAGGATGTTGTTTATCCTCCTGAAAGCATATTATCTCCTCGGGACGTTGTTTATCTTCCTGAAAGCTATCATCACTTCCTCAGGACGTTGTTTATCCTCCTGAAAGCATATCATTACTTTGGGCCGTTGTTTATCTTCCCAAAGGTTACATTATTTCCTCAGAACGTTGTTTATCCTTCTGAAAGCATATCATTCCCTCAGGACGTTGTTATCCTCCTGAAAGCATATTGTCACCTCAGAACGTTGTGTATCCTTCTGAAAGCATATCATTTCCTCAGGACGTTGTTTATCCTCCTGAAAGCATATCATTACTTTGGGTCGTTGTTTATCTTCCCAAAGGTTACATTATTTCCTCAGAACGTTGTTTATCCTTCTGAAAGCATATCATTCCCTCAAGACGTTGTTATCCTCCTGAAAGCATATTGTCACCTCAGAACGTTGTGTATCCTTCTGAAAGCATATCATTTCCTCAGGACGTTGTTATCCTCCTGAAATTATATCATTACCTTGGGCCGTTGTTTATCTTCCCAAAGGTTATACCACTACCTCAGGATGTTGTTTATCCTCCTGAAAGCATATTATTACCTCAAGAACGTTGTTTATCCTTCTGAAAGCATATCATTTCCTCAGGGCGTTGTTTATCTTCTTGAAAGCTATCATTATACCTTCATATTTTGGACTGCTTTATCCTCCAAGAAATGTACCTGAAAAACCTTTCTCCAAGTGGCATCTTTAAGCCCACTCAAGCATACTCAACTAGTCATCAGTATCACTCAACGCACCGGTGAGTGCAAATTTTTGGGCTTTTGTGTTCAATCCCCTTCAACCTTTCAGGTTATGACTGGAACATATACCAATCTAACCCCTCAGGTTTCAGAAAATTGAACAGGGGCAGCTGTTGCACCCCAAAATTTGCCCTCACAATACAAGACTTTGTGTGCTAAGAAGGTTCACAAGATTCACAATACTTACAAGACACTTTATGAGGTTCACAAGGTTCACAAGACTTCCCATAAGGTTCAAAAGGATCACAAGACATCTTATGATAGTTCACAAGGTTCATAAATTTCACAATTGGTCAGAAGATTTGACAATTCCCTCAGACAATGCATCCTCCTAAGCAGTGCATCCAAAACTAGGGTTTTGACTTTAATCAGGCTAAATGAACTTCCAAGACTTCAAGTGAGCTTCATAATATCTTATATGTGTTTAAAAAAACCCATGACAAGTTTCAAGACTTTTCTCAAAGGTTTGCTCAGTCAAATGATCAGATAAGTTAAAACCAGTCAAAGCAGTTAAAAAGTCAAACTGAGGTCAATTGTGGTCAAACCAAAATCAAACTTCATGATTTTTTGCCAAAATCAAGTATATGAAGTAAAATTCATCATTTGATCAAGGGTTGATCATGATTCATCAAGGAGATTTCAGATCATCAAGAATCAGAGGTTTCTAAATTAGGGTTTCCTCAGGAAAAGTCAACTGAACTTTGACCAGCCATAACTTTCACATTCTTCATCACCAAGTTTCCATCCAAAGCTCATTTTGAAGGAAATTGAATTCTCTACAACTTTGTGTCTCACAAGCCAAGCCCAAAAATGCTTCATTTGGAAGGTATGAGCTAAGACATTATAGGTCCTTTTGAAAGTCAACAAAAAGTCAACAACTTCAAAAGGGCATAACTTGAGAATGGTAAATGATATGGACATGAAACCAGTGGGGTTGGTTAGAGGACTCTTCAAGCTTTCCAAAATGTGCAAGAACACTCTCATAGCATTAAAATTGAAGGATTTGTTCCCTTGCAAAGTTGGGAAATTTTTGGTTGGTTTATGAAGAAAATGGAGGTTTAAAACCAATTTTTTTTAAATGGGCTTGCCATATGATGACCCAATCCATACCAATACCTCATGCACGACCCAAGTCTCTAAAAATCAGATTTTTTCATCATTTTATTTTATTTATTTTGATTTAATTCATTTAAAATCATTTTAAATTAAAATCAAATAGGAAAATCAAATATTTCAAAGAGATTGATCTTCTAGAAAATCATAAATTCAATATGGATCAGAATGATACAAAAATAATGGTGATTGGCCTAAAATAGAAAGGGTTTATGCAAGGATATTTGGATTTTAAGGCTTAATATTTCTCAATCTTTTTCAATCAATTTTTTCATACAATGATCAAGTTTTTTGACCTAGATTCATTCCACTATAAATACATAACTCAAACCTAATCATAGGGGACGAATTTGGCAGCCTCAAGAACCATAATCAAACTTCAAAAATTCAAGCAAAAACACACATTCGGTTTTTGATTTACAGGAGGTTTCAAGGTCTTTTAAAGGTGGAGACATGATCCTTGATGCTTCTTAAAGCTATCCTGATCATTTGCATCACTCAAAATGCCCTCATACGCATGAACTGAATTCTCATAACTTGACATTTGTGATTTTTCGATTCTGTTTATTTGCATATTGTTAATGATTTTTAACCTCATATTGTTGATTGTGATGATGTATAGAGTGTTTCTGGGTAAAAAAACTTAAAGCTTCATGACCTAATATGCTCGCGGCCATTGTTAGGGTTTGAAACTTAGTTTTAGGGCTTTACGATTTAAGCAATTTAAAGACTTTTAAATGACATAATTGAACTGTGTTAATCATGGGTAATTGTTTGGTGCTAATATTGTGGCTTGATTCAGTATGATTCGATGTGTTTGGAGAACATAGGTTTTCCTGCAAGGTTAATTCGCAGGTAACTTCGTAAGAAAAAAAATGCATGAATTTTCGCAGGTAAAGTGAGGAAGACGAAGCTGTTTGGCGCGCAGAAGGAATTCAAAATTCAAACTGTTTTTATAATATGTGTGTTCTGTTCATGTGTCACAGCGTGCAGGTTGGCCTGGTGGTGAGAAGCGTTTGTGTATGGCTTAAGGGCTGGTGTTCGAATCCTGGCTTCAACCAGTTTTTTATTGTTTTTCCATTTTAATTGTTAAACATAATATATTATGTATTATAGCTGTTATATGGACAGATGCACCCTCCCGGCTGGAATGGTTGATGTGTTTGTGTGATGTTTGAAGGTCCTGGGTTCGATCCCCCCAGACCTTTTGTTTTGTTTATTTTTCATGATTTCTTCAGGAACAACAACAAAAGCAATTGGACTCTCTCCCTTGTCACCTGCGCGCAGGCTAGCCCAGTGGATGGAAGCTTTTCCAGGTATTGGGAGGTCCTGGGTTCAAAACCAGGCCTCCCCTTTTTCTTTCTCTCCTTTATTTTTTTGTTTTAATTATTATTATTATTTGTTTTCTTAATTAAAATTAGTTGATAATTAAATTCTAAACCTAATCTTCTTAGTTTTAAAATTTTCATAAACCCTAATTCATTTTGATTAATTCTAATAACCTTTTTTTTATAAACTTTAATTATCATACAAATGTTAGTTTATTTTATTATATATATTATAATTTGAAAATAGTTCTTATTTGTAAATAATTAAGTTAATCCTAATTTTATTTTTCATAACCCAAAATTTTCTTTTATTTAAAATTTATTTTTATTATAATCTTTAATTTATTATCTATAAACCTTAATCATGCGTATATATTATTCAATTTGTTTATAATTTAAAACTTATATATAAATATGCTTAATGTTAAAATTTTGTTAATATAATAATATGACATAAATTGTTTATAATTTAGTTTTGTATGTAAATAATTTTTATTTAAAAAATAATTGCCAATTTAATTTTATAATTATAATTCTATTTTCATAATATGTTCATAATTAATTTAATTTTATAATTTGCATATAACTTAAAATTTATAATAATTAGTATAATTGCTCATATATTTTTCTTGTTAATCTTAAATAATTGCTTATATAAGAATTTGATCTTTTAATTATTATAATATTCTTGCTTATTTCATTATTATTATTATTATTAATTATGTTTATATGATATTTTATTATTACTAACCACATTGTGATTATTTTTATTATTATTATTTCACTAACCCAATTATTATTATTATTATTTAATATTTTGCTTATTTATTTAAATTGCTTTTATTATTATTATGTAATTGTTCCTTGGTGTAATATTTATTAATAATGTTTATTATTTATATTTTATGCTATTGTTAGTAAATAGGGAGTGTAAACATACTTGTATTTTAAAATTAATTTAGATCATTTAAATTTAAAGATAAATATTAAAATTGTACACTCACACACGTAAGTCGATCTTTGATCGCCATCTCACTTCCTTAGGGATACCTCTCATTGTTGCCTAATCGAAAGGTCAAGTAGGGTGTATAAAGCAAAAGTCCCTCAATTTAACATCATCTAGTCCCTTAACAGATAAAAGATCAAGTCCCTTTCGAATGTTGCCTTCGTAATGATCTTGTCCCTTTCGAATAAAGATGATAGTCCCTTCAAAATTGCTTATACACCCCACAGTTGCCTAAATAACAGATGACCCTTCACTTGTCCCTCACATCCAAGGTAATGACTACTTATTCCTTAATAATAGGGATAGTCTTACCATCTAAAGGATTCAAGAACAGAAAAGACTTAAAACTTAGGGTAGGTTCCTCTTAGATACTTGCTCACTCTTCAAAACAATTTCAAACATTTCACACATTTCAAACAATTTTCAAAACAAAGGTTTTTTTACGCATCCGTACATGGATCATTATCAAACTCTTAAGAAAATTTTTATTCACACACTTCACATTTCAAAACATTTTAAAGTGAGCTAAGTAACTAAGAGCCCATGGATAACCATGGATGTAAAGGGTGCTAACACCTTCCCTTTACATAACCTACCCCCCGGACCCAAAAATCTTTTAAAAGGTCTTTCCTGTTCTTATGCCTTTCCTTTGGATAAAATAAAAGTCGGTGGCGACTCTTGCTATCCGCAACATAACTAAAAGTCAGTTCTCCCACCGTGTTACACAAACATTTGGGCTTCATCTTCTAGAAGTTCATCTACTTGCTTCGCAGATAGAAACATCATTTCCCCGCAATCACTCAACTTTGGAAACTCTACCGTCTTTGCATAGTAGTTAATATGCACAAAGTTAAATTCCAACCAATTCATTCCCAGCGCAACATCCATATGGCACCAAGGCAAACACACTAAATCCATAAAGAAATCCTTACCATAAATGGTCAAAGGACAATTCAAACACACACGGTCAGTCATAGCTGAACCGTCAGCAGGCATTTCAATCAATATATTACCATTCATAATAGTCAAAGGAAAATTCAACCTGGTCGTGCACTCAATCGAAATAAATGAGTGAGTAGCTCTAGTATCAATTATAGCAACCAATTCAACATCATTAATAAAACAAGTACCTCTAATCAAGTTGTCTTTCTTCTGAGCATCTGAGCCACTCAAGGCAAATACTCTATCAGTAGTCTGAGCCGCAGTAGCAACCTTCTTTGGTTTCTGGCACTGAGTACTGATATGTCCTTCTTCTCCACAATTAAAACAAGTCGGTTCATCACTCGTACACTCATTCTTCATATGGCCTTTCTTTCCACATTTATAACATCTTATCACAGCAGCAATGCACACATCAGATTTGTGACCTGCTTCACCATAATTATAGAACTTGAAAGGAGTGTAACCTGCTCCCCCACTTGGCTTCTTACCATCATTACCCTTCTGCTTCCCCTTCTCATCTGGAGTCGCATAAGGCTTCCCTCGAAACTGACCCTTGTCTCTCTTCTCACTCACCTACTTATAGTGAGCAGATCGAGCTCGACTATCCTCATCATATTCTAATCTTATCCACAAGTTCAGCATACCTGTGGATCTGCTGACAACCAATCGTTTGTTTGACTTCCGATCTCAGCCCATTCTCAAACTTCAAACACTTGGACAACTCAGCATCATCACGGTTGTAGTGATGACAGAACTTCACCAACCTCCCGAACTTGGCGGCATACTCTGCCACCGTCATGTTCCCCTGCTTCAATTCTAAGAACTCTACCTCTTTCTTGCCATGAGCAAGTGCAGCTACCGCATCCACAAGAGCACGATTCGAAGTCATTCTACAAATCACCAACAACATCAGAAAACAACTCAATCCTCAAAACACTCAAACTCAATAACTGAAACGACTAACAACGACGCGACACGACCGACATACCGACCTTCTCTGATACCACTAATGTAACACCCTTTCTACCCCATCACGAAATAAGCAATTTTAAATCAAATATCAGAGTTCAACTCATCAAAGGGCATCACATTTACTTCAAAACTCAAAAGCCAAAACATCACATAGAGTCATGTCCCGCAATACGGGTTCATAAAAACATCAAAATCTCATTTGTATTTCTTTTGAAACAATACGCAACAGAAAAAATTAATTCATAAACTCCTTTTAATAAAATAAAATTCATAAATCATCATAAATATCATTTTCTCAAAATACTTAAACAAAATTCAGCATCTTAATTCAAATAAAACATAAACACTCAAAACGAGACTCATCCCGATGTTACTAGACACAAAGAAAGACTCCACTTCTAACTAACTCGACGACTCACTATCTCCGAGCTAAAAATGCACCGAGCTAACCTTGATTATCTGTAGGATGGCATAATAGACCATCACCAGAAGGCAGACAGGGTGAGTAAATTCACATTCCATAATATAATTTAGAAACAAGAATTTAAACAAAACTTCAACAATAAATCAACTACATCTCATTTATACATGGCATCATCACTATCATAACATCATAGAAATATTCTTCAAACTCATTTAATACACATAATCAATAACTTCTCATCATTACACAAAACATCAATGTAAACACCCCAAATTTTCCCTCACTAATTTCACCATGGCTTGTGATTTTTTCATTTGCATAAGTTCAATCATATCATCTCATATTGTATTTTTGCTTCATTGTATTGGTTCACAGTCATCTGCATCTAGGGTTTGTGATCTGAACTATCCCTGAGCTATCTGAGCCACTCCAAAGGTCATCAATCACTCCAAGAGGGTCTATGAATGTTCAATTATCATATTATATCCTCCCAAGATCAAGGAAGTCATAAAATCACAAGAACTGAGAAAGGCATGGAAGCAGAGCCAGGTTTAACTGCACAGATGACCTAAAATTAGGGTTTTGGTTTCAGAAGCCATAACTCCAAATTTTCTGGTCATTCTTGTTTCTATTGGTCTCTATATGTTATAAGGATCATGCATACCAATTTTCATGGAGAAATTCAATGGGGAAGGCATCTGATCATTAGATGACTTCTTGAGCAAGTCAGTGCAAAATCAGGGCATCTGAGGCCCCCAATCATCCAACCAAAGGGTCTTCTCCATCATTTTGGGTGTATATGATCTTTATGTGATCTTAGAAGAAGCTAGAAGTTCACAAAATTGAAGAATTTCAAGCCATTTGCAAAGTTGCCATTTTGGGAAAGTGACTTGTAATGCAAACTTGCCATTTTGGGAAAGTTTTTCAACCTCCTCTTTTTGATTCAAAAATGTTTCAAATGAAAATTCTTGGTCATGAAAGTTGTAGATCGGATAATTACCTTTTCAAAAAGTACAAGAACTTAACCTAATTCATCATAGAACTCAAGTTATGGCCTTGCAAAGTTGGGAAAAATCACAAAAATTCACTTATGTACCAAAGAGGGAAACTTGCAAAAACACTTGCCAAAGCATTTTGTGACCTCAATTTTACTTCTAACCATTACAAAAACATCATACATGACATAAAATCATAATTTCCCAAAGAAATTTCAAGTTTCATGCCTTGAACTTCACAAATTTCAAAAGGGACAAACTTCCCCAAAATTGCAAAATGGATCAAAACCCTTCATCCACTTGCCACAGCTCATCAAATCTGATTTCATAGCATTCCTTGATCCTTGCTACGCACAGCCATGCCCCTGTCCCAGCCTGCCACTTTCCCATACCCCAAGTACACCAACTCTTGACTTTGTGCATTTTGCCCCATACCAATCAGCATAGCCCACAACCATTACACTGACCTATCCCAGCATGATATGTGTACCAAAAGCAAACCATTCCATAACATAATACAAGCTGAAACCTCCAAGAACAGAGCAATCACAAAAAAACCCTCTTATGCAAAAGCCTTCGAAACTCACAGCTCAGCCATCAAATCTCCAAACTTTTTCCACCATTCAACTCCACATTCTTTGCTGATCATTTCCCACCCTTCATTTTACCTTGAAAACCCCTGAATCAAAAACACGATTTTGACATTGCTTGAACTGAACTTCTGCCATTTCCATTTTGAGGCCATTTAAACTCCAAACAAACACTGCAAGCTCTTGAGGGAAGTCATTGGAGTTGATTTGAGGCAAAGAACTGGTCAGAAAGCTCCTGGGTTGAAAGCTTCGTTTCAGGTAGCCATGGAATTTATTTTTCCAGAACCTTCATTTTATGTTATAGAATGATTCTATGTGTTCCCCTAATTACCATGATATGTTTTGTTTCGAAAATGGTTGAGTTTTAAGCATTTCACAAGCTTCTGAAAATTCTGATATGTTTTCCGTTTTGCTTCGATTCATGTTCTTGATGATGAATAAATGATTTTTGTTGTGTGATTCTTGTTGGGGTTGATGTGAGGATCATTTCTGGAGAGTTTAAGGGCTTGGGGTTGCGTATTGAGAGAGATTGAGTGAGAGGCTAGCCGGAGAAAATGACCGGAACACTGTTCCGGTCACCTGAAAGTGATTAGGGCTCAGATTAGGGTTTTAATCATAATTAGTGAAGTTTGAATTCTGGCCTTTGGAATGCGCGCGAAGTCAATTTCCTCCCCTTTTTATTTGAATCTGGACCACTGGATCAGCATACTTCCATTTTAATTCATTTAATTTTCATTTTAATTGCATTTCTTTGTACATTTTATTAAAAATAGCAAAACACTTCTAAAAAATTTTATCTTTTGCATTTCCCCTTCAAGTATTTTTCTCATTCTGAAAATAATTTTTATTTTATTTTTTGCATAAAATTCATATTTTTAAAATATTTAAATGTTTATTTTAATTAAATAATGGAAATTAATTAATTAAAATACCATTTAAGTTTCTAAAAATCACCAAAAAAATCACATTGCATCTTGATATATTTAGAAACATTATCAAACCCTTCACACAAATTTCTTTTTGGTTCTTGACCTATTTTGACATTTTTCTTTGGATTTAGGGTTCTTAAAAGTCAATATTTTTACCCTAACTTAGAAAAATCCTTGTTGCCTAACCATGAAGAGTTTGATGATGGTTCTTTTTGCATTGCATTCCTCATGTCATGTAGTTTCTAGGATAAAATTGGTTTGAATTTATCTTTCATTTTTGTTTTGTTTTGCATTTTTCATTGTGAGGCATCCTAAAACCCTAACAAACTTGAGAAAATCATAACTTCTTTAGGGTAAAGAGTTAGGTCTTCCCCTTTGGGAAGTGAACTTATATAGGTTTAAGGTGCCTTTGATCCTATTTTCAATTTTTTATCTCATGTCTTGCTTCTGATTTTGAATTTTTCTTTGCATCTTGTATACAAACCCTAATTTGCATCTTCATTTGCATTCATTCTTCATATGCTTGCATACATGAATTTGCCATGACATTTTGTGCATCCACATGACATACAAGACATCTTAGGACATATTAGAATCATTTTTGATCATTGCATTATTCATTTGCCATGCTTTTGCCTTCATTTCATGTCATATGCATTCATGAACTTTTATGGTCCTTACATGTCTCATTTGCATTCTCATCCTTTGTATGATCATCCACACTTCTTGGTTTGCTTCCACACCATCTCATAGCATCATTTTCATCATTAATATGCTCCTGGTTTTTTTTTTGCATCTTTACATACTTGTCATTTTCATTTCATTTTCATTCCTTTCACTAACTTTTCAGGTGGTAAGTGTTTGAGAAGTGAATTTGCCTTCACTTCTCATAATCTTTTCTCATCTCTTTTATGCATTCATTGCTGAATTTTACTTGTGTATTAGAGTGGGCTTGCTCACTCATGTTCCCTCCTCGCTTTCTTTCTCCAAGTTACTTATCTTCTTCAGTGAAGTAAGTAACTTGTTTCTTCTGCTTCTCTTCCTTTCATCTAATTCTTCCATTGGTGGCTTCTCTGAAGATCTTCTTGCAAGACTCATAAACCCTAGGAACCCCCAAGCATGATAACAATTAGTTTTTGTTTAGTCCCCCCAATAGTTTTACCTTTGTGTAATCTTTGAGTCTTCTCTTCTCATCTCATAATCAGGGACTAAACCTTAAAGGTTTTAAGACTTTGTGATTAGGGTTATTCCTATATCCTTCTATTAGGATGGAGTGTATCCCCCAATGTGCAGTGTGACACTCTTGTATTACACTGCACATTTCTCTTGCACTGACACTTGCATTCTTTTCCAGCTTTGATACACAGATTGCACTGACACTACCCCTTTAAACACAAATCTTTTAAGCGTGGATTCCGTCGAGTACGACAGACAATCTGGGTTCTAATACCTTCCCAGGTTGTAACCAACCCCCTTTCTCAGTTTCCCTGGTTCGCAACTGTCTTATCCATCTTTTCTAGGTCTATGCAGCATTACCTTTCCTTCGGGATAAAAATGCCTAGCTGGCGACTCTTTTCAGTTCATCCCTTTCGCCGACCGTTCGCGTCTGTACCCCTCTTGACCAGGTGTCATTTGGTGGGAGCGACAGCTTGGCGACTCTGCTGGGGACCCTTATATTGTAACCAGGGCTTCTGGTTCTTTTTGTGGGTTCCTCCTAGCGCTTGTTTGATTTGTGTTTACTGGGGTGTTATGTGCTATGTATATTTATTTATTTGCTTTATTTATCGTTTTATGTACAACTTTATTTACTGCTTACTTTACAGTTTTTATGCATCATATTGTCATACTGTCATTGCTGGATCTGGCTTTCTATTTTGGTGGGTGGGGTTCCATTGAGAGTTTAAGGTCCTATACCTGGGACCTGAGTGACACCTAGGCTAGAGTGGTTCATGTTCTTTTCCATTCCATTTCGGTCTGGTGCGGGAATATGAAACACGGTTCAGATGTGGGTTTCTTCTTGAGAACTCTGTGCTACAGATTTCCTGTAGTGCTAGGGCTATTTAGGAAGCCTGCTAAGTCTGGATGACCTTCAGTTTGACCTTCAGAAACTGAGGTGAATTAGAGGAGGATCTTTTATGGTTATTGTAGACACTGTACCTCCGGGTTAGAAGTGTTTACACTTCTCATAACTGATCCAAGTCTGAGGATCCTTGTTCTAGAACACTACATGTGAGGGGGTTGGGTTGTTTACAGGTTTGCAGGAGCCCTTGACCACAACATACCATGTTACTTATTTTGTTTAAGAATACTCCACTTTGGACAGTTCTTGTGATTAACCCCGGACATGTGACTCTTTATTTGAGTCCCCCGCCCTGGTTACTGGATTTCTGAGCCCTCATCCTGAACTTTTATGGGCCTTGTATCAAGACAGACAATCAGATCCAGCTTGATCACAAACCCTTGCATATCATTTGCATATTCATCATGCCATCATTTGACATTTGTTTATTTGTATTTCAGGGTATCCATTTCATTGTATCTTGGTTTTGGTTTTGACCCATTCTTCTGCATAGACCTCTGCTTCAGCTGCCTTCATCAGTTATCTGCTTCAGTTATCTCCATCTTCACCAACACCAGTCTGTCAGTGTTCCTCCTTCAGCATCTTAGTCTGTGATCTGCATCAGCACCTGTCTTCATCTTCTTCAGCAGCACTCATGGCTACTCCCAGGAAGAGCAACATATCCTATCACTTCTTTGAGCCTGTGTTGACTGGTATCAGGCAGGCCCAGTCACTCATCACCCCTGACCACATCCCTTTGTTTAGAGAACACTATGGAGGTATCCTAGATATGGTTATAGACCTTGATCCTTCTCAGAGGAGCATGATCCACACATGCTTGCAGTTCTATGATCCTCCATTGAGGTGCTTCACATTTCCATACTTTCAGTTAGGACCTCTGCTGGAAGAGTTTTCTTTGTTGATTGGAGTACCTATCAGAGGTGGAATCCCCTTCAACCCAGAAATGACTTCTCCCAAGAATGAAGAAATAGAAAGAGCATTGTATTTGGAGCCTGCCCTGATTGAGCAAAGTATGACAACCAAAGCTGGGATTCCTGGTTTGCATTTGGACTTCTTGATTTCTCAGGCCATCCTGAAGGCTTCATTGGGAGAGTGGAGGGCAGTCTGTGCACTGTTAGCCCTCGGCATATATGGGGCTATACTGTTTGCAGATGAGCCTAAATTTGTCAGCAAGAATGCCATCCATTTGTTCCTTCTAAGGAACCCAGTACCCACACAGCTAGAAGATTTCTATTATTCCATTCACCAGAGGAATGAGAAGCAAAGGGGGAAGTTAGTGAGATGTTGTGCTCCTTTGTTTTACACCTGGCTGCTCAGACACCTGCCTAAGTCAGATGCCTTCCTGAACCCACACCAACAGAAGAATTGGGCCAAGAGGCTCATTGCTTTGACTTTAGATGATATCAGATGGTGCACCCAGAGCACCAAAGGCAAAGACATTATCACCAGCTGTGGACATTACCCGAATGTGCCTCTAATAGGAGTAAGGGGTTGCATCAACTACAATCCTTTACTGTTTAAGAGACAATTGGGCTATGCCTTAGTTCACCCTCCTAGAGGACAGGATTTAGCTGAGACCCTATATTGTGAAGTGAAACCTAATTTAGTTGTTGTCAGACAAGCTGCCTGGGCTTGGGACAACATCCAGACAAAAGGGGTAGCTATTATTGGAAGATGTAGTAATGTTGCTTCACCTTAATACTCAGACTGGTCCCGTACAAGAGCTCAGATTACCAAAATGCCTTTCACCTTGGAAGACATACATGGGCCATCCACAGTACAGCCTGCAGCAACAGTTAGCCTGGAGGAATTTGAAAAGTTGAAAGAAAGGAATGAGCAGTTGTCTCAAGCCTTAAAGTAGACTCTTTGGGAAAGGAGTGATGGTCGTCTGGACATTGAGAGGTTGGAGAAGCTCAGGGTTGAGCACCTTGCCAAAATTGAGAAGACAGAGGACTACATAAGGAAAGCAAGGGCTGGAGAACAGATATTGAAGAATGCTTGTAAGGAGGCCAAGATTCAGAAAGCTAGGGCTGAGCACTATCTGCAAGAGAGTCAGGCTAGGTGGGTCAGGATCACTGAAGCCCGTACACAAGAAGACCAGAAGACTCGAGCCAAGATTGAACAGCTAGAAGCCAATGAGAAGAAACACCAAGAAGCTTTGCTGGAAGCTCAGAAGGAGATATTAGAGCTGAAGCTCAGAGCATGATTGAAGAGATCAAAAGACCAGGACAAGCACAAGAAGCTGACCACTGCCATTGCTACCAGGAACCTCCTCATTAGGACCATTACAGAGCACCTAGCTGGTCCAGTGACTGAGGCACTTCTGAAGGAGGTCAGGGAGGATGAGTTTGGACTGGATGTATGATTCTTTGCTTGTTGTTTGTTTCCATTTGATGTATTTTTCCCCTTTTGTTGTATTTTGACCCTTCAGGGGCTTGTATTGTAAAACAAACTATGTATTGTTGTCGCTCCCGATAAATGGGAATGGCCCAAATAAAGGTACAGACGCGAACGGTCGGCGAAAGAGGGATGTGAGAACACACAGGAGTGAACTCACAGGGAATGAAAAGAGTCGCCAGCTAGGCATTTTTATCCCGGAGGAAAGGCAATGCTGCATAGACCTAGAAAGATATGGATAAGACGGTTGCGAACCAGAGAGACTGAGAAAGGGGGTTGGTTACAACCTGGGAAGGTATTAGCACCCAGATTGTCCGCCGTACTCGACGGGATCCACGCTTAAAAGATTTGTGTTTTAAAGGGGTAGTGTCAGTGCAATTTGTGCATAAAATAGCTGGAAAAGAATGTACAGGTGTCAGTGCAAAAGGAATGTGAAGTGTAATATGTACAGTGTCAGTGTAAGGAAAGAGTATGCTCATGATCATGAGGCTTAAAGGGTAATTGCTGGAAGGAGGGGGAATATACAGAGACTTTTGTTCGATAACTATTAAGTTATGCCTACGTATCCTCTCGTGCAATGAGGAAGTCAGAACACCGTAGTTCGACCCAAAGAGACTGAAGGATGAATTGACTTGTGAACTGCTTACTTGTCAATGCTCAAGTGTATGACCTGTCTGGCTCAGGTGCAAACTGTCTTGCATTAGACGGAAGAAGCAAGTTCTCGTTTATGAGTGAGTGAGATGAGAAAAGAATCCCGAAGGAGACGATTATTGTTTGTTTTTTGAGTTTTCAGTCTTTTATTGCTTTTTGAAGTTTGTCATAGGTTAATGAGCTTAAGCCTAAACCAATGGATTAGTAAACTCATCACATCTTCCCTCTGATTAGGGGTAATGAGAATACCTTAAGTGTGAAGTCAGCTTCTCACACTTAGTCACCTTTGGTGTAGGATTAAGATCATTATCCTACTTGTGATTATTTAGATGTTTTTGTTGTTTTTGTTTAGTGTTGAGTAATGAGATTAAGCCATAATCAAGGATTAAACAGACCCATTACACCATCCTAATAGAAGGATAATAGATGAGAATGTTTAAGCTGAGGAAAGCTCCTCAACTTAATCCATGATTAGGGATTAAACTCATGACAAAACAAGCCTTTGGTTAAGTGGATTTTATTTAATGATATGATGATGAAGTGATTTTTAGGGTTTGTAAGACAACTTGAGGGGGACTTGTCCATTAACACTAGGGTTAGTCCTTCTCAACCAATTAAGGAAGAATTAGAACCCTAATGCAAGGCCCAAGTTACAAGTGTGATGTCCTGACGATTATTAAGTGAATTGATTAAGAGATTTAAACATATTAAGGGATTAACACTTAGGATTAAAGTTATACACTCCATCCTAATAGAAGGATGCAGGCATAAGCTTAATCACAAAGCCTTAAAGCCTTTAGGGTTTAGTCCCTGATTATGAGATGAGAAGAGAAGACTCAAAGAGACACAAAGGTAAAATCTAAATGGGGGACTAATCAAAACCCTAATCATTGTCATGCTTGGTTGTCCCTAAGGTTTGTGAGGTTAACAAGAAAGATCTTCAATGGAACCACCAGGAAGCAAATGAAAGGATCAGGAGAAGCAAAGTAACTTGCTTCATTTAAGAAGACAAGTCACTTGAAGAAAGAAAGTGAGAAGAAGAAGAAAGAGCAAGCTCAATCTCAAACACATAACAAAAATGCAGCAAGGATGCATGAAAGAGATGAAAAGAAATTGTGAGAAGTGAAGGCAAATTCACTTCTCAAAGTTACTTACCACCTGAAAGGTTAGTAAAGGAATGCAATGCAATACAAAATGAGATGAAATGGCATGATGCAAACCAAAACCAGAAGCATATATGGGATGATAATGATGCTATGAGATGATGTAAACATGAATCAATACATGAGAATGATCACATGGACAAAAGAATGCAGATGGAGCAAGTTTAGAACCATAAGCATACATGAAAAGTTATGAGATGCAAATGACATACAACATGGTAAATGCAAGATGCAATGATCAAACATGCTTTCAATATGTCTTAAGATGTCGAATGAATCAAATGGATGCATAAAATGTCATGGCAAGTCAAGGTATGCAAGCAAATGCAAGATGGATGCATATGGAAGCCCAAATTAGGGTTTATGATCAAAGCATCAAACAAAAACCAAAATCAGAAGCAAACCTTAAGATAAAAAATTGAAAATGCATTCAAAGCAACCCTAATCCTATACTAACTTACTGCCCAAAGGAGAAGTTCCAACTCTTGACCTAATAAAAGTTATGATTTTCCTAAGTTTTCTAGGGTTTTAGGGTTCCTTAACAAGAAAAATGTCAAACAAATGAAAAATGAAAGATCAAATCATGCCCATTTAATCTCACAAACTACATGCTAAACACAATGCAATGCAAAAAGAATCAAGGTCCAAATCTTTATGGTTAGGCAGAAGTGATTTTTGGAAGTTTTGATCAAAATAATGCCTAAAAATGATTTTAATTCCATGAAAAATTCTCAAAATGCATCAAGATCAAAAAAGAAATTTGGTTTGAGGGTTGGACAATGTTTCTAAATGGTTTTAAATGTTTCATGAATTTTTTTGGTGATTTTTAAATACCTAAAAGCATTTTTAATTAATTAATTCTCATTAATTAATTAAAAATAAACTTTTAAATGATTTAAAAATATTTTTTAATGCTAAAAATAAAAATAAAAATATTTTTGGTTTCTGAAATTAAATAAAAGTTTGTACAAAAAATTTCAGAATTTTTAAAATGATTTTACTATTTTAAATAAAATGTACAAATTAAATGACAAGAAAATGAAATAAAAATTAATTAAATAGAAAGTATGCGCAATCCATGGCTGAGATTCAAACTTGGGGGTCAAAGGTTGACTGCGCGCGCTATTGGAAGGTCAGGATCTCTTCTGGCTTAATTAACCTAAATATGCTTTATTAAATTAATAAAACAGATTAGGGTTCTAATTATGTGATCTGAGCCACACAAATGCGCGGGTGTCAACTCCAGTCAATTGCATCTACAGTCCAAATTCAAATCCTTATTAATTACAGGGATTAGCCCTAATCTTTTTCAGGTGGCCGGAGAAGACCTCCGGTCGTCTTCTCCGGTGGGAACCCCACCTGAAAATCTCCAAAATCCTTAAAACCTTACTAAAATGAAAACTAAAAGAATAGAAATCATCCCCATATCCCCCTGAATCAAAACCCTAACTCAAAACTCATTTATCTTTCATCAATCACATGAATCGAAAGCAAACATTTTTAGGTCAGAAAAGTTTCAGAGTAAGATTAAATGCTTATTTCTTAACCATTTTCAAAACCAAGAACATCAGAGTGATCAGTGAATCATGAAGAACAACTTAGGAACTTAAAAAAATCCATTTCTGGAAAAAAATTTCATGAAGCTACCTGAGTTTGGAGCTTTTCAGTTTGCAACTTTCTGACCTCTTCTCTTTGTGCAATCCACTCCTTTTAGGCCCCTGATGAACTCTTGATGCTTAGAAAGAGTTTGTGATGGCTGGTTTGGAAGTTTGAACAAGTTCTATTCAGGGTGGTGTGAGAATCGTGTTTGTGATTCTTTGAGTTTCAGGTTGCTTTGAAGGGTGCTTTGTGATCAGGGAGATGTGTTGAGAAGGTTTATGAAGTTTGTATGAGTGTTTTTGGCTTGTGTTGTGTGTTTCGAATGCTTTTGCTCAATGGAGTGAAAATGAGAATGTTGTGGTGTGGCTGGTTTCAGGCTTGCCTTTTCTTATTTTTGGCTTGCAATTGATTTGTATAAACAAATGCTATTGGTCAGATGACATGACATGTGCTTTTCTGATTGGTATGGGTGCTTTTGCAAGAATGTCAACTTTGTGTAAGAGAAGCATGGGCAACTTGCTAGCCTAGTACAAGGAGGGTGTGCTGCGCAGCATGGTGAGGGAAAAGGGCTAGGATGGTTCAGCAAACTAGGCAGCAAGTGGATGAGAAGCCATCATGAGTTTTGCAACTTGCCTTGCCTTTGGTTCTTATGAAAGAAACTTGATCCATGGGCCATGAAACATGTGATTCCTTGGGTGCATTCTGAACTTTAGATGTTATGTGATCATGTTGTGTGGATTAGAAGCCCATTTGATGACTTAATTGGCCTTGAGAAGTGAATTTGCAACTTTGCCTCTTTGGTGCATGACTTGAAATTTAGTGATTTTTGCCAACTTTGATGAGCCATAACTTTTGATCCAAAATGAATTAGGTCATGTTCTTGTACTTTTTGAAAAGGGAAAGATCTATTCTACAACTTTCATGACCAAAGTTTTTTCATTTGAAGCATTTTTGGATCAAAAAGTAAAGGTTGAAAAGTTGCCTAAAATGACAAATTCATTAAAAGTCAAACTTGCCCAAAAAGTCAACTTTGCAAAAGACTTGAAATTCTTCAATTTTGTGAACTTACAACTTCTTCCATGATCAAATAAAGATCATATACAATCAAAATGATGAAGAACACCCTTTGGTTGGGTTATTGGGGGCCTCAGATGCCCTGATTTTACACTGGCTTGTTCAGAAAGTCAACCCTTGATCAGATGACTTCCCCAAGGAATTTCTTCATGAAAATTGATATGCATACTCCCTATACCATATAGAGACCAATATAAACAAGAATGACCAAAAAAAAAGGAGTTATGGCCTCTGAAACCAAAACCCTAATTTTAGGTCATCTGTGCAGTCAAACCTGGCTCTGCATCCATGCCATTTTCAATTCTTGTGATTCTTTGACATTCTTGACTTTGAGGGAGTATAATATGATACTTGAACATACATAGACCTCTTTGAAGTGATTGATGGCCTTTGGAATGGCTCAAGAGGCTCCTGGATTGCTCAGATCACAAACCCTAGATGCAGATGACTTAGAACCAATGCAATGGATCAAAAATGTGGTATGAGATGTTATGATTGTGTTTATGCATATTAAAATGATCACAAGCCATGGTGAAATGGGTGAGGGCAAATTTGGGGTGTTTACAATTGTTCATCAGTTGTAATATATATGTTATTTTGTTTTCATTTGGGTTTTCTCTCGACAACATCAAGCATCTTCCTCGAGGTCTGGAAAGGTCAAAACCAAGAACCAAACCGGATACCTTGGAAAACAAATAAGCATACTGCATTGCATACTAACATTTTTCTCTGTTTTGTAGGTCTTTGTTTATTCATTAACTTTATTGTGATTTCAAGAAACATTGCTCGTCGCTGAGTGTTCCCTGTCAACCGCACGCACCGGTACCCTACTCGTAACAACCATCTCAGCATTTAAATGGACCAAGTACAGCAGGACCTGACTGAGGTCAGAAATCAGATGGCCAATGAGAGAGTGGAAATGAGAAACCAGATGACCCAGTTTATGGCAGTAATGACTGGATTAGCCCAAAGTCAAGAGAGGTTAAGAGAGCTGGTGGAAAGACAAACTCCTGAGGAGCCTCATCTGGGAACAGGGGGAACTAGCAACAATGAACGGGGCCAGCCTCATATTGACCCACCAGTGTATGGACCTCATCTGGATCCAGAGGTTAACATCCCAAGGAATGTGCAAGGTAATACTGCTGGGGGGAGAATCCTGCAAGAGGATCCCCAAGAAGAACAGTTTACTGTCATAGGGGCTGGAGATGAGGTATATGATAGAAGATTGGACGAGATTGCAGAAAAGCTAAGATCTTTGGAATCCCAGAATTCTTTGGGTTTCGACGTGATGGACATGGGCCTAGTAGATGGGGTGAGAATTCCCCACAAATTCAAACCCCCATGCTTTGAAAAGTACAATGGTACCTCTTGTCCTCGCACTCACCTGCAGTCTTTCGTGGGAAGGCTCAAGGCTTATACTATGGATGAAAAGTTGTGGATGTTCTACTTTGAGGACAGTTTGACTGGGGCTTCGAGAGAATGGTATTCGCACTTGACCAGAGCCACCATAAGATGTTGGAAGGACTTGACCGAGGCATTCATCCGGCAATATCAGTAAAAAACTGGACATGGCTCCCAATAGAACTCTTCTAATGGGCATGTCTCAGTCTTCCAGAGAGAGCTTCCGGGATTATGCACAGAGATGGAGACAGCTTGCTGCTGCTGTCCAACCACCCATGTCAGAAAGGGAAATGGCTGACATGTTCATGAACACATTTCAAGGGACTTACATTGATAGACTTGCTGCCTTCTCCTCTACCAGTTTTGCTGACGTGGTCATAGCAGGTGAAAGAATTGAAAGTCTTTTGAAGATGGGCAAGATTTCCGACAATGGTGCAAGTTCATCCAGCAATCCCAGAAAACCTTTTGCAGGGCCCCGAAGGGCAGGTGAGACAAATTCCATTCATGCAAGCAGGGGCAGACCTCAATATGCTCACCGGTCAGTAGCAGTTGTTACCATTCCAGCTCCAATTCCACAGCAACCATCATATCCTCAACAACAACAACCACAATATCAACAACAACCTCACTATCAGCAACAGTCTCATTTTCCGCAACAGAGAACCTACAACAACAGTAATAACAACCAACAACAGCGTCCTTTCCAACAAAGGCCATCACAAGCAAACAGGGTGATTGACCCAATCCCAATGTCGTATGTTGCTCTCTTGCCACAACTCCTAAAGCTCAACCTAGTTGAGTTAAGGACATTGGCACCTCCAGATCCTCTTAATCTACCAAAGAACTATGATGCAAATGCCAGGTGTGCATTCCACTCTGACGCACCGGGGCATAATACTGAAAAATGCAGGGCCTTACAGATGAAAGTCCAAGATTTGGTGGACTCAAAAGCTCTCAATTTTACGCCTCCCCCGAACATCACAAGAAATCCAATGCCTAGTCACAATGGGCCTAGGATTAATGCTATTGACGAGGGCAAACCATCCACATTAATCAACAGTGTTGCACAAATCCGAACACCTTTGGTTGAAATCAAAGCTCAGCTATTAGAATGCCAAGTGTTCCCCGGGTGTGAGCTCGGCTGCGGATATTGCAATATTGTCGTTAATGGGTGTGAGAGACTGAGAAACATCATAGATGGCCTCATTAGAGATGGCACTCTTCAGATTACAACAACAGCGACTACAACTCCAACACTCCCTTCATCAACAATCACAGATGCTCCTACAACATCAGCAACCCTTATTCCAACAGATTCTACTACAACTCCAACAATCACTCAATCAATCACTTCAACGGATACAAGTTCAATCACAATTTCTTCTACAACGACAACACCCATTTTTCCATCAGTTCCTACTACAACTTCAACATCCGTCCAGTCAACAGTACCATCTACAACATCAGCAACAGTTAATGAAAGCGTCTCAACGGTTACAATATACTACGATCCCGCTAATGTTCCTTCCAACAACTCACAAAATGCTACTCCTGTCAGAACTCCAGTTACCATATATTATGATCCACACGCCATTGTGGTCCCCTCTGCAGCTGCTATCAGTCCGGTCACTATCACAGTGCCTGGGCCAATTCCTTACGAAAGCAATAATGCCATCCCGTGGCATTATGGCTCAGATCTATACTGCGAAGGACAGAAAATCACTTTGGGATCATCAACTTCTTCACCTCAAATAGACAATGTGGGGGGAGGCGGAGGCTTCACTAGAAGCGGACGTCTCTTTGCCTCGCAAATACCAAGACCCATTGCCGAAGCAGAAGCTGCTGCTAAGGCAAAAGGGAAGAGCATGGTGCAAGAAGAACCAGATGCTAAAGAAGCTTTGAAGACTCCTTTTGATGAGTTCATGAGGATCATCAAGAAGAGTGATTACAAGGTGGTGGACCAGCTTCACCAAACACCTTCCAAAATCTCCATACTATCATTGCTAATGTGCTCTTAGGCTCATCGAAACGCACTGTTAAAGGTCCTGCACGCAGCTTATGTGCCAGAGGAGATTACTGTCAATCAGTTAGAGGTTGTGGTTGGGAATGTCAATGCTAGTCATGGACTAGGATTTACCAACGCTGATCTAGCAACGGAAGGTCACAATCACAACAAGGCTTTGTACATTACCTTGGAGTGTAAGGGTGCAGTTCTTTCACACGTGTTGGTGGACACAGGGTCATCACTCAATGTCCTACCCAAGAAAGCCCTTGTGAAGCTGGAGCATGATGGATTGGCACTACGCCCAAGCAACTTGGTAGTGAGAGCCTTTGACAGTTCTAAAAGATCAGTTATGGGAGAGATAGAGTTGCCAATAATGATTGGCCCACAGGTTTTCAAAACGACCTTCTTTGTGATGGATATACAGCCTGCCTACAGCTGTCTATTGGGTAGACCATGGATACACACCGCTGGCGCCGTGACGTCAACCCTTCACCAGATGTTAAAATTTGAGTGGGAGGGCCAAGTCATTACCATTTGTGAGGAGGAGGATATTTTCATTAGCCAGCTGGCTACGTTTAAGTACATTGAAATGGACGGGGAGATTCACGAAACAATGATCCAGGGGTTTGAGGCCCTTAATATTAATGAAGCATCTGCTGTGCTTGGGACTTCCATCACATCATACCAACAAGCCCGGAAGGTTGTTGAAGAGGGTACCGCTCAAGGCTGGCGCATGCTTCTGCCCGTAGAGAAGAAAGAAGACCGATTCGGGTTGGGTTACAGACCAACTCGACAAGATCAACCAGAGGCTGCACGGGAACCCAAATTTATCAGCGGGGGAATGCTGACCCCGGATGCTGTGAATTGCTTGGAAGATGAGTCAGAAGACGAGCGCAACCTGGAAAGCTGGATACGTCCAAGGATCCCGGGGAACCATGTCTCAAACTGGTCTTCCCAGGAAATTATAAGAGTTACTCCTGCAGAGTAATTATTATTTCCTGTCTTTAAGCATGCATCAAGTCCTGCATCTTGCCCAAGATGACAGGGCACATTTTGTAATCGGGCCATCTTGTATTTTGTGCAAACGATCAATTAATGAATATCAGGACATCTTTTGCAAATAAGTCTTTTCTTTTCCGCTCACTGTTTTTCATTTTTCATTTTTTGTACAAAAAATAAAATGGCAATGTCTTTCAAAATAATAACTTCATTTTAACTTTTTCTAAAATAAGATAAAATTTGATCACTAAAATGAACAAATCTAAACCCTTGTAGAGAGTGCCCTCCAGAATGCACCGACAACGACACTTCTATGACTTCGTATGACTTTGACAATCCAATCAATCAAGCCGATGAAGGGGTTGAAGAAGATTATGAGCTACCTGAAGAGCTAGCCAGGTTGTTAAGGCAAGAAGAGAAGGTTATAACTCCTCATCAGGAGGAGGTTGAAACGGTTAATCTTGGTACAGAAGAAGATTTGAAAGAGGTTAAAATCGGGGCCCGTCTGCAAGACTCGGTGAAAGATCAACTTATTGACATGCTTCGGGAGTATGTGGATGTTTTTGCTTGGTCTTATCAGGACATGCCAGGTTTGGACACCGATATTGTTGTGCACAAGCTACCTCTAAAGGAAGAATGTCCGCCAGTAAAACAGAATTTGCGCCGTACTCGTCCGGATATGGCAATGAAGATAAAAGAAGAGGTACAAAAACAGTGGGACGCCGGTTTCCTTGCTGTGACTAGTTACCCGCCGTGGGTTGCTAACATTGTACCTGTGCCTAAGAAGGATGGAAAGGTGAGGATGTGTGTAGACTACCGGGATCTGAACAGAGCCAGCCCAAAAGACGACTTCCCTTTACCTCACATTGATGTATTGGTTGACAACACGGCTCAGTTCTCGGTATTCTCCTTCATGGATGGATTTTCAGGATATAACCAAATCAAGATTTCACCTGAAGACATGGAGAAGACTACTTTCATCACACCCTAGGGCACATTCTGTTATAAGGTGATGCCATTCGGACTGAAGAATACGGGTGCCACTTATCAACGGGCTATGGTAACATTATTCCACAACATGATCCATAAAGAAATTGAATGTTATGTGGATGACATGATTGCCAAATCCCTCACAGAAGAAGATCACCTGGTAAACCTGTTGAAGCTATTCAAGCGTCTGAGGAAGTACCAATTGAAGCTGAACCCCAACAAGTGTACATTCGGGGTACGATCCGGTAAGCTGCTGGGATTTATTGTAAGCGAGAAGGGGATTGAAGTTGACCCTGACAAAGTCAAAGACATTCAAGAGATGCCTGCACCGAAGACTGAAAAAGAAGTTCGAGGGTTTCTGGGTAGATTGAATTACATCTCAAGGTCCATATCTCACCTCGCCGCAACCTGTGAGCCCTTGTTCAAATTGTTGAGAAAAGAACAAATGGTCAGGTGGAATGAAGACTGCCAAAAGGCTTTTGACAAAATCAAGGAATACTTACAAGAACCTCCAATCCTCATGCATCCAGTTGAAGGAAGACCTCTGATAATGTACTTGACAATATTAGAAGAGTCAATGGGGTGTGTGCTGGGCCAGCATGACGAGTCTGGTCAAAAAGAGTATGTGATATACTACCTAAGCAAAAAGTTTACCGACTGTGAACAACGTTATTCACTGCTCGAGAAAACTTGATGTGCTTTAGCGTGGGCTGCTCACCGACTAAGGTAGTATATGTTGACCCACACTACCTTGTTGATCTCCAAGATGGATCTAGTCAAGTACATATTTGAGAAGCCAGCGCTTACCGGACGGGTTGCAAGATGGCATTCAGTACACATCTCAGAAAGCCATCAAGGGCAGTGTATTGTCTGATTATCTTGCTGAGCAACCCATTGATGATTACCAGCCTATGAGATTTGACTTCCCTGATGAAGACATCATGTTCATAAAAGCAAAAGATTACGAAGAGCCTGTTCACACCGAAGGGCCTGACCCGGAAGAAGAATGGACTATGATGTTTGATGGGGATGTTAATATGAATGGTCGTGGTGTTGGTGCAGTACTTATTACACCTAAGGGAGTTCACCTGCCTTTCTCAGCAAAACTCACCTTCAACTGCACTAACAACGAATGTGAATACGAAGCCTGTATTATGGGTCTTGAGGAAGCCATTGACCTCAAGATCAAGACTTTGACTGTATTCGGAGATTCAGCTCTGGTAATCAACCAAACCAACGGCAAATGGTACACTCACCAGGAGCATCTGATTTCATACCGGGACTATACGAGAAGATTACTGACTTTCTTCACCACAGTCAAGCTTGAGTATATCCCTTGAGATGAAAATCAGTTTACAGATGCTCTGGCTACCATTTCATCCATGATCAAAGTTCAAGCTGCCAACTTTGTGCCTCGGATTTCAGTATCCAGACTTGACAGACCAGCATACGTATTCTCTGCAGACCTTGTTAAAGATGACAAGCCTTGGTTCTATGATATCAAATGCTTCTTGGAGGATCAAACATACCCACCTGGGGCATCTTCCAATAATAAGAAGACATTAAGAAGGCTAGCTGGTAGTTTCTTCCTGAATGCTGATGGTTCCTTATACAAAAGAAACTTTGATATGGTACTTCTCAGATGTGTTGATAAGACAAAGGCAGACTTGTTGATGCACGAGGTGCACGAAGGATCTTTTGGTACCCATGCTGGAGGGCATGCCATGGCTAAAAAGTTGCTAAGATCAGGCTATTACTGGATCACAATGGACGGTGACTGTTGTGCTTATGCCAGAAAGTGTCATAAATGCCAAATTTATGCAGACAAAGTGCATGTGCCTCCAAATCCTTTGAATGTGATGTCTTCACCTTGGCCCTTTGCCATGTGGGCATAGATATGATTGGCAAGATTGAACCGACTGCTTCAAATGGCCACAGATTCATCCTAGTAGCCATTGACTATTTTACCAAGTGGGTTGAAGCAGCCTCATATGCAAACGTCACCAGGCAAGTGGTAGCCTGATTCCTAAAGAGAGACATCATCTGTCGGTATGGAGTGCCCGAGCGAATCATTACTGATAATGGTTCCAACTTAAACAACAAAATGATGGCAGAACTATGTCGGGACTTCAAGATCCAACACCACAATTCTTCTCCTTACAGGCCAAAGATGAATGGCGTTGTAGAGACAGCTAACAAGAATATCAAGAAGATTGTGCAAAAGATGGTGGTCACTTACAAAGACTGGCATGAAATGCTACCATTTGCTTTGCATGGGTACCGTACATCAATCAGAACATCCCCTGGGGCAACACCATATCAGCTTGTGTATGGTATGGAGGCAGTCCTACCTGTTGAAGTTGAATTACCCTCCTTGCGGGTATTGATGGATGTTAAGCTGAATGAAGCAGAATGGGTCCGATCCCGATACGAACAACTGAGTCTCATCGAAGAAAAGAGATTAGCTGTGATCTGTCATGGGCAGTTATATCAGAAAAGAATGAAGAAAGCCTTCGATCAGAAAGTCAGGCTTCGAGAGTACCAGGTAGGAGATCTTGTGTTGAAGAGACTCATCCCTCCTCATACAGACCACAGGGGCAAGTGGACTCCAAATTACGATGGTCCGTTCATAGTCAAGAAAGTTTTCTCTGGTGGAGCACTAATGCTCAGTACTATGGATGCTGAGGACTTCCTATCCCCTGTGAATTCAGATGCAGTTAAAAAATACTTCGCATAAAATGACCCGCTGGACATAAAAACAGAATGTGAGTCCAGGCAAAAATAGGGCATCCCGGCGAGTCAAAAATAGAATAAAAGACTTGGGCAAAAATAAGGGAAAATAAATAAAAAAATGTACACCCGCTGAGTTGAAAAGCCACGTTGGACAGCTCAGGCAAAAATGGGTATCTCGGTGGATTGAAAACCCGAAAGGGCGATCCACGCAAAAATAAGGGAATAAGCGAATAACTGCATTCTGAATTCGTCTGTATCACCCACAACATGGTAAGTTTCGAAGGTTCAAGCGTCGGTCAGAATCAGCCTTCTTCAGAAAGCAGGATGAGAAGAACGTCAGTGTCATACGAGTCATAGCAAAGGGAAGCTCACTGAAGCATCATCAACATTGCCAGCATCTTTTTGTTTCTCAATTTGTAACCATCTCCTTATTTCAGGGGATTTGTTTCTTTGACTGTACTTGCCAATTCAGGGCACCCTAAATCAATAAAATCATATTTTCAGTCACATTTCATCTCGTACATTTTTTATTTGCAAAAATGTCTGATGTCCTTAATGTAATGATTGCATAAATACAGATGCGTCTTCTCTAAATTGCATGCTTGCAGGAAATATATTTTCTTACTCCCAGGAGTCTCTGAAACTCCTATGATGGAATCCGGTGAGGGATACCTCGGGGTATTTGTGTGTTTCTTTGTCCTAACAGGATTGCAGGTGTTTAAAGCGCGGCTTGGGGCATGAAAGATCCTCCCCAGTAACATTACCAGATCACTGTGTCTTCAACACATCTTCTAGACAGTATCTGGAGTGTTCTCCCCAGCGAAATTGCCAAATCATTATCGTCCAAGCAGCACCAGAAATGCTTTCTCCCCGTCATAGTTGCCAGAGCATCGTTTCCCAAGCACCTCTTCTTCAAACAACATCAGGAAATGCTCATTCCCCGGCTGAGTTGTCAAGTCTCCTCATCCTCTGGAGGATCCTCGTAGAAATCTCTAGGAAGATCAGTCAGTGATCATTCCTCCTCGGCCAAGTACTAGGCAGGGAACCATCTCCCCGCAGAGCTCCAGCCTCTCCAGTAGAGCAATGTCTGAAGATCACAACAAAGCAAAAGAAGTTTCTACAAGACCCCAGCTGGGCTCTTCATTACCAGGATAGGTCTATCAGTGACTTATTCCCCCAAGAAAAATCAACTGTATCAGATCTACCAATGATCTCGTTCCCAGCTGGGATGCCCTTTCAAAGCAGATCAGTCAGAGATCTCCACGGCAGCGGGATTCGAGTCCCGGATCGGTATCTTTGCATAATCATAGCATTTGCATCATATTTCCCCCCAAAGCGTAGCATTCCGTCTAATACGGAGCATTATGGCAAAAATCCAACATATTGCATAATCACAAGTCATGTTTTGAATCAGCAACCTGGGAATACTGATACACCATCAACAACATACAGTATCCCTCTCAAATTCCCCGACAGCATGTTAAAGCATCTTCTTTACATTCTCAATAATACAGATACATGCTCCTTTTGACACCCGTCCGTGTCATCTTTCCCCAGAAAGCCGCCGGAACACTTTTCGCGAACAGATACCTATACATAGCAAATACTCCCTGACACTCGTCTGTGTCATATCCTCGGCAGAAAGCCAAAACGTCCCCTTTGCACTCATAAATACATGTTTACAAATATATACACCTCCCTGACACCCGTCCGTGTCACCTATCCCCAGCACAGTTGCCTAAACACTTGTTTATATATACATTTCTTTCGACACCCGTCCATGTCATCCTATCCCCGTAGGTCATCAAACACCTTTTACACTTATAAGTTCATAGCTTATACACTTCCTCTTATGATACTCGTCTGTATCATACTCTCCCCAACAAGTTGAACACTCGTCTGTGTCTCACCCATACGGATACTCGTCTGTGTCTTGTATACACACTTATTTCCCCTCAGAGTTGACCCTCGTCCGTGTTCTTTGTTAACCAGTTGATACTCATCTGTATCATCATCTCTGAACATGCGTCAGCGTTTGTTTCTACCGATACTCGTTCGTATCATGGTCCTAAGGATGCTCGTCCGCATCTTTAATCTATACACAGTGTCAAACACTTATACCTTTCATTCCTTGAAAGTAGACACTCGTCCGTGCCTACCACTCCCCAGAAGAATTCTTAGCAAAACTTCTTTTCTATCTGGCATTCGTCCTATGTCATGATATTTTCGGCAGCCGTACCCTGCCAGGTGATCGTCCTTCACCTTGGATGACCGTCCCTCATCCATTTCCCCAGCGGAGTCTCCATTATTGGAACCCTTCCTGTCCGACATTCGTCCTATGTCGCGATATCGAGCAGCCGTCCCCTGCTAGGTGATCGTCCTTCACCTCTTGATGATCGTCCTTCATCATGGTTATCTGATGGTCATCCCCATCATTGATCTTGTTATCTGACATTCGTCCTATGTCATGATAAACCCCGAGAGCAGCCATACCCTGCTAGGTGATCGTCCTTCACCTCTTGATGATCGTCCTTCATCATGCTTATCCGATGGCCGTCCCCATCGTTGACCTTTTCTATCCGGCACTCGTCCTATGTCGTGATATCTTCGGCAGCCATACCCTGCCAGGTGATCGTCCTTCACCTTAGGTGACCGCCCCTCATCTTATCCCCAGCAGAGCAGCCGTCCCCTGCTAGGTGATCGTCCTTCACCTTTGATGACCATCCCTCATCATTTTTTTTCTTCTTCAACCCGATGGTCGTCCCCATCATTTCCTTTACCCTTAATCCAGAGAACCTTGTTACTATATTTGATGGTCGTCCCCATCATAATCTCTTCATTTCCCCAGCATGTCGGTCGTCCCCGTCATGCTTTATCCCCAGCAGTCATCCTCTGCTCGACGGTCATCCTCCGTCACCCGCACTTTGTAATCATACCTTACTTCCTTTTACAATTTATATCCCTTTTCTTCTTCATCTAGTTAGTGCAAATTTTGGACTGTCTTTGGTATTCAACCACAAGTTATCTTGTTTGCCTGATAAGCCGTCGCTTACATCCTGCACAACTAACTCATGTTTGAATAGGGGCATCTGTAAACACCCCAAATTTTCCCTCACTCATTTCACCATGGCTTGTGATCTTTTCATTTGCATAAGTTCAATCATATCATCTCATATTGCATTTTTGCTTCATTGCATTGGTTCACAGTCATCTGCATCTAGGGTTTGTGATCTGAACTATCCCCGAGCTATCTGAGCCACTCCAAAGGTCATCAATCCCTCCAAGAGGGTCTATGAATGTTCAAATATCATATTATATTCTCCCAAGATCAAGGAAGTCATAAAATCACAAGAATTGAGAAAGGCATGGAAGCAGAGCCAGGTTTAACTGCACAGATGACCTAAAATTAGGGTTTTGGTTTCAGAGGCCATAACTCCAAATTTTTTGGTCATTCTTGTTTCTATTGGTCTCTATATGTTATAAGGATCATGCATACCAATTTTCATGGAGAAATTCAATGGGGAAGGCATCTGATCATTAGATGACTTCTTGAGCAAGTCAGTGCAAAATCAGGGCATCTGAGGCCCCCAATCATCCAACCAAAGGGTCTTCTCCATCATTTTGGGTGTATATGATCTTTATTTGATCTTAGAAGAAGCTAGAAGATCACAAAATTGAATAATTTCAAGCCATTTGCAAAGTTGCCATTTTGGGAAAGTGACTTGTAATGCAAACTTGCCATTTTGGGAAAGTTTTTCAACCTCCTCTTTTTGATTCAAAAATGCTTCAAATGAAAAATTCTTGGTCATGAAAGTTGTAGATCGGATAATTCCCTTTTCAAAAAGTATAATAACTTAACCTAATTCATCATAGAACTCAAGTTATGGCCTTGCAAAGTTGGGAAAAATCACAAAAATTCACTTATGTACCAAAGAGGGAAACTTGCAAAAACACTTGCCAAAGCATTTTGTGACCTCAATTTGACTTATAACCATTACACAAACATCATACATGACATAAAATTCAGAATTTCCCAAATAAATTTCAAGTTTCATGCCTTGAACTTCACAAATTTCAAAAGGGGCCAAACTTCCCCAAAATTGCAAAATGGATCAAAACCCTTCATCCACTTGCCACAGCTCATGAAATCTGATTTCATAGCATTCCTTGATCCTTGTTGCGCACATCCATGCCCCTGTCCCAGCCTGCCACTTGCCCATACCCCAAGTACACCAACTCTTGACTTTGTGCATTTTGCCCCATACCAATCAGCATAGCCCACAACCACTACACTGACCTATCCCAGCATGATATGTGTACCAAAAGCAAGCCATTCCATAACATAATACAAGCTGAAACCTCCAAGAACAGAGCAATCACAAAAAACCCCTCTTATGCAAAAGCCTTCGAAACTCACAGCTCAGCCATCAAATCTCCAAACTTTTTCCACCATTCAACTCCACATTCTTTGCTGGTCATTTCCCACCCTTCATTTTACCTTGAAACACCCTGAATCAAAAAAACGATTTTGACATTGCTTGAACTGAACTTCTGCCATTTCCATTTTGAGGCCATTTAAACTCCAAACAAACACTGCAAGCTCTTGAGGGAAGTCATTGGAGTTGATTTGAGGCAAAGAACTGGTCAGAAAGCTCCTGGGTTGAAAGCTTCGTTTCAGGTAGCCATAGAATTTATTTTTCCAGAACCTTCATTTTATGTTATAGAATGATTCTATGTGTTCCCCTGATTACCATGATATGTTTTGTTTCGAAAATGGTTGAGTTTTAAGCATTTCACAAGCTTCTGAAAATTCTGATATGTTTTCCGTTTTGCTTCGATTCATGTTCTTAATGATGAATAAATGATTTTTGTTGTGTGATTCTTGTTGGGGTTGATGTGAGGATCATTTCTGGAGAGTTTAAGGGCTTGGGGTTGCGTATTGAGAGCGATTGAGTGAGAGGCTAGCCGGAGAAGATGACCGGAACACTGTTCTGGTCACCTGAAAGTGATTAGGGCTCAGATTAGGGTTTTAATCATAATTAGTGAAGTTTGAATTCTGGCCTTTGGATTGCGCACGAAGTCAATTCCCTCCCCTTTTTATTTGAATCTGGACCACTGGATCAGCATACTTCCATTTTAATTCATTTAATTTTCATTTTAATTGCATTTCTTTGTACATTTTATTAAAAATAGCAAAACACTTCTAAAAAATTTTATCTTTTGCATTTCCCCTTCAAGTATTTTTCTCATTCTGAAAATAATTCTTATTTTATTTTTTGCATAAAATTCGTATTTTAAAATATTTTAATGTTTATTTTAATTAATTAATGGAAATTAATTAATTAAAATACCATTTATGTTTCTAAAAATCACCAAAAAAATCACATTGCATCTTGATACATTTAGAAACATTATCAAACCCTTCACACAAATTTCTTTTTGGTTCTTGACCTATTTTGACATTTTTCTTTGGATTTAGGGTTCTTAAAAGTCAATATTTTTACCCTAACTTAGAAAAATCCTTGCTGCCTAACCATGAAGAGTTTGATGATGGTTCTTTTTGAATTGCATTCCTCATGTCATGTATTTTCTAGGATAAAATTGGTTTGAATTTATCTTTCATTTTTGTTTTGTTTAGTTTTGCATTTTTCATTGTGAGGCATCCTAAAACACTAACAAACTTGAGAAAATCATAACTTCTTTAGGGTTAAGAGTTAGGTCTTCCCCTTTGGGCAGTGAACTTATATAGGTTTAAGGTACCTTTGATCCTATTTTCAATTTTTTATCTCATGTCTTGCTTCTGATTTTGAATTTTGCTTTGCATCTTGTATACAAACCCTAATTTGCATCTTCATTTGCATTCATTCTTCATATGCTTGCATACATGAATTTGTCATTACATTTTGTGCATCCACATGACATATAAGACATCTTAGGACATATTCGAATCATGTTTGATCATTGCATTATTCATTTGCCATGCTTTTGCCTTCATTTCATGTCATATGAATTCATGAACTTTCATGGTCCTTACATGTCTCATTTGCATTCTCATCCTTTGTATGATCATCCACACTTCTTGGTTTGCTTCCACACAATCTCATAGCATCATTTTCATCATTAATATGCTCCTGGTTTTGGTTTGCATCTTTACATACTTGTCATTTTCATTTCATTTTCATTCCTTTCACTAACTTTTCAGGTGGTAAGTGTTTGAGAAGTGAATTTGCCTTCACTTCTCATAATCTTTTCTCATCTCTTTTATGCATTCATTGCTGAATTTTACTTGTGTATTAGAGTGGGATTGCTCACTCATGTTCCCTCCTCACTTTCTTTCTCCAAGTTACTTATCTTCTTCAGTGAAGTAAGTAACTTGTTTCTTCTGCTTCTCTTCCTTTCATCTGCTTCTTCCATTGGTGGCTTCTCTGAAGATCTTCTTGCAAGCCTCATAAACCCTAGAAACCCCCAAGCATGATAACAATTAGGTTTTGTTTAGTCCCCCCATTAGTTTTACCTTTGTGTCATCTTTGAGTCTTCTCTTCTCATCTCATAATCAGGGACTAAACCTTAAAGGTTTTAAGACTTTGTGATTAGGGTTATGCCTGTATCCTTCTATTAGGATGGAGTGTATAACTTTAATCCTAAGTGTTAAACCTTTAATGTGTTTAACTCCTTTAATAAATTCACCTAATAATCACTAAGACATCAAGCTTGTAACTTGGGCCTTGCATTAGGGTTCTAATTCTTCCTTAATTGGTTAAGAAGGACTAACCCTAGTGTTAATGGACAAGTCCCCCTCAAGTTGTCTTACAAGCCATAAAATCCATTTCTTAATCTTGTCATTAACTAAAATCCACTTTAATAAAGGCTTTGTTTTGTCATGAGGTTAATCCCTAATCATGGATTAAGTTGAGGAGCCTTCCTCAGCTTAAATGTTCTCATCTATTATCCTTCTATTAGGATGGTGTAATGGGTCCATTAGATCTTTGATTATGGCTTAAACGCATTACTTAACACTAAACAAAAACTCCAAAAACATCTAAATAAATGCAAGTAGGTTAATGATCTTAATCCTACATCATGGTGATTAAGTGTGAGGTGCTTACTTCATACTTGAGGTATTCTCATTACCCCTAATCAGAGGGAAGATGTGATGAGTTTGCTAACCCTTGGTTTAGGCTTAAGCTCATTTTCTTATGACAAACCCCAAAAAGCAATACAAGATTGAAAATACCAAAAACAAACAATAATCGTCTCCTTCGGGGTTCTTTTCTCCCCTCATTCACTCATAAACGAGAACTCGCTTCTTCCGTCTAATGCAAGACAGTTTGCACCTGAGCCAGACAGGTCATGCACTTGAGCATAGACAAGTGAGCAGTTCACAAGTCAATTTATTTTCCTGTCTCTTTGAGTCGAACTACGGTGTTCTGACTTCCTCATTACACGAGAGGATACGTAGGCATAACTTAACAGTTATCGAACAAAAGTCTCTGTATATTCCCCTTCTTCCAGCTTTATTCTTTAAGCCTCATAGTCTTGAGCATTGCACTCTCTATTTGCACTGATACTCTTGTATTACACTGCACATTTCTCTTGCACTGACACTTGCATTTTTTTCCAGCTTTGATACACAGATTGCACTAACACTACCCCTTTAAACACAAATCTTTTAAGCGTCGATCCCGTCGAGTACGATGGACAATCTGGGTGCTAATACCTTCCCAGGTTGTAACCAACCCCCTTTCTCAGTTTCCCTAGTTCGCAACCGTCTTATCCATCTTTTCTAGGTCTATGCAGCATTACCTTTCCTTCGGGATAAAAATACCTAGCTGGCGACTCTTTTCAGTTCATCCCTTTCGCCGACCGTTCGCGTCTGTACCCCTCTTGACCAGGTGTCATTTGATGGGAGCGACAATCAATGCACTCATGCTATGTCATTTAGAATGAAATGCAACCTCTTACTAATGCATGTGGTACCGAAACATCCTCATGTGATGAACACTGGGCCATCAACCCTCCCCAAGGGAGCACATCATAAACATCATGTCACTTCAATCCACACAATGGGATTGAAGCTACCAATGGACCAAAGTCCCCTCATAAAATCAATGCCATGAATTCAAGATGCAATATACACATATCATCCTCAAAACATCATAAAATTGCATCCGCATTCATTATTAACAATTATCCCTCAAAACTCAATCATAACATCAAATACATACTCATAAGACATCGTATAACACTCTCATCTTACCTCATATCTCTACACCATAAAATCATACATCCTAACTCAAAGAACATCAAATAAATCATAATTCGTCAATTAAATATTAACTCTACTCATATAGACTTCAAGGCACATCATTTGACAGCTTCACATCACTCTAGCAACCTATAACATACTACCAAAAAAACTGTTTTTAAAAATAAAATTTTTTTCCAAGATTTCCCAGGCTCGCTAAGCGAGACCTCAACCTTCTCCCTTCTGCAATTAAACTCCCCCAAAACCCAAAAGTCAGCAGCATTACACCAGAAAAACCTCATTAACATCAACGTTCATCCTAATAACATCATATACATCATCTACATCATTTATATTCATCTCAATCATCATAACTTCATCATCAACAACACAAAATCATGAATTCAAAAACCTAAATAACACCACAAAACCCCCAATTCCATTCCTACATTATATTATCGAAAGTAAAATACTCCTCATACCTCAATTCCTTAAGCTTTTCGATAACTTCTTCGCAAATCTCTCAAATTTTCCAGCCTTAACTTCTTCCCTTTTCTCCAGAGCTCTTTCCCAATTGTGGGATCGTCAAAATGATCTTTCTTTCCAACTTTTCCCCCTTTTGTCACTCTTGCCCTTAGGACCTCTTTTAGTCTTTCCCCATAAAACCCTCACTTATCCTCAACCATAAGACCATAATGCCCTCATCCTCTAATTTCTTTTATTTTATTTAATTAACTCTCAAATAATCCACTAAACCTCATATACTTAATTATTCTAATTGTTATTAAAATATTAAGCTACCCCAAACTTCACAAAACATCAATTAACCTCATAAACATCAAAATTCACAAGAAAACACATCAACATAACTAAAATCGACTTTAGGTTGTTACAACTGCTATCTCAAAATCCTTGGCTTATGAACCATCTTCATCTGTGTAATCCCAAATTTCTTGGAACTTGAATGCATAGATTGAATTAATTGAATGTAGGACTGGAGATCATCATGAAGAATGGGTTGGGTACAAATAAACTTTGAGCCTATATCCTTTGTTTCACAAACTGTGAACCAGACCATGTTACAACCTTCAAAAGACCTAATTGAATCCAGGTTTCTTTTGAAAAGCATACTACAACAAGGTTGCATAAACTGACTCCCAAGTTTTTGGCCAATCATTTGTTTCTTACTTTTATTTATCATTCATATTTGTCTCAATCGCCGTGTTTTGACAATGTTTTCACTTACTTTACATCAATAAATTTCATTCCAAAAATGATTTTTAATTTCAAAATTTTGCATGAACTTTGTATTAAAATAACCAAGTTTGTACACACACATTTTATTTGCAAACAAACTTTCCTTATCAAGGAATTTTCAAACAGTTGAGAAACTTGATCAGTGATCCCATCAGGGGAAAGTTCCTTCCAAATCACCTGGTTCAAAAGAGTTGTTGCCCAGTACAAGTTGTTCTCAGATTTGGTTAACCTGAAGATTTCTCTTCAAGTTTCATACTGGGTTTATCTTCTCAACATTCATTTCAAGAACTGAAGCCATGATTAGTTTATTCTCTTCACAGTCATTTCAAGAATTGATCAATTTTTCTCCTACAATATTCAGGAACTGAATCTATTATCAGTTTACCCTCATCAAACATTGAATTTGGGGAAACTTTCTTCAAGAATTCCCAATCATATTTTCATGACTTTTCTCGAAATATTATTAACTTGATACAATTTACCAATGGGACACAAATTTGTTCAAGAGTAGCATCTCTAATATCCGAGCAGAATGGCAATGATCTCCGTGTTGAGGAATTAGACTTCCAATCTTTTTCACTCCCCAAAGGAGTATAAACTTGTTGATTTCCACTCCCCTAAAAGAGTCTAAACTTGCTGTCAGCATTTCTCAAACATTACTCATTTTGCAAGGATGCTTTATCTCCATTTTCATATACATTTGCATTCAAGAGTGTTTTAGTACACATATGCATTTTCCGAGATCCTGTTGTTTTCAACATCTTACCTTGTGATCAAAGTCCAACTTACTTTGCGTTTACCTTCGTGTCTATCTGATGTCTCTCCGAAACCTTTTCTTCACATACTTGTTTTCTTCTCAGATTTTAAACCCTTTTATCTGATTATGTTCTCAAATGTCCATAGTGGAGTCATCATTAATTTGATGTACTTTCCGGGAATTGTCTCACTTCATTCAGTTATGTTCCTGGATGTTGTGATTACTTTTGTTTTATTCTGTTCTCGGGATGTCCATAGTGGGTTCATCACTGTTTTGATGTACTTTCCGGGACTTTTCTCACTTCATTCAGTTCTGTTCCTGGATATTATGATTCACTTTTTTTCCAATTTCTATTCTCGGATATCCATAGTGGAGTCATAATTGATTTGATGTAATTTTCGGGACTTTTCTCACTTCATTTTATTCTGTTCTTGGATGTTGTGATTCACCTTTTATCTGATTTTATTCTCGGGTGTCCATAGTGGAGTCATCACTGTTTTTATGTACTTTCCGGGACATTTCTCACTTCATTAAGTTCTGTTCCTGGATGTTGTGATTCATATTTTATCTGATTGCTATTCTCGGATGTTGTGATCACTTTTCCTCCGATTGCCATTCTCGGATATCCCTAGTAAAGTCATTGATGTCATTCTTAGATGCTTCTGATGTACTTTTTCGGGAATTTTCTCACTTCATCTAGTTCTATTCTTGGATGTTGTGATTCCCTTTAACCAATTCCATTCTTGGACATTTTTAACTTAGCTGAGCCATGTTGTGGTCTCTAGCATGTGGTGTGCTGCTTTTTCCCGTCGGAGTTTCATGCTTATTATCCCCAACTTTTATTCTATTTCCTGTGTCGTTTTGTTCCCCACAATTTTCATATGTTTTCATAACATTTCATATGCTTTCATATCATTTCAGATCGTTTCATTTCATTCCATTTTATGGTCTCTTAAGGCCAAAAATTGGGTTTTCAAATATTTAAGTATCTTCCATCTTGATGAAATGAAGATGTCAATCTTCATATCTCTGGATTGAAGAAACTTAAATATAGGCAACTGTAATACCCTAATTTTTTACCCTAATATTTTTCGCATCTCATCTGCATCTTGCATACAAACAAGATCACGCACCAGTTTGTCTATCCTTCTTGGTCGCAAGTTTATGCCTTATAGGGGACCACAATTGCTTCTGTTTGCCTTTTTATTTGTTTATGCTTACTAATAATTAAATAAAATCCAAACATATTTTGTTTTCTTTTATTAACATTTTCAGGGGAAGAACAGGTCAAAAATACCAAAAATAGCAGTTCCACGGCTCGAACGAATTTCATTTGAACAAAGTCGAAGTTGATCTGCAAACAATTCAAATTTATTTAATCAATTATTTTCCAAGTTTTAATTGATTTATTCAAGGATTTCCAAGGTTCATGTGTTTACTTACATGCCTTCTTCGACGCGCAAAAGAATCGAGTTCAGAGCCAACACAATCCGGTCAACAAGGCATTTTTCAGGATTTTACACTGTGCAATCGATTGCACTAATTGTTCAATCGATTGCACCTTGCAAAAAAATTTCTATGCAATCGATTGCACTAATTGTCCAATCGATTGCATTGATTGTCCAATCGATTGCACCTTGCAAATTTTTTCCTGTGCAATCGATTGCACTGTTATGCAAATCGATTGCACGAAGACATATTTGGCCAAAATCAGCATTTTTCTAGTTTTGAGGCATTTGGCACAAATTTTTATTATTTGAGAATATTCTAGACCATCTCCATTTAATTCTCCTACATAATTAAAATTAATTTCCACCATAAACCTCCACTAATCACCACTCATTTATGAATTTCCCTCCAAATTTGAATTCCAAGCCTAATTTTGAATTTCCAAAGCAAGCTTCATTCCACCAAATTCCCATACCTAAACACTTCAAATAGAATCCTTTTCTCATTCATTTCTCAAGCTTTTAATAGCCAACAAATCCCTTGCAAAATAACTTCCCAAACCACAAATTCACCAAAGCTCTTCTTCTTCTTTCGGAAGTTATCAAGAATTCACATTGAAATCTTGATTAACTTTGAGCCAAACCTTCATCCTTTTCATTTTTCTTCATCAATTTTAGTAGATCAAGCTTGCTAGTGGAGTAATTTGAAGTTTGTTCTTGGTAATTCATCTTCCTCCATTGTTACACCTTCATCTTCATCATCAAAAATGTAGATCTTGGTTCATACTTGTTTATTTATCTTTGGATCTTGCAATTGTGTTCTTATTGGTATTATTTGATGTTGATTTAGTGGAAAATCCATGCTCAATTAAATCCATGATCATAAGGTGTTTGAAGGATTGATTGAACATGGATTTTGCCATTTATATGCTGATTTTTTAAAACTGAACAGAGTGTAATCGATTTGCATCTTGTGCAAATCGATTTGCACTGCCTTTTTCTTCACAGTTTTTGCTGATTTTTTCCTTGTGCAATTGATTTGTGCACTGGTGCAATCGATTTGCACATGCCTGAAACTGATTTTTTGCCTTGTTTTGGGGCTATTTTTCCTCCTCTTCTCCCCTCTCCCCCTCTCTTTTTATTTTTACATTGAGAGACATTTTTGGGACTTATTTCTCTTTAAATTCAATGGACTTTAGGTGCAGATTAGAGTGGTTAATGTTCATTAGTTCAAATCTACTTCTAAGTGAATTATTTAATTCACTTTAGGTACTTTGCATTAGTGATACATTTTCATACTTGAATCTACCAAAAAGAGTGATTGAACTTAAAGATGAAAGAATACCATAAGTGTAACTCAGTTTGGTATTCATCTTTATTTTTTTGCGGCAATGCGTTCGTATGGCGATTTACATATCATTTATCTCGCATGTATTAGCACTAATATCGTTAACCTTAATTGGTTTTGGCCAGCCTCATTTGTAGGGTAATTCTCTGTAAACTACTCGGCGATTTCTTAACATAGACCTAAATGTGTCCCGAATTCGGAATAATAATCCAATTGGATACTTGCACATTCATGGACCGGACCTCGTGTTGGTTGGTAATCCCAAAGTGATTATCCATTTACGTTAGATCCACGACTTTTGAAGCTTGATGTGTACTTGCTTTGGGTATCCCAATCTTCTTTCAAGTTTCATCGAATTTGGGTCTAATTGCATCGGTTAATCACTATAGTGTAAGATACTAAGCGGAATCGGTTGCCTTCTCGATTTTTGGCACTAGTTGCTTATTACTCTTTTGATTGTGGATTATTAAGTTCAACATACCATTATTATGTACATATTATAACTACTATTACTATATTATTATTTTAATTCCTTCTCGCACCTTATCCTCTTTATTTTTATCTCTCGCTCCCTTATCTCCTTTACATTTTATTATGCTTTTATTATGCTTTATCATCCATTTATATTCATGTCATTATATCCGTGTGTTTCTTTTTCTTTTGTCCACTTGGACACAAAGATATTAATAAAGGCTTAAACCATAAAAACTTAATTCTCATCTTGGACTATTGGTTACTAGCCTATGCTTTGGAGTGATTTACCTATGGACTACCTTTGAAGTATTGATAGAGCTTTTGGACTTAGAATTAGGACTTCTTATCCCTTTGCATGGAGTGTTAATTGTTGAAGATTTACCTTTATTTGGCATTGGTTATCTTGGCTTTTGAATGCTTAAGGATGAAATTCTTATTAATACTTTGAGGTGTCTTCATTGGTTAGATCTCTCTATTCCCTAGCTTTTATTTTGTGCATTAGGATACCCTCTTCATCTCTTCCCATTTCTTTAATTTTCAAAACTTCTCCCTCTTTTCAAAAACTTCTTTGTTTTCAAACTTTAACCTTTTTAATAAATCAAACATTGACTTTGGTCAAGTAGTTTTACTCTTTTCATTTCATTTCTTAATAAATGTTAAACTACATAAGCATATTGACACCTTTTTCAAAAGACTTTTAAAAGGATGCAAAACTCATTCAATCCTTTTTGTGCCCTCATGCACTTTTTCCTTTTAATCATTTTCACATGTTTAAACATGATTCATTCTTTCTAGCGGAATTATTCTCTAAATAATGACGAATTATATTTACATTTTAAAATCAATCAAACACATTAATTTTTCACTATTTGTACCACGAACTACGGGGTTTTGATCTCACATTGCACGTCGTGGGTACGTAGGCATGAAACAAACGACTCGTCAAACACAAAAATCTTTAAAAAAAACATTTCTCCTCTCATCCCTCTACTCTCTTTTATAAACATTTTCAAATCAAAAGCAATAAATTTTTTCAAAGGGCTCCCGTGGAGTACCACAGACATTTTGGGTGCATAAAACCTTCCCATTTTGTAACATATCCCCTTAATTGTTTCTCTGTTTATTTCTTTAGCATTTTGCTTTTAGATTCATTGGGATTTATTCGCTCTTTTTTCCTTTTCCACTTGGAATAAAATAAAAGCGCGGTGGTGAATCTGTTTACCTTGAGTTAAGTTAACCAATAGCTTATACTCATGATTTTACCGCTACATGATAGTTTGCAAGTAACCGAACTGACGCAAGACACGCTCCGACAAGTATCGAGCAGTGATGGTTGACCTGCATGCAAACCATTCTGAGAATAGTGATGCCTTATAAAACGGGCACGTCACTCGGTGCTCGGCATAGGCATTATAAAATATATCCTCAGCATCCATCCAATCAAGATAAACTTTGTACGGATCGGGCGTCTGGTTCCCTCTGAGCAGGAAAAAGGTAGCAGTACACAACATATCCTCAATGTACTCCAAGACACACCCCCTACCAATAATCTTGGGGAAATGGTGTAATATAAATGCCTGAAATGGTAAACATAACATCGGTTTAAACATTATAATGAATATAGAAATAAAAGAAATGAAAAAAAATGAATTAGAATATAAGATTTTTACCACGTATAGTATGCAGTTGCCTACCACAGTCTTGGATACCCAGAGGCAACCATCTGAGAGCCTAGAGTAGGTGTATGTCAGTGTAGCCGCCCCCCAGTTGTACCCATGGAATTCAATGGGATCCAAAAGGTACTTGAGGTAAACGATATCAACATAAGAGGAGTTGGTGTCCACAAACAGTTACGTCCCGAGCAAAAATAGATAGTAGCATCTTAAGGCACGCTGCCTGTGGATTTCCACCTCAGCTGCATCACCATCTTCTAGTGCTACCTCAGCAAGCTCCGCACAAAATTTGGCTGTCATAAAGGAAAACCGCACATGTGCACCTTTCAATGTGGCCACCTTCACAAGTGCATCATCATGGGTAGCCCCGAGCTCCTATGTAAGCATATGTATCGCGTCCGCCTTCATCATCCTACCGTGACAGAGCAGGGTGCCTGTGATCGGTAGATGTAAAAGGCAAGATATGTCATCTAGTATGATCGTGATCTTGTTGTACGATAGATGGAATGAGGATGTCTCAGGGTGCCATCTCTCAACAAAGGCCATTAAAATATCGTATGTGATTTGGGAATACCCAATCCTCGAAAGACCTCTGAGACCAGAGGTAACAAGTGCAGTCTGGAACCACTCATCCTCTAGAAGCTCCACAATGTCTAAGACATTCCCCCATGGTTATAGAACTTCTTGGGATCCTTCTCCTACAAATTTCCAAATAAAACAATGTTACAAATTGAATATATTTTCAACGGAAACAATTCTAAACAGAGATTAGTTATCTGTCCTAGCCAGACATATCTGGCAGTATGCTCAGAGTGCCCCAGAAGTAGGGACATATCACACAGTCCCCCGGGGTAACCCTCCAGCTCATCGAAGTCGTCATCACCCTCATGTACCTAGGTGTGGCAAAATGGGTTGTGGCCCGCCGGGCCGGCCCATGCACCCGCCAAAAAGTGGCATGTTGGGTTGGGATTTTAGGCTGTCGCCCACCAAAGCTCATCCCGTTAAAGCTCGCCACCCGCCAAAGCCCGCCCCACCAAAACCTGTCGCCCGCCAAAGCACGTCGTGCCTATATAATAACATTATTTAAGTATTTTGAAGAGCCTATGAAAATATTTTGTGATATATATACATAAGTTGTTCTTAGATTATTATGACTACTCTACTTTCTCAGTCTCTATTGTTGGGCAAGTGTTTTGAATTTTACTAAGGAAAAAGTGCAAAAGTGGGATCAAAATTTGAACTTAGATTATATAAAATACTAAAAGTGATGTTATATATGATAAGAGTATTATTTCACTAAAAGTTGATGTTTTAGGCTAATAAAAGTTATGTTTTTTAAATGTTGGTTTGATGTTTTTTTATTGAAATGTAGAAAGAAGAACCTTTTAATTTATTTAAAAAATTAAAAATTAAAAATTAAAAAAAGAAGACGGGCAAGCTCTCGACCCGCCAACCCGCCACTTTGGCGGGGAGGGCTAGACTTTTATGCCCATTTCAACTTGGCGGACATGCCCGCCCGTCCCGCTATTTTTTGGCGGGCTTTAAGCGGGTCGGGGATGGAGGCCTGTTTTTCTACCCCTACATGTGCCAGGTGATCACCCTCAGAACCAGGAATAGTTGCCTTAGTGGGTGCATCACGAACAACCTCCTAAGGTGTGGCTGATGGAATAGTAGCAGGTGTAGGAACTGTAGCATGTGTAAGAACAGGAGCAGGTGTAGGAAGAGGAGTGGGTGTAGGAACAAGAGTCTCCTAATGACGCTTGCGTGCATGTGGGGCCCTAGATGAAGAACCAGTAGTAACCCAAAGCCTCCAAGATGAAGAAGCGGTGATTGTGGTGGAAGTAGCTTGTGACGTGAAAGGTGGAGGTGTAGAATGTCCCTCAATTATGGTGGGAGTAGCCTGTGACGTAGAAGGTGGAGGTGTATGATGTCCCTCAACTGTGGTATGAGTGGCCTATGATATGGAAGATGGAGGTTTAGGATGTCCCTCAACTATAGGGGATGCTGGGACATCCTTTGTAATTGAACCCTCGGCTTTAGCCTGCGTCTTCTCATGTATGACGAATGCATGTTGAGCTGGTCAGATATGTATCATATGATCCTCTCTATTAGCCATGTAATATGCAAAGCATAATAAATAAATTATACGTTTATAAAAAAAATAAATAAATAAATAAATAAATAAAACAAGTTGCTTTTGGATGTGCACTTCCGGAAGTACTCAAAATTTTTAACATTGTGTTTTTCTCGGATGTGCACATCAGGAAGAAACCAACATTGGAAACTTCTGGATCTACACATCTGGTACGTATTTTCAGTTTGAAAAATGCAGTCATGATTGTTGTACCATAAAGAAAGGCATTTTAATGCCCTGATCCTCCGTTTTAAGCAGCAAACAACACCTACATTGTCTCTAAACTATATTTTTCATACTACCTAACAATTTCTACACATAAATGTCTACTCTAAATCGATTACTCATAAATAACTCTGAAACTCTAGAATTCAAAAACTTATCGATTAAACTGAGATACATAGGTTGTGGAGTGTATTGGATAATGTTCTTGAAGACACAGTAAAGTATGCTAGTACTAGGACATAGGTAAACGGTTTATGTAGTTTTTCCACTTATATCTCATAAAGTGAACCTAAAAACTTCCTCTATCTGTGTTAACATTCCATCTTCCTTTGTTTTTCTTTACTTTTGTTGAATGTGTCTGCAAAACTACATCACTCTTTGTCTTACTTGCAGATCTTTCAGTCATTCTTTATTCATGAGATCCAAGTGTCCCTTGAAGCTCTTCTTTTATCATGCTTGACAAATCATTTGATTCTTCTATGACTAGTTCCACATGATCAAATTTTGTTGAGTCTACATCACCGACTTTCTCAAAGTTGTCTAGATCAACATAATGTAGTCTTTTGTTAATCTGTAGCATTCTCTTCAATTGGTGTTAATCCATTCTTCACAAGATCCCAAAGATCTTGATAATAAAAAATAACTTTAATCTGCTTACACCAATTTTCATAATTCTTAACATTTAAGATTGGAAGATTCGCTGGAAAATGCTTGTTCAAATGAGAAGTCATTGCGTTATGCTTCCTAGAATCACAACCAGAGTTTTAGATACCATATGTTGGAAATTAACCCCAATCTTAGAGATAATTTGACTCAATATTGATAAAAAAAATAATCAATCTTTTTTATTGATCGTTCATCACTCTTTACTCGAGTGATTCAACCATGCATTGGTTGCAAGATGATTCTAATACATAATGATTTAAGAAGAAAAGAAATATGTGAAAGCCAATTTGAGAATAAAAGAGTAATAGGGTTTTGGGAGAAAAGAAAGAAGATGTATCAAATCCTACATAATTTCTCTCTGCGTTATTATAACTAACTTTCTCTTGTTATATATTTACAATGATAGAGTACCTCTTTATTTATTAATGACATTACTTGCACACCAAGTAATCTCTAACTAATTAACTATCAAATGCTAAGTTTTAACTCTGTTGAGGTTAACTCCTTCGACAACAACAACACTGACATACTTCGACAAACTGAATTTGACCTTCTATCGAATACAATTAATATAGACTTTGTTCGACTTTGTCGAACGCACACTAATTCAATTCTATAAAACACACTTATGTTTGACACTAAGAATTATATATTCAACATGTAATTGTTTCGGGTTTGGACAAGGTACTATAATATCCATACCTATGATCGCGATTGAAAAAAAAATCTCCATACCCGAGCTCACACCCGCTTGGGCATCAACGTTAGCACCTATATATGTGTTCTATGTATATGTAAGTACTCATATATGTACCCGTTACCCGCATTTCTAATAAAAATTTATAGATCAATTATAAAATATCGTATCAATTTAAGTTTTTAAGTATATTAAAAAGTTTTCAAAAAATTTATTGTTGAAGTACTCAAACATTCATATTAAATATGGAATAGTTTAAAATTGATATATTTTTTAAAATTGATATAAATGTAATTTTAGATAATAATATAAATTAAAATATATAAATATATATTGTATGAGTATGAGAAAATGTGGGTACCAAGGTGCTTATACTCACTTATTTTAGGAGAATTTAACATGCCGCCCCTCAAATTATACATGGCAGCACTAGGGTGGCAAAATGGATCGTGGCTAGACGGGCCGTCCACGCACCCACTAAAACATGGCGAGTTGGGTTGGGTTTTGGGTCTGTCGCCCACTAAGGCTTGTCCTGCTAAAAACAACCATGCGCCAAAGTTTGCCCCCCCAAAACCAGCTACACTTATTCGTTCAGTTTGTCTCACCTTAAACCCGTCATTTTTTAGTTAATTATAGTAATTTCAATTCTTGATGGTTTTATTTTATACATTTATTTGAGAAAATATGCAATATTTTTTGAAGTAAAATTTGTTATAAATATGCTTTATAAAAATTGTTCTAAAAAATAAGTGAAAAATCTAATTGAAATGTAAAAACAAACCTATTAATTTATTTAAAAAATAAATAAATAAATAAATATAAAAATAGGCGGACAAGTCCACTGTCCGCCAAGGATGACGGGACGAGATAAATAAATTTCCCCATTTCCACTTGGCGGGCTTGCCCGCCTAACCTTTTTTTTGGCGAGCTTAAGGCGGGGGTGTCCCGTTTTGCCACCCCTACATGACACCCCCTCAAACTTTCATAATCCCAAAACTGCCCTTGAAAAAATTTGAAACAAGTAAAAAAAATTTACATGATCGAAATTTCCATATTTTTATCGGAAATTTCAAAATTTCAGATAAAAAATGAAAATTTCCGAAAAATAATATGAAGAATACCGAAAATTTCAAAAATTTCAGTACTGTACCAGAAATTTGTAATGAGAAATTTTGGATTTTTTTTTACACTATCAGAAATTTTGAAATTTCCAGTACTGTACCGGAAATTTTGAAATTTCCAGTATTGTACCAAAAATTTCAATCTGGTAGTTTAAAAAAGTAATTTCATATTATTTTCAGTTAAAAAAGAAATTTTCGATATTCTTCGTATATTTTTTTTCCGGAAATTTTCATTTTCTACAATAAATTTTGAAATTTCCGGTAAACAAATTTGGAAAAATTCCAAAATTTTCAATATATATTGTAATTTTTTGGTAAAAACATGTATTTTTTTTTAAAATATGATTTTAACATAAGGGTATAATAATAAAAGCATTGTAATTGGGGGTGTCACGTACAAGTGGAAGGGTTAAGTTAAAGAGAATGTCTTACCCCACCCCATGTGGGTTTCCAATTTTGCTCTCCTACATCCGGAGATGTATCTCCGGACGCACCATTTTTTCTCAACATTGGTTTGTTCTGCAAATACATCTATAGAATGTTTCCTGTTATGTATCTCCAGAACATAATTTGATATATTTCGTGTCAGACCATTTTCCTCCCTCATTTTCACTTTTCATCTTCTTCTTCAAACACTCTCCATTTCTCTCAACTTCAAAAAAATCAATTCCACCAAAACACATCATTTTCACTCGAGTTCGACACAGAGGATCATCTGCAACGATCAACACACTTCTAATCATCCATAGCTCATTTCAATCGGCAAGTTTTTGAGTTTCCGAGTTATTTTCGAGTTTTCTCCATAATCGATTTAGAAGATTTTTAGGTGTAGAAATCATTAGATAATTTTAGAAACATAGTTTATAGACAATGTAGGTATTATTTGGTGGATTAAACGGACGATCAAGGCTTCGAAATGTTATTTTTGGATGTTGGGGTCGTTAATGGAGTTGCTGGTTTTTCTGAAGTTGCAGAAGCTTCTGTAGATGCATCTACGGAACAAATTAATGTTAGAATGTTTCGTAGATGCATTTGCGGAGCAACCTAGACATTTTGAATTCTGGGTGTTTTCGTAAATGCATTTACGGAAACAAACAAATGTATTTTATTTTTCTTGTTTTGTTGTACCTAATTCTAATTTATTGGTTATATGCAGACTATATGGCTGATTCAGATTCAGATTATGACCCCCGACAAATACATGGACGGTTTTCCCAGCATGCATTTGTCCAACATGAACGTACCTAGCCAGATGTATAGCCGTCTACATTACAGGTCGGGATAGATGTACAATCTTCTACATCACAAACACATGACACATCTTCATCTTGGAGGCGTTGGGATGCTACTGAGGGTACATCACAATCTCCCCCCCCCCTCGCGCGCGCGTAGGAGACGTCAGGATAGTCTAGTTCCACTACCAGAGCATGATGTTGATCCGGTCCCACCTTCCGAGGGGGATGAGCATACACAAGAGGATGCTGGCGACGATGATGATGCTCCTTAGGTTTCTCGGGGGCTCCATTTGATATGTCCCTGCTGATAGGTTACGCAGAGCATACTTCTCGACATGTATGGGAGGGAGAGGTAACATTATTCAAATTATTTCTTTATTTTTTCCATTTGGAATTATTATATATATTATTGTTTCTTATTAAAATTGTTTTCTATGTTAATTTTCATACTGTGACCCCTAGAGGTTTTATAACCATGGGTGGAAGAGGTTGAGTTTTCCAGAGGAGGAGTGGTTCCTGACTGCCTTTGTTGAGTATAGTCTGAAGAACCTTTGTGAGATTGGGTACAGGGTGATCCACAATGGTATGCTCATGGCTTTTGTGGAGAGATGGCACCCAGAGACCTCTTATTTCCATCTACCACACGACAAGATCACTATTACCCTTGAAGATGTCTCATGTATACTACATATACCGATCAGGGGTGTCCTCCCCATCACAGTAAGATGACGAAGGAAGAGGCTCAGGATCTACTAGTTGAGGAGCTCGGCTGCTCTCCACAGGATGTGTTGGAAGAGGTGGATAACACCCGCGGGGCTCGTGTGAGGTTCTCCACCCTAAAGACTAGATATTAGGAGGCTATGGCTACTGCAGGACAGACAGAGGATGATCTGACTGAGGTCGAGATACACAGACAGCGGGCGTTGAGATGTTACTTATTATACATGGTGGGCACACAGTTGTTTGTGGACACCAACTCCTCATATATATAAATGTAGCTTACCTTGTGTACTTCTTGGATCCCTCACAGATCCATGAGTACAACTAGGGTGCGAGGCTTACACATATTCAGGATTGTCGCAGGCAATTGTTCACTATATGTGGTAACAATGTTATACCCTTCGACTTTTTTTCATTTCATTTTCATTATATTTTCGTGATAAAGCTTGATATCGATGTTTTTTATTTTCATTTCAGGCTTGGATCTTCTAGCACTTTTCGTACATTACTGGTTGGGGGAGTATGCTTGAGTACACAGAGGACTGGCCGCGGGCACGTTCCTTTCTCCCGCTTAGAGAGAACCAGACGGTCGACCCGTACAAAGTCTATTTGGATCGCATGGTTGTTGATGATGTCAGATACGGCGTATATGCAGATCACCTTCAAATGCGCCCTTTTGATGAGATCTCACTATTCAGTGGATGGTGGCATGCAATTCGACCATCACTGTGCCATATAAGCTCGAGCGCGTCATGCGGCAGTTCGGTTATAATCAGACTATACCCAAGCACCCTGTTGAGCCCACTCCTCTCAGCCTGACCCGTAAGGAGATAGACGAGATATTTGTTGACTTTCAGAACCACCTGGTATATATATATATATATATATATATATATATATATATATATATATATATATATATATATATATATCAAGTGAGAGTGATTTTTAAATGAGAGATGAGAGGAATAAGCAACAACCAATAGATCAGGTTATCAAGAGAGAGAAATTATTCATTAATGTGACTATTAATTTCTCTCTCTCTCTCTCTCTCTCTCTCTCTATATATATATATATATATATATATATATATATATATATATATATATATATATATATATATATATATATAACCTGATCTAATGGTTGTTGTTTATTCCTCTCATCTCTCATTTAAATCTCTCTCTCTCTCTCTCTATCTATATATATATATATATATATATATATATATATATATATATATATATATAAACTGGTTTTATCTAAGAAATTGTTTTGATAAAATTTCGAAGATGCATATAGGGAACTATTTTCGCAGATGCATCCCCGAAAGCAATCAGCATAAAACAAAAAAATGATGCGTCTAAATGTGTATCTACGGAACTAGCGGGCATAATTGAAAATACAGAAGGTGGTGTAAACACCCCAAATTTGCCCTCACCCATTCACACCATGGCTTGTGATCATCTCATGTGCATAAACACAATCATATCATCTCATATCTCATTTTTTATTCACTGCATAGTTTCTGAGGCATCTGCACCTAGGGTTTGTGATCTGAGCAATCCCAAAGCATCTTGGGCCATTCCAAAGGCCACCAATCAACTCAGAGAGGTCCATGTGTGTTCTTATATCATATTCCATCTCCTCAAAGTCAAAATTGCAGAGGAATCACAAGAACTAGGGTTTGAGTGGATGCAGAGCCAGGTTTGACTGCACAGTTGACTGAAAATTAGGGTTTTGGTTTCAGAGGCCATAACTCCAAATTTTTTGGTCATTCTTGTTTCCATTGATCTCTATATGGCATAGGGAGTATGCATATCAATTTTCATGAAGAAATTCCATGGGGAAGTCATCTGATCAAGGGTTGACTTTTCAGACAAGTCAGTGTAAAATCAGGGCATCTGAGGCCCCCAATGACCCAACCAATGGGTGATCTTCATCATTTTGAGTGTATATGATCTTTATTTGATCATGGAAGAAGGTTGAAGTTCATAGAAATCAAGAATTTAGGGTTTTTGCAAATGTTGACTTTTTGGGCATAGTTGACTTTTCAAGAATGCATCATTTTAGGTCATTTTTCAAGCCTTGGTTCTTGATCCAAAAAGGCTTCAAATGGAAAAACTTTGGTCATGAAAGTTGTAGATCTCATCTTTCCCTTTTCAAAAAGTACAAGAACATGATCAAACTCTTCTTGAATCAAAAGTTATGGCAATGCAAAGTTGACAAAAATCATTGATTTTCAAGGCATGCCCTAAGTGAGAATTTTGCAAAATCTTAAACCAATGCATTATGTGACTTCTAATTGGTATCAAACCAGCACATAAACATTCTCTAAGTCCTAAAAATCAGATTTGAACCAAGATCACATGTGTTTAGTTCATGTAACAAGGCATTTTTATCATGAAAATCCATAAAGTAACCAAGTTGCAAAACACTCATGACACTTCCCTCAACTTGCTGCCTTGGCCTTTGAACCTTGCTGGCTCTCTCACCACACCATGCTGCGCCAGCCCTGCCCTTTGTACTTGGCTAGAAGTTGCCCATGCCCTATCTTACAAGAAGTTGACATATTTGCAAAAGTGGCTACACCTATCCAAAAAGCACAAGTCACATCCTCTGACCAATGAGAGAGGTTTTTGTGGACAATTTGCAAGCCATTTCATGTACAAGGCAAGGCTGAAACATTCTCATTCATCACATACACAAAAACCTACCAAGTTGCAAGTTGCTTCGAATTTCTCTCCACAGCTTGCAAACACAAAAGCCACCTCCACCATTCAACTCACCTGGCCTCTTTGAGTAGAAAGCACCAAGAGCCAGGCTTGATCTGAGCAAGAATACTCCATTGCCATTCTTCACCTCAGCCTGCATTTTCCATCGAATCTCTTTCCACAAACCTCAAACACAAGAACAAACTCCACCAACAATCTCCACTCACCTCACTGACCAGAAACCACCCTCTATTTTGGCCTGAAACACCCTATATCTCAAATACGATTTTCATCCTCCCTTGGTCAGAGCTGCTGCAAACTCACTCAGGAGGTTGTTTAAACTCCAACTAAGCATCCAAAGCTTCAAAAGTGGACCATTGGGACCAGATTGAGCCAAAGAATCATCCAAAGAGCTCCTGAATCAAGAGCTCCATCTCAGGTGACACCATGAACTTTTTTCCCAGAACTCATTTCTCTTGTTAAAATCTTGTTGTGCATGTTACACTGATCATTGGGATCTCTTTACTTTTGAAAATAAGCCAGAAATGAGCATGTAATGGTCTTCTGAAAGTTTGACCTAGAATTTTAGTTGCTTCGATTCTTGTTTGTGTGTGAGTTTAAACATGATTTGATGATGGATTCGTGCTTAGGATAGTTGGTAGATGGATTCTGGAGATTTAGAGCTTCTGATTTGGCCTAGGGGGAGAGATTGATTTTGGGGTCGGCCGGAGAAGACGACCGGAACACTGTTCCGGTCGCCTGAATGTCATTAGGGCACAATTAGGGCTTAATCAGTGTAATTAGCAAGTTTGAATGTTGACCCTTGGATGAGGCGCCAAGTCAATACGCGCGCTGGCCAGTTTGAACCTCAAGCGTTGGATTGTTTGACTTCTCATTAAATCAGATTAATTCATTTTTTATTTCATTTTCTTTCATTTAATTTGTACAATTATTTTAAAATAGTTAAAAATTCTTAAAAATTATGAAACTTTTTCCTAAAAGTTTTATTAATTTTTAAGACCCAAATATTTTTATTTTATTTTTTATTCATTAAAAAAGTATTTTTAAATATTTAAAAGATTATTTTTAATTGATTAATGGGAATTAATTAATTAAAAATACTTTTAGGTATTTAAAAATTACAAAAAAATTCATGAAATGTTCTAAGACATTTAGAAACATTGTCCAACCCTCAAACCAAATTTCTTTTTTGATCTTGATGCATTTTAAGAATTTTTCATTGAATTAAATCATTTTTTATGCATTATTTTGATCATAAGTTCAAAAATTCATTTCTGCCTATTGGAGAAGGTTGAGACATTGATTCTTCTTGCATTGTTTTGTGTTTGGCATGTAGTTTCTAGGGAAAAATGGCCATGATTTGATCTTGAATTTTCCATTTGTTTGACATTTCTTTTGTTAAGAACCCTAAAAAACCCTAATAACTTGTAAAAATCATATCTTGAGATTGGTTGAGAGTTGAGAGTTCCCCTTTGGGCAGTGGTTTAGTATAGGTTTAGGGTTTCTTTGGGTGGCATTTTTCATTTTTTATATTAAGGTTTGTTTCTGTTTTGGATTTTGGTTTGATGTTTGACCCATGAACCCTAATTTGGGCCTTCTTTTGCATCCTTCTTGCATTCTCTTGCATAACATGACTTGTCTTTGCATTTTGTGCATTCTTGTGATCCATTTGACATCTTAAGACATATAGAAAGCATGTTTGATCATTGCATTACATATTTGCCATGTCATTTGTCTTGTATGATTCATAACTTTCCATGCTTGTTCATGCTCCTTAGCTTGCATCATTTGCATTCATAATCTTGTATGAGCATCTCCATGCCTTGCCTCATGTTTGCAGCACCTCATAGCATCATTTTCATCATCAACATGATTCTGGTTTGGTCTAGCATCATGTCATTTCATTTCACTTAGCATTGCATTGCATTTCTTTCTAACATTTCAGGTGGTAAGTAAACTTGAGAAGTGAATTTGCCTTCACTTCTCATAACTTTTCTTTTCATCTCTCTTGCATCCATTGCTGCATTTTATTTGTGTTTGAGTTTGAGCTTGCTCATTCTTCTCCCTCCCACTTTCTTTCTTCAAGTGACTTGACTTCTTGAGTGAAGCAAGTCACTCTGCTTCTCTTGATCTTGTTCATCTGTTTCCTGTTGGTTCTTCTGAAGATTGCTCTTGAAAACCTCACCAACCTTAGGAACAACCAAGCATGACAATGAATTAGGGTTTTGATTAGTCCCCCTCCTAGTTTTTACCTTTGTGTCTCTCTTTGAGTCTTCTCTTCTCATCTCATAATCAGGGACCAAACCCTAAAGGCTTTAAGACTTTGTGATTAAGCTTATGCCTGCATCCTTCTTTTAGGATGGAGTGCATAACTTTAATCCTAAGTGTTAAACCCTTAATGTGTTTAAATCTCTTAATCAATCCATCATAATAATCATCAAGACATCACACTTGTAACTTGGGCCTTGCATTAGGGTTCGAATTCTTCCTTAAGTGGTTAAGAAGGACTAACCCTAGTGTTAATGGACAAGTCCCCCTCAAGTTGTCTTACAAATCATAAAAATCACTTCATCACCATATCAGTAAATAAAATTCACTTAATCAAAGGCTTGTTTTGTCATGGGTTTAATCCCTAATCATGGATTAAGTTGAGGAGTTTTCCTCAGCTTAAACATTCTCATCTATTATCCTTCTATTAGGATGGTGTAATGAGTCTGTTTAATCCTTGATTATGGCTTAACCTCATTACTCAACACTAGACAAAAACCACAAAAACATCTAAATAATCACCAGTAGGCTAATGATCTTAACCCTACACCAAAGATGATTAAGTGTGAGAATCTGACTTCACACTTAAGGTATTCTCATTACCCCTAATCAGAGGGAAGATGTGATGAGTTTACTAAATCCATTGGTTTAGGCTCAAGCTCATTAACTTATGACAAACTCTCAAAAGCAATAAAAGACTGAAAACACAAAAACAAACAATAATCGTCTCCTCCGGGATTCTTTTCTCATCTCATTCACTCATAAACGAGAACTTGCTTCTTCCGTCTAATGCAAGACAGTTTGCACCTGAGCCAGACAGGTCATACACTTGAGCATAGACAAATAAGCAGCTCACAAGTCAATTTATCTTTCAGTCTCTTTGGGTCGAACTACAGTGTTCTGACTTCCTTATTGCACGAGAGGATACGTAGGCATAACTTAACAGTTATCGAACAAAAGTCTCTGTACATTCCCCCTCTTTCCGGCTTCATTCTTTAGCCTCATTATCATGAGCATTTCATTCTGTTCCTACACTGACACTTTCATACTTCACATCACTTATACACTATACACTGGCACCTGTACATTCTCTCCAGCTATTTTATACACAGATTGCACTGACACTACCCCTTTGAAACACAAATCTTTTAAGCGTGGATCCCGTCGAGTACGACGGACAATCTGGGTGCTAATACCTTCCCAGGTTGTAACCAACCCCCTTTCTCAGTCTCTCTGGTTCGCAAACCGTCTTATCCGTATCTTTCTAGGTCTATGCAGCATTGCCTTTCCTCCGGGATAAAAATGCCTAGCTGGCGACTCTATTCATTCTCCAGTGAGTTCACGGCTGTGTGTTCTCATTGTCCCTCTCGCCGACTGTTCGCGCTTGTACCTGGATGCAAATCTTCGGGAGCGACAGCTTGGCGACTCTGCTGGGGATACTTATACTGCAACCAGGGCTTCTGGTTCTTTTTGTGGGTTCCTCCTAGCGCTTGTTTGGTTTGTGTTTACTGGGGTGTTATGTGCTACTTGTGTTTGTATATTTGTTTTATTTTTACTTCTTCATGTACAGTTACTTTACTGCTTTCTTTATTGCATTTATATATATCATACTGTCATTGTTGCTGGCTGGATCTGGTTTTTGCTTTGGTGGGTGGGGTTCCATTGAGAGTTAAGGTCCTATACCTGGGACCTGAGTGACACCTAGGCTAGAGTGAATCATATTCTTTCCCATTCCATTTCGGTCTGGTGCGGGAATATGAAACACGGTTCAGATATGGGTTTCTTCTTGAGAACTCTGTGTTGCAGATTTCCTGCAATGCTAGGGCTATCTGGGAAGCCTGCTAAGTCTGGATGACCTTTTAGTATTGACCTTCAGAAACTGAGGTGAATTAGAGGAGGAATTGTTATGGTTATTGTAAACACTGTACCTCCGGGTTAGAAGTGTTTACACTTCTCATAACTGATCCAAGTCTGAGGATCCTTGTTCTAGATCACCACCTGTGAGGGGGTTGGGCTGTTTACAGGTTTGCAGGTACCTTGACCTCAGAATACCCTGTTACTTTGACTTTGTTAAGAATGCTCCATGTTGGATAGTTCTTGTGATTCTAAAACCCTGGACATGTGGCTCTTTATTTGAGTCCCCCTACCTTGGTTACTGGATTTATAGACCTCCATCTGGGATTCTTGAACACACATGGACTTATATCAGGGCATTTTGATCAGATCCAGCTCAGTCACAAACCCTTGCATATCATCTGCATACATACTCATTGCATCATATTAACATTTGCTTATTTGTGTTTCAGGGTATCCACCTTCATCTGGTTTTGGTTTTGACCCCATCTGCAGTTTTGACCTGTCTCCACCAGCACTTGCTTCAGCTTGTCAGCCATATACTTTAGTTACTTGCACTAGCCAGTCAGTGGCCCACTTCTCAACATCTTCATCAGCACCCTACTCAGTCTTCAGCATCATGGCTCCAAAGAAAATCAACATCACCTATCATTTCTTCCAACCAGACTTATCAGACATCAGGAGGATCCAAACCCTGATCACTCCAGATCACATACCCTTGTTCAGGGAGAGTTATGGAGATATACTTGACTTGGTCATGGATCTGGACCCATCTCAGAGGAGTTTGATCCACACCTGCATTCAGTTTTATGATCCCCCATTGAGATGTTTCACCTTTCAAGACTTTCAGTTGGGGCCTCTTTTAGAAGAATACTCATCTTTGATTGGTTTGCCTATCAAGAGGGAAATCCTTTTCAACCCTGAAATGGTCTTTCCCAGCAATGGAGAGGTGGCAAAAGCTCTGCACCTGGAACCTGCTTTGATTGAGCAGCATATGACCTCTAAAGCTGGGATCCCTGGTTTTCATCTTGACTTCCTGATTTCCCAAGCTAGTCTGAAGGCCTCCTTGGGGGAGTGGAGAGCTGTTTGTGCCCTGCTGGCCTTGTGCATATATGGAATTGTGTTGTTTGCAGATGAGCCTCGATTCATTAGCAAAAATGCAATCCATTTGTTTATCCTGAAGAACCCAGTGCCAACTTTATTGGGGGACCTTTACTATTCAGTGCATCAGAAGAATGAGAAACAGAGGGGAAGATTAGTGAGGATTTGTGCTCCATTATTTCATACTTGGCTTCTCAAGCATCTACCCAGGACAGATACATTTCTCAATCCTCATCAGCAGAGCAACTGGGCTAAGAGGCTCACTACTCTCACTTCAGCAGACATCAGATGGTGTACTCAAAACACCAAGGGCAGAGATATCATTACAAGCTGTGGGCACTTTCCCAATGTGCCTTTGATAGGGGTCAAGGGAAGTATCAATTACAACCCTCTGCTGTTCAGGAGGCAACTGGGCTATGCACTGGTCCATACTCCTAGGGAGCAAGACTTGGTGGAGACCCTCTACTGTGAGAACAAGATAAGTCTGGCAACTGTTAGGCAGGCTGCCTGGGCTTGGGATCATGTTCAAACCAAGGGAATCACCATTCTGGGGAAGTGCAATAATGTGGCATCAGTCCAATATTATGAGTGGTCCCATGCTAGGGCCCAATTCTCTGGAATGCCCTTCACCATAGAAGACACGCCTGAGTCATCTTCAGCACCACCCCCTGCCACTATCAGTTTGGAAGAGTTTGAGAGCTTGAAGGAAAGAAATGAGAAGTTAACCCAGGCTTTGCAGAAGACCCTCCGGGAGAGGAGTGAAGGTGTGAGGGAGATTGAGAGATTGGAGAAATTGAGAGTGGAACACTTGACTAAAATTGAGAAGTCTGGAGATTATATCAACAAGTCTAAAGCTGGTGAACAGATTCTGAAGAATGCTTGTAAAGAAGCCCAGTTCCAGAGAGCAAGAACAGACCTGTACCTGAAGGAGAGTCAGGCCAGGTGGGTCCGGATCACTGAGGCCCGTACTCTAGAAGACAAGAGAGTTCAAGACAAAATGGAACAGATGGAAAAAGCCCTGGCAGCAGCCCAGAAGGAAATATCAGAGCTAGAAATCAGAGCTGGAGTGAAGAGGTCTAAGGACCAAAGTCAGAACAAGAAGTTGACTGCAGCTGTTGCAACAAGAAACCTTCTCATCAGAGGTCTCACGGAGCGTCCGGCTGATCCTGTGACCGAAGCACTTCTCAAGGAAGTTCGTGAGGATGAGTTTGGCCTTGGAGTTTGATCATTTGCTTGTTGTTGTTCCTTTTCATGTACTTTTGCTTTTTGTGATGTATTTTGACCCCTTTGAGGGCTTGTGTTGTAAAAAAGAACAAGTTGTATTATTTCATCTTATGTAATATATTTGTTAGTTTGTTCCATCCAAGTTCACATCAAAAGCACCTTCAACAGCATCATCTTCAGGGGTCTGGAAGGGTCAAAACTGAAGACCAAACCGGATACCTTGAGAGCAAATAAGCATAACTGCATTGCATGCTAACCTTTTATTTGTTTTGTAGGGTTTTGTTTTGTTGTTACTAACCTCTGTTGTGAATCTCAGGAATTATTGCTCGTCGCCGGGTATTTCCCCTCAACAGGCCACACAGGTACCCAACTAGAAACAACCTTCCGGGAATCCAGATGGACCAGATGCAACAAGACCTTACAGAGGTCAGAAACCAGATGGCCAACGAAAGGTTGGAGATGAGAACTCAGATAACACAGTTCATGGAAGTGATGAACAACTTAGCTCAAAGCCAGGAGAGGCTCAGAGCTTTGGTAGAAGGGAGGAATCAAGAGGAGCCCCATGTGGGGACTGCAGGCACAAGTAACAATGAAAGGGTGCAACCACATGTCAACCCCCCTGTGTTTGGCCCACACCTCCATCCTGAAGTTAATATTCCTGCAAACATTCAAGGAACAGCCACTGCAGCCAGAGTACTTCAAGAAGATCCTCAGGAGGACCAATTTACAGTAATGGGTGCTGGAGAGGAAGCCTATGATAGGCGACTGGATGAAATAGCTGAAAAGTTGAGATCACTGGAGTCTCAAAATTCTTTGGGCTTCGACGTCATGGACATGGGTTTGGTAGATGGGGTCAGGATCCCCCATAAGTTCAAACCTCCTTGTTTCGAAAAGTATAATGGGACTTCATGCCCCCGGACTCATTTGCAATCATTTCTGGGAAGGCTGAAGGCCTATACAATGGATGAGAAGCTCTGGATGTTCTACTTTGAAGACAGCTTGACTGGAGCATCAAGGGAATGGTATTCCCATTTGACAAGGGCAACTGTGAGATGCTGGAAGGACCTGGCAGAGGCCTTCATCCGACAGTATCAATACAATTTAGACATGGCACCCAACAGGACTCTCCTAATGGGAATGTCACAGTCGTCAAGGGAAAGTTTCCGAGAATATGCCCAGAGATGGAGGCAATTGGCTGCTGCCGTTCAACCACCAATGTCTGAGAGAGAAATGGCAGACATGTTTATGAACACTCTTCAGGGAACGTATATTGACAGGTTGGCTGCTTTCTCCTCCACTAGCTTCGCAGATGTTGTTATAGCTGGGGAGAGAATTGAAAGCCTGTTAAAAATGGGTAAGATCTCTGATAATGGCGCCAGCTCGTCCAGTAGCACGAGAAAGCCTTTTGCAGGCCCGAGAAGAACTGGCGAGACCAATGCCATTCACACCAATAGGGGTAGGCCCCAATATGTTCAAAGGTCAATAGCAGCAGTCACTATCCCTGCTCCAGCTCATCCACAGCCAGTCTATCAACCTCCTCAACAAAACTTCCAACAACAACCTCAATATCATCAGAATCAATATCCTCCAAGAAACTACAACAACAACAACTCCAACAACAACAATCAACAGAGGCCATTCCAACAAAGGCCATCCCAAGCTAAAAGAGTGATCGACCCGATCCCAATGCCGTATGCTGCCTTGCTGCCACAACTTCTGAAACTCAACCTAGTTGAGCTAAGAACGTTGGCACCTCCGGATCCCAACAGTTTACCAAGAAACTATGACTCCAATGCTAGGTGTGCTTTTCATTCAAACGCACCTGGTCACAGTACAGAAAAATGCAGGGCTCTGCATATGAAGGTACAAGACTTGGTAGACTCCAAGGCTCTGAATTTTGCACCTCCGCCCAATGTCAATAAAAACCCTATGCCAAACCATGGTGGTCCCCGAATTAATGCTATTGAAGAAGACCAACCGTCTTATTTAATAACCAGTGTGGATCAGATCAGGACACCGTTGGTGGAAATCAAAGCTCAACTCCGTGAAAACCAAATATTTCCGGGGTGTGAACTAGGGTGCCCCTATTGCAATATTTCATGGAATGGGTGTGAGGACCTGAGGAATGGCATTGACAGCCTTATTCAGAGTGGCCTGCTACAGATCACTACATCATTTCCGACAAATCCGACAACTTCATCAACAACGGTTTCAGACCCTCCTACAACTGCAGCAACTATTGTTCCCGACAATTCATCAGCACCATCAACAAGTACTTCATCTGTCCTCCCAAATGATCAGTTTTCAACAGTTCCTCCTGCTACAACTTCAGCTTCATTCCATTTCGAATCTCCATCAACGACAACAACAGTCCTTCCAACAACACCTCCTGCAACACCAGCGATCAATCATGAAGATGTCTCTACTGTTACCATATTCTACGATCCTGAAAATAACTCCGCCTACCATTCAGAAGGTGCTGCTCCCGCCAGAGCACCAGTAACAATCTTTTATGATCCACAAACAATTACAGTCCCTTCAGCAGCAGCAATCAGTCCAGTCGCTGTCACGGTGCCTGGACCAGTACCATATGAAAGCAATAGGGCCATCCCTTGGCACTATGGCTCTGACGTATACTGCGAAGGAAAAAGAATCACTCTTGAAACATCAGCACCTGCACCACAAGTAGATAATGTGGGGGGAGGCGGAGGCTTCACTCGAAGCGGACGTCTCTTTGCTTCACAAGTTCAAAGACCTACTGCCGAGGCAGAAGCTGCTGCCAAGGCAAAAGGAAAAGGCCCGGTGCAGGAAGATCCAGCTGCCAAAGAAGCCCTGAAGACTCCATTTGATCAGGAAGTTGATGAGTTTATGCGGATCATCAAAAAGAGTGATTATAAAGTTGTGGATCAGCTTCATCAGACGCCATCCAAAATCTCTATCCTCTCACTGCTTATGTGCTCCGAAGCCCATCGGAATGCACTACTTAAAGTCTTGCACGCAGCTTACGTGCCTGAGGAGATTACTGTCAACCAATTGGAAACCGTGGTTGGTAATGTTACTGCTAGCAATGGGCTAGGGTTTACCAATTCTGACTTGACAGCGGATGGCCGCAACCACAACAAAGCCTTGCACATAACCATGGAATGCAAAGGAGCTGTCCTTTCTCATGTGCTGGTGGACACAGGTTCTTCCCTGAATGTCCTACCAAAGAAGACTCTGGTGAAGTTAGAATATGATGGACTGGCATTGAGACCCAGCAACCTGGTGGTAAGAGCCTTTGATGGTTCGAAGAGATCGGTTCTGGGAGAGATTGAGCTGCCTGTGACAATTGGCCCACAGACTTTTAAAACTATCTTTTATGTGATGGACATTCAGCCCGCCTACAGCTGTTTGTTGGGTAGACCCTGGATTCACGCCGCCGGCGCAATAACGTCTACCCTTCACCAAAAGTTAAAATTTGAGTGGGAAGGTCAAGTTGTCACAATCTGTGGGGAAGAGGATATTTTCGTTAGCCATCTGGCTACCTACAAATACATTGAGATGGACGGGGAGATCCATGAAACAATGAGTCAAGGTTTTGAAGCCTTGAACGTCAATGAAGCATCTGCTGTGTCAGGGATCTCCATGTCATCTTACCAACAAGCCCGGAAGGTTGTTGAAGAAGGAACTGCCCTAGGCTGGGGCAAGGTATTAGCTGTGGAGGAGAAGAAGGACAAATTTGGGTTGGGTTACAGACCAACTCAACATCAAGCAAAGGCTGCTGAGAAGCCAGGTTTTGTCAGTGGGGGGATGCTCACCCCCGATGCTATCAACTGTCTGGAAGACGAGCTGGAAGAGGAGCGCAATCTGGAGGATTGGATTCGTCCAAAGATCCCGGGGAGCAGTGTCTCGAACTGGTCTTCCCAGGAAATTATAAGAGTTACTCATGCAGAGTAATTATTATTTCCTGTATTTTTATAGCATGCATCAAAGTCTTGCATCTTGCCCAAGATGACAAGACTCATTTTGTAATCAGGGCCATCTGTACTTTTGTGCAAACAAGATTAAATTAATGAAATATCAGACATCTTTTTGCAAACGAGTCTTTTTCTTTTATGCTCACTGTTTTTCCATTTTTCTTTTTGTACAAAAATAAATGGCGGTGTTTTCAAAATGATAACTTCATTTCACTTTTTTCTAAAGCAAGATTAAAATCAATCACTAAAATGAACAAACTTAACCCTTGCAGAGAGTGCCCTCCAGACTGCACCGACAACAGCACGGCTATGACATCGTATGACTTTGACAATCCAATCAATCAAGCTGATGAAGGGGTTGATGAAGAATATGAGCTTCCTGAAGAGCTAGCCAGGTTGTTGAGACAAGAGGAAAAGGTCATTACCCCTCACCAGGAGGAGGTTGAAGTGATTAATCTTGGTACAGACGAAGACGTGAAAGAAGTTAAAATCGGGGCCTGCCTGCAAGACTCGGTGAAGAGACAACTGATAGATCTGCTTCAGGAGTATGTTGATGTGTTTGCTTGGTCGTATCAAGACATGCCAGGGTTGGACACCGATATAGTCGTGCACAAGCTGCCTTTGAGGGAAGAATGCCCACCAGTGAAACAGAAGCTGCGCCGAACTCGCCCAGACATGGCTATGAAAATCAAAGAAGAGGTACAAAAGCAGTGGGACGCCGGGTTCCTTGCTGTGACTAGTTATCCGCCATGGGTTGCTAACATAGTACCTGTGCCTAAGAAGGACGGAAAAGTTAGAATGTGTGTTGATTACCGGGATCTGAACAGAGCCAGCCCGAAAGACGACTTCCCATTACCTCACATTGACGTATTGGTGGATAATACGGCTCAGTTCTCGGTATACTCCTTCATGGATGGATTTTCAGGATATAATCAGATCAAGATGTCACCTGAAGACATGGAGAAGACAACATTCATCACACCTTGGGGCACGTTCTGTTACAAAGTGATGCCATTCGGACTGAAGAATGCTGGTGCAACATATCAACGGGCTATGGTGACATTATTCCACGATATGATCCATAAGGAAATAGAATGTTACGTGGATGATATGATCGCCAAGTCCCTTACAGAGGAAGATCACCTGGTGAATCTGCTGAAGTTGTTCAAGCGTCTGAGGAAGTACCAACTAAAGTTGAACCCCAACAAATGCACATTCGGGGTGCGATCCGGTAAATTGCTGGGCTTTATTGTAAGCGAGAAAGGGATTGAGGTTGACCCTGATAAAGTCAAGGCTATACAAGAAATGCCTGCACCGAAAACTGAGAAAGAAGTTCGAGGGTTCTTAGGTCGATTGAACTACATTTCAAGGTTCATATCTCATCTTACAGCAACCTGTGAACCCTTGTTCAAGCTGTTAAGAAAAGAACAAACGGTCAGGTGGAACGAAGATTGCCAGAAGGCTTTTGACAAGATCAAGGAGTATTTACAAGAACCTCCAATCCTCATGCCGCCAGTTGAAGGAAGACCTCTGATTATGTACTTGACAGTGCTAGAAGAGTCAATGGGGTGTGTGTTGGGCCAGCATGACGAGTCTGGTCGAAAAGAGTATGCAATATACTACCTAAGCAAAAAGTTTACCGACTGTGAACAACGTTATTCACTGCTCGAGAAAACTTGCTGTGCTTTAGCGTGGGCTGCTCGCCGACTGAGACAGTATATGTTGACCCACACTACCTTATTAATCTCAAAAATGGATCCAGTTAAGTACATTTTCGAGAAGCCAGCTCTTACCGGACGGGTTGCAAGATGGCAGATGATTCTCACAGAATACGACATACAGTACACATCTCAGAAAGCCATCAAGGGCAGTGTATTATCTGAATATCTTGCTGAGCAACCCATTGATGACTACCAGCCTATGAGGTTTGACTTCCCTGATGAGGACATCATGTTCATTAAAGCAAAAGATCACGAGGAGCCTACTCACACCGAAGGGCCTGACCCGGAGGAAGAATGGACTATGATGTTTGATGGGGCTGTTAACATGAATGGCCGTGGTGTTGGTGCAGTACTCATTACACCTAAAGGAGTTCACATGCCTTTCTCGGCAAAACTCACTTTCAACTGCACTAACAACGAAGCCGAATACGAAGCTTGCATTATGGGTCTTGAGGAAGCCATTGACCTCAGGATCAAAACTTTGACCGTATTCGGAGATTCAGCTTTGGTAGTCAATCAAACCAACGGAAAATGGTACACCCACCAAGATCATCTGATACCTTACAGGGATTATACAAGAAGGTTGTTGACGTTCTTCACAACGGTCAAACTTGAGTATATCCCTCGGGACGAGAATCAGTTTGCAGATGCTCTTGCTACCATTTCATCCATGATCAAAGTTCAAGCTGCTAACTTTGTACCTCAGATTTCAGTATCAAGACTTGATAGACCAGCATATGTATTTGCAGCGGATGTTGTAAAAGATGATAAGCCTTGGTTCCAGGACGTTAAGTGCTTCTTGGAGGATCAGACATACCCACCTGGGGCATCTTCCAATGATAAGAAGACTTTAAGAAGGCTTGCTGGTAGTTTCTTTCTGAACACTGATGGGTCTTTATACAAGAGGAACTTTGACATGGTACTCCTCAGATGTGTTGACAAGACGGAAGCAGATTTGTTGATGCATGAAGTGCACGAAGGATCTTTTGGTACCCATGCAGGAGGGCATGCCATGGCTAAGAAATTGCTAAGATCAGGCTATTACTGGATCACAATGGATGCAGACTGTTGTGCTTACGCCAGAAAATGCCATAAATGCCAGATCTATGCAGATAAGGTGCATGTGCCTCCCAATCCTTTGAACATCATGTCTTCACCATGGCCCTTTGCTATGTGGGGTATTGATATGATTGGCAAGATTGAGCCGACTGCTTCAAATGGTCACAGATTCATCCTGGTCGCCATTGACTATTTCACCAAGTGGGTTGAAGCAGCCTCATATGCAAATGTTACTAGGCAAGTGGTAGCCCGATTCCTGAAGAGAGACATCATCTGTCGGTATGGAGTGCCCGAGCGAATCATTACTGATAATGGTTCCAACTTGAACAACAAAATGATGGCAGAGCTGTGCCGGGACTTCAAAATCCAACATCACAATTCTTCTCCTTACAGGCCAAAGATGAACGGCGCTGTTGAGGCAGCAAATAAGAATATCAAGAAGATTGTGCAGAAGATGGTAATCACTTACAAAGATTGGCATGAAATGCTACCGTTTGCCTTGCATGGGTACCGCACATCAATCAGAACATCCACTGGGGCAACACCGTATCAGCTTGTGTATGGTATGGAAGCAGTCCTACCTGTTGAAGTTGAATTACCCTCCCTACGGGTATTAATGGATGTTAAACTGAGTGAAGCAGAATGGGTTCGGGCCCGATACGAACAACTGAGTCTGATCGAAGAGAAAAGATTGGCTGCAATCTGTCATGGACAGCTATATCAGAAGAGAATGAAGAGAGCCTTCGATCAGAAAGTCAGGCACCGAGAGTACCAAGTAGGAGATCTTGTGCTGAAAAGAATCCTCCCTCCTCATACAGACCACAGGGGCAAATGGACTCCAAATTATGAAGGACCATTTGTTGTAAAGAAAGTTTTCTCTGGTGGAGCACTGATGCTCAGCACCATGGATGATGAAGATTTCCCATCCCCTGTGAATTCAGATGCAGTTAAAAAATACTTCGCATAAAATGACCCGCTGGACATAAAAACAGAATGTAAGTCCAGGCAAAAATAGGGCATCCCGGCGAGTCAAAAACAGAATAAAAGACTCGGGCAAAAGTAAGGGAAAATGAATAAAAAATGTACACCCGCTGAGTTGAAAAGCCGCATTGGACAACTCAGGCAAAAATGGGTATCCCGATGGATTGAAAACCCGAAAGGGCGATCCATGCAAAACAAGGGAATAAGCGAACAACTCCATTCTGAATTCGTCTGCATTATCTACAACTTGGTAAGCTACAAAGGATCAAGCTTCAATCAGAATTAACTCTCTCCAGAAAGCAAGACGAGAAGAACGTCATTGTCATACGAGTCATAGCAGAAGAGGAAGCTCCTTGAAAGCGTCGTCAGCATCGCCAGCACTTTATTTCTCAATTTGTAACAATCTCCTCATTTCAGGAGATATGTTTCTTTGACTGTATCTTGCCAATTCAGGGCACAGGAATTAATAAAATCAGATTTTCGGTCATGTTTCGTTTTTACATTTATGTTTTGCAAAGAGTTGTCTGATATCTCTAAAAATACAATTGCATAAGTACAGATGCCTTTCTCTAAAAATAAAATAAAAACACATGCTTACAGGGAATGTGATTATTCTCGAAAGTACTTAACTCCTATGACGGAATCCAGTAAGGGATACCTCGGGACCTTTTGTACGTTTCCTTACCTTTGCAGGATTGCAGGTATCCAGAACGCAACCTGGGGCATGCAGGTTACGTCTCAGCAAGTTGGCGAATCATTATCAACTCGGTCTATCTTCCACGTGGCACTGGAGAGTGCCCACTTCCCCAGCAAAGTTGCCAAATCAACAAACAGGCTTAACACTCAGGATGTTTTCTCCCCAGCCGAGTTGCCTCTCGTTACTCTCCCCAGCTGTAGCACCAACCATTCTTCCTCAGCAGAATGCAAAAATCAGGGAATCATCTCCCCACAGAATCCCCAGCCTCTATTCAGAAGAGCAACGCACGGAGAAGTCACAACAGAGTACAGAAAGCTTCTACAAACCCCAGCTGGGTCCCGTGTTATAAGGATATGTCAATCAGCGACCTATACCCCCAAGCAGATACATCATTAGATCTATCAATGATCTCATCCCCAGCTGGGATGTCCACTTCAAGCAGATCAACCAGGGACCTTCACCGCAACAGGATCCGAATCCCGGATCGGTGCCTCTTTGCATAATCGTAGCATTCGCATCATATTATCCCCTCAGAGCGTAGCATTCCGTCTAATACGGAGCATTACGTCAAAAATCAAACGCATAGCATAATCATAAGTCATGTTGTGAGTTGAACACTTGTAAATATTGACAACCAGTCGGCATACAGAATATATACAGAAAAATCCCCATCAGAGTCCTGTCGCTCCCGACAAATGAAAACGGATCATATGAAGGTACAGACGCGAACGGTCGGCGAAGGGAACAGTGAGGACACACAGCCGTGAACTCACTGGAGATGAAAAGAGTCGCCAGCTAGGCATTTTTATCCCGGAGGAAAGGTAATGCTGCATAGACCTAGAAAAAGATGGATAAGACGGTTTGCGAACCAGAGAGACTAAGAAAGGGGGTTGGTTACAACCTGGGAAGGTATTAGCACCCAGACTGTCCGTCGTACTCGACGGGATCCACGCTTAAAAGATTTGTGTTATAAAGGGGTAGTGTCAATGCAATCTGTGTGAAAAATGGCTGAAAAGCAATATGTACAGGTGTCAGTGTGGAGGAAGTGGAGTGTGTAAATGATGTGTCAGTGTAAGAATAAGAATGAATTGCTCATGATAATGAGGCTAAGAGAAAGATGCTTGGAAGAGGGGGAATGTACAGAGACTTTTGTTCGATAACTGTTAAGTTATGCCTACGTATCCTCTCGTGCAATGAGGAAGTCAGAACACCGTAGTTCGACCCAAAGAGACTGAAAGATGAATTGACTTGTGAACTGCTTACTTGTCTATGCTCAAGTGTATGACCTGTCTGGCTCAGGTGCAAACTGTCTTGCATTAGACGGAAGAAGCAAGTTCTCGGTTGTGAGTGAAGATGATGAGAGAAGAATCCCGAAGGAGACGATTGTTGTTTGTTTTTTGAGTTTTCAGTCTTTTATTGTTTTTGGTGTTTGTCATAAGATGATGAGCTTAAACCTAAATCAATGGATTTGGTAAACTCATCACATCATCCCTCTGATTAGGGGTAATGAGAATTACCTTAAGTGTGAAGTCAGATTCTCACACTTAATCACCTTTGATGCAGGGTTAAGATCATTAACCTACTTGTGATTAATTAGATGTTTTTGGGATTTTTGTTTAGTGTTAAGTAATGAGGTTAAGCCATAATCAGGGATTTAACAGGCTCATTACACTATCCTAAAAGAAGGATAATAGATGAGGGTGTTTAAGCTGAGGAAGGATCCTCAGCTTAATCCATGATTAGGGATTAAACCCATGACAGAACAAACCTTTGATTAAGTGGATTTTATTAATGATATGATGATGAAGTGTTTTTTATGATTTGTAAGACAACTTGAGGGGGACTTGTCCATTAACTTTAGGGTTAGTCCTTCTTAACCAATTAAGGAAGAATTAGAACCCTAATGCAAGGCCCAAGTTACAAGTGTAATGTCTTGATGATTATTATGTGGATTGATTAAGAGAGTTCAACACCTTAAGGGTCCAAGACTTAGGATTAAAGTTATACACTCCATCCTAAAAGAAGGATGCAGGCATGATCTTAATCACAAAGTCTTAAAGCCTTGAGGGTTTAGTCCCTGATTATGAGGTGAGGGGAGATGACTCAAGGAGAGACACAAAGGTAAAAACTATGGGGGAGACTAACCAAAACCCTAATTCATTATCATGCTTGGTTGGTCCTAATGTTTGTGAGGTTTTCAAGAACAATCTTCAGATGAACCACCAGGAAGCAGATGAACAAGATCAAGAGAAGCAAAGTGACTTGCTTCATTCAAGAAGTCAAGTCACTTGAAGAAAGAAAGGGGGAGGAGGAAGAATGAGCAAGCTCAAACTCAAACACAAATAAGAATGCAGCAATGGATGCAAGGGAGATGAGAATAGAGGTTATGAGAAGTGAAGGCAAATTCACTTCTCAAGTCACTTACCACCTGCAATGTTAGAAACAAATGCAATACAATGCTAAATGAGATGAAATGATATGATAAACAAAAACCAGAAGCATGTTGATGATGATGATGATGCTATGGAGTGCTATGAACATGAGACAAGACAATGAGATGTTCATACAAGGTCATGGATGCAAATGATGCAAGTTGAGGAGCATGGACAAACATGAAATATTATGGAACATACAAGACAAATGGCATGGCAAATATGTAATGTAATGATCAATGATGCTTTCTACATGTCTTAAGATGTCAAATGAATCATAAGAATGCACAAAGTGAAATGACAAGTCAAGTTATGCAAGGAAATGCAAGAAGGATGCAAATGAAAGCCCAAATTAGGGTTCATGGATCAAACATCAAACACAAACCAAAAATAGAAGCAAACCTTAACCTAAAAAATGGAAAATGGTAACCAAAGAAACCCTAGGCCTATAATGAACCACTGCCCAAAGGGGAGCTCTCAACTCTCAACCAAACTCAAGTTATGAATTTTACAAGTTATTAGGGTTTTTTAGGGTTTGTAACAAAAGAAATGCCAATCAATTGGAAAATGTAAAATCAAATCTTGGCCTTTTTATCTTTGAAAGTTCATGCTAAATGGAAAACAATGCAAAAAGAATCAATGTCTCAACCTTCACCAAAAGGCAGAAATGAATTTTTAAACATATGATCAAAATAATGCATCAAAAATGATTTAATTCAATGAAAAATTCTTAAAATGCATCAAGATCAAAAAGAAATTTGGTTTGAAGATTGGACAATGTTTCTAAATGTCTTAGAACATTTCATGAATTTTTTTGTAATTTTTAAATACTTAAAAGTATTTTTAATTAATTAATTCTCATTAATCAATTAAAAATAATCTTTTAAATATTTAAAAATACCTTTTTAATGATAAAAAATAAAATAAAAATGTTTTTGTGTCATAAAAATTAATAAAACCTTAAAGAAAAAGTTTCATAATTTTCATGATTTTTTGCTATTTTAAATAAATTGTACAAATTAAATGGAATAAATATGAATAAAAATCAAATGAAAATAAAAGTAAACAGAACGCGTGGCCAGGATTTGATCTGAGGGAGATTGGGTTGACTTGGCGCGCTATCTAGTGGTCCAGATTTAAACTTCCTAAATTCAGTTAATTAAACTAATTAAACCTAATTAAATTAATTAAGTGGAAATTAAGGTTAATGAAGCAATCTGGTCCCTTGGTCTACGCGCGGGAAGGGCAATCCAATGGCCCAGATTTAAAAAACACTAATGACTGGCTAAACCCTAATTAGGGCAGGGTAAACTCAGACGGCCGGAACAGTGGTTCCGGTCGTCTTCTCCGGCGTATCACAAACCCTAGAAAACGATTCAGGCCACCATTCAACAAATTTCCTGCCCAGAAACAACCCCCCATCCTAACTAAACCTCAATCCAAGATCAAAATACATTTATCTAACATGAACAAAGAGAATCGAAACGAAACGCATTCACGGGCCAAGTTTCAGAGATGCATAAAATACTCATTTCCACACCATTTTTGATTCTAATCATATCACAGTGATCCCCAGAGCATGTATTTTTGATTTGTAACAAAAGAAACAGGTTTTAAAAGGTTTGAAGTTTGAGACTACCTGAGGTGACAAGTCCTGTTTCTGAGCTTCCAGAGCCGTTTCTTGATGCAAGCTAGCTCTAATGGATCCCCTGGTGTCAATGGCAAGCTTGAAATGAAGTTTAGCAAGCTATTTCAATGGCTACCAAACTGGTGTAGCAGAGAATGACCTTGGTGTACAGGCTGTTTTAGGCCAGTGTAATGGGTGGTTTGGACTCCTCTAAGTATGCCTGACTTGTTGGTGAAGGAAGATGAAGTGTTTGAGGGATGGACAGTGAGATTCGAAGAGGACTGGTTCTGAGGATGAAGAATGGTGAGGTTCAAATCAGGCTTGATTCAGGCCTGAGCTTTTATGGTTTAGGGCCTATGGAGTGTACTGAGTTTAGTGATGAAGAAAGTTTGGGAGTTTCTTGGCTGTGGAGGCAGATTCGATGGATTTTGCAATGTGAAGGGATTTTGTGTAAGTGATCAATGAGTTGGTTTCAGCCCTTGTTCTTGTTATGTTCCACTTGCAAAATGAAATGATAAACAATTCTGATTGGTTGCTTGATGTGACATGGCCTGCTATGATAGGTGAGGCTACTTTTGCTAAAAATCCACTTTTGTGTAAGATAGGGCATGGCTCAAAGTTAAGCAAGTACAAGGCATGGCTGGTGCAGCAAAAGGTGATGGATAGGCCTAGCAAAGCTCAGCAGCCAATGTCATAAGTTGGTGAAGTGGTCATGAGTGAAAATGCAAGTTGGCTAGCTTTATGGATTTTCATGAGAAAAGTCAAATTACATGAACCAAACCATGAGCAAACTTGGTCCATTTCTGATTTTTGTGACTTAGAGGATGTTCACATGCTGGTTTGTCATGAATTTGAGGCAGCAATCATGCATTGATTCAAGACTTAGCAAAATTTCCACTTGGTGCATAACTTGAAAAACAATGATTTTTGGCAACTTTGCATGGCCATAACTTTTGATCCATGAAGAGTTAGATCATGTTCTTGTACTTTTTGAAAAGGGAAAGATGAGATCTACAACTTTCATGACCAAAGTTTTTCCATTTGAAGCCTTTTTGGATCATGAATCAAGGCTTGAAAATTGACCTAAAATGATGCATTCTTGAAAAGTCAACTATGCCCAAAAAGTCAACATTTGCAAAAAACCTAAATTCTTGATTTTTATGAACTTCAACCTTCCTCCATGATCAAATAAAGATCATATACATTCAAAATGATGAAGATCACCCATTGGTTGGGTCATTGGGGGCCTCAGATGCCCTGATTTTGCACTGACTTGTCTGAAAAGTCAACTCTTGATCAGATGACTTCCCCATGGAATTTCTTCATGAAAATTGATATGCATACTCCCTATACCATATAGAGACCAATGGAAACAAGAATGACCAAAAAATTTGGAGTTATGGCCTCTGAAACCAAAACCCTAATTTTCAGTCAACTGTGCAGTTCATCCTGGCTCTGCATCCACTCAAACCCTAGTTCTTGTGATCCCTCTGCAATTTTGACTTTGTGAGGATGTAACATGATATAAGAACACACATGGACCCCTTTGAGATGATTGGTGGCCTTTGGAATGGCTCAAGATGCCCTGAGGCTGCTCAGATCACAAACCCTAGGTGCAGATGCCTTAGAAACTATCCAGTGAAACCAAATGAGACATGAGATGATGTGATTGTGTTTATGCATATGAGATGATCACAAGTCATGTGTGAATGGGTGAGGGCAAATTTGGGGTGTTTACAGCTGCCCCTATTCAAACATGAGTTAGCTGTGCAGGATGTAAGCGACGACTTAACAGGCAAACAAGATAACTTGTGGTTGAATACCAAAGACAGTCCAAAATTTGCACTCACAGAATGAAAAAGAAAAGGAATACAGATTGTAAGAGCCAAATAAAGTATATTGTAAGGTGTGGGCGACGGAGGACGGCCGTCGAGCAGAGGACGACCGCTGGGTAAAGAGCAATGACGGGGACGGCCGACATGCTGGGGAAAAAGGTAAAGCTAAGACGGGGACGGCCGACTAGCTGGGGAAAATAAGATATCATGATGGGGACGGCCATCAAGATAAAGCTGTAAAATTTTCTGGGAATCAAATGAATCATGACGGGGACGGCCGTCAAGTTCATAAAGTAAAGGTAAAGTAACCAGCGATGGGGACGACCATCGGGCTAAAAGGAAAAGGGACCACGACGGGGACGGCCATCGGGTTAAAGAATGAAAGAAATAAACAGATGATGGGGTACGGCCATCAAAGGTGAAGGACGATCACCTAGCAGGGGACGGCTGCTCTGTTGGGCATAAAAGAAATATGATGGGGACGACCATCAAAGGTGGAGGACGACCACCTGGCAGGGTACGGCTGCCAAAATATCAACGATGGGGACGGCCATCGGATAGAAAAGGTCAACGATGGGGACGGCCATCGGACGAGCATGATGGAGGACGACCATCAAGAAGTGGAGGACGACCACTCAGCAGGGGACGGCTGCTCTCAAAGTTTATCATAACACAGGATGAGTGTTAGACAACTAAAATCAACAATGGGGACGGCCATTGGATAAAGTGATGAAGGACGATCATCAAAAGGTGGAGGACGACCACCTAGCAGGGGACGGCTGCTAAAATCAACGATGGGGACGGCCATCGGATGAGCATGATGGAGGACGACCATCAAGAAGTGGAGGACGACCACTCAGCAGGGGACGGCTGCTCTCAAAGTTTATCATAACACAGGATGAGTGTTAGACAACTAAAATCAACAATGGGGACGGCCATTGGATAAAGTGATGAAGGACGATCATCAAAAGGTGGAGGACGACCACCTAGCAGGGGACGGCTGCTAAAATCAACGATGGGGACGGCCATCGGATGAGCATGATGGAGGACGACCATCAAGAAGTGGAGGACGACCACTTAGCAGGGGACGGCTGCTCTCAAAGTTTATCATAACACAGGATGAGTGTTAGATAAAAAGGAAATTTGACTGCGATCTACTGGGGAGATAGTAAACACGGACGAGCGTTTACATCCAAGAAACAAAAGGTATAAGTGTTTGGTATTGTGTATAGATTAAAGATGCGGACGAGCATCCTTAAGACTATGATACGGACGAGTATCATGTAGAAACAAACTGACACGTGCTCAGAGCTGGTGATACGGACGAGTATCAACTAGTTAACAAGGAACACGGACGAGTGTTGCATCTGAAAGTATCCTTCTGGGGAATAGTAGACACAGACGAGCATCTATATTCACGAAGACATAAGTGTTTGACACGGTGTATGGATTAAAGATGCGGACGAGCATCCTTAAGACTATGATACGGACGAGTATCATGTAGAAACAAACATTAGACGCAATGTTCTGAGATGATGGTACGGACGAGTACCAACTGGTTAACAAAGAAAAAGGACTACTGTCGAATCTGCGGGGATATACATGGTGTATATAAGATACGGACGAGTATCTGAGTAGGTGTACCAATGAGTATATAATGTATAGGTGAGTGTTTATCTGCTGGGGATATGACACGGACGGGTGTCAGGAAAGTGTATAGGTATATGTAAGTGCAAAGAGGGTGTCTTTGGCTTTCTGCTGGTGACACGACACGGACGAGGGTCAGGATGTATCTGCAATACTGGTGATCTTGGTTTGTAAAGTGTATTCAGGCAACCTGCTGGGAAATGATGATACGGACGGGTATCAAAAAGGAGATATGCACTGGTGTTTGTGATATGGGGCAACTGCTTTTGCTGGGACTCTGATGGGGATGTATTCTGTATGCCGACAGATTGTCAATATTACAAGTGTTCAAATCACAACATGACTTATGATTATGCTATGCATTTGTTTTTTGCCGTAATGCTCCGTATTAGACGGAATGCTACGCTCTGGGGGTGAATATGATGCAAATGCTATGATTATGCAAAGAGGCACCGATCCGGGATTCGGATCCCGTTGCTGCAAAGATCTCTGATCGATCTGCTTGAAGTGAACATCCCAGCTGGGGATGAGATCATTGATAGATCTGTAATTGTATCTGCTTGGGGATATACGTCATCGATTGACATATTCTTACAATACGGGACCCAGCTGGGGTTTGTAGAAGCTTTCTCTCTCTCTGTTGTGACTTCTTCGTGCGCTGCTCTTCTGAATAGAGGCCTGAAGCTCTGTGGGGAGATGATTCCCCGATTCTCGCATCCTGCTGAGGAATAATGGTTGGTATTACAGCTGGGAGATGCTGTTGGTAATTCAGCTGGGGCGAGCAATGGGAAGCAACTCGACTGGGGATAGAGCATTTCGGATGCCGATATCTTTTGTAGATTTGCCAGCTTGCTGAGACGTAACTTGTATGCCCCAAGTTGTGTTCTGGATACCTGCAATCCTGCAAAGATAAAGAAACGCACAAATGGTCCCGAGGTATCTTTTACTGAGATTCCGTCATAGGAAATAAGTACTTTCGAGAGTAAGTATATTCCCTGCAAGCATGTGTTTTATTTTTAGAGAGAGGCATCTGTACTTATGCAATTGTGTTTTTAGAGACATCAGACAACTCTTCGCAAAACATAAATGTAAAAAACGAGACATGACTGAAAATCTGATTATATTAATTCGTGTGCCCTGAATTGGCAAGATACAGTCAGAGAAACATATCTCCTGAAATGAGGAGATTGTTACAAATTGAGAAATAAAGTGCTGGCGGTGCTGGCGATGCTTTCAAGGAGCTTCCTCTTCTGCTATGACCCGTATGACAATGACGTTCTTCTCGTCTTGCTTTCTGGAGAGAGTTGATTCTGATTGCAGCTTGATCCCTTGGAGCTTACCCAGTTGTAGGTGATACAGACGAATTCAGAATGCAGTTGTTCGCTTATTCTCTTATTTTGCATGGATCGCCCTCTCGGGTTTTCAATCCATCGGGATACCCATTTTTGCCTGAGCTGTCCAATGCGGCTTTTCAACTCAGCGGGTGTACATTTTTTAATTATTTCCCTTATTTTTGCCCGAGTCTTTTATTCTGTTTTTGACTCGCCGGGATGCCCTATTTTTGCCTGGACTTACATTCTGTTTTTATGTCCAGCGGGTCATTTTATGCGAAGTATTTTTTAACTGCATCTGAATTCACAGGGGATGGAAAATCTTCACCATCCATGGTGCTGAGCATCAGTGCTCCACCAGAGAAAACTTTCTTGACGACGAATGGTCCTTCATAATTCGGAGTCCATTTGCCCCTGTGGTCTGTATGAGGAGGGAGGATTCTTTTTAGCACAAGATCTCCCACTTGGTATTCTCGATGCCTGACTTTCTGATCGAAGGCTCTCTTCATTCTCTTCTGATATAACTGCCCATGACAGATTGCAGCCAATCTTTTCTCTTCGATCAGACTTAGTTGTTCGTATCGGGCCCGAACCCATTCTGCTTCGTTCAGTTTAACATCCATTAATACCCGTAAGGAGGGTAGTTCAACTTCAACCGGTAGGACTGCTTCCATACCATACACAAGCTGATATGGCGTTGCCCCAGTGGATGTCCTGATTGATGTGCGGTACCCATGCAAGGCAAATGGTAGCATTTCATGCCAGTCTTTGTATGTGACTACCATCTTCTGCACAATCTTCTTGATATTCTTATTTGCTGCCTCAACAGCGCCGTTCATCTTTGGCCTGTAAGGAGAAGAATTGTGATGTTGGATCTTGAAGTCCCGGCACAGCTCTGCCATCATTTTGTTGTTCAAGTTGGAACCATTATCAGTAATGATTCGCTCGGGCACTCCATACCGACAGATGATATCTCTTTTCAGAAATCTGGCTACCACTTGCCTTGTGACATTTGCATATGAGGCTGCTTCAACCCACTTTGTAAAATAATCGATGGCGACCAGGATGAATCTGTGGCCGTTCGAAGCAGTTGGCTCAATTTTGCCAATCATGTCAATGCCCCACATAGCAAAGGGCCATGGTGAAGACATTATGTTCAGGGGATTTGGAGGCACATGCACTTTGTCTGCATAAATCTGGCACTTATGACATTTTCTGGCGTAAGCACAACAGTCTGCATCCATTGTGATCCAGTAATAGCCTGATCTTAACAACTTTTTAGCCATGGCATGCCCTCCTGCATGGGTACCAAAGGATCCTTCGTGCACTTCATGCATCAACAAATCTGCTTCTGTCTTGTCAACACATCTGAGGAGTACCATATCAAAGTTCCTCTTGTATAAAGATCCATCAGTGTTCAGAAAGAAACTCCCAGCAAGTCTTCTTAAAGTCTTTTTATCATTGGAAGATGCCCCAGGTGGGTACGTTTGATCCTCCAAGAAGCACTTGATGTCATGGAACCAAGGCTTATCATCTTTAGCAATATCCGCTGCAAATACATATGCTGGTCTATCAAGTCTCGATACTGAAATCTGAGGTACAAAGTTAGCAGCTTGAACTTTGATCATGGATGAAATGGTAGAAAGAGCATCCGCAAACTGATTCTCGTCCCGAGGGATATACTCAAGCTTGACTGTTGTGAAGAAAGTCAATAACCTTCTTGTATAATCCCTGTAAGGTATCAGATGATCTTGGTGGGTGTACCATTTTCCGTTGGTCTGATTGACTACCAAAGCTGAATCTCCGAATACGGTCAATGTCTTGATCCTGAGGTCAATGGCTTCCTCAAGACCCATAATGCAAGCTTCGTATTCAGCTTCGTTGTTAGTGCAGTTGAAAGTGAGCTTTGCCGAGAAAGGCATGTGAACTCCTTTGGGTGTAATGAGTACTGCACCAACACCACGGCCATTCATATTAACAGCCCCGTCGAACATCATAGTCCATTCTTCTTCTGGGTCAGGCCCTTCAGTGTGAATAGGCTCTTCATGATCTTTTGCTTTAATGAACATGATGTCTTCATCGGGGAAGTCGAACCTCATAGGCTGGTAGTCATCAATGGGTTGCTCAGCAAGATATTCAGATAGTACACTGCCCTTGATGGCTTTCTGAGATGTGTACTGTATGTCGTATTCTGTGAGAATCATCTGCCATCTTGCAACCCGTCCGGTAAGAGCTGGCTTCTCGAAAATGTACTTAACTGGATCCATTTTTGAGATCAATAGAGTAGTATGGGTCAACATATACTGTCTCAGTCGGCGAGCAGCCCACGCTAAAGCACAGCAAGTTTTCTCGAGCAGTGAATAACGCTGTTCACAGTCGGTAAACTTTTTGCTTAGGTAGTATATCGCATACTCTTTTCGACCAGACTCGTCATGCTGACCTAGTACACACCCCATCGATTCTTCTAACACTGTCAAGTACATAATCAGAGGTCTTCCTTCAACTGGAGGCATAAGGATTGGAGGTTCTTGCAAATACTCCTTGATCTTGTCAAAAGCTTTCTGGCAGTCTTCGTTCCACCTGACCGTTTGCTCCTTTCTTAACAGCTTGAATAAGGGTTCACAAGTTGCTGTAAGGTGAGATATGAACCGTGAAATGTAGTTCAATCGTCCTAAGAACCCTCGAACTTCTTTCTCAGTTTTCGGTGCAGGCATTTCTTGAATAGCTTTGACTTTATCAGGGTCAACTTCAATCCCTTTCTCACTTACAATAAAGCCCAGCAGCTTACCGGATCGCACCCCGAATGTGCATTTGTTGGGGTTCAACTTTAGTTGGTATTTCCTCAGACGCTTGAATAACTTGAGCAGATTCACCAGGTGATCTTCCTCTGTAAGGGACTTGGCGATCATATCATCCACATAACATTCGATTTCCTTATGGATCATGTCATGAAACAATGTTACCATAGCCCGTTGATACGTTGCACCAGCATTCTTCAGTCCGAATGGCATCACTTTATAACAGAACGTGCCCCAAGGTGTGATGAATGTTGTCTTCTCCATGTCTTCAGGTGACATCTTGATCTGATTGTATCCCGAAAATCCATCCATGAAGGAGAATACCGAGAACTGAGCCGTGTTATCCACCAATACATCAATGTGAGGTAATGGGAAGTCATCTTTCGGGCTGGCTCTGTTCAGATCCCGGTAATCAACACACATTCTTACTTTTCCGTCCTTCTTAGGCACAGGTACTATGTTAGCAACCCACGGAGGATAGCTAGTCACAGCAAGGAACCCGGCGTCCCATTGCTTTTGTACCTCTTCCTTGATTTTCATAGCCATGTCTGGGCGAGTTCGGCGCAACTTCTGTTTGACTGGTGGGCATTCTTCCCTCAAAGGCAGCTTATGCACAACAATATCGGTATCCAACCCTGGCATATCTTGGTAGGACCAAGCAAACACATCAATATACTCTTGAAGCAGATCTATCAGCTGTCTCTTCACTGAGTCTTGCAGGCAGGCCCCGATTTTGACTTCTTTCACGTCTTCCTCCGTACCAAGATTAATCACTTCAATCTCCTCCCGATGAGGAGTAATAACTTTTTCCTCCTGTCTCAGCAACCTGGCTAGCTCTTCAGGAAGCTCATATTCTTCATCAACCCCTTCATCAGCTTGATTGATCGGATTGTCAAAGTCATACGATGTCATAGCTGTGCTGTTGTCGGTGCTGTCTGGAAGGCACTCTCTGCAAGGGTTAAGTCGGTTCATTTTAGTGATTGATTTTAATCTTGCTTTAGAAAAAAGTGAAATGAAGTTATCATTTTGAAAACACCGCCATTTATTTTTGTACAAAAAGAAAAATGGAAAAACAGTGAGCAGAAAAGAAAAAGACTCGTTTGCAAAAAGATTGTCTGATATTTCATTAATTTAATCTTGTTTGCACAAAAGTACAGATGGCCCTGATTACAAAATGAGTCTTGTCATCTTGGGCAAGATGCAAGACTTTGATGCATGCTATAAAAGATACAGGAAATAATAATTACTCTGCTCGAGTAACACTTATAATTTCCTGGGAAGACCAGTTCGAGACACTGCTCCCCGGGACCTTCGGACGAATCCAAATCTCCAGGTTGCGCTCCTCTTCCAGCTCATCTTCCAGACAGTTGATAGCATCGGGGGTAAGCATCCCCCCCACTGACAAAACCAGGCTCTGCAGTAGCCTTTGCTTGATGTTGAGTTGGTTTGTAACCCAACCCAAATTTGTCCTTCTTCTCCTCCACAGCTAAGACCTTGCCCCAGCCTAGGGCAGTTCCTTCCTCAACAACCTTCCGGGCTTGTTGGTAAGATGACATTGGAGTACCAGATACAGCAGATGCTTCATTCACATTCAAGGCTTCAAAACCTTGGCTCATTGTCTCATGGATCTCTCCATCCATCTCAATGTATTTATAAGTAGCCAGATGGCTAACAAAAATGTCTTCCTCCCCACAGATTGTGACAACTTGACCTTCCCACTCAAATTTTAACTTTTGGTGAAGGGTAGATGTTATAGCGCCAGCGGCGTGGATCCAGGGTCTACCCAACAAACAGCTGTAGGCGGGCTGAATGTCCATCACATAAAAGATAGTTTTAAAGGTCTGTGGGCCAATTGTCACAGGCAGCTCGATCTCTCCCAGAACCGATCTCTTCGAGCCATCAAAAGCTCTAACCACCAGGTTGCTGGGTCTCAATGCCAGTCCATCGTATTCAAGCTTCACCAGAGCCTTCTTTGGTAAGACATTCAGGGATGATCCTGTGTCCACCAGTACATGTGAAAGGACAGCTCCTTTGCATTCCATGGTTATGTGCAAGGCTTTGTTGTGATTGCGGCCATCCACTGTCAGGTCAGAATTGGTAAACCCTAGCCCATTGCTAGCAGTAACGTTTCCAACAACGGTTTCCAATTGGTTGACAGTAATCTCCTCGGGCACGTAAGCTGCGTGCAGTACTTTCAGTAGCGCATTCCGATGGGCTTCGGAGCACATAAGCAGAGAGAGGATGGAGATTTTGGATGGCGTCTGGTGAAGTTGATCCACAATTTTGTAATCACTCTTTTTGATGATCCTCATAAACTCATCAACTTCCTGATCGAATGGAGTCTTCAGGGTTTCTTTGGCAGCTGGATCTTCCTGCACCGGGCTTTTTCCTTTTGCCTTGGCAGCAGCTTCTGCTTCGGCAGTAGGTCTTTGGACTTGTGAAGCAAAGAGACGTCCGCTTCGGGTGAAGCCTCTGCCTCCGCCCACATTATCAATTTGTGGTGCAGGTGCTAATGTTTCAAGAGTGATTCTTTTTCCTTCGCAGTACACGTCAGAGCCATAGTGCCAAGGGATGGCCCTATCGCTTTCATATGGTACAGGTCCAGGCACCGTGACAGTGACTGGACTGATTGCTGCTGCTGAAGGGATTGTTATTGTTTGTGGATCATAAAAGATTGTGACTGGTGCTCTAGCGGGAGCAGCACCTTCTGAATGGTAGGCGGAGTTATTTTCTGGATCGTAGAATATGGTAACAGTGGAGACATCTTCATGATTGATTGCTGGTGTTGTAGGAGGTTCCGTTGGAAGAACTGTTGTTGTTGTTGATGGGGAGTCGAAGTGGACTGAAGCTGAAGTTGTAGCAGGAGAAACTGTTGAAAACTGATCATTGGGTAGAACAGATGAAGTACTTGTTGATGGTGCTGATGAATCGTCGGGAACAACAGTTGCTGCAGTTGTAGGAGGTTCTGAAACTGTTGTTGATGAAGTTGCTTGAGTTGCCGGAAATGATGTAGTGATCTGTAGCAAGCCACTCTTAATAAGGCTGTCAATGCCATTCCTCAAGTCTTCACACCCATTCCAAGAAATATTGCAGTAGGGGCACCCTAGTTCACACCCCGGAAATATATTGTTTTCACGGAGTTGAGCTTTGATTTCTACCAATGGTGTCCTGATCTGATCCACACTGGTTATGAAATAAGACGGTGTGTCTTCTTCAATTGCGTTAATACGGGGACCACCATGGTGTGGCATTGGGTTTTTGTTGACGTTGGGCGGAGGTGCAAAGTTCAAAGCCTTGGAGTCTACTAAGTCTTGTACCTTCATATGCAGTGCCCTGCATTTTTCTGTACTGTGACCAGGCGCGTTTGAGTGAAAAGCACACCTAGCATTAGAGTCATAGTTTCTTGGTAGACTGTTTGGATCTGGAGGGGCCAACGTTCTTAGCTCAACCAGGTTGAGTTTCAGAAGCTGTGGCAGTAAAGCAGCATACGGCATTGGAATCGGGTCGATCACTCGATTAGCTTGAGAGGGCCTTTGTTGGAATGACCTCTGTTGATTGTTGTTGTTGGAGTTGTTGTTGTAGTTGTTTCTTGGAGGATATTGATTCTGCTGATACGGAGGTTGTTGTTGGAAGTTTTGTTGAGGAGGTTGATAGACTGGCAGAGGATGTGCTGGAGCAGGGATAGTGACTGCTGCTATGGACCTTTGAACATATTGGGGCCTACCCCTGTTGGTATGAATGGCATTGGTCTCGCCGGCTCTTCTAGGGCCTGCAAAAGGCTTCCTTGTACTGCTGGACGAACTGGCGCCATTATCGGAGATTTTACCCATTTTTAACAGGCTTTCAATTCTCTCCCCAGCTATAACAACATCTGCGAAGCTAGTGGACGAGAAAGCAGCCAACCTGTCAATATACGTTCCCTGGAGAGTGTTCATAAACATATCTGCCATTTCTCTCTCAGACATTGGTGGTTGAACAGCAGCAGCCAATTGCCTCCATCTCTGAGCATATTCTCTGAAGCTCTCTCTTGACGACTGCGACATTCCCATTAGGAGAGTCCTGTTGGGTGCCATGTCTAAGTTGTATTGATACTGTCGGATGAAGGCCTCTGCCAGGTCCTTCCAGCATCTTACAGTTGCCCTTGTCAAGTGGGAATACCATTCCCTTGATGCTCCAGTCAAACTGTCTTCGAAGTAAAACATCCAGAGCTTCTCATCCATTGTATAGGCCTTCAGCCTTCCCAGAAACGATTGCAAATGAGTCCGGGGGCATGAAGTCCCATTATATTTTTCGAAACAAGGAGGCTTGAACTTGTGGGGAATCCTAACCCCGTCTACCAGCCCCATGTCCATGACGTCGAAGCCCAAAGAGTTCTGAGATTCTAGGGACCTTAACTTCTCAGCTAACTCATCCAATCTCCTATCATAGGTTTCCTCTCCAGCACCCATGACTGTAAACTGATCCTCCTGAGGATCTTCTTGAAGTACTCTGGCTGCAGTGGCTGTTCCTTGAACGTTTGCAGGAATATGAATCTCAGGATGTAGATGTGGACCAAACACAGGGGGGTTGACATGTGGTTGCACCCTTTCATTGTTACTTGTGCCTGCAGTCCCCACATGAGGGTCATCTTGAGTTCTCCCCTCTACCAGAACTCTAAGCCTCTCCTGGCTTTGAGCTAAATTATTCATCACTTCCATGAACTGAGTTATTTGGGTTCTCATCTCCACCCTTTCATTAGCCATCTGGGTTCTGGCCTCATTGAGGTCTTGCTGCAACTGGTCCATCTGGATGCCCGGAAGGTTGTTTCTTGTAGGGTACCTGTGTGGCCTGTTGAGAGGGAATAGCCTGCGGCGAGCAATAATTCCTGAATGTCACAACAGAGGTTAGAAACAATAAAACAAAACCTACAAAACAAACAAAAGGGTTAGTATGCAATGCAGTATGCTTATTTGCTATCAAGGTATCCGGCTTGGTCTTCAGTTTTGACCCGTCCAGACCCTTGAAGATGATGCTGTTGAAGTTGCTTTTGAAGTGAACCCAGATGGAAACAAACACAAATATATTACAAAGGTAAAATAATACAAATTGTTCATTTTTACAACACTAGCCCTCTAAGGGGTCAAAAATACATCACCAAAAAGCAAAAGTACATGGAAAAGGAACAACAACAAGCAAATAATCAGACTCCAAGGCCAAACTCATCCTCGCGAACTTCCTTAAGAAGTGCTTCGGTCACAGGATCAGCCGGATGCTCCGTAAGATTCCTGATGAGAAGGTTTCTTGTTGCAACAGCTGTAGTCAACTTCTTGTTCTGGCTTTGGTCTTTGGATTTCTTCACTCCAGCTTTGATTTTTAACTCTGAAATTTCCTCCTGGGCTGCTGCCAGGGCTTTTTCCATCTGCTCCATCTTATCTTGAACTCTCTTGTCTTCTAGAGTACGGGCTTCAGTGATCCGGACCCACCTGGCCTGACTCTCTTTCAAGTACAAGTCTGTCCTTGCTCTTTGGAACTGGGCTTCTTTACAAGCATTTTTCAGAATCTGCTCACCAGCTTTAGACTTGTTGATATAGTCTCCAGACTTCTCAATCTTAGTCAAGTGTTCCACTCTCAGCTTCTCCAATCTTTCAATCTCCCTTACACCTTCACTCCTCTCCCTGAGGGTCTTCTGCAGGGCTTGGGATAGCTTCTCATTTCTTTCTTTCAAGCCTTCAAACTCTTCCAAACTGACAGTAGCAGGGGGTGGTGCTGATGATGACTCAGGCATGTCTTTGATGGTGAAGGGCAATCCTGAGATTTGGGCCCTAGCATAGGACCACTCATGATATTGGGCTGATGCCACATTATTGCACTTCCCCAGAATGGTGATTCCCTTGGTTTGAACATGATCCCAGGCCCAGGCAGCCTGCCTAACAACAGCCAAACTAATCTTGTTCTCACAGTAGAGGGTCTCAACCAGGTCTTGTTCCCTAGGAGCATGAACCAGTGCATAGCCTAATTGCCTCTTGAACAGCAGGGGGTTGTAGTTGATACTTCCCTTAACTCCTACCAAAGGTACATTGGGAAAGTGCCCACAGCTTGTGATCATATTTCTGCCCTTGGTGCCTTGGGTGCACCATCTGATGTCTGCTGCAGTGAGAGTAGTGAGCCTCTTAGCCCAGTTGCTTTGCTGATGAGGATTCAGGAATGCATCTGTCCTGGGTAGATGCTTGAGAAGCCAAGCATGGAATAGTGGAGCACAACACCTCACTAGCTTACCCCTCTGTTTCTCATTCCTCTGATGTATTGAGTAATAGAGGTCACCCAACAAGGTTGGCACTGGGTTCTTCAGGATGAACAGGTGGATGGCATTCTTGCTGATGAATCTGGGCTCATCTGCAAACAACACAATTCCATATACACTCAAGGCCAACAATGCACAAACAGCTTTCCAATCCCTCAGGGAGGCCTTCAAACTAGCTTGAGAAATCAGGAAGTCCAGATGAAAACCAGGGATCCCAGCTTTAGAGGTCATATGCTGCTCAATCAAAGCAGGTTCCAGGTGCAAAGCTCTTGCTATCTCTCCATTGCTGGGAAAGACCATTTCAGGGTTAAAAGGAATTTCTCTCTTGATAGGCAAACCAACCAAAGATGCATATTCTTCTAAGAGAGGTCCCAACTGAAAGTCTTTAAAGGTAAAACACCTCAATGGGGGGTCATAGAACTGGATGCAAGTATGGATCAGGCTCCTCTGAGATGGGTCCATATCCATAACCAAGTCAAGTATATCCCCATAATGCTCCCTGAACAGAGGTATGTGATCTGGGGTCATCAGGGTTTGGACCCTCCTGATGTCTGACAAGTCTGGTTGGAAGAAATGATAGGTGATATTGCTTTTCTTGGGAGCCATGATGCTGAAGACTGGGTAGAGTGCTGATGACAATGCTGAAGTAGAGAAAACCACTGACTGGCTGGTGCTGAAGCAGACAGCTAAACTGAAGCAGATGCTGGTGAAGATGGGTCAAAGCTGCAGATGGGGTCAAAACCAAAACCTGATGAAAATGGATACCCTGAAAAACAAATAAGCACATGTTAATATGATGCAATGAGGATGTATGCAAATGATATGCAAAGGGTTTGTGACTGAGCTGGATCTGGATAAACTGCCTTGGTATAGATCCATGTGTGTTCAAGAATTCCGGATGGAGGTCTATAAATCCAGTAACCAAGGTGGGGGACTCAAATAAAGAGCCACATGTCCAGGGTTTTAGAATCACAAGAACTATCCAACATGGAGCATTCTTAACAAAGTCAAAGTAACAGGGTATTCTGAGGTCAAGGTACCTGCAAACCTGTAAACAGCCCAACCCCCTCACAGGTAGTGATCTAGAACAAGGATCCTCAGACTTGGATCAGTTATGAGAAGTGTAAACACTTCCAACCCGGAGGTACAGTGTTTACAATAACCATAACAATTCCTCCTCTAATTCACCTCAATTTCTGAAGGTCAATACTAAAAGGTCATCCAGACTTAGCAGGCTTCCCAGATCCCCCTAGCACTACAGGAAATCCGTAGCACAGAGTTCTCGAGAAGAAACCCATATCTGAACCGTGTTTCATATTCCCGCACCAGACCGAAATGGAATGGGAAAGAATATGATTCACTCTAGCCTAGGTGTCACTCAGGTCCCAGGTATAGGACCTTAACTCTCAATGGAACACCCACCCACCAAAGAAAAACCAGATCCAGCCAGCACAGTATGACAGTATGATATATAAAAGCAGTAAAGAAAGCAGTAAAGTAACTGTACATAAAGCAATAAACAAAAATAAATACAAGCACAAACAAGCACATAACACCCCAGTAAACACAAATCAAACAAGCGCTAGGAGGAACCCACAAAAAGAACCAGAAGCCCTGGTTGCAGTATAAGTGTCCCCAGCAGAGTCGCCAAGCTGTCGCTCCCGACAAATGAAAACGGATCATATGAAGGTACAGACGCGAACGGTCGGCGAAGGGAACAGTGAGGACACACAGCCGTGAACTCACTGGAGATGAAAAGAGTCGCCAGCTAGGCATTTTTATCCCGGAGGAAAGGTAATGCTGCATAGACCTAGAAAAAGATGGATAAGACGGTTTGCGAACCAGAGAGACTAAGAAAGGGGGTTGGTTACAACCTGGGAAGGTATTAGCACCCAGACTGTCCGTCGTACTCGACGGGATCCACGCTTAAAAGATTTGTGTTATAAAGGGGTAGTGTCAATGCAATCTGTGTGAAAAATGGCTGAAAAGCAATATGTACAGGTGTCAGTGTGGAGGAAGTGGAGTGTGTAAATGATGTGTCAGTGTAAGAATAAGAATGAATTGCTCATGATAATGAGGCTAAGAGAAAGATGCTTGGAAGAGGGGGAATGTACAGAGACTTTTGTTCGATAACTGTTAAGTTATGCCTACGTATCCTCTCGTGCAATGAGGAAGTCAGAACACCGTAGTTCGACCCAAAGAGACTGAAAGATGAATTGACTTGTGAACTGCTTACTTGTCTATGCTCAAGTGTATGACCTGTCTGGCTCAGGTGCAAACTGTCTTGCATTAGACGGAAGAAGCAAGTTCTCGGTTGTGAGTGAAGATGATGAGAGAAGAATCCCGAAGGAGACGATTGTTGTTTGTTTTTTGAGTTTTCAGTCTTTTATTGTTTTTGGTGTTTGTCATAAGATGATGAGCTTAAACCTAAATCAATGGATTTGGTAAACTCATCACATCATCCCTCTGATTAGGGGTAATGAGAATTACCTTAAGTGTGAAGTCAGATTCTCACACTTAATCACCTTTGATGCAGGGTTAAGATCATTAACCTACTTGTGATTAATTAGATGTTTTTGGGATTTTTGTTTAGTGTTAAGTAATGAGGTTAAGCCATAATCAGGGATTTAACAGGCTCATTACACTATCCTAAAAGAAGGATAATAGATGAGGGTGTTTAAGCTGAGGAAGGATCCTCAGCTTAATCCATGATTAGGGATTAAACCCATGACAGAACAAACCTTTGATTAAGTGGATTTTATTAATGATATGATGATGAAGTGTTTTTTATGATTTGTAAGACAACTTGAGGGGGACTTGTCCATTAACTTTAGGGTTAGTCCTTCTTAACCAATTAAGGAAGAATTAGAACCCTAATGCAAGGCCCAAGTTACAAGTGTAATGTCTTGATGATTATTATGTGGATTGATTAAGAGAGTTCAACACCTTAAGGGTCCAAGACTTAGGATTAAAGTTATACACTCCATCCTAAAAGAAGGATGCAGGCATGATCTTAATCACAAAGTCTTAAAGCCTTGAGGGTTTAGTCCCTGATTATGAGGTGAGGGGAGATGACTCAAGGAGAGACACAAAGGTAAAAACTATGGGGGAGACTAACCAAAACCCTAATTCATTATCATGCTTGGTTGGTCCTAATGTTTGTGAGGTTTTCAAGAACAATCTTCAGATGAACCACCAGGAAGCAGATGAACAAGATCAAGAGAAGCAAAGTGACTTGCTTCATTCAAGAAGTCAAGTCACTTGAAGAAAGAAAGGGGGAGGAGGAAGAATGAGCAAGCTCAAACTCAAACACAAATAAGAATGCAGCAATGGATGCAAGGGAGATGAGAATAGAGGTTATGAGAAGTGAAGGCAAATTCACTTCTCAAGTCACTTACCACCTGCAATGTTAGAAACAAATGCAATACAATGCTAAATGAGATGAAATGATATGATAAACAAAAACCAGAAGCATGTTGATGATGATGATGATGCTATGGAGTGCTATGAACATGAGACAAGACAATGAGATGTTCATACAAGGTCATGGATGCAAATGATGCAAGTTGAGGAGCATGGACAAACATGAAATATTATGGAACATACAAGACAAATGGCATGGCAAATATGTGATGTAATGATCAATGATGCTTTCTACATGTCTTAAGATGTCAAATGAATCATAAGAATGCACAAAGTGAAATGACAAGTCAAGTTATGCAAGGAAATGCAAGAAGGATGCAAATGAAAGCCCAAATTAGGGTTCATGGATCAAACATCAAACACAAACCAAAAACAGAAGCAAACCTTAACCTAAAAAATGGAAAATGGTAACCAAAGAAACCCTAGGCCTATAATGAACCACTGCCCAAAGGGGAGCTCTCAACTCTCAACCAAACTCAAGTTATGAATTTTACAAGTTATTAGGGTTTTTTAGGGTTTGTAACAAAAGAAATGCCAATCAATTGGAAAATGTAAAATCAAATCTTGGCCTTTTTATCTTTGAAAGTTCATGCTAAATGGAAAACAATGCAAAAAGAATCAATGTCTCAACCTTCACCAAAAGGCAGAAATGAATTTTTAAACATATGATCAAAATAATGCATCAAAAATGATTTAATTCAATGAAAAATTCTTAAAATGCATCAAGATCAAAAAGAAATTTGGTTTGAAGATTGGACAATGTTTCTAAATGTCTTAGAACATTTCATGAATTTTTTTGTAATTTTTAAATACTTAAAAGTATTTTTAATTAATTAATTCTCATTAATCAATTAAAAATAATCTTTTAAATATTTAAAAATACCTTTTTAATGATAAAAAATAAAATAAAAATGTTTTTGTGTCATAAAAATTAATAAAACCTTAAAGAAAAAGTTTCATAATTTTCATGATTTTTTGCTATTTTAAATAAATTGTACAAATTAAATGGAATAAATATGAATAAAAATCAAATGAAAATAAAAGTAAACAGAACGCGTGGCCAGGATTTGATCTGAGGGAGATTGGGTTGACTTGGCGCGCTATCTAGTGGTCCAGATTTAAACTTCCTAAATTCAGTTAATTAAACTAATTAAACCTAATTAAATTAATTAAGTGGAAATTAAGGTTAATGAAGCAATCTGGTCCCTTGGTCTACGCGCGGGAAGGGCAATCCAATGGCCCAGATTTAAAAAACACTAATGACTGGCTAAACCCTAATTAGGGCAGGGTAAACTCAGACGGCCGGAACAGTGGTTCCGGTCGTCTTCTCCGGCGTATCACAAACCCTAGAAAACGATTCAGGCCACCATTCAACAAATTTCCTGCCCAGAAACAACCCCCCATCCTAACTAAACCTCAATCCAAGATCAAAATACATTTATCTAACATGAACAAAGAGAATCGAAACGAAACGCATTCACGGGCCAAGTTTCAGAGATGCATAAAATACTCATTTCCACACCATTTTTGATTCTAATCATATCACAGTGATCCCCAGAGCATGTATTTTTGATTTGTAACAAAAGAAACAGGTTTTAAAAGGTTTGAAGTTTGAGACTACCTGAGGTGACAAGTCCTGTTTCTGAGCTTCCAGAGCCGTTTCTTGATGCAAGCTAGCTCTAATGGATCCCCTGGTGTCAATGGCAAGCTTGAAATGAAGTTTAGCAAGCTATTTCAATGGCTACCAAACTGGTGTAGCAGAGAATGACCTTGGTGTACAGGCTGTTTTAGGCCAGTGTAATGGGTGGTTTGGACTCCTCTAAGTATGCCTGACTTGTTGGTGAAGGAAGATGAAGTGTTTGAGGGATGGACAGTGAGATTCGAAGAGGACTGGTTCTGAGGATGAAGAATGGTGAGGTTCAAATCAGGCTTGATTCAGGCCTGAGCTTTTATGGTTTAGGGCCTATGGAGTGTACTGAGTTTAGTGATGAAGAAAGTTTGGGAGTTTCTTGGCTGTGGAGGCAGATTCGATGGATTTTGCAATGTGAAGGGATTTTGTGTAAGTGATCAATGAGTTGGTTTCAGCCCTTGTTCTTGTTATGTTCCACTTGCAAAATGAAATGATAAACAATTCTGATTGGTTGCTTGATGTGACATGGCCTGCTATGATAGGTGAGGCTACTTTTGCTAAAAATCCACTTTTGTGTAAGATAGGGCATGGCTCAAAGTTAAGCAAGTACAAGGCATGGCTGGTGCAGCAAAAGGTGATGGATAGGCCTAGCAAAGCTCAGCAGCCAATGTCATAAGTTGGTGAAGTGGTCATGAGTGAAAATGCAAGTTGGCTAGCTTTATGGATTTTCATGAGAAAAGTCAAATTACATGAACCAAACCATGAGCAAACTTGGTCCATTTCTGATTTTTGTGACTTAGAGGATGTTCACATGCTGGTTTGTCATGAATTTGAGGCAGCAATCATGCATTGATTCAAGACTTAGCAAAATTTCCACTTGGTGCATAACTTGAAAAACAATGATTTTTGGCAACTTTGCATGGCCATAACTTTTGATCCATGAAGAGTTAGATCATGTTCTTGTACTTTTTGAAAAGGGAAAGATGAGATCTACAACTTTCATGACCAAAGTTTTTCCATTTGAAGCCTTTTTGGATCATGAATCAAGGCTTGAAAATTGACCTAAAATGATGCATTCTTGAAAAGTCAACTATGCCCAAAAAGTCAACATTTGCAAAAAACCTAAATTCTTGATTTTTATGAACTTCAACCTTCCTCCATGATCAAATAAAGATCATATACATTCAAAATGATGAAGATCACCCATTGGTTGGGTCATTGGGGGCCTCAGATGCCCTGATTTTGCACTGACTTGTCTGAAAAGTCAACTCTTGATCAGATGACTTCCCCATGGAATTTCTTCATGAAAATTGATATGCATACTCCCTATACCATATAGAGACCAATGGAAACAAGAATGACCAAAAAATTTGGAGTTATGGCCTCTGAAACCAAAACCCTAATTTTCAGTCAACTGTGCAGTTCATCCTGGCTCTGCATCCACTCAAACCCTAGTTCTTGTGATCCCTCTGCAATTTTGACTTTGTGAGGATGTAACATGATATAAGAACACACATGGACCCCTTTGAGATGATTGGTGGCCTTTGGAATGGCTCAAGATGCCCTGAGGCTGCTCAGATCACAAACCCTAGGTGCAGATGCCTTAGAAACTATCCAGTGAAACCAAATGAGACATGAGATGATGTGATTGTGTTTATGCATATGAGATGATCACAAGTCATGTGTGAATGGGTGAGGGCAAATTTGGGGTGTTTACAAGTCCCAGCAAAAGCAGTTGCCTTTCCAATCACAAACACCAATACATACACCTTTGGACACCCGTCCGTGTCAAATCACCAGCAGAAAGCCAAAGACATCCTCTTTGCACTCACATATACTTGTATATACACTTCCTTGATACCCGTCCGCGTCATATCCCCAGCGCAGTCACTTACACTTTCATCAACCCATACACTTGTTAATATTATACCTTTCTCTTTTGACACTCGTCCGTGTCACTCTCCCCAGCAGTTAAAACACTCATCTATGCAATACAATACTCACTACTCATGGTACACTTATACAGATACTCGTCCGTATCTTGTATACATCATCACTCATATCCCCACGGATTCGACAATAGTCCTTGCTCTTTGTTAACCAGTTGGTACTCGTCCGTACCATCATCTCAGAACATTGCGTCTAGTGTTTGTTTCTACATGATACTCGTCCGTATCATAATCTTAGGGATGCTCGTCCGCATCTTTAATCCATACACCGTGTCAAACACTTATGTTTTCTTGGACGTAGATACTCGTCTGTGTCTACTATTCCCCAGAAGAATTCTTTCGGATTCAACACTCGTCTGTGTTCTTTGTTAACCAGTTGATACTCGTCCGTATCGTCATCTCTGAATACGTGTCAGTTTGTTTCTACGTGATACTCGTCCGTATTATAGCCTCAAGGATGCTCGTCCGCATCTTTAATCTATACACTATACCAAAACACTTATACCTTTTGTTTCTTGGATGTAAACGCTCGTCCGTGTTTACATTATCCCCAGTAGATCACCAACAAATTTTCTTTTTATTTAACACTCGTCCTGTGTCATGATACCTTTGAGAGCAGCCGTACCCTGCTGAGTGGTCGTCCTCCACTTCTTGATGGTCGTCCTCCATCATGCTCATCTGATGGCCGTCCCCATCGTTGATTTTAGCAGTCGTCCCCTGCTAGGTGGTCGTCCTCCACCTTTTGATGATCGTCCTTCATCATTTTTATCCAATGGCCGTCCCCATTGTTGATTTTGGTTATCTGACATTCGTCCTATGTCATGACAAACCTTGAGAGCAGCCGTCCCCTGCTAAGTGGTCGTCCTCCACTTCTTGATGGTCGTCCTCCATCATGCTCGTCCGATGGCCGTCCCCATCGTTGACCTTTCCTATCCGATGGCCGTCCCCATCGTTGATATTTTCGGCAGCCGTACCCTGCCAGGTGGTCGTCCTCCACCTTTGATGGCCGTCCCCATCATATTTCTTTTATCCCCAACAGAGCAGCCGTCCCCTGCTAGGTGATCGTCCTTCACTTTTGATGGTCGTACCCCATCATCTGTTTATTTCATTTATTCTTTAACCCGATGGCCGTCCCCGTCGTGGTCCCTTTTCCTTTTTAGCCCGATGGCCGTCCCCATCGTTGGTTATTTTACCTACTTTATGAACTTGATGGCCGTCCCCGTCATGTTTCATTCGATCCCCAGAAAATTTTACAGCTTTATCTTGATGGCCGTCCCCATCATAATATCTTACTCTTTCCAGCTAGTCGGCCGTCCCCGTCTTAGCTTTGCCTTTTTATCCCCAGCATGTCGGCCGTCCCCGTCATCGCTTTGCACACTTTTCCCAGCATGTCGGCCGTCCCCGTCATCGCTCTTTACCCAGCAGTCGTCCTCTGCTCGACGGTCGTCCTCCGTCGCCTACACTTTACAATATACTTTATTTTTCATTTACAATCTATATCCCTTTTCTTCTTCATTTTGTGAGTGCAAATTTTGGACTGTCTTTGATATTCAACCACAAGTTATCTTGTTTGCCTGTTAAGCCGTCGCTTACAACCTGCACAGCTAACTCATGATTGAATAGGGGCAGCTGTAAACACCCCAAATTTGCCCTCACCCATTCACACCATGGCTTGTGATCATCTCATGTGCATAAACACAATCATATCATCTCATATCTCATTTTTTATTCACTGCATAGTTTCTGAGGCATCTGCACCTAGGGTTTGTGATCTGAGCAATCCCAAAGCATCTTGGGCCATTCCAAAGGCCACCAATCAACTCAGAGAGGTCCATGTGTGTTCTTATATCATATTCCATCTCCTCAAATTCAAAATTGCAGAGGAATCACAAGAACTAGGGTTTGAGTGGATGCAGAGCCAGGTTTGACTGCACAGTTGACTGAAAATTAGGGTTTTGGTTTCAGAGGCCATAACTCCAAATTTTTTGGTCATTCTTGTTTCCATTGATCTCTATATGGCATAGGGAGTATGCATATCAATTTTCATGAAGAAATTCCATGGGGAAGTCATCTGATCAAGGGTTGACTTTTCAGACAAGTCAGTGTAAAATCAGGGCATCTGAGGCCCCCAATGACCCAACCAATGGGTGATCTTCATCATTTTGAGTGTATATGATCTTTATTTGATCATGGAAGAAGGTTGAAGTTCATAGAAATCAAGAATTTAGGGTTTTTGCAAATGTTGACTTTTTGGGCATAGTTGACTTTTCAAGAATGCATCATTTTAGGTCATTTTTCAAGCCTTGGTTCTTGATCCAAAAAGGCTTCAAATGGAAAAACTTTGGTCATGAAAGTTGTAGATCTCATCTTTCCCTTTTCAAAAAGTACAAGAACATGATCAAACTCTTCTTGAATCAAAAGTTATGGCAATGCAAAGTTGACAAAAATCATTGATTTTCAAGGCATGCCCTAAGTGAGAATTTTGCAAAATCTTAAACCAATGCATTATGTGACTTCTAATTGGTATCAAACCAGCACATAAACATTCTCTAAGTCCTAAAAATCAGATTTGAACCAAGATCACATGTGTTTAGTTCATGTAACAAGGCATTTTTATCATGAAAATCCATAAAGTAACCAAGTTGCAAAACACTCATGACACTTCCCTCAACTTGCTGCCTTGGCCTTTGAACCTTGCTGGCTCTCTCACCACACCATGCTGCGCCAGCCCTGCCCTTTGTACTTGGCTAGAAGTTGCCCATGCCCTATCTTACAAGAAGTTGACATATTTGCAAAAGTGGCTACACCTATCCAAAAAGCACAAGTCACATCCTCTGACCAATGAGAGAGGTTTTTGTGGACAATTTGCAAGCCATTTCATGTACAAGGCAAGGCTGAAACATTCTCATTCATCACATACACAAAAACCTACCAAGTTGCAAGTTGCTTCGAATTTCTCTCCACAGCTTGCAAACACAAAAGCCACCTCCACCATTCAACTCACCTGACCTCTTTGAGTAGAAAGCACCAAGAGCCAGGCTTGATCTGAGCAAGAATACTCCATTGCCATTCTTCACCTCAGCCTGCATTTTCCATCGAATCTCTTTCCACAAACCTCAAACACAAGAACAAACTCCACCAACAATCTTCACTCACCTCACTGACCAGAAACCACCCTCTGTTTTGGCCTGAAACACCCTATATCTCAAATACGATTTTCATCCTCCCTTGGTCAGAGCTGCTGCAAACTCACTCAGGAGGTTGTTTAAACTCCAACTAAGCATCCAAAGCTTCAAAAGTGGACCATTGGGACCAGATTGAGCCAAAGAATCATCCAAAGAGCTCCTGAATCAAGAGCTCCATCTCAGGTGACACCATGAACTTTTTTCCCAGAACTCATTTCTCTTGTTAAAATCTTGTTGTGCATGTTACACTGATCATTGGGATCTCTTTACTTTTGAAAATAAGCCAGAAATGAGCATGTAATGGTCTTCTGAAAGTTTGACCTAGAATTTTAGTTGCTTCGATTCTTGTTTGTGTGTGAGTTTAAACATGATTTGATGATGGATTCGTGCTTAGGATAGTTGGTAGATGGATTCTGGAGATTTAGAGCTTCTGATTTGGCCTAGGGGGAGAGATTGATTTTGGGGTCGGCCGGAGAAGACGACCGGAACACTGTTCTGGTCGCCTGAATGTCATTAGGGCACAATTAGGGCTTAATCAGTGTAATTAGCAAGTTTGAATGTTGACCCTTGGATGAGGCGCCAAGTCAATGCGCGCGCTGGCCAGTTTGAACCTCAAGCGTTGGATTGTTTGACTTCTCATTAAATCAGATTAATTCATTTTTTATTTCATTTTCTTTCATTTAATTTGTACAATTATTTTAAAATAGTTAAAAATTCTTAAAAATTATGAAACTTTTTCCTAAAAGTTTTATTAATTTTTAAGACCCAAATATTTTTATTTTATTTTTTATTCATTAAAAAAGTATTTTTAAATATTTAAAAGATTATTTTTAATTGATTAATGGGAATTAATTAATTAAAAATACTTTTAGGTATTTAAAAATTACAAAAAAATTCATGAAATGTTCTAAGACATTTAGAAACATTGTCCAACCCTCAAACCAAATTTCTTTTTTGATCTTGATGCATTTTAAGAATTTTTCATTGAATTAAATCATTTTTTATGCATTATTTTGATCATAAGTTCAAAAATTCATTTCTGCCTATTGGAGAAGGTTGAGACATTGATTCTTCTTGCATTGTTTTGTGTTTGGCATGTAGTTTCTAGGGAAAAATGGCCATGATTTGATCTTGCATTTTCCATTTGTTTGACATTTCTTTTGTTAAGAACCCTAAAAAACCCTAATAACTTGTAAAAATCATATCTTGAGATTGGTTGAGAGTTGAGAGTTCCCCTTTGGGCAGTGGTTTAGTATAGGTTTAGGGTTTCTTTGGGTGGCATTTTTCATTTTTTATATTAAGGTTTGTTTCTGTTTTGGATTTTGGTTTGATGTTTGACCCATGAACCCTAATTTGGGCCTTCTTTTGCATCCTTCTTGCATTCTCTTGCATAACATGACTTGTCTTTGCATTTTGTGCATTCTTGTGATCCATTTGACATCTTAAGACATATAGAAAGCATGTTTGATCATTGCATTACATATTTGCCATGTCATTTGTCTTGTATGATTCATAACTTTCCATGCTTGTTCATGCTCCTTAGCTTGCATCATTTGCATTCATAATCTTGTATGAGCATCTCCATGCCTTGCCTCATGTTTGCAGCACCTCATAGCATCATTTTCATCATCAACATGCTTCTGGTTTGGTCTAGCATCATGTCATTTCATTTCACTTAGCATTGCATTGCATTTCTTTCTAACATTTCAGGTGGTAAGTAAACTTGAGAAGTGAATTTGCCTTCACTTCTCATAACTTTTCTTTTCATCTCTCTTGCATCCATTGCTGCATTTTATTTGTGTTTGAGTTTGAGCTTGCTCATTCTTCTCCCTCCCACTTTCTTTCTTCAAGTGACTTGACTTCTTGAGTGAAGCAAGTCACTCTGCTTCTCTTGATCTTGTTCATCTATTTCCTGTTGGTTCTTCTGAAGATTGCTCTTGAAAACCTCACCAACCTTAGGAACAACCAAGCATGACAATGAATTAGGGTTTTGATTAGTCCCCCTCCTAGTTTTTACCTTTGTGTCTCTCTTTGAGTCTTCTCTTCTCATCTCATAATCAGGGACCAAACCCTAAAGGCTTTAAGACTTTGTGATTAAGCTTATGCCTGCATCCTTCTTTTAGGATGGAGTGCATAACTTTAATCCTAAGTGTTAAACCCTTAATGTGTTTAAATCTCTTAATCAATCCATCATAATAATCATCAAGACATCACACTTGTAACTTGGGCCTTGCATTAGGGTTCGAATTCTTCCTTAAGTGGTTAAGAAGGACTAACCCTAGTGTTAATGGACAAGTCCCCCTCAAGTTGTCTTACAAATCATAAAAATCACTTCATCACCATATCAGTAAATAAAATTCACTTAATCAAAGGCTTGTTTTGTCATGGGTTTAATCCCTAATCATGGATTAAGTTGAGGAGTTTTCCTCAGCTTAAACATTCTCATCTATTATCCTTCTATTAGGATGGTGTAATGAGTCTGTTTAATCCTTGATTATGGCTTAACCTCATTACTCAACACTAGACAAAAACCAAAAAAACATCTAAATAATCACCAGTAGGCTAATGATCTTAACCCTACACCAAAGATGATTAAGTGTGAGAATCTGACTTCACACTTAAGGTATTCTCATTACCCCTAATCAGAGGGAAGATGTGATGAGTTTACTAAATCCATTGGTTTAGGCTCAAGCTCATTAACTTATGACAAACTCTCAAAAGCAATAAAAGACTGAAAACACAAAAACAAACAATAATCGTCTCCTCCGGGATTCTTTTCTCATCTCATTCACTCATAAACGAGAACTTGCTTCTTCCGTCTAATGCAAGACAGTTTGCACCTGAGCCAGACAGGTCATACACTTGAGCATAGACAAATAAGCAGCTCACAAGTCAATTTATCTTTCAGTCTCTTTGGGTCGAACTACGGTGTTCTGACTTCCTCATTGCACGAGAGGATACGTAGGCATAACTTAACAGTTATCGAACAAAAGTCTCTGTACATTCCCCCTCTTTCCGGCTTCATTCTTTAGCCTCATTATCATGAGCATTTCATTCTGTTCCTACACTGACACTTTCATACTTCACATCACTTATACACTATACACTGGCACCTGTACATTCTCTCCAGCTATTTTATACACAGATTGCACTGACACTACCCCTTTGAAACACAAATCTTTTAAGCGTGGATCCCGTCGAGTACGACGGACAATCTGGGTGCTAATACCTTCCCAGGTTGTAACCAACCCCCTTTCTCAGTCTCTCTGGTTCGCAAACCGTCTTATCCGTATCTTTCTAGGTCTATGCAGCATTGCCTTTCCTCCGGGATAAAAATGCCTAGCTGGCGACTCTATTCATTCTCCAGTGAGTTCACGGCTGTGTGTTCTCATTGTCCCTCTCGCCGACCGTTCGCGCTTGTACCTGGATGCAAATCTTCGGGAGCGACAGGTGGTTGAGAGACCGAAGGGGTGGCTTAAGAAATTCACCAAGTTAGAACCTTTGCTCATGCCCATACCCATTTTGTAGATTTTTATCCTATCTGTTAAGAAATGTGATTGGGCTTAACTCAACCCTACAAAACCGGTTGGTAGAGTGAGGATTACCCGTACTTATATGCACAAGTTCAGGTCATATATTTTTCGATGTGGGACTCTTAACAAACCCCCTCATGCCCAGGATTGGACATCTGGAGCGTGGAAATAAATGGTGGGTGGCCCGATAGCGGAAACCATAGAAGGTGGCCCACTGGATCTTAAACGAGACTCTGATACCATGTTAAGAAATGTGGTTGGGCCTAACTGAACCCTACAAAACCGGTTTTGAAAAATAAGCGATAATAAGAGACATTTAGATTAAACCGGGTGTCTTGAAAAGCACTACGGAAACATTATTATATATAGAGAGATTACAACTAATTACATGATATAGTCGACATGGGACTATTCTATATATAAATATTCTTAACACTATATATTTACAAATATCAACACTCCCCCTCAAGTTTAAGCATATAAGTCAAATGCACCAAGCTTGTTACATATATAATTAATTATGGGGCTTCGTAGGGATTTTGTAAACACGTTTGCCAATTGATCGTTAGAGTTGATAAAGCTTGTAACGATGTAACCTGACTCGATCTTCTCTCTGACAAAATGACAATCAATCTCAATATGTTTTGTCCTCTCATGGAAGACTGGATTTGAAGCAATGTGCAATGCAGCTTGATTATCACAAATAAGTGTCATTGGTCTTGCTTCTTCAATTTGAAGTTCCTTGAGCAATTGTTTTAACCAAACAAGTTCACATGTTGTCATTGCCATGGCCCTATATTCTGCCTCGGCGCTTGATCTTGCAACAATGTTTTGTTTCTTACTTTTCCAGGATATAAGATTTACTCCAACAAGTACACAATACCCAGAAGTGGATCGTCTATCAATGGGCGACCCTGCCCAATCAACATCAGAGTATCCAACTATCTGAGTATGTCCTTTATCTTCATATACTAGACCTTTTCCTGGAGCGCATTTGATGTATCTCAGAATCCGGATAACAACATTCATGTGTTCCTGACAAGGGGAATTTAAGAACTGACTTACCACACTGACTGCAAAAGAAATGTCTGGACGAGTGACTGTGAGATAATTCAACTTTCCAACCAATCTCCTATATCTTCCGGAGTCAGATAGAGGCTCCCCCTGATTGGGTAGTAATTTGACACTAGGATCCATATGAGTATCAGCTGGTTTAGCATTCAACAAACATGTTTCTTCCAAAATATCCATAGCATATTTCCACTGAGAAATCACCAAACCATCTTTAGATTGGGCTACCTCAATACCCAAGAAATAATGGAGTTTACCAAGATCTTTTGTCTGAAATTGATTCGAGAGATGTTGTTTTAACTGGAGTATTCCCTGTTGATCACTACCAGTTATGACAATATCATCTACATACACAATAAGATAAGATAAATACACCCTTGGACTGAGTGACGATAAAAAACCAAATGGTCAGCTTCACTACGGACCATACCAAACTGTTGGACTACAACGCTAAATCTTCCGAACCAAGCTCTCGGAGATTGCTTAAGACCATAAAGAGACATGTGTAGCTTACACACCATATTCGATTACTCCCCCCTGAGCAACAAACCCAGGTGGTTGCTCCATATATACTTCCTCTTCAAGATCACCCTGTAAAAAAGTATTTTTAATGTCAAGTTGATGAAGAGACCAATGTCAAATGGCTGCAATAGCTAGAAGAAGTATAACAGATGCCATCTTAGCTACAGGTGAGAATGTATCAATATAATCCAACCCAAAAATCTGAGTGTATCCTTTGGCTACCAAGCGGACTTTAAATCGATCAATCTTACCATCTGGACCAACCTTCACTGTATAAAGTCAACGCAACCTACTAAAGATTTGCCAGGGGGTAAAGGAACCAGTTCTCAGGTACCACTGCTTTCAAGAGCACACATTCCATCAATCATTGCTTGCCTCCATTCAGGATGAGATAATGCTTCACCTGGAGTATTAGGAATAGAAACAAAAGACAAAGAAGACAAACAAGTATACTGCAAAGGGGAAAGACGATGATAACATAAATCAATATAATGTGGAGAAGGATTTCGTGTTTGACGTATACCTTTTCGATTGGAAATCGGAAGATCGGACTCAGGTTGCAGGATCGGATCCGATGATGGCGGGAGCGTCAGAGGAGAGTCTACAATGACCTCAGGGACAGGTGCGACCTCAGAAACAGGTACGACCTCAGGAACAGGTGCGACTTCAGGGACAGGTACGACAGACGTTGGTTGACGACGCTAATATGTTTGAAGTGGGCGAGAAGTATGGGGGTCAACTGTAGGGGTATTTAGTAGGAGAGACAGTACGCGAGGGACCCCAAACATCGGTATGAACTAAAGCGAAAGGGGATGAAGCTCGTTTATTGACTCGATTGGGAAATTGACTACGAGTGTGTTTCCCTAACTGACACGACTCACATTGTAAATTAGATACCTTCGATAAACTTGGCACCAACTTATGTAATTTTGAAAGACTGGGATGACCTAACTGGGCATGGATAGTGAGTGGAGAATCTTTGGCTGAGCATGTCTAAGATGACACTGAGAGGTAATAAAGGCCTTGAGACTCACATCTGACGCCAATCGTCCGTCCCGAACTCCGATCCTGCAGGATAACATTATTGTTAGTGAAGGTGACACTACAATCAAGAGAACGAGTTAAACGACTGACTGAAAGTAAATTAAATGGACAATTCGGAACATAGAGAACAGAAGTATCAGAGAGAGAAGGTAGAATTTGAACAGTACCAATCCCTTCGGATTGGGTTTGAGAACCATTGGCAGAAGTTATAGTAGGTAAGAAACCAGAGGTAGAGAGGGAAGAAAAGAGATTTTTATTACCGGTAACATGATCAGACACACCAGAATCAAGGACCCATGGTCTAAGAGAAGATGAGAGGCAAACAGATGAATTACCAGTGTGTGCTACCGTAGCAGTAGAAAAATCTGAGTTTTGATAATCCCGATACCACCTGAGAAAATCATCGTAGTTTGGCATAAATTTCTGAGGAGTAGCCATGAGTATCGGCGGAAAAAAAACTGTCGGAATCAGCCGTCGGACGCACTGGCACGGGCGGGGCAGCGGAGGCGCGGGTGGACGTGTGCGTGAGTTTCTGACGGCGGGAAAAAGTGCGATGGCTGGATCGGAGGGCAGCGAGTCAGATGGTGAGGTCAATTTTCCGGAACGTCGCCGGAAGTTTGTCGGAACAGTAACGGCGACAGTGGCGGCAGGGAGGTTACCGAAGAATTTTGAAAAGTGAGGCAAACCGGAGTGATAACACGGTTTGCAAAAAAAATTCTCACCGGAAGACAGTGGGTCAACCGGGTAAAACACGGCGAAGAAAGAATTGTCTCTTAACATGCTCTAGATACCATGTTAAGAAATGTGATTGGGTCTAACTCAACCCTACAAAACCGGTTGGTAGAGTGAGGATTATCCGTACTTATATACACAAGTTCAGGTCATATATTGTCCGATGTGGGACTCTTAACACTATCCATTGTGGATATTTTTGCAGGTGTCCACTAGGGATGAGTGAAATTATTATTTCTATATAGGAAAAAAACTAGAGCTGGTATCAACCCGAGATAATCATAATATCACTTTCTGTGTAAAACTCTCTACTTTCAAAATTTCTGATATTTACAATGATTCCTTTCAAAAGTAAACTATACATCCTATTATAGATTGTAAACTCTCGTGGCACTCCAAATACAGGGACCAGAGTTTGTCAGCATCAAAAATGATAACTAGATTGGTCATGGTTCTATGAGAGCCATCCTTTTTTGCTCTTGGCCACTTTGAGCTTCATTACAAGTTCCTCACGCTGAGATTCTACCTCTGCATATTTAAGGCTCATGTGGAAGTAGCGATCCTGAATGTCTCTCAACTCTTCCTCTAGCATTGATTTTGTACGTTCAAACTTCTCTCTTGTCACTACTTCAGCCATTGATTTTACTGGGACATTTGCTTGGTTGTTTCGGCTACAGGATAAAAATACAAGAAATTTTATAGCTAGAATTTTCAAATGCCAATTTCATACTTATATAATTGTTAAATTGTTGCTCCAAACCTATAAACCAATAGCAGAAAAAAATAAAGAGGCAAGCATAATGTGTTCCTCTGACCTGTTAAGTTGAACTTCATATATGTCATTGGGTTCTTTTTCTAGTTCAGTCTCAAGCAATTGAGTCTTTGATAATGGTTCTACTTCAACCACATCAACACTTACATCAAGAAGTCCATGCTCACTTTCCACCTATGAAGATAAAGAAGACATGAAACAAAAACATTTAATTTCCAGTGCGATTGCAATTACTTGAAACTATCACTCTGGGTCACACAATTGAACGCACAAAATAAACTTTAAAACATTTGACAAGGGGGTAAAATGCAATAAGACAGATTCAAAATATATCACCTCAGTCTGATGTTTGCTGCTGTTATAAAGGTCCTGTTGATCTTTCAGGACTTCTCTGTCATTCTTTAAAGATGGCTTTTTCCTATTACTGCGAACTTGATAGGTATTCTTAACCATAGAATTCTGATTAATCAAAGACATAAAATGATTAGTGTCATCACAATTCACAATGATATCATGTAACTAATGATAAAAAAGCACTAACTTTTGAGGCCTTCTGATCATCATTAACAGGTTTCCTGTTTAACCTTGAAACTTGATTTCGCTTTTGTTCCTTAGTCAGTTTTAATTCTTCTTCAAGGGCCTGAACTTTTCTCTGTAACTCAGTTTTTTCTTGGACACATCTTGTTTCTCTTGCATTCAAGTCATTCTCCAACTGCACAAGTCTTTCTTCAAGGGATGCTCTAGTTCTCTTGCAGTGTTCCAATTCTGATGCAACCTTCTCCAAGCTTGATATCTTTCGTTCAAATGATATACTCTCTGCCTTCAAATCTTCACAAAGTTCAGATTTCAAGCATAATGAGGCTTGCAGACTCTCTTTCTCAGTATTGGAAGCATTGAGCTCACTCTTGAGAGCCATAATCTCATTTTCAAATTGACATGTTTCCTGCAACCAAACTTTCAAATTTCTGGATTCATCCATGTGTTGCTGTCTTTCATTTTCAGTGACTATAAGTTTTGATTCAAGGGCATTTATGGTGCTTTTGAATTTCAGTTCTTTTGATTTGTAGTCGTCAACCAGCTTTGACAACTTTTCGTGTTCATCCATCCGCGTTTCCATTTTAATTTTGAGATTGGCAAGCTCAGTTGTTAGGTTTTGCAACTTTTGTTCGTATCGAGACTGCACATTATTAACCTCATCACGCAGAGTGGATACTTCAACCGAAGCATTGGAAGCTACAGTCTCTTTTTCATCATAGGCTGCTGAAAGTTTCAATCTGAGATTCTCTATTTCTAGTTTAAGGTTCTGAATTTCCACCATCTTCTCAATTTGCATCTGACTCAATAAGCTTTGACCCTGCTCCATATGTTTCCTGTTTTCATCCAAAATACCATTCAGCTCTGAAGTTAAATCCTTCTCTTTTGATGCAATATCTTCCAACATTAAATAAAATTTCTTTTCTAGGACTCCCACTCTACCACAGCAATCAGAAAATCTTTCACCTGATTCCCTCAACCTATCTCCCATAATGGAGCAATACTCCTCTAACTCCAACTTTTGCTCCCTCAAATATCCATTTAGCTTTTCAAATGAATTGCATTCTTCTTCAAGATTTTCAATGGTAATTTGTAACTGCTGATTTTCTTCAATGGAAGAATCCATCTCAGACTGCATCTCCATAATCTTCTCTTGTAGCTTTGCAGCTTGATTTCTAGCGCTCTCTAATTCTGATAATTGGGACTCTTGTTCGTTTGTCAAGTTACTCACTTGTGCTTCTAAAACAGAAATCTGCATAGACAGTTGTCCATTCTCTTGTTCTATATCTGATCTGTTGAGATTCATTTCATGCGTTTTTTCTTTTATCCTGTCCTCAATGTGTTCCTCTAATTGAAGTTTCTCTTGTTCAAGATGATCCACCTTGGCTTCCAACTCACTCAGGTGCTTCTGAAGAACCCACATCTCATTTTCTTTACTTGATAAGCTAGCCTCAAGGTTTTCCATCTCAGATGTTTTATTAGTCAGTTTGTTATTCTGATCTGTGATTCTGACTTCTAGTGTCGATTTGGAAGTCTCAAGCTCTCGAATTGAAGTATGACTCTCATTACTAATCTTCTTGGCGTTTTCCTCCTGGATCATATCTTCTGAATGGAATATTCGAAATAAATTGTTGCTTACATCAGAGTCAGAGCTAGAAAAAGATTGATCGTGGAGCATGTTAGACAAAAGATCTTTGGATGCACCTCCATCTTTTGAATTGGCCTTTGCTTCTTTTAGCTTGAATAAAAGGTCAAGGTTTTCATTCGTCAGCTCATTACAGTCCATCTCAAGTTCTTGAATTTTCTCTTTCAGTTCTTCAATTTGTTCCAAAATATCTGCATCAGGTACATCTCTGGACACAGTCTTCGCATTACAGGTTTCTGGGACAGATTCTAACAGCCTTGCTTTCAAACTTGAAATTTCCTCCTCTTTAGCAGATAACTTGCTTTCATATTCTATTTCAATATCTGAAAGTGCTTTGTTGTTTTGAATCTTTGCTTGTTCAATGTCTTGAATTTTATCCTCCAACGCCTCTTCCAGTTCTTGCACCTCAGCCATCAGATTTTTCTTTGATTCCTCCAACTGTTTTATTTGTTGCATAAGGATCCTATTTCCTTCTTCACTAAGCTGGAAAGATTTTTCCAGATTACTGAGTTTTGACGGTAATGATGAAAGGTTTTCTATATCAAGTTTTTGCCGTTCTATGGTTTCTTCCAGCTCCTGGAGAACAGAAACAAGCTCCACATTTGCTTCTTGGCTCTTCTTTAGTTGCAAAGACAAGTTGGCATTGAATTCTTTCTGAAACATTAATTCATTTTTTAGAGCATTTTCAATTTCTGGAATGCATTCAATTTGAGATATTGAATCTTCCAAAGTTTTTTGTTTCACTATTGGATCTCCTGATGACAATAACTGCTCAACTTCTTTTTTCAAACTATCACGTTCTACATATGCTGTTGAAAGGTCCGTTTCCAGGCCTGTCATCTTTTTAGATTGACATGAGAACTCTGTTTTCAACATCTCCAAGTCCCCTAATAGCTTTCTGGCGTTCATTTCCCACATCTTTGCTTCTGCCCGTAGCTCTTCATTTGTGTCTTCTGTAACTTCTGGACTGTTGTTAGAACCATGAGTCGTCTTAAAAGATGATGTACCAATGTCTTGCATGTTTTGGGAACTAAATGATGAGCGATTCGACTGAGAAGTGTTATTAACAGGGTAATCGTAATGGGATACACTTTTCTGGGAACTGGTTGAGTCTTTTCTTCCTGTTGGACTCAGCCCGTCACTGATGCATGGGGAGAAATTTCCCCTTCCTGTGGAATCCTCAGCTGAGTTAAAGCTGTAATTTGATGCAGAACCAGAAAGACTAGTTGCCTGCAGCCAATGTACGCAGTGTCAATCTCATTGTTAGAACATCAACCAGTAACAAAAGAGAAAATAAAAATGGAAATATAAACAATGGATACAATATTTATTTAAGCAATTCGGTAAAGTGCGCCTACGTCTGTGACTACAAATCAGCTATAATTTCATCTTATTTCTTGAATGGATTAGGATTTTAGTGTTACAAGTTATATAAAGAATACTACGGCCTATATTACAAGAACACCTCTTCCCCTCCCCCTACCTCTCTTACGAGGCATTTGATATTTTACAATAATTTTAGTATTTAATGAACATATTATGATATATCAAATGCTTATGAAAAATGAAACTAAAAAATTCAGTTCAATTCTAATCATTTTAAATTAGACTGAATCTACTAGGATAGAACCACTGAATGATCATGTAAAAGCAATGTTAAAGTTTCGTTTATTTATTGGCACAAAGAATTATTATTTACCAACATGTATGCATGGACAGAAATTAAGAACAGTATGTGCAAATAGAACACTGATGATAGGGAAAATTTTCCAATTTTACCATAGTCTCAACTTCTCCTGGCGATAAGGTAGAGTCCACGTCATCAACAGAGGAAGATGCAACACTCTGTACATATGAACAATCAGATCCATTTGACTTGACAGACACTTCATGATTATTTTCATTCATAGCCTTCAAATGAGAATTTTCTTTGCTTGATTCTTGAACCCTGAAAATTTGTAAGAGATCAATATTTAATATAGTACTAGTTGACATTATCATTACAATAACATTAAAGACTACCCTTCAATACAAACCTGGGTTTTGTTCTTGGTGTAAGGCACTGCATTGTTACCTGCAAAATGCATAACCACTGAATTTCAAACTCAAAGTTCAATGAGATTTTGATGCATCATAATTCCTACCTAAATACATGTGTTTATCTATCTATATGAGAGAACCTTATTAAGTGAAATGGAAATGTCACACTAACATAGTTCAATTAAGTAAAGTAAATATGGGAAGAAGACCACTCTATGTTTTTAAGCATCAAATGTTTTATTTTTAAACTCAATTTTAGCCAGCAATATATTCCAGATTTCCAGTGTTCAATTTTCCCTCAAATTAACAGAAAACAACTAGGAATCAAATCCAAAATGACATAAATAGGAGTCACAAGAGAAATGCCATTTTACTTTCGCCAGTCATGTAAGAATAAGATATAGTTGAATAGTCTGACTCACATTCAAAACTGTCCCATGGTTGCACTTATTTAGAGGGATTGAAAGTGGAACAGCAGCATCTGAATTCACATAGCTGGTCATACTAATTGTGGCCTCTCCCAGGATGCCAGATCTTAATGATCCCTGTTAAATGCTATTATTTATTTAGTGCTTCAAAAAAACTTATTAATAATCCAAACAGAAAAATTTCAAAGTTCAAACAGAATTATTTATTTAGTGCAAAACATAATAGTACAAATAGCAGAAATAGTAATAGTAATACCATTGCAACAGTAAGCTTGAAGAGGCAATCATCAGTCTCCTTGGACGACTTATCTCTTGAAACCCATATAGATTCTGATAAAGTATCAGACCACTGACAACTTCCATTACGTACTGCCACTTTGCCAGTTTTTGCAAGTGTTTTACCATTTTCTACAGATACAACAGAAACAAACAACTTGTCCCACCCCTTTGGTACCTGCAAACATTAGAATTCAATTAGCATTTGCTATTTGCACAACCAGCACTTTCTTATTTGAATTTATCTAGTAACATAATAAGCACTTGTGACACTTTTTGGGAAACCTTACGGAAAGAGTTTATGATATTATGTCTCTAAGCTATTTTCACCTTACTTCTATAAGCTCTTCACAATAGCTTATGAAAACAACTTATATAGCCTATATGAAATTAGTTTGACCTTATCTTTTATTATGAAAATAGCTTATGTAAAAAAACACTTATATAAGAAGTGATTATGCTAAAACTACTTAAATAAGTGTTTATCTAAACATGGAGATAATCTTTCACGTAAGTCATTTTATGATTTAGTTATTTTCTACATTTTTTTAGTTCTTACGACTGACATTTACATTTGCAATTATGTTTAATTTATTCACTTTTTCAAGTTATTGCCATTGTCAACGTGTCATAATCCGTGTCGTATTTCCGATGTCCGTGCTTAATAACTTACGACAGAAATAGCCGGAAGCATTGTTCTGCTCCATCAAAACAGAAACTTCAATGCTAATGAACCTATTAATAGCACAACACCGTGATTTTAACCTTCAATTTCATAAAAGTTCAATTCAAAACTCAATGTAAACCGCAATTCTCTCTAATTTCCAAATTAGCATTCCGTTTCACATATCATAATTCATAACTGTCTCTCTTATTTCCAAATTAGAATCTAAAATGTTCATCACGATAAACAATTATGATTAAGCAAAGCATAAATTAACTGAAACGACGAAGAACAAGACAAAATCAAAATTGAAAGAAAGTGAAACAAGCAACCTGAAGCGCCTTTAGATTGGAAATTCTGAACTCAATTCTGTCACCTAATTTCCCATTCCTATGCTTGTGAAGCTTAAACATTCTCTATCTTTCTAGAAACTTCCTCTTCACAATTCACAGTTCACAATCACGTTCTTCGCGCTCGTTCTTTCCCAATCAAATTCACGATTATAATCATCTTCTCCGTAACCACCATCACCAACTGTTTGAAGAAAAGAGCGTTAGCTAAGTGGTCATTGTAACGAAAGGTGTTATTTTATTGTTACTTCAAACCATAGCGGGAGAGAAAACTTAACAACCCGAATTAAAGGAACCACAATTCTATTTTTTTTTTTTTTTTTTATTTACATTTAATTTACAAAAATTTAATTTTTCGTGCGCAAATACTATACATACGCAACCATAATAACAATGGAGTGTTTCTGTTCAGTAGTGAAAACTGAAAAAACAGCTATAAGTTATAACTCATTTATTTTTATAAACGGAATATTCTCTTGCAACAAAATTTTCTCTAAGAATTTTTAACACTAGATATTTAGGATTAGAGGTGGGAATGGGTCACGTTGACCTAGGAGGACATGTAGTCTAACCTATTTAAGGTTAAGTCAGATCAAATTCTTTTAATAAAAAAGTCAGCTCAATTGAGCTAGTATTTTTAAAAGTTTATTTAATTAAATAGATCAATTTTAGACTATTAAAAAAATTTATAAAATCTTATAAGTCGGTCTATATTTTTATATATATTAAAAATATATTGTCTCATATATATATATATATATATATATATATATATATATATATATATATATATATATATATATATATATACGCGCACGCATATATTAGAGAAAAAAAAAGGATACATATGTTAACTTATATATGCATTTATAATAGAACAAAGGTTGAATAAATCGGCTTTTATATATATATATATATATATATATATATATATATATATATATATATATATATATATATATATATATATATATATATATATATATATATATATATATATATATATATATATATATAAACTTAAAACATTCTTAAGTAAATAATTGAAAATCTTAATGAAAAAAAATTTGTAAATAGATTTTTAGGTCAGGTCAGACTTTTAAAAGGGTCAAATCAGACCAAAAACATAAATTTATAATAAACCATAGATCAGGTTCAGACATTTTAAGTTTATTGTAGGTCAGACTCGGACCTTATAAAGTCTAACTTAGTCTATTTTTTATCCAGGATTGAGTTCGAATCAACTATTTTATTTATTTTTAAATTGAAAACTCTATGTGCTGACGTGTCATTTGATGGTTGGTTAAAATGTGAAAGTTGTTAATTTTAGGATGGGAGTGGTTGTAGGTTATTACTAAGTGCAACCACCAACGCAAAAGCATTAGACAACAAAAATGAACAGGCTGTTTTGTTTGTGAATAATTGTGGGGGTAAGATAGTTTTATAAGTTTTAAGTTGAACAAGAATGTTGTGTATATTTGGATATTGATACAAAAATGGGATATTCTAAACTTCAATAATGGATTGTGAAAGAGACTTTGCATTGACAGTATCGCTATTTCTTGAGCGGTAGGATATCCAATTGGGAACTTTTTTTTCTATTTTTTATAAAAGAATATGTATATAATGGTAATGTATAGCATCTTTTTAAGAATTGTATATTATTTTTATAGAATTTCATACTTTAGAATTTTATTGAATTGTATATTTTGATCCAAGACAAGTTTGTGTCTACTGCTTGTTATATAGTTTTTTTTAATAAATGAAATTTCTTTTGAACAATTTGATATATTAATTTTTTTCTTCTTAAATGCAGTTTTGGTGCATATATATTTATTTTGATAATTTTTTAGTAATTTAAAAAAAAATAGTTTTATAGTCTCTTAATAACACATTTTATGTTATTTTGGTGGTTCCCTTTTGTTCCTTTGTAGATGTGGTATTAAAAAAAAAAAAAACACATATATATATATATATATATATATATATATATATATATATATATATATATATATATATATATATATATATATATATATATATATATATATATATATATATATATATATATATATATATATATATATATATATTTGTATCTTTTTAATATTGTCACGTCATTAAAATTGGACAAAAATATTTATTTTAAAATTGAAGTCAATTTAATTAATTATATTTTTATTTAAAAATAAAAATAAATATTTATAAATAGAATCAGAATGTAGAATTGATTGTTTTTTCGTTTGCAATCATCTTATCCCTTTTCTAAAACCCTAACAATAATTTATTTGATTCCTCTCAAATTGTTTATGTTTTCAGTCAATTTGAATTAAACAATTGATGTTCATTGTGTCCCAATGCTCCAAATGGAGTTATTGGAAGTTTTCACGTTCATTTTTGGGACGAGTGTGTCGTATCTCGAAAAATACGATCCTCGCGATGGGACGCGAAAAGAAACAACAGAGTCGCCACCTAATTCTATTCATTCTACGAGAGAAAAGCGAGATATAGATACAACTTAAATAAAGGATAAGACATGGTCAACGAAACCACTAATCTAAGTTCGGGAGTCGGTTACGCAAGGGGAAGGTATTAGACTTCATCACGTCCGTTGTACTCAATGGGAACCTCTTAGTCTAATTATGCGATTAAATGTTGATTTATGTCTTTGTCTTCTAAATGTTTTGTTAATATGTTTGTTCTAAGGAAATAATTTTTAAAATTATTATTATTATGAAGATGACGGAGAAACGGTTAGTTTTTTATTATTGTGCTCGCGAAGGATTAAAAATTTTGTGCCTACGTATTCCCTTGTGCAATGGGAAAGTCAGAGTTTCGTAGTTCGTGCGATGGTTCAAGGTTTTCACGATCTCGGATTCTCGACTCGCAATTACGGTGTTCACGGTGTGGTGGTTTCTCACGGATTTACTTTCGGTTTTGGGAGTTTGATGGTCGTGCGATGTTGGTTTCAAACGGTGGGTTCGCGGGTTGCGTTTGATTTACGGTGTGGTGTTTTCCGGATTCATTTTAGTGGTTGAAGGGTATGGCGTGCGTTTCGGAAATGAGGAGATGGAAGGCGGTTGTGTTAATGGTGATGAGATGATGAAGAAGGTTCACCAAGGTTTTGTTTTCGAAGGTGGTGGAGGTTTGCGGTTTTGGAGGTGGCGATGTGAAGGATCGAGAGCGGTGGCGGTGGTGAGCGACATGAGGGTGATAAAATGAAAAGGAAAATGAAAAAGGTTCTTCGGTGTGTTTCTTTCGTTTCACAACGGTTGATTATTGTTCTCAGCATCCTTTGCTCTGTGCATTTAAATGTTTATTTTTTTTTCTGCGTTTTTGTTTGGGGGTTTGAAGGTGCGTTTTACAAGAAAAGATTTGAAAAGTTTTTTGTGTTGTTGATGTTTTGCGGCTCCCGGATTCGGTTCGATATCTGGTTTTTTGACTCAAGTTTTTGGTTCATTATTCTTCATGAAGTGGTTGTCATGGTCAGTTTATTTGGATCTGGGTTATAAGTATAGTTAAGAGGAAAAAAATGTTTGGAGGTTTTTTTTTTCTGTCCAATGCCTCCTGCTTCTCCCTCCTTTTCAATTCAAATTTTCTTCTTCTTTTTGCCTTGCTTCAATGAACCTTTTTTTGGTTGCAGGTTGTATTATTTCCAAATTAGTGATATGTCATTGTTGCTTGTGCAGATCACTTCATACAGGTTGTGGTTGGAGTATGAATTTGGCATGGAGTCATTTTGGTCAATGGCAAGTTCAGACTGTTGTATAGGTGTAGGATAGGTTTTTGAAACAGGTTGTGTTGGAGAAAGTTAGTCAAAGAATTTAGTTTGTACATAAATAAAATAACAAGATCAATTGGGATTGAACTATTAGAAATATGAAATAAAAATAGAGATTAAACAAAGATAAAATGATTAAAATATATTAATATAAATAAATAAATAAATAAATAAAATAAAGTTATCAAACTAATCTGACTAAAATAATCTAATTAAAAATTAGTTAAAAATAACTATAAACTTAAATAATAAAACTGAATTAATTAAAAAAAAACTAAACCAAATTAAACTAACTTTAAATATAAACTAAAAAATAGGTTTTTAAATAATTAGTTAAAATAAAATCTAATTAAAGGTTAACTAAATAAAATTAACACTAATTCTAAAAATAAAACCTAAATTAAAATTGGATTGAAAATAAAATTAAACTAAAATTAATTCTAAAATATCTAATATAATTATTTAACTAAATATTAAAATTAGAAAGATTAAACTAAGGAATAAAAAAAATCTATTTTTTTAAAAATCGAGACAAATTCTATAAATCTAGAATAAATTAACAATGATCATGAATGATAAAATCAAAATGAAAAATGCATGATTAATGATGAAATGTTTAACAAAAAGCAAAAATGATTGATTTTGATATATTGACGAAAAAACGTCAGATGAAAATGAAAAAGTGAATGCGCAACGGCTCTAAGTGACCAACTGACACTATGAATGAGAAAAAACTATCCGAAGTGATGAGTTAGTAAGTTCAAGTGCGACTTCTGGGGATCCCAATATATCAACTCGGCGATTGAGAAAGATAACACATCGACTCGGCGATCGGGAAAACAAACATAACATGGCGATTGAGGAAATAACTAAAAGGGCATCGACTCGGCGGTCGAGAAAAACGACTCAACACGGCGATTGAGGAAATAACTAAAAAGATCTCGACTCGGCGATCGAAAAAATAACTCAACACAGCAATTGAGGAAATAACTAAAAAAACCTCGACTCGGCAATCGGAAAACAACTCAACACGGCGATTGAGGAAATAATTAAAAAGACCTTGACTCGGCAATCGGAAAACAAACTCAACACGGAGATTGAGGAAATAACTAAAAACAATCGACTCGGCGGTCGGGAACACAACTCAACACGGAGATTGAGGAAATAATTAGAAGACATTGACTCGGCGGTCGGAAAACAACTCAACACGGCGATTGAGAAAATAATTAAAAGACATTGATTCGGCGGTCGGAAAACAACTCAACACGGTGATTGAGGAAATAATTAAAAGACATTGACTCGGCGGGGGAAAACAACTCAACACGGCGATTGAGGAAATAATTAAAAGACATTGACTCAGCGGTCGGAAAACAACTCAACACGGTGATTGAGGAAATAATTAAAAGACATTGACTCAGCGGTCGGAAAACAAATAAAGGAGATATTCAAAGTGAATGCGCAACAGGTTCAAGTGTAAGTGCTAACACTAAGAATAAAGGAGACAAACACAGTGATTGGGCAGCGGCTCTATGCGACCAACTAACACTGGAAGTAGAATGCAAAGTACTAAAAATCAACGGCTCTAAGCGACCGGCTGGCAATAGGAAGAAATGTTGGAGTTTTAACTAAGAAAAACTTCCAACCTCTGGAAATTACCTAAATGAAGAGTTCAAAGAAGACCTTCAGGAACCATCAGGAAAATACGGATGCGCGTTGAATTAAATGGACTTAAACCGTAAGTCAAAAGGTTTCACGACCATCTTAACGGATTTGTGCCAATGACAATTGGACTTTAAAGAGATATTGATAGCAACAAAAGAAAATACCAACAACATATGGATTTCTGCAGGGGATACTGACATTATTGGGGAAAACATCGGTTGACCAAACTAAAGGGTATCGACAACAATGGATTTTTAGACAAAGCTGCTAGTGACGAATGATTTTTTTTGACATGCCAGACGAGAACTGGTTTCTTTTGATTCATTGTCAGACGGGAACTGACTTTGGAAATGGTCTACCAAACAAGAATTGGTTTTGAACTGGATTTGGAAAAAATAACTGTCAAACGAGAACCGACTATCAAATAGCTTTAAAATGAAATACCAGACAGGAACTGGTTTGGAAAAAAATTGACTACCATACGGGGACTGGTTTGAAAAGAAATTGACTACCAGACGGGGACTGGTTTGAAATGGGCCATCAGACGAGAATTGGGGTAAAAACTGTCTGTCAGACGAGAACTGACTGTTAAATAATTTTTAAGTGAAATACCAGACGAGAAATGGAGTGAAAAACTGACCGTCAGACGAGAATTGATTGTTAAATAAATTTCAAGTGAAATACCAGACGATAACTGGAGCAAAAACATCGACTTGTCAGACGAGAACTAACTTTCAAATAAATTTCAAATGAAATACTAGACGAGAACTGGAGTAAAAAACTGAGTGTCAGACGAGAACTGCCTATTAAATAAATTTCAAGTGGAATACCAGACGAGAACTGGAGCAAAAAAACCGACTTGTCAGACGAGAACTGACTTTGAAGTAATCTTCAAAAGAAAAATACCATACGGGAACTGGTTTACTTGGGTTTTGACCTGGACATATGCTAGATGAGTAAGACGATATGCAAGGTTTAACGCTATGAGCGGAGCGACATGACTAAAGCATGAGAGTGATTATACATTGATTCAGTGATTTCAAAAAAATGCCACTGGATGGGCATTGGATGGAAAAGTCTTTCTGCAGAAGACTCTCTAAAAGGAGACAAAGATGACGACATGATTCCCGACACCCGTCTTGAACTCAAATTTGTTGTTGTATAAGGCCTGCTTGAACAACTTGTAGGCATGGAAAGGACTTTCCCCTGTGTGACTTACCTTGCCACAATGCTTGGATGTCTCAGATTTCCCCCTAGTTATCTGATCCTTGGGATGGGAAACCTCTATGATGACAGCCTATTGAGCTCTTGAATTCTTTCTGATAACTCGCTCAAGTCCGAGTCTTGAGAAAAGCTCAACCTCTGAGTAGTTGATTCTTGAAGAGACTGATTTAGATTGACTGGTCTTGTAGTGATTTCCCCTGGCTGGGCTTTTGTTACCAAGTCGAATTCCCTAACTGGCTACATTCGTTGGGATTCCCTTGATGCTGAACTGACTTGCAAATAAACATTATTTATTTAAAAATTGGCAGTTCTTAATGCAACATTTATGCAAGTTTTGAAATCACAATTTATTGGTATGATGGTGGAAAAAGCAATGATCAAAACACGAAATGGATCTAGTCATTTATGGAATGACATATGAAGTAATCAAAACGAATTATTAACAAAGATCATTAGGAGTCAGGCTAACACAACCTTGCTGTAATATGCTCTCAAAATAAACCATGCCTCAATTAGGTCTTTTAAGGGTTGTAACGTGGCTTGGTTCACGGTTTTCGAAACAAAGGATAAAGGCTCAAAATTTATTTGTACCCACCCATCTTCGTGATGAACTCTAATCCTACGTTCAGTTAAATTGATATACGCATTTAGATCTCAAAAGTTTTTGGCGGTGTAAGGATCAAGATTTAAAATGAGATGGCAGCCACCTTGCTTCGTCTTTACTTTGATGACTTCTTTTTCTTGATTTCATTTTGTTGAGATGCCCTAAATTTTTTTGCCTAAGTCATCTTTTCTGGTTTTTGACTTAGCGAGTTTTTCCTTTGTATTTCTTTTTTTTTCACTTTATTCTTTTGTTGAATGGTTGTAGCTGCCATTTTGTTGGAGGATAGAGAACAGGTACTACAAACTTTTGAGCCTTCACGACTTCTTTGGCGTGCGAAGGAAAATATGTAGCTGATCCTTCTTGAATGATAAACTGAATCCCTTGAAGATTGAATGCAAACAGATTAATTGAACCGACTACCCTGCCCCAGGTTTAAAATTAAAGGTTTTTTCACTTTTTGAAAAAGAAAACTCCTACTTCTAGGCTCAAAGGGGTTAGCAAGGAATTATCTTCCTTATTTCACCAGTGTTTGGGAATTTGAAACAATGCTTGTACATCATTGGCAAGGTTTTAATTGAAAGCATACAAATGGAGAATTCAGGTATCTAGTTTTCATCATCCTCCCTCCAATCTTTGCTAAAAAAAAAGTTTGATAAAGATAAATAAATGGGGAAAATAATTTTTGTTTTTTGTCATAAAAATGAAAGAAAATGAGTGAATACGAATGGGTTGATTCAAAATATGCATAAACATTTCATTAATTTTGTGAATTCAAAAACAATAATGCTAACGAGAAAATATAAAATCAACATGCAAAGAAAATAACAAAAATGCTGAAACAAACAGAGGGTTGCCAGCTTTAGGAAATTGAAAGTGTCTTGATTTATTGTCTTCAAGAGATGCCCAAAAATTCTTTGTACTCACTCAGGAGAGAGGTTGACATGCACCAACAGGTTTCCTTATGAAAAGGATATGTACCCCTTGTCAATCAATAGTTGTACCTTAGCTTGAAAAGCTTTGCAGTTTTCAGTTGAATGCCCCATTGATCCAGCATGATATCCGCATTGCTCATGTGGATTATACTCAGGTGGGTACGGTTCTGGCAATGGCTTGAAAGACTTGGGGGCCACCAAGGAGCTTTGAATCAAAGGCTACAGAAGTTGAGTATATGATAAAGGTATTGGATGAAGAGGAGCAATCCTTCTTTCCATATTGTTGCGAGGCTTATGTTGACTCTGATGATGATTCATATATCCTTGGCTTTGGACTCGCTGACTTTGATGAGGAGAGATCCAGGGTTGCTGGTATGGTGATATACAGTGGAAAAAATCAGTGATTGAAACAAGAAAATGTATCTACCCATTTACAGAATGGCAGATGAAGTAATCAATACAAATGATTAGCAAAGATTGTTAGGAGTCAGGTTAACACAACCTTGTCATAGCATGCTCTCAAAATAAACTCTGCTTCAATTAGGTCTTTTAAGGGTTGTAACGTGGCTTGGTTCACGGTTTATGAAACAAAAGGATAAAAGGCTCAAAATTTATTTGTACCCACCCAATCTTCGTGATGAACTCCAATCCTACGTTCAGTTAATTTGACATACACACTCAGATCTCGAAAGTCTTTGGCAGCATAAGGATCAAGATTTAAAATGAGATGGCAGCCACTTTGCTTCGTCTTTGCTTTGATGAATTCTTTTTCTTGATTTCATTTTGTTGAGTTACCCTAAATTTTTTTTCCTAAGTCATCTCAGCAACTTCTGGTCCCTTGGTCTTCTTGACTGGGATTGCCCCTTGGGAATTTGGCTTAGAGAAACCAAAGCTTTAGTACTCAACCGCATCGTGAGGTAAGGAGTTTCCATCTCGAATAATGGTATGCTCCTGAATAACGTGTGCCCCACCTAAGGTCCTTATAGGCTGTGGTGGATCAAGATTGTTTACTTGAGGTGGAAAGACATCTCCAGTTATGGCAGCTCGTTGAACATTATCCATTCTCCTTGTCAAAGTTGTCACAGCATCCATGAGTTGGTTCAATTGGTCCTTTGTCAAATCAAAGTCTCCCCTTGACGCAATCTTCTTTTGTCCTTCAGGGTCCATGATCAATCAAGAACTATCTCAAGTCCAATGTAGGTGTCGGGAAATCAGTCGCGGGTTATAGTCACAAGACGAGGATGAGTTTACTCTGAGGAAGGAAAATGATATGTAATGCAAATGTGATGGTATGCGAATGGATGCAATGCAAGTATGCTTAGGATCACAAGCACAAACAAACTCGAAAGCTGGAAAAGCTCAAAACTTCCTAAATGGTAGGCTGTAAGAGATTGGTTCTATATTTTGTACTCAAAAACCCACTCACAGGATAGTTTCTACGGTGATTGTTTTAAGAAACTCAAGGTCACAAACGTTTATCGTACTAACGCCTCGCCCCAGGCTAGCTGCATTTTGACGATAATAATGATAAGGTCTTCCTTGAGTGGAGTTATCATGTTACGATGACAAATGGGCTAGCCCTCAGAGAGTAACACTACACAACGGCCAATATTGAAACTGGTTCTAGGGGGTCCCAAAGTCACAACCCTTTCATGAATCAGGTCACGCAACAGGCTAGCTGCGTTGCGATACGATTTATGAAAAGTCTAACTATCTGAGGGAGCTTTCATGCTAGGCCCTCAAGAAGCGGGTTCTTGGAGACTAACACTAATAACTACCAATTCTAACCTAGGTGTTCCCTCTTCTTTTTCCAAAGCTTAGATTTTACTTGTGATGTAACCCCAAGATTCCATAGACAAGTATAATAATAAGCAAATAAAGAAAGCGATAAAAGAACAAATAAACAAACATAGAGAAGACAAATAAGACAAGATCAATAAATAAAACGCACAAAGCTAAGTTAGGCTCGACCCTCACTAGCATGAAGCTAGTCCCCAGCAGAGTTGCCAAGCTGTTGTACCTTGATAAATACGATCCTCGCGATGGGACGCGAAAAGAAACAATAGAGTCACCACTTAATTCTATTTATAAATACGATCCTCGCGATGGGACGCGAAAAGAAACAATAGAGTCACCATTTTTCATGCATGATTAATGATGAAATGTTTAACAAAAAGAAAAAATGATTGATTTCGATATATTGACGAAAAAATGTAAGATGAAAATGAAAAAGTGCTCAGTCAAAATTTAGGGTGTGACAGAGTGCAAATGTGGTTGGAATCTCCATTTATGACATCTTGGACAAATTCGAATTCATATTGTTTTTATGATTGTGAGATGTTTAAGGTTATGCTTTGTTTGATTTTGTCCATTTTCGATGTGTAATGTTTTTTTCTTCTTATCCTTCAATTTATTTGGTAAATGCAACTACAATGTTATAAGAGGTGTAACCATTTTTTTAGTATGATGAAGAAATGTCTCCAAGAGATAAGGATGTAATCTCTTCTCTGCACTAGAATCTAACTAAAGAAAAAGTGAAATTCAATGAAGTCAAGAAAAAAGAGGAAATGAAGATTAAAATGAAGTTTATGAAGATAATGTTGAAATTTAGTGTGTCAAACACTTTTGTAATGCTAATTGGATTAGTTATGTGTAATGTAATAAAGTAGGTCATTGGATTATGATAGTTTGTAAAAGTTCTATGTAATGTTTACTTATTTGATAGAAGTTCAACGTAATAAAATGCAACATTAAGAATGCTTGTGTAATGTGTAATGACATTTAAATGAAATGCAAAATTTTGGCTTTTGTGACAAAGACATTTTAATGTGTAATACTATTGCATTTTGTTTATGACAATTTTCATTGCACTTTGTAGTTCATTTCAGTTTGTAACCATTACAATTTTGTAACCATACACAAGTAATTTCATAATAACATTGCATTAGCATAAGAACTTATTTAGTATAATACTTGGTCATTAAAAATTGTAGCATGACAATAGTTGGTCATTACAAACTGCAGTGCATGTATTACAAAATAAACTTAAGCGTGACACAAAGTATTTCATGACATACATTACAAATATTACAAAAGTAACTTAGAAATGACGCAAAGTGTTTCATGACATACATTAAAAACATTATAAAAATTACTTCAATATACTAAATCTATTCTTGAGTTGGTTGGGTAGGAATTAGTGTTTGTGATGAAGAACAAATTTCAGTCTCAATGTTGGTCATCTTGGTCTTTTTTCCATAAGAGTTGGTATTTGTCTTAGACTTCTTGGTATGGTTTCCACCTTTTAGTAATAGCCATATGTTAGAGTACAAATAGAGTTGGGTTTTTGTTATCAATCCACAGAGATTGTTTTGTGATATCACCGCCTTTTTACAGTTGCGTTAATTTAAGACTTAATGGTAACAGGGGGTTTTGGTTTTGTTAACAGAATGTTTAGTTTGCATTCAAATTAAAAGCTACGGGTTAAAAATATCGGTTGGTGAACGTTTATAAAAAGCACGTGTCAAGGTTAGGGTTCGATAAGCCCATTTGCACGAATAGTTTCAATCAAGCGGATGAACTCGTTAAAGTGATAAATGCAATCACAATATCCTTTCAGGATGTTTATTTCTAACACAAATTGTGATTTTTACCATTTTGATCCATTGATGATCTCTCACTCAATCTATCAAAATGGCAACATTAAAGATCAATACAAGGTGAACATCAAGTCTCATAACTATCTCTAGCTTATGTTCTTTGATGGATGAAAAAACTAGGTCAAGTGTGGAAAACATTTCTCAATCATGAAGCACACAAATAATATTTCATAAACATAAAGTTTTCCACCATATATTTATCATCAAGAGTGTATACACAATGATCAAAAGCTATACATACAAATATAAGACTTATCTACCTTCTAACCTTGACATATTAAGAGTTTAGCTATCCATAACCATTGAGGTTTTCATTACAAGAAGAAGTTGAAAAAGAAAAAGCATCAAAGACGATCTCCCGACTATTGATGCACTGATTCTTCGAAAACAAGTGAAAATATGAGTTTTAGGGTTTTTGCTCTAAGAAAAATGATAGGATCCCCCAAAAATGATTGTTGAAACCCTTTTATAGAAGCTGAAAAACGCAAGGCTCGCTAAGTGAGCTCTTATTAATTTCTAAATCTCATTTGCTCGCTTAGCGAGAAACTCCCTGACTCCTGTTGTAGCCTCTCGCTAGGAGCTCGCTTAGCGAGCCTGTAGCGAGCTCCAAATATTCATTTTCTTCAAAATCTTCAAAAAGAGAGTTCCCTTGATTTGATTTCTTAATTCCAATGGTGAAACCTAAAAATATAAAAACAAAAGTTAAATAAACTATACTATACTATTGAAGCAAATAAACTATACCATGAATACTAACCGAAAACAATAGAAAAAAGCATCAGAAAACCAAATAAGCTCAAGAAATGTGCCAAAAACTATACTACATATTAACACAAATTGATACTTATCACCCTATCAACATCTCTTTAACCCTTATGACTCCTCATGTTGTGTCATATGGCTCCACGTTTGGGACATATAATAGTTGCAAGTCTTATTGGCAACACATTTGGATTTTTGGGTTCATCATTGGTTTTGTTTCTTAGAATTTTGAGACATCCAATTTCCCTTCTCATAATGGTGGTTAGATTGGTAATTGATCATGTAAATGCTGAAGTTTCAATCCATTAGTTATGTATATTATATGTGAATAAGTATGTTGAAAAGTTGTTTTTCCTGCACACAGATACAACACACTATTAACATCATATACAAACTGCAGTTTTGATATCTTGGTCACTAAAAACCTATAATGAAAAAAACACAGTCCTCTGGTTGGTTTTTTTGCCAAATATATGGTATGGCATGGTAGCAAGGGATTCCAAACAAGTCGTATTTCAAACATACACAATATTTCTGTTTCAGATTAACACAGTAGGTTTCAATGTTATTTGTTACTCCAAAAATGGCTAAGTAATCATCACCATGACATTCATGAGTCCATCCTTTTGCAACTTTCTTGTTTTTTTTTCAAGTAACAATTGAATCCTATGGAAAATTTCTCCAACATACTTATTCATCAATTCATTCTTACTAGTAATCCTATTAGTCAGATAATGTTTAATTCCTTTTAATACAGTAATTATATGTTTGTCTATATGTTCTAAGACGGTCATGTTGAATTCTTCACATATATTTTTAAGTTGTAGGTCACACTTAGAATAAGAGATGAAGTGTGGCCTGCTCAAAAATTGTAATGGCACATCATTCATTTTCTACCATCAAATAAACTTACAACTTGTCGATATTGGTTCCCAACCCTTTTACTAAACCTCATGTAAAACTTGAAACCATCAATGCACTTGACTACCATCCATTTCCATCATTCTTCTTTAAGAAAACATTATTCTTGGATCCCATAGCATATTCTTTTATACCACCCCTTACTAACTCTTTAGTGTTTAAAATCATACCCAAATCAAACTTAACTCTGTCACTATATTTGTGTCTTGGAAAATTTCATACTCTTTCTCATCCTCACTTGCAGGTGTTGTATGTGTCGCTCCCGGGATTTTCATCCTAGTACAAACGCAAAAGTGGCGCGGAAAAGGTAGAGTCGCCAGCCAGACATTTTTATCCCGAATGAATGGGAAAGGTAATGTTGCACGAACCTGAGGAAGAAGGAAAGGACAAGGTCCTGCGAACCAAAGATCTGAGTTCGGGAGTCGATTACGACCTGGGAAGGTATTAACACCCCAGACCGTTCGTCGTACCCGACGGGATCCACGCTTGTTTGCTTGTTTCAAAGGGTGAGATAATAAAGTGCTGCTGAATAAAATCTCTAACTGGAACTGGAATGAAATGAGGAATGGAATAAGGAAAAGAGAACCAAAAGAAAGAATGGGGAAAATGTAGGGAAAATAAAGAATGTGCTCGAATGGGCCCTACCCCGCTGCCTACGTACCTCATCGGGATAATGAGGATCAGAGTCGACGTAGTTCGCCTAACTAAGGCGGGAACTATTTGTTTGTGTTTTTTATGCTGGAAATGCGTATGTCTATGCTCAGGTGTTGCAGGCTCGTCTGGTACGAGTGTGTTACCGTCTTGCATGAAAGACAAGTCGTTGCGAGTGAGTGAGATGAGAAAAGAAGTTCCCGCAGGATAGTCGCTTGTTATTTGTTTTTTTGTCTTTTAAGAGAAGTATCTTTTGAATTTGTTTGTGAACTGTCTTGTACTAAGACCTATCCATCGCGGGAAGCATTTACACCTCGCCCCGAAACAAGACGCGTATAAACACTCCGCAACAAAGTCTCGTGTCGTACAAGATTGTTCGGTTTATCCTTAGATGTTTTATTATTTTTCTTTATAAGGAGAGAAAGAATGAATCAAATTGGAAAAGGGAAAATCTAATGGGAACTAAGACGCACCCTAATTTTTATTGATTTATTTACATGGGAGATCCTATGGTTTGTGGGGTTTTCTAAACCTAATGGAGAAAGCACCTAGAACTAATAGAATGCAACTTACTTCCTAAGGAAGATAAGTTGATTCTAAAGCCAAGGGAAAGCCTAAAACAATTGAAGAATTAATCAACATACAAAAATATTGAAATTAATGACTAGCTAGCATTCAAAGGTAATTCAAATAAAAGCATGAATTAAAATAGTCCTATTTTTTATTCTAATCCTAATTAAAATGAAGCCTAAGCCTAAATTCTGAACTAAGGTCATACCTAATATTTTTTCTTCTAAAAATCAAAATCTAAACTAGCCTAAGGCCACATTAAATTCTAAAATTAAATCTAAACTAAACTATTTTTTTTATTGAATCTAATATCGAAGCCTAAACTAAGAGAAATTATATGTAACAAAGCCTAAGACTAAAAATCCTAAAAAAATAGCAAAACCTCTGGAAAAATTATGAAAATTAATCTATGGGGTCCTAAGATTATCTATAACATTGTGCTAAAAGGAATTCTAAAAAATCAACTTTTTACTATGCCTAAAAATTGTCTATTTTCAACTAAGAAATATTCATTAATTTCTAAAGATTAATCTACTAAAACCTAAGATAAAGTGATCTAAAAAATCCCCAAAAATTAACCTAAGTACTACTATGAGTCCTCTAACCACAGTAAAAAGAATGGGCAAAAAAAGTTGCTGGAAAGTAAAAATATAAAATCTACAAATTTGTGCATATTGAAGGAAATCTATTAAAAACTAATTACATGAAAAAATTCAAAATAAAATCAAAAATAAAGCAAAAATCAGAAAAATACAATGTCAACTATTTCTAATGGGGATTAAAAATATATTCAAATTTTTATAGACTTTTCTTGGGCATTTTCTATTTTTTATGCATTTATTTTCTAACTATATAAAACTAAAAACTAAAATTTAAAGAAAATGGAGGGGAGGTGACTTTAGAAATATTTTTTAAGTTGTTTTTAATACGGGCCTAAAAAGAAAGGTGCGAATAGCAAAATAGGCAGGCCCATTTTCGCAGGAATATGAGGGAGGTGTTGAAAGAAGATTTTTGACTGTTTTTTCTAATATGGGCTTAACGTGGAGGTGTTAATAACAAAAATTGCTTGAGCCTACCGGACGGTGACAAGTGTCACCGCCGGTATGGCTGGACCTCAAGAACCAGATCTAGTCCAACGGATATTTGGGGAAGTCTTAAGGAATTAAGTGGGGAATTGAAAACGTATTAAAGGTGGATTATCACAATTAAATGGGATTAATTCCTATTAACGGTTGAATCATACTTTAATACAACCCAATTAACTTAATAATTCAGTTTTATAAAAAACATAAACTCAGAAAACCTAACCCTAATTTCCTCTTCTTCCTCTCTCTCAAACGCCGCTCACGACCCCTTCTTCTTCTTCTTCCTTCTTCCTCTAAACCGAATCACCACCATAACCTAACCCTCTCTATCTTCTTCACCGATTGACAAAAAAACACGCACATCCTCTTCCTAATTCACCTTCACGATACACCGCCACAAACCTAACCCTAATCTTCATCACCACCTCAAATTCGCGAGAAAAGAAACAAGACGAAACCACACGACGCAACCGAACCAACATGACAAACAAGAACAACTCAACTAGGGCTCGGATTTTGTACCTTGTCAATCGGAAATGAGCGGGGTGAATTCTTGGTAAGGACCTCTTCAATTTATCCTTGACTCTTTCATCTTTCTCTGCGAATTCTTGTAAACCAGTTATGTTGATGACGTAGTTATTCTTCGCAGGTCTGTGTGGCTTCGATGATGAAAGGAGTTCGTTGAAAATAAGGATGCGGCGATGACGATGATGAGCCATTGATGAAGGTAATAGCAATCCGCTGAAGGTGAATTTCCACAAAATTGAAGGTTATCGAATTAAGGACGCGCGGACAAGGCTTCAGCTTCTTCGACCCCGCCGCATTGTGGAATTCAACCCTGGTAAGTTCAGTTGCGCTTCAGCTTCTTTTGCGTCTGTGATGCTTTAGTTGATAACTGTTCTTGATGAATTTGTGTTATTGCTGACGAATTTGAAAAAAATGTTGTTGAATTGTGGCAGGTTCCTTGTTGCGGCTTGGTGATGAATGATGCAGATTCAATGTTCTGTTATGGAGATTGGGAAAGAAAGATTATAGTTCTTCTATTGAAGATTGAAGGTATTAGAGAGTTGAAGCTTTAATATGGTGGATGATGAAGATGCAGGGTGATGGTGATGATTGCGGACTCTGGTGAAGGGAGATGGTGAAAGAAGATGGAGTCGTGGATTGCAGAAGAGTGATGAGAATAGGTTGAGGATTGAAGTTGTGGATGAGAAGAATGATGAAGAGTGGAATAGGAGAATTTCAGAGAATGTCTGAAGGTTGAAGGAGAAGAAGAAGATTGTGATGGAAGAATGGGAGAGGATTGAGGAAATTGTGTTGAATGGATTATTGAAGAGAATGAAAAAAATGGTTGTGGGATGGTGGGGGGATTGAAAAAATCGTGAAAAAGGGAAGACTGATGAAGAGTGATGCCTCTAATTTATAGAGATTGATCTTCTGGATCCTTCTGGAAGATAAGTTCCTTTCATTTTCTGTTAGCAGGTTATGAGGTTTTGAAACTGATCTCTTTCTCTTTTTTTTTGTGATATGTAGGTTGAAAAGTTTGTTGATTGTTGATGAGGAAAAGATTGAAGATTAGAAAATGGAGGTGATGATAAAGGTTGGAAATTGATGAAGAGCCTTAGGTTTTGATGAAACTGGGAAGCTATCTATGCTAGCTTCACGTTGCAGCAATGTGACGCCCTTAAAATCGCAGTGCAATTTCCCAAACATATACTAAGACATGAAAACAAAGTGAGGCTCTCCAGGAAGGTTTTTTTCTTGGGCGCTTCCTGAAATTCACAACTTCAACCCGCCCACATGGCTCAGCTTCAGAAATAAATGACTCCGGTTCCGAATTAAGGTTATCACTCATAGTGAAGTCGATTGCTTCAATTTTTAGAGTGATAGTGCATCTGCCACTTTGGTTGAAAACTGAACTCCTTTTTGTGTGATGCTTAGGACCTTGTCTTTGAGGCTCCACTGGAAGCGCTGAGATCTTTCATATAATTGAGCACCAGCGACTGCGCTCGTCTTGTAAGTGTTTTCCATATTCTTCGCATGTAGTACCTCCCAATTTAAACCTTGCTGATAAGTTGCTTTCTTTTGATTTAGATTCAGGGCATTGTTCACCATGTTCAGATTTATAGATTGGAGGCCGAGGTTTTAAATACACAATCCTTCCATTGTTGGATATGTAAGTCTGAATATTTGAGCAATCAAAATGCTTGTTCGAGTCGGAATGCCGAAAAAACATCCTGATAGGAATATCTGCGTATCTGAAACATTGTACGCATGGAACGTGCTTCCTTACAGTGCCTACACATTCTAACAGCATAATCTACGCAGGAAGTATTGCTCTCGCTAGATCGAAGATCATGATGATCATCACAATAACCAGAACTACAAGAGGCTTCAAGTTCCTACTGAGTTTTTAGTTCTTGATGGATTTTTCTACTTTTTATCTTTACCAACTTGTAAAATAATTGCAATATGCTGCTGGCATTCTTCTTTAATTTTGTTGAACGTTTAGAGTTTCACCATTTAATTGTAACATAAACATTGTTCTCTTTCCCATTAACAACTTCAATAATACCATTGCATGGTTTGTTATCATGACCATTATATATGTCCTCACCACTTCTATACGGTTCTGTCACTTCCATCTTCGGAAATTATTTGTTGTTTTTTTTCCTTTTTTTTATGGATGGAACTTAACTTTATTTCCCACTATTTCTCCACCGATATCCTGTTATATCAGTTATTATGGCTGATTTTGTGGAGCTAGATTTATTTGTAAAAATTGGACTTTGTGTACTTTCAACTCTGTATCAATGAACTGTATTGAGGTTTTGCCATAAAAACAAACTTTCCTGTTTGTCAATATAAACAACTGAACCCCTTTCTCTTTTTTCTCATCACTCCCTCTTTCTTGTCTGGAAATGAATATGGGAGTGTAATCCTGAATGAATTCCCAACTTATAACGGGATCATGGCTAAAATAGCACTTGGTTAGAAATAAAAAACATAGTATGAATAGAATTTGAAAAATAAACCAAAATGGACAAAATTGGATAAAATTCGGACATTTAGATATGACTAGAAATTTGGATTTAGGTGAAACAAAAGATTTGATTTAATGGACCTTAGGGAACTGAACAATGGTTTTATAACATGATGAATAATATTTGAATTTGTGAACAAGCCAAAGAATGGATCCAAATGACATTGCATTGTATTGGACTGACTTTAGATAGTGAATATGAATAGATTCTAATGCACCAAACTTGTATCTCTAATCACCCTCCCACTTCAATTCTCAACTCAAATCACCTTCCAAAACAACTATGAAAATCACTGACTTACTTTGCAATCCGAAACCCTGGGTCACTCACATGGGTGACCAGTGATGTTGAGGATTTCTTACATCAGAATACTAATTCCACATTCCACTATCACAATCCGATGAAAGGGAGCAACCACCAATAATGAAAAGAAGTAAACCTCTAATTACATTAACAATACCCTGATTTAGCATTTTTTATGGATCCTCTGAATAGGAAGAATTTTATAACTTGGTGATCCTCTGAACAGGAATATTCCCCTGATGATGTGAATTCAGCCTTTATCTCAAATTTGAATGCAGCAAACAAGAATATCACATACGAATAGGAAAGATCACATCATAAGGAGGTCACATGCCTTAGGAAACCATGAAATGCACTATTATGATGTTAATGAACTGACGAGAAATGCAGATGAATGCTAAGCGATAAGCCAGTTAAGATAAAAAGAAATGAGGGCAAATTTTGAGGTATTACAGTATGTAAATAATTAGAATCCTTATCATGACTCTGCTTAAGCTCGACTAAATATTTCCCCACTAGTGGGTATGTTGTTTCCCTGTCATTAGGTAGGACTATTGTCCAATCCAAGTCCACAAATTCTTCACTTATGTGGTGTATTCTTAACATAACATTATGGCTCTCAACTGACCTAGATAAAAATTACAATACATATATCAGATTAAACAAATAGGGTTAACTACACCATATTCCAAATTAAATAATTAGGGTAAAAAGGACCACATTTTAGATTTATTACTTAGGGTAAAAGAACCACATATCAAATTTATCAATTAGGGGAAATGGGACCATGTTTCGTGTTTAACATTTTGGGGGAAAGGAAACACATTTCACGACAATGGGACCATAAGTCAGATAAACCCTAAACCCATTGACTTCGGTTTCTAAAAAAGGAACATGTAAATCACATACCTGAAGGGATGACAAGCAAATCGTGGAGCTATAACAAATTGAAAACTACCATAAGTGCAACACAACAACAATCAAACGAAGTTGAATACATGACTAAAAGTAAAATAATGCACGACTCATTGAGATAAAAATATTTTATTAATAAATATTGTCATTACATTTAAGGCATGATGGCCTGGAAAATATTACAGGCACAAGAAAAATAATACAAAGAAAAAGAAAAAGTAGCCAAGCTGCATTCTTCGGAGCCGAAGTACCTTGAGTCCCCTCTAGAGATGCATTAAAGAGGTCCAATTCATCAACAGGAATATGAGCGGTATGTCATAACTCCTTCTCCTATTCCACGACTTGGTGACATACACCATACATAGCCTGCATCGTTCTTTGAATGGATTCCTGAAACATCCTCATTAAATTGACAACCTCACTCTCAAGAGCCTATAGATTTGTGGAATGAGCCTCGTATTCCCTTCAAAGAGTTTCCCGATCCTCCTTCATGCTACGGGTCATCTTAGTAACAACATCAGAAGCATCTTGGTGTTGCTTCTTATTTGCCTCAAGGCTAGTCTCCAACTTAGTTATATGGGTAGTCAAATTAGAAGGAGAGTCACTGTTATTTATCTCTTCTCGCAATGAGTCAACAAGCTTAGCCTTCTCCATCAGCTAAAGCATATTCTTCTAAAAAGCGAAACACTTTTGCTCCATAGCCTCGCACTTAACCTTCCATTTGTCTCTCTCCTTAGAGGGATTTCCAGTATCCCCTCCCAGCAGCGGCTAGAGAAAATATAGAAGATTTCTGGTATGTAGCATAGGTTATCTCATAGAGGAGCTTCATTTTCTATGCCTCGTAGAGGTTATAGATAAAGTTGAGATCCTCCATCGAAACAACAACAACTTCCTTAAGAGTGTGAGAAAGTCGGGAAGAAAGAATGAGAGGCATCTGTATGAATGAAGTTATATGTATGGGTGGAAAAACGGGCCCAGCCTGTTGGGCATGTCCGTTTTACCCGCACTTTAGTGCGGGGCGGGCCAAAGGTTTAGGCCATCACCCTCTAAAGTGTCCACCCCGCCCGCCCCGTTTTCTTCACGGGCTTTTGCGGGCTTGCACATTTACTTAAATTTTTGCATTTTTAGGCTTAAAAAGTGCAATGCTCGCGGGCTTTCCCCGTCCTGTCCTCACTTTTTTGCGGGGATGACTTAGGTTTTAGGCCCGCATCCTTAACTTTGACCGCTCCGCCCCGCCCCATTTTTTTGCAGGCTTTTGCGGGGCGGGCCTAAACGGGGCGGGCATGCCCGTTTACCACCCCTAGTTATATGTATCGAAGAAGCATCATCGACCAAACATGTATGTATGTGAGCATCCTTTTCTAAGGGGAATCTTAATCGACATACTGACCCATCTTTTTTTAGATTGGGGACCAGGTTATATCCTCTATAGTCATAATGGTCATAGCATCGACAAGTTGTTCCACCCTAGGGGGAATGTCTGTGGCCTCGGTGGTGGAGAGATCAGCAATAGCCGGAGCAAGAGCAATGGTCTGAGGAGGGGCACCACAGTCTGGCCAGTAGGACCAGAATTAATACCTTTAGCACTAGCAAGGTTGTATAACATCTATAACGTATTCATGTTATCTGTAAAATACAATCACACATGTCCACTTCAAACTATAGGACTTTGTCCTCACCAAAGATCTTTTTCCTCTCCTCCCGGTTATTCACATTCAAGATGGCGTAAGTGTTAATCCATTTCTTCCTCAACTTGGAAGAAGGTACCTTACTAGGGCTAAACCTTTCTTCGTAACCAATCCCTTGAAACCCTGAATGCATTTCTTCCTTCATCGTTGTCTCGTCAAGGAAAATAAGACCTAGTTTAGTGCGATAGAAATAAACATTCTAGAAGTAATGAGATGAAGACTAATACCTCAAAAATGTACCCTTACATAAGCGGGAAGATTTAGTAGGGGAATAACAGAAGGTGAGATGGTCCCCTCGCATAAAATTATACACATTCTATTTGGTTTGAAATATTCCAGTTCTATTTTGTAGTATGTATTAATGAAGTAATCAATTTCCATTTGAATATGTGCAATCTATGGTTCTGTTTAGTAATGTACATCAATATATGAAGCAAAATACACATTGTGCATATTTTATATTCATTTAACAACACATTTATTTACATTCAAACAACATTTCATTTAATAATGTTATATTAATCAAAACTGAAATACATCAACTTATACACAATTGTGATACAAAAGAATCCAATAAAATATATAAAAAAAACAATAAAGAGTAAAAAAAATCTTCTTTAAGTCACTCGTAACCTTTTCTTCAATTTCTCTATCTTTTTTGAACTTTCTCAAACTCTTTGTCAAATTTAGCTCAAAATTGCTTCAAATTTTCTTTCAAGACTTCACAACTAACACTCAAAATCAGCTTTTGATTGTATTTATGTTCCTTCATATTGTTTTTCAAAAGACAATTTATCATCCCAATGAAATATTTGGGAATCACTTTCTTTCTGTATAAACTAAAACCAATTAAACATGTAAATTTGAATCGAGAAAAAGTGTAACGGGAAGAAAGAACATGAACAACAATGTATCACATAAATCCCTAAAAACTTGCATTTCTATTTTTTTGTTGTTGGATTTGTGTTGGATTTCGACACATGAATCTCCATCAATAACCAATGTGCATATTTTAAAGCATTTCTCTCACTTGAACAATCAACACTTAAGTTGAAGCTTCCAACCATTATCTCTTTCGAATGTAGGAAGAACTAAGATTGATGAGAATAAAGAGATGGAGAAGGCAATTCAAAATGAGAAGGTAAAATCGTTTGAACTTTAACTTTTGATGAGCAACAATGACAACTGAGATTGATGACAACGAAGATGATTTTAAGATACAAGATTTACGTGTTTGAATTTTATGAGACATTTACCAAAGATCTATTTTATTTAGTTTAATTTATTGAAACGAAAACTAATAACACACATAATATCATACCATTTTAAAAATAAATGAAAACTAATAAAAAAAGTCAATGTGAGAGAGCTATATCTAAAAAAAACCAATTTAAATATACTACTAGTAATTAGAGTGTTGCCATATGCCATATGTAGTTGTTGATTTATGTATATGTAAGTTTTGTCTTTTCAAGTTAGCTTTGGGGTCACATCGGTTTGATCCAAGGTTAATCGCCAACAAACCTGTCACAAACCATTAGTGAAAGCAGCTGTTTGTAAGAAAAGAATGTCCATATTCTCTTTCCATCAAAACACGTTATTATTATTAGATGCATACCGAATTGCGATTTGTTTTGTTACTGATATTTGTGAAGTGAAAAGAAAGAGCAAGGGCCTACATAAGTTAAGCAAAAGAAAAGGACATGGCCAACAAGAAATGAAGTGAAACCCAAGGCAGCAGATGAATGCTACATGATGAGACGCGGGCATACGACAAAGCCATCCTAATGAATTAAAATCCATTTATATTTTTGACAGATGAAAACAAAAAGACAGGATGACCATGTTTTGATGTATTAATATATTCAATATAGGAAAATAAATTGAATAAATTTTCTGAATATTTATTGATAAAATGTATATTACAAAGATATATTTTGAAAAGTGTAGTATTATTGTTCATCTCAGACTAATGTCCATTCCGGTAGCACTCTTTCACACCAATACTGTTCATTCAATTTTTCCAAAAATAAATCCAGAAGAAAAATTGTGAAAAATTGAAACGGATTTACACGTCCTTTTGTTAATAATCTTTTTATTTAGGCAAATTTTTAGATATCCATGATAAGTAATAAGGTATCGGTATTTTTAATATAAATTAGGATAAAACTTTAATTTATTTTAAAAGAATAAAATGACGTGGCATTGAATACTAAGTTTTGATTGGTTGAAGGTATCAGTACTCAACTAAATTCAAGGATACCGAAGTATTCACATTTATTTTATCTTTAAAAATAAATAAACTTTTATATTCGTAATATTTTTTAATTGAAAGATTAATTTTGATATTCTATAATATAAACATATATTATTGAAGATGAAAATAAGTTAAAATTACAATATTTTTAAAAGAAAAAAATTTTAAAATTAATTGATTTTTTAAAAATTTTGATATTAAAATAAAATTATAATAAAATAATAAAATATTTAAAATAAAATTTTAAAAATAACTATTCAAACAAAATTTTTATTTTAAACTTCTATGAAAAGTTTCTTTATAAAAAAAAGTTGATTTAATTGCAATTTTGGTCCCCCTATTTTCATTATTTTTAACTTTTTGTCTCCTATTTTAAAATCTAGAATTTTTGTCCCTCGATTTTCATTTTTTTTTAGTTTTGATCCCCCAATTTTAAAATTCATAATTTTTATCCATCTTTTTCATTTTTATTGAGTTTTGGTCTCCTTATTTTTATTTTTTCAAATTTTTGGTCCCCTATTAAATTAGCTTCAAATTGAAAAGGAGATTAAAATCCAAAATAAAACATAAAATAGAGAACTAAAACTCAAACAAAATGAAAATAGAAGAACCAAAATTTCAGATTTTAAAATAGGAGGACTAAAACTAAAATAAAATAAAAATAAAGGGACAAAATTTCCGGATTTTAAAATAGGGGGATCAAAACTAAAAAAAAATGAAAATAAAGAGACTAAAATTATATTTAAATTAAAAAAGTTTTACACAAAATTATACTACATGATAAAATCAATTTTAAAAAAGGACCAAACAAACGAGTTCAATATTTGTTGAGATTTCTTCTTGTTCTTGTTTTCTTAAGAAAATAATTTTGCAAGTATAAAAAATTTAGGTAGAGTATTATACTATTTGTTCTCATATTTGCGGTTTTAAAAAATTATATCTGTGTGGATTTCAATGTTTTTATACTATCAATATCTAAATACTTATATTTACATGCGTTTTATAAAAAAATTAAATCAATCAATTAAAAAATATAAAATTATTTTAAAAACATTAAGATTTTATTGTAGAATTATAAATAAGCAAACACTTTTATTAAAATGTATAAGTAATATACATATATTTTATATAATAATATATATCATGTGGACATGAAAGAAGGGTGAGTAGGATTGAATATTGTGTTTGTTGAAAATATATAACAACATTAGAATAAAGAAGATGTCGATGAAGATCGAACTTAAAAAATTCAAAGCGTTTGAATTCATAATAACCTTTAGATTCAATTTGCTCTCATCAATTACTCTAGATGACGAGTTTAATAAATTTAGAGAACATATAATCAAACTATACGTTATAAAATCAAATAAATTATCTATAATTAGATAGATTTTAAAATAGTGATTCCCGAACTCATTTATCTTTTATGGAATATTATTGCTTGGTTATTTGGTTAAGGGATTGGATTGGTAATCCTCCATTGGATTTATATCTCCGAAAGTTAATTATTTGTCCAACTCTTGTTAGGCTTAACTATTAGTGTTAATTTAGTTTAAGGATGTTCAATGTTTGTCAATTTTCTTGTACTCCTTTTATTTAATTTATTGAATGAGGATGTTTACTTAAAAACAATATAAAGTAAATGAAGATATACAATAATTGTAATGTGAGAGAAATTGATTAGAATAAGTTGTATTTCATGTATATATTTCTACTTCTATTTAATTTCTATTTCTCAGGTATTTCTATTTATAAAAAAGTTCATGGCACTTGATGAAGAGAAATCCTCTTTGTAAATGAATTTTGCACCAGTTAAAGAACAAATATATTATTTCAACGTTCACATTGTTTCAATTTTAATGTGATTCTTCAATTGGTAATAATGCGCATCCATTATTCAAAGGTTGTGAGTTTGAGTCATATATTACCAACAAATTTATTTAATGATAGACAAAAACTTCTAAATAATATTTTGAAAATATCTTATAAATATTAAGATACATATACTCGCACTCGTACCTATTTCTTTAACAGATAATTATCTACCCTGACGTTTGTATCCATTGAATATAGGTCAAATTGTCGTCCCTAAAATCAACCAATATGGTTGAAAATAGATCTATTTTGATATATCCTTTTAATGACTCCAAGAGGGCTTGAATTTTTTATTCTGGTGTCACTCGTTCCATGACATTTGATTCTCAAGAAATTCAGTATATTATTATTGCATATGGTTCTTGTATTCAGGTTGATAGATTGATGGTTATGGAGACATGGATCTTCAATATTTTAAATTGAAAGATGTGTGTTTTATGTTCCCAATTTATCGAACAACATTGTCTCTATTCGTAAGCTTACAGATGATTATTATTATGCAATTATATTGGAGTTGTTTAGGAACATGGATAACTATACTACCTCTTTGATGCACGAACCAATCAAAAGGTGTTAGTCTTATGCACTTCAAACTCAGTTAAAGTCCTCTTTTGTTTCCAAATTATGGCTTTAACAGAAACATCTAGCCCATCCTCCTTTTTCATTAATAAAGTGTATATTTTCATTCCTATTTTTAAAATAATATGTTGAGTCTTTTAAATGTGGTATTTGTTAGTTCTATTAACATAACCAAACTACTCTTTCTTCAAACCTTATTAAAAGTCGTGAACTATTTAATTTTTATTCTTTCTTATGTTTGGGAACCAACCCATATTTCTTAACATTTTCGGTGCATGGTTTGTTTCTTTTATTGATAATTCTTTTCGAGTAATTTGAATTTTCTTGATGAATAATAAATCAGAACAACCACGATTGTTTATTCAATTTTATAGTATGATACAACGAAAATTTAGGAAAAGTATGATACAATAAAATTTCCTTCTCTTTAGCAGATAACATGCTTTCATCTTCCATTTCAATATCTGAGTGTGCATTGTTGTTTTGAATCTTTGCTTGTTCCATCTCTTGAATTTTATCCTCCAACGCTTCTTCCAATTCTTGCACCTCAGCCATCAAAATTTTCTTTGATTCCTCCAACTGTTTTATTTGTTGCATAAAGATCCTATTTCTTTCTTCACTTAGCTGGAAAGATTTTTCCAGAGTACTGAGTTTTGATGGTAATGATGAAAGGTTTTCTATATCAAGTTTTTGTTGTTCTATGGTTTCATCCAGCTCCTGGAGAACAGAAACAAGCTCCACATTTGTTTCTTGGCTCTTTTTTAGTTGCAAAGACAAGTTGGCATTGGACTCTTTCTGAAACTTTAATTCATCTTTTAGAGCATTTTCAATTTCTGGAATGCATTCAATTTGGGATATTGAATCTTCCAAAGTTTCTTTACTCACTATTGGATCTCCTGATAACAATGTTAACTGCTCAACTTCTTTTTTCAAACTATCACGTTCCACATATGCTGTTGAAAGGTCCGTTTCCAGGCCTGCCATCTTTTTAGATTGATATGAGAATTCTGTTTTCAACATCTCCAAGTCCCCTAACAGCTTTCTGGCGTTCATTTCCCACATCTTTGCTTCTGCCTTTAGCTCTTCATTCGTGTCTTCTGCAACTTCAGGACTGTTGTTAGAACCATGGGTCGTCTTACAAGATGATGCACCAATGTCTTGCATATTTTGGGAACTAAATGATGAACGATTCGACTTTGAAGAGTTATTAACTAGATAATCGTAATGGGAAACACTTTTCTGGTCACTGATGCATGGGGAGAAATTTCCCCTTCCTGTGGAATCCTCAGCTAGGTTATAGCTGTAATTTGATACAGAACCAGAAAGAATTGTTGCCTGCAGCCAAGGTACACAGTGCAGTCTCATTGTTATAACATCAATTAGTAACCAAAGAGAAAATTAAAATATAAATGCAAATAATGGACACGATATTTATTTAAGTAACATTTTATGATATATCAAATGTCTTGTGAAAAATGAAGCTAAAAAAACCAGTTCAATTCTAATCATTTTAAATTAGATCAAATCCACTAGGATAGAACCACTGAATGATCAAGTAAAAGCAATGATTGAAGTTTCAGTTAGTTATAGGCACAGAGAATTATTATTTACCAACATGTATGCATGGACAGAAATTTAGAACAATATGTGCAAATAGAACACTGATGATAGAGAAAATGTTCCAATTTTACCATAGTCTCAATTTCTCCTGGCGATAAGCTAAAGTCCATGTCATCAACGGGAGAAGATGTAACACTCTGTACATATGAAGAATCAGATCCATTTGATTTGGTAGTCACTTCATGATTATTTCCATTCAGAGCCTTCAAATGAGAATTTTCTTTGCTTGATTCTTGATCCCTGAAAATTTGTAGGAGATCAATATTTAATATATAGAAGTACTATTAGACACTTATGAATTCAATAATATTAAACGACTACCCTTCAATACAAACCTGGGTTTTCTTGGTGTAAGGCACTGCATTGTTACCTGTAAAATGCATAACCACAGAACTTCAAACTCTAAGTTCAATAACATTTTGTAAAATGTCATTACCAAAATACATGTATTTATCTATCTATCTGAGAGAACCTTATTAAGTAAAATGGAAATGTCACATTAACATAATTCAATTAAGTAAGTAAATATGGGAAGAAGATCACTCTATGTTTTTAAGCATCCAAAATTTTAATTTTCAATTCAATTTTAGCCAGCAATATATTCCAGATTTCCAGTGTTCAATTTTCCCTCAAATTAACAGAAAACAACTTGGAATCAAATCCAAAATGACACACATAGGAATCACAAGAGATATGCCTTTTTACTTTTTGCAGTCAAGTAAGAGTAACATGTAGTTTGACTCACATTCAAAACTGTCGCATGGTTGCACTTATTTAGAGGGATTGAAAGTGGAACAGCAGCATCTGAACTCGCATAGCTGGTCATAGTAATTCTAGCCTCTCCCAGAATTCCAGATCTTAATGATCCCTGTTAAAAGGTGCTTCAAAATTTTTTATTAATGATCCAAACAAAATAATTTCAAAGTTCAAACTGATAAAACAACTAGTAATAGCACTATAGCAGTACCATTGCAACAATAAGCTTGAAGAGACAATCATCAGTTTTCTTGGACGACTTATCTCTAGAAACCCATATAGATTTCGATAAAGTATCATACCACTGACAACATCCATTAAGCACTTCCACTTTTCTTGTCTTTGCAAGTGTTTTACCATTTTCCACAGATACAACAGAAACAAACAAATTGTCCCACCCTTCTGGTACCTGCTAATATTAGAATTCAATTAGCATTGTTATTTGAGTTTATGTGACACTATTTGGAAAGCCTTATGGAAAGAGTTTATGATATGTCTCTAAGCTATTCCCACCTTAGTTTTATAAATTCTCCACAATAGCTTATGAAAACAACTTATATAACTTGTATGAAAATAGCTTGAATTCATCTTTTATTATAAAAATAGCTTATATAAAAGTACTTACATAAGAAGTTGTTATGTTATAAGTACTTAATTAATTAAGTTGTTTATCTAAACATGGAGATAATCTTAGAAGCTATATCTATAATGTACAATACCTTATATTATTTAATATTTTTGTATTTAACTTATGTCATTTATGATTTAGTTCTTTTCTATGTTATTTAGTTTAAGGACCTCTCTCTGTTGCACAAATAATGTGTCTGTGTCGGTGTCAATGTTCAAAATCAATACCGGTTTGATTTATTATTATTTTTTTCAAATTATTACTGACGTCGATGTAACGGTGGCTGTATTGTACTTCCGGCTTCCTTGCTTCATAGCTTACGACAGAAATAGCATGAAGCATTTTTCTGCATTCCATCAAACAAAAACCTCAATGCTAATGCAGCTAGCTATTCATAACAAAACACCATGATTTTAACCTTCAATTTCATTAAAATTCAATTCAAAACAAGTTACAACTCAATGTAAACCACAATTCTCTCCAATTTCTAAATTATCATTGCGTTTCACATATCATAACTCATAACAGTCTCTGTTATTTCCAAATTAGCATCTAAGATATTCAATTTCATAAAAACAAAATGTTCATCACGATAAATAATACTAATTAAGCAAAGTAGAAATTAGAAACTAAACTAAACCGAAACGACGAAGAACAAGACGAAATCAAGATCGGAAAAAGTAAAAGAATCAACCTGAAGCGCCTTTAGATTTGAAATCCTGAACTCAATTTTATCACCTAATTTCCCATTTCTATGCTTATGAAGCTTAAACATTTTCTTTCTTTCTAGAAACTTCTTCTTCACAATTCACACTTCACAATCACGATCCTATGAATATGCTTCGCGCTGGTTCTTTCTCAATCACGTTCACGATTTTAATCACGTTCATTGTAACAAGCCTGTTATTTTATTGTTACTTCAAACCATAGCGGGAAACAAAAATTCTTTTTATTTACATTTACTTTACTACAAAATTTAATTTTTCGTGAGGGGATAATATACATGCGTAACCAAATAACAATGGAGTGTTTATCTTTAACTCATTTAATTATTTTTAAATGGGAAATTCATATGTGCTGATGTGTCAATTGGTGGTTGGTTAAGAATATGAAAGTTGTTACTTTTAGGATGGGAGCGGTTGTAGGTTATTACTGACTGCAACCACCAACGCAAAAATAACAGGCTGGTTTGTTTCTAAATGATTGTGGTGGTGAAATAGTTTTATATAAAGTTTTAAGTTAGAACAAGAATGTGCGTATACAAAAATGGGATATTCTAAGTTATAATGAGAAAATTTTACCACTTAGCTTTATACTCATATCTCTACAATTTATTAAAAATGCCAATTTCATCTTTACATGTTTTTAATCAATTTACCACTTCATTTATTTGACATTTATGAAAATTGCACCCTCCCTTCACATTCGTATAGAAAGACTTTGAAAATGACTTCTAATATAATTTTTTTAAGTGTAATTCATTATGTCATATTTAATTTAGATGAGATTTGATTTAGTTTTAAATCTAGATTTGATTTAGTTCTAAAATAGATATTTTGGACTTTTATAGTTTTGGGTTTTTGGCTTGAGGTGCAAGCAAACCTAATTCTATAAATAAGGAGTATCCCGCTTGTAATCAAATCATTCCAACGCATGGTAATTCACGGTTTGCAGTTGCAAGTGAATAAAAAGAAAAAATCTCACAGTTTGTAGGTAGCAAAACTTTCTCTCCAAATTCTCTTATAACCCTAATTCTTTTTGTACAAAAAGAATCCGAACAAGTCTTTGTGGCCTTCAGCTGGGACTGTGATGTGTCGGTGGAGGAAATGGTGAGATGTCTACAAGGTACTCCAACGCTCAAGTCAGTTTCAAAATGAGGTAACTAAAGCGTAAGCAAAAAGGGATTAGAATATGAATACCTGACCCTCCAAAGATGGGGTTTTTTATAAGGGCACTTTCCCGTAAGAAGCGGACGCGTAGCCTTTGACTAAGCCTAACTGTTTCCACAAATCTGGTGGGCAGTTGGCCGCGTGGAAAACGATATGGCGCGTGAGGGGGAAGTCCTCAACGACTATATGCCAACGGCTCTATTTCATAATAGTCATATCCCCGCTGATTCCTTAATTGGCTTTTCCCAGTCGAAGTCTGGATTGAGCCTCAATTTGGAGTAGGACATATGCTTGGCCAGTCCATAACACTTTTCTACTTCATATTTCTTATTTTCTTTGTTAATTGTTCCACAAGAACATTTCTTGTTCATAAGAAAGGGTCGAAATTCTCATAGGTTTTGAGTTAATCCCAACATCTGGTATCTAGAGATCCGATTTGAACGATCTGTGGGAAGCAAAAGTGATGGCGATGAATCATCTGAATGACCACTTTCCAACAAGCCTTCCAATTCTCAAGAAAGATAATTTTGAGAATTGGTACAAACAAATTAAAATTCTTTTATGTTATCAAGATTTATGGGATCTTGTGAAGGAAGGAGTAATAACGCTTGCTACACAACGGATCAAGAAAAATTTATGCACAAAGAATTGAAGAAGAAAGATTATAAAGCTCTCTTTATAATCTATCAATGTGTTGATCCAGATAACTTTGAAAAGATTAGTGATGTTGAATCTGCAAAAGAAGTATGGGAGATTCTTGAAAAGTCTTTTGGAGGTGCAGAGAAGGTGAAAGAAGTGAGGTTACAAACTCACAAAAGGGCTTATGAATTGCTTCAGATGGAAGATAGTGAAAGCATTACAAATTTCTTCACAAGTTACAAAACTTGTTAATCAAATCAAAGTATGTGGAGAAGTGCTGACGACGAAAGCAATTGTCTCAAAGATTTTGAGATTGTTGGCTCCAAAGTTCGACCACATGATAGTAGCCATAGAAGAGTCGAAAGATTTGTCGAATGTGACTAAAGAAGAGCTTCAAGGGATACTTGAATCTCATGAACAAAGAATGGCTGAAAGAGCAGCAGACAAGTCGAAGAATGATGTGGCTCTGCAGGCTCAATTAGTGAGAGATAAGAAAGGCAAAGGAAAGGTGTTCGACAATAAAGGCATTGGTGGCTACAACAATTCAACTGGTTGAAATCAGCAGGAAGGAGGCTGGTCGAATCAAAGAAAACCTTGGAATCAAGGCAACCAAAGAGGTGGTGTTGTTGGTAGAGGTAGAGGTGGTTGTCCAGACAAGATTCATATGCAGTGTTTCAACTGTTAGAAGTATGATCACTATTTTAGTGATTGTCCAGTGTCGTACCTCGAAAAATACAATCATAAAACAACAACAAAGTCGCCACCTAATTCTATTTATTCTACGAGAGAAAAGGGAGATATAGATACAACCTAAATAAAGGATAAGAAATGGTCAACGAAACCACTAATCTAAGTTCGGGAGTCAGTTACGCAAAGGGAAGGTATTAAACATCCCTTGTAACGCCCCGATTCGATATTTCCCAATTTTTGTTGAGTCTTTTATTTTATTTGAGTGATAATTATCTTATGTGTGGAATTAACATGATAATATGAAATGTTAATGTGGTATGTTGTTATGATATGTGATTTTACCGTTTTGTGAATTTTCGGGTAAAATTAGATTGGAGGTATTATAGACTTTTGCTATTTAAGGATAAGTTAGAATTTGTGTAGAATTATATTTTGTGAGAAAATGATATTTAGTGGAATAGAGAAGAAAATGAGTTAAGTGTAGAAATAGTTAGTAAGAGAGAAAGAATAGAAAGAAAAGTTATAAGTGTGAGAAATAGAAAGAAAAGAGAGATAGAAAGAAAAAGAGGAGAAAGAAAAGGAAGAGAAGAGAAAATAAGGAAAAGTTGGAAATTCACTAAGATTGCTCCTAGGAATCAGAATAATCGGGTAAGGGTGATAAAAATTGTTATCTTAATCTTGTATATGATTATGTATGAATGTGAATGATTTGGTTTTGATTTTGATGAAGTTTAGAGAAGATGAATAGTTAGGGTTTTGATGAAATTGTGAGAAATTGGTAGATTAATCGGTTAGAAGTTGTTATAATCGAAGTATGAGGTTAGACATATGTTTAATGAAGTTTTGGTTGAGTTTACAGTGGAATGAGTTAACTGTACGCAGCTGAGAAATTCTGGAATTCGCTGTTGTCGCTCAGCAAGCTGTCCTCACTCAGCGAGAGTTCTAGGGATTATCTCGCTCAGCGAGAAAAGGGGCGTTCAGTGAGCCTGTAGGTTTTTGGGAGGTTTTGTGTTTTAATTCGTAACTTTAGTTTCGGTTATCCGTTTTAGGCGTTCTTTATATCGATTCGAAGCTAGAAACATGTAGAAACTAATGATGCTAAGAAATGTAATTTTTAGTCGACTTTCACCCGAATTTTCCGATAAAACGTAAATAAGTTAATTATGGAAATGTGAGTTTGATGTGATGTTGGGCCGTTTGGCAAATGAATACTGTAGACACCCCAAATTTGCCCTCTGGTTTTCTGGCTTTTCATTTTGCATTCATACGCATTTTGCATACCATTTGCATAAGTTCCTGAGACATGGGATCAAGATCACATTTTCTGAAGAATTTGGATTTCACGTCATTGTTTGCAGATTATCAAAGGAATTCAAGGTTTCGGCTATGCAGTTATCGGTGGCATCATCCTCATATTGCTTTTGTCACTGAATTAGGGTTTATTTCCCTGGTTAATGGTATTCATGGATTTCACGTCTGCAATGGTTGTTTACCGGTCCATTTGGCTCGTCACCATGGATTATCTTCTTCATCATGTCGTAGGGCTACTCATCTTTTCTCAGCATTTTAGAGGTTTCTTCAAGTGCAAGTGGTTTGTGTCTGTAGGCTATTCCTCAGTCAGTGTGTGCCTAAAGTCAAGTTGTGATGTGTAAGATTCATCAGATTTACCAAGTTGTGATTCATAAGGAGCTTTGGGTCATATTGTTTGTTGGACAGTTCATTAGTGGCTCGTCTACGGACTTATTTTCCTAGTGTTGAATTCAGATACATTAAACGTGATCCGGGAATTATCTTGTCCGAGGAGGATTAATTCAAAAAAATTGTGTTGTGGTTACAGGTTGTTCAGTTACTCAGAAATTTCATTAGAAAAAAGTTTCGAGAGTGTGTCAGTGGCTTTTGATGTTGATTCATGTTCATATCCCCATCTTTTATTTCTATCAATCTATACCGATTTTCCATAATCATTTCCTTATCCATAAATTCTTCATATTCACTTTTTCTTGTCATTTTCTAAGCCAATCTTCATCTTTTATTTCTAATGTCCATAAACTATTAAACCAAAATAAGCCACCCAAAATTCCTTTTCAATAACCCAAATTCACTCATCCATCTTTGTCATAACCGTTTTCCATTACCCGTTACGCTTAATTACCATTTACAATAATCATATTCATATGCCAATTTTTCATATCTATTCATTTCCATCATTTCCTATCCATTCACCCGTTTTTTTTTTACTTAAAACCATAATCATTTTCTAAACTTTATCCGTTTGTTCACATCATCCATATAAAAAACACGTTCCATTTCATTAATCAGTTCGTTATTCAAATTTATTCTTTGTTCATATGACCATATTTTTCTTAGAGCCATTGTTCATTTTTATTCATTAAACACTTTATGTTAATTGCATCCATTATTAAAGCCCATATCATTTTTTGGTGAGCCCATTATCCAAGGAAAAATGTTTGACCTAGGTATAAGTAACAAAGTTTTGATCCCAAGACAACAAGGAAAAAAGAAACCGCCGCTTTTTCTCAATCCCAAATCTCTCTCTCTTTTTCTAAGAAAACTTAGTCTGCAATTTCCTTTTGATACTAACTCACATCTTATTTCCAACCTTCATCAATATCACTTGCATACTAGCCACTTTCCTTTTTTTCATTCATTTTTTACAAAATTCCCAGCATAAAACTTGCACACATCAACATTTTCTCAACACTCAAAAACAATCTCACCTCAATAGCAAAAACCTCATCAATAACACATCTTTCCTCACCTTATACAACATTAAAAAAAAAAAACAAGAAAACTGTTAAAACACAACACTGATTTCTCAGCAACTTTTCTCCCTGCAAAACCCTCATTAACCTTCACCTAAACTTCACCTCTTCCACAGCTCAATTCGTTATCCTTCGACCGTCAAACCACCTTTAATCTCATGCTTTCCTAAAACGACCTGAATCATTAACCATTCACGCACAAACACAATTTCATCGCCATCATCATCACAGCAATCTCACCTCATCACAAATCCACCATAACAAAACAAACCGAACCTCCCCTGTTTCAACCCGCAGCAAACCCATTCAATCACCGAGTAAACCTTTTCTTCGTCAATACACCACTTCAAATCAATAAACAATCGTTTCTTCTCATCACAACCACACCTAAACCGCAACAACAACAACCTTCCATGAACCTCCTTCATCACTTCATTAACAACAACTCAACTCCAAAAAACAATAACCAATCAGTTCATTAATCTCCCAACAACCAACAGACAGAAAAAGAAGAAGAAGATCAAAATCGATCTGAATCTGGGGAAATGAGAAGAACAAACCGCGAGCGGTGAATGTTGGGGCCGTGCGAAATCCCTAAGCAGAGGTGAAGAAGGTAAAATCGATGAAGAGCTAAGTACGTTCGCCGGTGTGGAGCGGTTTGCCGACAAGAGCGAGTTGAGCCTTTGATGTTGTTGTGAGCCATCGACGGAAGCCTGAGAGAGTTCATCGGAGAACTTACGGCGGACGTTGTTCTTCCGGAGACTTCGTGGCCTTCATCTTATTTGTGAGAGGCGGTGAAAAGAAGTTGATGGAGAAAAAGCAAACAGAATCACGAACGGAGAGGGTGAATCAAGATCTCCGTGAATGAGAGAGGTCCGCGGCAGAGGGAGCCTTCGCTGGCATGATTTGTTTTCTTTTCTTTTTCTTTTTTCCGTTCTTTTGAAGAGAAGCAGAAGGACAGGGCATGGGATCCGATTGTGGGGAACCCTTTTCTATTTTCTCTTTTTGATATTTATTTTATTTTTGTGGATTAATTTTATGGAACTTTGTTTTAGTGTAGACCATAGCATTGGATTGGGCTTATAGCCATTGGACCATCATTTTGGGATTTCTGCTGCCAGCACCATAAATCCAGCGCCATCTTCCCCCTTCTCTTTTGTTTATTCTTTCTTTTAACTCTATCTAACTTCTTTTTTATTTTATTTTTGTTTAAGTTTAATTAATAAATTCTAGAGTTATATTTTTATTATTATAATTATATATTAATATTAGCATTTATGTAGACAATAATCTTGACGGATTTATTTGTTCATGAGTTTTAGATTTAGATTTACGTATAATTGCCTAGATGATTTCCGTTTAGATTTTAATCATAAAACTTGTTTAATATTTTTTTTAGAATACATGGTTTAAGGTTATGATAAGAGATAATTTTAGAATTTTATTATAGTTTTATTTAGTTAATTGTTTTTACTGCTTTCAATTTAGTTTTGACTTTAGTTTTAATCTAATTTGTTTGTATTTGATTTTGGGTTTAGTTTTGTGTTTATTGCCTTGTAGGTCGCTTGCTTGATTTTAATGATGGAGGATGTTGCTAAATGAGGGCCTTAGGACTAATTGTGTTCATAATCTTGATTGGACTGTTGAGATCTCTGGATACAATTTCGCTTAGACCTTGACCTTGCGAGGACCGATTCATGGTTCCTGGTTTGGGTGATTGTGCTTGATTTATGAATCTGTTATGGGCTTGATTTTATTTTCTGAGTTTCTCTTGTGCGCGTATTGAAGAGGCAACGGACCTTCTCCATTAGGTACCGCTATGGCCCGATTTTAATTACTGCATGCTGTTGCATCTGGAAGTCCTACTGGTGTAGGCTCTGTTTGTGCATTCCTTATCTTCATTCTTATTCATCTCCATATCGCATTCTCATCTTATTTCTCCTTATCTTATTCCTATTTCATCCAACTCATCCTATTTTTTATGCATCTTTTCTTATTCATCTTTCTTCCTCCTCATCTTTTATTCTTGTTTTGCTTGAGGTGTGCCTAGGCCACCATGGAGCTTCTCCTTTCATCTTTCTCTTCTTATTTCTTCTCCTCCTTTAGGATAGTAGACCACACTAACCTAGGACCATCCGAGCATGTGAATATTTTGATTAGTCTCCCCTCTTAGTTTTACCTTTGTGTCTCTTTTGAGTCTTCCCTTCTCACCCCAAAATCAGGGACTAAACCCTAAAGGCTTTAAGGCTTTGTGATTAAGCTTATGCCTGCATCCTTCTATTAGGATGGAGTGTATAACTTTAATCCTAAGTGTTAAACCCTTAATGTGTTTAAATCTCTTAATCAATTCACTTAATAATCATCAAGACATCACACTTGTAACTTGGGCCTTGCATTAAGGTTCTAATTCTTCCTTAACTGGTTAAGAAGGACTAACCCTAGTGTTAATGGACAAGTCCCCCTCAAGTTGTCTTACAAACCATAAAACTCACTTCTTCATCTTATCATTAAATAAAATCCATCTAATAAAGGCTTTGTTTTGTCATGAGATTAATCCCTAATCATGGATTAAGTTGAGGAGTCTTCCTCAGCTTAAACATTCTCATCTATCATCCTTCTATTAGGATGGTGTAATGAGTCTGTTTAATCCCTGATTATGGCTTAAACTCATTACTTAACACTAAACAAAAAAACCAAAAACATCTAAATAATCACAAGTAGGTTAATGATCTTAACCCTACATCAAAGGTGATTAAGTGTGAGAAGCTGACTTCACACTTAAGGTATTCTCATTACCCCTAATCAGAGGGAAGATGTGATGAGTTTACTAACCCATTGGTTTAGGCTTAAGCTCATTAACTTATGACAAACTTCAAAAGCAATAAAAGACTGAAAACTCAAAAACAAACAATAATCGTCTCCTCCGGGATTCTTTTCTCATCTCATTCACTCATAAACGAGAATTTATGCAAGACAGTTTTCACCTGAGCCAGACAGATCATACACTTGAGCATAGACAAGTAAGCAGTTCACAAGTCAATTCATCTTTCAGTCTCTTTGGGTCGAACTACGGTGTTCTGACTTCCTCATTGCACGAGAGGATACGTAGGCATAACTTAACGGTTATCGAACAAAAGTCTCTGTATATTCCCCCTCTTTCCAACTTTATTCTTTTAAGCCTCATGATCTTGAGCATTTCACTTTTATTCTCACACTGACACTTCTCTTATACACTTCACTTCTTTTACACTGACACCTGTACATCTCCTTTTCCAGCTATTTTACACACAAATTGCACTGACATTACCCCTTTAAAACACAAATCTTTAAAGCGTGGATCCCGTCGAGTACGACGGACAATCTGGGTGCTAATACCTTCCCAGGTTGTAACCAACCCCCTTTCTCAGTCTCTCTGGTTCGCAACCGTCTTATCCATCTCTTTCTAGGTCTATGCAGCATTGCCTTTCCTCCGGGATAAAAATGCCCAGCTGGCGACTCTATTCATTCTCCAATGAGTTCACGGCTGTGTGTTCTCATTGTTCCTTTCGCCGACCGTTCGCGCTTGTACCGGGATGCAAATCTTTGGGAGCGACAAATACATTGTTTGAATTGAATGTCAATGTATGCTAATTGAATGAGTTGAGTGTATAACTATGTTGTGAGTAATGTATGCATTTTCAAGAATGTTGTGTGTCATTTTTCATGTGAAGCATAATGTATGCATTCTTGTATTGTGGGATTCTTTGTGAATCCGTTGTAGCATTATGTGTTCATGTGGAGTGTGAGCGATGACTACAACACGATTGTGTGCCCATGTGGGGTATGAGCGATCGGATTGTGTGCCTGTGTGGGGTGTGAGCAATCCATAAGCATTGTGTGCCCATGTGGGGTGTGGGCAGTGGGTGATTTATTCACATTGATTGTGTGCCCGTGTGGGGTGTGAGCAATCAGATTGTGTGCCCTTGTGGGGTGTGAGCAATCCATAAACATTGTGTGCCCATGTGGGGTGTGAGCAATGGGTGAACATGGTATGCCCGATGAGGAGTTACGTAGGTAACGAGTGATGGTTCCAATTAGTTCCTGAGTGAACTTGAAGATGATTGAGTCGGTACCGCATTTGCATTTGCATCTGCATAGAGTCGTGTGTCGGTCTCTATGATTTGCATTTATCATCTAAATTGTGGAATGATGAAATAAACATGAATATATATGTTTATATGGAGATGAAAGTATGTATTGATGAAAACATGCTTGTTATATATATATATATATATATATATATATATATATATATATATATATATATATATATATATATATATATATATATATATATATATAGATGTGTGGATATGTATATATATGTGTATTTATATATTGCGGTGTATATGTGGGAATTGTGTATAATGATTGTGCTAGTGTGAATATATATATATATATATATATATATATATATATATATATATATATACATTGTGACGTATATAGGTGATGAGAAGTATTTTATGGTGAGAACATGATGTATGTGTATTTTATATGTTGAGATATATAATTATATACAATGTTATTATGATAATGTTTCTCACCCTTCTGCTGTTTTATGATGCTCTATGAGGCATTGCAGAGTAGGTTGCTGGAGGTCTTTTTGTGAAGCTTGCCTTCATTCTTTTGGTCGGTCGGCTCTGATATGTAGCACCGGGTAGCTAGGGTCGGCTTGATGCCTTTTGTTATACATTTTGTATATGTATTTTGGTGATGAATGTCTTATGTAAACATGAAATATTTTAGTGGATCAAACTTGTTGATATATTTATGATAAGTATATAAGATTGAAATTGTTATGTTGTTTCCGTTGTTATTTGAACCAATTGAATACGGGTGTAAGGATGAAATCCTTCTGTTGCAAGTTATCCCGTTTGTTGCATATCTTTGTATGAGCAGGTGTTGTGTGTTTTAATTTCAAGTATAATGTGGCATGCTCCTTTTATACCATGTTTCAAATATACTCTGATGAAATATTTATTATGTGCCTAAATGATTTAATTGATTATTTGGGGGAATAGAAAGGGGGTGTTACATTAAGTGGTATCAGAGCCAGTGTTCGAGTCAGTTGTGTATGTCTTGTTGTTGTAATGGTTGAACTGTTGTTTACCATTGTTTTTTTTTTGGAAATGATCAGAATATGGCTGGTAGAAATGACAATCCGATGGCTGCTGCTTTTGAAGCAGTGGCTAGGGCGGTGCAGGGAGCGCCGAATGTGAATGCTAATGATGAGTTCAGGAAAAATCAACCGTCGGTCTTCAAAAGAAGATTTGATCCCGATGGTGCTCAGAATTGGTTGAAAGAGATTGAAAGAATCTTTAGAGTCATGGACTGTGCTGAAGAGAGTAAGGTGAGGCTTGATTCTCACATGCTGAAGGAAGAAGCTGATGATTGGTAGGTCGGCAGAAGTCAAGCTCTTGAGGAGGATGGTGAAGAGATAACTTGGGAAGTTTTTCGTACTGAGTTCTTGGGGAAGTACTACCCTGAGAGTGTGAAGGGAAAGAAGGAGATGGAATTCCTTGAGCTGAAACAAGGTAGTATGTCCGTGGTTGACTATACTGCTAAGTTTGTGGAGTTGGTTTAGTTTCATCCTCATTATGCTGCTGCTACCGCTGAGTTTTCAAAGTGTATTAAGTATGAGAATGGTTTGCGTCCTGAGATTAAGCAATTTGTGGGATATCAAAGAATTAGAAGGTTTTCAGATTTGACGAAATTTTGTAGAATTTTTGAGGAAGATAGCAAAGCTCGTTCTACACATTACAAGAGTTTGAATGAGAGGAAAGGGAAGCAACAAGCTAGAAGTGGACCTTATGTGACACCCGCTGATAAGGGTAAGCATAGGAGAAACTTTGATAAGAGATCTGGTGGAGGGCGTTCTGGTCCCGTTAAGTGTTACAAGTGTGGCGATTTGGGCCATAAGTCTTTTGAATGTGGGAAGAACACGGTGAAATGTTCAAACTGTGGAGGCCTTGGACATGCTACTACCGAGTGTCAAAGGAATGTGGTGAAGTGCTTCAATTATGGAGAAGTTGGTCACATTAGTACTAAGTGTACTAAGTCGAAGCAAGCTCAGGTGGGTGGAAAGGTGTTTGCATTAGCAGGGAAGGACACTACTAGTGCAGACCTTTTGATTAAAGGTAGATGCTTTATTAATAGTACGCCTTTAGTTACTAATATTGATATGGGAGCGACTCATTCATTCATTTCTCTTGAGTGCGCTAAGCGTTTGAATTTGTTTTTGACTTCTTGGAGTGGTGAGATGGTTATTGAGACTCCATCTTCAGGGTCGGTAACTACTTCTTTGGTGTGTGTAAGTTGTTCTTTGACCATGTATGGTATAGATTTTGTTATGGATTTAGTTTATTTGCCGTTGGAGGGTTTGCATGTAATCTTGGGTATGAACTGGTTGCAATTTAATCGAGTTCATATAGATTGCTATCATAAGTTAGTAAGGTTTCCTTCTTTGGATGATGGTGAAGATGAGAGTTTCCTATCCACGAAAGAGTTGAAGAAACTTTTAGTGGACGAAGCTCAATTGTTTGGTTTATTTGCATCGTTGTTGGTGGAGAGAGAAGTGGAGCTCAGTAGGTTTCCAGTGGTGTGTGATTTTCCAGAAGTGTTTCCGGACAATATTAAGGATGTACCGCCGGAAAGAGAAGTTGAGTTTTCTATTGATCTAGTTTCGGGTACTAGACCGATTTCGATGGCACCGTATCGTATGTCAGCTTCAGAGTTAGTAGAATTGAAGAAGCAATTGAATGACTTATTGTATAAGAGATTTGTTAGGCCGAGTGTTTCTCCTTGGGGTGCGCCGGTATTGTTGGTAAAGAAGAAGGATGGAAGTATGCGGTTATGTATTGATTATCGATAGTTGAACAAGGTGACAATTAAGAACAAGTATCCACTTCCGAGGATCGATTATTTGATGGACCAATTGGTTGATGCGTGTGTTTTTCGTTAGATTGATTTGAGATCAGGATATCACCAGATTCGTGTGAAAGAAGAGGATATTCAAAAGACGAATTTTAGAACACGGTATGGTCATTACGAGTATTCTGTGATGCCATTCGGAGTTTCTAATGTGCCAGGTGTGTTTATGGAATACATGAATCGTATTTTTCATGATCAGTTGGATCGTTTTGTGGTTGTGTTCATCGACGACATTTTGATTTATTCTAAGTCTCAAGGGGAACATGAAGAGCATTTAAGAATTGTGTTACAGATTTTGAAAGAGAAGCAATTGTATGCTAAGTTGTCAAAGTGCGAGTTTTGGTTGTCAAAGGTAAGTTTTCTTGGGCATGTTATTTCCGATGGTAGTATTAGTGTGGATCCATCCAAGATTGATGCGGTAATGCAATGGGAAGTTCCTAGATCGGTTACGGAGATTCAAAGCTTTTTAGGCTTGGCGGGTTATTATCGAAGGTTTATTGAAGGATTTTCAAAGTTGGCACTTCCGTTAACGCAATTGACTTGTAAGGGAAAGGCTTTCATTTGGGATATTCATTGTGAAGAAAGTTTCATGGAACTTAAGAGAAGATTAACAACGGCTCCGATCTTGATTTTGCAGAATCCGACGGAACCATTTGTGGTGTTTTGTGATGCTTCATTGTTTGGGTTAGGTGGTTTTTGATGCAAGATGGAAAAGTTGTGGCTTATGCTTCAAGACAATTGAGGGTGCATGAAAAGAATTATCCTGCGCATGATTTAGAATTAGCGTCTGTGGTATTTGTTTTGAAAATTTGGAGACATTATTTTTATAGTGCAAGGTTTGATGTTTTTAGTGATCACAAGAGGTTGAAGTATTTATTCGATCAAAAGGAATTGAACATGAGACAAAGAAGGTGGTTAGAACTTTTGAAGGATTATGATTTTGGTTTGAATTACCATCCGGGTAAGGAGAATGTGGTGGCCGATGCCTTAAGTCGTAAGTTGTTACATATGTCCGCATTGATGGTGAGAGAATGAGAACTTTTGGAGGATTTTAGAGACTTGAGTTTGGTTTGCGAGATGACGCCGATAAGTGTGAGACTTGGTATGCTACATGTTACGAATGATTTTCTTGCAACCGTTTGTGAAAAGCAAAAGTTGGATTTGAAATTTGTCGATTTGATGATGAATGAGAATAAGGATTTCAAGGTTGATAATTTGGGAGTTTTGAGATTCCATGGTCGTATTTGTATTCCCGATGAAGTGGAGTAGAAAAAAATGATATTGGAAGAGGGACACCGAAGTAACTTAAGTATTCATCCGGGAGCGAATAAGATGTACCAAGATTTGAAGAAGATTTTTTGGTGGTCCGGATTGAAGAGAGATGTAGCTCATTTTGTGTATGCGTGTTTGACTTGTTAGAAGTCTAAGGTGGAACATCAGAAGCCTAGTGGTTTGATGCAACCGTTAGATATTCCGGAATGGAAATGGGATAGTATATCGATGGATTTTGTTACGAGATTGCTGAATACACAAAGAGGTCATAATGCTATTTGGGTGATTGTGGATAGGCTTACTAAATCTACTCAGTTTATTCCGAGTGATATTAGTTATTCTTTGGAGAAGCTAGCCGAGATTTATGTTTCTGTGATTGTGAAGTTGCATGGTGTTCCTAAGAGTATTGTATCAGATAGAGATCATAGATTTACATCGAGGTTTTAGGAAAGTTTGCAAAAGGCTTTGGGTTCTAAGCTGATATTGAGTTCGGCTTACCATCCGCAAACAGACGGTCAAACCGAGAGGACAATTCAATCGTTAGAGGATTTGTTGCGTGCTTGCATGCTAGAATAAGGTGGTGTTTGGGATAATTATTTAGCGTTGATTGAGTTCACCTATAATAACAGTTTTCATTCGAGTATTGGTATGGCACCATTTGAGGCTTTACATGGTCGGAGATGTCGAACACCTTTGTGTTGGCATAAAACCGGAGAGAGAACGGTAGTTGGACCGGAGATGGTACAATAAACGACGAAAAAAGTGAAGTTTATTCGGGAGAAGATGAGAGCTTCTCAAAGTAGACAAAAGAGTTATCATGACAAGAGAAGGAAGGATCTTGAGTTTCAGGAAGGCAACCATGTGTTTTTGAGAGTTACACCGGTTACGGGTGTGGGTCGTGCTTTGAAGTTGAAGAAGTTGACTTCTCGTTTTATTGGGCCATATCAGATTACTGCACGAGTTGGTGTTGTGGCTTATCGTGTGGCATTGCCTCCGAATCTTTCGAATTTGCATGATGTGTTCCATGTTTCGCAACTTCGGAAGTATGTTCCGGATCCGTCACATGTTATTCCTATGGACGAGGTTGAAGTAAGAGATAACCTTACGGTGGAAGTTTTTCTAGTTAGGATTTTGGATCGTGAAATCAAGAAGATAAGAGGCAAGGATATTACGCTTGTGAAAGTAGCGTGGGGAGGCACTGCGGAAGGCAATATGACTTGGGAATTAGAGAGTGGGATGCGAGAGTCGTATCCGGAGTTGTTTGAATCAGGTAATATTTTCGAGGACGGAAATTTCTAAGGTGGGGGAGAGTTGTAACGTCCCGATTCAATATTTCCCAATTTTTGTTGAGTCTTTTATTTTATTTGAGTGATAATTATCTTATGTGTGGAATTAACATGATAATATGAAATGTTAATATGGTATGTTGTTATGATATGTGATTTTACCGTTTTGTGAATTTTCGGGTAAAATTAGATTGGAGGTATTATAGACTTTTGCTGTTTAAGGATAAGTTAGAATTTGTGTAGAATTATATTTTGTGAGAAAATGATATTTAGTGGAATAGAGAAGAAAATGAGTTAAGTGTAGAAATAGTTAGTAAGAGAGAAAGAATAGAAAGAAAAGTTATAAGTGTGAGAAATAGAAAGAAAAGAGAGATAGAAAGAAAAAGAGGAGAAAGAAAAGGAAGAGAAGAGAAAATAAGGAAAAGTTGGAAATTCATCAAGATTGCTCCTAGGAATCGGAATAATCGGGTAAGGGTGATAAAAATTGTTATCTTAATCTTGTATATGATTATGTATGAATGTGAATGATTGGGTTTTGATTTTGATGAAGTTTAGAGAAGATGAATAGTTAGGGTTTGATGAAATTGTGAGAAATTGGTAGATTAATCGGTTAGAAGTTGTTATAATCGAAGTATGATGTTAGACATATGTTATAGATCAGGTTTAATGAAGTTTTGGTTGATTTTAGAGTGGAATGAGTTGACTGTACACAACTGAGAAATTCTGGAATTCGCTGTTGTCGCTCAGCGAGCTGTCCTCGCTCAGCGAGAGTTCCAGGGATTATCTTGCTCAGCGAGCCTGTAGGTTTTTGGGAGGTTTTGTGTTTTAATTCGTAACTTTAGTTTCGGTTATCCGTTTTAGGCGTTCTTTATATCGATTCGAAGCTAGAAACGTGTAGAAACTAATGATGCTAAGAAATGTAATTTTTAGCCAACTTTCACCCGAATTTTCCGATAAAACGCAAATAAGTTAATTATGGAAATGTGGGTTTGATGTGATGTCGTAGCCATTTGGAAAATGAATACATTGTTTGAATTGAATGTCAATGTATGCTAATTGAATGAGTTGAATGCATAACTATGTCGTGAGTAATGTATGCATTTTCAAGAATGTTGTGTGTCATTTTGCATGTGAAGCATAATGTATGCATTCTTGTGTTGTGGAATTCTTTGTGAATCCGTTGTAGCATCGTGTGCTCATGTGGAGTGTGAGCGATGACTATAACACGATCGTGTGCCATGTGGGGTGTGAGCAATCGGATTGTGTGCCCGTGTGGGGTGTGAGCAATCCATAAACATTGTGTGCCCATGTGGGGTGTGTGAGCAATGGGTGATTTATTCACATTGATTGTATGCCTGTGTGCGGTGTGAGCAATCAAATTGTATGCCCGTGTGGGGTGTGAGCAATCCATAAACATTGTGTGCCCATGTGACGTGTGAGCAATGGGTGAACATCGTATGCCCGACGGGGAGTTACGTAGGTAACGAGCGATGGGGCCAATTAGTTCCTGAGTGAACTTGATGATAATTGAGTCGGTACCGCATTTGCATCTGCATAAAGTCGTGTGTCAGTCTCTATGATTTGCATTTATCATCTAAATTGTGGAATGATGAAATAAACATGAATATATATATGTTTATATGGAGATGAAAGTATGTATTGATGAAAACATGCTTGTTATATATATATATATATATATATATATATATATATATATATATATATATATATATATATATATATATATATATATATATATATATATATATATATATATATATATATATGTATACATTGAGATGTATATAGGTGATGAGAAGTATTTTATGGTGAGAACATGATGTATGTGTATTTTATATGTTGAGATATATAATTATATGCAATGTTATTATGATAATGTTTCTCACCCTTCTGCTCTTTTATGATGCTCTATAAGGCATTGCAGAGTAGGTTGCTGAAGGTCTTTTTGTGAAGCTTGCCTTCATTCTTTTGGTCGGTCGGCTTTGATATGTAGCACTGGGTAGCTAGGGTCGGCTTGATGCCTTTTGTGATACATTTTGTATATGAATTTTGGTGATGAATGTTTTACGTAAACATGAAATATTTTAGTGGATCAAACTTGTTGATATATTTATGATAAGTATATAAGTTTGAAATTGTTATGTTGTTTCCGCTGTTATTTGAACCAATTGAATACGAGTGTAAGGATGAAATCCTTATGTTGCAAGTTATCTCGTTTGTTGCATATCTTTGTATGAGCAGGTGTTGTGTGTTTTAATTTCAAGTATAATGTGTCATGCTCCTTTTATACCATGTTTCAAATATACTCTGATGAAATATTTATTATGTGCCTAAATGATTTAATTGATTATTTGTGGGATATAGAAAGGGGGTGTTACACCCCTCACGTCCGTTGTACTCAACGGGAACCTCTTAGTTTAATTTGTGCTTAAATGTTAATTTGTATTATTGTCTTCTTTTAATTAAGATTGCTTTTAAGGAAATATTTTAGTTATTATTAGTTATGGGGAAAAGTTAACTTTTTTTTATTATTGTGCTCGCAAAGGATTAAAATCCCAGTGCCTACGTATTCCCTTGTGCAATGGGAAAGTCAGAGTTTCGTAGTTCGTGCGACTATGGTTTGTGTTTTTTAATGAACAATTGTTTGAAATGCTTTATAATTGCTAAGCGTTGGCTTATCTGCTCGTGATAGGAGGTTGAAGCGCTAGCTTATTTGCAAGATAGAAAGATTTAAACAATGTTCGTTTAGAGAAAGATATTTGATCTTTACTTAAGGTGTTTTAAAACGAAAGGGAGAATGGACCACAACGCGTGGGGCTATCCCATGAGTGATTGCATTCAAGAACCCGAGGAATGCTAGATTCCTGAGTTCAGTTCCTTCGCTGATTAATTATAAAAATGATTTGGATTGGTTGGTATGTTTTAAATTGTATTTGAAAAAGAAAGAGACAATCGTCATCTTTAAGGGAGATATCTCGCCTATTCCACCACAAACATTTGAGGAAGAGAAATCGAAAGAAGCTTTAAACTTGGATACGAGGATCGATAAGTAATGCCACATTCTTTCTTTGAGAAATAAAACCGGAAGAAGCTTTAAACTTGGATATGAGTATCGACAAGCAATGCCACATTCTTACTTTAAGAATAATTGTTTATAAGATTTGATTTGTGTTTGTGGAGATAGAAAAGATACCTTTCCTATGGATATGAACCATGTCTAATCTTTTGAGTTGTTAAGTGTTTTGAATACGAAAGAGTGAATGAATTACAACCTGAAGGCTAGCCTCAAGAGTAATTCAGTTCAAGAACCCGAGGAATGCTAGATTCAAAAGTTTAGTTCTTTCACGATTTTAATTTGAGATTTAGATGTTTTGAAAATGAAATGGCGAATGAATTACAACTCAAGGGCTAGCCTCGAGAGTAATTCAATTCAAAAACCTGAGGAATGCTAGATTCCTGAGTTTAGTTCTTTCGCGATTTTAATTTGTGATTTAGACGTTTTGCGATTGTTTTTGATGATTTAGGGTTTGTAATGTTTTAGAAACGAAGGAGTAAATGAAACACAACTCGAAGGCTAGCCTCAAGAGTGGTTCATTAAAGAACCCGAGGAATGCTAGATTCCTGAGTTCAGTTCTATCATTATTTAATTATGATGTGTAAAGTTGTGCAGATGGCGATCATTAAAATGACCGACTTACGTGTGTGTATGAATAAGTGTATAGAAAATTCGGTTTGGCATTAGACCAATGTATTTTTGAAAATAGAACTTAATATGTGGGTCAAGTACTTTGAATTCGGTAACTTGCTATGGAAAACAAGCGCAATACATTGATTCGTTTAAGTTGAAGAAAACTAAAATAACCTAGATCTGACTAACTTAAACTAAGACCTTAATCTAAATTATAAAACTAATTAATTAACCTACAAATCTAAGAAAATAAATAATTTAAATTAATAAAAAAATATTTTTAGATTTTTAATATTATGGGAATAAAATAAATAAAATAAAATAAGAAATAAATCAAAGTAAATAAATGAAATTAAACTCTTATTATTATCTTAGAATTCCTAATAAACTAATACTATATTTTTTCTAAACAAGATAAGATTAGCTTAAACCTTTTTACTATAAATCTTACTAATTAGAAAATTATTAAATAAAAAAAAACTTACTAACCAAAGCTATTAAACAAAAAACTTACTAACTAAAATATGTTAAATAAAAAAATAATTATTAACTAAAATTATTCTAACATTTTAACTTAAAGAGAAGATTTTAAAACAAACTAAATAATATTTTTTAGAATTTTTTTTATATTAAGAATATATCTTTTTTTTTTCTTATATTAACATTAATGACTAAACACTAAAAAATAATATATATATATATATATATATATATATATATATATATATATATATATATATATATATATATATATATATATATATATATATATATATATATATATATATATATATATATATATATATATATATATATATATATATATATATATATATATTTGGATTTTTAGAACCATCACTAAAACAAATATATTTTTTGAATTTGATATTACCATATATTTTGTACTAGGAAAGAATCTAAACCTAAAAAAAATAAAATAATACACTAATTAATAAAAAATTAAACTTAACAAAGAAACAAATATTTTGATTTAATGTTCTAATAAATAAAATAACAAACTAAATAAAAATCAAATAAATGCAAATAAAATAATAAATTAACTAAAATATTTTTGGGGTTTTTAATATGAAAATAAATACTAAATTGTTAATAAAACTACAAAGTTGTAAAGAAAAAATATAATTTTTTTATTTAAATTTGGAGAAAAGTGAAGTTTAACCTAAAACCTAACCAATTTAAATGAACTAAATTCCTAAAAGTAAATTTAAAATGAGTATTATCACAAAAAAAAATCTAACAAATTACGTATATAAAAAAAGAGTAAACAAACTAAGATAATGAAGAATAATAAAAGTAAATTAGATCTAAGAAAATCAAAACAAAATTAAAAGAGACACCCAAAGTCTAAAGGGTGTAAGTGATAAATTGTCATGTGTTAGTATACAAAAAAAAATAAAAATAGAAGGATTATATCTTAAGCTCAAAATCAAAATTAAATTAAATTACCTAATAATAACAGCAAGAAATTAAAACAAAATAAAGGTTATCAAAACAAATAGCAGAATACGGTTAAAAAGAGTAACCTTTTTCTTCTCCAAATAGTCGTACAAAGCTTCTCTTTTTCCTCTCTAGCGGTCGTCTCTCTCACTGCTCACCGGCGGCGCCGCACATCCTCCGTCTATCTTTTCACGCTTATTCGATTTGTTTGGACAAGGGTTCCGATCTCTCTCTGTATCGCGGCGGTAGTTATACGGTTTGCATTCACGGTGGTGCGGTAGTGATGGTCGGTCGTGGATGGTGACAGTTTGCGGTGGCTCTCGCGTTTGGGGATGATTTGTGACGGTCGGCGGTTCGTCGGAGGATGTGCGATGGCTAGATGGATTTTCGGATTTGCTGAAGGTGTTTGGTTGGTTTTGGAGGTTTTTGGGGATTTCTGTGAAGGTGGTGGCGCGACGGTTGCGTCTTGTGGTGGGTTTTTTTTTGGATAGAGGTTTGAAGACAATGGGTTTGGTTCAGATCGTCCCTCTCTCGTTTGTCAATTAATTTTTCTGACTCGCAATTACCGTTTTCTTCTTCAAAATCCCCTCTCTCTGTCTCAAATTCGATGAAAGGGTTTGTTATGGCTTCATAGTTGTTTCAGAAATTTGGATGGTGTTGTTGGTAGAGAATCGTGGCCAGATTATTTGTTGGATGAAGAAGGGAGTATTGGAGTTTATGATATGTCGCGGTTAAGGGTGGAGGGAGATTGTGGTCTCTTTTTGTGAGAGTTGTTTTTTGGTTTTGGTTTTGAAGGGTCGCTGCCCCCGTGTTGCTGTTTTGGAGGTAGATGTCAGGATTTTTTTTTGGGTTCAGAGATCCTCAAAGTATCCTGTCGTTTTTTGTATAAAGAGTTTTCTTATTCTGAATTTTTTGATGATTCTCTCCTAGCCGTTCTCTGTCTTTATTATCATAAATTCAAAAAAAAAAAGTTATTTGGTTGTGTTGTCATTGTTGCTTGTTGGAGCAGATTGGTGCAGTGATAGCAGGCTTATTCATTTTTTTGTGAAAAAAAGTGGCTTGTGCAGGTTGCTTTGACTAGTCTGTTGTGGGGAAGATTTTTTTTTAGCAAAAAAATACCATTGAGGACCTGTGAATTGTGATTGGTGGAGCAAGTTTGAGGACTAATTAAATTACACTAAATAAAATAAACCGAATAAAATAAATAAATTAACAGTAATCTAATTAAGTTGAAATATTAAATTATAAACTAAATTTAAATTAACTACAAACAGTTATATTAAATTAAAATTAAACTAAATAAAAAATAATTTAAAATTAAACTAAAATCTAAACTAAACTAATACTAGATAAAATAGGATTTAATTAAATCTAAATAAAACTAAATAATCATCTAATTAAAATTATTCTAATTAAAATAAAAATTGAAACTAAATTGGAATTGAAATAAATAATTCTAAATAATATAAGATAACCATTTTCTTAGAAAAAAGACAAAATGAGACAAATATCCTATTTTAAAGTCAAAACGAAATTCTACAAAAATCAGGAATATAAATAAAATAATGTGAAACGATAAAATCAACTGACAAAAATATGATTAATGATTAAAATGAAAAAGCGATTGACTATTGATATTGCAATGAAAATGCGCCAAATGAATGCAAATTTTGAAAAAGCTCGGTCAAAATTTAGGGTGTGACATCCAGAAAAGCAAAAGAATCAAGATTCTGATGTTAAGCTAGCAAAGCATGAAGAAGAAGAAATGTTGTTGATGGTCACAACAAAAAATGAAGAGAGATTCCAGGACAGTGGTATTTGGACTCAGGATGCTCATCACACATGACTGGTAGGAAATATTGGTTTGTCAACATAAATCCCTCAATAAAGAACACAGTGAAATTCGCAAATGACAATACTCTAGCAACTAAAGATATTGGTGATGTTCTGATTAAGAGGAAGGACGGCAAGAGGTCAGTAATTTCCAATGTTTTGTACATACCAGGCATGAATCGCAATTTGCTCAGTATAAGGCAGTTGGTCGAAAAGAACTACAAGGTGCCGGTCAAAGATAAGGTGATGAGAGTCGTTAATGGAGGTGGTAGGTTGATCTTGAAGGCTTTAATGTATCAGAATAGAACCTTCAAGATCAAACTAAATGTGATGGAGCATAAGTTCCTTACAAGTGCAGCCAGCAAAGATGAATGGTTATGGCACTATAGACTTGGTCATCTCAATTTCAAAGATATCAAAGATTTAAAGATAAGAAATATGGTTTCAATATTTCCAGAAATCGACATTCCAAATGAAGTGTGTGAAGAATGTGTTTAGTCAAAACAACACAAGAATAGCTCCAGCAAGGATGCAGGAAGCAGGTCGAAGGAAATTCTTGAAGTTATATACTCTGATGTATGTGGTCCTATCCAGGTGGATTCGATTGGAGGTGACAGATACTTTGTCAGTTTCATAGATGATTTCATTCGAAAATTATGGACTTACCTGATCAAGAAGAAAAGTGAAGTAATCGAGGTATTTGCCAAGTTTAAATCTATGTTCGAAAGAAAAAGTGGTCGAAAGCTCAAGATTTTGAGGACTGATGGTGGTGGAGAGTATGTGTCAAAAGGTTTTGATGCATTATTGTCGCTCCCGATAAATGGGAAAGGGCCCAGATAAAGGTACAGACGCGAACGGTCGGCGAGAGGGACAGTGAGAACACACAGCCGTGAACTCACTGGAGATGAATAGAGTCGCCAGCTAGGAATTTTTATCCCGGAGGAAAGGCAATGCTGCATAGGCCTAGAAAGAGATGGATAAGACGGTTGCGAACCAGAGAGACTGAGAAAGGGGGTTGGTTACAACCTGGGAAGGTATTAGCACCCAGATTGTCCGTCGTACTCGACGGGATCCACGCTTAAAAGATTTGTGTTTTAAAGGGGTAGTGTCAGTGCAATTTGTGTATAAAATAGCTGGAAGAGAATGTACAGGTGTCAGTGTAAAAGAAGTGAAGTGTATAAGTGAAATGTCAGTGTAAGAACAGGAATAAGATGCTCAAGATCATGAGGCTAAAAGAATGAAATTGGAAGGAGGGGGAATATACAGAGACTTTTGTTCGATAACCGTTAAGTTATGCCTACGTATCCTCTCGTGCAATGAGGAAGTCAGAACACCGTAGTTCGACCCAAAGAGACTGAAAGGTGAATTGACTTGTGAACTGCTTACTTGTATATGCTCAAGTGTATGACCTGTCTGGCTCAGGTGCAAACTGTCTTGCATCAGACGGGAGAAGCAGGTTCTCGTTTATGAGTGAAGGAGATGAGAAAAGAATCCCGAAGGAGACGATTATTGTTTGTTTTTGAGTTTTCAGTCTTTTATTGCTTTTGAGAGTTTGTCATAAGTTAATGAGCTTAAGCCTAAACCAATGGATTTAGTAAACTCATCACATCTTCCCTCTGATTAGGGGTAATGAGAATACCTTAAGTGTGAAGTCAGATTCTCACACTTAATCACCTTTGATACAGGATTAAGATCATTAACCTATTTGTGATTATTTAGATGTTTTTGTTGTTTTTGTTTAGTGTTAAGTAATGAGGTTAAGCCATAATCAAAGATTAAACAGACTCATTACACCATCCTAATAGAAGGATAATAGATGAGAATGTTTAAGCTGAGGAAAGCTCCTCAACTTAATCCATGATTAGGGATTAAACTCATGACAAAACAAGCCTTTGATTAATTGGATTTTATTTAATGGTATGATGATGAAGTGATTTTTAGGGTTTGTAAGACAACTTGAGAGGGACTTGTCCATTAACACTAGGGTTAGTCCTTCTTAACCAATTAAGGAAGAATTAGAACCCTAATGCAAGGCCCAAGTTACAAGTGTGGTGTCTTGATGGTTATTATGTGAATTGATTAAGAGATTTAAACACATTAAGGGTTTAACACTTAGGATTAAAGTTATACACTCCATCCTAAGAGAAGGATGCAGGCATAAGCTTAATCACAAAGCCTTAAAGCCTTTAGGGTTTAGTCCCTGATTATGAGATGAGAAGAGGAGACTCAAAAGAGACACAAAGGTAAAACTAAGAGGGGAGACTAATCAAAACCCTAATCATTGTCATGCTTGGTTGTTCCTAAGGTTTGTGAGGTTTTCAAGAGAAGTCTTCAATGGAACCACCAGGAAGCAGATGAAAGGATCAAGAGAAGCAAAGGGACTTGCTTCATTCAAGAAGTCAAGTCACTTGAAGAAAGAAAGTGGGAAGAAGAAGAATGAGCAAGCTCAAACTCAAACACAAACAATAATGCAGCAATGGATGCAAGAGAGATATGAGAAGGAAGTATGAGAAGTGAAGGCAAATCCACTTCTCAAAGTCACTTACCACCTGAAAGGTTAGAAAAGGAATGCAATGCAATGCAAGATGGGATGAGATGACATGATGAGAAACAAAACCAGAAGCATATACATGATGCTAATGATGCTATGAGATGCTACAAACATGAGGCAGCATATGGAAATGATCATACAAGTTCATGAATGCAAATGAAGCAAGTTAGGAACCATGAACATACATGAAAAGTTATGAAGTGCACATGACATACAACATGGCAAATACATGATGCAATGATCAAACATGATTTCAATATGTCTTATGATGTCAAATGAATCAAATGGATGCTTGAAATGTCATGGCAAGTCATGTTATGCAAGAGAATGCAAGATGTATGCATATGGAAGCTCAAATTAGGGTTTATGAACAATGCATCAAACAAAAATCAAAATCAGAAGCAAACAACATTATGAAAAATTGAAAATGCCACTCAAAGGACCCCTAATCCTATACTAAACCAATGCCCAAAGGAGAGGTCTCAACTCCTAACCACTTTCAAGTTATGATTTTTCTAAGATTTCTAGGGTTTTAGGGTTTCCAAACAAAAGAAATGCCAAACAAATTGAAAATGAAAGATCAAATCATGGCCATTTAATCTCACAAACTACATGCTAAACACAATGCAATGCAAAAAGAATCAATGTCCAACTCCTCATGAATAGGCAGAAATGATTTTTGGAACTTTGGATCAAATTAATGCATAAAAAAGATTTTAAATCAATGAAAAATTCTCAAAATGCATCAAGATCAAAAAATAAATTTGGTTTGAAGGTTGGACAATGTTTCTAAATGTCTTAGAACATTCCATGAATTTTTTGGTGATTTTTAAATACCTAAAAGTATTTTTAATAAATTAATTTCCATTAATCAATTAAAAATAAACTTTTAAATATTTAAAAATACTTTTTTAATGCTAAAAATGAGAATAAAAATATTTTTGTGTCTTAAAAATTAATGAAATTCTTGAGAAAAAGTTTCATAATTTTTAGACAATTTTTACTATTTTAAATAAATTGAACAAAATAAAACAAAATAAATGAATTAAAAATGAAATAAAGAGGAAGTATGCGCAATGGAGGGCCAGGATCCATTCTGGGCAAAAATTTGTTGACTGCGCGCGCAGATCAATGGATCAAATTCAAACTGGGCTAATCACATTTAATTAAATATTAATCCATAATTAAGAGTTAATGAAGTGATCCAGGCCTTCCATACACGCGCGGGAAATGAAATCCAGTGGCTCACATTTAAACTTGGTGCCCTAACCCTAATTACCAGCTAATCACTCTCAGGTCACCGGAGACGAGCTCCGGTCGTCTTCTCCGGTGACCTCCCTCCCTGAGAATCTTCAAATCCTTCCCTAGGTCATTTCTGGAGCTCTAAAGCTCCAGATTTGTTCCTTTCACTTCCCTAAACTCAATCCCACCCTCATTTCTCATTTATTTCCAGCCATATTCATGAATCGAAGCAAAGAACAAAAACTGCCAAAATTTCAGACAAGCAATACAACTTCATTTCTCAACCATTTTCAATAATTTTTAGTTCAGTGTGATCAGTGAAGCATACTTAATCAATTAGAAACAATAAAAAGAGGTTCTGGAAAAATGGAATGCCATAGCTACCTGATTCGAAGCTTTCAAAATAGGAGCTTCTGGGCCAGTTTCTTGCTTCTAAACAACTCCAATGACCTCTCCAAAGTGTTTGCCAGGCTTGCTTGAAGTTTATTTGGGCTGATTGAAGAGTTTGCTTGAGTTCTGTTCAATGGGGGGCAGAGATCGTATTTGGGATTCTAGAGGTTTTAGGCTATGGTGATGGATGCTTTTTGATCAGAGGAACATGTTGAGTTGATCTATGAAGTGGGTTTTTGTGTTTGTGAGTTGTGTGATGAGATTCGAAGGTTTTTGCTCCAAGGGTGGAAAATGGGAAAGTGATGCCCTTGGAGGTTTCAGGCTTGCTGGCTATATGAAATGTCTTGCTCTTTGTTTGCATAAACAAATGGGATTGGTCAGAAGATGTGACCTGTGCTTTAGTGATAGGTGTAGCTACTTTTGCAAATATGTCAACTTCTTGTAAGAGAGGGCATGGGCAACTTCTAGCCAAGTACAAAGGGCTTGTCTGGCGCAGCATGGCATGAGAGAAAGGCTAGGGTGATTCAGCAGGCTAGGCACCAAGTGGATGAAGTGTGAACATTGGTTTTGCAACTTGCTTGCTTTTGAAACTTCATGAAAATCTCTTGCCTTGCCAACCATGAACATGTGATCTTTTGGTTCAAATCTGATTTTTAGGTCACATGTGATGTTTGTGTAATGGTTTGATGTCAATTAGAAGTTACAATTTGCCTTGGTTCATGATTTTGCAAATTTTCCAATTGGTGCATAACTTGAAAATTAGTGATTTTTGCCAACTTTGTCACACCATAACTTTTGATCCAAAATGAATTAGGCCATGTTCTTGTACTTTTTGAAAAGGGAAAAATGTATTCTACAACTTTCATGACCAAAGTTTTTCCATTTGAAGCATTTTTGGATCAAAAAGTAGGGTTTGAAAAGTGACCTAAATTGGCAAATTCCTTAAAAGTCAACTATGCCCTAAAAAGTCAACTTTGCAAAAACTTCAAATTCTTGAATTTTGTGAACTTCAACTTTCTTCCATGATCAAATAAAGATCATATACACTCAAAATGATGAAGATCACCCCTTGGTTGGGTCATTGGGGGCCTCAGATACCCTGATTTTGCACTGACTTGTCTAAAAAGTCAACCCTTGATCAGATGACTTCCCCATGGAATTTCTTCATGAAAATTGATATGCATACTCCCTATACCATATAGAGACCAATGGAAGCAAGAATGACCAAAAAATTTGGAGTTATGGCCTCTGAAACCAAAACCCTAATTTTAGGTCATCTGTGCAGTCAAGCCTGGCTCTGCATCCACACCATTTCCAGTTCTTGTGATTATTTTGCATTTTTGACTTTGAGAGGATATAATATGATATAAGAACACACATGAACCCCTTTGAAGTGATTGATGGCCTTTGGAGTGGCTCAAGAGGCTCTTGGATTGCTCAAATCACAAACCCTAGGTGCAGATGACTTAGAAACTATGCAGTGAATCAAAAATGAGATATGAGATGATATGATTGTGTTTATGCATATGAAATGATCACAAGCCATGGTGTGAATGGGTGAGGGCAAATTTGGGGTGTTTACAGCTGCCCCTATTCAAACATGAGTTAGCTGTGTGGGATGTAAGCGATGGCTTAACAGGCAAACAAGATAACTTGTGGTTGAATACCAAAGACAGTCCAAAATTTGCACTCACAGAATGAAGAAGAAAAGGGATATAGATTGTAAAGGAAAATAAAGTATATTGTAAAGTGTGGGCGACGGAGGACGACCGTCGAGAAGAGGACGACTGCTGGGTAAATAGCAATGACGGGGACGGCCGACATGCTGGGGATAAAAGGTAAAGCCAAGACGGGGACGGCCGACTAGCTGGGAAAAATAAGAAATTATGATGGGGACGGCCATCAAGATAAAGTTGCAAGATTCTCTGGGGATCAATGAAACATGACGGGGACGGCCATCAAGTTCATAAAGCAAAGTAACCGACGATGGGGACGGCCATCGGGCTAAAAAGAAAAGGGACCACGACGGGGACGGCCATCGAGTTAAAGAATAAATGAAATAAACAGATGATGGGGTACGGCCATCAAAGGTGAAGGACGATCACCTAGCAGGGGACGGCTGCTCTGTTGGGTATAAGATGAGGGACGGTCATCTAAGGTGGAGGACGACCACCTGGCAGGGTACGGCTGCCGAAAATATCAACGATGGGGACGGCCATCGGATGAGCATGATGGAGGACGACCATCAAGAGGTGGAGGATGACCACCTAGCAGGGGACGGCTGCTCTCAGGGTTTATCATGACATAGGACGGATGCCAGATAACCAAAATCAACAATGGGGACGGCCATTGGATAAAATGATGAAGGACGATCATCAACGGGTGGAGGACGACCACCTAGCAGGGGACGGCTGCTAAAATCAACGATGGGGACGGCCATCAGATGAGCATGATGGAGGACGACCATCAGGAGGTGGAGGACGACCACCTAGCAGGGTACGACTGCTCTCAGGTTTTACCTTAACACAGGACGAGTGTTAGATAAAAAGAAATATTTGCTTTGTTGGTGATCTACTGGGGAATGGTAAACACGGACGAGTGTTCACATCCAAGAAACAAAGGGCATGAGCGTTTGGTATTGTATATAGATTAAAGATGCGGACGAGCATCCTTAAGACTACGACACAGACGAGTATCGGATAGAAACAAATACTGACGCGTGTTTAAAGATGATGATACGAACGAGTATCAACCGGGTTAACAAAGAACACGGACGAGTGTTGAATCTGAAGGGACTTTTCTGGGGAATAATAGACACAGACGAGTATCTATATTCAAGAGGACAAAAGTGTTTGACACAGTGTATGGATTAAAGATGCGGACGAGCGTCTTTAAGACTATGATACGGACGAGTATCATGTAGAAACAAACGCTTGACGCATGTTCTGAGATGATGGTACGAACGAGTACCAACTGGTTAACAAAGAACAAAGACTAGTGTTGAATCTGTGGGGATATGAGTGGTATATACAAGATACGGACGAGTATCTGTATGAGTGCAACACGAGTAGTGAGCATGAGTATTGTATAGACGAGTGTTTGTCTGCTGGGGAGAGTGACACGGACGAGTGTCGAGAGAGGAAAGTACAATATGAACAAATATCTGATATACAAAGTGTAGGTGACTACGCTGGGGATACGACACGGACGGGTGCCAAGAAAGTGTATATAGGTATATGTGAGTGCAAAGAGGGTGTCTTTGGCTTTCCGCTGGGGTATGACACGGACGGGTGTCAGGACGTATGTTGTTTGCAAAGGGTGTTCAGGCGACTTTACTGGGGAAAGATGGCACGGACGAGTGTCAAAATGAGTATATACTGGTGTTTGTGGTTGTGAGGCAGCTGCTTTTGCTGGGGACTCTGGTGGGGATTTTTCTGTACGTTGATGAACTGTCATTATTCACAAGTGCTGATTCAAAACATGGCTTATGACTATGCTATATGTTGGATTTTGCCGTAATGCTCCGTGTTAAAACGGAATGCTATGCTTTGGGGGTGAATATGATGCGAATGCTATGATCCTGCAAAGAAACTAAACCGGGATTCAAATCCCGTTGTTGCGAAGATCTTTGACCAATCTGCTTGAAATGGACATCCCAGCTGGGGGTGAGATCATTGGTAGATCTGATGATATGATATTTGCTTGGGGATATAGGTCATTGATAGACCTATCCTTATAAATGAGAGACCCAGCTGGGGTTTATAGAAGCCTTCTCCGCTCTGTTGTGATTCCTTCGTGCGCTGCTCTTCTGGATAGAGGCTGGAACTCTGTGGGGAGATGATTCCCTGACTTTTGTGCTCGGCTGAGGGCGAGATGGCAACTCGGCTGGGGAGGAAGAGAGATCATTGAGAGACCTCCTTAGAGATTCTGTTGAAGAGGATCCTTGACTCAGCCGGGGATATAGGTGCCTTCTGGGATGCCTGGCAACTCTGATGGGGATAAGCAACAAGTGGCAACTCAGCTGGGGGAAGTCATGGGAGGCAACTCAGCTGGGGAGAGAGCACTTCGGGTGCTAAAATTGAGTGTTGATTTGCCAGCTTGCTGGGATGAAGCTTACATGCCCCAAGTTGCGCTCTGGATTCCTGCAATCCTGAAAAGACAGAGAAACGCACAAGATAATCCCGAGGTATCCCTTACTGGATTCCGTCATAGGAGTTTTAGATACTTTTGAGAATAAGTACATTTCCTGCAAGCATGTTTTTTTTTTATTTGAGGATAAGCATCTGTATTTTTGCAACCAGTTTTTCTTAAGACATCAGACATTTTTGCAAATAAAATGTACAAGACGAGACATGACTGAAAATCTGATTTTATTAATTCATATGCCCTGAATTGGCGAGATACAGTCAAAGAAACAAATCCCCTGCAATGAGGAGATTGTTACAAATTGAGAAACAAAATGCTGGCAATGTTGATGACGCTTTAAGGAGCTTCCTCTCTTGCTATGACTCGTATGACTTTTGACGTTCTTCTCTTCTTGCTTCTGAAGGATGTTGACTCTGATTGAAGCTTGATCCTTTCTAAGTTTACCCAGTTGTAAGCAATACAGACGAATTCAGAATGCAGTTGTTCGCTTATTCCCTTGTTTTGCATGGATCGCCCTTTCGGGTTTTCAATCCATCGGGATACCCATTTTTGCCTGAGTTGTCCAATGTGGCTTTTCAACTCAGCGGGTGTACATTTTTTCATTTATTTTCCCTTATTTTTGCCCGAGTCTTTTATTCTGTTTTTGACTCGCCGGGATGACCTATTTTTGCCTGGACTTACATTCTGTTTCTATGTCCAGCGGGTCGTTTTATGCGAAGTATTTTTTAACTGCATCTGAATTCACAGGGGACGAGAAATCCTCACCGTCCATGGTGCTGAGCATCAGTGCTCCACCAGAGAAAACTTTCTTTACCACGAATGGTCCTTCATAATTCGGAGTCCATTTGCCCCTGTGGTCTGTATGAGGAGGGAGGATTCTTTTCAGCACAAGATCTCCCACTTGGTACTCTCGGTGCCTGACTTTCTGATCGAAGGCTCTCTTCATTCTTTTCTGGTACAACTGCCCATGACAGATTGCAGCCAATCTTTTCTCTTCAATCAGACTCAGTTGTTCGAAACGGGACCTAACCCATTCTGCTTCACTCAGTTTAACATCCATTAATACCCGTAGAGAGGGTAATTCAACTTAAACCGGTAGGACTGCTTCCATACCATACACAAGTTGATACGGTGTTGCCCTAGTGGATGTCCTGATTGACGTGCGGTACCCATGCAAGGCGAATGGTAGCATTTCGTGCCAGTCTTTGTAGGTGACTACCATCTTTTGCACAATCTTCTTGATATTCTTATTAGCTTCCTCAACAGCGCCATTCATCTTTGGCCTGTAAGGAGAAGAATTGTGATGTTGAATCTTGAAGTCCCGACACAGTTCTGCCATCATTTTGTTGTTTAGATTGGAACCATTATCAGTAATGATTCGCTCGGGAACTCCGTACCGACAGATGATATCTCTTTTCAGAAATCTGGCTACCACTTGTCTTGTGACGTTTGCATATGAGGCTGCTTCAACCCACTTGGTGAAATAGTCAATGGCGACCAGGATGAACCTGTGGCCATTTGAAGCAGTTGGCTCAATCTTGCCGATCATATCAATGCCCCACATAGCAAAGGGCCAGGGTGAAGACATTACATTCAAAGGATTGGGAGGCACATGCACCTTATCCGCATAGATCTGGCATTTGTGGCACTTTCTGGCATAGGCACAACAGTCGGCATCCATTGTGATCCAGTAATGACCAGATCGTAGCAACTTCTTAGCCATGGCATGCCCTCCAGCATGGGTACCAAAGGATCCTTCGTGCACTTCATGCATCAACAAGTCTGCTTCTGTCTTATCAACACATCTGAGGAGTACCATATCAAAGTTTCTCTTGTACAGGGAACCATCAGTGTTCAGAAAGAAACTACCAGCGAGCCTTCTTAAAGTCTTCTTATCATTGGAAGATGCCCCAGGTGGGTATGTTTGATCCTCCAAGAAGCACTTAATGTCATGGAACCAAGGCTTATCATCCTTGACAACATCTGCTGCGAACACATATGCTGGTCTGTCGAGTCTGGATACTGAAATCTGAGGTACAAAGTTGGCAGCCTGAACTTTGATCATGGACGAAATGGTAGCCAGAGCATCTGCAAATTGATTCTCGTCCCGAGGGATATACTCAAGCTTGACTGTTGTAAAGAAAGTCAACAACCTCCTTGTATAATCCCTGTAAGGTATCAGATGATCCTGGTGTGTGTACCATTTGCCATTGGTTTGATTGATTACCAAAGCTGAATCTCCGAATACGGTCAACGTCTTGATCCTGAGGTCAATGGCTTCCTCAAGACCCATAATGCAAGCTTCGTATTCAGCTTCGTTGTTAGTGCAGTTGAAAGTGAGTTTTGCCGAGAAAGGCATGTGAACCCCCTTAGGTGTAATGAGTACTGCACCAATACCACGACCATTCGTATTAACAGCCCCATCAAACATCATAGTCCATTCTTCTTCCGGGTCAGGCCCTTCAGTGTGAACAGGCTCTTCAAGATCTTTCGCTTTTATGAACATGATGTCTTCATCGGGGAAGTCAAATCTCATAGGCTGGTAATCATCAATGGGTTGCTCAGCAAGATATTCAGACAATACACTGCCCTTGATGGCTTTCTGAGAAGTGTATTGGATGTCATACTCTGTAAGAATCATTTGCCATCTTGCAACCCGTCCAGTAAGTGCTGGCTTCTCAAATATGTACTTAACAGGGTCCATCTTAGAGATCAATAAAGTGGTGTGGGTCAACATATACTGTCTCAGTCGGCGAGCAGCCCACGCTAAAGCACAACAAGTTTTCTCGAGCAGTGAATAACGTTGTTCACAGTCGGTAAACTTTTTGCTTAGGTAGTATATTGCATACTCTTTTCGACCAGACTCGTCATGCTGGCCCAACACACACCCCATTGACTCTTCTAATACTGTCAAGTACATGATCAGAGGTCTTCCTTCCACTGGAGGCATAAGGATTGGAGGTTCTTGTAAGTACTCCTTGATCTTGTCAAAAGCCTTCTGGCAGTCTTCGTTCCACCTGGCCGTCTGCTCTTTTCTCAATAGTTTGAACAAGGGCTCACAGGTTGCTGTAAGGTGAGATATGAACCGTGAGATGTAGTTCAGTCGACCTAAGAACCCTCGAACTTCTTTTTCTGTCTTTGGTGCAGGCATCTCTTGGATGGCTTTGACTTTATCAGGGTCAACTTCAATCCCTTTCTCACTTACAATAAATCCCAGCAGCTTACCAGATCTCACCCCGAATGTGCATTTGTTGGGGTTCAACTTCAATTGGTACTTCCTCAGACGCTTGAACAACTTGAGCAGATTTACCAGGTGATCTTCTTCAGTAAGGGACTTGGCAATCATGTCATCCACATAACATTCTATTTCTTTATGAATCATATCGTGGAATAATGTCACCATTGCCCGTTGATATGTTGCGCCGGCATTCTTGAGCCCAAATGGCATTACCTTGTAGCAGAACGTGCCCCAGGGTGTGATGAAGGTTGTCTTCTCCATGTCTTCAGGTGACATTTTAATCTGATTGTATCCTGAAAATCCGTCCATGAAGGAGAATACCGAGAACTGAGCCGTGTTATCCACCAATACATCAATATGAGGTAATGGGAAGTCGTCTTTCGGGCTAGCTCTGTTTAGATCCCGGTAGTCAACACACATTCTTACTTTTCCGTCTTTCTTAGGCACAGGCACAATATTAGCAACCCACGGTGGATAGCTAGTCACAGCAAGGAATCCGGCGTCCCATTGCTTTTGTACCTCTTCCTTGATTTTCATTGCCATGTCGGGGCGAGTACGGCGCAGTTTCTGTTTAACTGGCGGGCATTCTTCTCTCAAAGGCAACTTGTGCACAACAATGTCGGTGTCCAACCCTGGCATATCTTGATAAGACCAAGCAAACACGTCCACATACTCTTGCAGCAGGTCAATCAGTTGTCTCTTCACTGAGTCTTGCAGGCAGGCCCCGATTTTAACTTCTTTCACGTCTTCATCTGTACCAAGATTGATCGTTTCAACCTCCTCCTGGTGAGGAGTAATAACCTTTTCCTCTTGTCTCAACAACCTGGCTAGCTCTTCAGGAAGCTCATACTCTTCTTCAATCCCTTCATCAGCTTGATTGATTGGATGGTCAAAGTCATACGAAGTCATAGTCGTGCTGTTGTCGGTGCTGTCTAGAAGGCGCACTCTGCAAGGGTTCAGTTTGTTCATTTTAGTGATTTGATTTTAGTCTTATTTTAGAAAAGTGAAATAAAGTTGTCATTTTGAAAACACTGCCATTTATTTTTGTACAAAAAGAAAAATGGAAAAACAGTGAACAGAAAAGAAAAAGACTCGTTTGCAAAAAGATGTCTGATATTTCATTGATTAATCTGGTTGCACAAAAAGTACAGATGGCCCGATTACAAAATGAGCCTTGTCATCTTGGGCAAGATGCAAGACTTTGATGCATGCTATAAAAATACAGGAAATAATAATTACTCTGCATGAGTAACTCTTATAATTTCCTGGGAAGACCAGTTCGAGATACTGCTCCCCGGGATCTTTGGACGAATCCAGCTTTCCAGGTTGCGTTCTTCTTCCAGCTCGTCTTCCAGACAGTTGACAGCATCAGGGGTGAGCATCCCCCCACTCACAAAGTTGGGCTCCTTTGCAGCCTCTGCTTGATCTTGTTGAGTTGGTTTGTAACCCAACCCAAATCTGTCCTCTTTCTTCTCCACCGATAACAGTTTGCCCCAGCCTTGGGCGTTTCCTCCCTCAACAACCTTCCGGGCTTGTTGGTATGATGATATTGAAGTACCAGGTACAGCAGATGCCTCATTCACGTTCAAGGCCTCGAACCCCTGACTCATTGTTTCATGGATCTCCCCATCCATCTCAATATACTTATAGGTAGCCAGGTGGCTGACAAAAATATCCTCCTCTCCACAGATTGTAACGATTTGACCCTCCCACTCGTATTTTAACTTCTGGTGAAGGGTAGAGGTCACGGCGCCAGCGGCGTGAATCCATGGCCTACCCAATAGACAGCTGTAGGCAGGCTGTATATCCATCACGTAGAAGGTCGTTTTGAAAGTTTGCGGGCCAATCGTTACGGGCAACTCAATCTCTCCCAGAACCGATCTCTTTGAACCATCAAAGGCTCTCACCACCAGGTTGCTGGGTCTCAACGCCAACCCGTCATATTCTAGCTTCACCAGGGCCTTTTTAGGTAAGACATTGAGGGATGACCCTGTGTCTACCAGCACATGAGAAAGGACTGCACCTTTACATTCCATGGTTATGTGCAAGGCCTTATTATGGTTGCGGCCTTCCGTAGTCAAATCAGTGTTGGTGAACCCTAGTCTATGACTAGCATTAACATTTCCCACCACAGCTTCCAACTGATTGACGGTGATCTCTTCAGGCACGTAAGCTGCGTGCAAGACTTTGAGTAGTGCATTCCGATGGGCTTCGGAGCACAGAAGCAATGATAGGATTGAGATCTTGGAAGGCGTTTGATGAAGCTGATCCACTATTTTATAATCACTCTTCTTGATGATTCGCATGAACTCATCAACCTCTTGATCGAAGGGTGTTTTCAAAGCTTCTTTAACAGTCTGCTCTTCCTGCACCAAGCTTTTTCCTTTTGCCTTGGCAGCAGCTTCTGCTTCGGCAGTGGGTCTCTGAATTTGTGGAGCGAAAAGACGTCCGCTTCGAGTGAAGCCTCCGCCTCCTCCCACATTGTCAATTTGTGGTGCAGGGGTTGATGATTCAAAAGTGATTCTTTGTCCTTCGCAGTACAGGTCAGAGCCGTAATGCCAGGGGATGGCATTACTACTTTCATAAGGTACTGGTCCAGGCACCGTGATAGTGACTGGACTGGTTGCAGCTGCGGAAGGAATTGTGATAGTCTGTGGATCGTAATAAGTTGTGACTGGTGCTCTGATGGGAGCAGCACCTTCTGAGTTGTAGACAGAGTTGTTTTCAGGATCATAAAATATTGTGACAGTTGAGACATCTTCATGATTTGTTGCTGGTGTTGTAGGAGACATTGGTGGAAGGATGGATGTTGTTGTTGTAGGAGTTTCAAAATGGAGTGGTGCTGAAGCTGTAGCAGGAATATCTGTTGATGCCTGGTCAGTTGAGATGACAGATGAAGCACTTGTTGATGAAGCCGAAGAATTGTCAGGTACGATGGTTGCTGCAGTTGTAGGAGATACCGGAATTGTTGCTGATGAGACTGCCGGATTTGTTGGAAACGATGTTGTAATCTGAAGTTGGCCACTCTGAATGAGACCATCTATGCCATTCCTCAAGTTATCACACCCATTGACTGAAATATTGCAGTAAGCACACCCCAACTCACACCCCGGGAACATTTGACATTCGAGGAGCTGAGCCTTAATTTCCACCAACGGTGTCCGGATCTGACCCACACTGGTTATTAAATAAGATGGTTTGTCTTCTTCAATAGCGTTAATTCTGGGACCACCGTGGTTTGGCATTGGGTTCTTATTGACATTGGGTGGTGGTGCGAAATTCAGAGCTTTTGAGTCTACCAGGTCATGTACCTTCATGTGCAAAGCTCTGCACTTTTCTGTAGTGTGGCCAGGTGCATTTGAATGAAAGGCACATCTGGCATTGGAGTCATAATTCCTGGGTAGACTGTTGGGATCTGGAGGTGCCAGCGTCCTTAGCTCAACCAGGTTGAGTTTCAGGAGTTGTGGCAGCAATGTAGCATATGGCATAGGGATCGGATCGATCACCCTATTAGCTTGAGATGGCCTCTGTTGGAATGGCCTTTGCTGGTTGTTGTTGTTGGTATTGCTGTTGTTGTAATTTCTCGGAGGATACTGATTCTGTTGATGGTATTGAGGTTGTTGCTGATAGTTTTGCTGCGGAGGTTGATAAACTGGTTGAGGATGAGCTGGAGCGGGAATGGTGACTGCTGCCACTGACCTGTGAACATATGGAGGTCTGCCCCTGTTGGTGTGGATGGCATTGGTCTCGCCAGTTCTTCTTGGGCCTGCAAAAGGCTTCCTCGTGCTACTGGACGAGCTGGCACCATTGTCAGAAATCTTGCCCATTTTCAACAGGCTCTCAATTCTCTCTCCAGCTATGACAACATCTGCAAAGCTAGTGGAAGAGAAAGCAGCCAACCTGTCAATATATGTTCCCTGGAGGGTGTTCATAAACATATCTGCCATTTCCCTCTCAGACATAGGTGGCTGAACTGCAGCAGCCAGTTGCCTCCATCTCTGGGCATATTCTCGGAAACTTTCTCTTGACGATTGTGACATTCCCATTAGGAGGGTCCTGTTAGGTGCCATATCTAGATTATACTGATACTGTCTGATGAAGGCCTCTGCCAGGTCCTTCCAACACCTGATAGTTGCCCTTGTCAGGTGAGAGTACCATTCTCTTGACGCTCCAGTTAAGCTATCCTCGAAATAGAACATCCAGAGCTTCTCATCCATAGTATAGGCCTTCAGCCTCCCCAGAAATGATTGTAAATGAGTCCAGGGGCATGAAGTCCCGTTGTATTTTTCAAAACAAGGAGGCTTGAACTTATGGGGAATCCTGACCCCGTCTACCAAGCCCATGTCCATGACATCGAAACCCAGAGAATTTTGAGATTCTAGGGACCTCAATTTCTCAGCTATCTCATCCAGCCTTCTATCATAAGCTTCCTCCCCAGCACCCATTACTGTGAATTGATCCTCTTGGGGGTCTTCTTGCAGTACCCTGGCTGCAGTGGCAGTCCCTTGAACATTTGCAGGAATATTGAGCTTTGGATGAAGATGGGGGCCAAATACAGGGGGGTTAACATGAGGTTGGACCCTTTCGTTATTGCTTGTGCCAGCAGTTCCTATATGTGGATCTTCTTGATTCTGCCTTTCCACCATGGCCCTGAGCCTCTCCTGGCTTTGAGCCATGTTGTTCATTACTTCCATAAACTGAGTCATTTGATTCCTCATTTCTAGCCTTTCATTGGCCATTTGGTTTCTAACCTCTGCAAGGTCCTGCTGTACCTGATCCATTTGGATGCCCGGAAGATTGTTACGGGTTGGATAACGGTGCGGACGGTTGAGGGGAAATACTCGGCGTCGAGCAATAGTTCCTGAACATCACAACAGAGTTAGCAACAATAAAACAAAAACCTACAAAACAAACAAAGGGTTAGCATGCAATGCAGTATGCTTATTTATTTTCAAGGTATCCGGCTTGACATTCAGTTTTGACCCTTCCAGACCCTTGAAGATGCTGTTGATGTTGCTTTTGAAGTGAAACTTGGATGGAACAAACTAATACATATATTACAAAAGCAAAATGGTACATAGTTTGTTTACAAATACAAGCCCTCTGAGGGGTCAAAATACATTACAGGAAAATAAAAGTACATGGAATGAAAGAAACAACAAACAAATGGTCAAACACCAAGACCAAACTCATCCTCACGAACTTCCTTGAGAAGTGCTTCGGTCACAGGATCAGCTGGACGCTCCGTGAGATTCCTGATGAGGAGATTCCGGGTCGTAATAGCTGCTGTTAGCTTCCTGTGCTGACTTTGGTCTTTTAACCTCTTCACTCCAGCTTTGATCTTCAGCTCTGATATCTCCTTCTGGGCTGCTGCCAGGGCTTCTTGTTGCTCTTTTGCACTAGCTTCCAGTTGCTCTACCTTGTCTTGGACCCTCTTATCCTCCAGAGTACGAGCTTCGGTGATCCTGACCCACCTAGCCTGACTCTCCTTCAGATACAAGTCTGTCCTTGCTCTCTGGAATTGGGCTTCCTTGCAAGCGTTCTTCAGAATTTGCTCTCCAGCCTTAGACTTCTTGATATAATCCCCAGACTTCTCAATCTTAGCCAGATGCTCCACTCTCAGCTTCTCTAACCTCTCAATATCCCTCATACCATCACTCCTCTCCCGGAGAGTCTTCTGCAAAGCCTGAGTTAACTTCTCATTTCGTTCCTTCAAGCTCTCAAACTCCTCCAAACTGATAGTGGCAGGGGGTGGTGCTGAAGATGATTCAGGCATATCTTCTATGGTAAAGGGCATCCCAGAGAATTGAGCCCTGGCACGGGACCATTCATAATATTGTGCTGATGCCACATTGCTGCACTTCCCCAAAATGGTTATTCCCTTGGTTTGAACATTGTCCCAGGCCCAGGCTGCCTGCCTAACAATAGCCAGATTAGGCTTGTTCTCACAATAAAGAGTCTCCACCAAGTCCTGTGCCTTAGGAGAGTGGACCAGTGCATAGCCCAGTTGTCTTTTGAACAACAGAGGGTTGTAATTGATACTACCCTTAACTCTTATTAGGGGCACATTGGGAAAATGCCCACAGCTGGTGATGATATCCCTGCCTTTGGTGCTTTGGGTGCACCATCTGATATCGGCTGAAGTTAGAGCAGTGAGTCTCTTAGCCCAGTTTTTCTGCTGATGAGGATTCAAAAATGCATCTGTCCTGGGTAGATGCTTGAGAAGCCAAGTATGGAACAATGGAGCACAACACCTCACTAATCTTCCCCTCTGCTTTTCATTCCTCTGATGCACTGAGTAATAGAGATCCCCCAATAAAGTTGGTACTGGGTTCTTCAGGATGAACAAATGGATTGCATTCTTGCTAATGAATCGAGGCTCATCTGCAAACAATACAATTCCATATATGCTCAAGGCCAATAAAGCACAGACAGCTTTCCACTCCCCTAGAGAAGCTTTCAGGGTAGCTTGAGAGATCAAGAAATCCAGATGGAAGCCAGGGATTCCAGCTTTAGAAGTCATATGCTGCTTAATCAGAACAAGTTCCAGATGCAAAGCCTTTGCTACTTCTCCATTACCAGGAAAGACCATCTCAGGGTTGAAAGGGATTCCACCCCTGATAGGCATGCCAACCAATGATGAGTATTCTTCCAACAAAGGGCCCAACTGAAAGTCTTGAAAAGTGAAACACCTCAATGGGGGATCATAAAACTGAATGCAAGTGTGGATCAGGCTTCTCTGTGAAGGGTCCAGATCCATAACCATATCAAGTATATCTCCATAATGTTCCCTGAACAATGGTATGTGATCTGGAGTGATCAGGGTCTGAATCCTCCTGATGTCAGATAGCTCTGGCTGGAAGAAGTGGTAGGTGATGTTGCTCTTTTTAGGAGCCATGATGCTGAAGATGAGTAGAGACAGGTGCTGATGATGACACTGAAGAATGGGCCACTGGTTGGCTGGTGCAGGTATCTGATAACTGAAGCAGATGCTGATGAAGATGGGTCAAAAACTGAAGATAGGGCCAAAACCAAACCAAAAATGAAGATGGATACCCTGAAACACAAATAAGCAAATGTCAATATGATGCAATGAGTATGTATGCCAATGATATGCAAGGGTTTGTGACTGAGCTGGATCTGATCAAAAACTCTGATATAGGTCCAAGTATGTTCAAGAAATCCAGATGGAGGTCTATAAATCCAGTAACCAAGGTGGGGGGCTCAAATAAAGAGCCACATGTCCAGGGTTTAGAATCACAAGAACTGTTCCAACATGGAGTATTCTTAACCAAATCAAAGCAACAGGGTGTTCTGAGGTCAAGGTACCTGCAAACCTGTAAACAGCCCAACCCCCTCACAGGTGGTGTTCTAAAACAAGGATCCTCAGACTTGGATCAGTTATGAGAAGTGTAAACACTTCTAACCCGGAGGTACAGTGTTTACAATAACCATAAAAGTTCCTCCTCTAATTCACCTCAGTTTCTGAAGGTCAATACTAAAAGGTCATCCAGACTTAGCAGGCTTCCCAGATAGCCCTAGCATTGCAGGAAATCTGCAACACAGAGTTCTCAAGAAGAAACCCATATCTGAACCGTGTTTCATATTCCCACACCAGACCGAGATGGAATGGGAAAGAATATGATTCACTCTAGCCTAGGTGTCACTCAGGTCCCAGGTATAGGACCTTAACTCTCAATGGAACACCCACCCACCAAAGCAAAACCAGATCCAGCCAGACAGCATGACAGTATGATATATGTAAAGCAGTAAAGAAAACAGATAAACAACTGCACATAAAGCAAAAATAAAACATATATAAACACAAATAAACACATAACACCTCAGTAAACACAAATCAATCAAGCGCTAGGAGGAACCCACAAAAAGAACCAGAAGCCCTGGTTGCAATATAAGGGTCCCCAGCAGAGTCGCCAAGCTGTCGCTCCCGATAAATGGGAAAGGGCCCAGATAAAGGTACAGACGCGAACGGTCGGCGAGAGGGACAGTGAGAACACACAGCCGTGAACTCACTGGAGATGAATAGAGTCGCCAGCTAGGCATTTTTATCCCGGAGGAAAGGCAATGCTGCATAGGCCTAGAAAGAGATGGATAAGACGGTTGCGAACCAGAGAGACTGAGAAAGGGGGTTGGTTACAACCTGGGAAGGTATTAGCACCCAGATTGTCCGTCGTACTCGACGGGATCCACGCTTAAAAGATTTGTGTTTTAAAGGGGTAGTGTCAGTGCAATTTGTGTATAAAATAGCTGGAAGAGAATGTACAGGTGTCAGTGTAAAAGAAGTGAAGTGTATAAGTGAAGTGTCAGTGTAAGAACAAGAATAAGATGCTCAAGATCATGAGGCTAAAAGAATGAAATTGGAAGGAGGGGGAATATACAGAGACTTTTGTTCGATAACCGTTAAGTTATGCCTACGTATCCTCTCGTGCAATGAGGAAGTCAGAACACCGTAGTTCGACCCAAAGAGACTGAAAGGTGAATTGACTTGTGAACTGCTTACTTGTCTATGCTCAAGTGTATGACCTGTCTGGCTCAGGTGCAAACTGTCTTGCATCAGACGGGAGAAGCAGGTTCTCGTTTATGAGTGAAGGAGATGAGAAAAGAATCCCGAAGGAGACGATTATTGTTTGTTTTTGAGTTTTCAGTCTTTTATTGCTTTTGAGAGTTTGTCATAAGTTAATGAGCTTAAGCCTAAACCAATGGATTTAGTAAACTCATCACATCTTCCCTCTGATTAGGGGTAATGAGAATACCTTAAGTGTGAAGTCAGATTCTCACACTTAATCACCTTTGATACAGGATTAAGATCATTAACCTATTTGTGATTATTTAGATGTTTTTGTTGTTTTTGTTTAGTGTTAAGTAATGAGGTTAAGCCATAATCAAAGATTAAACAGACTCATTACACCATCCTAATAGAAGGATAATAGATGAGAATGTTTAAGCTGAGGAAAGCTCCTCAACTTAATCCATGATTAGGGATTAAACTCATGACAAAACAAGCCTTTGATTAATTGGATTTTATTTAATGGTATGATGATGAAGTGATTTTTAGGGTTTGTAAGACAACTTGAGAGGGACTTGTCCATTAACACTAGGGTTAGTCCTTTTTAACCAATTAAGGAAGAATTAGAACCCTAATGCAAGGCCCAAGTTACAAGTGTGGTGTCTTGATGGTTATTATGTGAATTGATTAAGAGATTTAAACACATTAAGGGTTTAACACTTAGGATTAAAGTTATACACTCCATCCTAAGAGAAGGATGCAGGCATAAGCTTAATCACAAAGCCTTAAAGCCTTTAGGGTTTAGTCCCTGATTATGAGATGAGAAGAGGAGACTCAAAAGAGACACAAAGGTAAAACTAAGAGGGGAGACTAATCAAAACCCTAATCATTGTCATGCTTGGTTGTTCCTAAGGTTTGTGAGGTTTTCAAGAGAATTCTTCAATGGAACCACCAGGAAGCAGATGAAAGGATCAAGAGAAGCAAAGGGACTTGCTTCATTCAAGAAGTCAAGTCACTTGAAGAAAGAAAGTGGGAAGAAGAAGAATGAGCAAGCTCAAACTCAAACACAAACAATAATGCAGCAATGGATGCAAGAGAGATATGAGAAGGAAGTATGAGAAGTGAAGGCAAATCCACTTCTCAAAGTCACTTACCACCTGAAAGGTTAGAAAAGGAATGCAATGCAATGCAAGATGGGATGAGATGACATGATGAGAAACAAAACCAGAAGCATATACATGATGCTAATGATGCTATGAGATGCTACAAACATGAGGCAGCATATGGAAATGATCATACAAGTTCATGAATGCAAATGAAGCAAGTTAGGAACCATGAACATACATGAAAAGTTATGAAGTGCACATGACATACAACATGGCAAATACATGATGCAATGATCAAACATGCTTTCAATATGTCTTATGATGTCAAATGAATCAAATGGATGCTTGAAATGTCATGGCAAGTCATGTTATGCAAGAGAATGCAAGATGTATGCATATGGAAGCTCAAATTAGGGTTTATGAACAATGCATCAAACAAAAATCAAAATCAGAAGCAAACAACATTATGAAAAATTGAAAATGCCACTCAAAGGACCCCTAATCCTATACTAAACCAATGCCCAAAGGAGAGGTCTCAACTCCTAACCACTTTCAAGTTATGATTTTTCTAAGATTTCTAGGGTTTTAGGGTTTCCAAACAAAAGAAATGCCAAACAAATTGAAAATGAAAGATCAAATCATGGCCATTTAATCTCACAAACTACATGCTAAACACAATGCAATGCAAAAAGAATCAATGTCCAACTCCTCATGAATAGGCAGAAATGATTTTTGGAACTTTGGATCAAATTAATGCATAAAAAAGATTTTAAATCAATGAAAAATTCTCAAAATGCATCAAGATCAAAAAAGAAATTTGGTTTGAAGGTTGGACAATGTTTCTAAATGTCTTAGAACATTCCATGAATTTTTTGGTGATTTTTAAATACCTAAAAGTATTTTTAATAAATTAATTTCCATTAATCAATTAAAAATAAACTTTTAAATATTTAAAAATACTTTTTTAATGCTAAAAATGAGAATAAAAATATTTTTGTGTCTTAAAAATTAATGAAATTCTTGAGAAAAAGTTTCATAATTTTTAGACAATTTTTACTATTTTAAATAAATTGAACAAAACAAAACAAAATAAATGAATTAAAAATGAAATAAAGAGGAAGTATGCGCAATGGAGGGCCAGGATCCATTCTGGGCAAAAATTTGTTGACTGCGCGCGCAGATCAATGGATCAAATTCAAACTGGGCTAATCACATTTAATTAAATATTAATCCATAATTAAGAGTTAATGAAGTGATCCAGGCCTTCCATACACGCGCGGGAAATGAAATCCAGTGGCTCACATTTAAACTTGGTGCCCTAACCCTAATTACCAGCTAATCACTCTCAGGTCACCGGAGACGAGCTCCGGTCGTCTTCTCCGGTGACCTCCCTCCCTGAGAATCTTCAAATCCTTCCCTAGGTCATTTCTGGAGCTCTAAAGCTCCAGATTTGTTCCTTTCACTTCCCTAAACTCAATCCCACCCTCATTTCTCATTTATTTCCAGCCATATTCATGAATCGAAGCAAAGAACAAAAACTGCCAAAATTTCAGACAAGCAATACAACTTCATTTCTCAACCATTTTCAATAATTTTTAGTTCAGTGTGATCAGTGAAGCATACTTAATCAATTAGAAACAATAAAAAGAGGTTCTGGAAAAATGGAATGCCATAGCTACCTGATTCGAAGCTTTCAAAATAGGAGCTTCTGGGCCAGTTTCTTGCTTCTAAACAACTCCAATGACCTCTCCAAAGTGTTTGCCAGGCTTGCTTGAAGTTTATTTGGGCTGATTGAAGAGTTTGCTTGAGTTCTGTTCAATGGGGGGCAGAGATCGTATTTGGGATTCTAGAGGTTTTAGGCTATGGTGATGGATGCTTTTTGATCAGAGGAACATGTTGAGTTGATCTATGAAGTGGGTTTTTGTGTTTGTGAGTTGTGTGATGAGATTCGAAGGTTTTTGCTCCAAGGGTGGAAAATGGGAAAGTGATGCCCTTGGAGGTTTCAGGCTTGCTGGCTATATGAAATGTCTTGCTCTTTGTTTGCATAAACAAATGGGATTGGTCAGAAGATGTGACCTGTGCTTTAGTGATAGGTTGTGCTACTTTTGCAAATATGTCAACTTCTTGTAAGAGAGGGCATGGGCAACTTCTAGCCAAGTACAAAGGGCTTGTCTGGCGCAGCATGGCATGAGAGAAAGGCTAGGGTGATTCAGCAGGCTAGGCACCAAGTGGATGAAGTGTGATCATTGGTTTTGCAACTTGCTTGCTTTTGAAACTTCATGAAAATCTCTTGCCTTGCCAACCATGAACATGTGATCTTTTGGTTCAAATCTGATTTTTAGGTCACATGTGATGTTTGTGTAATGGTTTGATGTCAATTAGAAGTTACAATTTGCCTTGGTTCATGATTTTGCAAATTTTCCAATTGGTGCATAACTTGAAAATTAGTGATTTTTGCCAACTTTGTCACACCATAACTTTTGATCCAAAATGAATTAGGCCATGTTCTTGTACTTTTTGAAAAGGGAAAAATGTATTCTACAACTTTCATGACCAAAGTTTTTCCATTTGAAGCATTTTTGGATCAAAAAGTAGGGTTTGAAAAGTGACCTAAATTGGCAAATTCCTTAAAAGTCAACTATGCCCTAAAAAGTCAACTTTGCAAAAACTTCAAATTCTTGAATTTTGTGAACTTCAACTTTCTTCCATGATCAAATAAAGATCATATACACTCAAAATGATGAAGATCACCCCTTGGTTGGGTCATTGGGGGCCTCAGATACCCTGATTTTGCACTGACTTGTCTGAAAAGTCAACCCTTGATCAGATGACTTCCCCATGGAATTTCTTCATGAAAATTGATATGCATACTCCCTATACCATATAGAGACCAATGGAAGCAAGAATGACCAAAAAATTTGGAGTTATGGCCTCTGAAACCAAAACCCTAATTTTAGGTCATCTGTGCAGTCAAGCCTGGCTCTGCATCCACACCATTTCCAGTTCTTGTGATTCTTTTGCATTTTTGACTTTGAGAGGATATAATATGATACAAGAACACACATGAACCCCTTTGAAGTGATTGATGGCCTTTGGAGTGGCTCAAGAGGCTCTTGGATTGCTCAAATCACAAACCCTAGGTGCAGATGACTTAGAAACTATGCAGTGAATCAAAAATGAGATATGAGATGATATGATTGTGTTTATGCATATGAAATGATCACAAGCCATGGTGTGAATGGGTGAGGGCAAATTTGGGGTGTTTACAGCTGCCCCTATTCAAACATGAGTTAGCTGTGTGGGATGTAAGCGATGGCTTAACAGGCAAACAAGATAACTTGTGGTTGAATACCAAAGACAGTCCAAAATTTGCACTCACAGAATGAAGAAGAAAAGGGATATAGATTGTAAAGGAAAATAAAGTATATTGTAAAGTGTGGGCGACGGAGGACGACCGTCGAGAAGAGGACGACTGCTGGGTAAATAGCAATGACGGGGACGGCCGACATGCTGGGGATAAAAGGTAAAGCCAAGACGGGGACGGCCGACTAGCTGGGAAAAATAAGAAATTATGATGGGGACGGCCATCAAGATAAAGTTGCAAGATTCTCTGGGGATCAATGAAACATGACGGGGACGGCCATCAAGTTCATAAAGCAAAGTAACCGACGATGGGGACGGCCATCGGGCTAAAAAGAAAAGGGACCACGACGGGGACGGCCATCGGGTTAAAGAATAAATGAAATAAACAGATGATGGGGTACGGCCATCAAAGGTGAAGGACGATCACCTAGAAGGGGACGGCTGCTCTGTTGGGTATAAGATGAGGGACGGTCATCTAAGGTGGAGGACGACCACCTGGCAGGGTACGGCTGCCGAAAATATCAACGATGGGGACGGCCATCGGATGAGCATGATGGAGGACGACCATCAAGAGGTGGAGGACGACCACCTAGCAGGGGACGGCTGCTCTCAGGGTTTATCATGACATAGGACGGATGCCAGATAACCAAAATCAACAATGGGGACGGCCATTGGATAAAATGATGAAGGACGATCATCAACGGGTGGAGGACGACCACCTAGCAGGGGACGGCTGCTAAAATCAACGATGGGGACGGCCATCAGATGAGCATGATGGAGGACGACCATCAGGAGGTGGAGGACGACCACCTAGCAGGGTACGACTGCTCTCAGGTTTTACCTTAACACAGGACGAGTGTTAGATAAAAAGAAATATTTGCTTTGTTGGTGATCTACTGGGGAATGGTAAACACGGATGAGTGTTCACATCCAAGAAACAAAGGGCATGAGCGTTTGGTATTGTATATAGATTAAAGATGCGGACGAGCATCCTTAAGACTACGACACAGACGAGTATCGGATAGAAACAAATACTGACGCGTGTTTAAAGATGATGATACGAACGAGTATCAACCGGGTTAACAAAGAACACGGACGAGTGTTGAATCTGAAGGGACTTTTCTGGGGAATAATAGACACAGACGAGTATCTATATTCAAGAGGACAAAAGTGTTTGACACAGTGTATGGATTAAAGATGCGGACGAGCGTCTTTAAGACTATGATACGGACGAGTATCATGTAGAAACAAACGCTTGACGCATGTTCTGAGATGATGGTACGAACGAGTACCAACTGGTTAACAAAGAACAAAGACTAGTGTTGAATCTGTGGGGATATGAGTGGTATATACAAGATACGGACGAGTATCTGTATGAGTGCAACACGAGTAGTGAGCATGAGTATTGTATAGACGAGTGTTTGTCTGCTGGGGAGAGTGACACGGACGAGTGTCGAGAGAGGAAAGTACAATATGAACAAATATCTGATATACAAAGTGTAGGTGACTACGCTGGGGATACGACACGGACGGGTGCCAAGAAAGTGTATATAGGTATATGTGAGTGCAAAGAGGGTGTCTTTGGCTTTCCGCTGGGGTATGACACGGACGGGTGTCAGGACGTATGTTGTTTGCAAAGGGTGTTCAGGCGACTTTACTGGGGAAAGATGGCACGGACGAGTGTCAAAATGAGTATATACTGGTGTTTGTGGTTGTGAGGCAGCTGCTTTTGCTGGGGACTCTGGTGGGGATTTTTCTGTACGTTGATGAACTGTCATTATTCACAAGTGCTGATTCAAAACATGGCTTATGACTATGCTATATGTTGGATTTTGCCGTAATGCTCCGTGTTAAAACAGAATGCTATGCTTTGGGGGTGAATATGATGCGAATGCTATGATCCTGCAAAGAAACTAAACCGGGATTCAAATCCCGTTGTTGCGAAGATCTTTGACCAATCTGCTTGAAATGGACATCCCAGCTGGGGGTGAGATCATTGGTAGATCTGATGATATGATATTTGCTTGGGGATATAGGTCATTGATAGACCTATCCTTATAAATGAGAGACCCAGCTGGGGTTTATAGAAGCCTTCTCCGCTCTGTTGTGATTCCTTCGTGCGCTGCTCTTCTGGATAGAGGCTGGAACTCTGTGGGGAGATGATTCCCTGACTTTTGTGCTCGGCTGAGGGCGAGATGGCAACTCGGCTGGGGAGGAAGAGAGATCATTGAGAGACCTCCTTAGAGATTCTGTTGAAGAGGATCCTTGACTCAGCCGGGGATATAGGTGCCTTCTGGGATGCCTGGCAACTCTGATGGGGATAAGCAACAAGTGGCACCTGGTCACAATACCGAAAAATGCAGGGCCTTACAAATGAAAGTCCAAGATCTGGTGGATTCTAAAGCCCTCAACATTGCACCCCCTCCAAATGTCAACAAGAATCCTATGCCTAATCATGGCAGGCCAAGGATTAATGCCATTGAGGAAGACAAACCATCTACTTTGATCACCAGTGTTGCACAAATTCGAACACCTTTGGTCGAAATTAAAGCTCAGCTTCTAGAGTGCCAGGTGTTTCCCGGGTGTGAGCTCGGTTGTGGGTATTGCAACATTGCAGTCAACGGGTGTGATAATTTGAGAAGCGGCATAAATGGTCTTATCAAGGATGGAATCCTTCAAATCTCAACAACGACGCCTACAAATCCAGCAATTCCTTTGACAACAATTCCCGATTCTTCTACAACAGCAGCAACAATCATTCCTACCGATTCATCAATATCATCAGCAATGGCTCCATCCATCACTTCAACAAGTCAAAATTCAATAACCATCTCTTCTACAACATCAGCATCCATTTCATTAGCAGAATCATCTACAACGCCAGCAAAAATTAATGAAGACGTCTCAGCAGTTACAATCTACTATGACCCATCAGAGGTCCCTCCCAGCAACAATTTCCAACAACAAACAGTGGCACCTCCAATCAGATCGCCAGTAGCAATTTACTACGATCCGCACACCATTACAGTACCCTCCTCTGCAGCAGTAAGTCCAGTTACCATTACGGTGCCTGGACCCGTTCCTTATGAAAGTAGTAATGCCATACCTTGGCATTATGGCTCTGATCTCTACTGCAACGGGGAGAAAATCACTCTGGATTCACCAACCTCTTCACCACAGATTGATAATGTTGGGGGAGGCGGAGGCTTCACCAGAAGCGGACGCCTTTTTGCCTCACAAGTGCAAAGACCTAATGCCGAAGCAGAAGCTGCTGCCAAAGCAAAGGGAAAGAGTGTGGTACCTGAAGAGCCGACTGTCAAAGAAACTCATAAGACATCTTTTGAACAAGATGTAGAAGAGTTTATGAGAATCATAAAAATAAGTGATTACAAGGTGGTGGATCAGCTTCACCAAACTCCCTCAAAGATCTCCATATTATCACTGTTGATGTGTTCTGAAGCTCACAGGAATGCATTACTGAAAGTCCTGCACGCAGCATACGTGCCAGAGGAGATTACCGTTAATCAGCTAGAAACTGTGGTGGCAAATGTCAAAACCAGTCATGGACTGGGTTTTACCAATGCTGACTTAACAACTGAGGGACGTAACCACAACAAGGCTTTACATATCACCTTGGAATGCAAGGGTGCTGTTCTATCTCATGTACTGGTGGACACTGGGTCATCGCTCAATGTTCTACCAAAGAAAGCCTTGGTGAAGCTGGAGTATAAGGGCTTGGCATTGCGTCCGAGTAATTTGGTGGTGAGAGCATTCGATGGCTCTAAAAGATCAGTGCTTGGGGAGATTGATCTGCCAGTGATGATTGGCCCGCAGACTTTTAAAACTACCTTCTATGTGATGGACATTCAGCCGGCCTACAGCTGTTTGTTGGGTAGACTCTGGATCCATGCCGCTGGCTCTGTTACGTCTACCCTTCACCAGAAGCTGAAATTCGAGTGGGAAGGCCAAATCATCACCATATGTGGGGAAGAAGACATCTTTGTTAGCCATCTGGCTATGTATAAGTACATAGAAATGGATGTAGAAATCCATGAAACCATGAGCCAGGGGTTTGAGGCCCTGAACATTAATGAAGCATATGCTGTACAGGGAACTTCCATAACGTCATATCAGCAACCCCGAAAGGTTGTTGAAGAGGGTACTGCCCAAGGCTGGGGCAAGCTGTTGCCCGTGGAAAAGAAAGAAGACAGATTTGGGTTGGGTTACAAACCAACTCAACAAGATCAATCAGAGGCTGCCAAGAAGCCCAATTTTGTCAGCGGGGGAATGCTCACCCCGGATGCTGTGAACAACTTGGAAGACGAGGAGGAAAGCAACCGCAACCTGGAGAGCTGGATACGTCTAAGGATCCCGGGGAGCCAAGTCCTTAACTGGTCTTCCTAGGAAATTATAAGGGTTACTCCTGCAGAGTAATTATTATTTCCTGTATTTTAAAGCATGCATCAAGTCTTGCATCTTGCCCAAGATGTCAAGACTCATTTTGTAATCGGGCCATCTTGTAATTTTGTGCAAACAGATCAATCAATGAATATCAGACATCTTTTGCAAACGAGTCTCTTTTTTTCGCTCACTGTCTTTTCATTTTTCTTTTTGTACAAAAATAAAATGGCAATATTTTTTAAAATAAATAACTTCATTTTCACTTTTTCTAAACAAGATTAAAACTAATCACTAAAATAAACCAATCTAAACCCTTGCAGAGAGTGCCTTTCAGATTGCACCGACAACAACACTGCTATGACTTCGTATGACTTTGACAATCCAGTCAATCAAGCTGATGAAGGGGTTGAAGAAGACTATGAGCTACCTGAAGAGCTAGCCAGGTTGTTAAGGCAAGAGGAGAAGGTTATCACTTCTCATCAGGAGGAGATTGAAACAGTTAATCTTAGTACAGAAGAAGAAATGAAAGAAGTCAAGATCGGGGCCTGCCTGCAAGATTCAGTAAAAGAGCAACTAATTGACATGCTTCGGGAATATGTGGATGTTTTTGCTTGGTCTTATCAGGATATGCCAGGGTTGGACACCGATATTGTCATGCACAAGCTGCCTCTAAAAGAAGATTGCCCACCGGTAAAACAGAAACTGCGCCGTACTCGCCCAGACATGGCAATGAAGATTAAAGAAGAGGTACAAAAACAGTGGGACGCCGGGTTCCTTGCTGTGACCAGCTATCCGCCGTAGGTTGCTAATATTGTACCAGTACCTAAGAAAGACGGCAAGGTGAGGATGTGTGTGGACTACCGGGACCTGAACAGAGTCAGCCCAAAAGATGACTTCCCTTTACCTCACATTGATGTATTGGTCGACAATACGGCTCAGTTCTCGGTGTTCTCCTTCATGGACGGATTTTCAGGATACAATCAGATCAAGATGTCACCTGAAGACATGGAGAAGACAACTTTCATCACACCCGGGGCACGTTCTGTTATAAGGTGATGCCATTCGGACTGAAGAATGCTGGTGCCACTTATCAACGGGCTATGGTAACATTATTCCATGACATGATCCATAAAGAAATCGAATGTTATGTGGATGACATGATTGCCAAGTCCCTCACGGAAGAAGACCACCTGGTAAATCTGTTGAAGTTGTTCAAGCATCTGAGGAAGTACCAATTGAAGCTAAACCCCAACAAATGCACATTCGGGGTGCGATCTGGTAAGCTGCTGGGATTTATTGTAAGTGAAAAAGGGATTGAGGTTGACCCTGATAAAGTCAAAGCCATTCAAGAAATGCCTGCACCGAAGACAGAAAAAGAAGTTCGGGGGTTTCTAGGCAGATTGAACTACATTTCAAGGTTCATATCTCACCTTACAGCAACCTGTGAGCCCCTGTTCAAGCTGTTAAGAAAAGAACAAACGGTCAGGTGGAACGAAGACTGCCAGAGGGCTTTTGACAAAATCAAGGAATATTTACAAGAGCCTCCGATCCTTATGCCTCCAGTTGAAGGAAGACCTCTAATCATGTACTTGACAGTATTAGAAGAGTCAATGGGGTGTATGCTGGGCCAGCATTACCAGTCTGGTCGAAAAGAGTATGCAATATACTACCTAAGCAAAAAGTTTACCGACTGTGAACAACGTTATTCACTGCTCGAGAAAACTTGTTGTGCTTTAGCGTGGGCTGCTCGCCGACTGAGGCAGTATATGTTGACCCACACTACTTTATTGATCTCAAAGATGGATCCAGTCAAGTACATTTTTGAGAAGCCAGCACTTACTGGACGGGTTGCAAGATGGCAAATGATTCTTACAGAATATGACATTCAATACACATCTCAAAAAGCCATCAAGGGCAGTGTGTTGTCTGATTACCTTGCTGAGCAACCCATTGATGATTACCAGCCTATGAGATTTGACTTCCCTGATGAAGACATCATGTTCATAAAGGCAAAAGATCATGAAGAGCCTATTCACACTGAAGGGCCTGACCCGAGAGAAGAATGGACTATGATGTTTGATGGGGCTGTTAATATGAATGGTCGTGGTGTTGGTGCAGTACTCATTACACGTAAGGGAGTTCACATGCCTTTATCGGCAAAACTCACCTTTAACTGCACTAACAACGAAGCTGAATACAAAGCTTGTATTATGGGTCTTGAGGAAGCCATTGACCTTAGGATCAAGACTTTGACTGTGTTCGGAGATTCAACTCTGGTAATTAATCAAACCAATGGCAAATGGTACACCCACCAGGATCATCTGATACCTTATCGGGATTATACAAGGAGGTTATTTACTTTCTTCACAACAGTCAAGCTTGAGTATATCCCTCGGGATGAAAATCAGTTCACAGATGCTCTGGCTACCATTTCATCCATGATCAAAGTACAAGCTGCCAACTTTGTGCCTCGGATTTCAGTGTCCAGACTTGACAGACCAGCATACGTGTTCTCAGCAGATGTTGTTAAAGATGATAAGCCTTGGTTCTATGACATTAAGTGCTTCTTGGAAGATCAGACATACCCACCTGGGGCATCTTCCAATGATAAGAAGACGTTAAGAAGGCTAGCTGGTAGTTTCTTCCTGAATACCGACGGTTCCCTTTACAAGAGAAACTTTGATATGGTACTCCTCAGATGCGTTGATAGGGCAGAAGCAGACTTGTTAATGCACGAGGTGCACGAAGGATCCTTTGGCACCCATGCTGGAGGGCATGTAATGGCTAAAAATTTGCTAAGATCAGGTTATTACTGAATCACAATGGATGCCGACTGTTGTGCCTACGCCAGAAAGTGCCATAAATGCCAGATTTATGCGGATAAAGTGCATGTGCCTCCGAATCCTTTGAATGTGATGTCTTCACCCTGGCCCTTTGCCATGTGGGGCATTTATATGATTGGCAAGATTGAACCGACTGCTTTAAACGGCCACAAATTCATCCTAGTTGCTATTGACTATTTTACCAAGTGGGTTGAAGCGGCTTCTTATGCAAATGTTACAAGGCAAGTGGTAGCCCGATTTCTGAAGAGAGATATCATCTGTCGGTATGGAGTGCCCGAGCGAATCATTACTGATAATGGTTCCAACTTGAACAACAAAATGATGGCAGAACTGTGCCGGGACTTCAATATCCAACACCACAATTCTTCTCCTTACAGGCCAAAAATGAATGGCGCTGTTGAGGCAGCTAACAAAAATATCAACAAGATTGTGCAGAAGATGGTAGTCACCTACAAAGACTGGCATGAAATGCTACCATTTGCCTTGCATGGTTACCGTACGTCAATCAGAACATCCACTGGGGCAACACCGTATCAGCTTGTGTATGGTATGGAGGCAGTCCTGCCTGTTGAAGTTGAACTACCCTCCTTGCGGGTACTAATGGATGTTAAACTAAGTGAAGCAGAATGGGTCCGATCCCGATACGAACAACTAAGTCTGATTGAAGAAAAGAGGTTGGCTACAATTTTTCATGGGCAGTTATATCAGAAAAGAATGAAGAAAGCCTTTGATCAGAAAGTCAGGCTTCGAGAATACCAAGTAGGAGATCTTGTGCTGAAAAGACTCCTCCCTCCTCATACAGACCACAGGGGCAAGTGGACCCCGAATTATGATGGCCCATTCATAGTAAAGAAAGTTTTCTCCGGTGGAGCACTGATGCTCAATACTATGGATGGAGAAGACTTCCTGTCCCCTATGAATTCAGATGCAGTTAAAAAATACTTCGCACAAAATGACCCGCTGGACATAAAAACAGAATGTAAGTCCAGGCAAAAATAGGGCATCCCGGCGAGTCAAAAACAGAATAAAAGACTCGGGCAAAAATAAAGGAAAATAAATAAAAATGTACACCCGCTGAGTTGAAAAGCCGCATTGGACAACTCAGGCAAAAAATGGGTATCCCGGTGGATTGAAAACTCGAAAGGGCGATCCACGCAAAATGAGGGAATAAGAGAACAACTGCATTCTGAATTCATCTGTATCACTTACAACCTGGCAAGCTCCGAAAGGTTCGAGCGTCAGTCAGAATCAGCCTTTTTCAGAAAGCAAGATGAGAATAACGTCAATGTCATACGAGTCATAGCAAAAGAGGAGTTCCTTGAAAGCGTCATCAACATTTCCAGCATCTTGTTGTTTCTCAATTTGTAACGATCTCCTCATTTCAGGGGATCTGTTTCTTTGACTGTATCTTTCCAATTCAGGGCGCGTAAATTAATAAAATCAGATTTTCAATCATGTCTCGTCTCGTACATTTTATTTTCGTTTGCAAAAATGTCTGATGTCTTTAAGATATTGATTGCCTAAATACAGATGCTTCCCTTCTAAAAATAAGTGCTTGCAGGAAATATACTTACTCCTGGGAGTTTCTAAATTCCTATGATGGAATCTAGTGAAGGATACCTCGGGATACTTGTGCGTTTCTTTGTCTTTACAGGATTGCAGGTATCCAAAGCGCGACATGGGGCATGGAAGCTTCTCCCCATTAGGCTGCCAAATCATTGTCTCCTCAGTACACCTTCCAAACAGCACCAAAGATGCTTTCTCCCCATCAGAGTTGTCAGGCATCACTTCTCCAACATTTCCTTCAAAGAGCAGCACCTGAAGGTGTTCATATCCCCAGCTGAATTGTCAAGAATCATCCTCAGTAGGATCCCCGCAGAAATATCTAGGAGGATCTTTCAGTGATCTTTCTCCTTCCCCAGCCGAGTGACAGACAGGGAATCATCTCCCCACAGAGTTTCAACTTATATCCGGAAGAGCAATGCCCGAAGATCTCACAACAGAGTGACGAAAGCTTTTACAGACCCCAACTGGGTCCCTCATTACCAAGATAGGTTTATCAATGACCTACTTCCCCACGCAGAGTCATATATATCAGATCTACCAATGATCCCATCCCCAGCTGGGATATCACTTCAAACAGATCAGCCGGAGATCTTCACCGCAACGGGATCTGAATCCCGGATCGGTATCTTTGCATAATCATAGCATTCGCATCATATCTTCCCCATAGAGCGTAGCATTCCGTCTAATACGGAGCATTACGGCAAAAATCAAACAAATTTCATAAATCATAAGCCATGTGTTGAACCAAACACTTGTCAATACTGATAATCCGTCAACGATATACATAGTATTTCCTGGTTCCCCACCAGAGAGCCAGAGCAGTTCCCTTACAGATACAGATACACACTCCTTTTGGCACTCGTCGGTGTCATCATTCCCTAGTAAATTGCCCGAGCCAACAGATGCTTATACATTACAGATATTTCCCGACACCCGTCCGTGTCATATCCCCAGCGGAGAGCCAAAGCGTCCCCTTTGCATTCACTAACACAGATACATATATACAATTCCTTGACACCCGTCCGTGTCACCTTCCCCAACATAGTTACCTAAACATTTGAGAACCATATACTTGTTTATAATACACTTTTTCCGACACCCGTCCGTGTCGCACTCTCCCCAGCAAGTTGAGCACTCGTCTGTGTCTCATTCATACCTTTTACTCATACAGACACTCGTCTGTATCTTGTATATACCACTTATATCCCATCAGATTTAACACTCGTCCGTGTTCTTTGTTAACCAGTTGATACTCGTCCGTATCATCATCTCTGAGCATGTGTCAGTGGTTTGTTTCTAGTTGATACTCGTCCGTATCATAGTCTTAAGGATGCTCGTCCGCATCTTTAATCTATACACCGTGTCAGACACTTATGTCTTCTTGAAATTAGACACTCGCCCGTGTCTACTCCCCCAGAAGAGTCCCCAACAAAACTTGTTAAACTATTTTCTTCCTATCTGACATTCTTCTTATGTCATGATACATTTTCGGCAGCCGTACCCTGCCAGGTGATCGTCCTTCACCTCTTTGATGATCATCCTTCATCATCCCCAGTGGAGTCTCTATTCATTTAGACCCCTTTCTTATCCGACATTCATCCTATGTCGCAATATTCAGAGCAGCCGTACCCTGCTAGGTGATCGTCCTTCACCTCTTGATGATCGTCCTTCATCATTTTAATCCGATGGCCGTCCCCATTGTTGATTCTGTTATCTGACATTCGTCCTATGTCATGATAAACCCTCAGAGCAGCCGTACCCTGCTAGGTGATCGTCCTTCACCTCTTGATGATCGTCCTTCATCATGCTTATCCAATGGCCATCCCCATCGTCGACCCCTTTTTTCCGGCATTCTTCCTATGTCGTGATACTTTTTTGGCAACCGTACCTTGCCAAGTGATTTTCCTTCACCTTGGATGACCGTCCCTCATCCTCATCCCCAACAGAGCAGCCGTCCCCTGCTAGGTGATCGTCCTTCACCTCTGATGACCGTACCTCATCATTTATTTCATTTATGCCTTGAGCTTAATGGTCGTCCCAATCATTTACCTATAGTCCCCAGAAAGTCTTGTAACATTACTTGATGGCCGTCCCCATCATAATCTCCTGCCTCCCCAACATGTCGGCCGTCCCCGCCATTGCTTTATCCCCAGCAGTCGTCCTCTACTTGACGGTCGTCCTCCGTCGCCCGCACTTTATAATTACACTTTATTTTACAATCTATATCCCTTTTCTTCTTCATTCAGTGAGTGCAAATTTTGGTCTGTCTTTGGTATTCAACCACAAGTTATCTTGTTTGCCTGTTAAGCCGTTGCTTACATCCTGCACAGCTAACTCATGCTTGAATAGGGGCAGCTGTAAACACCCCAAATTTTGCCTCACCCATTTCACCATGGCTTGTGATCTTTTCATGTGCATAAGTTCAACCATAGCATCTCATATTTCATCTTTTGCTTCACTGCATTGTTTCAAAGTCATCTGCATCTAGGGTTTGTGATCTGAGCAATCCCTGAGCCACTTGAGCCACTCCAAAGGTTATCAATCACTTCAAAGGGGTCCATGTATCTTCTAGCACCATATTATATCCTCTAAAGATCAAAGAAGTCAAAGAACCACAAGAACTGAGAAAGGCATGGAAGCAGATCCAGGTTTAACTACACAGATGACCTAAAATTAGGGTTTTGGTTTCAGAGGCCATAACTCCAAATTTTTTGGTCATTCTTGTTTCTATTGGTCTCTATATGGTATGAGGATCATGCATATAAATTTTCATGAAGAAATTCAATAGGGAAGGCATCTGATCAGAGGATGACTTCTTGGGCAAGTCAGTGCAAAATCAGGGCATCTGAGGCCCCCAGTGACCCAACCAAAGAGTGTTCTCCATCATTTTGAATGTGTATGATCTTTATTTGATCATAGAAGATGTTAGAAGTTCACAAAATTGAAGAATTTCAAGCCATTTGCAAAGTTGCATTTTTGGGAAAGTGACTTATAATGTAAACTTGCTATTTTGGGAAAGTTTTTCAATCTCCTCTTTTTGATTCAAAAATGCCTCAAATGAGAAAACTTTGGTCATGAAAGTTGTAGATTGGACCATTCCCTTTTCAAAAAGTATAAGAACTCTTTCTAATTCATTTTGGATCAAAAGTTATGGCTTTGCAAAGTTGGGAAAAATCATGAAATTTTCACTTTTGCACCAAAGAGGGAAAGTTGCAAAACCTCATGCCAAGGCCAAAGATGACTTCAAAGTGACTTCTAATCTTCATACAAACACAATGCAATTCCTAAAATTCAGTTTGGCCCAAGATATTTCCCATTCTCATGTCTTAAATTTCAAGTAACCATAAGCAATTTTCCATAAAAGTGCAAAAGGGGGAATTCTTGCAAAATGATTCCCAAAGGATTGTATGATCTCTAGCTGGTCTCAAGACATTATCATAACCTCATGAGGCATCTCACACCAAAAATTCAGCAAGAGATATCACATGTTCATGGCCAAAAGTCACAAAATGTCACAAGTTGCAAAATTGCAAAACATGTGAGATCTCACCCTTCATCCATTCCAGCTCACATCAATTGATCCAAGAGTCATCCTTGAACTCAGCTAATGCAGTACAAGCCAAGAAACCATCTCTGCCACAGCCCATGCCTCAAGTACACCAAACCTTGACTTTTTGAAATTTCTCCCATGCTCTTGGAATAGTGATCAGCAGCCTCTACTAACCTGCTCCACAGCCTACTCAAACATTATGGGAGTGATATAGCAATTCATCCAGCATTGAAACAAGACACAATCCAACTTGCACAAAATCTGTCCAAAACTTCTCCTCTTCGAATCTCTTCACACAGCCATCAAACTTCATTTTTTCTTTCACCAACAAGTCACAAATTATCCTTAGAACAAAAACCACCCCCTGAAACAGCTTGAAACATCACACATAAAGACCTTCATTTCTGCTACACCAGAACAAAACAGCCATAACCAGCCACTCTCAAAGTTTTCTAAGCTTCATTCCATCATCAGAAGGTTCAGGGAAGCAGGTTTGGACAAAGGAAAAGTTCAGAAAGCTTAAAAACAGAGAGGCTTCATCTCAGGTAACATGAAGAACATTTTTCCCAGAAGTTAATTTTTGAGTTCTTTTATGATGCTATATGTTCTCCTGATCATGAATATGTATCTATTTTTGAAAATGGTGAAGAAACCAGCATGTATGACATCTCTGAACATTTGTCCGTGTTTTATATTTTGCTTCGATTCAGGCTTGTGAGAGAAAATAAATGAATTTGAGACGAGGGTTTAGGTTTAGATTGATAAGAGGACCATTTTGGTGGAAGGAATTTGAAGTTTGGTAACCTGTAGAGGAAGTTAGGGTTTTGTGTCGTCGGAGAAAACGACCGGAGTACTGTTCCGGTCGCCTGAATTTGTTTAGCCCTAATTGCATTTAATTATCTAGTTTGAACCACAGCCCTTGATCTGGCTTTCTCGCGCGCGTGTGGATGGTCCAGATGGCTCATTAAGCCCTAATCAGTCATTTATTAATTAAACCTAGGATTAATTAATTGTTAAATAAAGTTTAGTCAGGTTTGAACTTGGGCCCTTGGATGTGGCGCCAAGTCAACAATCCCAGGCCCAGATCAAATCCTGACCTTCCCTTTGGCTTACTTTCCATTTTAATTCATTTTAATTCATTTTATTTGCATTTTATTTACACGAATTTTTAAAAATAGTAAAATACATTGAAAAATTCTGAAAATTTTTGTCAAACATTTCATTAATTTTCAGAACCCAAAAATATTTTTATTTTTATTTTTTTCATTAAAAATTATTTTTAAATCATTTAAATGTTTATTTTTAATTAGTTAATGGAAATTAATTAATTAAAAATGCATTTAGGTATTTAAAAATCACAAAAAAAATTCACATTGCATTTTAAAACATTTAGAAACATTATCAAACTCTCAAAACAAATTTCTTTTTTGTTCTTGACCAATTTTGGCAATTTTCATTGGAATTAAAGTTGTTTAAAGACAATATTTTGGTCCAAACTTAGAAAAATTCATTCTGCCAAACCATGAGGAGTTTGATGATGGTTCTTCTTGTATTGCATCCTTCATAGCATGCAGTTTCTAGGGTAAAATTGGTTTGAATTTATCTTTTATTTTCAATTTAATGTTCATTTTTCCTTTTGAGGTGCTTTGAAACCCTAGTTGACTTAGAAAAATCACAACTTCCATTAGGATAGGAGTTAGGTCCCCTCCTTTGGGCAGTGAACTTGTGTAGGGTTAGGGTTCCTTTAGTCCCATTTTCAATTTTTTATCATGTCATTTGCTTCTGATTTTGAATTTTGCTTTGCATGTTATGCATAAACCCTAATTTGTGCCTTCCTTTGCACCCATCTCTCATATGCTTGCATTCAATAACTTGCCATGACATTTTGTGCATCCACATGATCCATAAGACATCTTAGGACATATTAAAATCATGATTGATCATTTCATCATCCCTTTGCCATGTAATATGTTCATTTCATTTCATAAACATTCATGAATCTTTATGGTTCAAAGCATGCCTCATTTGCATCCTTATGCTTGTATGATCATTCTCATCTCTTGTCATGTGTTTGCATCATCTCTTAGTATCATTAACATCATGTTCTTGCTTCTGAATTTGTCTTGCATCATGGCATTTCATCTCATTTTCATTGCATTTCATTTCTTTTGCTAACTTTTCAGGAGGTAAGTTGTTTTGAGAAGTGAATTTGCCTTCACTTCTCACAATCTCTTCTCATCTCTCTCTTGCATCATTGCTGCATTTTATCTTTGTATTAGAGTGAGCTTTCTCATTCATGTTCTTCTCTTACTTTCTTTCTTCAGGCAACTTGTCTTCTTAGGTGAAGCAAGTTGTCTTATTTCTTTCTGCTTTTCCTCCTTTCATCTGTTTCTTTCCTGGTGGCTTTTCTCCTGAAGATCTTTTTCAAGCCTCATAAACCCTAGGAACAACCAAGCATGATCATAATTAGGGTTTGATTAGTCCCCCATTTAGTTTTACCTTTGTGTCATCTTTGAGTCTTCTCTTCTCATTCCATAATCAAGGACTAAACCCTAAAGGTTTTAAGGCTTTGTGATTAAGCTTATGCCTGCATCCTTCTATTAGGATGGAGTGTATAACTTTAATCCGAAGTGTTAAACCCTTAATGTGTTTAAATCCTTTAATCATTTCACTTAATAATCATCAAGACATCAAGCTTGTAAGTTGAGCCTTGCATTAGGGTTCTAATTCTTCCTTAATTGGCTAAGAAGGACTAACCCTAGTGTTAATGGACAAGTCCCCCTCAAGTTGTCTTACCAACCATAAAACTCACTTCTTCATATTATCATTAACTAAAATCCATTTAATAAAGGCTTTGTTTTGTCATGAGGTTAATCCCTAATCATGGATTAAGTTGAGAAGCCTTTCTCAGCTTAAATGTTCTCATCTATTATCCTTCTATTAGGATGGTGTAATGGGTCCATTAAATCCCTGATTATGGCTTAAACTCATTACTTAACACTAAACAAAAACAACAAAAACATCTAAATAATCACAAATAGGTTAATGATCTTAATCCTACATCATGGTGATTAAGTGTGAGGTGCTTACTTCATACTTAAGGTATTCTCATTACCCCTAATCAGAGGGAGGATGTGATGAGTTTACTAACCCTTGGTTTAGGCTTAAGCTCATTTTCTTATGACAAATACAAAAAGCAATAAAAGATTGAAAACATCAAAAACAAACAATAATCGTCTCCTCCAGGATTCTTTTCTCATCTCATTCATTCACAAACGAGAACTTGCTTCTTCCGTCTAATGCAAGACAGTTTGCACCTGAGCCAGACAGGTCATACACTTGAGCATGGACGAGTAAGCAGTTCACAAGTCAATTTATCTTTCAGTCTCTTTGAGTCGAACTATGGTGTTCTGACTTCCTCATTGCACGAGAGGATACGTAGGCATAACTTAATTGTTATCGAACAAAAGTCTCTGTATATTCCCCCTCCTTCCAGCATTATTCTTTTAGCCTCATTATCTCAGGCTTTGCACTCCTGTTCTTACACTGACACTCCACATATTTCACTTCACTTTCTTCCAGCACTGACACTTGCATTCTTTCTAGCTTTGACACACAGATAGCACTAATACTACCCCTTTAAGCACAAATCTTTTAAGCGTGGATCCCGTCGAGTACGACGGACAATCTGGGTGCTAATACCTTCCCAGATTGTAACCAACCCCCTTTCTCAGTCTCTCTGGTTCGCAACCGTCTTATCCATATCTTTTCTCAGGTCTATGCAGCATTACCTTTCCTTCGGGATAAAAATGCCTAGCTGGCGACTCTTGTCTTCTGAGTTCACCCTTGTGTGTACTCTCTCCTTTCGCCGATCGTTCGCATCTGTACCCCTCTTGGCCGGGTGTCATTTGGTGGGAGCGACACATACACCTCCTCAAAATTTCCCAACTTTATCAATGCATAACTCCCGTAATTTTTATCCCATGAAGGTGTTCTAGAACTTTTTAGAAAGCTTAGAGTTTCCTATAACTTCTCCTTTTGGTCCCATGTCCATTTTATTCTTCATTGTTAAGTTATGAGCTTTGGAAGAAGTTGACGTTTTGTTGACTTTTAAAAGGACCTATAATTTCTTTGCTCATATCTTTCAAATGAAGCATTTTTGGACTTGGCTTGTGAGACACAAAGTTGTAGAGAATTGAATTTCCTTCAAAATGAGATTTGGATGGGAAATATTTGATGAAGTATGTGAAAGTTATGGATGGTCAAAGTTCAGTTGACATTTCCTGTACAAAATCCTAATTTATTAACTTCTAATTCTTGATGATTTTGAGGGTTCCTTGATGAATCATGATCAACCCTTGATCAAATGATGAATTTCACCTCATAATCTTGACGTTGACCAAAAATCTTGAAGTTTTACTTTAGGTTGACCACAGTTGACTTGTTGACGAAGTTATATGATTTTTAAGTATTTGAGCATCTGACTGACCAAACTTATAGGGAAAACCTTGAAACTTGACATGAGGATTCTTTGAAGTATGTGGGATGTCATGAAGTCTACTTTAGGATTTGGAAGTCCACTCTGCCTTGAGAAACTCAAAACCCTAGTTTTAGATCCATTGCTTTAGAGGAGGCTTTGTCTGATGAAACCTTAAATCCTTTTGAGCAATTGTGAATCTTGTGACTATTAGGAGACCTCTTGAGACACATTATCTTGAATATGGGAGGGAAAATTTTGGGGTACAACACATGTACTCCATGAATACTCCCGACGCATTTGTCACACCGAAAGGCATCACCGAATACTCGTATTATCCATACCGTGTTCTGAATGTTGTCTTCTGAATATCCTCATATTTCACCTTAATCTGATAATAGCCTAATCTCAAATCGATCTTGCTAAATTCATGAGCACCCACCAATTGATCCATCAAATCATCTATTCTTGGTAACAGATACTTGTTCTTAATTGTCACCTTGTTCAACTATCTATAATCCACAAAAAACCTCATACTTCCATCTTTCTTCTTAGCTAACAAAATTGGGGCTCCCCACGGTGATACACTTGGTCTTACAAACTGCTTCTCAAGAAACTCTTCCAACTGCTTATTCAATTCAGCCAACTCAGATGCGGACATCCTGTACGGTGCCATAGAAACAGGTTTAGTACCATGTACAAGATCAATCGTAAACTCAACTTCTCTCAGGCGGCACATCAAGAATTTCATCAGGGAAAAACTCAGGAAATTCATTCACTACTTGCAACTTTTCAATCTTAGCTTTACTCTCTACAGATAACGACACCATCAATGAAAACATCTGAGCAACCTCTTTCATCAAATTTTACAACTCTCTAAACGAAAACAATCCAACTCCTTCCTCTTCTGGAGTAGAAAACCCCACTGACTTACGGAAGCAATTAATATGAACATAGTTATACTTTAACCAGTTCATACCTAAGATTACATCCATCCCAATCAACGGTAAACATACCAAATCAACATAAAATTCTCTATCAAAGATAGACAATAGGCAACTCAAACACACTAGAGAAGTACTCATTGATCCCTTAGCCGGAGTCTCTACGACCATTTCTCCTTTCATAGCAGACAACTCAAGACCTAATCTCTTAACACAATCAGCAGCAATAAAACAATGGGTCAATAATAGTAATTAAAGGAATACTATAAATGAAACATGTACCTCTGACGAGCTTGTCCTTGTTAGCTGTCTGAGTCCCAGCCAAAGCGAACACTTTTCCTCCAGACTTTGCTTTCTTTGGCTTCTGGAATGGCTACCAATATGCCCTTATTCACCACAGTTAAAGCATATCATCTCTTTATGCATGCAATCGGATATCACATGCTCAACGTTTCCACAACAGAAACAACATTTCACCTCAGCAGTACACATATTACTCTTATGTCCAGCTTATCTACACTTGAAACAAACAATACCAGTGTAATGCCCGTTTATTTAATTAAATATAAGTGTATTGTGTTGTGTTGATTTGCGATGTTTTGTGTATTTGAAGTTGATTTAAGTTGATTTCTGAAATATCATAATATTCCGTTGATGTTCATAAGTTGGTTCGAGTTGAATTGATTAATTAAGTTGATATAAGTTGTGATAGACGATATGAAGTATCTTCATTTATTGTTGGATATGTCGATCAGGTCGTTGGACCATTTGGTTAATAATCGGAAGATAATCTAATTAAGTCCGGAGAAAATAATTATATAGTGAATTATTAAATTAAATTTTGCTGTTGTGGTGAATTAAGTCGTTAAGTCAGAAAAATAAGTCGGAAGCCGTAGAAATAATATCGGAGTTAATATTATCGTTGTTGTAGTGGATTTAATTAGTGGACTTGAACCGTCTTGGAAATAGCAATTAAAGGGGTGTTGTAGTTAGGCCCATTAGTTATAATTGGATTATTATTATTATTATAATAAAGAGAAAATAAAGGAGAATTAGTCAAGAGGAGAAGTTGGAATCAGTAGGAGTTGAGAAAAGGGAATCGTGGAAATTAAGAAAAAGGAGGAAAAAGTCTTAGAGAAAAATAAAGGTTTTAGAGGAGAGAAAACAACTTGGGAGAAAAGAAGGAAAAAGAAGGATTCATGTTCATATCTTAATTTTCGCACATTTGGTACAGCTTCCACTAAACAGGTGATAACGTTTTACTCGTAATTCTGATTAAAGCGATTCTTGAATTTATGGAAAGATTACGAAATTCCCTTCGATTTGATATAAAATTTCGTGTCAATAAGTTCTGTATTGAAGGAGAAAAACGCATTTGAAGTTTGGAAGTTCATGCTGGAAATTGGTCAAATAGTAGTTACGGGATTGATGGTGATGATGGCTAAATTTTGGTCAATATAGAAACTCAATGGTAGCGTGTTCGTATTTCTAATCTCCATGGATGAAAGAGGAGAGGAAAAGGGCCACATATGCAAAGGGGTTGGAAAATCGATCAGAGATTCGAATCGGCCACCGATTAAGGTAAGGGTGGAGTTCGAACTCTATAATCGGGATTATGATGATTAATATGCGGGATTGAGATTTTATAATTTCTATACGATCGAATGTTGATTGTGTGTTAATCGTGTTGTGTTGATTTGTCGTAAAGAACATAATTTTATGATAATTGAATAATCGAATTTTCATGATTGTGGCTGGATTAGTTGTTGAGAAATTATTGTTAATTCGTGGATTCTGGAAAATTGAAATTTGGGGACGACGAACAGGACCGGTAGCATAAACTGAGAGATGTGGCGCAGGCCACACCTGTATTGGATACATGGCGCGGGCCATGTGGCAAGAAACCAATTCATGGCGCAGGCCATGGTAGTTGGGAGAAGGCTATGTGTGGCTACTTAAGGGACTATGGCGCGGGACATAGGGATCCCTTTCCCACCTATGGGGCAGGCCATAGTGATGGAGCGTGAAGGGTGGCGCAGGCCACCCTGTAGTTAATGAGGGAGTTCTCTAATTTTTGTATTAATCCCTATTTTATTTTCTTAAATAATTTTATGGACTCATCCTAAATTATATAATATCTAAATCATAAATTATTAGAATTAGGAAGAATTATAATTAGTAATGGTTGCTTAACATTTTAATTATTGTAAAAGGAACAATAAGAAGCCAGTTTTCAGAATAACACTGAATTATGGAAATTAGCAGAAAGTGCAGGTTAAGAGGTTAGCAGGAAACAGTTGCAGGTATAATCAGAAAATGAAATTTAGCAGGTAATAATATTGTAGTAGGATTGAATTAGGTAGAAGTTAAGATATAGTAGCAGAGAAATGCAGATATTGGTAAATTGGAATTTAGTAGAATAAGTGTAGTTTATTGGTAGTTTTAGCAAATTAAGTTGTGTCGACTTAGCCGATTTAAGCGGAAAAATTAGTTGTCCAGAATTTAATGAAAATCTTCGAGTTAGTATGGAATAATGAATAGGTGATTTTAGTTGGTGTATCGTGTTAATTAGTGTTGAATGTGTGAGTTTTCTAGTATAGGTGCTTATGTCGTTTTGTCCCGGTTTGGGAGCATTTTTAAGTTGAAGGTCGAAGGACCCATGTTGAATATTTGAGTTGTAGGTCGTAAGACCAATGTTGATGTTAAAGTTGTAGGTCGTATGACCAACGTTGAAAGTTGTAGGCCTATGGCCAAAGTTGAATCGGTGTTGAATTAAAGTTGCAATGTTATTTGTTGTATGTTGTTGGAGTTGATTGTTGTGATGTGTTGAGCCGTTGTATCATGGCATACACTGCATTTCTAAGTTGGAGCGAATGCTCACCACGTTGGCATGGATTGGCAAATTTATTAAGTTGAAGGCTTATGCCTTGCAGATACCTCGATAACCTGGTATATTTTAAGTTGGGAGTTTAACTCCAATGGTACCACATGCATATGCACAGTCGAGTCACATTCCGTGTCGCGTTAATTATGTTGTTTGTGTTGTTTATGTTGTCGAGTTGATAAAGTTGTTTTTGTTGGTTACATTGATACACTTGTGTATGTTACTCAAGTTGAATAAGTTGTTTATGTATATTTAAGTGGATTTTGTGGCTTAAGTTGATTATGTCGAGTAAGTGGTTCATGCTAAGTTGATTATATTATTATGTTGGACAAGTTGATTATGTTGCTAAGTTGATTATATTATTATGTTGGACAAGTTGATTATGTTGCTAAGTTGATTATATTATTATGTTGGACAAGTTGATTATGTTGCTACGTTGATTATATTATTATGTTGGATAAGTTGATTATGTTGCCAAGTTGATTATATTATTATGATGGATGAGTTGATTATAGGATTATGTTGCCTGAGTTGTTTATATATTTATGTTTGTAATGTCGATTATGCTGATATTGAAGGAGTTGATTATGTTGTAAACGTTCGTCGAAGTTGATGAAGGTGTGTATGTTAAGGTTATAGTTGGAATTGATTATGTTGATGTGTGAATTAAAATGATAAAATATGTTGGTTGTTTGGGGTGTTTAGTAAGACGTTGTTGTGGATAGTGTGAAAATTGTATGATTTTATCTAGCGTATTAATTATCATACTCTTGTTTATATGGTTCGATATCTCACCCCTTTCTGTTGTTGAATGTTACCTTTATTGGTAACGTGCAGGTATTCCAGATTAGCGTTGCTTACTTTCATAGTAAAGTCGGTGTCGTCACTCTGATACGTAACACTCGGGGGATGAACGCTTAATTGTTTTGTTGTTATATTTAGTTATTGTTATTTTAAGTTGTCTCAATGAAAAACATGTTATTACTAAGTGTTAGGTTGAAAAAATTATTAATTGATGCAAAGTTGAATATTTGTGGATCCGCTGCCTATTTGTAAAAGTTGTTTTGTTTTAAGGAATTGAATAAGAGTTGACATTATAGTTTCATCCTATTTGAAAGTGTTATGTATCGATGTTCATGAAATTAAATGAACTTGTTAAAGTTGAAAAATGTAGCATCCTGTTTTATGGTTGAATTTTGAAACTCTGATTTATGATTTTCCGCCGGGTAGATTTAGGGTGTTACATTAGTGGTATCAGAGCAGGTCGGTCCGTCCGGCCAATGTTGTCTAACGTTGTTAATTCCTTAGTACGCGACATGTGTGTGAAACACTGTCGGTACTTGTTGTTAGTTTCTAGTCGTTGTCTGCAGGTGTTTGTTGGAATTAAGTGGGGGAGAAGCTTGACTCCCGAACTGTTGTTGGAAAGTCGAAGTTGGTTCAAAGTTGATGTTGATTGCAAGAGTGCAAGGTTGTTGAAGAGACGTTGTTGCAGACTGGCGAGAGCATGGATTCATGAATTCGTATCGGTCGGGTTGAACAATGCATGGATTTTGGATGGAGATTGTTTAAGGAAGAAGGATTTATTCCAAATACAAAGAAAAGTTGATGGATCAAGTTGAGGGATCACGTCGGTAGATCACTATGCCTTGAGTGTAGTTGGATTAAAGTCAAGTAATTTTCGAAGTTGGATGCAGAGCAATATTTTTGGTAGAACTTGGAAGTAATATAGAGAGAGGTGGAATTTATATTCATCAATCTCAAAATTCTGGTTTTTGCAACCTTGGAACAGCTGTCACGAGTAGTGGTATAACTCTTTAACCGTGAATCGGATTGAAGCGGTTCTGGAATATTTGGAAAGCTTACAGAATTCCCTACAGTTTACATATAAGATTTGCATTCAGGAGGTTTATGATGAGGAAGATAAGTGCATTTTAATAGTTGGGTCTGCTGCTGATTTTTGGAAAATTTTGTATACGGGAATTATTGACCAGTCCCATTGTGATGGGGAAAACTTTTTACTCGTAAGTCGGATTCGAGCGATCCTTGAAGTTCTGGAATATGCAAAAAATTCTCTTCATGTTAGAATATAATTTTGTGATTTGGAGGTCTGTATTGAAGAAGATAATTGCGTTCGAAGTGGAGCGTGTGTTCCTGGAAATTTTAGAAAAATGAAAATGTTGGAAAAATAATAAGATGTTGGTATTAAAGGGAATGCATAAGTATTCGGAGAATGAATAAATATGTAATTAGAATGATTAAAGTGCTGATGCTAGATGATGGTGATGTTGAGAGGAAGATGGATGTTTGATTGGTGTTGTTAAGAATCGTAACTGGGTTGGAAGTTGTAATTGGAGCTAACCACTTTGAATGGTACTTGTTGTAGTGAATAAAGTGTTAGTGGGATATCGAGAGTCGTGTGGTACTATATGTGTACATAAGAGAATGTGTACTGGAATTTTGGATGTTTTGTATTGTTGACGAAGTTGGAATTAAGGAGACTAAAAAGGAGTTGATATGCCGTAGAGAGTTGATGGAGCAATATGCTTACGGACTCTGAACACAAGTTGAAGTACACTATTGTGTTGGGTAATAATGATTGATGCCTCTGTTATGGTTGCCGGATGTCTATCGATAAATTGAGGAACTGATCACCCTTAATCTATTGTTGATAGCAGACGTAATCATAATTGATGGATAGATGTGTCATGCCAACTAGTATAATATGTACGTCAAATTGGTTGAAGGAAAGATGAGTGCTTGAGTACTATTTGTTTTATTGATGCAAGTTATTATATGAGAGTATAGTTAGAATTTAAGATGAAAATATGAAGTTGCGTTTAGATTGAATTGTAATAAGAAAATTCATAGTTGAACTCTGAAGGATTTGAATGTTGTTTTGATGATGCGTTAAGTGGCATAAGACGTGAAGCTTGCTTAAGATGATTGGAAAAGAAAGTAGGTGGAAATGTAAAACGATGATTTGACAAGAATGTCGGACAAATTTAAGTTGCAAGTATTAGAAGTGAAATTATAAGTTGGTTTATTAAGGTGCAATTTTTGGTTGGACAATAGTTGGTTGGTTGTGTCTATTCGGATTAGAATCTATAAAAGGTTGTGTCGGTATGAGTAAGAATCGAGTATTCGGTAAGTTGAATTAGTTGGAAGAGAAGGGTATGAAATATCTAATGGAGATTCGTTGGACCCTTGTATCTTATATTGGTGTAATGATGTTGCGTGGTTAAGATGAATTTTGCAGGACGTGTTGTTAAAAGATGGTAAAGTTGTAGCCTATGTTGATGATAATTTGGAATTCATGGAAGTATATGAATGTCTTATCCAAGATTTGGAAGTAGTCATCATTGTAATTATATTGAATGTTCAAAGGTGTTATCGTACGAATCTAAGTTGAAGTATGTGGTAACTACAAGAGTTAGAATACATTTTGGAATGAAATTCCAAAAGGATTGAGTCGAAGGGCTTTGTGGATATGTCGATTTTGATAATTGTAAGTTGGATTTAGACTCGGTAAACTTGGTATTTTGCAAGTAATCAGAGTGCGCATCTAGCGCGTGGTGTCGTCATTCGTACGCAGATGACAACGATGTTGGTAGTTTTGTTGTATTAATGTTGTGATTAAGTTGTGTGTTCTAGTGTTGATGTGTTCTATGTTGTAAGTTGATTATTCGTTGTGTGGTGTTGATGGTTGTCAAGTGTATTTCTTGATTGTCGTTTGAGTTGTTGTTAACGTTGGTGTTATGAATTATTGTCTATATTATAAGGGGGGTTGCCTTCGAGGATGATAGTTGATTAGTCGGAACAAAAAAGTAGTTGGAGTAGTTGAATCGAATAAATTTTCGAGGACGAAAATATTCTAAGTGAGGGAGAGTTGTAATGCCCGTTTATTTAATTAAATATAAGTGTATTGTGTTGTGTTGATTTGCGATGTTTTGTGTATTTGAAGTTGATTTAAGTTGATTTCTGAAATATCAGAATATTCCGTTGATGTTCATAAGTTGGTTCGAGTTGAATTGATTAATTAAGTTGATATAAGTTGTGATAGACGATATGAAGTATCTTCGTTTATTGTTGGATATGTCGATCAGGTCGTTCGACCATTTGGTTACTAATCAGAAGATAATCTAATTAAGTCCGGAGAAAATAATTATATAGTGAATTATTAAATTAAATTTTGGTGTTGTGGTGAATTAAGTCGTTAAGTCAGAAAAATAAGTCGGAAGCCGTAGAAATAATATCGGAGTTAATATTATCGTTGTTGTAGTGGATTTAATTAGTGGGCTTGAACCGTCTTGGAAATAGCAATTAAGGGGGTGTTGTAGTTAGGCCCATTAGTTATAATTGGATTATTATTATTATAATAAAGAGAAAATATAGGAGAATTAGTCAAGAGGAGAAGTTGGAATCAGTAGGAGTTGAGAAAAGGGAATCGTGGAAATTAGAAAAAAGGAGGAAAAAGTCTTAGAGAAAAATAAAGGTTTTAGAGGAGAGAAAACAGCTTGGGAGAAAAGAAGGAAAAAGAAGGATTCATGTTCATATCTTAATTTTCGCACATTTGGTACAGCTTCCACTAAACAGGTGATAACTTTTTACTCGTAATTCTGATTAAAGCGATTCTTGAATTTCTGGAAAGATTACGAAATTACCTTCGATTTGATATATATTTTTTTGTCAATAAGTTCTGTATTTAAGGAGAAAAACGCATTTGAAGTTTGGAAGTTCATGCTGGAAATTGGTCAAATGGTAGTTACGGGATTGATGGCGATGATGGCTAAATTTTGGTCAATATAGGAACTCAATGGCAGCGTGTTCGTATTTCTAATCTCCATGGATGAAAGAGGAGAGGAAAAGGGCCACATATGCAAAGGGGTTGGAAAATCGATCAGAGATTCGAATCGGCCACCGATTAAGGTAAGGGTGAAGTTCGAACTCTATAATCATGATTATGATGATTAATATGCGGATTGGGATTTTATAATTTCTATACGTTCGAATGTTGATTGTGTGTTAATCGTGTTGTGTTGATTTGTCGTAAAGAACATAATTTTATGATAATTGAATAATCGAATTTTCATGATTGTGGCTGGATTAGTTGTCGAGAAATTATTGTTAATTCGTGGATTAAGGAAAATTGAAATTTGGGGACGACGAACAGGATCGGTAGCATAAACTGAGAGATGTGGCGCAGACCACACCTGTATTGGATACATGGCGCATTTTTAAGTTGAAGGTCGAAGGACCCATGTTGAATATTTGAGTTGTAGGTCGTAAGACCAATGTTGATGTTAAAGTTGTAGGTCGTATGACCAACGTTGAAAGTTGTAGGCCTATGGCCAAAGTTGAATCGGTGTTGAATTAAAGTTGCAATATTATTTGTTGTATGTTGTTGGAGTTGATTGTTGTGATGTGTTGAGCCGTTGTATCATGGCATACACTGCATTTCTAAGTTGGAGCGAATGCTCACCACGTTGGCATGGATTGGCAAATTTATTAAGTTGAAGGCTTATGCCTTGCAGATACCTCGATAACCTGGTATATTTTAAGTTGGGAGTTTAACTCCAATGGTACCACATGCATATGCACAGTCGAGTCACATTCCGTGTCGCGTTAATTATGTTGTTTGTGTTGTTTATGTTGTCGAGTTGATAAAGTTGTTTTTGTTGGTTACATTGATACACTTGTGTATGTTGCTCAAGTTGAATAAGTTGTTTATGTATATTTAAGTGGATTTTGTGGTTTAAGTTGATTATGTCGAGTAAGTGGTTCATGCTAAGTTGATTATATTATTATGTTGGACAAGTTGATTATGTTGCTAAGTTGATTATATTATTATGTTGGACAAGTTGATTATGTTGCTAAGTTTATTATATTATTATGTTGGACAAGTTGATTATGTTGCTACGTTGATTATATTATTATGTTGGATAAGTTGATTATGTTGCCAAGTTGATTATATTATTATGATGGATGAGTTGATTATAGGATTATGTTGCCTGAGTTGTTTATATATTTATGTTTGTAATGTCGATTATGCTGATATTGAAGGAGTTGAATATGTTGTAAACGTTCGTCGAAGTTGATGAAGGTGTGTATGTTAAGGTTATAGTTGGAATTGATTATGTTGATGTGTGAATTAAGATGATAAAATATGTTGGTTGTTTGGGGTGTTTAGTAAGACGTTGTTGTGGATAGTGTGAAAATTGTATGATTCTATCTAGCGTATTAATTATCATACTCTTGTTTATATGGTTTGATATCTCACCCCTTTCTGTTGTTGAATGTTACCTTGATTGGTAACGTGCAGGTATTCTAGATTAGCGTTGCTTACTTTCATAGTAAAGTCGGTGTCGTCGCTCTGATACGTAACACTCAGGGGGATGAACGCTTAATTGTTTTGTTGTTATATTTAGTTGTTGTTATTTTAAGTTATCTCAATGAAAAACATGTTATTACTAAGTGTTAGGTTGAAAAAGTTATTAACTGATGCAAAGTTGAATATTTGTGGATCCACTGCCTATTTGTAAAAGTTGTTTTGTTTTAAGGAATTGAATAAGAGTTGACATTATAGTTTCATCCTATTTGAAAGTGTTATGTATCGATGTTCATGAAATTAAATGAACTTGTTAAAGTTGAAAAATGTAGCATCCTGTTTTATGGTTGAAATTTGAAACTCTGATTTATGATTTTCCGCCGGGTAGATTTGGGGTGTTACAACCAGCAGGAGCATCTCCCCCACTAGTTCTCTGACCTGAAGCAACTTTCTGCTTACCCTTACCAGCTAGAGTATCATAAGGCTTGCAACAGTTTTGCCGATTCTTGCCCCTTCTATCAGTAACAATCTTGTAATGAGCATTATTATCTTCCTTAAAGATCCTGCAATTATCAACCAGATCAGCAAAAACATGAATCTTCTGATACCCTACCGTTTTCTTAATCTCTGAATGCAACCCATTCTCAAACTTAACGCACTTCGAAAATTCAGCAGTTATTACATCATGGTTTGTATAGAACTTTAAAAACTCCATAAACTTTGCAACATAATTTGTCACTGACATATTCCCCTATTTCAGCACAAGGAATTCAATCTTTTTCTTACCATTCACATCTTCAGGGTAATACTTCCTCATAAACTCTCTACGAAAAACAACCCTAGTGATCTCTTCACATGCAACTCCCAACCTTTCTCTGGTTTCCAACCACCAATCATCAGCCTCAACTTCTAACATATGGGTTCTATAACAAACCTTCTGTGTTGGAGAGAAATCCATCACACGGAAAATTCTCTCAATTTCTTTCAATCATACCAATGCAGCATCAGAGTCATACTTTCCCATAAAGGTAGGCAGATTCTCTCTGAAGAGTCGCAAAAGTACGAGACGCATCCTTCCCGCCAACATTTGGTAAATTCTGTACAACTTGAGCCATTTCTTGCATTGCATCACCCATCACAACATCATTTCTTCCAGCCATCTCAACTTAACACTACAACATAGTAAAAGTCAAAACCACATAACAATACTCGATTGTTAGACAACTATGACTCAACAACTTGGTCTGATAGACCGACCTGCTCTGATACCACTAATGTAACACCATATTTTACCCAACTTTATCATTTAAATCAGAGTTATAAACAATTCACCAATGAACATGGGATATTGTCGCTCCCACCAAATGACACCTGGTCAAGAGGGGTATAGACGCGAACGGTCAGCGAAAGGAGAGAACACACAAGGGTGAACTGAGAAGAAAAGAGTCGCCAGCTAGGCATTTTTATCCCGAAGGAAAGGTAATGCTGCATAAACCTAAGAAAAGATGGATAAGACGGTTGCGAACCAGAGAAACTAAGAAAGGGGGTTGGTTACAACCTGGGAAGGTATTAGCACCCAGATTGTCCGCCGTACTCGACGGGATCCACGCTTGAAAGATTTGTGTTTAAAAGGGGTAGTGTCAGTGATATTTTGTGTGCAAAAGCCGGAAAAGAATGCAAGTGTCAGTGCAAAAGAAGTGTGAAGTGAAGAAAGAGAGTGTCAGTGTAAGAAAAGAATGTAAATCTCAAGACTATGAGGCTTAAAGAATAATGCTGAAAGGAGGGGGAATATACAAAGACTTTTGTTCGATAACTATTAAGTTATGCCTACGTATCCTCTCGTGCAATGAGGAAGTCAGAACACCGTAGTTCGACTCAAAGAGACTGAAAGATAAATTGACTAATGAACTGCTTGCTTGTCTATGCTCAAGTGTATGACCTGTCTGGCTCAGGTGCAAACTGTCTTGCATTAGACGGAAGAAGCGAGTTCTCGTTTGTGAGTGAAGATGATGAGAAAAGAATCCCGGAGGAGAGATTATTGTTTGTTTTGATATTTTAAATCTTTTATTGCTTTTGGAATTTGTCATAACTTAATGAGCTTAAGCTTAAACCAAGGGTTAGTAAACTCATCACATCCTCCCTCTAATTAGGGGTAATGAGAATACCTTAAGTATGAAGTAAACACCTCACACTCAATTACCATGATGTAGGATTAAGATCATTAACCTACTTGCATTTATTTAGATGTTTTTGGAGTTTTTGTTTAGTGTCAAGTAATGAGTTTAAGCCATAATCAAGGATTTAATGGATCCATTACACCATCTTAATAGAAGGATAATAGATGAGAACATTTAAGCTGAGGAAGATACCTCAACTTAATCCATGATTAGGGATTAACCTCATGACAAAACAAAAACTTTATTAAATGGATTTTAAGTTAATGATGAGATTAAGAAGTGGATTTTATGGTTTGTAAGACAACTTGAGGGGGACTTGTCCATTAACACTAGGGTTAGTCCTTCTTAACCAATTAAGGAAGAATTAGAACCCTAATGGAAGGCCCAAGTTACAAGTTTGATGTCTTGATGATTATTAGGTGAATCAATTAAAGGATATAAATGCATTAAGGGTTTAACACTTAGGATTAAAGTTATACACTCCATCCTAATAGAAGGATGCAGGCATAACCCTAATCACAAAGCCTTAAAACCTTTAAGGTTTAGTCCTTGATTAAGAGATGAAGAGAAGACACAAAGATGACACAAAGGTAAAACTAATGGGGGGACTAATCAAACCCTAATTGTTATCATGCTTGGGAGTTCCTAGGGTTTATGAGGCTTGCAAGAAGATTTCAAGAGAAAAGCCACTAAGGGAGAAGCAGGATGAAGGAAAAGAAGCAGCAAGAAGCAAGACAACTTGCTTCACTTAAGAAGACAAGTTGCTTGAAGAAAAAAGAGAGGAAGGAGCATAAATGAGCAAGCTCACTCTAATACAAAAGTAAGAATAAGCAATTAATGCATAAGATAGATGAGAAGAGATGGTGAGAAGTGAAGGCAAATTCACTTCTCAAACACTTACCACCTGAAAAGTTAGTGAAAGAAAAATGAAGATAGAATGAAAATGAAAAGTATGCAATGATGAAAACCAAAACGAGAAGCATGTTTATGATGCTAATGATGCAAATAGATGGCACAAATGTATGTTATAAGATGGAGGTGATCATACAAAGGATGAGAATGCAAATGAGACATGTAAGAAGCATGAAAGTTCATGAAAACTTATGAAATGCAATGGATGCATAACATGGTAAATGGATGATGCAATGATCAAACATGATTCTAATATTCCCTAAGATGTCTTACATGTCATTTGGATGCACAAATTGTCATGGCAAGTTCATGTATGCAAGCATATGAAGGATGGATGCAAATGGAGATGCAAATTAGGGTTTATGAACAAGATGCAATGCAAAATTCAAAATCAGAAGCAAAACATGAGATAAAAAATTGAAAATGGGATCAAAGGTACCCTAAACCTATAAAATTTCACTGCCCAAAGGGGGAGATCAGAAGCTAAACCCTAAAGGACTTATGATTTTTCTAAGTTTGCTAGGGTTTTAAGGTACCTCTCAAAGAAAAATGCAAAACAAATAAAAAATGAAAGATAAATTCATGCCAATTTTATCCTAGAAACTACATGATATGTGGAATGTAATGCAAAAAGAACCATTATCAAACTCTTCATGGTTAGGCAGAAAAGATTTTTCTAAGTTAGGGTCAAAATATTGATTTTAAAGAACCCTAAATCAAAAGAAAAATGTCAAAATGGATCAAGAACCAAAAAGAAATTTATATGAATGGTTTGATAATGTCTCTAAATGTGTCAAGATGCAATGTGATTTTTTTGGTGATTTTTAGAAACTTAAATGGTATTTTAATTAATTAATTTCCATTAATTAACTAAAATAAACATTTAAATATTTTAAAAATACAAATTTTATGCAAAAAATAAAATAAAAAATTATCTTCTGGTTGAGAAAAATATTTCAAGTCATGATGCAAAAAATAATTTTTTTTGAAAACTTCTAGCTATTTTAAATTAAATGTGCAAGATAAATAAGAAAAAATGAATTAAAAATCAATTTAAATGAGAAGTATGCAAATCCAATGATCCAGATTTAAAAGAAACGCGCGGGAGTTGACTGGCGCATGTTTGGAAGGTTGAGATTCACTATGAGATTTTTGAATTTTAAAACATAATTAATTAGGTTAATGACTGGATTAGGGTTTTAACACGTGATCTGGACCACTCATCTCACGCGGGAAGGACAAATCCAAGGGCCATTATTCAAATTTCATTAATTACGCAGATTAGGGCTAAACACTTTCAGGTGATCGGAACAGTGTTCCGGTCATCTTCTCCGGCCACTCAAACTAGCTAACTCACTCAATCCGTAAAATAAACGCATCAAACTCTCCAGAAATGATCCTCACCTCACTTTAAACAAGAATCAACCAACAATATCATTTATTTCACATGGACAACTTGAATCGAAGCAAAACGGAAAATTAAACAGAAATTTTAGAAGCTTGTAAAATGCTTAAAACTCAACCATTTTCGAAACAAACATATCATGGTAATCAGGGGAACACATAGAATCATTCTATAACATAAAAAGGAAGTTTTGGAAAAATAAATTCCATGGCTACCTGAAGTGAAGCTTTCAACCCAGGAGCTTTCTGACCAGTTCTTTGCCTCAAATCAACTCCAATGACTCCCTTGAAGAGTTTGCAATGCTTGGTTGGAGCTTAAAGGGCCTCTATGTGAAGTAGGCTGAAGTTCAGTTCAAGAAATGTGAAAATGGTGTTTTTGATACAGGGTGTTTCAAGGCAAAATGAAGGGTGGGAAATGATCAGTGATGAATGTGGAGTTGAATGGTGGAAAAAGTTTAGAGATTTGTTGGCTGAGTTGTGTGTTTCGAAGAGAAATGCATAAGAGAGGATTTTGGTGAATGCTGAGTTCTTGGAGGTTTCAGCTTGTGTTGTGTTATGTGTTGGGTTGCTTGAGGTCCACATATCAATCCTTGATAGGTCAGAGAGTTGTTGTGGAGCAGTGTGATATGTATGGCTCATTTTGCACAAAGTCCACAAAGTTGTCTTTTGAGGTATGGGCTCATGGCAGGCCAATGACAATGGGGTGTCCTGCGCAGCTGGCTTTAGGGAGGTCCATGGAATTGGCTTTGAGGCAATTCAGCAAGTGGGATGAAGTTTGTGTGATGTTTTGCAATTATGTGAAGCTTTGGCCCTCTTATAATTTCTTAATGTTCAAGGCATAAAATGATGCAATTCTTTGGGCAATTCTGAATTATAGGTCATGTACTATGTTTGTGTAATGGTTAGAAGTGTGTTTGAAGTCACAAAATGCTTTGGCAAGTGGTTTTGCAAGTTTCCCTCTTTGGCACATAAGTGAAATTTTGTGATTTTTCCCAACTTTGCAAGGCCATAACTTGAGTTCTATGATGCATTAGATCAAGTTCTTGTACTTTTTGAAAAGGGAATGATCCAATCTACAACTTTCATGACCAAGAATTTTTCATTTGAAGCATTTTTGAATCAAAAAGAGGAGGTTGAAAAACTTTCCCAAAATGGCAAGTTTGCATTACAAGTCACTTTCCCAAAATGGCAACTTTGCAAATGGCTTGAAATTCTTCAATTTTGTGAACTTATAACTTCTTCTAAGATCAAATAAAGATCATATACACCCAAAATGATGGAGAAGACCCTTTGGTTGGATGATTGGGGGCCTCAGATGCCCAGATTTTGCACTGACTTGTTCAAGAAGTCATCTATTGATCAGATGCCTTCCCCATTGAATTTCTTCATGAAAATTGGTACGCATGATCCTCATATCATATAGAGACCAATAGAAACAAGAAAGACCAAAATAATTGGAGTCATGGCCTTTGAAACCAAAACCCTAATTTTAGGTCATTTGTGCAGTTAAGCTTGGCTCTGCTTCCATGCCTTCCTCAGTTCTTGTGATTCTATGACTTCCTTGATCTTGGGAGGATATAATATGATGCTTGAACATACATGGACCCTCTTGAGCTGATTGAAGACCTTTGGAGTGGCTCAGGGATTGCTCAGATCACAAACCCTAGATGCAGATGACTTTGAAACAATGTAGTGAGGCAAAAATGCAATGTGAGATGATATGATTGAACTTATGAATATGAAAGAATCACAAGCCATGGTGAAATGAGTGAGGGAAAATTTGGGGTGTTTACAGCTGCCCCTATTCAAGCATGAGTTAGCTGTGCAGGATGTAGCGACGGCTTAACAGACAAACAAGATAACTCGTGGTTGAATACCAAAGACATTCCAAAATTTGCACTCGCTGGGGAGAAAGAAAAGGGATATAAATTGCAAAAGGAAGCAAAGTGTGATTATAAAGTGCGGGCGACGGAGGACGACCGTCGGGCAGGGGACGACTGCCGGGGATGAAGCAATGATGGGGACGACCGACATGCTGGGGAAATGAAAAGATTATGATGGGGACGACCATCAAATACAATAACAAGGTTCTTTGGGGATTAAAGGTAAACGATGGGGACGACCATCGGGTTGAAGAGATAAATGATGAGGTACGGTCATCAAAGGTGAAGGACGATCACCTAGCAGGGGACGGCTGCTCTGTTGGGGATAAGGATGAGGGACGGTCATCCAAGGTGAAGGACGATCACCTGGCAAGGTACGGTTGCTGAAAGTATCACGACGCAGGACGAATGCCGGATAGAAAAGGTCGACGATGGGGACGACCATCGGATAAAAGGATGAAGGACGATCACCTAGCAGGGTACGACTGCTTTCGGGGTTTATCATGACATAGGACGAATGTCAGATAACGAAATCAACGATGGGGACGACCATCGGGTAAAATGATGAAGGACGACCATCAAGAGGTGAAGGAAGATCACCTAGCAGGGTACGGCTACTAAAACATCACGACATAGGACGAATGTCGGATAAGAAAAGGGTTCCAACAATGGAGACTCCGCTGGGGGATGATGAAGGACGATCATCGAAAAGGTGAAGGACGATCACCTAGTAGGGTACGGCTGCTAAAAATATCACGACATAGGATGAATGTCAGATAAAAGGAAATAATTCTCTTTACCAAGGATTTGCTGGGGACTCTTCTGGGGAATGGTAGACACAGACGAGTGCCCAAAGAGTGTATATTGATATATCTGTTTGTAGAGAAAGTTCGGGCGACTTTACTGGGGAATGATGACACGGACGAGTGCCAAAAGGAGCATGTATCTATATTTTGAGAGTGCAAAGGGGACGCTTTGGCTTTCCGCCGGGGAGATTGAAGGGTATCTTGTATACTGCTGATGGAATGTTGGTATATACAGGTATTTGTTCAAAGCATGGCTTATGATTATGCAATATGCGTGATTTTTGCCGTAATGCTCCGTATTAGACGGAATGCTACGCTCTGAGGGGAAATGTGATGCGAATGCTATGATTATGCAAAAGATACCGATCCGGGATTCGGATCCCGTTGCGGTGAAGATTCCTGACTGATCTGCTTTGGAAGAAAATCCCAGCTGGGGATAAGATCATTGGCAGATCTTGATAAGATGTATGATTCTGCTTGGGGAAATAGGTCACTGATAGACCTATCTTAATGATGAGGAGCCCAGCTGGGGTCTGTGGATGCTTTCGTCACTTTGTTGTGAGATCTTCAGACATTGCTCTTCTGGATAGAGGCTGTAGCTCTGCGGGGAGATGATTCCCTATCTATCACTTATCTAAGGAGGAATGATCACTGAACGACCTTCCTAGAGATTTTTGTGATACTGATGAAGATGATTGAAGCCTGGCAACTCAGCTGGGGAGAAGGCACCTCTGATGCTATTTGGGGAGATGTGCTGAGTAAATAGTGATTTGGCAGCTTGCTGGGGAGAAGCTTTCATGCCCCATGTTGCGCTTTGACTGCCTGCAATCCTGTATGACAAAGAAACATACAAGTATCCTGAGGTATCCCTTACTGGATTCCATCATAGGAGTTTAGACACTCCCGGGAGCAAATATATTTCCATGTAAGCATGTAATTTAGAAAAGACGCATCTGTATTTATGCAATCAAAGGACATCAGACATTTTTGCAAATGAAAATGAAATGTACGAGACGAAATATGACTGAAAATCTGATTTTATTAATTTGTGTGCCCTGAATTGGCAAGATACAGTCAAAGAAACAGATCCCCTGAAATGAGGAGATTGTTACAAATTGAGAAAAAATAAAGGGATTGGCAATGTTGATGATGCTTCAACGTGTTTCCCTTTGCTATGACTCGTATGACATTGACGTTCTTCTCATCCTGCTTTTGAAGAAGGTTGATTCTGACCGATGCTTGAAACTTTCGAATCTTGCCATGTTGTAAGTGATACAGATGAATTCGGAATGCAGTTGTTCGCTTATTCCCTTATTTTGCGTGGATCGCCCTTTCGGGTTTTCAATCCACCGAGATACCCATTTTTTCCTGAGCTGTCCAAAGTGGCTTTTCAACTCAGCGGGTGTACATTTTTTTGATTTATTTTCCCTTATTTTTGCCCGAGTCTTTTTATTCTGTTTTTGACTCGCCAGGATGCCCTATTTTTGCCTGGACTTACATTCTGTTTTTATGTCCAGCGGGTCATTTAATGAGAAGTATTTTTTAACTGCATCTGAATTCACAGGGGACAGGAAGTCTTTACCATCCATAGTACTGAGCATCAGTGCTCCACCAGAGAAAACTTTCTTTACTATGAATGGACCATCGTAATTCGGAGTCCATTTGCCCCTGTGGTCTGTATGAGGAGGGAGGAGTCTTTTCAGCATAAGATCTCCTACTTGGTATTCTCGAAACCTAACTTTCTGATCAAAGGCTTTCTTCATTCTTTTCTGATATAGCTGCCCATGGCAGATTGCAGCTAATCTCTTTTCTTCGATTAGACTCAGTTGTTCGTATCGGGATCGGACCCATTCTACTTCATTCAGCTTAACATCCATTAGTACCCGCAAGGAGGGTAATTCAACTTCAACAGGTAGGACTGCCTCCATACCATACACAAGCTGATACGGTGTTGCCCCAGTGGATGTTCTGATTGACGTACGATACCCTAGCAAGGAAAACAGTAGCATTTCATGCCAGTCTTTATAGGTGACCACCATCTTCTGCACAATCTTCTTGATATTCTTGTTAGCTGCCTCTACAGCGCCATTCATCTTTGGCCTGTAAGGAGAAGAGTTGTGGTGTTGGATCTTGAAGTCCCGACACAGTTCTGCCATCATTTTGTTGTTTAAGTTGAAACCATTATCAGTAATGATTCGCTCGGGTACTCCATACCGACAGATGATATCTCTCTTCCGAAATCGGGCTACCACTTGCCTGGTGACATTTGCATAGGAAGCTGCTTCAACCCACTTGGTAAAATAGTTAATGGCTACCAGGATGAATCTGCGGCCATTTGAAGCAGTCGGTTCAATCTTGCCAATCATATCAATGCCCCACATGGAAAAAGGCCAGGGTGAAGACATCACTTTCAGAGGATTCGGAGGCACATGCACTGTATCTGCATAAATCTGGCATTTGTGGCATTTCCTGGCATAAGCACAACAGTCTGCATCTATCGTGGTCCAATAATAGCCTGATCTTAGCAACCTTTTAGCCATTGCGTGCCCTCCAGCATGGGTACCAAAAGATCCTTCGTGCATCTCGTGCATCAACAAGTCTACTTCTGCCTTATCAACACATCTGAGAAGTACCATATCAAAGTTTCTCTTGTACAAGGAGCCATCAGCATTCAGGAAGAAACTACCAGCTAGCCTTCTTAATGTCTTCTTGTCATTGGAAGATGCCACGGGTGGGTATGTTTGATCCTCCAAGAAGCATTTGATGTCATGAAACCAAGGCTTATCATCTTTAGCAAGGTCTACTGAGAATACGTATGCTAGTCTGTCAACTCTGGATACCGAAATCTGAGGCACAAAGTTGGCAGCTTGAACTTTGATCATGGATGAAATGGTAGCCAGGGCATCTGCAAACTGATTTTCATCTCGAGGGATATACTCAAGCTTGACTGTAGTGAAGAAAGTAAGCAACCTCCTTGTATAGTCCCGGTAAGGTATCAGATGATCCTGGTGAGTGTACCATTTGCCGTTGGTTTGATTGATTACCAGAGCTGAATCTCCGAATATAGTTAAAGTCTTGATCCTGACGTCAATGGCTTCCTCAAGACCCATGATACAAGCTTCGTATTCAGCTTCGTTGTTAGTGCAGTTGAAGGTGAGCTTTGCCGAGAAAGGCAGATGAACTCCCTTGGGTGTAATGAGTACTACACCAACACCACGACCATTCATATTAACAGCCCTATCAAACATCATTGTCCATTCTTCTTTTGGGTCAGGCCCTTCAGTGTGAATAGGCTCTTCATGATCTTTTGCTTTTATGAACATGATGTCTTCATCAGGGAAGTCAAATCTCATAGGCTGGTAATCATCAATGGGTTGCTCAACAAGATAATCAGACAATACACTGCGTTTGATGGCTTTCTGGGATGTGTATTGAATGTCGTATTCTGTGAGAATCATTTGGCATCTTGCAACCCGTCCAGTAAGTGTTGGCTTCTCAAAAATGTACTTGACTGGATCCATCTTTGAGATCAATAAGGTAGTGTGGGTCAACATATACTGCCTTAGTCGACGAGCAGCCCACGCTAAAGTACAACATGTTTTCTCGAGCAGTGAATAACGTTGTTCACAGTTGGTAAACTTTTTACTTAGGTAGTATATTGCATACTCTTTTCGACCAGACTCGTCATGCTGGCCAAGCACACACCCCATTGATCCTTCTAATACTGTCAAGTACATTATTAAAGGTCTTCCTTCAACTGGAGGCATAAGGATTGGAGGCTCTTGTAAGTATTCCTTGATTTTGTCAAAAGCCCTTTGGCAGTCTTCGTTCCACCTGACCGTTTGTTCTTTCCTTAACAACTTGAACAGGGGTTTACAGGTTGTTGTAAGATGAGATATGAACCTTGAAATGTAGTTCAATCTACCTAAGAACCCCCGAACTTCTTTCTCAGTCTTTGGTGAAGGCATTTCTTGAATGGCTTTGACTTTGTCAGGGTCAACTTCAATCCCTTTCTTACTCACAATAAATCCCAGCAGCTTACCGGATCGCACCCCGAATGTGCATTTGTTGGGGTTTAACTTCAATTGGTACTTCCTCAGACGCTTGAATAGCTTCAACAGATTCACCAGGTGGTCTTCTTCTGTGAGGGACTTGGCAATCATGTCATCCACATAACATTCAATTTCCTTGTGGATCATGTCGTGGAATAATGTTACCATAGCTCGTTGATAAGTGGCACAAGCATTCTTCAGTCCGAATGGCATCACCTTATAACAGAATGTGCCCTAGGGTGTGATGAATGTTGTCTTCTCCATGTCTTCAGGTGACATTTTGATCTGATTATATCCTGAAAATCCATCCATGAAGGAGAACACCGAGAACTGAGTCGTATTATCAACCAATACATCAATGTGAGGTAATGGGAAGTCATCTTTCGAGCTGGCTCTGTTTAGGTCCCGGTAGTCCACACACATCCTCACCTTGCCATCCTTCTTAGGCACAGGTACAATGTTAGCAACCCACGGCGGGTAACTGGTCACAACAAGGAAACCGGCGTCCCACTGTTTTTGTACCTCTTCTTTTATTTTCATAGCCATATCCGGACGAGTACGGCGCAACTTCTGTTTTACTGGAGGACAATCTTCTTTTAGAGGCAGCTTGTGCATAACAATGTCGGTGTCCAACCCTGGCATATCCTGATAAGACCAAGCAAAAACATCCACATACTCCCGAAGCATGTCAATAAGTTTCTCTTTTACTGAATCTTGCAGACAGGCCCCGATCTTAACTTCCTTCAAGTCTTCTTCCGTACCAAGATTAACCGTTTCAACCTCCTCCTGATGAGGAGTGATAACCTTCTCCTCTTGTCTCAACAATCTGGCTAGCTCTTCAGGTAGCTCATAATCTTCTTCAACCCCTTCATCAGCTTGATTAATCGGATTGTCAAAGTCACACAAAGTCATAGTAGTATTGTTGTCGGTGCGGTCTGGAGGGCACTCTCTACAAGGGTTTAGATTTGTTCATTTTAGTGATCAGTTTTATCTTGTTTAGAAAAAGTGAAAATGAAGTTGTTTATTTTGAAAAACATTTCCATTTTATTTTTGTACAAAAAATAAAAAATGAAAAACAGTGAGCGAAAAAGAAAAGACTCATTTGCAAAAGATGTCCTGATATTCATTAATTGATCTTTGCACAAAATACAAGATGGCCCGATTACAAAATGAGTCCTGACATCTTGGGCAAGATTCAGGACTTGATGCATGCTCTAAAAATAGGAAATAATAATTACTCTGCGGGAGTAACTCTTATAATTTCCTGGGAAGACTAGTTTGAGACATGGCTCCCCGGGATCCTTGGACGTATCCAGCTTTCCAGGTTGCACTCGTCTTCTGACTCATCTTCCAAATTATTCACAGCATCTGGGGTGAGCATCCCCCCGCTGACAAACTTTGGCTCCGTTGCAGCCTCTGGTTGATCTTGTCGAGTTGGTCTGTAACCCAACCTGAATCGGTCCTCTTTCTTCTCCACGTGAAGCAGCTTGCCCCAGCCTTGCGCGGTACCTTCCTCAACAACCTTCCGGGCTTGTTGGTATGATGTGATGGAAGTCCCAGACAAAGCAGATGCTTCATTAATGTTAAGGGCTTCAAACCCTTGACTCATGGTCTCATGGATTTCCCCATCCATTTCAATGTATTTGAAAGTAGCCAGCTGGATAACGAAGATATCCTCCTCCCCACAAATGGTAATGACTTGGCCCTCCCACTCGAATTTTAACTTCTGGTGAAGGGTTGACGTCACGACGCCAGCGGCGTGTATCCATGGTCTACCCAATAGACAGTTGTAGGCAGGTTGTATATCCATCACAAAGAAGGTCGTTTTAAAAACCTGTGGGCCAATCATTATTGGTAATTCTATCTCTCCCAGAACTGATCTTTTAGAACCGTCAAAGGCTCTCACTACCAAGTTGCTTAGGCGTAGTCCCAATCCATCATGCTCCAGCTTCACAAGGGTTTTCTTGGGTAGGACATTGAGTGATGACCCTGTGTCCACCAATACGTGAGAAAGAACTGCACCCTTACACTCCAAGGTAATGTGCAAAGCCTTGTTGTGATTGCGACCTTCCGTAGTTAGATCAGTGTTGGTAAATCCCAGTCCATGACTAACGTTGACATTTCCAACCACAGCCTCTAATTGATTGACAGTAATCTCCTCCGGCACATAAGCTGCGTGCAGGACTTTTAATAGTGCATTCCGATGAGCCTCAGAGCACATTAGCAAAGATAGTATGGAGATTTTGGAAGGTGTTTGGTGAAGCTGGTCTACCACCTTATAATCGCTCTTTTTGATGATCCGCATGAATTCATCAACCTCTTGATCAAAAGGAGTCTTCAAAGCTTCTTTAGCAACTTGTTCTTCTTGCACCACGCTCTTCCCTTTTGCCTTAGCAGCAGCTTCTGCTTCAGCAATGGGCCTTGGTATTTGCGAGGTAAAGAGACGTCCGCTTCTAGTGAAGCCTCCGCCTCCCCCTACATTGTCTATCTGAGGTGAAGAAGTTGATGATTCTAAAGTGATTTTCTGCCCCTCGCAGTACAGATCTGAGCCATAATGCCAAGGGATGGCATTATTGCTTTCGTAAGGAACTGGCCCAGGCACTGTGATAGTGACTGGACTGATAGCAGCTGCAGAGGGGACCACAATGGTGTGTGGATCATAATATATGGTAACTGGAACTCTGACAGGAGTGGCAATTTGGTGTGAATTGTTGGAAGGAAAATCTGCAGGATCGTAATATATCATAACTACTGAGACATTTTCATTGACTGTTGCTGATGTTGTAGACGGTACTGTTGACTGGACTGGTGTTAAAGTTGTAACAGGAGCTGATGGAATAATGGGTGTTGTTGTTGTAGAAGGAATTGTGACTGAACTTGTATCCGTTGAAGTGATTGATTGAGTAATTGTTGGAGTTGTAGTAGAATCTGTTGGAACAATGGTTGCTGACGTTGTAGGAGTATCTGTGATTGTTGATGAAGGAATTGTTGGAGTTGTAGTCGCTATTGTCGTAATCTGAAGAATTCCATCTTTAATGAGACCATCTATGCCGTTTCTCAGTCTCTCACATCCATTAACGGCAATGTTGCAATATCCACAGCCGACCTCGCATCCAGGGAACACTTGGCATTCTAACAGCTGAGCTTTGATTTCAACCAAGGGTGTTCGGATTTGTGCAACACTGGTGATTAATGTGAATGGTTTTCCCTCCTCAATAGCATTTATCCTAGGCCCGTTGTGACTAGGCATTGGATTTCTTGTGACGTTTGGAGGAGGTGCAAAGTTGAGAGCTTTTGAGTCCACCAAATCCTGGACTTTCATCTGTAGGGCCCTTCATTTTTCAGTATTATGCCCCGGTGCGTTTGAGTGGAATGCACACCTGACATTGGCATCATAGTTCTTTGGCATATTAAGAGGATATGGAGGTGCCAATGTCCTTAACTCAACTAGGTTGAGCTTCAGGAGTTGTGGCAAGAGTGCAACATACGACATTGGAATTGGGTCAATTACCCTGTTTGCCTGTGATGGCCTTTGTTGGAAGGGACGCTGTTGCTGGTTGTTGTTGTTGTTGTACGACCTTTGTTGCGGATAATGAACTTGTTGTTGATACTGTGGTTGTTGTTGTTGTTGAGGATATGCTGATTGTTGTGGAATTGGAGCTGGGATGGTAACAGCTGCTACTGACCGGTGAGCACATTGAGGCCTGCCCCTGCTTGTATGAATGGAATTTGTTTTACCTGCCCTTCGGGGTCCCGCAAAAGGTTTTCTGGGATTGCTGGAGGAACTTGCACCACTGTCAGAGATTTTGCCCATCTTTAAGAGACTTTCAATCCTCTCACCAGCTATGACCACATCAGCAAAACTGGTAGAGGAGAAAGCAGACAGTCTATCAATATAAGTCCCTTGCAATGTATTCATGAACATGTCAGCCATTTCCATTTCTGACATGGGTGGTTGGACAGCAGCAGCAAGCTGTCTCCATCTTTGAGCATAATCCCGGAAGCTCTCTCTAGAAGACTGAGACATGCCCATTAGAAGAGTTCTATTGGGAGCCATGTCCAGGTTGTACTGATACTGACGGATGAAAGCTTCGGCCAAATCCTTCCAACATCTTATGGTGGCCCTAGACAAATGCGAATACCATTCTCTCGAAGCTCCAGTCAGGCTGTCCTCAAAGTAGAACATCCATAGCTTTTCATCCATGGTATATGCTTTGAGCCTTCCCAAGAAAGACTGCAGATGAGTGTTAGGACAGGAGGTACCATTGTACTTTTCAAAGCATGGGGGTTTGAATTTGTGGGGAATTCTCACCCCATCCACTAGTCCCATGTCCATCACATCGAAGCCCAAAGAATTCTGAGATTCCAAAGATCTTAACTTTTCAGCAATCTCGTCCAATCTCCTGTCATATATCTCATCTCCATCCCCAATGACAGTAAATTGTTCTCCTTGGGGATCCTCCTGCAGGATTAGGCCCCCAGTAGCTTGACCATTTCTTGGGATGTTAACTTCTGGATTCAGGTGAGGTCCATACTCCTGTGGGTCAATACGAGGCTGGCCCCGTTCATTGTTGCTAGTTCCTCCTGTTCCCAGATGAGGTTCCTCAGGAGTTTTCCTCTCTACCAGCTCTTTTAAACTCTCCTGACTCTGGGCCAAGCCAGTCATTACTGCCATGAATTGATACATCTGGTTTCTCATCTCCAATCTCTCATTAACCATCTGATTTCTGACCTCAGTCAGATCCTGCTGTACTTGTTCCATTTGAATGCCGGGAAGATTTTTACGAGTCGGGTACCGGTGTGCGCGGTTGACAGGGAACACTCGGCGACGAGCAATGTTTCCTGAGATCACAACAAAGTTAGAAACAATAAATAACAACAAAACCTACAAAACAAAAACAAAGTTAGTATGCAATGCAGTATGCTTATTTGTTTTCCAAGGTATCCGGTTTGGTTCTTGGTTTTGACCTTTCCAGACCTCGAGGAAGATGCTTGGTGTTGTTGAGAGAAAAGCCCAAATGAAAACAAACTAAAATATATTACAAATGGTGAACAATACATAGTTTGTTTTACAATACATGCCCATGGAGGGTCAAAATACAACAAAAGGAAAAGTACATCAAATGGAAACAAACAACAAGCAAAGAATCAGACATCCAGTCCAAACTCATCTTCTCTGACCTTCTTCAGGAGTGCCTTAGTCACTGGACCAGCTGGGTGCTCTGTAATGGTCCTAATGAGGAGGTTCCTGGTAGCAATGGCAGTGGTCAACTTCTTATGCCTGTCCTGATCCTTTGACCTCTTCAATCCTGCCCTAAGCTTCAATTCTGAAATCTCCTTCTGAGCTGCCAACAAAGCTTCCTGCTGCTTCTTTTCACTGGCCTCTAGCTGTTCAATCCTGGCCTGAGTCTTCTGGTCCTTTTGTGTACGGGCTTCAGTGATCCTGACCCACCTAGCCTGACTCTCTTGCAGATAGTGCTCAGCCCTAGCCTTTTGAATTTTGGCCTCCTTACAGGCATTCTTCAATATTTGTTCCCCATCCCTTGCTTTCCTTATGTAGTCCTCTGTCTTTTCGATTTTGGCAAGATGTTCCACCCTGAGCTTCTCCAATCTCTCAATGTCCAGACGACCATCACTCATTTCCCAAAGGGTCTTCTTCAAGGCTTGAGATAGCTGCTCATTCCTTTCCTTCAACTTTTCAAATTCCTCCAGGCTTACTGTTGCTACAGGCTGTACTGTGGATGGCCCAGGTATGTCTTCCAAGATGAAAGGCATTCTGGTAATCTGAGCTCTTGTACGGGACCAGTCATAGTACTGAGCTGAAGCAACATTATTACATCTTCCAAGAATAGCTACTCCTTTTGTCTGGATGCTGTCCCAAGCCCAGGATGCTTGAATGACAGTAGCTGAATTAGGTTTCACTTCACAATACAAGGTCTCAGCTAAATCCTGTCCTCTGGGAGGGTGAACCAAGGCATAGCCCAATTGTCTCTTAAACAGTAAAGGATTGTAGTTGATGCAACCCTTTACTCCTATCAGAGGCACATTTGGGTATTGTCCACAGCTGGTGATAATGTCCTTGCCTTTGGTGCTCTGAGTGTACCATCTGATATCATCTGAAGTCAAGGCAATGAGCCTCATAGCCCAATTCTTCTGCTGGTGGGGATTCAGGAAAGCATCTGACTTAGGCAGGTGTCTGAGCAGCCAGGTGTAAAACAAAGGAGCACAACATCTTACCAACTTCCCCCTTTGTTTCTCATTCCTCTGATGGATGGAATAATAGAAATCTCCTAGAAATGTAGGTACTGGGTTCTTCAGAAGGAACAAATGGATGGCATTCTTGCTGACAAATTTGGGCTCATCTGCAAACAGTATAGCCCCATATATGCTGAGGGCTAATAGTGCACAGACTGCCCTCCACTCTCCCAATGAAGCTTTCAGGATGGCCTGAGAAATCAAGAAGTTCAAGTGCAAACCAGGGATCCCAACCTTTGTTGTCATACTCTGCTCAATCAGGGCAGGCTCCAAGTACAATGCCCTTGCTATCTCTTCATTTCTGGGAGCAGCCATCTCTGGGTTAAAAGGGATTCCACCTCTGATAGGTACTCCAATCAATAAAGAAAACTCTTCCAATAAAGGCCCTAACTGGAAGTCTGGAAAGGTGAAGCATCTCAAAGGAGGGTCATAAAACTGTAAGTAGGTGTGGATCATGCTCCTCTGAGAAGGATCAAGGTCCATAACCATATCCAAGATACCTCCATAATGCTCTCTAAACAATGGGATGTGATCAGGTGTGATGAGTGACTGGACCTGCCTGATACCAGTCAACACAGGCTCAAAGAAGTGGTATGATATGTTGCTTTTCCTGGGAGTAGCCATAAGTGCTTGTTGAAGAAACTGAAGACAAATGCCGGTGAAGGTCACAGACTGAGAAACTGAAGGTAAGTCACTGGCAGACTGATGCTGATGAGGATGGAGATAACTGAAGAAGATAACTGACGGAGACAGCTGAAGCAGGGGTCTATGCAGAAGAAGGGGTCAAAACCAAAACCAAGATACACTGAGATGGATACCCTGAAAAGAAAATAAACAAATGTTAAATGATGCAATGATGATTTATGCAAATGATATGCAAGGGTTTGTGATCAAGCTGGATCTGATTATCTGTCTTGACATAAGGCCCATGTATGTTCAAAAAGTCCAGACGGAGGTTTGGAAGTCCAGTAACCAGGGTGGGGGACTCAAATAAAGAGTCACATGTCTAGGGTTAATCACAAGAACTGTCCAAAGTGAAGTATTCTTAAACAATATAGTAACAGGGTATGATGTGGCCAAGGGTTCCTGCAAACCTGTAAATAGTCCAACCCCCTCACAGGTAGTGTTCTAGAACAAGGATCCTCAGACTTGGATCAGTTATGAGAAGTGTAAACACTTCTAACCCGGAGGTACAATGTTTACAATAACCATAAAAGATCCTCCTCTAAATCACCTCAGTTTCTGAAGGTCATAATACAGGTCATCCAGACTTAGCAGGCTTCCCAGATAGACCTAGCACTACAGGAAATCTGTAGCACAGAGTTCTCAAGAAGAAAACCATATCTGAACCGTGTTTCATATTCCCGCACCAGACCAAAATGGAATGGGAAAGAACATGAACCACTCTAGCCTAGGTGTCACTCAGGTCCCCGGTATAGGACCTTAAACTCTCAATGGAACCCCACCCACCAAAACAGCAAACCAGATCCAGCAGATGACAGTATGACAGTATGATGTATAAAACTGTAAAGAAAGCAATAAATAAAACTGTACATAAAGCAGTAACTAAGGCAAAAACAAATAAACACACATAGCACATAACACCCCAGTAAACACAAATCAAACAAGCGCTAGGAGGAACCCACAAAAAGAACCAGAAGCCCTGGTTGCAATATAAGAGTCCCCAACAGAGTCGCCAAGCTGTCGCTCCCACCAAATGACACCTGGTCAAGAGGGGTACAGACGCGAACGGTCTGCGAAAGGAGAGAACACACAAGGGTGAACTGAGAAGAAAAGAGTCGCCAGCTAGGCATTTTTATCCCGAAGGAAAGGTAATGCTGCATAAACCTAAGAAAAGATGGATGAGACGGTTGCGAACCAGAGAAACTGAGAAAGGGGGTGGGTTACAACCTGGGAAGGTATTAACACCCAGATTGTCCGCCGTACTCGACGGGATCCACGCTTGAAAGATTTGTGTTTAAAAGGGGTAGTGTCAGTGCTATTTTGTGTGCAAAAGCAGGAAAAGAATGCAAGTGTCAGTGCAAAAGAAGTGTGAAGTGAAGAAAGAGAGTGTCAGTGTAAGAAAAGAATGTAAAGCTCAAGACTATGAGGCTTAAAGAATAATGCTGAAAGGAGGGGGAATATACAGAGAATTTTGTTCGATAACTGTTAAGTTATGCCTACGTATCCTCTCGTGCAATGAGGAAGTCAGAACACCGTAGTTCGACTCAAAGAGACTGAAAGGTAAATTGACTGATGAACTGCTTGCTTGTCTATGCTCAAGTGTATGACCTGTCTGGCTCAGGTGCAAACTGTCTTGCATTAGACGGAAGAAGCGAGTTCTCGTTTGTGAGTGAAGATGATGAGAAAAGAATCCCGGAGGAGACGATTATTGTTTGTTTTGATATTTTAAATCTTTTATTGCTTTTGGAATTTGTCATAAGTTAATGAGCTTAAGCTTAAACCAAGGGTTAGTAAACTCATCACATCCTCCCTCTGATTAGGGGTAATGAGAATACCTTAAGTATGAAGTAAATACCTCACACTTAATTACCATGATGTAGGATTAAGATCATTAACCTACTTGCATTTATTTAGATGTTTTTGGAGTTTTTGTTTAGTGTTAAGTAATGAGTTTAAGCCATAATCAAGGATTTAATGGACCCATTACACCATCCTAATAGAAGGATAATAGATGAGAACATTTAAGCTGAGGAAGATACCTCAACTTAATCCATGATTAGGGATTAACCTCATGACAAAACAAAACCTTTATTAAATGTATTTTAAGTTAATGATGAGATTAAGAAGTGGATTTTATGGTTTGTAAGACAACTTGAGGGGGGCTTGTCCATTAACACTAGGGTTAGTCCTTCTTAACCAATTAAGGAAGAATTAGAACCCTAATGCAAGGCCCAAGTTACAAGTTTGATGTCTTGATGATTATTAGGTGAATCAATTAAAGGATATAAACACATTAAGGGTTTAACACTTAGGATTAAAGTTATACACTCCATCCTAATAGAAATATGCAGGCATAACCCTAATCACAAAGCCTTAAAACCTTTAAGGTTTAGTCCTTGATTAAGAGATGAGGAGAAGACACAAAGATGACACAAAGGTAAAATTAATGGGGGGACTAATCAAACCCTAATTGTTATCATGCTTGGGAGTTCCTAGGGTTTATGAGGCTTGCAAGAAGATTTCAAGAGAAAAGCCACCAAGGGAGAAGCAGGATGAAGGAAAAGAAGCAGCAAGAAGCAAGACAACTTGCTTCACTTAAATAGACAAGTTGCTTGAAGAAAAAAGAGAGGAAGGAGCATGAATGAGAAAGCTCACTCTAATACACAAGTAAGAATGCAGCAATGAATGCATAAGAGAGATGAGAAGAGATGGTGAGAAGTGAAGGCAAATTCACTTCTCAAACACTTACCACCTGAAAAGTTAGTTAAAGAAAAATGAAGATAGAATGAAAATGAAAAGTATGCAATGATGCAAACCAAAACCAGAAGCATGTTTATGATGCTAATGATGCAAAGATATGGCACAAATGTATGTTATGAGATGGAGATGATCATACAAAGGATGAGAATGCAAATGAGACATGTAAGAAGCATGAAAGTTCATGAAAACTTATGAAATGCAATGGATGCATAACATGGTAAATGGATGATGCAATGATCAAACATGATTCTAATATGCCCTAAGATGTCTTACATGTCATTTGGATGCACAAAATGTCATGGCAAGTTCATGTATGCAAGCATATGAAGGATGGATGCAAATGGAGATGCAAATTAGGGTTTATGAACAAGATGCAATGCAAAATTCAAAATCACAAGCAAAACATGAGATAAAAATTGAAAATGGGATCAAAGGTACCCTAAACCTATAAAAGTTCACTGCCCAAAGGGGGAGGTCAGAAGCTAAACCCTAAAGGACTTATGATTTTTCTAAGTTTGCTAGGGTTTTAAGGTACCTCTCAAAGAAAAATGCAAAACAAATCAAAAATGAAAGTTAATTCATGCCAATTTTATCCTAGAAACTACATGATATGTGAAATGCAATGCAAAAAGAACCATTATCAAACTCTTCATGGTTAGGTAGAAAATATTTTTCTAAGTTAGGGTCAAAATATTGATTTTAAAGAACCCTAAATCAAAAGAAAAATGTCAAAATGGATCAAGAACCCAAAAGAAATTTGTATGAATGGTTTGATAATGTCTCTAAATGTGTCAAGATGAAATGTGATTTTTTTGGTGATTTTTAGAAACTTAAATGGTATTTTAATTAATTAATTTCCATTAATTAACTAAAATAAACATTTAAATATTTAAAAAATACAAATTTTATGCAAAAAATAAAATAAAAATTATCTTCTGGTTGAGAAAAATATTTCAAGTCATGATGCAAAAAATAAATTTTTTTGAAAAATTCTAGCTATTTTAAATTAAATGTGCAAGAAAAATAAGAAAAAATGAATTAAAAATCAATTTACATGAGAAGTATGCAAATCCAGTGATCCAGATTTAAAAGAAACGTGCGGGAGTTGACTGGCGCGTGTTTGGAGGGTTGAGATTCACTCTGAGATTTTTGAATTTTAAAACATAATTAATTAGGTTAATGACTGGATTAGGGTTTTAACACGTGATCTGGACCACTCATCTCACGCGGGAAGGACAAATCCAAGGGCCATTATTCAAATTTCATTAATTACGCAGATTAGGGTTAAACACGTTCAGGTGACCGGAACAGTGTTCCGGTCATCTTCTCCGACCACTCAAACTAGCTAACTCACTCAATCCTTAAAATAAACGCATCAAACTCTCCAGAAATGATCCTCACCTCACTCTAAACAAGAATCAACCAACAAATTTCATTTATTTCACATGGACAACTTGAATCGAAGCAAAACGGAAAATTAAACAGAAATTTCAGAAGCTTGTGAAATGCTTAAAACTCAACCATTTTCGAAACAAAACATATCATGGTAATCAGGGGAACACATAGAATCATTCTATAACATAAAAAGTAAGTTCTGGAAAAATAAATTCCATGGCTACCTGAAGTGAAGCTTTCAACCCAGGAGCTTTCTGACCAATTCTTTGCCTCAAATCAACTCCAATGACTCCCTTGAAGAGTTTGCAATGCTTGGTTGGAGCTTAAAGGGCCTCTATGTGAAGTTGGCTGAAGTTCAGTTCAAGAAAGTGGTTTTGAGGCAATTAGGGAGGTCCATGGAATTCAACAAGTGGGATGAAGTTTGTGTGATGTTTTGCAATTATGTGAAGCTTTGGCCCTCTTGTAATTTCTTGATGTTCAAGGCATAGAATGATGCAATTCTTTGGGCAATTCTGAATTATAGGTCATGTACTATGTTTGTGTAATGGTTAGAAGTGTGTTTGAAGTCACAAAATGCTTTGGCAAGTGGTTTTGCAAGTTTCCCTCTTTGGCACATAAGTGAAATTTTGTGATTTTTCCCAACTTTGCAAGGCCATAACTTGAGTTCTATGATGAATTAGATCAAGTTCTTGTACTTTTTGAAAAGGTAATGATCCAATCTACAACTTTCATGACCAAGAATTTTTTATTTGAAGCATTTTTGAATAAAAAAGAGGAGGTTGAAAAACTTTCCCAAAATGGCAAGTTTGCATTACAAGTCACTTTCCTAAAATGGCAACTTTGCAAATGGCTTGAAATTCTTCAATTTTGTGAACTTCTAACTTCTTATAAGATCAAATAAAGATCATATACACCCAAAATGATGGAGAAGACCCTTTGGTTGGATGATTGGGGGCCTCAGATGCCCTGATTTTGCACTGACTTGTTCAAGAAGTCATCTATTGATCAAATGCCTTCCCCATTGAATTTCTTCATGAAAATTGGTACGCATGATCCTCATATCATATAGAGACCAATAGAAACAAGAAAGACCAAAATAATTGGAGTCATGGCCTTTGAAACCAAAACCCTAATTTTAGGTCATTTGTGCAGTTAAGCTTGGCTCTGCTTCCATGCCTTCCTCAGTTCTTGTGATTCTCTGACTTCCTTGATCTTGTGAGGATATAATATGATGCTTGAACATACATGGACCATCTTGAGCTGATTGAAGACCTTTGGAGTGGCTCAGATGGCTCAGGGATTGCTCAAATCACAAACCCTAGATGCAGATGACTTTGAAACAATGCAGTGAGGCAAAAATGCAATGTGAGATGATATGATTGAACTTATGCATATGAAAGAATCACAATCCATGGTGAAATGAGTGAGGGAAAATTTGGGGTGTTTACAGACATCACATTTTCAACTTAAAACCAAATAACATAAACTTCATTAATAGAATACTTTGAAAACAACGCAACAAATTCAACGTATTACAACTCCAAAATAACATCAATGCTTGCAACTTTAAACTACTTCAACACGTTTTTCAACACAAAACAACTAAAAAAAATCTTTCAACTAAATAGAAATCCAACATAAAATAAAACATGCGTTCACCCCCCCTCCCGAAGTTCTACATATTAGAGCGACAAACACCAACTCGAAGCTACTAAGTACTTGACTCTTGGTTACCTGCATGTTACCAACAAAGGGCAACATTCAAACAGAAAGAGTGAGATATCGAATAACATAAACAGGAGTATGATAATCAATATGTAAGCAAGAAATCATACAATCACACCACTTTACACAACTAGCAACATCAACGTACAACTTGCAACCAACAACCAATATCAACATAGATAAAATTCGACTCGAATGCGACTTAACTTATATATGCATGTGGTACCATTTGGAGTAAACTCCCAACTTGAAATCTTGCCAGTTTATCGAGGCATCAACAACTTATTTGCCAATCCAGGCCAACTTGAATTGAGCATTCGCTCCAACTTAGAAATATGCAAATGTATGCAACTATGAATGACATACAACAACAACAACAACAACGTAAACAACAGCTTAAAAACTCAACAACATGAATTAACATTAGTCAAAGGACCTGCAACTTAATCATTTCCCCAAGATTGGGACAACACAACTTATAACAACTTGATACAACTTCAACATGGAAAATGACTAATTACGACTTAATCAATTAGACTTCTAAATTAATTATGTTTAGTCCTCAAATATACTATAATAAACTTATTTTATTCCTACTTAAAGTCTAAGATCAACTCAACTCGAAACGAATGCGAAAACATGACGAATTTCCAAAAACTGCATTTTCTGCACAACACTCTCCCCATACGTGTAATAGCTAGACCATACGCGTAATGACTTGTTTCTACGCCACCTCTTGCGTGTAATGCCTCACCTTTACGCGTAATTCCTTACCTCCTTATGTGTCTCCTACGAAAATGACTAGAAGGCTTTGAATTCAATCTTCCCTTACGCGTAATGCTTGCGTAACTGGGTTGTGTTATGCATATGGCTCCTCCTGTTACGCGTAATACCAGATCTATTACGTGAATCACCAGAATGCATACCATTCCTACTTCTTCTATAAATTACACAACTTCATCACTCCATTCAAGCCTAATGGGGGTTCTACATTAATTTTAGACTTCAAATCTTCTGTATCTATTCATCTACTAATTTCTACAACTGATTTTATGAACCCTAATCTCCTTCTCTACACGATTTCTTGCAACAACTAGTCCAGCAATACCACAACAGATACAATGACAGATACAACAACATGAACAAATTTTATGACAGCAACACAAAAAGATCAACATAATATACATGACAGATCCACACAAATTGCAACAATAACTCATACAAAAATACAACAACAAATATACGAAATCCCAACCTACATACAGATTATCTAATCCCGATTATGGAATTCGAACCCCACCCTTACCTTGGATTGAAGGCAGCTCGAATTCACAACAACAATCTCTACGAAAATCCACAACCTAGCCTCTTGTTCTTCCTCAATACTTTTTCTCCTCTCACAAATTCTAATTAGTCTTCTAATTAGGTTTTTTAGCTTATTATCACTAAAACCTCAATAATAAACTAATTACTAATGGGCCTAAAATAGTACCCCCCAACCTTACTACTTTCACACTACACTAAGCCCAACTTAATATTATATTATTAATAATTATTTTATTATTCGACTTAAATAAAACTTAAACAACCCAAACACGACTTAACCATCAACTTAATACCAACTTAAACAACTTAACGACACAAACGACAAAAAAACACCTAACAACAATAAACAAATAAAATACACCATAATATTTAATTAAATTAATTAATTAAATACAGGCGTTACAATAAAAATATGATAGAAAAAGAGATAAGAGGTCCTAGAAGTGAGATACAACATTTGTGTAAACTTATAGAGGACGAAGACTATGTTTATTGGGGGTAGAAAAAGAGATGACTCAGTAGTAAAGAGAGAGATATTTTGGGCCCATCCAGATTTAGTTAAGTTGTTGAATATTTTTTCTATTGTGTTAGTTATGGACAACACCTACAAGAGAAATAAATATAAACAACCTCTGTTAGAAATTGTTGGCATGACATAAACTGAGTTGACTTTTGCTACTATATTTGTGTATATGGAGTCCGAGCAGAAAAATAATTTTTGTTGGGTGTTGGATAAGCTTAACAATTATTTGTGAAGAAAGAGTTGTGTCCACGAGTGATTTTGACGAATATAGATCTTGTTTTAATAAAAGTAATTGAAATTATGTTTCCAAGGATGATTAATTTGTTATGTCGATTTCACATTAACAAAAAATTTGGTGCAAAATACAAGCAATATATGGTGAATGACATGAAAAAGACGATTGACACATTATGGATGGAAGTTGTATGGTCTAGTGATGAGGTTATGTTGTTAGGTGCTAGAATGTGTTAATATATAGTTTAGTTTTTGGCACTTTTCAAATGCTTTAAGTGTTAATCAATGCTTTTTCCGTTATTTCCGGTAATTATTCGTAATTTAGTTTTAATGCATTTATAGACTTAGTTATTTAACTATAGTGTTTTTAATTATAGGTGTTGCCTTTGGAAAGGGAAGCTTGAAGCATGGAAGTATCTTGGGAAGCTTTTTGAAGAAATTCAATTTTTGAAGCATGCTACGAGCCCGCTAAGCACGCTCCTAGCCCAAGACAACACCAAATTCCAGGGAGTTGCCCGTTTTACGCGGTCATGAGCCTGCTAAGCGCGCCCTTAAGGAATTTTAGCAATAAATGATAGTGTGCTTAGCGCGCTCTACGATTTTCAGCCCCCTTTAAATCTCTCATTTTAGCACTTTTGCTTGGATCCTTGATATTTTCTTAGACCAAAAACATTATAAACACTGTAGCATCTAGTTTTCAAAGATTCGACGCATCAATAATCGGAAGATCATCATTGATGCTTTGTTTTCTTCTCTCATTTCTTGTTTGTCAAGTTATTATGTCAATGGATAGCTAAATCTATCTTGTGTCAAGTTTAGAACGTAAACTTTCCTTCTTTTATATGTATAATTGTTGGTGTAAACTCTTGAACATATGAATGATGAATATATGGTGAAAACCCTTGCTTTTATGATATATTCTTTGTGTTGATCATGATTGAGAAATGTGTTACAACTCTTTACCTAGGTTTTGCATTCATCAATGGAAATAGGCTAGAGATAGTTATAAGATTTGATGTTCACCAATATTGAACTTGAATGTTATCATTTTGATAGATTGAGTGATAAACCATCAAAGAATCAAAATGGTAAATCTCATAATATGTGTTAGAGATAAACATATTGAGAGGATATGTGATTGTATTGATCATCTAAACGAGTTCATTTGTTTTATTGATTCTATCCATACAAATAGGTTTGTTGAACCCTAATATGGGAATGTTTTATTAAGCCTTTCAAAACCGATACTTTTACCATTACATTTTAGAAATTATGCAAACAAAACGTTACGTTCAAACAAACCCTTTTGATACGATATGCTTGAAACGATTACGACTGTAGAACATCGATAATATCTAGAAACAATCTCTGTGGAAAGATAATAAAAACCTTACTCTATTTGTATTCCAACAAATTGGCATCATTGTCGGGGATTGTTAATTGATATTGTAAACATTGCAATAGTTGTGAAGTTTTAGGCTTGTTTAACCTTTTCTTGTACTTGTTAATTTGTTTAGTTAAGTTTGTGCAGACTCTGTTTATGCGAGGAAAACTTTATGCGGACAAACTTATTTTTCATCCTGAGATTGAAAGAACCGTAAGGAAGTTAAATAGCAAGACTCGACGGAGGAGGCAACTTGCTAAGGAACGAAGAGCGCAAGGAGAAAGTTCTACTTCTATACCACTTCCACCACCATATTTCACACCGATCATGGTAGAGGATCCACCACCACCACCACCACCACCACCACCTGTTTCAATGCCTTGTACCAACAATCCAAGACACAATACGCAATTCGCACGTAATTTCATAATTGGACGACAAGCAAAAATGAAGAATGGGAATCTCCAACTCTTGTATGGTAATCCTTTCACGGGGATGGACCATGAAGATTCATTTGGGCATCTTACGAAGTTTTACGAGATAGCCAGTGCGGCCGGAGTGGATGAGAACCAAGAAGAACAACTATCTAAAAGATTTTTCCCACATTCTTTAATAGGAAAATAAAAAGAATGGTATCTTGATCCACCCACTACCATGATGAAAGATTGGAATGGGTTGGAAGAAAAGTTATTAGAGAGAGTTTTCCCACATTATCGTTACACAGACACTAAAACATCTATTTCCGTATTTTCACAAGGTGCTAATGAGTCTCTTAACGAGGCTTGGGAGCGATAAAAATATATGATATGGATGTGCAAAGGCCTTGGTTTCGATGAATTGACTCAAGTCCACATTTTTCGAAATGGAATCCAACTGACACACAAAACTCTTCTAGATGCTACTTCGGACGGTTCTTTATTATCAAAGAGCTCAGAGGAAGCGGTTGAAATAATTAACTGGATGGCTATAAATGATTTGCAAGGGCAAGATAATAGAGCAATAACACCAAAGAAGGTAAGGTTAATTGAATTAGGAACAAAAGATGTGATCCTTGCTCAGAGAAAATTGCTTTCACAACAAGTAGAGCTTTTGACGCAATAAATGTCAAAGCTTCCACAACAAATCAAATAATTGCAAGGTATTCAGAGTAGTTCTCATCAAGTTTCTAGTTGTGAGCTTTGTAAATGTGATCACCCTACCGGATTTTTTCCTCCCGTTAATGAAGAAGTGAATTTCATGGGCAACCAAAATAAAAAACAAGGATATCAACAAAGACAACAACAATATCACCAAAATTCTCTACCATATCAAAATCAAGGGTATCAACAACTAGGTAACTATCAAAATCACAATCAAGGGTGGAGGTCAGATGTTGGATCTTCTAACCGACAAAATATGTATCAACCTCCACCACCTCCGGTTGCCACTTCAAAGTTGGAAGATACTCTTAGCCAATTCATTCAAATTTATATGGCTAACCAAAAGAGTAGTGATGCAGCGATAAAGAATCTAGAGAATCAAGTTGGGCAACTTGCGAAACAAATAGACGAATAACAACCGGGTCCTTCATTCTCCGCAAATACTCAACTAAACCCAAAGGAGCATTATAAAGCAATTGTTACTAGGAGGGGAATGAGTTAGCTAAAGAAAATGACAAAGTTGTGGATGAAGAAAAGATTGATGGTATTGTTGAGGAGGATATTGATGAAGAAGTAGTTGAAAAGAATGATGAAAGTATTGTTGTATTTGAAAATAAAAATGAAAATTTTGTTGAAGTTGAAAATGATAGTGGGGAGGAAGTGAAGAAAAAAGAGAAACATGCGAGAGTTAAGAAGGGGAAGGAGAAGATGAATCCGATTCTGGCTCAAAATATGCCTTACGCTCATGTGCCGACGAAGAAAGACAATGCTCGGCAATACTCAAGATTCATGGATATCTTTATACAATTACAAATCAACATCCCATTTTCCGAAGCTCTAGAGAAAATGCCAAAGTACGCCAAATTCTTGAAGGATATTCTTATAAAGAGGCATAAATATACGAAGCTGGAAATCGTAATTCTCGCAGCAAATTGTAGCAAAATTACTTAAAGAACTCTTATTAAGAAAGAAGTCGATCCGGGAAGAGTTACCTTACACATTACCATTGGTAATGTCTTTGTTGGAAATGGCCTTATTGATTTGGGCTCAAGCATTAATCTTATTCCTTTGTCAATTTTGAAAAGGTTTGGGAACATTGAAATTAAAGGCATCCGGATGACATTGCAATTGGTAGACAAATCTACCACTCACCCGATTGGAGTGGCGAGAGATGTTTTAGTAAAAGTTGATAAATTTTTCTTCCCGGCGGACTTCATTTTGATTGATATGGAAGAGGATGATGATGCTCCTTTAATTCTTAGTCGTCCTTTTATAAAGACCGCACGCATGAAGATAGATGTGGATGATGGCATTATGAAAGTGACAATTTTTAATGAAGAAGTGTCGTTTAATATATTTGAAGCAATGAAGCATTCAAAGGAGATGAATGATTGCTTCCGCATTGATGCATCAGACAAGGCAATTTTTGAAGTGGAAAAACAAGTTCATATGGTGTCTCCCTTAGAAAGAGAACTTGGTGAGTCTTTTGATATACTTACTAGTGTGGAAGAGAGGGAACTTGATGAATGTTTGAAAGAGCTAGAGTCGCTTAAAGAATTGCAACCATGGGAAATTGAGAAAGATGAGTTAAAGAAACCGGTGATTATTAGCAACATGTTGTCAATCAATGAAGAAACCCGTTTGATTCGAGTGATAAAAAGAAATCAAGAAGCTTTAGGGTGGGTGCTTTCTGATCTCAAAGGAATTAGTCCATCCTATTGCATACACAAGATTCTTATGGAAGAGGATTTCAAAGCGGTAGCTCAACAACAACGCCTCTTGAATCTTACGGTGAAGGAAGTTGTTCGTAAAGAGGTGGTTAAGCTTTTGGATGCGGGAATGATCTACCCGATCTCGGATAGTCCATGGGTAACCCCCGTGCATGTTGTTCCAAAGAACGGTGGTATAACTGTAACCCGCAATGAAAAGAATGAGCTCATTCCAACAAAGATTGTTATGAGGTGGAGAATGTGCATAGATTATAGACGGTTGAATACCGTAACGAGAAAAGACCATTTTCCTCTCTGTTCATGGATTAAATGCTTGAAAGATTGTCCGGTCAACAATTCTATTGTTTCTTGGATGGTTATTCGGGGTACAACCAAATTGCAGTTGGCCCGGACGATCATGAGAAGATGGCGTTCACTTGTCCCTTTGGTATTTTTGCTTACCGGAAGATGCCTTTTGACCTTTGTAATGCTCTGGCAACCTTCCAAATGTGCGTGCAAGCTATCTTCTCTGACCTTATAGAGAAAAATATGGAGGTGTTCATGGATGACTTTTCCGTATTTGGAGCGTCATTTGAATTATGCTTGAAAAACTTGGAAACGGTGCTTGAAAGGTGTGTGAAGACCAACTTGGTTTTAAATTGGGAGAGTGTCACTTCATGGTAATTGAGGGAATTGTGCTTGGCCACAAGGTTTCTTCCAAAGGCCTTGAAGTTGATAAATCAAAGCTATAGGTCATTAAAATGTTGCCTCCTCCAACCAACGTTAAGGGAATTCGTAGCTTTTTGGGGCACTCGGGGTTCTATAGGCGATAAATCAAGAATTTTACGAAGGTTGCAAGGCCGTTGAGCAATTTTCTCAACAAAGATTAGGTATTCTTCTTTGATGATAATTGTCTAAGTTCTTTCCAAGTTTTAAAGGAAAAATGCATTACCTCTCCTATAACCATCGCACCAAACTGGACTTTAAATTTTGAACTTATGTGCGATACGAGTGATTATGTTGTTGGAGCGATATTGGGACAAAGGAAGGATAAAACCTTTCATGCCATACATTATGCTAGCAAAGTGTTAAATGAGGCGCAAGTGAAGTACTCCACAACTGATAAAGAATTTCTTACTACAGTGTATGCACTTGAAAAGTTTCGTTCTTACCTCATTGGTTCTAAAGTGGTGGTCTACACAGATCACTCAGTGATAAAGTATTTGCTCACCAAACCGGATTCGAAGAAAAGGCTCATCTGGTGGATCTTTTTACTCCAAGAGTTTGACTTGGAAATAAAATATTAAAAGGGATCCAAGAATTTGGTAGCAGATCATTTGTTGCGATTGATCAATGTAGATGTCCCAAAATCTGAAAAGGAAATCCGAGAAGAATTTCCTGATGAAAAACTTTTTCGAGTCCAAGTTAGGTCGTAGTTCGCGGATTTTGTGAATCACAAGGCAACCGGTTGGGTACCCGAGGACCTAACTTGGAACCAAAAAAGTAAGTTCCTCTCGGATGCTAATTACTATGTGTGGGATGAACCTTACTTTTCAAGTTAGGAGGGGATAACTTGTTAAGAAGGTGTGTAACAAACGATGAAGCACAAAGCATTCTTTGGCATTATCATAAATCACCCTACATAGGGCATTTCAATGGTGCAAGAATGGCCACAAAATTCCTTCAATCAAGATTTTATTGGCTGACTATTTTCAAAGACGCTAATATCCATGCGCGTAGTTGTGATACTTTCCAAAGAATGGGTGGAAATGGGAAACAGGATGAAATGCCCCTTCAAAATTTGCAAGAGGTTGAAATTTTTTATTGTTGGGGAATTGAGTTCGTTGGACCATTCCCACCTTCTTTTACAAATGAATACATCCTTGTGGAAGTTGACTATGTTTCAAAGTGGATTGAAGCGATTGCTTCACCTAAGGCTGATGGCAAAACAGTGATCAAATTTCTGAAGAAAAATATTTTCTCCCGTGTTGGCACTCTAAGGGTTCTTATTAGTGATGGAGGGTCACACTTTTGCAACACATCCCTTGAAAATGTCTTAAAAATTATGGTGTGATGCACAAAGTGGCGACCCCTACCACCCACAGACAAATGGCCAAGCTGAGGTGTCTAATCGTGAGATTAAGAGGATTTTAGAAAAAACCATGTCAAGTTCATGAAAGGATTGGTTGCAAAAGTTGAATGAAGCTTTGTGGGCGTATCGTACCGCATACAAAGCTCCAATTGGCTTAACTCCATTTCAAATGGTTTATGGCAAAACATGCCATTTACCCGTTGAGATGGAGCACAAGGCTTTGCGGGCCTTGAAGTTATTAAATTTTGATCAAGAATCGGCCGAAGAGAAAAGGAAGGTGCAAATTCTTGAATTGGAAGAGATGTGCAATGCCACATACCATTCAAGTTTGTTGTACAAAGAGAAAGTGAAAAATTATGATGACAAGAAGATCCGACAAAAGGGACTTTAAGTTCAGACAAATGGTTCTTTTGTTCAATTCACGGTTGAAACATTTTTCGGGAAAATTGAAATCAAAATGGTCAGGGCCTTTCCTTATCAAGGAAGTAAGGAGATACGGTGCGCCAAAATGGTCCGGGCCTTTGATTGATGAAATAAAGTTTATTTTCTTTTGACAAAAGTGATATGCTACACCAATCTTTGATGGTGATGATATAAGTCTAAATTGTTGCACGAAAAAGGTACTATGTTTGTGTTTTCTAGAATGTTAGCATGTGTATGAACTTGTTGATTTACATAAATTTTAAGCCTTGTTTCACTTTGCATATATGTTCATATGGGAATCATTTAGGACAAAACCATAAATGTGAGTGACCTTCATTGTTCACAAAAGAGAGTGTTATGCAGTTGTTGTTTAGCTCGTACAATACATGCTTAGTCTTGTATTCATCTGTAAATCTTGGAAACATAGAAGTGATCTAGGCATTGTTTGAAATTGAGAAAAACCACCAATTCTTTTAGGCTTTATTCTACCCGGTGAGAAGTGTGAGAATTTGCTAACCATTTTTGAGCGTTCACACAATAGAATGAATCATAAATCAAATGTTGGAAAAAATGTCGAGAAAACCATTTGAGGTTGTTGTTAAAAAGAAAATCGTTGTGATTCATTCTAGTTGTTTGTATACATTTAACCCTTTGTTTGAACATACTTTTTTTAATAGCATTTTAATTATGTTGTGGAATGGTTTAAAGTTGGGGAGAGTACTTGTGGTGTGAAAAAAAAATTTTGATGTGGTAAAAATGGTGCCCCTCGTGAAAAAGAAGGAAAAATAAAAAATGTTATTTGTTATGCTTTGCACTCAAATGTGAGTTGCTCAAAAAGAAAAATAAGAGAAGCATTTGAATAATATGTTAGAGGTAACCATGAAAAGGAAAGAAAAGAAAAAATAAAGGAAAATAGTGAATTGGATTGAGGTTTGAGTAAGTTGGCATGTTCTTCAAATTTCTGGTTGCGCATCGATTAAGTTTGAACCATCAAATTTTGTTTGTGTTGTCTTATCCTTAGTTCATCTTGTTTCTATTTAATCCTACTTTTGTTTGAGGACAAATAATGAAGCAAGTTGGTGAGAGTTGTTAGGTGCTAGAATGTGTTAATATATAGTTAGTTTTTGGCACTTTTCGAATGCTTTATGTGTTAATCAATGCTTTTTCCCGTTGTTTCAGTTAATTATTCATAATTTAGTTTTAATGCATTTATAGACTTAGTTATTTAACTTTTGTGTTTTTAATTATAGTTTTTGCCTTTGGAAAGAGAAGTGTTATGGACTGGACCAACGACTAGGCATTGCCCAATCCTTTCTGGCCCATGAAACGAACCAATGACCCAAGATTCAGGGGACCCATTGCATTAGTAGTCGTCCACCCTCCTCTTTCCGGGTCTCTGCTCGACAATGGTAGAGACCGCTCAGGAGCGGCCTGGACAGTTCCTATTAGGAGGATCTTGTGCCCGACACATCATCCTATGACCATGATGCTCGTTCAACGACCAATTCCTATAAGTTACCTATTTTTTGGGGATCCACAATCCAGGACCAAAAATAGGAACCGTGGACCACGCGCTGGGGGCTCTCTATATAAACCCTCTCATTTGAGGGGGCAGGTATCAAATATTCATCCATGCACACTCTTACTTGTACTTGTTATCTCTCGTTCCCGTTCTGACTTTGGCATCAGGGTACCTTGCAAGTACACCCCATGTTCTCCTCAGCACTCAAGCAGACCTTGGAATCCATGTCAACAGCCATCAGAGATTCTGATATCAGGTACGATCAGTAGCGCTGTCCGCGGGAACAATTTTTTACCCCGTTTTCTCACCTTCTGTTTGTGAAAACAAAAACATCATTCTTCGATCTCCTTCTCAATGGCTCATCAAGAAGATTCCGGCAATGCTCGTCTCACCGCCAGCATTCCCATCAAGCAACAGGAGAGTGATGGTACCAATCCCCCCGTCGGGGATCAAGACCATTTCCTCGACGGGCGAACGACCTCCTCGTCACCCGAACCTTTCCAGCAACCTGAGGTCTCCCTTGCCAATCTTCCACTGATTCCCATCCTTGAAGAGGAAAATCAAACACTAGTAGCTCTGGTCGAAGCGACCAACAATATCAACCTCCTCCTACTCCGCCAAGGTGAAAGGTTGGAGGTTATTGAAAAGGAAAGGCGTGCGATATCCCCACTCCTGCGACGAGACATCACCGTTCTCGGTCAAGATTACCCAGGCAAAGGAAAGATCACCACCAGGCCGAGGCCTCTGGATCCCTCAATAAGAGACTCATTTGTCTCCTCGATGAAATAAATTCCCGCAAACAAAGAAGACCCAGCGGACCCTCCAACCGGGAGTGCGACCTTCACCAGAAGGAACGAGAAATCGCTCAAAGTCTCCTCCATGCAGGAAGAGGGACGATCGTTCTCGCTCCTTCTCCCTGTTCTCTAGCGACAAAGACGAGCCCTGTGGCCCTCTTTCCAAGGAGATCATGTCCACCCGACTCCCGAAAGGGCTTGAGAAACCTCCACCACTGGGAACGTATGATGAGACCACAGATCCGGACGAGCATATTGAAAATATTGACGCCCTGTTAGATTATAGAGGCATACGAGGGGCTATTGTCATACCCTGATTTTGGACCCTAAGATTTTTCGCAACTCATCTGCATCTTGCATACAAACAAGATCACGCACTGGTTCATTTATACTTCTCAGTTACAGGTTTTCAAAGATAAGGCAATGATTTCAATTCTGATGTGGTTGTTCAGTTATGATTCAATTCAAATGGACGTTTGACCTAATCTTGGTTAAACTATCAAAAGATTGTTTCAACTGCAAGTTATTTGTGTCAGTGGTTTATTTCTCAGACAAGGTGTGTTCAAAGTTCAAGTTGTGTCGTGTGCGAAATTCATCAGATTCTCAAGTTGTGGTTCTTAAGAAGTTTCAGGCCATATTGATTTGGTTGAGTGTTGATCAGTTCATCAGTGGTTCATCTGTGGATTTATTTTCCTCATTATGGATTCAAATAATCATGACCAATTTTAGACGATTCAAGTGATTGTGGTTTAAGCTGCAAGTTTTTCAATAGTTCTGTGATGGCTGTGTTCATTTTATTAGTAGCTTGTGCAAGAAAAATTCAAGAGTTGGTTGTGGGCTTAAAATCAAGATTTCATTTTTATCATTTTCTTTATAACCCATATCCATTTTCCATCCATGTATATTCTAAGCCGATTATCAATTTTTTCATCCAATTCTACCCAAATTTTATATCCAATTCCATTCCTATAATCCATTTACCAAATATTTTTTTATCTAATTTTTTTATCCAATATTCACATTTCATCATAATTTCTATTTCAATCCATTTATCATTTTTTTTAACAACCATAAGCCCATATGTTTGTTTTTTCTTAAGTCCATTCTTTTTTTATAAACAAAGTATATACAAAAAAATATACCATAAATCCATTATCAAAAATCCCATTTAATCTTAGACCCACTTTCTATTGTTTTATGCCAAATAAAATAATTGATAAAGAAAAAGAAAATTATGAAAACACAAGCCAAGTTCTCAGCGGTACATCAGCCATTCATGAAATAACAAGGACACATTGGATCCCTTTATTTTCTTATATCAAATAAATAGAAAAATAAAAATGAAAAAAGAGGATGAAACCCAACGCATGATTTCAACTTCCTAAGCCATGAGCCAGCTGCATTCTTCAGCCTACAATGCATATCTCAGCTTCTTCAGCCATCAAGCCGTGAGCAAAAAACTTTAGCCAACCACGTCAGGCCGTCACTTCATATTTACCAGCCGCATACGGAAGCTTCATCACACTTAATATGTAACGCACATCACAAAAGCCTAAACGCATCAACATTACACTACAAAACGCATCAGTATCAAAACGCTGCGAGATTTCAAACGAAACGCGGCATCACACCTGAATATCCTATAGATCAAAACGGGCACACAAAGGCAAACAAAACACATATACCAAATGAATAAAACACAGAAAATTGAAGATGAAAATACGCGGAATCCGTGACCTCCTAAACGTAGTGAAAATCCCAAAACGGCATCCGATTTCGTTTCAAAAAATCACCACTTCCTTCTATAAATTGGGACCTCTTCCATTCAAATTCTTCAAGCTAAAATCATCCCCTCAAAATTCTGCCAAATTGGAAAACAAAGCTTCAAAACTAACCTTCAAATTTTCACCTTCATTCAATCTCTCTCTTCCTCAATTCAAAATACATACCAACCTCAACTCCATAACCATTTCTAACCTACAAAAAAACCAAAATCATATTCAATTCAAACAACAACAACAAACACTGCGAGAAAGAAGAAGCAAATCAATTTGAGAAGAGAATATCCGCGAGTGAGCATAGAGAGATCCGAAGGTGTTGATTTTCTCTTTCAATATGCGTGATATTTCCATGGCCGATAGCTACGTTTCCGTGCTTTGAGAAGAAGAAAGGATCCGACGAATTCGTTTCTAGAAAGAAGGTACAGTGACGACATGGTTGTATTACAAAGAGGAAGAAGGAGAGTGCGTGTGTGGCTGAGTTTCTTTGTTTATTTTTGACCTTTTATTCTTCATTTTTTATAAAAAAGAAAAGAAAAGTATGAGCGTGTTTTGGGCCTTAGTGCCATTGGACCATTATTCTACTACTTACACTACTAGATTTTGGCGATCTACCCCCTCTGATCTTGTTTTTGCATTTTTCTTTTCTTAGATTGTTTTAAGTTTTCTTTTAATAGATTATTCACCTTTTTAAATAATACTTGTGATATTACGTTTTTTACTAATTAAACCTCTTCATTATTAGAAAAATCATTTCAAAAAGTATTTTAGAAAATCATTTAGTTTTTTTCTTTCATTTAATTTTCTTATGGCTTTAATCCATTTTTTTATCTCTTTGATTTTAATTGGTTGTTTGTGTGGATCATAAATGTTAGATCCATATTTATTTCATCTTATTTTTATTTTTGGTCGATGAGATCTCCGATTCGACGATTATTGATTTTCGAAGATGTTTAATATTCATTATTTCAAATCTTTGGATGAATGATCATTTGGATCATTCTCCATACTTTGGGATCGTGATAGGTTGCATTTGATAAATCAATGTTAAATCTCGATTAAGATTAGACCGTTACCATTTTTTCTTTTTGTGTGACATGTTTTCGGAGAATGATCCATTATATAATTTCTCTAACATGTATTAGCACAAATATTTTCCATCTTAATTGGTGGTGGCCGGCCTCATTTGTAGGGTAATTACTTCGTAATTTACTCGGTGATTGCTTAACATAGACCTAAACTTGTCCCGAATTCGGAATAAGATCCAATTGGATCCGGTTGCCTTGCGATTTTGGTTATCTCTTTTTTGGTTGTGGTTGATTAAGTTCACCATATGTCGCTCCCTGGATTTCCATTCTGGTACAAACGCGAAAGTGGCGCGGAAAAGGTTAGAGTCACCAGCCAGGCATTTTTATCCCGAAGGAACGAGAATGGTAATGTTGCACAAACCATAGAAAAGAAAAGAAAGGACACAAGTCCTGCGAACCAAAGAGACTGGGTTCGGGAGTCGGTTACGACCTGGTAAGGTATTAGCACACCAGATCGTTCGTCGTACCCGACGGGATCCACGCTTGCAAAGAAACTATTTCAAAGGGTGAAGAAATGAAAGTTGCTGCAAAAAGAAAGACTGGAACTGGAGAAAAGAAAAGAAAGGGGGAAAATGTAGGGAAAATAAAAGATTGTGCTTGAACGGGCCCTACCCCGCTGCCTACGTACCTCAGGTGTTGCAGGCTCGAGCGACGAGTGCGTTACTGTCTTGCAAAATGACAAGTAGGAGAAATTTCGCACGTAAAGAGTGAAGGTGATGAGAAGAGAAGTCCCGAAGGAGAGACGCTTATTATTTATCCAGTGTTTTATAAAGTTTTCTGCTTTTGAAGTTTGCATAGGTGAGTGTACCTAAGTCTTACTTAATGGGATGTGTAGTTCTTACATCATCCCGAAATGGAATGCGCAAGAAGCCCACCTATCTATGGAGGAAATCCCCAAATCTAGTCCCACAAGTGAAGGCTCAGGCACACTGACCTATTGGCATTTATTAAGTGTTTTTGTGATTTTTGATTAAGAAGTGTTTTTTATGTTTTCTTTGTGGAATATTCTCATGCTAAAACCTATCCACCACGAGGGATATCCCGCACCTCGCCCCGAAATGGAATGCGTGTAAGTATCTCATAGCAAAGTCTCGTGTCACATGAGAAGACTCGTCATTTATTAAAGTGACTTAAAGTTAAGTTCGAAGATGAGAAGAGAGAGCACCAAAAGGATCTCAAAGGTAAAAACTAAGGGGAAAATATAATCCTAATGTTATCATGCATGGGAGTCCTAGGTTAGTGTGGTTTGAATTATATCCTAATGAAGAAGAAGGAAAGAAAAGAGAGAAGAAGAAGAAAGGAGCAGGAAACGCTAGTGTCGCTCCCACCAAATGACACCTAGGTCAGACGGGGTACAGACGCGAACGATCGGCGAAAGAGAGAACATGAAGATGAACTGAAAAGAGTCGCCAGCTAGGCATTTTTATCCCGAAAGAAAGGTAATGTTGCATAAACCTAGAAAGAGATGGATAAGACGGTCGCGAACCATAGAAACTGAGAAAGGGGGTTGGTTACAACCTGGGAAGGTATTAGCACCCAGATTGTCCGTCGTACTCGACAGGATCCACGCTTGAAAGATTTGTGTTCAAAGGGGTAGTGTCTGTGCTATCTGTGTGCAAAAAGATGGAAAAGAATGTACAGGTGTCAGTGCAAAAGAAATGTGAAGTGAAGAAAAGGAGTGTCAGTGTAAGAAAAGAGTGCAATGCTCAAGACAAGGAGGCTTAAAAAGAATAATGATGGAAGATGGGGGGAATATACAGAGATTTTTGTTCGATAACTATTAAGTTATGCCTACGTATCCTCTCGTGCAATGAGGAAGTCAGAACACCGTAGTTCGAATCAAAGAGACTGAAAGATAAATTGACTTGTGAACTGCTTACTTGTCTATGCTCAAGTGTATGACCTGTCTGGCTCAGGTGCAAACTGTCTTGCATTAGACGGGAGAAGCAAGTTCTCGATTATGAGTGAATGAGATGAGAAAAGAACCCCGGAGGAGACGATTATGGTTTGTTTTTTGTGTTTTCAATCTCTTATCGCTTTTGGAGTTTGTCATAAGAAAATGAGCTCAAGCCTAAACCAAGGGTTAGTAAACTCATCACATCTTCCCTCTGATTAGGGGTAATGGGAATACCTAAAGTGTGAAGTAAACACCTCACATTTAATCACCATGATGTAGGATTAAGATCATTAACCTACTTGCATTTATTTAAATGTTTTTGGAGTTTTTTTTTAGTGTTAAGTAATGAGTTTAAGCCATAATCAAGGATTTAATGGACCCATTACACTATCATAATAGAAGGATAATAGATGAGAACATTTAAGCTGAGGAAGGCTCCTCAACTTAATCCATGATTAGGGATTAACCTCATGACAAAACAAAGCCTTTAGAAGAGTGGATTTTAGTTAATGGTAAGATTAAGAAATGGATTTTATGGTTTGTAAGACAACTTGAGGGGGACTTGTCCATTAACACTAGGGTTAGTCCTTCTTAACCAATTAAGGAAGAATTAGAACCCTAATGCAAGGCCCAAGTTACAAGCTTATTATCTTAGTGATTATTAGGTGGATTGATTAAAGGATTTAAACACATTAAGGGTTTAACACTTAGGATTAAAGTTATAAACTCCATCATAATAGAAGGATGCAAGCATAAGCTTAATCACAAAGCCTTAAAACCTTTAAGGTTTAGTCCTTGATTAAGAGATGAGGAGAGAAGACACAAAGATGACACAAAGGTAAAACTAATGGGGGGACTAATCAAACCCTAATTGTTAACATGCTTGGGTATTCCTAGGGTTTATGAGGCTTGCAAGAAGTTCTCAAGGAAAAGCCACCATGGAAGAAGCAGGATGAAGGAAGAGAAGCAAGAAGAAGCAAGACAACTTACTTCACTTAAGAAGATAAGTTGCTTGAAGAAAGAAGGTGAGGAAGGAGCATGAATTATCAAGCTCACTCTAATCCACAAGTAAAATGCAGCAACGAATGCATAAAAGAGATGAGAAGAGGTTATGAGAAGTGAAGGCCAATTCACTTCTCAAACACTTACCACCTGAAAAGTTAGCAAAAAGAAAATGAAATGAAATGAAAATGGGATGAAATGCAAAGATGAAAACCAAATTCAGAAGCATATTCATGATGCAAATGATGCTATGGGATGGTATGAAAGCATGTCAAGGGATATGAATGCTCATACAAGAGATGGGAATACAAATGAAGCATATAAGAAGCATGAAAGTTCATGAATGCATATGACATGAAATGAAAGCAAAAGCATGGAAAATGGATGATGTAATGATCAAACATGATTTCAATATGTCCTAATATGTCTTATATGTCATGTGGATGCATAAAATGCCATGGCAAGTTCATGTATGCAAGCTTATGCAAGGTGGATGCAAATGAAGATGCAAATTAGGGTTTATGCATAACATGAGATGCAAAATTCAAAATCAGAAGCAAATGGTAAGATAAAAAATTGAAAATGGAAGCAAAGGAACCCTAAACCTATACTAGTTCACTGCCCAAAGTGGAAGGTCAGAAGCTAAACCATAAAGGACTTATGATTTTCCTAAGTTTCTAGGGTTTTAGGGGTGATCCTAGAGGTAAAATGCCAAACAAATTGAAAATGCAAGATAAAAATGGAACAAAAATGTTTTTAAATGCTTGAAAGTATGCATAACACAATGCAAAAAGAACCATTCACAAACTCAACTTGGATCAAAAGTTATGAATTTTTGAAGTTAGGATTAAAAATATTCAAATTAAAGAACCCTAATTCAAATGAAAATTGGCAAAATATGATCAAAACCAAAAAGAAATTTGTCTTGTGAGTTTGTAAATGTTTCTAAATGTTTGAAAATGTTCTCTGAATTTTTTTTTGGGATTTTTAAATACCTAAATGCATTTTTAATTAATTAATTTCCATTAACTAATTAAAAATAAACATTTAAATGATTTACAAATATTTTTTAATGCAAAAAATAAAATAAAAATCATTTTTGGATTGAGAAAATTATTTAAAGTCAGCATGAAAAAAATTAAATTTTTTTGGATTTTTCTAGCTATTTTAAAATAAATATGCAAAACAAATAACAAAAATATGAATTTAAATGAATTAAATGGAAAAGTAAACCAATCTAAAGGCCAAGATTTAAATGAAACGCGCGGGAGTTGACTGGCGCGAGTTTGGAGGGCTGGGATCAAACCTGGAAATTTGAATTTTTTAAACATAATTAATTAAGTTAATGACTGGATTAGGGTTTTAACACGTGATCTGGACCATTCATTTCGCGCGCGAAGCTGGATCCTATGGTTGACGTTCAAACTGAGCCCTAAACATGATTAACCCTAATTCACTTCTGATGACCGGAACAGTGGTTCCGGTCATCTTCTTCGGTGAGACAAAATCCTAAATTCTTCCCTAGGCTATTTCAAATGCTCTAAAGCTCCAGATTTAATCCTCTACCCACCCCAAACTTGAATCAATCACAAGAACACATTTATATTTCATCACAAGCAAGAATCGAAGCAAACAAATATTTAGGTCAAACTTTCAGAGACACGGTTCAGGCTCAAAACTCAATCATTTTCAAAACCAACAAGTGCAGTGTGATTAGTGAAGCATAAGCAACATTTCTATAACATAAAAATCAAGTTCTGGGAAAAATGTTCTTGGTGATACCTGAACTGGAGCTTCCACTTTTGGAGCTTTCTGACCTCCTCCTTCGTGCCAATCAACTCTAATGACCTCCTTTGGGATGCTTTGATGCTTTGGATGAGTTTAAATGAGGTGTTTTGAAGGTTTGTGTTCCAATCGGCCAAGAATCGTGTTTTTTATTTGGAGTATTTCAGGCTGTTTCAAGGGGTGGAAAATGTTCTATGGGTGATGGTGAGTTGGTATGTGGAGTTTGTTTGAAGATTTAATGCTTGTGTGATGTGTTTCGAAGGGATGAAGGTAAGAGGGAAATTTTGAGAACTGAGTGTGTGTGTTGTTCTCAGCTCCAAGAAGTTATGAAATGTAACCTTTGAGGCATGTTTGTGAAGCTGTCATTGGTCAGTAGAGTTGTTGTGGAATAATTTGATTGGTATGGCTCAAATTGCATAAAGTCAAGAAAGTTGTCCTTTGAGGTATGGGCTCATGGCAGGCTGGTTGTGAGGCATGGTTCGAGTCAGCTGGCTTTAGGGAGGTCCATGGAAACTGATTTGAAGAGCTGGCACAAGTGGATGTCAAGATTTGGGGCATTTTGCAATTTGTGAAGGTTTTGGCCTCTTTTGAAATACTTGATGATCAAGGCATGAAAATGAGTGTTTCTTTGGGCCATTCTGAATTTTAGGTCATGTATCATGTTTGTATAATGGTTAGAAGTCAATTAGAGGTCACATTTTGCCTTGACATGAGTTTTTGCAAGTTTCCCTCTTTGGTGCATAAGTGAATTTTAGTGATTTTTTTCCAACTTTGCAAGGCCATAACTTGAGTTCTATGATGAATTAGATCAAGTTCTTGTACTTTTTGAAAAGGGAATGATCCAATATACAACTTTCATGACCAAGAATGTTTCATTTGAAGCAGTTTTGGTTGAGAAAGAGGAGGTTGAAAAACTTTCCCAAAATGGCAATTTTGCATTACAAGTCACTTTCCCAAAATGGCAACTTTGCAAATGGCTTGAAATTCTTCAATTTTGTGAACTCCTAACCTCTTCTAAGATCAAATAAAGATCATATACACCAAAAATGATGGAGAAGACCCTTTGGTTGGATGATTGAAGGCCTCAGATGCCCTGATTTTACACTGACTTGTTCAAAAAGTCATCTATTGATCAGATGCCTTCCCCATTGAATTTCTTCATGAAAAATGGTATGTATGATCCTTATAACATATTAAGAACATTAGAAACAAGAATGACCAAAAAATTTGGGGTTATGGCCTCTGAAACCAAAACCCTAATTTTAGGTCATCTGTGCAGTTAAGCTTGGCTCTGCTTCAATGCCTTTGCTAGTTCTTGTGATTTTCTGACTTTCTTGATCTTGGGAGGATATAATATGATACTTGAACATGCATGGATCCTCTTGAGATGATTGGACGCCTTTGGAGTGGCTCAGATAGCTCAGGGATTGCTCAGATCACAAACCCTAGATGCAGATGACTTTGCACCAATGTAGTGAAGTAAAAATGCAATGTGAGATGCTATGATTGAACTTATGCAAATGAAAAGATCACAAGACATGGTGTGAACTTAGTGAGGTCAAATTTGGGGTGTTTACAACTCCCCCTATTCAAGCATGAGTTAGCTGTGCAGGATGTAAGCGACGGCTTAACAGGCAAACAAGATAACTTGTGGTTGAATACCAAAGACAGTCCGAAATTTGCACTCACTGGTTGTGAAGAAGAAAAGGTATATAGATTGTAAAAGTAATAATAGTATGATTATAAAGTGCGGGCGACGGAGGACGACCGCCGAGCAGAGGACGACTGCTGGGGAGATGGAGATATCATGTTGGGGACGACCATCAGGTTCATAAAGTAAAGGGTAAACAACGATGTGGGACGGTGTAAACACCCCAAATTTGCCCTCACCCATTCACACCATGTCTTGTTATCATTTCATATGCATAAACACAATCATATCATCTCACATCTCATTTTTGAGTCACTGCATTGTTTCAAAGTCATCTGCACCTAGGGTTTGTGATCTGAGCAATCCAAGAGCCTCCTGAGCCACTCCAAAGGTCAATAATCACTTCAAAGGGGTCCATGTGTGTTCTTATATCAAATTACATCCTTTCAAAGTCAATAATGCAAAAGAATCACAAGAACTGGGATTGGTATGGATGCAGAGCCAGGTTTGACTGCACAGTTGACCTAAAATTAGGGTTTTGGTTTCAGAGGCCATAACTCCAAATTTTTTGGTCATTCTTGTTTCCATTGGTCTCTATATGGTATAGGGAGTATGCATATCAATTTTCATGAAGAAATTCCATGGGGAAGTCATCTGATCAAGGGTTGACTTTTCAGACAAGTCAGTGTAAAATCAGGGCATCTGAGGCTCCCAGTGACCCAACCAAGGGGTGATCTTCATCATTTTGAGTGTATATGATCTTTATTTGATCATGGAAGAAGGTTGAAGTTCACAAAATTCAAGAATTTGAAGTTTTTGCAAAGTTGACTTTTTAGGGCATGGTTGACTTTTCAAGAATTTGTCATTTTATGCCATTTTTCAAGCCTTGCTTTTTGATCCAAAAATTCTTTAAATGAAAAAACCTTGGTCATGAAAGTTGTAGATCACATTTTTCCCTTTTCAAAAAGTACAAGAACATGACCTAATTCATCTTGGATCAAAAGTTATGGTGTGACAAAGTTGGCAAAAATCACTAATTTTCAAGTCATGCACCAATTGGAAAACTTGCAATTTCATGTGTCAAGCATTCTTGTGACTTCTAATTGACATCAAACTAATATGCAAGCATCATGTAAGTCACAAAGTTCAGATTGAACCAAGATTTTCTCATGTTTCATGGCTTGTGGAATGAGAAAATTTCATGTGAACCAAAAGGAACCAACTTGCAAAACTCATGATCACACTTCACCAACTTGCTGCATTGGCCTTTGAACCAGCCATAGCCTCTCACCTCATCTTGCTGCGCAGCCCATGCCCTTTGTACCAAGCTAGAACTCAAGCCATGCCTCTCTTACAACAAAGTGGACTTTTTGCAAAAGTAGACATCCCAATCACAGCAGGCCAGGTCACATCACCTGACCAATAGGAGTCTTTTATGCAAAGCAAATGCTAGCCAATTCATACATCAAGCCAGCCTGAAGCAAGCCCTAAGACAGCATACACAAACTCACTCATTTGCATTTCTCTTCGAATCATCTTCCACAAGCCTCATACACTCAAACAAATTCCACTACTCATCTCACCATGTATTATTGACCCCAAACCAACAAAACATAAGCCTGAAACCAGCATGAACTGAGCTTCACCATTTCTCATCTTCAAAACCAGAACTCTTCGAATCCCATTATCCAGCCAACAAACATCCCATTTCTCTTCACCAACAAGTCAGAAACATTCAAAGGAGCAATAATCAACCAGTAACAGAGCTTGAGACCACTCACACACAAACTCCATTTTCTGCTACACCAGAACTGGATTTCTCAAAGCAGCTTGTCTAAGCTCATCCCAAGCCTTCCTTTAGCATCAGGGAGTTAAAGAAGTTCATTTGCACGCAAAGGAGGCTCTGGAAGCTCAGTATTGAAGCTTTCCAGCTCAGGTATGAACATGAACATTTTCTCCCAAAGCTTGCATTTTAATTTATAATCTGGTTGCTTATGTCTTGCTGATCATGGGGATGGTTTTAGAATTAAAAATGAGTGAGAGATGAGTTTGTATTGCTGCTCTGAAATTTCACCCGTGAAATTTCTTTCCTTCGATTTGCTTGTTTCTTGTGGTTTAAATGATGTTTGAGGATGGATTCATGACCTAGGTTGTCAGAGGATCATTTCCCTGGCATTAATTTGAAGAATAGTGGCCTGAATCACGTTTTAGGGTTTTGGGGTCGCCGGGGAAGATGACCGGAGCTCCCCTCCGGTCACCTGAGTTTAATTAACCCTAATCCTGTAATTAATTTCCATTTGAATGTGGGGCGTTGGATTAGTTGACCCCATTGACCTCCCGCGCGCATGAAGGGCCCAGATCCATTTGTTTTTCCCTAATCCACTTTCATTAATTAATTAAATCATAATTAAATTAATTTAATCTGAACCAACCACAGCCCTTGGATAACGCGCGTGGTCAGCAGTTTCAAACCCAGGATCAATCCCAGCCTTCCATTCAGTTGACTTTTCCATTTTCTTTATTTTTATTCATTTATTTCATATTTGTTTTGCATAATTTATTTAAAATAGTAAAAATTGTCTAAAAATTATGAAACTTTTTCTCCAGAGTTTCATTAATTTTTATGACACAAAAATATTTTTGTTTTCATTTTTAGCATTTAAAAAGTATTCTAAAATATTTAAAAGTTTATTTTTAATTGATTAATGAGAATTAATTTATTAAAAATACTTTTAGGTATTTAAAAATCACCAAAAAATTCATGAAATGTTCTAAGACATTTAGAAACATTGTCCAACCTACAAACCAAATTTATTTTTTGATCTTGATGCATTTTAAGAATTTCTCATTGAATTAAAATCATTTTTGTGCATTATTTTGATCCAAAGTTCAAAAAATCATTTCTGCCTATCCATGAAGAGTTGGACATTGATTCTTCTTGCATTGCATTGTGTTTAGCATGTAGTTTATGAGATTAAATGGCCATGATCTGATCTTTCTTTTTTAATTTGTTTGACATTTCTTTTGTTTGGGAACCCTAAAACCCTAGCAAACTTGTAAAAATCATAACTTGAGATTGATTAGGAGTTGAGACCTCTCCTTTGGGCATTGGGTTAGTATAGGATTAGGGGTCCTTTGTGTGGTGTTTTCAATTTTTTATCTTAGGGTTTGCTTCTGATTTTGATTCTTGTTTGATGCATTGTCCATAAACCCTAATTTGGGCTTTCATATGCATCCATCTTGCATTCTCTTGCATAATATGACTTGCCATGACATTTCAAGCATCCATTTGATTCATTTGACATCATAAGACATATTGAAAGCATGTTTGATCATTGCATCATGTATTTGCCATGTTGTATGCCATGTGCACTTCATAACTTTTCATGTGTTTTCATGGTTCCTAACTTGCTTCATTTGCATTCATGAACTTGTATGATCATCCCCATGTGTTGCCTCATGTTTTAAGCATCCCATAGCATCATTAACATCATGTATGTGCTTCTGGTTTTGATTTATATCATGTCATCTCATCCCATTTTGCATTGCATTGCATTTCTTTCCTAACCTTTCAGGTGGTAAGTTACCTTGAGAAGTGAATTTGCCTTCACTTCTCATAACTTCTCTTCATCTATTTTTATGCATCCTTGCTGCTTTTATGTTTGTGTTTGAGATTGAGCTTGCTCATTCTTCTTCTTCTTACTTTCTTTCCTCAAGTGACTTGACTTCTTGAATGAAGCAAGTTACTTTGCTTCTCCTGATCCTTTCATCTGCTTCCTGGTGATTCCTTTGAAGACTTCTCTTGTAAACCTCACAAACCTTAGGAACAACCAAGCATGACAATGATTAGGGTTTTGATTAGTTTCCCCTCTTAGTTTTACCTTTGTGTCTCTGTTGAGTCTTCTCTTCTCACCCCATAATCAGGGACTAAACCCTAAAGGCTTTAAGGCTTTGTGATTAAGCTTATGCCTGCATCCTTCTCTTAGGATGGAGTGTATAACTTTAATCCTAAGTGTTAAACCCTTAATGTGTTTAAATCCTTTAATCAATCCATCTTAATAATCATCAAGACATCACACTTGTAACTTGGGCCTTGCATTAGGGTTCTAATTCTTCCTTAATTGGTTAAGAAGGACTAACCCTAGTGTTAATGGAAAAGTCCCCCTCAAGTTGTCTTACAAATCATAAAAATCACTTCATCATCACATCATTAAATAAAATCCACTTAATCAAAGGCTTGTCTTGTCATGAGTTTAATCCCTAATCATGGATTAAGTTGAGGAGCTTTCCTCAGCTTAAACATTCTCATCTATTATCCTTCTATTAGGATGGTGTAATGAGTCTGTTTAATCCCTGATTATGGCTTAATCTCATTACTTAACACTAAACAAAAACAACAAAAACATCTAAATAATCACAAGTAGGTTAATGATCTTAATCCCACACCAAAGGTGATTAAGTGTGAGAATCTGACTTCACACTTAAGGTATTCTCATTACCCCTAATCAGAGGGAAGATGTGATGAGTTTACTAAATCCATTGGTTTAGGCTTAAGCTCATTAACTTATGACAAACTTTCAAAAAGCAATAAAAGACTGAAAATACAAAAACAAACAATAATCGTCTCCTTCGGGATTCTTTTCTCATCTCATTCACTCACAAACGAGAATTTGCTTCTTCCGTCTAATGCAAGACAGTTTGCATCTGTGCCAGACAGATCATATACTTGAGCATAGGCAAGTAAGCAGTTCATCAAGTTAATTCACCTTTCAGTCTCTTTGGGTCGAACTACGGTGTTCTGACTTCCTCATTGCACGAGAGGATACGTAGGCATAACTTAACAGTTATCGAACAAAAGTCTCTGTATATTCCCCCTTTTTCCAGCTTTATTCTTTAAGCCTCATACTCTTGAGCATTTCACTCCTGTTCTTACACTGACACTGTATATATTACACTTCACACTTCTTACACTGACACCTGTACATTCTTTTCCAGCTATTTTATACACAAATTGCACTGACACTACCCCTTTAAAACACAAATCTTTCAAGCGTGGATCCCGTCGAGTACGGCGGACAATCTGGGTGCTAATACCTTCCCAGGTTGTAACCAACCCCCTTTCTCAGTCTCTCTGGTTCGCAACCGTCTTATCCATACCTTTCTAGGTCTATGCAGCATTGCCTTTCCTCCGGGATAAAAATGCCTAGCTGGCGACTCTATTCATCTCCAGTGAGTTCATGGCTGTGTGTTCTCATTGTTCCTTTCGCCGACCGTTCGCGCTTGTACCGGGATGCAAATCTTTGGGAGCGACAGCTTGGCGACTCTGCTGGGGACCCTTATACTGCAACCAGGGCTTCTGGTTCTTTTTGTGGGTTCCGCCTAGCGCTTGATTGATTTGTGTTTACTGGGGTGTTATGTGCTTATTTGTGTTTGTATACTTGTATTTATTTTTTACTTTATGTACAGTTGTTTACTGCTTTCTTTATAGCTTTGCATTATATCATAATTGTCATACTGTGCTGCTGGCTGGATCTGTTTGTTTGCTTTGGTGGGTGGGTGTTCCACTGAGAGTTAAGATCCTATACCTGGGACCTGAGTGACACCTAGGCTAGAGTGAATCATATTCTTTCCCATTCCATCTCGGTCTGGTGCGGGAATGTGAAACACGGTTCAGATATGGGTTTCTTCTTGAGAACTCTGTGTTGCAGATTTCCTGCAATGCTAGGGCTATCTGGGAAGCCTGCTAAGTCTGGATGACCTTTAGTATTGACCTTCAGAAACTGAGGTGAATTAGAGGAGGAACTTTTATGATTATTGTGAACACTGTACCTCCGGGTTAGAAGTGTTTACACTTCTCATAACTGATCCAAGTCTGAGGATCCTTGTTTTAGAACACCACCTGTGAGGGGGTTGGGCTGTTTACAGGTTTGCAGGTACCTTGACCTCAGAATACCCTGTTACTTTGATTTGATTAAGAATACTCCATGTTGGAACAGTTCTTGTGATTCTAAACCCTGGACATGTGGCTCTTTATTTGAGTCCCCCACCTTGGTTACTGGATTTATAGACCTCCATCTGGATTTCTTGGACATACTTGGGCTTATATCAGAGCTTTTGATCAGATCCAGCTCAGTCACAGACCCTTGCATATCATTTGAATACATAACCATTGCATCATATTGACATTTGCTTATTTGTGTTTCAGGGTATCCATCTTCATTTGGTTTTGGTTTTGACCCCCTTTTCAACATTGACCCATCTTCATCAGCATCTGCTTCAGCTATCACCTTCACCAGCCAATCAGTGGCCAGTTCTTCAGTATTATCATCAGCACCTGTCTCTACTCATCTTCAGCATCATGGCTCCTAAAAAGAGCAACATCACCTATCACTTCTTCCAGCCAGAGCTATCTGACATCAGGAGGATTCAGACCCTGATCACTCCAGATCACATACCATTGTTCAGGGAACACTATGGGGATATACTTGATATGGTTATGGATCTGGACCCTTCACAGAGAAGCCTGATCCACACTTGCATCCAGTTCTATGATCCCCCACTGAGATGTTTCACTTTCCAAGACTTTCAGTTGGGCCCTCTACTAGAAGAATACTCATCATTGGTTGGTATGCCTATCAGGGGTGGAATCCCTTTCAACCCTGAGATGGTCTTTCCTGGTAATGGAGAAGTAGCAAAGGCTTTGCATCTGGAACCTGTTCTGATTGAGCAGCATATGACTTCTAAAGCTGGAATCCCTGGTTTCCATCTGGATTTCTTGATCTCTCAAGCTACCCTGAAAGCTTCTTTAGGAGAGTGGAAAGCTGTCTGTGCTTTGTTGGCCTTGAGTATATATGGAATTGTGTTGTTTGCAGATGAGCCTCGATTCATTAGCAAGAATGCAATCCATCTTTTCATATTGAAGAACCCAGTGCCCACTTTATTGGGGGACCTCTACTACTCAGTGCATCAGAGGAATGAGAAGCAGAGGGGAAGATTAGTGAGGTGTTGTGTTCCATTATTCCATACTTGGCTCCTCAGGCACCTACCCAGGACAGATGCATTTTTGAATCCTCATCAGCAGAAAAACTGGGCTAAGAGACTCACTGCTCTAACTTCAGCCGATATCAGATGGTGCACTCAAAGCACCAAGGGTAGGGATATCATCACCAGCTGTGGGCATTTTCTCAATGTGCCCCTAATAGGAGTTAAGGGGAGTATTAATTACAACCCTCTGTTGTTCAAAAGGCAACTGGGCTATGCACTGGTCCACACTCCTAAGACACAAGACTTGGTTGAGACTCTTTATTGTGAGAACAAGATTAATCTGGCTACTGTTAGGCAGGCAGCCTGGGCCTGGGATCATGTTCAAACCAAGGGAGTAACCATTTTGGGGAAGTGCAGCAATGTGGCATCAGCACAATATTATGAGTGGTCCCATGCCAGGGCTCAATTCTCTGGGATGCCCTTTACCATGGAAGATATGTCTGAATCATCTTCAGCACCACCCCCTGCAACTATCAGTTTAGAGGAGTTTGAGAGCTTGAAGGAAAGAAATGAAAAGTTGACTCAGGATTTGCAGAAGACCCTCCGGGAGAGGAGTGATGGCAGGATGGAGATTGAGAGGCTCGAGAAGTTGAGGGTGGAGCATCTGGTTAAGATTGAGAAGTCTGGGGATTATATCAAAAAGTCTAAAGCTGGAGAACAAATCCTGAAGAATGCTTGTAAGGAAGCCCAGTTCCAGAGGGCAAGGACAGACTTGTATCTGAAGGAGAGTCAGGCCCGGTGGGTCAGGATCACCGAGGCTCGTACTCTAGAGGACAAGAGAGTTCAAGACAAGATGGAGCAACTGGAAGCCAATGCCAAAGAACAGCAAGAAGCCCTGGCAGCAGCCCAGAGGGAGATATCAGAGCTGAAGATCAAAGCAGGAGTGAAGAGGTCAAAGGACCAAAGTCAGCACAAGAAACTAACAGCAGCTGTTACGACCCGGAACCTCCTCATCAGGAATCTCACGGAGCGTCCGGCTGATCCTGTGACCGAAGCACTTCTCAAGGAAGTTCGTGAGGATGAGTTTGGTCTTGGTGTTTGACCATTTGCTTGTTGTTGCTTTCATTCCGTGTATTTTTCATTTTTTCTTGTAATGTATTTTGACCCCTTCGAGGGCTTGTATTTATAAACAGACTATGTACCATTTGCTTTTTTGTAATATATGTATTAGTTTGTTCCATCCGAATTTACTTCGAAAGCAACATCAACAGCATCTTCAAGGGTCTGGAAGGGTCAAAACTGAATGCCAAGCCGGATACCTTGAAAACAAATTAGCATACTGCATTGCATGCTAACCCTTTTGTTTGTTTTGTAGGTTTTTGTTTTATTGCCACTAACTCTGTTGTGATGTTCAGGAACTATTGCTCGGCGCCGGGTATTTCCCCTCAACCGTCCGCACCGTTATCCGACCCGTAACAACCTTCCGGGCATTCAAATGGATCAGATGCAGCAGGACCTTACTGAGGTCAGAAATCAAATGGCGAACGAAAGGCTAGAAATGAGGAATCAAATGACGCAGTTTATGGAAGTAATGAACAACATGGCTCAGAGCCAGGAAAGATTAAGGGCCATGGTGGAGAGGCAGAATCAAGAAGATCCACATATAGGGACTGCCGGCACCAGCAACAATGAAAGGGTCCAACCTCATGTTAACCCCCCTGTGTTTGGCCCCCATCTTCATCCTGAGGTCAACATCCCTGCAAATGTTCAAGGGACTGCCACTGCAGCCAGGGTACTTCAAGAAGACCCCCAAGAGGATCAGTTCACAGTAATGGGTGCTGGGGAAGAAGCTTATGATAGAAGGCTGGATGAGATAGCTGAGAAATTGAGGTCCTTAGAGTCTCAAAACTCTTTGGGTTTCGATGTCATGGACATGGGCTTGGTAGACGGGGTCAGGATTCCCCATAAGTTTAAGCCTCCTTGTTTTGAAAAATACAACGGGACTTCATGCCCCCGGACTCATTTACAATCATTTCTGGGAAGGCTGAAGGCCTATACTATGGATGAGAAGCTCTGGATGTTCTATTTCGAAGACAGCTTGACTGGAGCGTCAAGAGAATGGTACTCTCACTTGACAAGGGCAACTATCAGATGCTGGAAGGACCTGGCAGAGGCCTTTATCAGACAGTATCAGTACAACTTAGATATGGCACCCAACAGGACCCTCCTAATGGGAATGTCACAATCGTCAAGGGAAAGTTTCCGAGAATATGCCCAGAGATGGAGGCAATTGGCTGCTGCTGTTCAACCACCTATGTCTGAGAGGGAAATGGCAGATATGTTTATGAACACCCTTCAGGGGACATATATTGACAGGCTGGCTACTTTCTCTTCCACTAGCTTTGCAGATGTTATCATAGCTTGAGAGAGAATTGAGAGCCTGTTAAAAATGGGCAAGATCTCAGACAATGGAGCAAGCTCGTCCAGTAGTACAAGAAAGCCTTTTGCAGGCCCAAGAAGAACTGGCGAGACCAATGCCATCCACACCAACAGGGGCAGGCCCCAATACGTTCACAGATCAGTGGCAGCAGTCACCATTCCCGCTCCAGCTCATCCTCAGCCAGTTTATCAACCTCCGCAACAAAACTATCAGCAACAACCTCAGTACCATCAACAAGCTCAATATCCTCCGAGAAATTACAACAACAGCCACACCAACAACAATAACCAGCAAAGGCCATTCCAACAAAGGCCTTCTCAAGCCAACAGGGTAATCGATCCGATCCCTATGCCATATGCTACATTGCTGCCACAACTCCTGAAACTCAACCTAGTTGAGCTAAGGACATTGGCACCTCTAGATCCCAACAGTCTACCCAGGAATTATGATTCCAACGCCAGATGTTCCTTCCATTCAAATGCACCTGGCCACAGTACAGAAAAGTGTAGAGCTTTGCACATGAAGGTACAAGACCTGGTAGACTCAAAAGCTCTGAATTTCGCACCACCACCTAATGTCAATAAGAACCCCATGCCGAACCACCGGGGTCCCAGAATTAACGCTATTGAAGAAGACAAACCGTCTTATTTAATAACCAGTGTGGGTCAGATCCGGACACCGTTGGTGGAAATCAAGGCTCAACTCCTCGAATGTCAAATGTTCCCGGGGTGTGAATTAGGGTGTTCCTACTGCAATATCTCAGTAAATGGGTGCGATAACCTGAGGAATGGCATAAATGGTCTTATTCAGAGTGGCCAACTTCAGATCACCACATCATTCCCAACAAATACAGCAATCTCAACAGCAACAATTCCGGTATCTCCTACAACTGCAACAACCATTGTTCCTGACAATTCTTCGGCTTCATCAACAAGTACTTCATCTGTCATTTCAACTGACCGGATGTCAACAAATGTTCCTTCTACAACTCCAGCACCACTCCATTTTGAAACTCCTACAACAACAACATCCATCCTTCCACCAATGTCTCCTACAACACCAGCAACAAATCATGAAGATGTCTCAACTGTCACAATATTTTATGATCCTGAAAACAACTCTGCCTACAACTCAGAAGGTGTTGCTCCCATCAGAGCACCGGTCACGATTTATTACGATCCACAGACTATCACAATTCCTTCCGCAGCTGCAACCAGTCCAGTCACTATCACGGTGCCTGGACCAGTACCTTATGAAAGTAGTAATGCCATCCCCTGGCATTACGGCTCTGACCTGTACTGCGAAGGACAAAGAATCACTTTTGAATCATCAACCCCTGCACCACAAATTGACAATGTGGGAGGAGGCGGAGGCTTCACTCGAAGCGGACGTCTTTTCGCTCCACAAATTCAGAGACCCACTGCCGAAGCAGAAGCTGCTGCTAAAGCAAAAGGGAAAAGCTTGGTGCAGGAAGAGCAGACCGTTAAAGAAGCTTTGAAAACACCCTTCGATCAAGAGGTTGATGAGTTCATGCGAATCATCAAGAAGAGTGATTATAAAATAGTGGATCAGCTTCATCAGACGCCTTCCAAGATCTCAATCTTATCATTGCTTATGTGCTCCGAGGCCCATCGGAACGCACTACTCAAAGTCTTGCACGCAGCTTACGTGCCTGAAGAGATCACTGTCAATCAGCTGGAAGCCGTAGTTGGAAATGTCAATGCTAGTCACGGACTAGGGTTCACCAACACTGATTTGACTACGGAAGGCCGCAACCATAACAAAGCCTTGCACATAACCATGGAATGTAAAGGTGTTGTCCTTTCCCATGTGCTGGTAGACACGGGATCATCCCTCAATGTCTTACCTAAGAAGGCCCTGGTGAAGCTAGAATATGATGGATTGGCATTGAGACCCAGCAACCTGGTGGTGAGAGCCTTTGATGGTTCAAAGAGATCGGTTCTGGGAGAAATTGAATTGCCCATAACGATTGGCTCACAGACCTTCAAAACGACCTTCTACGTGATGGATATACAGCCTGCCTACAGCTGTCTATTGGGTAGGCCATGGATTCACGCCGCTGGCGCCGTGACCTCTACCCTTCACCAGAAGTTAAAATATGAGTGGGAGGGTCAAATCGTTACAATCTGTGGAGAGGAGGATATTTTCGTCAGCCACCTGGCTACCTATAAGTATATTGAGATGGATGGGGAGATCCATGAAACAATGAGTCAGGGGTTCGAGGCCTTGAACATCAATGAAACATCTGCTGTGCCTGGTATTTCAATATCATCATACCAACAAGCCCGGAAGGTTGTTGAGGGAGGAAACGCCCAAGGCTGGGGCAAACTGTTATCGGTGGAGAAGAAAGAGGACAGATTTGGGTTGGGTTACAAACCAACTCAACAAGATCAAGCAGAGGCTGCGAAAGAGCCCAACTTTGTGAGTGGGGGGATGCTCACCCCTGATGCTGTCAACTGTTTGGAAGACGAGCTGGAAGAGGAACGCAACCTGGAAAGCTGGATTCGTCCAAAGATCCCGGGGAGCAGTATCTCAAACTGGTCTTCCCAGGAAATTATAAGGGTTACTCATGCAGAGTAATTATTATTTCCTGTATTTTTATGGCATGCATCAAATTCTTGCATCTTGCCCAAGATGACAAGACTCATTTTGTAATCGGGCCATCTGTACTTTTTGTGCAACAAGATTAATCAATGAAATATCAGACATCTTTTTGCAAATGAGTCTTTTCTTTTCCGCTCGCTGTTTTTCCATTTTTCTTTTTGTACAAAAAATAAATGGCAGTGTTTTCAAAATGACAACTTTATTTCACTTTTCTAAAACAAGATTAAAATCAAATCACTAAAATAAACAAACTGAACCCTTGCAGAGAGTGCCTTCCTGACAGCACCGACAACCGCACGGCTATGACTTCGTATGACTTTGACAATCCAATCAATCAAGCCGATGAAGGGGTTGAAGAAGAGTATGAGCTTCCTGAAGAGCTAGCCAGGTTGTTAAGACAAGAGGAGAAGGTTATTACTCCTCACCAGGAGGAGGTTGAAGTGATCAATCTTGGTACAGATGAAGACGTGAAAGAAGTAAAAATCGGGGCCTGCTTACAAGACTCAGTGAAGAGACAACTGATTGACCTGCTTCAAGAGTATGTGGACGTGTTCGCTTGGTCTTATCAAGATATGCCAGGGTTGGATACCGACATTGTCGTGCACAAGCTGCCTTTGAGAGAAGAATGCCCGCCAGTTAAACAGAAACTGCGCCGTACTCGCCCGGACATGGCAATGAAAATCAAAGAAGAGGTACAAAAGCAATGGGACGCCGGGTTCCTTGCTGTAACTAGTTATCCACCGTGGGTTGCTAATATAGTACCTGTGCCTAAGAAAGACGACAAAGTAAGGATGTGTGTTGACTACCGGGATCTGAACAGAGCCAGCCCGAAAGACGACTTCCCATTACCTCACATTGATGTATTAGTGGATAACACGGCTCAGTTCTCGGTATTCTCCTTCATGGACGGATTTTCAGGATATAATCAGATCAAGATGTCACCTGAAGACATGGAGAAGACAACATTCATCACACCCTGGGGCACGTTCTGTTACAAAGTGATGCCATTCGGACTGAAGAATGCTGGTGCCACATATCAGCGGGCTATGGTGACATTATTCCATGATATGATACATAAAGAAATAGAATGTTATGTGGATGACATGATTGCCAAGTCCCTTACTGAAGAAGATCACCTGGTAAATCTACTGAAGTTATTCAAGCGTCTAAGGAAGTACCAACTGAAGTTAAACCCCAACAAGTGCACATTCGGGGTGCGATCTGGTAAGCTGCTGGGTTTTATTGTAAGCGAGAAAGGGATTGAAGTTGACCCTGATAAAGTCAAAGCCATCCAAGAGATTCCTGTACCGAGGACAGAGAAAGAAGTTCGAGGGTTCCTAGGTCGATTGAACTACATATCACGGTTCATATCTCACCTTACAGCAACCTGTGAACCCTTGTTCAAACTGTTGAGAAAAGAACAAACGGTCAGGTGGAATGAAGACTGCCAAAGGGCTTTTGACAAGATCAAGGAGTACTTACAAGAACCTCCAATCCTTATGCCTCCAGTTGAAGGAAGACCTCTGATAATGTACTTGACAGTATTAGAAGAGTCAATGGGGTGTGTGCTGGGCCAACATGACGAGTCTGGTCGAAAAGAGTATGCAATATACTACCTAAGCAAAAAGTTTACCGACTGTGAACAACGTTATTCACTGCTCGAGAAAACTTGCTGTGCTTTAGCGTGGGCTGCTCGCCGACTGAGACAGTATATGTTGACCCACACCACTTTATTAATCTCGAAAATGGACCCAGTTAAGTACATATTTGAGAAGCCAGCTCTTACCGGACGGGTTGCAAGATGGCAAATGATCCTTACTGAATATGACATCCAGTACACATCTCAGAAAGCCATCAAGGGCAGTGTATTGTCTGAATATCTTGCTGAGCAACCCATTGATGACTACCAGCCTATGAGATTTGACTTCCCTGATGAAGACATCATGTTCATAAAAGCAAAAGATCATGAAGAGCCTATTCACACTGAAGGGCCTGACCCGGAAGAAGAATGGACTATGATGTTTGATGGGGCTGTTAACATGAATGGTCGTGGTGTTGGTGCGGTACTCATTACACCTAAGGGAGTTCACATGCCTTTCTCGGCAAAACTCACTTTCAACTGCACTAACAACGAAGATGAATACGAAGCTTGCATTATGGGTCTTGAGGAAGCTATTGACCTCAGGATCAAGACATTGACCGTATTCGGGGATTCAGCTTTGGTAATCAATCAGACTAACGACAAATGGTACACCCACCAGGATCATCTGATACCTTACAGGGATTATACAAGGAGGTTGTTGACTTTCTTTACAACAGTCAAGCTTGAGTATATCCCTCGGGACGAGAATCAGTTTGCAGATGCCCTGGCTACCATTTCGTCCATGATCAAAGTTCAGGCTGCCAACTTTGTACCTCAGATTTCAGTGTCCAGACTTGATAGACCAGCATATGTGTTCGTAGCAGATGTTGTTAAAGATGATAAGCCTTGGTTCCATGACATTAAATGCTTCTTGGAGGATCAAACATACCCACCTGGGGCATCTTCCAATGATAAGAAGACTTTGAGAAGGCTTGCTAGTAGTTTCTTTCTGAACACTGATGGGTCTTTATACAAAAGGAACTTTGATATGGTACTCCTCAGATGTGTTGATAAGACAGAAGCAGACTTGTTGATGCATGAAGTGCACGAAGGATCCTTTGGTACCCATGCGGGAGGGCATGCCATGGCTAAAAAGTTGCTAAGATCGGGTTATTACTGGATCACAATGGATGCCGACTGTTGTGCTTACGCCAGAAAATGCCATAAATGCCAGATCTATGCAGATAAGGTGCATGTGCCTCCCAATCCTTTGAATGTAATGTCTTCACCCTGGCCCTTTGCTATGTGGGGCATTGACATGATTGGCAAGATTGAGCCAACTGCTTCAAATGGCCACAGATTCATCCTGGTCGCCATTGACTATTTCACCAAGTGGGTTGAAGCAGCCTCATATGCAAATGTTACAAGACAAGTGGTAGCCAGATTTCTGAAGAGAGATATCATCTGTCGATATGGAGTTCCCGAGCGAATCATTACTGACAATGGTTCCAATCTAAACAACAAAATGATGGCTGAGCTATGCCGGGACTTCAAGATCCAACACCACAATTCTTCTCCTTACAGGCCAAAGATGAATGGCGCTGTTGAGGCAGCGAATAAGAATATCAAGAAGATTGTGCAGAAGATGGTAATCACTTACAAAGACTGGCATGAAATGCTACGATTTGCCTTGCATGGGTACCGCACATCAATCAGAACATCCACTGGGGCAACACCGTATCAACTTGTGTATGGTATGGAGGCAGTCCTACCTGTTGAAGTTGAATTACCCTCTCTACGGGTACTAATGGATGTTAAACTGAGTGAAGCAGAATGGGTTAGGTCCCGATACGAACAACTGAGTCTGATTGACGAGAAGAGATTGGCTGCAATCTGTCATGGGCAGTTATATCAGAAAAGAATGAAGAGAGCCTTCGATCAGAAAGTCAGGCACCGAGAGTACCAAGTGGGAGATCTTGTGCTGAAAAGAATCCTCCCTCCTCATACAGACCACAGGGGCAAGTGGACTCCAAACTATGAAGGACCATTCGTGGTAAAGAAAGTTTTCTCGGGTGGAGCATTGATGCTCAGCACCATGGATGGTGAGGATTTCCCGTCCCCTGTGAATTCAGATGCAGTTAAAAAATACTTCGCATAAAATGACCCGCTGGACATAAAAACAGAATGTAAGTCCAGGCAAAAATAGGGCACCCCGGCGAGTCAAAAACAGAATAAAAGACTCGGGCAAAAATAAGGGAAAATGAACAAAAAATGTACACCCGCTGAGTTGAAAAGCCGCATTGGACAGCTCAGGCAAAAATGGGTATCCCGATGGATTGAAAACCCGAAAGGGCGATCCATGCAAAATAAGGGAATAAGCGAACAACTGCATTCTGAATTCGTCTGTATCATCTACAACCTGGTAAGCTTCGAAAGGATCAAGCTTCAATCAGAATCAACATTCTTCAAAAAGCAAGATGAGAAGAACGTCAAAAGTCATACGGGTCATAGTGAAGAGGAAGCTCCTCAAAGCGTCATCAACACTGCCAACATTTTGTTTCTCAATTTGTAACGATCTTCTCATTTCAGGGGATATGTTCCTTTGACTGTATCTCGCCAATTCAGGGCATATGAATTAATAAAATCAGATTCTCAGTCATGTCTCGTTTTGTACATTTTATTTGCAAAAATGTCTGATGTCTTAAAAGAAAAACTGATTGCATAAGAATACAAATGCCTATCTTCAAATAAAAACATGCTTGCAGGAAATATGCTTACTCTCAGAAGTATCTAAACTCCTATGACGGAATCCAGTAAAGGATACCTCGGGATTATCTTGTGCGTTTCTCTATCTTTTTCAGGGTTGCAGGTATCCAGAACGCAACTTGGGGCATGTGAGCTTCATCCCAGCAAGTTGGCAAATCCACACTCAATTTCAGCACCTGAAGTGCTCTTTCCCCAGCTGAATTGCCTTTCATGACTCCTCCCAGCTGAGTTGCCACTTGTTGCTTATCCCCATCAGAGTTGCCAGGCATCACAGAAGGCACCTGTATCCCCGGCTGAGTCAAGAATCTACTTCAGCAGAATCCCTAGGGAGATCTCAATGACTTCTCTTTCTCCCCAGCCGAGTTGCCATCTCGCCCTCAGCCGAGCACAAAAGTCAGAGAGCTATCTCCCCACAGAACTCCATCCTCTATCCAGAAGAGCAGCGCATAGAAGATCACAACAGAGTGAAGAAAGCTTCTACAAACCCCAGCTGGGTCTCTCATTTATCAATGGCCCGAATCCCCAAGCAGATATCATATCATCAGATCTACTAATGACATCATCCCCAGCTGGGATGTCCATTTCAAGCAGATCGGCCAGAGATCTTCGCGGCAACGGGATTTGAATCCCGGTTTGGTAGCTTTGCATAATCATGGCATTCGCATCATGTTCACCCATAAAGCGTAGCATTCCGCTTTAACGCGGAGCATTACGGCAAAAATCAAACACATAGCATAATCATAAGCCATGTTTTAAATCAGCACTTGTGAATACTGACAGTTCATCAACGTACAGAAAAATCCCCACCAGAGTCCCCGGCAAAAGCAGCTGCCTCACAATCCACAAACACCAGTACATACTCATTCTGACACCCGTCTGTGCCATCACTCCCCAGTAAAGTCGCCTGAACACTCCTTGCAAACAAAACCACCCATATTACAGATACTTCCTGACACCCGTCCGTGTCATACCCCAGCAGAAAGCCGAAGACATCCTCTTTGCGCTCACATACACCTATATACCCTTTCTTGACACTCGTCCGTGTCATATCCCCGGCGCAGTCACCTACACTTTGTATATCAGATATTTGTTCATATTATACTTTTCTCTTGACACTCGTCCGTGTCACTCTCCCCAGCAGATAAACACTCATCTATACAATACTCATATTCGCTACTCATGTTACTCTTATATAGATACTCGTCCGTATCTTGTATACACCATTCATATCCCCACAGATTCAACACTCGTCCGTGTTCTTTGTTAACCAGATGGTACTCGTCCGTATCATCATCTCAGAGCATGCGTCCAGCGTTTGTTTCTACATGATACTCGTCCGTATCATAGTCTTAAGGATGCTCGTCCGCATCTTTAATCCATACACTGTGTCAAACACTTTTATCTTCTTGAATATAGATACTCGCCTGTGTCTACTATCCCCCAGAAGAGTCCTCTCAGATTCAACACTCGTCCGTGTTCTCTGATAACCAGTTGATACTCGTCCGTATCACTATCTTTGAACAGGTGTCGGTATTTGTTTCTACCCGATACTCGTCCGTATCGTAGTCTTAGGGATGCTCGTCCGCATCTTTAATCTATACACAATACCAAACACTTATACCTTTTGTTTCTTGGATAAACACTCGTCCGTGTTTACTACTCCCCAGTAGATCGCCAACAAAGCAAATTATCCTTCTTATCTGACACTCGTCCTGTGTCATGATAAACCTGAGAGCAGCCGTACCCTGCTAGGTGGTCGTCCTCCACCTCTTGATGGTCGTCCTCCATCATGCTCATCCGATGGCCGTCCCCATCGTTGATTTTAGCAGCCTCCCCCTGCTAGGTGGTCGTCCTCCACCCGTTGATGATCGTCCTTCATCATTTTATCCAATGGCCGTCCCCATTGTTGATTTTGGTTATCTGGCATTCGTCCTATGTCATGATAAACCCTGAGAGCTGCCGTCCCCTGCTAGGTGGTCGTCCTCCACCTCTTGATGGTCGTCCTCCGTCATGCTCATCCGATGGCCGTCCCCATCGTTGATATTTTCGGCAGCCGTACCCTGCCAGGTGGTCGTCCTCCACCTTTGATGGCCGTCCCCATCATAATTCCTTTATTCCCCAACAGAGCAGCCGTCCCCTGCTAGGTGATCGTCCTTCACCTTTAATGGCCGTACCCCATCATCTGTTTATTTCATTTATTCTTTAACCCGATGGCCGTCCCCGTCGTGGTCCCTTTTCCCTTTTCCTTTTTAGCCCGATGGCCGTCCCCATCGTTGGTTACTTTGCTTTGTGAACTTGATGGCCGTCCCCGTCATGTTTCGTTAATCCCCAAAGAATCTTGCAACTTTACTTGATGGCCGTCCCCATCTTATTTTCCCCAGCCAGTCGGCCGTCCCCGTCTTGGCTTTACCTTTTATCCCCGGCATGTCGGCCGTCCCCGTCATTGCTTTACTTCACACACTTTTCCCAGCATGTCGGCCGTCCCCGTCATTGCTTTACTTCACACACTTTTCCCAGCATGTCGGTCGTCCCCGTCATTGCTCTTTACCCAGCAGTCGTCCTCTGCTCGACGGTCGTCCTCCGTCGCCCACACTTTTACAATATACTTTATTTCCCTTTTACAATCTATATCCCTTTTCTTCTTCATTCTGTGAGTGCAAATTTTGGACTGTCTTTGGTATTCAACCACAAGTTATCTTGTTTGCCTGTTAAGCCGTCGCTTACAACCTGCACAGCTAACTCATGTTTGAATAGGGGCAGCTGTAAACACCCCAAATTTGCCCTCACCCATTCACACCATGGCTTGTGATCATTTCATATGCATAAACACAATCATATCATCTCACATCTCATTTTTGAGTCACTGCATTGTTTCAAAGTCATCTGCACCTAGGGTTTGTGATCTGAGCAATCCAAGAGCCTCCTGAGCCACTCCAAAGGTCAATAATCACTTAAAAGGGGTCCATGTGTGTTCTTATATCACATTACATCCTTTCAAAGTCAAGAATTCAAAAGAATCACAAGAACTGGGATTGGTATGGATGCAGAGCCAGGTTTGACTGCACAGTTGACCTAAAATTAGGGTTTTGGTTTCAGAGGCCATAACTCCAAATTTTTTGGTCATTCTTGTTTCCATTGGTCTCTATATGGTATAGGGAGTATGCATATCAATTTTCATGAAGAAATTCCATGGGGAAGTCATCTGATCAAGGGTTGACTTTTCAGACAAGTCAGTGTAAAATCAGGGCATCTGAGGGTCTCAGTTACCCAACCAAGGGGTAATCTTCATCATTTTGAGTGTATATGATCTTTATTTGATCATGGAAGAAGGTTGAAGTTCACAAAATTCAAGAATTTGAAGTTTTTGCAAAGTTGACTTTTTAGGGCATGGTTGACTTTTCAAGAATTTGTCATTTTATGCCATTTTTCAAGCCTTGCTTTTTGATCCAAAAATGCTTCAAATGGAAAAACCTTGGTCATGAAAGTTGTAGATCACATTTTTCCCTTTTCAAAAAGTACAAGAACATGACCTAATTCATCTTGGATCAAAAGTTATGGTGTGACAAAGTTGGCAAAAATCACTAATTTTCAAGTCATGCACCAATTGGAAAACTTGCAATTTCATGTGTCAAGCATTCTTGTGACTTCTAATTGACATCAAACTAATATGCAAGCATCATGTAAGTCACAAAGTTCAGATTGAACCAAGATTTTCTCATGTTTCATGGCTTGTGGAATGAGAAAATTTCATGTGAACCAAAAGGAACCAACTTGCAAAACTCATGATCACACTTCACCAACTTGCTGCATTGGCCTTTGAACCAGCCATAGCCTCTCACCTCATCTTGCTGCGCAGCCCATGCCCCTTGTACCAAGATAGAACTCAAGCCATGCCTCTCTTACAACAAAGTGGACTTTTTGCAAAAGTAGACATCCCAATCACAGCAGGCCAGGTCACATCACCTGACCAATAGGAGTCTTTTATGCAAAGCAAATGCTAGCCAATTCATACATCAAGCCAGCCTGAAGCAAGCCCTAAGACAGCATACACAAACTCACTCATTTGCATTTCTCTTCGAATCATCTTCCACAAGCCTCATACACTCAAACAAATTCCACTACTCATCTCACCATGTATTATTGACCCCAAACCAACAAAACATAAGCCTGAAACCAACATGAACTGAGCTTCACCATTTCTCATCTTCAAAACCAGAACTCTTCGAATCCCATTATCCAGCCAACAAACATCCCATTTCTCTTCACCAACAAGTCAGAAACATTCAAAGGAGCAATAATCAACCAGTAACAGAGCTTGAGACCACTCACACACAAACTCCATTTTCTGCTACACCAGAACTGGATTTCTCAAAGCAGCTTGTCTAAGCTCATCCCAAGCCTTCCTTTAGCATCAGGGGAGTTAAAGAAGTTCATTTGCACGCAAAGGAGGCTCTGGAAGCTCAGTATTGAAGCTTTCCAGCTCAGGTATGAACATGAACATTTTCTCCCAAAGCTTGCATTTTAATTTATAATCTGGTTGCTTATGTCTTGCTGATCATGGGGATGGTTTTAGAATTAAAAATGAGTGAGAGATGAGTTTGTATTGCTGCTCTGAAATTTCACCCGTGAAATTTCTTTCCTTCGATTTGCTTGTTTCTTGTGGTTTAAATGATGTTTGAGGATGGATTCATGACCTAGGTTGTTAGAGGATCATTTCCCTGGCATTAATTTGAAGAATAGTGGCCTGAATCACGTTTTAGGGTTTTGGGGTCGCCGGGGAAGATGACCGGAGCTCCCCTCCGGTCACCTGAGTTTAATTAACCCTAATCCTGTAATTAATTTCCATTTGAATGTGGGGCGTTGGATTAGTTGACCCCATTGACCTCCCGCACGCATGAAGGGCCCAGATCCATTTGTTTTGCCCTAATCCACTTTCATTAATTAATTAAATCATAATTAAATTAATTTAATCTGAACCAACCACAGCCCTTGGATAACGCGCGTGGTCAGCAGTTTCAAACCCAGGATCAATCTCAGCCTTCCATTCTGTTGACTTTTCCATTTTCTTTATTTTTATTCATTTATTTCATATTTGTTTTGCATAATTTATTTAAAATAGTAAAAATTGTCTAAAAATTATGAAACTTTTTCTCCAGAGTTTCATTAATTTTTATGACACAAAAATATTTTTGTTTTCATTTTTAGCATTTAAAAAGTATTCTAAAATATTTAAAAGTTTATTTTTAATTGATTAATGAGAATTAATTTATTAAAAATACTTTTAGGTATTTAAAAATCACCAAAAAATTCATGAAATGTTCTAAGACATTTAGAAACATTGTCCAACCTACAAACCAAATTTATTTTTTGATCTTGATGCATTTTAAGAATTTCTCATTGAATTAAAATCATTTTTGTGCATTATTTTGATCCAAAGTTCAAAAAATCATTTCTGCCTATCCATGAAGAGTTGGACATTGATTCTTCTTGCATTGCATTGTGTTTAGCATGTAGTTTATGAGATTAAATGGCCATGATCTGATCTTTCTTTTTTAATTTGTTTGACATTTCTTTTGTTTGGGAACCCTAAAACCCTAGCAAACTTGTAAAAATCATAACTTGAGATTGATTAGGAGTTGAGACCTCTCCTTTGGGCATTGGGTTAGTATAGGATTAGGGGTCCTTTGTGTGGTGTTTTCAATTTTTTATCTTAGGGTTTGCTTCTGATTTTGATTTTTGTTTGAAGCATTGTCCATAAACCCTAATTTGGGCTTTCATATGCATCCATCTTGCATTCTCTTGCATAATATGACTTGCCATGACATTTCAAGCATCCATTTGATTCATTTGACATCATAAGACATATTGAAAGCATGTTTGATCATTGCATCATGTATTTTCCATGTTGTATGCCATGTGCACTTCATAACTTTTCATGTGTTTTCATGGTTCCTAACTTGCTTCATTTGCATTCATGAACTTGTATGATCATCCCCATGTGTTGCCTCATGTTTGAAGCATCCCATAGCATCATTAACATCATGTATGTGCTTCTGGTTTTGATTTATATCATGTCATCTCATCCCATTTTGCATTGCATTGCATTTCTTTCCTAACCTTTCAGGTGGTAAGTTACCTTGAGAAGTGAATTTGCCTTCACTTCTCATAACTTCTCTTCATCTCTTTTTATGCATCCTTGCTGCATTTATGTTTGTGTTTGAGATTGAGCTTGCTCATTCTTCTTCTTCTTACTTTCTTTCCTCAAGTGACTTGACTTCTTGAATGAAGCAAGTTACTTTGCTTCTCCTGATCCTTTCATCTGCTTCCTGGTGATTCCTTTGAAGACTTCTCTTGTAAACCTCACAAACCTTAAGAACAACCAAGCATGACAATGATTAGGGTTTTGATTAGTTTCCCCTCTTAGTTTTACCTTTGTGTCTCTGTTGAGTCTTCTCTTCTCACCCCATAATCAGGGACTAAACCCTAAAGGCTTTAAGGCTTTGTGATTAAGCTTATGCCTGCATCCTTCTCTTAGGATGGAGTGTATAACTTTAATCCTAAGTGTTAAACCCTTAATGTGTTTAAATCCTTTAATCAATCCATCTTAATAATCATCAAGACATCACACTTGTAACTTGGGCCTTGCATTAGGGTTCTAATTCTTCCTTAATTGGTTAAGAAGGACTAACCCTAGTGTTAATGGACAAGTCCCCCTCAAGTTGTCTTACAAATCATAAAAATCACTTCATCATCACATCATTAAATAAAATCCACTTAATCAAAGGCTTGTCTTGTCATGAGTTTAATCCCTAATCATGGATTAAGTTGAGGAGCTTTCCTCAGCTTAAACATTCTCATCTATTATCCTTCTATTAGGATGGTGTAATGAGTCTGTTTAATCCCTGATTATGGCTTAATCTCATTACTTAACACTAAACAAAAACAACAAAAACATCTAAATAATCACAAGTAGGTTAATGATCTTAATCCCACACCAAAGGTGATTAAGTGTGAGAATCTGACTTCACACTTAAGGTATTCTCATTACCCCTAATCAGAGGGAAGATGTGATGAGTTTACTAAATCCATTGGTTTAGGCTTAAGCTCATTAACTTATAACAAACTTTCAAAAAGCAATAAAAGACTGAAAATACAAAAACAAACAATAATCGTCTCCTTCGGGATTCTTTTCTCATCTCATTCACTCACAAACGAGAATTTGCTTCTTCCGTCTAATGCAAGACAGTTTGCATCTGTGCCAGACAGATCATACACTTGAGCATAGGCAAGTAAGAAGTTCATCAAGTTAATTCACCTTTCAGTCTCTTTGGGTCGAACTACGGTGTTCTGACTTCCTCATTGCACGAGAGGATACGTAGGCATAACTTAACAGTTATCGAACAAAAGTCTCTGTATATTCCCCCTTTTTCCAGCTTTATTCTTTAAGCCTCATACTCTTGAGCATTTCACTCCTGTTCTTACACTGACACTGTATATATTACACTTCACACTTCTTACACTGACACATGTACATTCTTTTCCAGCTATTTTATACACAAATTGCACTGACACTACCCCTTTAAAACACAAATCTTTCAAGCGTGGATCCCGTCGAGTACGGCGGACAATCTGGGTGCTAATACCTTCCCAGGTTGTAACCAACCCCCTTTCTCAGTCTCTCTGGTTCGCAACCGTCTTATCCATACCTTTCTAGGTCTATGCAGCATTGCCTTTCCTCCGGGATAAAAATGCCTAGCTGGCGACTCTATTCATCTCCAGTGAGTTCACGGCTGTGTGTTCTCATTGTTCCTTTCGCCGACCGTTCGCGCTTGTACCGGGATGCAAATCTTTGGGAGCGACAGACGGCCACCGGGTTAATAAAATAAATGAAACCAAAGGTGAAGGACGATAACCTAGCAGGGGACGGCTGCTCTGTTGGGGAGAAGGATGAGGGACGGTCATCGAAGGTGAAGACGATCACCTGGCAGGGTACAGCTGCCGAAAGTATCACGACATAGGACGAATGTTGGATAGAAAAGGTCGACGATGGGGACGGCCATCAGATAAGCATGATGAAGGACGATCATCAAGAGGTGAAGGACAGTCACCTAGCAGGGTACGGGTGCTCTCGGGGTTTATCATGACATTGGACTAATGTCAGATAACAAGATCAACGATGGGGACGGCCATTGGATAAAATGATGAAGGACGATCATCAAGAGGTGAAGGATGATCACCTAGCAAGGGACGGCTGCTAAAATATCACGACATAGGACGAATGTCAGATAGGAAAGGGTTCCAATAATGGAGACTCCGCTGGGGGAATGATGAAGGACGATCATCAAAAATGTGAAGGACGATCACCTGGCAGGGTACGGCTGCCGAAAGTATCATGACATAGGACGAATGTCAGATAGGAGAAAAGTCGTTCTATTGAGGAATGGTAAACACGGACGAGTGTCTACATTCAAGAACTGAAAGGTATAAGTGTTTGACACTGTGTATAGATTAAAGATGCGGATGAGCATCCTTAAGACTATGATACAGACGAGTATTAGTAGAGACAAACCCTGACACATGTTCAGAGATGATGATACAGACGAGTACCAACTGGTTAACAAAGAACACGGACGAGTGTTGAATCTGGGAAAAGATAAGCGGTATATACAAGATACGGACGAGTATCTATATGAGTAATAAGTAAACATGAGTAAGACATAGACGAGTGTTACATATGCTGGGGAGAGTATGATACAGATGAGTATCATAAGAGGAAGTGTATAAGTTATGAACTTATAAATGTAAGAGATATTCTGACGCTCTGTGGGGATAAGATGACACAGACGGGTGTCAGAACAAGTGTGCTATAAACAAGTGTTTGGTTTTTTATAAGTGTTTTGGTAATCATGCTGGGTGATGGTGACACGGACGAGTGTCCAAAGAGTGTATAGATATCTGTTTGTGGTTTATATCTGCAGGGGAGTGATACGACGGGGACGAGTATCAGAAAAAAGTATATATGTGTATTAGTGGGTGCAAAGGGGATGCTTTGGCTTTCTGCTGTGACCGTGGGTCTTTGTATATATATATATTGCTGATGGAATGTTGGTATATACAAGTGTTTGATTCAAAACATGACTTGTGATTATGCAATATATTTGATTTTTGCCGTAATGCTCCGTATTAGACGGAATGCTATGCTCTGAGGGGAAATATGATGCGAATGCTATGATTATGCAAAAGATACCGATCTGGGATCCAGATCCCGTTGCTGTGAAGATCTCTGATTGATCTTGTTTTTAAAGAATATCTCAGTTGGGGATGAGATCATTGGTAGGTTTGATATATGTGACTCTGCTTGAGTGTAAACACCCCAAATTTTCCCTCACTCATTCACACCATGGCTTGTGATCTTTTCATTTGCATAAAATTCAATCATAGCATCTCATACCACATTTTTGATTTACTGCATTGATTTAAAGTCATCTGCATCTAGGGTTTGTGATCTGAGCAATCCAAGAGCCATTTGAGCCACTCCAAAGGTCATCAATCACTTCAAAAGGGTTCATAAATGTTCAAGCATCATATTATATCCTCACAATATCAAGAAAGTCAAAGAATCACAAGAACTGAGAAAGGCATGAAAGCAGAGCCAGGTTTAACTGCACAGATGACCTAAAATTAGGGTTTTGGTTTCAGAGGCCATAACTCCAATTTTTTTGGTCATTCTTGTTTCTATTGGTCTCTATATGTTATAAGTATCATGCATATCAATTTTCATGAAGAAATTCAATGGGGAAGGCATCTGATCAAGAGATGACTTCTAGAGCAAGTCAGTGCAAAATCAGGGCATCTGAGGCCCCCAATGGCCCAAACAAAGGGTGTTATCCATCATTTTGAATGTGTATTATCTTTATTTGATCATATAAGATGGTAGAAGTTCACAAAATTGAAGAATTTCAAGCCATTTGCAAAGTTGCCTTTTTGGGAAAGTGACTTATAATGGAAACTTGCCATTTTGGGAAAGTTTGTCAACCTCCTCTTTTTGATTAAAAAATGCCTCAAATGAGAAAACTTTGGTCATGAAAGTTGTAGAATGGATCCTCCCATTTTCAAAAAGTACAAGAACTCATTCTAATTCATTTTGGATCAAAAGTTATGGCTTGTCAAAGTTGGATAAAATCATTGAATTTTCACTTTTGCACAAAAGGGAAAAGTTGCAAAACCTCATACCAAGGCAAAATGTGACTTCAAAGTGACTTCTAATCATTATACAAACACAATGCATGACCTAAAATTCAGTTTGGCCCAAGAAATTTCCCATTTTCATGTCTTAAATTTCAAGTAACCATAAGCCATTTTCCATAAAAGTGCAAAAGGGGGAATTCTTGCAAAATGATTCCCAAAGGTTTGTATGATCTATAGCTGGTCTCAAGACAGTACCATAACCTCATGAGGCATCTCACACCAAAAATTCAGCAAGAGATATCACATGTTCATGACAAAAAGCCACAAAATGTAACAAGTTGCCAAAATGCAAAATCACTTCAAACTTGTGATCCAAGCCATACAGCTCACCACAATTGATCCAAGAGTCATCCTTGAACTCAGCTGATGCAGTACAAGCCAGGAAACCATCTCTGCCACAGCCCATGCCTCAAGTACACCAAACCTTGACTTTTTGCAATTTCTCCCATGCTCTTGGAATAGTGATCAGCAGCCTCTACTAACCTGCTCCACAGCCTACTCAAACATTATGGGAGTGATATAGCAACTCATTCAGCATTGAAACAAGACACAATCCAGCTTGCACAAAAACTGTCTAAAACTTCTCCTATTCGAATTCCTTCACACATCCATCAAACCTTCATTTTTCCTTCACCAATGAATCATACATCTTCCATGGAACCAAAATCCACCATTGGAACAGCTTGAAACCTTACATATCTCAACTGTGAAACCTGCTATACCAGAACACAAACTCCCAAATCAGCCACCAACAAAAGATTTTGAGCACTCCATTGATCTCAGGAGGTTCAGAGGAGACACTTTGCATAAAAGAAAGGCCTGGAAAGCTCATAGTCACAGTTCATCACCTCAGGTAGCTTCAAACTTCAAACTTTTCAGAGCTTGCTTTTTTTGTTACAAAATGAAAATACATGTTATGCTGGTCATGCTGATATCTTTAGAATAAAAAATGGTGAATAAATGACTATTTGGTTGCTCTCTGAAATTTCACCCGTGAAATTTGTTTGTTTCGATTCCCTCTGTTCTTGGGTTATAAATGATGATTGAAGGGTGATTTGAATGGGGTTTGGGTAGAGGATCATTTCCCTGTGTTCAATTTGATGTGGGGTGGCCTGTAGCATGTTTTAGGGTTTTTGACCCGCCGGAGAAGATGACCGGAGCTTCCCGCCGGAGAAGATGACCGGAGCTTCCCTCCGGTCACCTGAAAGTCATTAAGCCCTAACCCTAATTAGTTTGCCAGATGCATTCGTGGCCATTGGATGTGGATTAGCTTAAGTTTTAAGTGGCCCAGATCAATTCATTAAACCCTAATCTGTTTTTATTAATTTAATAAATCATAATTAAGTTAATTAAGCCAGAAGGAATCCCAGCCGTTGGTCAGCGCGCGCAATCAACCAATCTCACCCCAGTTCAAATTCCAGCCTTTGGATCTGTTGACTTTTCCCTTTTTATTGTTTTAATTCATTTTATTTGCATTTTATTTACACGAATTTTTAAAAATAGCAAAACATGTTAAAAATTCTGATTTTTTTTGTCAAACATTTCATTAATTTTCAGAACCCAAAAATATTTTTATTTTTATTTTTTGCATTAAAAATTATTTTTAAACCATTTAAATGTTTATCTTTAATTAGTTAATAAAGATTAATTAATTAAAAATGCATTTAGGTATTTAAAAATCACCAAAAAAATTCACATTGCATTTTAAAACATTTAGAAACATTATCAAACTCTCAAAACAAATTTCTTTTTGGTTCTTGACCTATTTTGACAATTTTCATTGGAATTAAAGTTATTTAAAGGCAATATTTTTGTTCAAACTTAGAAAAATTCATCTTGCCTAACCATGAAGAGTTTGATGATGGTTCTTCTTGCATTGCATCCTTCATCTCATGTAGTTTTTAGGGTAAAATTGGTTTGAATTTATCTTTCATTTTCAATTTGTTTTGCATTTTTCATTGTGAGGTATCCCCATTAGGTTAAGAGTTAGGTCCTCTCCTTTGGGCAGTGAGCTTGTGTAGGGTTAAGGTTCCTTTGATCCCATTTTCAATTTTTTATCTTGTCATTTGCTTCTGATTTTGAATTTTGTGATGCATGTTGTTCATAAACCCTAATTTGTGCCTTCACTTGTATCCATCTCTCATATGCTTGCATTCAAGAACTTGCCATGACATTTTGTGCATCCACATGATTCATAAGACATCTTAGGACATATTAGAATCATGTTTGATCATTGCATCATTCATTTGACATGTCATACTTTCATTGCATTTCATAAGCTTTCATGAACTTCCATGGTTCAAGGCATGCTCCATATGCATCCATTCTCTTGTATGCTCACATGTATGCATCTTGTATGACTTTGCACCATCTCTTGACATCATTTGCATCATGTGTATGTTTCTGACATTGGCCTTTGCCCATCCATATGCATTGTTTCATCTCATTCCTTCCCTTATGCATCTTGTACTAACTTTTCAGGTTAATGGTAAGTTTGTTTGGGAGGTGGATTTGCCTTCACCTCCTACCTCTTCTCACATCATCATTGTACATCCTTGCTGCATTTTTACTTGTCTTTGAGTGAGCTTGCTCACTTGTGCCTCTCTTCCCTCTTTTCTCTTCTCATCTCATCTCTTTTCTATCTTGCTTCTCCTTGGTGGCTTCCTTGAAGATTTCTCCTCTTAAGCCTCACAAACCCTAGGACTTCCAAGCATGATAACATTTTAGTATTGTCTAGTCCCCCTTAGATTCTTTACCTTTGTGTCATCTTTGAGTCTTCTCATCTCACCTCATAATCAAGGATTAAACCCTAAAGGTTTTAAGACTTTGTGATTAAGCTTATGCCTGCATCCTTCTATTAGGATGGAGTGTATAAATTTAATCCTAAGTGTTAAACCCTTAATGTGTTTAAATCTTTTAATTAATTCACTTAATAATCACTAAGACATCAAGCTTGTAACTTGGGCCTTGCATTAGGGTTCTAATTCTTCCTTAATTGGTTAAGAAGGACTAACCCTAGTGTTAATGGACAAGTCCCCCTCAAGTTGTCTTACAAATCATAAAATCCATTTCTTCATCTTACCATTAACTAAAATACATTTAGTAAAGGCTTTGTTTTGTCATGAGGTTAATCCCTAATCATGGATTAAGTTGAGGAGCCTTCCTCAGCTTAAATGTTCTCATCTATTATCCTTCTATTAGGATGGTGTAATGGGTCCATTAAATCCTTGATTATGGCTTAAACTCATTACTTAACATCAAACAAAAAACTCCAAAAACATATAAATAATCACAAGTAGGTTAATGATCTTAATCCTACATCAGGGTGATTAAGTGTGAGGTTGCTTACTTCACACTTAAGGCATTCTCATTACCCCTAATCAGAGGGAAGATGTGATGAGTTTACTAACTCTTGGTTTAGGCTTAAGCTCATTTTCTTATGACAAACTCCTAAGGCAATAAAAGACTGAAAACACAAAAAACAAACAATAATCGTCTCCTCCAGGATTCTTTTCTCATCTCATTCACTCATAAACGGGAACTTGCTTTTTCCGTCTAATGCAAGACAGTTTGCACCTGAGCCAGACAGGTCATACACTTGAGCATAGACAAGTAAGCAGTTCACAAGTCAATCTATCTTTAAGTCTCTTTGGGTCGAACTACGGTGTTCTGACTTCCTCATTGCACGAGAGGATACGTAGGCATAACTTAACAGTTATCGAACAAAAGTCTCTGTCCATCCCCCCTCCTTCCAGCATTATTCTTTGAGCCTCATAATTTTGAGCATTTCATTCTTGTTCTCACACTGACACTTCTCTTATACACTTCACATTTCTTTTACACTGACACTTGCATTCTTTCCAGCCTTGATACATAAATTGCACTGACACTACCCCTTTAAAACACAAATCTTTTAAGCGTGGATCCCGTCGAGTACGACGGACAATCTGGGTGCTAATACCTTCCCAGGTTGTAACCAACCCCCTTTCTCAGTTTCTCTGGTTCGCGACCGTCTTATCCATATCTTTTCTCAGGTTTATGTAGCATTACCTTTCCTCCGCGATAAAAATGCCTAGCTGGCGACTCTTGTCTTTTGAGCTCACCCTTGTGTGTTCTCTCCTCCCTTTCACCGACCGTTCACGTCTGTACCCCTTTTGGCCCTGTGTCATTAGGTGGGAGCGACATTGAGGAAATAGGTCACTGATAGACCTATCTTGGTAATGAGGGACCCAACTGGGGTCTGTGGAAGCTTCCGTCACTTTGTTGTGAGATCTTCAGACATTGCTCTTCTGGATAGAGGCTGAAATCCTACGGGGAGATGATTCCATGCCTAGCACTTGGCTGGGGAGGAATGATCACTGAACGATCTTCCTAGAGATTTTTGTGGGGATCCTGCTGAGGATGATGAACTCAGCTGGGGGAATGAGTCCCTTCTGATGCTGCTTTAGAGAAAGTGCTGGATAAGTGATGTCTAGCAGCTCTGATGGGGAAAGGGCATTTCCAGGTGTAGTTTAGAAGATGGGTTGAGGCAATAATGATTGGGCAGCTCGCTGAGGAGAAGCTTTCATGCCCCATGTTGCGCTTTGAATACCTGCAATCTTGTTATGACAAAGAAACGTACAAGTACCCCAAGGTATCCCTTACTGGATTCCATCATAGGAGTTTAGACGCTCCCGAGAGCAAATATATTTCCTGTAAGCATGTAACTTTAGAAAAGACGCATCTGTATTTATGTAATCAATATATTAAGGATATCGGACATTTTTGCGAATGAAATAAAATGTACAAGACAAAAGGTGACTGAAAATCTGATTTTATTAAATTGGGGTGCCCTGAATTGGCAAGTACAGTCAAAGAAACAGATCCCCTGAAATGAGGAGATTGTTACAAATTGAGAAACAAAAAGGGTGCTGGCAATGTTGATGACGCTTCAATGTGCTTTCCTCTTGCTATGACTCGTATGACATTGACGTTCTTCTCACCTTGCTTTCTGAAGAAGGCTGATTCTGACCGATGCTTTAACCTTTTGAAGCTTGTCGTGCTGTAAGTGATACAGACGTATTCAGAATGCAATTGTTCGCTTATTCCCTTATTTTTGCGTGGATCGCCCTTTTGGGTTTTCAATCCACCGGGATACCCATGTTTTGCCTGAGCTGTCCAATGCGGCTTTTCAACTCAGCGGGTGTACATTTTTATTATTTTCCCTTATTTTTGCCCGAGTCTTTTATTCTGTTTTTGACTAGCCGGGATGCCCTATTTTTGTCTGGACTTACATTCTGTTTTTATGTCCAGCGGGTCATTTTATGCGAAGTATTTTTTAACTGCATTTGAATTCACAGGGGATAGGAAATCTTCACCATCCATAGTGGTGAGCATCAGTGCTCCACCAGAGAATACTTTCTTCACTATGAACGGACCATCATAATTCGGAGTCCACTTGCCCTTGTGGTCTGTATAAGGAGGGAGGAGTCTTTTCAGCACAAGATCTCCTACTTGGTATTCTCGAAGTTTTACTTTCTGATCGAAGGCTTTCTTCATTCTCTTCTGATATAACTGCCCATGACAAATCGCAGCTAATCTCTTCTCTTCGATTAGACTCAGTTGTTCGTACCGGGATCGGACCCAGTCTGCTTCATTCAGCTTGACATCCATCAGTACCCGCAAGGAGGGTAATTCAACTTCAACAGGTAGGACTGCTTCCATACCATACACAAGCTGATACGGTGTTGCCCTGGTGGATGTTCTTATTGAGGTACGATACCCATGTAAGGCAAATGGTAGCATTTCATGCCAGTCTTTGTAGGTGGCCACCATCTTCTGCACAATCTTCTTAATGTTCTTGTTAGCTGCCTCTACAGCGCCATTCATCTTTGGCCTGTATGGAGAAGAGTTGTGGTGTTGGATCTTGAAGTCCCGGCACAGTTCTGCCATCATTTTGTTGTTTAAGTTGGAACCATTATCAGTAATGATTCGCTCGGGCACTCCATACCAACAGATGATGTCCCTCTTCAGGAATCGGGCTACCACTTGCCTGGTGACGTTCGCATATGAAGCTGCTTCAACCCATTTGGTAAAATATTCAATGGCTACCAGGATGAATCTGTGGCCATTTGAAGCAGTCAGTTCAATCTTGCCAATCATATCAATGCCCCACATGGCAAAGGGCCAGGGTGAAGACATTACATTCAAAGGATTCGGAGGCACATGCACTTTGTCGGCATAAATCTAGCATTTGTGGCACTTTCTGGCATAAGAACAACAGTCTGCATCCATTGTGATCCATTAATAGCCTGATCTTAACAACGTTTTAGCCATTGCATGCCCTCCAGCATGGGTACCAAAAGATCCTTCGTGCACCTCTTGCATCAACAAGTCTGCTTCTGCCCTATCAACTCATCTGAGAAGTACCATATCAAAGTTTCTCTTGTACAAGGAACCATCAGCATTCAGGAAGAAACTACCAGCTAGCCTTCTTAATGTCTTCTTATCATTGGATGATGCCCCAGGTGGGTATGTTTGATCCTCCAAGAAGCATTTGATGTCATAGAACCAAGGCTTATTATCTTTAGCAAGGTCTGCAGAGAATACGTATGCTGGTCTGTCAAGTCTGGATACTGAAATCCGAGGCACAAAGTTGGCATCTTGAACTTTGATCATGGATGAAATGGTAGCCAGAGCATCTGCAAACTTGTTTTCATCTCGAGGGATGTACTCAAGCTTGACTATTGTGAAGAATGTGAGTAACCTCCTTGTATAATCCCGGTAAGGAATCAGATGCTCCTGGCGAGTATACCATTTGCCGTTGGTTTGATTGATTACCAGAGCTGAATCTCGGAATAAAGTTAAAGTCTTGATCCTAAGGTCAATGGCTTCCTCAAGACCCATAATGCAAGTTTCATATTCAGCTTCGTTGTTAGTGCAGCTAAAGGTGAGTCTTGCTGAGAAAGGCATGTGAACTCCCTTAGGTGTAATGAGTACTGCACCAACACCACGACCATTCATATTAACAGCCCCATCAAACATCATAGTCCACTCTTCTTCTGGGTCAGGCCCTTCAGTATGAATAGGCTCTTCATAATCTTTTGCTTTTATGAACATGATGTCTTCATCAGGGAAGTCAAATCTTATAGGCTAGTAATCATCAATGGGCTGCTCAGCAAGTTAATCAGACAATACACTACCTTTGATGGCTTTCTGAGATGTGTATTGAATGTCATATTCTGTGAGAATCATTTGCCATCTTGCAACCCGTCCGGTAAGTGCTGGCTTCTCAAATATATACTTGACCGGGTCCATCTTTGAGATTAATAAGGTAGTGTGGGTCAACATATACTGCCTTAGTCGGCGAGCAGCCCACGCTAAAGCACAACAAGTTTTCTCGAGCAGTGAATAATGTTGTTCACAGTCGGTAAACTTTTTGCTTAGGTAGTATATTGCATACTCTTTTCGACCAGACTCGTCATGCTGGCCCAACACACACCCCATTGACTCTTCTAATATTGTCAAGTACATGATTAGAGGTCTTCCTTCAACTGGAGGCATAAGGATTGGAGGCTCTGGTAAATACTCCTTGATTTTGTCAAAAGCCCTTTGGCAGTCTTCATTCCACATGACCGTTTTCTCTTTTCTTAACAACTTGAACAAGGGTTCACAGGTTGCTGTAAGGTGAGATATGAACCGTGAAATGTAGTTCAATCTTCCTAGGAACCCCCGAACCTCTTTTTCAGTCTTTGGTGCAGGCATTTCTTGAATAGCTTTGACTTTATCAGGGTCAACTTCAATCCCTTTCTCACTTACAATAAATCCCAGCAGCTTACCGGATCGCACCCCGAATGTGCATTCGTTGGGGTTTAACTTCAATTGGTACTTCCTCAAACGCTTGAATAGCTTCAACAAATTCACCAGGTGGTCTTCTTCTTCTGTGAGGGACATGTCAATCATGTCATCCACATAACATTCAATTTCTTTGTGGATCATGTCATGGAATAATGTTACCATAGCCCATTGATAAGTGGCACCAGCATTCTTCAGTCCGAGTGGCATTACCTTATAACAGAATATGCCCCAGGGTGTGATGAAAGTTGTCTTCTCCATGTCTTCAGGTGACATCTTGATCTGATTATATCCTGAAAATCCATCCATGAAGGAGAACACCGAGAACTGAGCTGTATTGTCGACCAATACATCAATGTGAGGTAATGGGAAGTCATCTTTCGGGCTGGCTCTGTTCAGGTCCCGGTAATCCACAAACATCCTCACTTTTCCATCCTTCTTAGGCACAAGTACAATGTTAGCAACCCATGGCGGGTAACTAGTTACAGCAAGGAAACCGGCGTCCCACTGCTTTTGTACCTCTTCTTTTATCTTCATTGCCATATCTGGGCGAGTACGGCGCAGCTTCTGTTTTACTGGTGGATATTCTTCTTTTAGAGGCAGCTTGTGCATAACAATGTCGGTGTCCAACCCTGGCATATCTTGATAAAACCAAGCAAAAACATCCACATACTCCCGAAGCATGTCAATAAGTTGCTCTTTTACTGAATCTTGTAGACGGGCCCTGATTTTCACTTCTTTCAAATCTTCTTCTGTACCAAGATTAACCATTTCAACCTCCTCCTGATGAGGAGTGATAACCTTCTCCTCTTGTCTTAACAACCTTGCTAGTTCTTTAGGTAGCTCATAATCTTCTTCAACCCCTTCATCAGCTTGATTAATCGGATTGTCAAAGTCATACGAAATCATAGCAGTGTTGTTGTCGGTGCAGTCTGGAGGGCGCTCTCTGCAAGGGTTTAGATTTGTTCATTTTAGTGATCAATTTTATCTTGCTTAGAAAAAGTGAAAATGAAGTTATTATTTTTGAAAAACATTGCCATATAATTTTTGTACAAAAAATGAAAAATGAAAAACAATGAGCGTAAAAAGAAAAGACTCATTTGCAAAAGATGTCCTGATATTCATTAATTGATCGTTTGTACAAAATACAAGATGTCCCGATTACAAAATGAGCCCTGACGTCTTGGGCAAGATGCGGGACTTGATGCATGCTTAAAGCCAGGAAATAATAATTAATCTGTCGGAGTAACTCTTATAATTTCCTGGGAACACCAGTTTGAGACATGGTTCCCCGGGATCCTTGGACGTATCCAGTTTTCCAGGTTGCGCTCGTCTTCTGACTCATCCTCTAAACTATTCACAACATCCGGGGTGAGTATCCTCCCACTGACAAACTTGGGCTCCGTTGCAGCCTCTGGTTGATCTTGTCGAGTTGGTCTGTAACCCAACCCGAATCGGTCTTCCTTCTTTTCAACTGGCAGCAGCTTGCCCCAATCTTGAGTGGTACCCTCCTCAACAACATTTTGGGCCTGTTGATATGATGTGATAGAAGTCCCAAACACAGCAGATGCTTCATTGATGTTAAGAGCCTCAAACCCTTGACTCATGGTCTCATGGATCTCCCCATCCATTTCTATGTACTTATATGTAGCCAACTGGCTAACAAAGATGTCCTCCTCCCCACAAATGGTGATGATTTGGCCTTCCCACTCGAATTTTAACTTCTGGTGAATTGTAGACGTAACAGCGCCAACGGCGTGGATCCAGGGTCTACCCAATAGACAACTGTAGGCCGACTGTATGTCCATCACAAAGAAGGTAGTTTTGAAGGTTTGCGGGCCAATCAACACAGGCAGATCAATCTCCCCAAGCACTGATCTTTTAGAGCCATCAAATGCTCTCACCACCAAATTACTTGGGCGTAATGCCAATCCATCATACTCCAGCTTCACTAAGGCTTTCTTTGGTAGGACATTAAGGGAAGACCCCGTGTCCACCAATACATGAGACATAACAGCACCCTTGCATTCCAAGGTGATATGCAAAGCCTTGTTATTGTTACGCCCCTCCGTTGTTAAATCAGTGCTTGTAAAGCCCAGTCCATGACTGGTGTTGACATTTGCAACCACAGTTTCTAACTGATTAATAGTAATCTCCTCCGACACATATGCTGCATGCAGGACCTTCAGCAATGCATTCCTGTGGGCTTCGGAACACATTAATAGTGATAATATGGAGATTTTGGAGGGTGTTTGGTGAAGCTGGTCCACCACCTTGTAATCACTTCTTTTTATTATTCTCATGAACTCGTCTACATATTATTCAAAAGATGTTTTCTGAGTTTCTTTGGCGGATGGCTCTTCGGATACCACGCTCTTTCCTTTTGCCTTGGCAGCAACTTCTGCTTCAGCATTAGGCCTTGGTGTTTGTGAGGCAAAAAGGCGTCCACTTCTGGTGAAGCTTCCTCCTCCCCCAACATTATCAATTTGTGGTGAAGAGGTTGATGAATCCAAGGTGATTTTCTCCCCACTGCAGTAAAGATCAGAGCCGTAATGCCAAGGTATGGCATTACTTCTTTCATAAGTAACAGGCCCTGGTACCGTAATGGTAACTGGGCTGATTGCTGCAGAAGAAGGAATTGTAATGGTGTGAGGATCATAGTATATTGTGACTGGAGGTCTGGCAGGGGGTGCTACAATTTGTTGCTGGAAATTGTTGCTGGGAGGAACATTTGATAGGTCATAGTAGATCGTAACTGTTGAGACATCTTCGTTAATTTTTGCTGGCGTTGTAGAAGATTCTGTTAATGAAGTGGATGCTGATGTTGTAGAAGAAACAGTTGTTGAAATTTGACTTGTTGAAGTGATGGACGGAGTAATTGCTGGTGACGTTGATGAGTCAGTAGGAATGATTGTTGTTGTTGTTGTAGGAGATTCCATTGTTGTGGAGACAAGAGTTGCTGCAGGAGCTGTTGAAGTAATTTGCAAAATCCCATCTTGGATAAGGCCATCTATGCCAATCCTTAGCTTCTCGCAACCATTACTAGCTATATTGCACAACTCACAGCAGGCCCCACTGCCTGGGAACACTTGGCATCTTAAAAGTTGAACTTTGACTTTAGCCAGTGGTGTTTGAATCTGTGAAACATTATCAATCAATGTAGATGGTTGGTCCTCTTCAATGGCATTAATCCTAGGCCCACCATGATTAGGCATAGGATTTTTGTTGACGTTCGGAGGAGGTGCAAAATTGAGAGCTTTAGAATCGACTAGATCTTGTACCTTCATCTGTAAGGCCCTACACTTCTCAGTATTGTGACCAGGTGCGTTGGAGTGGAAGGCACACCTGGCGTTGACATCATAATTCTTTGGGAGATTGAGAGGATCTGGTGGCGCCAACGTCCTTAACTAAACCAAGTTGAGCTTCAGGAGTTGTGGCAATAAAGCAGCATAAGGCATAGGGATAAGGTCAATTACCCTATTTTCCTGAGATGGTCTCTGTTGGAAGGGACGCTGCTGTTGGTTGCTATTGTTGTTGTTGTAGGTTCTTTGTTGTGGAAAATGAGATGGTTGCTGATAGTGAGGTTGTTGTTGTTGAGGATATAATGGCTGTTGTGGAACTGGAGCTGGGATGGTAACAACTGCTACTGACCTGTGAGAATACTGGGGCCTATAACAGTAAACTGTTCCTCTTGGGGATCCTCTTACAGGATTCTGCCCCCAGCAGTATTTCCTTGAACATTCCTCGGGATGTTAACTTTTGGATTCAGATGGGGTCCATATTCTGGTGGGTCAATACGAGGTTGCCCCCGTTCATTGTTGCTAGTTCCTCCTGTTCCAAGATGAGGCTCCTCAGGTGTTTGTCTTTCCACCAGCTCTCTCAGTCTTTCTTGGCTCTGGGCTAAACCAGTCATGATAACCATGAATTGAGACATCTGGTTTCTCATCTCTACTCTCTCATTGGCCATCTGATTTCTGACCTCAGTCAGGTCCTGCTGTACCTGCTCCATTTGAATTCCGGGAAGGTTGTTACGATTCGGGTACCGGTGCGTGCGGTTGACAGGGAACACTCGTCGACGAGCAATGTTTCCTGAGGTCACAACAAAGTTAGAAACAATAATAACAAGAACCTACAAAACAAAGAAAAAGTTAGTATGCAATTCAATATGCTTATTTGTTTTCCAAGGTATCCAGTTTGGTTATTGGTTTTGACCTTTCCAGACCTCGAGGAAGATACTTGATGTTGTTGAGAGAAAACCCCAAATGAAAGCAAACCAAAATATATTACAAATGTTGAAACGTATATAGTCTGTTTTACAATACATGCCCATGGAGGGTCAAAAATACAACCAAAAAGAAAAGTACATCAAAAGGAAAAAAACAACAAGCAAAGAATCAGACATTTAAACCAAACTCATCCTCCCTGACTTCCTTCAGGAGGGCCTCAGTCACTGGACCAGCTGGGTGCTCTGTAATGGTCCTAATGAGGAGGTTCCTGGTAGCAATGGCAGTAGTCAGCTTCTTATGCTTGTCCTGGTCTTTGGATCTCTTCAACCCTGCTCTAAGCTTCAATTCTGAAATCTCCTTCTGAGCAGCCGACAAAGCCTCCTGCTGCTTCTTCTCATTGGCCTCCAGCTGATCAATCTTGGCTTGAGTCTTATGGTCTTCTTGTGCACGGGCTTCGGTGATCCTGACCCACCTAGCCTGGCTCTCTTGCAGATAGTGCTCAGCCCTAGCTTTCTGAATCTTGGCCTCCTTGCAGGCATTCTTCAATATCTATTCCCCAGCCCTTGCTTTCCTTATGTAGTCTTCTGTCTTTTCAATCTTGATCAGATGCTCAATCCTAAGCTTTTCCAATCTATCAATGTCCAGACGATCATCACTTCTTTCCCAAAGAGTCTTCTTCAGGGCTTGAGATAGCTATTCATTCCTTTCCTTCAACTTTTCAAATTCCTCTAGGCTAACTGTTGCTGCAGGCTGTACTGTAGATGGTACAGGTATGTCTTCCAAGGTGAAAGGCATTCTGGTAATCTGAGCTCTGGTACGGGACCAGTCTGAGTACTGAGCTGAAGCAACATTGTTACATCTTCCAAGAATAGCTATCCCTTTTGTCTGGATGTTGTCCCAAGCCCAGGATGCTTGTGTGACAACAGCTGAATTAGGTTGCACTTCACAATAAAGGGTCTCAGCTAAATCCTGTCCTCTGGGAGGGTGAACTAAGGCATAACCCAACTATCTCTTAAATAGTAAAGGATTGTAATCGATGCAACCTTTTACTCCTATAAGAGGTACATTAGGGTAATGTCCACAGCTGGTGATAATATCATTGCCTTTGGTGCTCTGGGTGCACCATCTGATATTATCTGAAGTTAAGGCAATGAACCTCTTGGCCCAATTCTTCTGCTGATGTGGGTTTAAGAAGGCATCTAATTTAGGCAGGTGTCTGAGCAGCCAGGAGTTAAACAAAGGAGCACAACATCTTACCAACTTCCCCCTTTGTTTCTCATTCCTATGATGAATGGAGTAGTAGAAATCCCCTAGCAATGTAGGTATTGGGTTCTTCAGAAGAAACAGATGGATGGAATTCTTACTGACAAATTTGGGCTCATCTGCAAACAGTATAGCCCCATATATGCTGAGGTCTAACAGTGCACAGACTGCCCTCCACTCCCCCAATGAAGCCTTCAGGATGGCCTGAGAAATCAAGAAGTCCAAATGCAGACCAGGAATCCCAGCTTTTGTGGTCATGCTTTGCTCAACAAGGGCAGGTTCCAAGTATAATGCCCTTGCTATCTCTTCACTTCTGGGAGCAGTCATCTCTGGGTTGAAGGGGATTTCCCCTCTGATAGGTACTCCAATCAATAAAGAAAACTCTTCCAACAGAGGCCCCATCTGAAAGTCAGGAAAAGTGAAACATCTCAGTGGAGGGTCATAGAACTGCAAGCATGTGTGGATCATGCTTCTCTGAGAAGGGTCAAGATCCATAAACATATCCAATATACCCCCATAGTGCTCTCTGAACAGTGGGATGTCGTCAGGTGTGATGAGTGACTAGACCTGCCTGATACCAGTCAACACAAGCTCAAAAAAGTGGTAGGATATGTTGCTCTTCCTGGGAGTAGCCATGAGTGTTGCTGAAGAAGCTGAAGATAAGTGCTGATGAATATCACATACTGAGTTGCTGAAGGTAAGCTTTTGACAGACTGATGTAGGTGGTGATGGAAATAACTGAAGCAGATAACTGATGAAGACAGCTGAAGCAGAGGTCTATGCAGAAGAAGGGGTCAAAACCAAAACCAAGATACAATGAGGTGGATACCCTGAAAAGTAAATAAACAAATGTTAAATGATGCAACGATGATATATGCAAATGATATGCAAGGGTTTGTGATCAAGCTGGATCTGATTATCTGTCCTGATATAAGGCCCATGTATGTTCAAAAGTCCAGATGGAGGCTCAGAAATCCAGTAACCAGGGTGGGGGACTCAAATAAAGAGTCACATGTCCAGGGTTAATCACAAGAACTGACCAAAGTGAGATATTCTTAAACAAAACAAATAACAGGGTATGATGTGGCCAAGGGTTCCTGCAAACCTGTAAACAGCCCATCCCCCTCACAGGTAATGTTCTAGAACAAGGATCCTTAGACTTGGATCAGTTATGAGAAGTGTAAACACTTCTAACCCGGAGGTACATTGTTTATAATAACCATAACAAGCCCTCCTATAATTCACCTCAGCTTCTGAAGGTCATAATAAAGGTCATCCAGACTTAGCAGGCTTCCCAGATAGCCCTAGAACTATAGGAAATCTGTAGCACAGAGTTCTCAAGAAGAAACCCACATCTGAACCGTGTTTCATATTCCCGCACCAGACCAAAATGGAATGGGAAAGAACATGAACCACTCTAGCCTAGGTGTCACTCAGGTCCCAGGTATAGGACCTTAAACTCTCAATAAAACCCCACCCACCAAAACAGAAAACCAGATCCAGCAAATGACAGTATGATGCATATAGAAAACTGTAAAGAACGCAATAAGTAAAGCTGTACATAAAGCAATAAATAAAGCAAATAAATAAACACATATAGCACATAACATCCCAGTAAACACAAATCAAACAAGCGCTAGGAGGAACCCACAAAAAGAACCAGAAGCCCTGGTTGCAGTATAAGGGTCCCCAGCAGAGTCGCCAAGCTGTCGCTCCCAGCAAATGACACCTAGGTCAGACGGGGTACAGACGCGAACGGTCGGCGAAAGAGAGAACATGAAGATGAACTGAAAAGAGTCGCCAACTAGGCATTTTTATCCCGAAGGAAAGGTAATGTTGCATAAACCTAGAAAGAGATGGATAAGACGGTCGCGAACCATAGAAACTGAGAAAGGGGGTTGGTTACAACCTGGGAAGGTATTATCACCCAGATTGTCCGTCGTACTCGACGGGATCCACGCTTGAAATATTTGTGTTCAAAGGGGTAGTGTCTGTGCTATCTGTGTGCAAAAAGCTGGAAAAGAATGTACAGGTGTCAGTGCAAAAGAAATGTGAAGTGAAGAAAAGGAGTGTCAGTGTAAGAAAAGAGTGAAATGCTCAAGACAAGGAGGCTTAAAAAGTATAATGCTGGAAGAGGGGGGGAATATACAGATATTTTTGTTCGATAACTGTTAAGTTATGCCTACGTATCCTCTCGTGCAATGAGGAAGTCATAACACCGTAGTTCGAATCAAAGAGACTGAAAGATAAATTGACTTGTGAACTACTTACTTGTCTATGCTCAAGTGTATGACCTGTCTGGCTCAGGTGCAAACTGTCTTGCATTTGACGGGAGAAGCAAGTTCTCGATTATGAGTGAATGAGATGAGAAAAGAACCCCAGATGAGACGATTATCGTTTGTTTTTTGTGTTTTCAATCTTTTATCGCTTTTGGAGTTTGTCATAAGAAAATGAGCTCAAGCCTAAACCAAGGGTTAGTAAACTCATCACATCTTCCCTCTAATTAGGGGTAATGGGAATACCTTAAGTGTGAAGTAAACACCTCACATTTAATCACCATGATGTAGGATTAAGATCATTAACCTACTTGCATTTATTTAGATGTTTTTGGAGTTTTTTTTAGTGTTAAGTAATGAGTTTGAGCCATAATCAAGGATTTAATGGACCCATTACACTATCCTAATAGAAGGATAATAGATGAGAAAATTTAAGCTGAGGAAGGCTCCTCAACTTAATCCATGATTAGGGATTAACCTCATGACAAAACAAAGCCTTTAGAAGAGTGGATTTTAGTTAATGGTAAGATTAAAAAATGGATTTTATGGTTTGTAAGACAACTTGAGGGGGACTTGTCCATTAACACTAGGGTTAGTCCTTCTTAACCAATTAAGGAAGAATTAGAACCCTAATGCAAAGCCCAAGTTACAAGCTTATTATCTTAGTGATTATTAGGTGGATTGATTAAAGGATTTAAACACATTAAGGGTTTAACACTTAGGATTAAAGTTATACACTCCATCCTAATAGAAGAATGCAGGCATAAGCTTAATCACAAAGCCTTAAAACCTTTAAGGTTTAGTCCTTGATTAAGAGATGAGGAGAGAAGACACAAAGATGACACAAAGGTAAAACTAATGGGGGGACTAATCAAACCCTAATTGTTAACATGCTTGGGTATTCCTAGGGTTTATGAGGCTTTCAAGAAGTTCTCAAGGAAAAGCCACCATGGAAGAAGCAGGATGAAGGAAGAGAAGCAAGAAGAAGCAAGACAACTTACTTCACTTAAGAAGATAAGTTGCTTGAAGAAAGAAGGTGAGGAAGGAGCATGAATGAGCAAGCTCACTCTAATCCACAAGTAAAATGCAGCAATGAATGCATAAAAGAGATGAGAAGAGGTTATGAGAAGTGAAGGCCAATTCACTTCTCAAACACTTACCACCTGAAAAGTTAGCAAAAAGAAAATGAAATGAAATGAAAATGGGATGAAATGCAAAGATGAAAACCAAAGTCAGAAGCATATTCATGATGCAAATGATGCTATGAGATGGTATGAAATCATGTCAAGGGATATGAATGCTCATACAAGAGATGGGAATACAGATGAAGCATATAAGAAGCATGAAAGTTCATGAATGCATATGACATGAAATGAAAGCAAAAGCATGGCAAATGGATGATGCAATGATCAAACATGGTTTCAATATGTCCTAAGATGTCTTATATGTCACGTGGATGCACAAAATGTCATGGCAAGTTCATGTATGCAAGCTTATGCAAGGTGGATGCAAATGAAGATGCAAATTAGGGTTTATGCATAACATGAGATGCAAAATTCAAAATCAGAAGCAAATGGTAAGATAAAAAATTGAAAATGGAAGCAAAGGAACCCCAAACCTCTACTAGTTCACTGCCCAAAGGGGAAGGTCAAAAGCTAAACCCTAAAGGACTTATGATTTTCCTAAGTTTCTAGGGTTTTAGGGGTGATCCTAGAGGTAAAATGCCAAACAAATTGAAAATGCAAGATAAAAATGGAACAAAAATGTTTTTAGATGCTTGAAAGTATGCATAACACAATGCAAAAAGAACCATTCACAAACTCAACTTGGATCAAAAGTTATGAATTTTTGAAGTTAGGGTTAAAAATATTCAAATTAAAGAACCCAATTTCAAATGAAAATTGGCAAAATATGATCAAAACCAAAAAGAAATTTGTCTTTTAAGTTTGTAAATGCTTCTAAATGTTTGAAAATGTTCTCTGAATTTTTTTGGGATTTTTAAATACCTAAATGTATTTTTAATTAATTAATTTCCATTAACTAATTAAAAATAATCATTTAAATGATTTAAAAATGTTTTTTAATGCAAAAAATAAAATAAAAATCATTTTTGGATTGAGAAAATTATTTAAAGTCAGCATGCAAAAAATAAAATTTTTGGGATTTTTATAACAAAAATATGAATTTAAATGAATTAAATGGAAAAGTAAACCAATCTAAAGGCCAAGATTTAAATGAAACGCGCGGGAGTTGACTGGCGCGAGTTTGGAGGGCTGGGATCAAACCTGGCAATTTGAATTTTTTAAACATAATTAATTAAGTTAATGACTGGATTAGGGTTTTAACACGTGATCTGGACCATTCATTTCGCGCGCGAAGCTGGATCCTATGGCTGACGTTCAAACTGAGCCCTAAACATGATTAACCCTAATTCACTTCTGATGACCGGAACAGTGGTTCCGGTCATCTTCTCTGGTGTGACAAAATCCTAAATTCTTCCCTAGGCTATTTCAAATGCTCTAAAGCTTCAGATTTAATCCTCTACCCACCCCAAACATGAATCAATCACAAGAACACATTTATATTTCATCACAAGCAAGAATCAAAGCAAACAAATATTTAGGTCAAACTTTCAGAGACACTGTTCAGGCTCAAAACTCAATCATTTTCAAAACCAACAAGTGAAGTGTGATCAGGGAAGCATAAGCAACATTTCTATATCATAAAAATCAAGTTCTGGGAAAAATGTTCTTGATGATACCTGAACTGGAGCTTCCACTTTTGGAGCTTTCTGACCTCCTCCTTCGTGCCAATCAACTCTAATGACCTCCTTTATGATGCTTTGATGCTTTGGATGAGTTTAAATGAGGTGTTTTGAAGGTTTGTGTTCCAACCGGCCAAGAATCGTGTTTTTGATTTGGAGTGTTTCAGGCTGTTTCAAGGGGTGGAAAATGTTCTATGGGTGATGGTGAGTTGGTATGTGGAGTTTGTTTGAAGATTTGATGCTTGTGTGATGTGTTTCGAAGGGATGAAGGTAAGAGGGAAATTTTGAGAACTGAGTGTGTGTGTTGTTCTCAGCTCCAAGAAGTTATGAAATGTAACCTTTGAGGCATGTTTGTGAAGCTGTCATTGGTCAGTAGAGTTGTTGTGGAATAGTTTGATTGGTATGGCTCAAATTGCATAAAGTCAAGAAAGTTGTCCTTTGAGGTATGGGCTCATGGCAGGCTGGTTGTAAGGCATGGCTCGAGTCAGCTGGCTTTAGGGAGGTCCATGGAAATTGATTTGAAGAGCTGGCACAAGTGGATGCCAAGATTTGAGGCATTTTGCAATTTGTGAAGGTTTTGGCCCCTTTTGAAATACTTGATGATCAAGGCATGAAAATGAGTGTTTCTTTGGGCCATTCTGAATTTTAGGTCATGTATCATGTTTGTGTAATGGTTAGAAGTCAATTAGAGGTCACATTTTGCCTTGACATGAGTTTTTGCAAGTTTCCCTCTTTGGTGCATAAGTGAATTTTAGTGATTTTTTTCCAACTTTGCAAGGCCATAACTTTAGTTCTATGATGAATTAGATCAAGTTCTTGTACTTTTTGAAAAGGGAATGATCCAATATACAACTTTCATGACCAAGAATTTTTCATTTGAAGCATTTTTGGTTGAGAAAGAGGAGGTTGAAAAACTTTCCCAAAATGGCAATTTTGCATTACAAGTCACTTTCCCAAAATGGCAACTTTGCAAATGGCTTGAAATTCTTCAATTTTGTGAACTCCTAACCTCTTATAAGATCAAATAAAGATCATATACACCCAAAATGATGGAGAAGACCATTTGGTTGGATGATTGAAGGCCTCAGATGCCCTGATTTTACACTGACTTGTTCAAAAAGTCATATATTGATCAGATGCCTTCCCCATTGAATTTCTTCATGAAAAATGGTATGTATGATCCTTATAACATATTAAGAACATTAGAAACAATAATGACCAAAATATTTGGGGTTATGGCCTCTGAAACCAAAACCCTAATTTTAGGTCATTTGTGCAGTTAAGCTTGGCTCTACTTCCATGCCTTTGCCAGTTCTTGTGATTTTCTGACTTTCTTGATCTTAGGAGGATATAATATGATACTTGAACATGCATGGATCCTCTTGAGATGATTGGAGGCCTTTGGAGTGGCTCAGATAGCTCAGGGATTGCTCAGATCACAAACCCTAGATGTAGATGACTTTGAACCAATGTAGTGAAGTAAAAATGCAATGTGAGATGCTATGATTGAACTTATGCAAATGAAAAGATCACAAGCCATGGTGTGAACTTAGTGAGGGAAAATTTGGGGTGTTTACAGCTAGAAGACAACTTACTTCTCTAAAGAAGTTAAGTTGTTTCTAAAAGGGGAGGGATGAAGTTAATCACAGGATGGCATAAGGCACATCACAAAGACAAATGAGAAAGCAAAAAATAAAGGATAATATGAAGACTTGAAATGTGGATATCATCCACACTTCACTTACCATGAGCCCCTACAAGGCAAAGGTTAGTGAACCACATAAGCATAAGATGAAAATAAGGATTCAAACAATACGCACACCAAATACGAAGATTACAAATCAAGCCAATCAAAAAGTTAGTACCTAAAACCTATAGGTGACCTATAACAACTACCAATCAAACCTAATAGGATGGCATCAATGCCTTCCTCAAACTATGTTAGAAGGATGGGAGAAAGAGGCACGAGAAGCTACCAAAGAAGCAAGGCACCAAACAAATAGCAATGAACACGAGAAAAATACGAAATTAAATCTCTAAAGTCAACAACCAGTAGCAAACAATGCGTCAAAATATCTCAAAAATTCACAACCAAAGTCCATCAAATAATCGCACAAAGTCGCTTAAGAACAAATAAAGGAAACACATAGACACGACTTACAAAACTATGGATAAAATGAAATTAAAAATATAACAAAAATATTTTTATAAGCTTTTCTGAGTCTCTAAAATGATGCAAAAAAAACAGAGTTAAAATATTGCTTGAGGTGAAAGAAATAAAATATACAAGTTAATTAGTTAATATGGAGATTAAATGAAAAAGAAATTAAATGGAAATTTGAAATAAAATTGAGAAATTAATAAAATCAGTAAATAAAAGTGCACAAAACTTCTAAAATGAATTAAGATGCTACAATATTTTTTCGGGAATTTTCTAAAATGTTTTGGTTTTTTAAATGGAATAAAAATTGAAATTATGAAAAAGAAAATAAAAACAACAAAGAAAAAGGGGAGGGGGTTCGAACTAGGAAAAAAAGAAGTTAAAAAAAACAGAGTTGGGCCTAAAGAGGGGTGTGGAAAGCAAAGAACACCAAGGCCCAATGCAGAATGAGATTGAGGGAGCATGGTGGGCAGGCGGTCAACTTCTTTGACCTCACGTGATGCATTGGATCTGATGGACTCCATGGTATGATCATCATGCAGCTATGGAAGCACTGGCTTATGGTAGTTTTGATAGGTGAGCACGCGTGGGATTATGATGAGAAGGTCCTACCGGATGGTGACAAGTGTCACCGCCGGTATGGACGGGAATCAACAAAGCTGCCACCTTATCTCATGCAAATCTCATCAGAATCTCTATCCTATTATCCTCACAACATTTCTTAATAATTTCTTGTTTCCTCTTTTAACCATTAACTCCAAGAAAGTTCAAAAATAAAACAGCAAATGAAATGAAAAATAAAAACAAACAAAACCACAAAACAATATTCTCTCTCTGCGATGCTCATCTCATTCATCCTCATCTTCGCATTGCCAACGTTCTCCTTCTTCTTCCTAAATCTAAACCACCGGCGCCGGCTCCCAGCCTTCATCGGAGAGCCATCTTCGAACAACGAAACCTGAACTCAAATTTGCACTCGTCTTGAATCAGGAAACAACAATCCCAAAAACTCAACCAAACCACCCGATTGGCACATTCAGAATCACGATAACAAAAAACCACAAATTGCAAACAATTACAGCTACAAGATAGTTGATATTTGTACCTGTTAATCGAAGGAAATGAAGAAACTACAGTGAAGATTACACGCAATTGCAAAACTCCGATTGATGAAGAGTGATGACAACGATTATTCCGGTGAATGAAATGAGATCGAATCTTCGTTCGTTGATGAAGAAGCTTGCTCGAAACTGCTGTTTGTTGATGCAGATCCAATCGATAACTCAACAATGATGCTATTCGATGAAGAAGACAACAATGCAGAATATCGGTTGATGCAAGAGTAGCGAATTCGATCCGTTCGATTGCTCAATTCAAGAATGATGACGAATTTCTATTTCGGTTTCAAAGAGTGATGAGGATCTGTTACCATGAAGAAAATTGATTGGAGTGTTATGATGTTGTCACGATGAAGTTTGGAGAATTGCTTATGGTGACGCGATGAGGAAGATGAATTCAGTTCCGTTACGGAGGATCCGTTGAAGAGAACTGATTATGTCTCTTTATTGGTGATGCAAAAGATGATGCGTGTTGCAAATAGATAGGAGAATCAAATTGAGAGGTTGAAGAACTCTCAAATTATTGAAGATGAAGGACGATGATTTTTGCTGGTTTTTGTTGTTGAAGCATAGTGATGAATGATCCGTTTTCTGTTATGGTGATGAAAGAATGGTGTTGAATTTCATGAAGATGATGGCGAAAACCGTTATGGCGTGATAATGGTGAGTGAAAAGAAAACTGTCGTTTGTAAAGAGTGATGAATCCCCTTTTATGTTTTTTGTTAGTTTGTTAATTTTGTGATAGTGGTGATCATGAAGAAAAAAAGAAATCAATCCTTATTATTTGGTTGTTAGCCTCCAACGTGATTCCCCTCCCACCCGGGTCACTTTTTGTTATTTTGCTTTTGCTAAATTTTTGTTAACTCAATTTTTTCCTCGTGTGATTTTTCTCCTTTTTCCTTTTCAATTTCCATTTTATCCTGCACTGCGTTTTATTCCTTGGCTTCATGCGTTTTGGGCTGTTTTATGTGCTTGTTGGTGTAGCTTGCTGACGTGTGTAACACCCCAAATTTGCCCTCTTCTTTTTAGCATCATCATCATATCATAATCATCATAAGCATGTCATGTCCTTATCATTTTTTTATATAGAAAGATGAAGCATAGCACTTGCATGTTCTAGCATAAGGCATGTGATCGACTATCCGGGAAATTTGAAGCATTATAAGTCAAATTCAAGAGCATAGGTGACTTGGAAGAAAGCTCTCAAGGCATGTTATACAAGCTCTGTATCATGGTCAAGGCCCTTAAAAATATGGAGGATCAAAATCAAATCAAACGGTTGGCGCCGGGTTATTATGTATGTTTCCCACCAAAAGGAGGGAGAATTCAAAATTCACTAGCGTTAACCGGTTAACGCTTTGGTTAACCGGTTAACGGCTGCGAATTTTGAATTCCAGCAGTAAAATTCAGCATGTATTTTTTGGCTCCAATTCTCCAATTTTCCAATTTTCCAATTTTTATTCATTTGAATTAAGGAGAAGGATCTAGAGCATTTATCCAAGCCTAACTCCAATGCTAGATCCTAATCACTTTCCAATTTTTTGGCTCTCATTTTTTACTCCTCAAGTTCTGAATTTTCACTCTTCTCTCTCATCATTCTCTCACTTTTTCCTCTCAATTTTCCAAATCACTCAAAGTTCCTTTTTGAAGATCACATAACTTTGCATTAAAGTGTGTAGATCTTGGAACTAGACCTCCATCCATAGCTTCTTTGCATCTTTTTTGCTAGTTTACTACTTGGATCAGATCTGGTTTGGAGATTAGAAGTGCTTTTGGAGCCAAAATTCTGCATCAAGACCTTTTGCTTGCATTTATTTTGCATGGAGTGTGAGGATAAGCACCGGATCTTCAAAGTTTTCCGCGAGATCTCTCATTTCCATCTCAAACAACAACTACCAAAGCATACCTCATCTTTGTAGGTTGGTTAAATTCAGATCTAGCTCTATTTTAGCTTATTTGCATGCTTGTGCTTTAGATCCACCACGTGCTTGTGTATTTGCTTGTGTTGCTTGAATTGATTGGTTGATTTGTAACCGGATCTGGGTGCTAATGTTCATGAGCTCAATTATGTTAACTAATGTGAATTTATCCATTTATTTCATGCATAATTGATTGTTGGTATGTGGTGGAATTATTTGGATAAGCTGGTTTGAGCTGATTTTCATGCAGGAATTGTTGTTGTTTTGACAGTGTTAACCGGTTAACGCTTTGGTTAACCGGTTAACGCATCCTTTTTTTGTGTAAATTGCTGCAGGTTTGAATTGTTTAACCAGTTAACGCTTTGGTTAACCGGTTAACACTGATGCAAAATGCTATATTTGAGCTGTTTTGAGCTTGTTTGATCCCCTTACTTGTTTCAATTGCCATGGATCGTTATATGATCATTGAATATGCTAGTTTAGGGTGATTTGCTTGCTGGTTGATGCATGCTTCCATGTTTTAGACACGTAAATGCTTGTATGTGCGAAGTTTGGCATGTTGTTTGATCTTTGTTTGCTTGAACTTTGAGCATGCTAATTCCATGATTGTATTGATGAATATATGCTAGATTTTTGCTAACACTTGCAGGGGCTCACGGTAAGAGAAGTGTGGATGTTTATCCACATTTCAATTCTTCCCCTTTCCTTTTTTGTAGATGTTTAGAAATGGAAGAATTTTTTACCAACAAGAAGTGTTGAACTTAGTTCAGGATGTCACACCAGATGTTGTGACATTATCAAACAGAGTATAAGTTAATGAACTTAGTTCAGGATGTCACACCAGATGTTGAGACATTGTATAAGTTAATGAAGTAAGTTCAGATTTCAGGATGTCACACCAGATGTTGTGACATCTCAAACCTGCTACCAGACTTAAATGATGCATAACAGAACTGAGTAAATTCAGGGAATTTATCTGGAATAAATTGTGAATGGATAAAACAGTACAAGGCGCATCTGTAGGGAGCTTAGTTATCTGATTTCAGTATAACAGAAAAACTACCTCACCTAGAATCAAGGAAGTAACAAACCCTAATTCAAGGTGATGACATCATGACTTATTAGGACTGGATAATCTACAGAAAGCCCAAAAATCCAAGCATCTATTTAAGGAGCAGAAACTCTCAGAATAGAGTACGAAATTAAGAAGACTAAATAGGGTGTTTGTGTTTAATAGCAGGTTTTATATGTGTATCACTTTATGAGCTTTTAAGCAAAAGTGTATTGTGTCTTGATTGAAACTGTGAAGTAAAATCAAGCTGTTGTGTTTGAAATGTGACTTCAATTTTATTAAACATTGTAACATATCACTGTGTGATTGAGGGGGAGTGAGTTGGTACTCATATCTAAGTTGTGTCTTAGGTAGAAATTGCCTTGGGTAGATATTAAGTGAAGGATTAAACTGAGTGGTTTAAGTCCAGAATTAATATTACTTATATTGGATTTCCTTCCTGGCTTGGTAGCCCCCAGATGTAAGTGTGGAGATACACTGAACTGGGTTAACAATTTCCTGTGTTGTTTAATTTACTTGCACTTTAAGTTTTGTTTAAGTCTTCAAGTGTTTAAACATCTCATTCGACATCACGTACCTGATCCCAGAATTTCAATTGGCATCAGAGCAGGCACCCTGCTGTAAACACCCCAAATTTGCCCTCACCCATTCACACCATGGCTTGTGATCATTCTCATATGCATAAACACAATCATATCACCTCATGTTTCATTTTTGATTCACTGCATAGTTTCTAAGGCATCTGCACCTAGGGTTTGTGATCTGAGCAATCCAAGAGCTTCTTGAGCCACTACAAAGGCCACCAATCACTTCAAAGGGGTCCATATGTGTCCTTATATCATATTACATCCTCTCAAAGTCAAAAATGCAAAAGAATCACAAAAACTGAGGTTTGTATGGAGGCAGAGCCAGGCTAGACTGCACAGTTGACCTAAAATTAGGGTTTTGGTTTCAGAGGCCATAACTCCAAACTTTTTGGTCATTCTTGTTTCCATTGGTCTCTATATGGTATAGGGAGTATGCATATCAATTTTTATGAAGAAATTCCATGGGGAAGTCATCTGATCAAGAGTTGACTTTTCAGACAAGTCAGTGTAAAATCAGGGCATCTGAGGCCCCCAATGACCCAACCAATGGGTGATCTTCATCATTTTGAGTGTATATGATCTTTATTTGATCATGGAAGAAGGTTGAAGTTCACAAAAATCAAGAATTTGGAGTTTTTGCAAATGTTGACTTTTTGGGCATAGTTGACTTTTCAAGAATACTTCATTTTAGGTCATTTTTCAAGCCTTGATTCCTGATCCAAAAATGCTTCAAATGGAAAAACTTTGGTCATGAAAGTTGTAGATTACATCTTTCCCTTTTCAAAAAGTACAAGAACATGACCAAATTCTTCTTGAATCAAAAGTTATGGTGTGACAAAGTTGGCAAAAATCATTGATTTTCAAGATGTGCACCAAATAAGAATTTTGCAAAATCATGAACAAATGCCATTTGTAACTTCTAATTCACTTCAAACCATGACATAAACATTCTATGTGTCCTAAAAATCAGAATTGAACCAAAGATCACATGTTTATGGTTTGTGTAACAAGGCATTTTTCACAAAGTTTCAAAAAGTAACAACTTGCAAAAACACTCATCACACTTCACCAACTTGATGCATTGGATGCTGAACCTCCCTAGCTTCACTCACATACCATGCTGCGCCAGCCCATGCTCATGTACCAAGCTATAACTTAGCCCATGCCTCTCTTACAAAGAAGTTGACATTTTGCAAAAGGTGACTTACCTATCACAGCAGGCCATGTCACATCATCTGGCCAATTAGAATTGTTTATACTTTCCATTTTGCAAGCTAAACATAACCCCAGGCCAGGCTGAAACACTCTCAAGCATCACATACACCAAAACACACCATTGTGCAAAACTCTTCGAAATTCTCTGCCCAGCCATCAAACATCCAAATCATTTTCACCAATCATCTCACCATGTTCCACTGAGCCTAAACCAACAAAGAACCAGGCTTGAAACAAACCACAACTCCATTTCACCATTTTCACTCCATAAAGCAAAAGCTTTCGAATCTGCTTCTACAAGCCATAAACACTCAAACAAATTCCACACATCAACTCACCTTGCTTCACTGACCAGAAACCACCCACTACTTTGGCTTGAAACCCTCCATAACTCAAATACGATTTTCACACTCCCTTGGTCAGAGCTGCTGCAAACTCACTCAGGAGGCTGTTTAAACTCCATCCAACTATCCAAAGCTTCAAAGGGGGATCATTGGGACCTGTTTGAGCCAAAGAGCTAGCCAGAAAGTGCCAGAGATCAGAGCTCCAGTTCAGGTGAGCTTCATGAACATTTTTCCCAGGAGTTTGTTTTTAAGTTCTTAATTGGTTCTCCATGTTTCACTGGTCATGATGATGTGTTTAGTTTCGAAAATCATTGAGTTTTGAGCATGTATGGTGTCTCTGAAATTTTTTGACCTAATCCCCTTTTGCTTCGATTCAGCTTTGTTGTGTAAAATAAATTTGTTTTGGCTGTGGATTCTTGTTCTATGATGCGTGGGGATGATTTCTGGGCAAGAAAATTGGGTTTTAGTGAGCTAGGGTGAGAGTTGGCATTTTTCAGGGAGGATGCTGGCCGGAGAAGACGATCGGAAGTCTTCTCCGGCCGCCTGAAAGTAATTAGTCTTTTAATTAGGGTTAGGGCAAAATTCAAATGTGGACCCTTGGATCTGGCTTCCCGCGCGCGTGTGTGTGGTCCAGATCATGTCATTAATTCATAACCAGGTTTAATTAGTTTAATTAATTGAATTTAAGAAGTTTGAATATGGGCCTTTGATCTGCGCGCGCAGTCAACCCATTCACTGCCAGGCTCAATCTCAACCCTCCATTGTGCATACTTCAGATTAAATTCATTTTAATTCATTTTCTTTTCATTGTATTTGCATAATTATTTTAAAATAGTAAAAAATGTGTAAAAATTATGAAACTTTTTCTCATAAGTTTTATTAATTTTTATGACACAAAAATATTTTTATTTTTATTTTTATCATTAAAAAAGTATTTTAAAATATTTAAAGGATTATTTTTAATTGATTAATGGAAATTAATTTATTAAAAATGCTTTTAGGTATTTAAAAATCACCAAAAAATTCATGAAATGTTCTAAGACATTTAGAAACATTTTCCAACCTTCAAACCAAATTTATTTTTTGATCTTGATCCATTTTGAGAATTTTTCATTGAATTAAAATCATTTTTGTGCATTATTTTGATCCTAAGTTCAAAAAATCATTTCTGCCTATCTATGAAGAGTTGGACTTTGATTCTTTTTGCATTGCATTGTGTTTAGTATTTTGTTTTTGAGGTAAAATGGCCATGATTTGATCTTGCATTTTTCAATTGTTTGACATTTCTTTTGTTTAGGAGCCCTAAAAACCCTAATAACTTGTAAAAAATCATAACTTGAGATTGGTTAAGAGTTGAGACCTCCCCTTTGAACTTTGGTTTATTATAGGTTTAGGGATTCTTTGTGTGGCATTTTCCATTTTTTATCTTAGGGTTTGCTTCTGTTTTTGGTTTTTGTTTGATGTTTGGTTCATAAACCCTAATTTGGGCTTTCATTTGCATCCATCTTGCATTCTCTTGCATAACATGACTTGCCATGACATTCCATGCCTTCATTTGATTCATTTGACATCATAAGACATATAGAAAGCATGTTTGATCCTTGCATCATGTATTTGCCATGTTGTATGCCTTGTATGCTTCATAACTTTCCATGTATGTTCATGCTCCTTAACTTGCTTCATATGCATTCATAAACTTGTATGAACATTTTCATGTGCTGCCTCATGTTTGTAGCATCTCATAGCATCATTGTAATCATCAACATGCTTCTGGTTTTGTTTATCATCATGTCATCTCATCTCATTTTGCATTGCATTGCATTTCTTTCTAACATTTCAGGTGGTAAGTGAATTTGAGAAGTGAATTTGCCTTCACTTCTCATAACTTTTCTTTTCATCTCTCTTGCACCCATTGCTGCATTTTTATTTGTGTTTGAGATTGAGCTTGCTCATTCTTGTTCTTCCCACTTTCTTTCTTCAAGTGACTTGACTTCTTAAATGAAGCAAGTCACTTTGCTTCTCTTGATCCTGTTCATCTGCATCCTGGTGGTCCTCTTTGAAGATTGCTCTTGAAAACCTCACAAACCTTAGGGACAACCAAGCATGACAATGATTAGGGTTTTGATTAGTCTCCCCTCTTAGTTTTACCTTTGTGTCTCTTTGTGTCTTCTCTCCTCATCTCATAATCAGGGACTAAACCCTAAAGGCTTTAAGGCTTTGTGATTAAGCTTATGCCTGCATCCTTCTCTTAGGATGGAGTGCATAACTTTAATCCTAAGTGTTAAACCCTTAATGTGTTTAAATATCTTAATCAATTCACTTAATAATCATTAAGACATCAAGCTTGTAACTTGGGCCTTGCATTAGGGTTCTAATTCTTCCTTAATTGGTTAAGAAGGACTAATCCTAGTGTTAATGGACAAGTCCCCCTCAAGTTGTCTTACAAACCCTAAAAACTCACTTCATCATCATATCACTAAATAAAATCCACTTAATCAAAGGCTTGTTTTGTCATGAGTTTAATCCCTAATCATGGATTAAGTTGAGGAGCTTTCCTCAGCTTAACATTCTCATCTATTATCCTTCTTTTAGGATGGTGTAATGAGTCTGTTTAATCCTTGATTATGGCTTAACCTCATTACTCAACACTAAACAAAAACCACAAAAACACCTAAATAATCACAAGTAGGTTAATGATCTTAACTCTACATCAAAAGGTGATTAAGTGTGAGAATCTGACTTCACACTTAAAGTATTCTCATTACCCCTAATCAGAGGGAAGATGTGATGAGTTTACTAAATCCATTGGTTTAGGCTTAAGCTCATTAACTTATGACAAACTTTCAAAAGCAATAAAAGACTGAAAACTCAAAAACAAACAATAATCGTCTCCTTCGGGATTCTTTTCTCATCTCATTCATTCACAAACGAGAACTTGCTTCTTCCGTCTAATGCAAGACAGTTTGCACCTGAGCCAGACAGGTCATACACTTGAGCATAGGCAAGTAAGCAGTTCACAAGTCAATTCATCTTTCAGTCTCTTTGGGTCGAACTACGGTGTTCTGACTTCCTCATTGCACGAGAGGATACGTAGGCATAACTTAACAGTTATCGAACAAAAGTCTCTGTATATTCCCCCTCTTTCCAGCTTCATTCTTAAGCCTCATGATCTTGAGCATTTCACTCTTGTCCTCACACTGACACTTTCATACTTCATATCACTTATACACTATGCATTGACACCTGTACATTCTTTTCCAGCTATTTTCTACACAGATTGCACTGACACTACCCCTTTAAAACACAAATCTTTTAAGCGTGGATCCCGTCGAGTACGACGGACAATCTGGGTGCTAATACCTTCCCAGGTTGTAACCAACCCCCTTTCTCAGTCTCTCTGGTTCGCAACCGTCTTATCCATCTTTTCTAGGTCTATGCAGCATTGCCTTTCCTCCGGGATAAAAATGCCTAGCTGGCGACTCTTTTCTTCTCCAGTGAGTTCACGGCTGTGTGTTCTCACTGTTCCCTCTCGCCGACCGTTCGCGTCTGTACCTTTATTTGGGCCTAGTCCCACTTATCGGGAGCGACAGCTTGGCGACTCTGCTGGGGACCCTTATACTGCAACCAGGGCTTCTGGTTCTTTTTGTGGGTTCCTCCTAGCGCTTGTTTGATTTGTGTTTACTGGGGTGTTATGTGCTTATTTGTGCTTGTATATTTGTACTTATTTTGCTTTATGTACAGTTTGCTTTACTGCTTTCTTTATTGCTTTTGCATTATATCATATTGTCATACTGTGCTGCTGGCTGGATCTGTTGTTTGCTTTGGTGGGTGGGTGTTCCATTGAGAGTCAAGGTCCTATACCTGGGACCTGAGTGACACCTAGGCTAGAGTGGTTCATGTTCTTTCCCATTCCATTTCGGTCTGGTGCGGGAATGTGAAACACGGTTCAGATATGGGTTTCTTCTTGAGAACTCTGTGCTACAGATTTCTTGTAGTGCTAGGGCTATCTGGGAAGCCTGCTAAGTCTGGATGACCTTTAGTATTGACCTTCAGAAACTGAGGTGAATTAGAGGAGGATTTTTTATGGTTATTGTAAACACTGTACCTCCGGGTTGGAAGTGTTTACACTTCTCATAACTGATCCAAGTCTGAGGATCCTTGTTTTAGAACACCACCTGTGAGGGGGTTGGGCTGTTTACAGGTTTGCAGGTACCTTGACCTCAGAATACCCTGTTACTTTGATTGTTTAAGAGTACTCCATTTTGGGTCAGTTCTTGTGATTCTAAAACCCTGGACATGTGGCTCTTTATTTGAGTCCCCCACCTTGGTTACTGGATTTATAGACCTCCATCTGGAATTCTTGAACATACTTGGACCTATATCAAGGCATTTTGATCAGATCCAGCTCAGTCACAAACCCTTGCATATCATTGGCATACATAAACATTGCATCATATTGACATTTGCTTATTTGTGTTTCAGGGTATCCACTTTCATCTTTGGTTTTGGTTTTGACCCCATCTTCAGTATTGACTTGTCTTCATCAGCTATCTGCTTCAACTATCACCTGCACCAGCCAATCAGTGGCCCATTTCTTCAGCATCATCATCAGCACATATCTCTACTCAGTCTTCAGCATCATGGCTCCTAAAAAGAGCAACATCACCTATCACTTCTTCCAGCCAGAGCTATCAGATATCAGGAGGATTCAGACCCTGATCACTCCAGATCACATACCATTGTTCAGGGAAAGTTATGGAGATATACTTGATATGGTTATGGATCTGGATCCATCACAGAGGAGCCTCATTCACACTTGCATTCAGTTCTATGATCCCCCACTGAGATGTTTCACCTTTCAAGACTTTCAGTTGGGCCCCTTATTGGAAGAGTACTCTTCATTAGTTGGTATGCCTATCAGGGGAGGAATCCCTTTCAACCCTGAGATGGTCTTTCCTGCTAATGGAGAAGTAGCGAGAGCTCTGTATCTGGAACCTATTTTGATTGAGCAGCATATGACCTCTAAAGCTGGAATCCCTGGTTTTCATTTGGATTTCTTGATCTCTCAAGCTACCCTGAAAGCTTCTTTAGGAGAGTGGAAAGCTGTCTGTGCTTTATTGGCTTTGAGTGTATATGGAATTGTGTTGTTTGCAGATGAGCCTCGATTCATTAGCAAGAATGCAATCCACTTATTCATGCTAAAGAATCCAGTGCCCACTTTATTGGGGGATCTCTATTATTCAGTGCATCAGAGGAATGAAAAGCAGAGGGGGAGATTAGTGAGGTGTTGTGCTCCATTGTTCCACACTTGGCTTCTCAGGCATCTACCCAGGATAGAAGCATTTCTGAACCCTCATCAGCAGAGCAACTGGGCTAAGAGACTCACTGCCCTAACTTCAACAGATATCAGATGGTGCACTCAAAGCACCAAAGGCAGGGATATCATCACCAGCTGTGGGCATTTTCCCAATGTGCCCCTAATAGGAGTTAAGGGTAGTATCAATTACAATCCTCTGCTGTTCAGAAGGCAACTGGGCTATGCACTGGTCCACTCTCCTAAGGCACAGGACTTGGTTGAGACTCTCTATTGTGAGAACAAGATTAATCTGGCTACTGTTAGGCAGGCTGCCTGGGCCTGGGATAATGTTCAAACCAAGGGAGTAACCATTCTGGGGAAGTGCAATAATGTGGCATCAGAGCAATATTATGAGTGGTCTCGTGCCAGGGCTCAATTCTCTGGGATGCCCTTTACCATAGAAGACATGCCTGAGTCATCTTCAGCACCACCCCCTGCCACTGTCAGTTTGGAGGAGTTTGAGAGTTTGAAGGAAAGAAATGAGAAGTTAACTCAAGCTTTGCAGAAGACCCTCCGGGAGAGGAGTGATGGTATGAGGGAGGTTGAAAGATTGGAGAAGTTGAGAGTGGAACATCTGACTAAGATTGAGAAGTCTGGGGATTATATCAAAAAGTCTAAAGCTGGAGAACAAATTCTGAAGAATGCTTGCAAAGAAGCCCAGTTCCAGAGAGCAAGGACAGACTTGTATCTGAAGGAGAGTCAGGCTAGGTGGGTCAGGATCACCGAGGCTCGTACTCTGGAGGACAAGAGGGTCCAAGACAAGATAGAGCAACTGGAAGCTAGTGCAAAAGAGCAGCAAGAAGCCCTGGCAGCAGCCCAGAGGGAGATATCAGAACTGAAGATCAGAGCTGGAGTGAAGAGGTCAAAGGACCAAGCTCAGCACAAGAAGCTCACTACAGCTGTTACAACCCGGAATCTCCTCATCAGGAATCTCACGGAGCGTCCGGCTGATCCTGTGACCGAAGCACTTCTCAAGGAAGTTCGTGAGGATGAGTTTGGTCTTGGTGTTTGACCATTTGTTTGTTGTTGCTTTCTTTCCATGTACTTTTATTTTCTTGTACTGTATTTTGACCCCTTAAATGGCTTGTGTTGTAAAATGAACAAGTTGTATTATTTCACCTTCTGTAATATATTTGTGTTAGTTTGCTTCATCTGAGTTTTCTTCAAGCAACAACAACAGCATCTTCAAGGGTCTGGAAGGGTCAAAACTGAATGCCAAACCGGATACCTTGAGAACAAATAAGCATAACTGCATTGCATGCTAACCCTTTGTTTGTTTTGTAGGTTTTGTTTTATTGTTACTAACCTCTGTTGTGATGCCTCAGGAACTATTGCTAGGCGCCGGGTATTTCCCCTCAACCGTCCGCACCGTTATCCAACCCGAAACAACCTTCCGGGCATTCAAATGGATCAGATGCAGCAGGACCTTACTGAGGTCAGAAATCAAATGGCAAATGAAAGGCTAGAGATGAGGAATCAAATGACTCAGTTTATGGAAGTTATGAACAACATGGCTCAGAGCCAGGAAAGATTGAGGACCATGGTGGAGAGGCAAAATCAAGAAGATCCACATATAGGGACTGCCGGCACCAGTAACAATGAAAGGGTCCAACCCCATGTTAACCCCCCTGTCTTTGGACCACACCTCCATCCTGAGGTCGATATTCCTGCCAATGTTCAAGGGACTGCCACCGCAGCTAGGGTACTTCAAGAAGACCCCCAAGAGGACCAGTTCACAGTAATGGGTGCTGGGGAAGAAGCTTATGATAGAAGGCTGGATGAGATAGCTGAGAAGTTGAGGTCCTTAGAGTCTCAAAACTCTTTGGGTTTTGACGTCATGGACATGGGCTTGGTAGACGGGGTCAGGATTCCCTATAAGTTCAAGCCTCCTTGTTTCGAAAAATACAACGGGACTTCATGCCCCCGGACTCATTTACAGTCATTTCTGGGGAGGCTGAAGGCCTATACTACGGATGAGAAGCTTTGGATGTTCTATTTCGAAGACAGCTTGACTGGAGCGTCAAGAGAATGGTACTCTCACTTGACAAGGGCAACTATTAGATGCTGGAAGGACCTGGCTGAGGCCTTCATCAGACAGTATCAGTATAACTTAGACATGGCACCCAACAGGACCCTCCTAATGGGAATGTCACAGTCGTCAAGGGAAAGTTTCCGAGAATATGCCCAGAGATGGAGGCAATTGGCTGCTTCTGTTCAGCCACCTATGTCTGAAAGGGAAATGGCGGATATGTTCATGAACACCCTTCAGGGAACCTATATTGACAGGCTGGTTGCTTTCTCTTCCACTAGCTTCGCGGATGTTGTCATAGCTGGGGAGAGAATTGAAAGCCTGTTAAAAATGGGTAAGATTTCCGACAATGGTGCAAGCTCGTCCAGTAGTACAAGAAAGCCTTTTGCAGGCCCAAGAAGAACTGGCGAGACCAATGCCATCCACACCAGCAGGGGCAGGCCCCAATATGTTCACAGGTCAGTGGCAGCAGTCACCATTCCTGCTCCAGCTCATCCACAACCAGTCTATCAACCTCCTCAGCAAAGCTATCAACAGCAACCTCAGTACCATCAGCAAAATCAGTATCCTCCAAGAAATTACAACAACAGCAATACCACCAACAACAACCAGCAAAGGCCATTTCAGCAGAGGCCTTCTCAGGCTAACAGAGTGATCGATCCGATCCCAATGCCATATGCTACATTGCTGCCACAGCTCCTGAAACTCAACCTAGTTGAGCTAAGGACGTTGGCACCTCCGGATCCCAACAGTTTACCCAGGAACTATGACTCCAATGCTAGGTGTGCCTTCCATTCAAACGCACCTGGCCACAGTACAGAAAAGTGCAGAGCTCTGCACATGAAGGTACAAGACCTGGTAGACTCAAAGGCTCTGAATTTCGCACCACCACCCAATGTCAACAAAAACCCAATGCCAAACCACGGGGGTCCCAGAATTAACGCTATTGAAGAAGACAAACCGTCTTATTTAATAACCAGTGTGGGTCAGATCAGGACACCGTTGGTAGAAATCAAGGCTCAACTCCTGGAATGTCAAATGTTCCCGGGGTGTGAGTTGGGTTGTGCTTACTGCAATATCTCTGTAAATGGGTGCGATAATTTGAGGAATGGCATAGATGGCCTTATTCAGAGTGGCCAGCTTCAGATCACCACATCATTTCCAACAAATCCAGCAATCTCATCAGCAACGGTTTCAGAACCTCCTACAACTGCAGCAACCATTGTTCCCGACAATTCTTCAGCTTCATCAACAAGTACTTCATCTGTCATTTCAACTGATCAGATATCAATGAATGTTCCTTCTACAACTCCAGCACCACTCCATTATGAAGCTCCTACAACAACAACATCCATTCTTCCACCATTATCTCCTACAACACCAGCAACTAATCATGAAGATGTCTCAACTGTTACCATATTCTATGATCCTGAAAACAACTCCGCCTACAACTCAGAAGGTGCTGCTCCCACTAGAGCACCAGTTACAATTTATTACGATCCACAGACTATTACAATTCCTCCAACAGCTGCGGTCAGTCCAGTCACTATCACGGTGCCTGGACCAATACCTTATGAAAGCAGTAATGCCATCCCCTGGCATTACGGCTCTGACTTGTACTGTGAGGGAAAAAGAATCACTTTTGAAACATCAACCCCTGCACTACAAATTGACAATGTGGGCGGAGGCGGAGGCTTCACTCGAAGCGGACGTCTTTTCGCTCCACAAATTCAGAGACCCACTGCCGAAGCAGAAGCTGCTGCCAAGGCAAAAGGGAAGAGCCCCGTGCAGGAAGATCAAGTTGTTAAAGAAGCCTTGAAAACACCCTTCGATCAAGAGGTTGATGAGTTCATGCGAATCATCAAAAAGAGTGATTATAAAATAGTGGATCAGCTTCATCAGACGCCTTCCAAGATCTCAATCCTATCATTGCTTATGTGCTCCGAAGCCCATCGGAACGCACTACTCAAAGTCCTGCACGCAGCTTACGTGCCTGAAGAGATCACTGTCAATCAGCTGGAAGCAGTAGTGGGAAATGTTAATGCTAGTCACGGACTAGGGTTCACCAATACTGATTTGACAACGGAAGGCCGCAACCACAACAGAGCCTTGCACATAACCATGGAATGCAAAGGTGTTGTCCTTTCCCATGTGCTGGTAGACACGGGGTCATCCCTCAATGTCTTACCTAAGAAGGCCCTGGTGAAGCTAGAATATGACGGATTGGCGTTGAGACCCAGCAACCTGGTGGTAAGAGCCTTTGATGGTTCAAAGAGATCGGTTCTGGGAGAGATTGAATTACCCGTAACGATTGGCCCGCAGACTTTCACAACTATCTTCTACGTGATGGATATACAGCCCGCCTACAACTGTTTATTGGGTAGGCCATGGATTCACGCTGCTGGCGCCGTGACCTCTACCCTTCACCAGAAGTTAAAATATGAGTGGGAGGGTCAAATCGTTACAATCTGCGGAGAGGAGGACATTTTTGTCAGCCACCTGGCAACCTATAAGTACATTGAGATGGATGGAGAGATCCATGAAACAATGAGCCAGGGGTTTGAAGCTTTGAATGTGAATGAAACATCTGCTGTGCCTGGTACTTCAATATCATCATACCAACAAGCCCGGAAGGTTGTTGAGGAAGGAACTGCCCAAGGCTGGGGCAAGCTACTACCGGTGGAGAAGAAAGAAGACAGATTTGGGTTGGGTTACAGACCAACTCAACAAGATCAAGCAGCGGCTGCGAAAGAGCCCAATTTTGTGAGTGGGGGGATGCTTACCCCTGATGCTATCAACTGTCTGGAAGACGAGCTGGAAGAGGAACGCAACCTGGAAAGCTGGATTCGTCCAAAGATCCCGGGGAGCAGTGTCTCGAACTGGTCTTCCCAGGAAATTATAAGAGTTACTCATGCAGAGTAATTATTATTTCCTGTATTTTTATAAGCATGCATCAAAGTCTTGCATCTTGCCCAAGTTGACAAGGCTCATTTTGTAATCGGGCCATCTGTACTTTTTGTGCAAACAAGATTAATCAATGAAATATCAGACATCTTTTTGCAAACGAGTCTTTTTCTTTTCGTTCACTGTTTTTTCATTTTTCTTTTTGTACAAAAAATAAATGGCGGTGTTTTCAAAATGACAACTTCATTTCACTTTTCTAAATAAAGATTAAAATCAAATCACTAAAATGAACAAACTTAACCCTTGCAGAGGATGCCTTCCAGACAGCACCGACAACAGCACGGCTATGACATCGTATGACTTTGACAATCCGATCAATCAAGCTGATGAAGGGGTTGAAGAAGAATATGAGCTTCCTGAAGAGCTAGCCAGGTTGTTAAGACAAGAGGAAAAGGTTATTACTCCTCACCAGGAGGAGGTTGAAGTGATCAATCTTGGTACAGATGAAGACGTGAAAGAAGTTAAAATCGGGGCCTGCCTGCAAGACTCAGTGAAAAGACAAATGATTGACCTACTTCAAGAATATGTGGACGTGTTTGCTTGGTCCTATCAAGACATGCCAGGGTTGGATACCGATATTGTCGTGCACAAGCTGCCTTTGAGAGAAGAATGCCCGCCAGTTAAGCAGAAACTGCGCCGTACTCGCCCAGACATGGCTATGAAAATCAAGGAGGAGGTACAAAAGCAATGGGACGCCGGGTTCCTTGCTGTGACTAGCTACCCGCCGTGGGTTGCTAACATAGTACCTGTGCCTAAGAAAGACGGAAAAGTAAGAATGTGTGTTGACTACCGGGATCTGAACAGAGCCAGCCCGAAAGATGATTTCCCATTACCTCACATTGACGTATTGGTGGATAATACGGCTCAGTTCTCGGTATTCTCCTTCATGGATGGATTTTCAGGATACAATCAGATTAAGATGTCACCTGAAGACATGGATAAGACAACATTCATCACGCCCTGGGGCACGTTTTGCTACAAAGTAATGCCATTTGGGCTGAAGAACGCTGGTGCAACATATCAACGGGCTATGGTAACATTATTCCACGATATGATCCATAAGGAAATCGAGTGTTATGTGGATGACATGATTGCCAAGTCCCTCACTGAAGAAGACCATCTGGTAAATCTGCTCAAATTATTCAAGCGTCTGAGGAAGTACCAACTGAAGTTGAACCCCAACAAATGCACATTCGGGGTGCGATCTGGTAAGCTGCTGGGATTTATTGTAAGCGAGGAAGGGATTGAAGTTGACCCTGATAAAGTCAAAGCTATTCAAGAGATGCCTGCACCGAAAACTGAAAAGGAAGTTCGAGGGTTCTTAGGTCGATTGAACTACATCTCAAGGTTCATATCTCACCTTACAGCGACCTGTGAACCCTTGTTCAAGCTGTTGAGAAAAGAGCAAACGGTCAGGTGGAATGAAGACTGCCAGAAGGCTTTTGACAAGATCAAGGAATACTTACAAGAGCCTCCAATCCTTATGCCTCCAGTTGAAGGAAGACCTCTAATCATGTACTTGACAGTATTAGAAGAGTCAATGGGGTGTGTGTTGGGCCAGCATGACGAGTCTGGTCGAAAAGAGTATGCAATATACTACCTAAGCAAAAAGTTTACCGACTGTGAACAACGTTATTCACTGCTCGAGAAAACTTGCTGTGCTTTAGCGTGGGCTGCTCGCCGACTGAGACAGTATATGTTGACTCACACTACCTTGTTGATCTCAAAGATGGACCCAGTCAAGTACATATTTGAGAAGCCGGCGCTTACCGGACGGGTTGCAAGATGGCAAATGATTCTTACAGAATACGACATCCAGTACACTTCTCAAAAAGCCATCAAGGGCAGTGTATTGTCTGAATATCTTGCTGAGCAACCCATTGATGACTACCAGCCTATGAGGTTTGACTTCCCTGATGAAGACATCATGTTCATAAAAGCAAAAGATCATGAAGAACCTGTTCACACTGAAGGGCCTGACCCGGAAGAAGAATGGACTATGATGTTTGACGGGGCTGTTAACATGAATGGTCGTGGTGTTGGTGCAGTACTCATTTCACCAAAAGGAGTTCACATGCCTTTCTCGGCAAAGCTCGCTTTCAACTGCACTAACAACGAAGCTGAATATGAAGCTTGCATTATGGGTCTTGAGGAAGCCATCGACCTCAGGATCAAGACATTGACCGTATTCGGAGATTCAGCTTTGGTAGTCAATCAAACCAACGGCAAATGGTACACTCACCAGGATCATCTAATACCTTACAGGGATTATACAAGAAGGTTATTGACTTTCTTCACAACAGTCAAGCTTGAGTATATCCCTCGGGACGAGAATCAGTTTGCAGATGCTCTCGCTACCATTTCGTCCATGATCAAAGTTCAAGCTGCTAACTTTGTACCTCAGATTTCAGTGTCGAGGCTTGATAGACCAGCATATGTATTTGCAGCAGATGTTGTCAAAGACGATCAACCTTGGTTCCATGACATTAAGTGCTTCTTAGAGGACCAGACATACCCACCTGGGGCATCTTCCAATGATAAGAAGACTTTGAGAAGGCTTGCTGGAAGTTTCTTTCTGAACACTGATGGGTATTTATACAAAAGGAACTTTGATATGGTACTCCTCCGATGTGTTGACAAGACGGAAGCAGATTTGTTGATGCATGAAGTGCACGAGGGCTCTTTTGGTACCCATGCTGGAGGACATGCAATGGCTAAGAAGTTGTTAAGATCAGGCTATTATTGGATCACCATGGATGCCGACTGTTGTGCCTATGCTAGAAAATGCCACAAATGCCAGATTTATGCAGACAAAGTGCATGTGCCTCCGAATCCTTTGAACATAATGTCTTCACCCTGGCCCTTTGCTATGTGGGGCATTGACATGATCGGCAAGATTGAGCCAACTGCTTCAAATGGCCACAGATTCATACTGGTTGCTATTGACTATTTCACCAAGTGGGTTGAAGCAGCCTCATATGCAAACGTTACAAGACAAGTGGTAGCTAGATTTCTGAAGAGAGATATCATCTGTCGATATGGAGTGCCCGAGCGAATCATTACTGATAATGGTTCCAACTTGAACAATAAAATGATGGCAGAGCTGTGCCGGGACTTCAAGATCCAACATCACAATTCTTCTCCTTACAGGCCAAAGATGAATGGCGCTGTTGAGGCAGCAAATAAAAATATCAAGAAGATTGTGCAGAAAATGGTAGTCACCTACAAAGACTGGCATGAAATGCTACCGTTTGCCTTGCATGGGTACCGCACGTCAATCAGAACATCCACTGGGGCAACGCCGTATCAGCTTGTGTATGGTATGGAAGCAGTCCTACCTGTTGAAGTCGAATTACCCTCTCTGCGGGTGCTAATGGATGTTAAACTGAACGAAGCAGAATGGGTTCGGTCCCGATACGAACAACTGAGTCTGATTGAAGAGAAGAGATTGACTGCGATCTGTCATGGGCAGTTATATCAGAAAAGAATGAAGAAGGCCTTCGATCAGAAAGTCAGGCATCGAGAGTACCAAGTAGGAGATCTTGTGCTGAAAAGAATCCTCCCTCCTCATACAGACCACAGGGGCAAGTGGACTCCAAACTATGAAGGACCATTTGTGGTAAAGAAAGTTTTCTCTGGTGGAGCACTGATGCTCAGCACCATGGATGGTGAATATTTCCCATCCCCTGTGAATTCAGATGCAGTTAAAAAATACTTCGCATGAAAAATGACCCGCTGGACATAAAAACAGAATGTAAGTCCAGGCAAAAAATAGGGCATCCCGGCGAGTCAAAAACAGAATAAAAGACTCGGGCAAAAATAAGGGAAAATGAATAAAAAAATGTACACCCGCTGAGTTGAAAAGCCGCATTGGACAGCTCAGGAAAAAATGGGTATCCCGATGGATTGAAAACCCGAAAGGGCGATCCATGCAAAATAAGGGAATAAGCGAACAACTGCATTCTGAATTCGTCTGTATCATCTGCAACTTGGTAAGCTTCAACAAGATCAAGCTTCAATCAGAATCAACATTCTTCAAAAGCAAGATGAGAAGAACGTCAAAAGTCATACGGGTCATAGTGAAGAGGAAGCTCCTTAAAGCGTCATCAACACTGCCAGCATGTTGTTTCTCAATTTGTAACAATCTCCTCATTTCAGGAGATATGTTTCTTTGATTGTATCTTGCCGATTCAGGGCATATGAATTAATAAAATCAGATTTTTCAGTCATGTTTCGTTTTGTGTATTTTTATTTGCAAAGAATGTCTGATGTCTAAAAAAAAAAACTAATCGCATGGGTACAGATGCTTTTCTCTAAAAAAGAATAAAAACGCATGCTTACAGGAAATGTACTTACTCTCAACAATGTCTAACTCCTATGACGGAATCCGGCAAGGGATACCTCGGGACCATTTGTGTGTTTCCTTATCTTTGCAGGATTGCAGGTATCCAGAGCACAGCTTAGGGTATGAAGGCTTCACCCTCAGCAAGCTGGCAGATCATTATCAACTCGGTCTATCTTCCACGTGGCACTGGAAGGTGCCCATTTCCCCAGCGAAGTTGCCAAATCAATACACTCAATTTTAGCACCCGAAGTGCTCTCTCCCCAGCTGAGTTGCCTCTCATGACTCCTCCCAGCTGAGTTGGCCACTTATTACTTATCCCCATCAGAATGGGCAGGTATCACAGGAGATGCCCATATCCCCGGATGAGTCAAGAAGTCACCGTAACAGAATTTCTAGGGAGGTCTTTCAGTGATGCCTCTCTCTCTCCCCAGCCGAGTTGTCATATCGCCCTCAGCCGAGTACAAAAATCGGGGAATCATCTCCCCACAGAGCTCCAGCCTCTGCCCAGAAGAGCAGCGCATGAAGGATCACAACAGAGTGAAGAAAGCTTCTACAAACCCCAGCTGGGTCTCTCATTTATTAGGATATGTCTATCAGTGACCCATATCCCCAAGCAAATATCATCTTATCAGATATACCAGTGATCTTATCCCCAGCTGGGATGTCTACTCCAAGCAGATCGATCAAAGATCTTCGTAGCAACGGGATCCGAGTCCCGGTTCGGTGTCTTTGCACAATCATAGCATTCGCATCATATTCACCCACAAAGCGTAGCATTCCGTTTAATACGGAGCATTACGGCAAAAATCAAACATATAGCATAATCACAAGCCATATGTGAATAATGACAGTTCATCAATGTACAGAAAAATCCCCCAGAGTCCCCAGCAAAAGCAGTTGCCTCACAAATCACAAACACCAGTATATACTCTTTTTGACACCCGTCCGTGTTATATCCCAGCAGAAAGTCAAAGATGTCCTCTTTGCATTCACAGACACCTATATACATTTTCCTGACACCCGTCCGTGTCATTTCCCTAGCGCAGCCGTTTATACTTTTACAACCCATGTGCTTGTTAATATTATTATACTTTGACACTCGTCCGTGTCACCGTCCCCAGCAGATAAACACTCATTTATACAATACTACTCGTATCTTGTATATACCCGTTACATCCCCACAGATTCGACTTTGGTTCATGTTCTTTGTTAACCAGTTGGTACTCGTCCGTACCATCATCTCAGAATATGTGTCCAGTGTTTGTTTCTACATGATACTCGTCCGTATCATAGTCTTAAGGATGTTCGTCCGCATCTTTAATCCATACACTGTGTCAAATACTTCTGTTCTTCTTGAATATAGATACTCGCCTGTATCTACTATTCCCCCAGAAGAACCCTCTCAGATTCAACGCTCGTCCGTGTTCCTTGTTAACCAGTTGATACTCGTCCGTATCATCATCTCTGGACGCGTGTCGGTATTTGTTTCTACATGATACTCGTCCGTATCATAATCTTAAGGATGCTCGTCCGCATCTTTAATCTATACACAACATCTAAGCACTTATACTTTCCTTTCTTGGTTGTGAACACTCGTCCGTGTTCACTATATCCCCCGTAGATCGCCAAGTAAGCATTTTCTTTTTATCTGACACTCGTCCTGTGTTATGATAAACCCTGAGAGCAGCCGTACCCTGCTGAGTGGTCGTCCTCCACTTCTTGATGATCGTCCTCCATCATGCTCATCCGATGGCCGTCCCCATCGTTGATTTTAGCAGCCGTCCCCTGCTAGGTGGTCGTCCTCCACCTCGTGATGATTTTCCTTCATCATTTTTATCCAATGGCCGTCCCCATTGTTGATTTTTTTGGTTATCTGGCATTCGTCCTATGTCATGAGAAACCTCGAGAGCAGTCGTACCCTGCTGAGTGGTCGTCCTCCACTTCTTGATGGTCGTCCTCCATCATGCTCATCCGATGGCCGTCCCCATCGTTGACCTTTTATCCGGCATTCGTCCTATGTCGCGATATTTTCGGCAGCCGTCCCCTGCCAGGTGGTCGTCCTCCACCTTTGATGGCCGTCCCCATCATATTTCCTTTACTTCCCAACAGAGCAGCCGTACCTTGCTAGGTGATCGTCCTTCACCTTTGATGGCCGTACCCCATCATCTGTTTATTTCATTTATTCTTTAACCCGATGGCCGTCCCCGTCGTGGTCCCTTTTCTTTTTAGCCCGATGTCCGTCCCCATCGTCGGTCACTTTGCTTTATGAACTTGATGGTCGTCCCCGTCATGTTTCATTCGATCCCCAGAAAATTTTACAGCTTTATCCTGATGGCCGTCCCCCATCGTAGTATCTTGTTTTCCCAGCTAGTCGGCCGTCCCCGTCTTGGCTTTACTTTTTATCCCCAGCATGTCGGCCGTCCCCGTCATCGCTTTACTTCACAAACTCTCCCCAGCATGTCGGCCGTCCCCGTCATCGCTCTTTACCCGGCAGTCGTCCTCTACTCGACGGTCGTCCTCCGTCGCCCACGTTTTACAATATACTTTATTTTCCTTTTACAATCTATATCCCTTTTCTTCTTCATTTCTGTGAGTGCAAATTTTGGACTGTCTTTGGTATTCAACCACAAGTTATCTTGTTTGCCTGTTAAGCCTTCGCTTACACCCTGCACAGCTAACCCATGTTTGAATAGGGGCAGCTGTAAACACCCCAAATTTGCCCTCACCCATTCACACCATGGCTTGTGATCATTCTCATATGCATAAACACAATCATATCACCTCATGTTTCATTTTTGATTCACTGCATAGTTTCTAAGGCATCTGCACCTAGGGTTTGTGATCTGAGCAATCCAAGAGCTTCTTGAGCCACTCCAAAGGCCACCAATCACTTCAAAGGGGTCCATATGTGTCCTTATATCATATTACATCCTCTCAAAGTCAAAAATGCAAAAGAATCACAAAAACTGAGGTTTGTATGGAGGCAGAGCCAGGCTAGACTGCACAGTTGACCTAAAATTAGGGTTTTGGTTTCAAAGGCCATAACTCCAAACTTTTTGGTCATTCTTGTTTCCATTGGTCTCTATATGGTATAGGGAGTATGCATATCAATTTTTATGAAGAAATTCCATGGGGAAGTCATCTGATCAAGAGTTGACTTTTCAGACAAGTCAGTGTAAAATCAGGGCATCTGAGGCCCCCAATGACCCAACCAATGGGTGATCTTCATCATTTTGAGTGTATATGATCTTTATTTGATCATGGAAGAAGGTTGAAGTTCACAAAAATCAAGAATTTGGAGTTTTTGCAAATGTTGACTTTTTGGGCATAGTTGACTTTTCAAGAATACTTCATTTTAGGTCATTTTTCAAGCCTTGATTCCTGATCCAAAAATGCTTCAAATGGAAAAACTTTGGTCATGAAAGTTGTAGATTACATCTTTCCCTTTTCAAAAAGTACAAGAACATGACCAAATTCTTCTTGAATCAAAAGTTATGGTATGACAAAGTTGGCAAAAATCATTGATTTTCAAGATGTGCACCAAATAAGAATTTTGCAAAATCATGAACAAATGCCATTTGTAACTTCTAATTCACTTCAAACCATGACATAAACATTCTATGTGTCCTAAAAATCAGAATTGAACCAAAGATCACATGTTTATGGTTTGTGTAACAAGGCATTTTTCACAAAGTTTCAAAAAGTAACAACTTGCAAAAACACTCATCACACTTCACCAACTTGATGCATTGGATGCTGAACCTCCCTAGCTTCACTCACATACCATGCTGCGCCAGACCATGCTCATGTACCAAGCTATAACTTAGCCCATGCCTCTCTTACAAAGAAGTTGACATTTTGCAAAAGGTGACTTACCTATCACAGCAGGCCATGTCACATCATCTGGCCAATTAGAATTGTTTATACTTTCCATTTTGCAAGCTAAACATAACCCCAGGCCAGGCTGAAACACTCTCAAGCATCACATACACCAAAACACACCATTGTGCAAAACTCTTCGAAATTCTCTGCCCAGCCATCAAACATCCAAATCATTTTCACCAATCATCTCACCATGTTCCACTGAGCCTAAACCAACAAAGAACCAGGCTTGAAACAAACCACAACTCCATTTCACCATTTTCACTCCATAAAGCAAAAGCTTTCGAATCTGCTTCTACAAGCCATAAACACTCAAACAAATTCCACACATCAACTCACCTTGCTTCACTGACCAGAAACCACCCACTACTTTGGCTTGAAACCCTCCATAACTCAAATACGATTTTCACACTCCCTTGGTCAGAGCTGCTGCAAACTCACTCAGGAGGCTGTTTAAACTCCATCCAACTATCCAAAGCTTCAAAGGGGGATCATTGGGACCTGTTTGAGCCAAAGAGCTAGCCAGAAAGTGCCAGAGATCAGAGCTCCAGTTCAGGTGAGCTTCATGAACATTTTTCCCAGGAGTTTGTTTTTAAGTTCTTAATTGGTTCTCCATGTTTCACTGGTCATGATGATGTGTTTAGTTTCGAAAATCATTGAGTTTTGAGCATGTATGGTGTCTCTGAAATTTTTTGACCTAAACCCCTTTTGCTTCGATTCAGCTTTGTTGTGTAAAATAAATTTGTTTTGGCTGTGGATTCTTGTTCTATGATGCGTGGGGATGATTTCTGGGCAAGAAAATTGGGTTTTAGTGAGCTAGGGTGAGAGTTGGCATTTTTCAGGGAGGATGCTGGCCGGAGAAGACGATCAGAAGTCTTCTCCGGCCGCCTGAAAGTAATTAGTCTTTTAATTAGGGTTAGGGCAAAATTCAAATGTGGACCCTTGGATCTGGCTTCCCGCGCGCGTGTGTGTGGTCCAGATCATGTCATTAATTCATAACCAGGTTTAATTAGTTTAATTAATTGAATTTAAGAAGTTTGAATATGGGCCTTTGATCTGCGCGCGCAGTCAACCCATTCACTGCCAGGCTCAATCTCAACCCTCCATTGTGCATACTTCAGATTAAATTCATTTTAATTCATTTTCTTTTCATTGTATTTGCATAATTATTTTAAAATAGTAAAAAATGTGTAAAAATTATGAAACTTTTTCTCATAAGTTTTATTAATTTTTATGACACAAAAATATTTTTATTTTTATTTTTATCATTAAAAAAGTATTTTAAAATATTTAAAGGATTATTTTTAATTGATTAATGGAAATTAATTTATTAAAAATGCTTTTAGGTATTTAAAAATCACCAAAAAATTCATGAAATGTTCTAAGACATTTAGAAACATTGTCCAACCTTCAAACCAAATTTATTTTTTGATCTTGATCCATTTTGAGAATTTTTCATTGAATTAAAATCATTTTTGTGCATTATTTTGATCCTAAGTTCAAAAAATCATTTCTGCCTATCTATGAAGAGTTGGACTTTGATTCTTTTTGCATTGCATTGTGTTTAGCATGTAGTTTTTGAGGTAAAATGGCCATGATTTGATCTTGCATTTTTCAATTGTTTGACATTTCTTTTGTTTAGGAGCCCTAAAAACCCTAATAACTTGTAAAAAATCATAACTTGAGATTGGTTAAGAGTTGAGACCTCCCCTTTGAACTTTGGTTTATTATAGGTTTAGGGATTCTTTGTGTGGCATTTTCCATTTTTTATCTTAGGGTTTGCTTCTGTTTTTGGTTTTTGTTTGATGTTTGGTTCATAAACCCTAATTTGGGCTTTCATTTGCATCCATCTTGCATTCTCTTGCATAACATGACTTGCCATGACATTCCATGCCTTCATTTGATTCATTTGACATCATAAGACATATAGAAAGCATGTTTGATCCTTGCATCATGTATTTGCCATGTTGTATGCCTTGTATGCTTCATAACTTTCCATGTATGTTCATGCTCCTTAACTTGCTTCATATGCATTCATAAACTTGTATGAACATTTTCATGTGCTGCCTCATGTTTGTAGCATCTCATAGCATCATTGTCATCATCAACATGCTTCTGGTTTTGTTTATCATCATGTCATCTCATCTCATTTTGCATTGCATTGCATTTCTTTCTAACATTTCAGGTGGTAAGTGAATTTGAGAAGTGAATTTGCCTTCACTTCTCATAACTTTTCTTTTCATCTCTCTTGCCCCCATTGCTGCATTTTTATTTGTGTTTGAGATTGAGCTTGCTCATTCTTGTTATTCCCACTTTCTTTCTTCAAGTGACTTGACTTCTTAAATGAAGCAAGTCACTTTGCTTCTCTTGATCCTGTTCATCTGCATCCTGGTGGTCCTCTTTGAAGATTGCTCTTTAAAACCTCACAAACCTTAGGGACAACCAAGCATGACAATGATTAGGGTTTTGATTAGTCTCCCCTCTTAGTTTTACCTTTGTGTCTCTTTGTGTCTTCTCTCCTCATCTCATAATCAGGGACTAAACCCTAAAGGCTTTAAGGCTTTGTGATTAAGCTTATGCCTGCATCCTTCTCTTAGGATGGAGTGCATAACTTTAATCCTAAGTGTTAAACCCTTAATGTGTTTAAATCTCTTAATCAATTCACTTAATAATCATTAAGACATCAAGCTTGTAACTTGGGCCTTGCATTAGGGTTCTAATTCTTCCTTAATTGGTTAAGAAGGACTAACCCTAGTGTTAATGGACAAGTCCCCCTCAAGTTGTCTTACAAACCCTAAAAACTCACTTCATCATCATATCACTAAATAAAATCCACTTAATCAAAGGCTTGTTTTGTCATGAGTTTAATCCCTAATCATGGATTAAGTTGAGGAGCTTTCCTCAGCTTAACATTCTCATCTATTATCCTTCTTTTAGGATGGTGTAATGAGTTTGTTTAATCCTTGATTATGGCTTAACCTCATTACTCAACACTAAACAAAAACCACAAAAACACCTAAATAATCACAAGTAGGTTAATGATCTTAACTCTACATCAAAAGGTGATTAAGTGTGAGAATCTGACTTCACACTTAAAGTATTCTCATTACCCCTAATCAGAGGGAAGATGTGATGAGTTTACTAAATCCATTGGTTTAGGCTTAAGCTCATTAACTTATGACAAACTTTCAAAAGCAATAAAAGACTGAAAACTCAAAAACAAACAATAATCGTCTCCTTCGGGATTCTTTTCTCATCTCATTCATTCACAAACGAGAACTTGCTTCTTCCGTCTAATGCAAGACAGTTTGCACCTGAGCCAGACAGGTCATACACTTGAGCATAGGCAAGTAAGCAGTTCACAAGTCAATTCATCTTTCAGTCTCTTTGGGTCGAACTACGGTGTTATGACTTCCTCATTGCACGAGAGGATACATAGGCATAACTTAACAGTTATCGAACAAAAGTCTCTGTATATTCCCCCTCTTTCAGCTTTATTCTTTAGCCTCATGATCTTGAGCATTTCACTCTGTTCTTACACTGACACTTCACTTATACACTTCACTTCTTTTACACTGACACCTGTACATCTTTTCCAGCTCTTTTTATACACAGACTGCACTGACACTACCCCTTTAAAACACAAATCTTTTAAGCGTGGATCCCGTCGAGTACGACGGACAATCTGGGTGCTAATACCTTCCCAGGTTGTAACCAACCCCCTTTCTCAGTCTCTCTGGTTCGCAACCGTCTTATCCATCTTTTCTAGGTCTATGCAGCATTGCCTTTCCTCCGGGATAAAAATGCCTAGCTGGCGACTCTTTTCTTCTCCAGTGAGTTCACGGCTGTGTGTTCTCACTGTTCCCTCTCGCCGACCGTTCGCGTCTGTACCTTTATTTGGGCCTAGTCCCACTTATCGGGAGCGACACCTGCCTGTTTAACTGTGTGAGATCTAGGGACTGCAAATTTTGGGAACATGGACAGAGATGTAGGATCTGTGAATAGACCACCTATATTGGATGGATCCAACTATGACTACTGGAAGCCAAGAATGGTAGAATTCTTAAAATCACTTGATAGTAGGGCTTGGAAAGAAGTCAACAAAGGATGGGAGCACCCTGTCCAAGACAACAAGGATGGGGCAAAAGTGTTGAAGCCTGAAGAAGAATGGAGCAAGGAGGAAGAAGATTCAGCACTTGGAAATTCCAAAGCCTTAAATGCCTTATTCAATGGCATTGATAGGAACATATTCAGACTTGAGCATCACTGTGAGCTGGCCAAAGATGTTTGGAACAATCTCAAAACCACTCATGAAGGAACATCAAAAGTGAAGATGTCAAGACTTCAACTTCTCACCACCAAGTTTGAAAACTTGAGAATGAAGGAAGATGAGACAATTCATGAGTTTTACATGAACATCTTGGAAATAGCTAATACTTCTGGTGCTTTGGGAGAAAAGATGAGTGATGAAAAGTTGGTAAGAAAGATTCTCAGATCTTTACCAAAAAGATTTGACATGAAGGTCACTGCAATAGAAGAAGCTCAGGACATATGCACAATGAAGGTTGAAGAGCTCATTGGTTCCCTTCAAACATTTGAGATGGGAATAAATGATACAATTGTGAAGAAAAACAAAAGCATAGCCTTGGTCTCAAATACTGATAAAGAAGAAGAAAATCATGAAGCAGACCCTGAAGAAAATTTATCAAAAACAATTGCTATGCTTGGAAGACAATTCAACAAAATTCTCAAAAGAATGGATAGCAGGTCCAGACCAAGTGGAAGAAACTCAAAATCTTCTGAGAATAAAAGACCTTATGATAGAAGGACAAATTAGGATGAGAAGACCAACCAAGAAAAAGGGATTAAATGTCATGGATGTGAAGGATATGGACACATCAGAAATGAATGCCCTACCTATCTAAAGAAGCAGAAGAAAGGTCTCTCTGTGACCTGGTCTGATGAAGACTCAGGATGTGATTCAGAAGAAGAATCTGCAAAGCACATCACTGCTCTAGCTGGAGTATGTGAATCTGAAGGGGGATCCAGTGATGAGGAGCTGACTTTTGAAGAGCTTGAAGAATCATACAAGATGCTGTGTAAAAGGAGCACTGAAGTATGCATGGAGAATATAAAGCAGAAGAAGCAGATTGAGGGATTGAAGGCTGAAAAGACAAGTAATCTAGAGATCATTGACTCTTTGAAAAGTGAAGTAAGCCTACTCAACTCCAAATTGGAACATATGTCCAAATCTGTCAGAATGCTGAACAGTAGCTCAAACACACTGGATGTCATTCTCAACAACAATAAGCATTCAGGGGATAGGACTGGGCTGGGATTTAATAAAGCTCAAAAAGTTGAGGCTAGCACCAGCAAAACAACTTCAAATCCCATAAAGTCAAACAAGATGTCCCAACAGATGTCCCAACATCATGAAAAGAACATGATGAAAAAGAAGTATCAAAGATGGAGATGCCATCATTGTGGAAGGTTTGGTCACATCAAACCTTTTTGCTACAAGCTGCATGGACATCCAAATCAGAGGTATCAGCAACCCCCTAAGCAGAAGACAGAGGTCACCAAGAGAGTGCTGCATGGACATCAAAATCAAAGATATCAGCAACCCCCTAAGTAGAAGACAGAGGTCATCAAGAAAGTATGGGTACCTAAAGTTAGTCTTCATGCTGATCAAAGCTACATGTCCAAGAACAAGTTCAACAAAAAACCTTGGAGCTCTAAAGATGGACACTACACAGGGCAGAGGCATCAAAGGAAACCTCACAACAAGCAAAAATGGTCAAAGAAGGGTGTTGCCTATATAGCTCATACATCTCTCAGAGTATCAACTAAGGAAGACTGGTACTTTGACAGTGGATGCTCAAGGCACATGACTGGATTGAAGAATCTGCTGGTAAACTTAAAGTCACATTCATCCAGATATGTAACCTTTGGAGATGGAGCTAAAGGAGAAATCAAGGGAGTTGGGACTTTGGACTGCCCAGATGTACCAAGACTAGATGATGTGCTGCTGGTAAAAGGATTGACTGCTAACTTGATCAGCATAAGTCAATTATGTGATCAAGGTTACAGTGTAAACTTTACCAAAACTGAATGCATAGTGTCTGATAAAGAACAGAAGGTTGTCATGAGAGGAGCCAGATCTAAAGACAACTGCTATATGTGGGAACCTCAAGATTTCAGTCTCACTTCAACCTGCTCCTTAGCTAAAGAAGAAGAAGTGAAGCTATGGCACCAAAGACTGGGTCATCTTCATCTCAGAGGAATAAAGAAGATCATATCTATGGAGGCTGTAAGAGGTATTACAAGACTGAAGATTGATGAAGGCAAAGTATGTGGTGAATGTCAAATAGGCAAGCAAACCAAGATGTCACATCCAAAGCTCCAATATCTGACAACTTCCAAAGTTTTGGAATTATTGCATATGGATCTTATGGGACCAATGCAGGTTGAGAGTCTTGGTGGAAAAAGGTATGCCTATGTGGTGGTTGATGACTTTTCAAGATATACATGGATAAGTTTCATCAAAGAAAAGTCTGATGTGTTTGATGTATTCAAAGATCTGTGCCAAAGAATACAAAGAGAAAAAGCAAGCTGTGTGGTCAGAATAAGGAGTGACCATGGAAAGGAGTTTGAGAATAAAAAATTCTCAGATTTCTATTCTTCAGAAGGAATCAATCATGAGTATTTTTCTCCTATCACCCCTCAACAGAATGGGATTGTTGAGAGGAAAAACAGAACTATCCAAGAGTCAGCAAGAGCTATGATTCATGCTAAACAATTACCACTGTACTTCTGGGCTGAAGCTATGAACACAACTTGTTACATTCACAATAGAGTCACTCTAAGAAAAGGAACCTTGTCCACCATCTATGAAGTCTGGAAGGGAAGAAAACCTACAGTCAATTACTTTCATGTGTTTGGAAGTAAATGTTACATTATGGCTGATAGGGATCAAAGAAGAAAGATGGATCCTTAAAGTGATGAAGGGATTTTCCTTGGATACTCCATAAATAGCAAAGCCTATAGAGTATTTAACTCCAGAACCGAGGTTATAATGGAGTCAATAAATGTGATAATTGATGATGCCCCTGCAGATGTTGCAGATGATGTTGGAACATCTACTGACAGTCAGACTGAAGCTGAAATAAAGAGTGATAATCCTGACTTCACTCTAACTGAGGCAAGGACAGAACAATCCAGCAAACCTCCCTCCATCAGAATCCAGAAAGATCACACTAAAGATCTGATAATTGGTGATCCCAACAGTGGTGTAATCACTAGATCAAGAGAGATGATTTCAGGCTCCTGCTTTGTTTCAAAGATAGAACCTAAAAACATCAAGGAAGCTCTGAATGATGAGTACTGGATCTCTGCTATGCAAGAAGAATTAGGCCAGTTCACAAGGAATGAAGTGTGGGATCTTGTTCCTAGGCCTGATGACATAAATGTGATTGGCACTAAGTGGGTGTACAAGAACAAGTCAAATGAGAAGGGAGTTGTTACAAAGAACAAGGCTAGACTTGTAGCTCAAGGATTCACACAAATTGAAGGAGTAGACTTTGATGAAACCTTTGCACCAGTAGCAAGGCTTGAATCAATCAGACTACTTTTAGGAATTGCTTGTATCCTGAAGATCAAGCTATTTCAAATGGATGTGAAAAGTGCCTTTCTAAATGGATATCTTAATGAGGAGGTATATGTGGAGCAGCCTAAGGGATTTGTTGATCCAAGTTGTCCAGATCATGTATAAAAACTAAGGAAGGCTCTTTATGGTCTGAAGCAAGCCCCAAGAGCATGGTATGAAAGATTGATCACTTTTCTCATAAAACAAGGGTACAGGAAAGGTGGAATAGATAAAACCTTATTTGTGAAGGATGAAGAAGGAAATGTCATGATTGCTCAAATATATGTAGATGACATAGTCTTTGGTGGGATGTCAGACAGGATGGTTAAACATTTTGTTACTCAAATGGAATCTGAGTTTGAGATGAGCCTAGTAGGTGAACTAACATACTTTCTTGGACTACAAATCAAGCAGATGGAGGACTCCATGTTCATATCCCAAAGCAAGTATGCAAAGAACATTGTCAAGAAGTTTGGGATGGACAATGCAAGTCATAAAAGAACACCTGCCCCCACTCATTTAAAGCTGACAAAGGATGACAAGGGTGAGAATGTGGACCAAGGCTTATACAGAAGCATGATTGGAAGCCTATTATATCTGACTGCTAGCAGACCAGATATAGCTTTTGCAGTAGGTGTATGTGCAAGATATCAAGCTGAGCCAAAAGTAAGCCATCTAAACCAGGTTAAGAGGATTTTGAAATATGTCAATGGTACTTGTGACTATGGCATAATGTACTCTCATGGATGTGAACCAGTTCTTACTGGCTTTTGTGATGCTGACTGGGCTGGAAGTGCTGATGATAGAAAGAGCACATCAGGAGGATGCTTCTTTCTAGGAAACAATTTGATTTCTTGGTTCAGTAAGAAACAAAATTGTGTATCCTTATCCACTGCTGAAGCTGAATATATTGCAGCTGGTAGCAGTTGTTCACAGTTGGTTTGGATGAAGCAAATGCTCACAGAATACAATGTCCCACAAGATGTCATGACATTGTACTGTGACAATTTAAGTGCTATTAACATATCAAAGAATCATATCCAACACAGCAGGACCAAGAACATTGATATCAGGCATCATTTCATCAGAGATCTTGTGGAGGAGAAGGTGATCTCATTAGAACATGTAGCCACAGATCTGCAATTGGCTGACATATTTACTAAAGCCTTGGATGCTACCCAATTTGAAAACCTAAGGGGTAAATTGGGAATCTGCTTATGTGAAATATAGCAGTTATGGAGAAGTGCCAACATGTCCTATGACATTGTGTGGCATGATCACCAGATGGCAGCACCAGTCTGGTCAATAACTCTGTATATTCCACTTTTTAGAATTCCATCAGTAACGGATTTTATAAAAGCTCAAGCTTGATTTTAGCTCTTCATCTCCTCACTATCTTCTCAAAACCATTTGCATGCTAAAGCTGATTTTCTGAGCTTATCAAAATCAATCAAACCTAAACTCTTCTTTCACTACATTCTCAAAATGTCTCAACATCAAAACCCTAACCTCACTGATGAAAATCTCAACCAAGAAGATGTGGTGCATGCAACCCCAATATCTATGGTACCAATGGATACTACTCCCATAGATGAAATCAGAGGAAGTGTCCCTCTTGCTCAAAAACCTAGAACTCCAAATGTGAGAAGAGCAAAGGAACCTGTGTTCAGCAAAAGCAAAGGGATTCCTTCATCCTCAAACACCAACCCCAAAGCCTCTGAATATGTGGATGCATCCATCAAGCATCTTGTGAATAGGATTTTATCTGAGCAAAGAGTAGTGTGTGGGGTATATGTTCCCCTGAACACCATGCCTGCTCCACAAGAGGAACAGAGCAATCAGGCTGAAGAGGACACTCCTGCTCAACAGGATGTCCCAATAGATGTTGAAACATCTGAGGACCAAAACAAGGCCTCAACTGATGATGATGATGAAGCCACTGATGACCAAGCTTCTGTTGATCCACCTGCTGAAAAGGAGGCTTCCCAACCTCCTCCTGTTGAAGCAATAGATGATGATTCTGACACAGAGATCATTGCATCTGTTGATCCTAGCATAGCCAAAAGGCTTAGGTCTAGGAAGGAGAAGAAGACTACTGGACATGCAACTCCTGAAAAGAAACAGCCTACTCCAAAGAAAGACAAGACCAAAGTGGTATTTGGACCTACTAAACAATGGAGCAAGGTGAGTACCCAAAAGAGGAAAGCTGTAACTCTACCTGATTCAGATGTTGAAGAGGATGTCCCAACATCCCAACCAAGGAAGAAACCAGCACCTTCAAGGTCTACCTCTGCTGTTCCAGAAGCTCCTCTGGATAATGTGTCCTTTCATCATATGTCAAGTGTGAGCAAATGGAAATATGTCTACCAAAGAAGGGTGGCACTGGAAAGAGAGCTGGGCAACAATGCACTGGAGTGCACTGAGGTAATAGACCTAATATCCTCTGCTGGTTTATTCAAGACAGTTTCCAATTTTTCACCCTGCTATGAGTTGCTGGTCAAGGAGTTCATTGTCAACCTGCAAGAAGACTGTGCTGATGGAAAGTCAGAAGAATTCAGAAAAGTTTATGTAAGAGGGAGATGTGTGGAATTCTCTTCTAGGGTTATAAATCATTACCTAGGGAGAGAATCTGATGGGCCTAATGAGCTGGGGAAGACTGACAACCAAGTTTGCAAGGTCATCACTGCCAATCAGGTCAAAACTTGGCCAGTCAAGGGCAAACTTTCTGTTAGCTTGCTAACAAGGAAGTATGCAATGCTGCATAGGATTGGTACTGTCAACTGGGTCCCTACCAACCATACCTCTTCAATAGCTACTGGATTGGGAAGATTCATCTATGCTGTGGGCACCCAAACAAAGTTGGACTTTGGGGCTTACATATTTGATCAAACACTAAAGCATGCAGGAACATCAGCAACAAAGCTTCCCATTGCTTTTCCATCTCTGCTATGTGGAATCATCCTCAACCAGTATCCAGGCATTCTCACTGAGAAGGATTCAATCTGCAAGAGAGAAAGTCCTCTGGCCTTCCACTACAAACTGTTCTTAAGCCATCATGCTGCTGATGTTGAAGCTCCCACTGGGACATCTGCTGGACCATCAAAAGCAAAGACTCCCATATCCAAAGCTGCTTTGATTGCAGAACTCAAGAACACCTGCAAAGAGCTGGATGCCGGGAAGAAAAAGCTTGAGGAAGTAATTCAAAGGCTGGAGATGGAAGAGGGTGCTCAGAATGTTGCTAAATCTGATGATGAATCTGATGATGAATCTGAAGAAGAAGAAGATACTGAATATGAAGACTCTGAGTGAAATTTGGCCCCAATTTCTGTCTAACAAGGGGGAGAAGAGAACTGAACAACAACAATGTCTGCTGCAGTTTGCCTGATTAATGAAAAATGTTGTTTGTCTGTTTAATGCCTGCTTTTGAACTAAGTTGTTTTTAATAGAAAATTATGTTGAACAAGTCAGAAAACATATAGGTTTGAGGGGGAGCAAATTATTATAAACTCTCACATGATTCAACAGAAAAGAACTGATGCACTCTGATAAATACAACTCTGCTGCACTCTGATAAAACCAGAAGATTGTGTTAGCCAAAAATTAGCCAAAGGGGGAGTTTGTAGATGTTTAGAATTGGCAGAATTTTTGACCAACAAGAAGTGTTGAACTTAGTTCAGGATGTCACACCAGATGTTGTGACATTATCAAACAGAGTATAAGTTAATGAACTTAGTTCAGGATGTCACACCAGATGTTGAGACATTGTATAAGTTAATGAAGTAAGTTCAGATTTCAGGATGTCACACTAGATGTTGAGACATTGTATAAGTTAATGAAGTAAGTTCAGATTTCAGGATGTCACACCAGATGTTGTGACATCTCAAACCTGCTACCAGACTTAAATGATGCATAACAGAACTGAGTAAATTCAGGGAATTTATCTGGAATTAATTGTGAATGGATAAAACAGTACAAGGCGCATCTGTAGGGAGCTTAGTTATCTGATTTCAGTATAACAGAATAACTACCTCACCTAGAATCAAGGAAGTAACAAACCCTAATTCAAGGTGATGACAGCATGACTTATTAGGACTGGATAATCTACAGAAAGCCCAAAAATCCAAGCATCTATTTAAGGAGCAGAAACTCTCAGAATAGAGTACGAAATTAAGAAGACTAAATAGGGTGTTTGTGTTTAATAGCAGGTTTTATATGTGTATCACTTTATGAGCTTTTAAGCAAAAGTGTATTGTGTCTTGATTGAAACTGTGAAGTAAAATCAAGCTGTTGTGTTTGAAGTGTGACTTCAATTTTATTAAACATTGTAACATATCACTGTGTGATTGAGGGGGAGTGAGTTGGTACTCATATCTAAGTTGTGTCTTAGGTAGAAATTGCCTTGGGTAGATATTAAGTGAAGGATTAAACTGAGTGGTTTAAGTCCAGAATTAATATTACTTATATTGGATTTCCTTCCTGGCTTGGTAGCCCCCAGATGTAAGTGTGGAGATACACTGAACTGGGTTAACAATTTCCTGTGTTGTTTAATTTACTTGCACTTTAAGTTTTGTTTAAGTCTTCAAGTGTTTAAACATCTCATTCGACATCACGTACCTGATCCCAGAATTTCAATCTTTTTAAGTTGCCTTCTCTTTGTGATTTGATGTGCCTTATGCCATCATGTGATGCAACTCTTTTCTTCCCCCTTTAGGAGCAACTTATCTCCTTTAGAGGAGTAAGTTGCTTGCTGGCTTTCTTTTCCTCTCTTTTGGTCCTCTTTGGTTCTTCTTTTCTTTTAGGATAGTTGAAACCTCACTAACCTTAGGACTACTTTTTGCATGCTAATATTAGGTTTAGTCTTTTCCCATTAGACTTTTGCCTTTTGCTCCTTTGGTTCTTTCTCTTCTCAACTCAAAAACAAAACCTAAAAAATATTAATAAAGAAAGAAGTGGCTTCTTGTGTAATAACCTTATTCCATGCGGCCTATGTATTCATTCCATCTTGGAATAATGCATTTATCTAGCATGATGCACAAGTCGGATCATGAGGTCATTTTCATCAAGAAAAACCATAAAAATACTTCTTCATTTTTAATCACTAAAACATCTAATAAATTCAATAAGTCAATGAATTTAGGCCCTTGCCCTTGGAAACAAGTCTTGGATAGGTTCTCCTTACTTGGTGTGCTTGTTCTATTATTCCATCTTGGAATGTAGTAACAAGTACACATTCCATGGAAAAGAGCTTGAGTTCACTTCCTTGTGCCACACTCCTAAAAGACTTCTAAAAAACACAAACAAACAATAAGCGTCTTTCCTTCGGGACTTCTCTTCTCATCTCCTTCGATCTGTACGCGAACTCGCTCCTACTTGTCATTTTGCAAGATGGTTACGCACTCATCGTCCGAGCCTGTAACACCTGAGCATTGACATAGGTAGTTCAAGCCTTAATTCACAAGCCATCTTTTCCACCCCTAGTTAGGAGAACTACGGCGTCTCTGATCCTCATGTCTAGATGAGGTACGTAGGCAGCGGGGTAGGGCCCGTTCGAGCACAATCTTTATTTTTCCTATATTTTTCCTCTTTGTTCCCTTTTTCAGTTCCTTTCTCATTCCAGTTTCTTTCTAGTTTTGCAGCAGCTTTCATTTCTTCACCCTTTGAAACAGATTTCTTTGCAAGCATGGATCCCGTCAGGTACGGCAGACGATCTGGGGTGCTAATACCTTCCCAGGTCGTAACCGACTCCCGAACCCAGTCTCTTTGGTTCGCAGGACCCGTGTCCTTCCTTTTCTTTTCTTCTGGTTTGTGCAGCATTACCATTCTCGTTCCTTCGGGATAAAAATGCATGGCTGGCGACTCTACCTCTTTTCCGCGCCACTTTCGCGTTTGTACCAGGATGGAAATCTAGGGAGCGACAGCTGGCGACTCTGCTGGGGAACGAACCTAGAATCTCTGGTTCCCCTTGAGAGTCAATCCTAGCGCTTGCGTGTTTTTGTTTCTTTGAGTGTTGATTGTTTGCTGTTGTGTGTTTATTTTACTGTTGTTTATTTACAGTTTTATTTACAGCTTTCAGTATTTACTTTCATGCATCATATATTATACTGGACTGTCTGGTTGTGCTGGTTTCCTTTTTTTCTGTGGGATTGGGAACTGTTACTGAGAGATCAGCTCGTAACCGGGGCTCGAGTGCACCATAGGACTTAGAGTGGACAGTCACTTTGGCTTCATGGCATCTTTCTATGTTGGTATTAGTGAGTTCCACACCTAGACTTGCGATCGTCTTGGAAATGTATTGATGCCGGAATCTTTCTGGGGTCATACACAACCTCGATAGTTATGTGCATATGGGGACCGATCATTGAGTACCTTTGTGGAAACATCCCTCTCCAGTGGTGACAGTGGCAGACCACATTTTGTGGCAAACCCATTTGCACTCGAGGGCCCACTGGGAACCCGCATGGGATGGCCTGGTTCTTTTATAGGAACTCAGTCAAAGCATCTGGTCGTATGACGATAGTATTGTACCCTTCGGGATGAATGTACTATTGTTTCTCGATTCCAACACTTGAAGCTGGGAACTTATAAAGGATGTTTGTTTTTCCCGGACTGACGCTGAGACCTCCCTGAGTAGTAGATAATGCCAAAACGATTCCCTGATTTGGTCATGAGCCATTTCTCGGAAATGGTGAACGTATTATTGCTATTTGGCTTTGAGAGTCCGTGATGTGTGACCCGGAGCGCACCTGTGAGATTGGGAGGGGTTTACAGGTTTGCAGGAACCCTTGACCTCATCATACCTCATGGCCAGTACAATTCTATGATTTGAGATGGCTACATGGATTTGGATATTTGATTTGGGGCTGATTTAAGACTGAGTTCTTGTTCATGGAGCTTTATTCAGAGGATCTTGGTTCTTGGTCACTTGGGTCCAGTGTTCCGTCTCCATACAGTCCCCGTTGTTGATCATATGCCTGCATTGCATTTGCATCGCATCATACTTGCATTAACTATTTGTGTTTCTATTTCAGGTTATCATTTATCCATTGTACCCAGTTCTGGTATTCATTGTGTTTCCGAAAAGACATCTGGATTATTCTCTATCAAGGATACCCGAACTAGGGCATATTAATGCCTGAATGTGGAAACATGAATAGTTACATTGCATGCATATAACGTATTTGTTGTTTTGCAGGTATTTCTCCAGTGTTCTAACGTTCATGTCACTTTCAGGAACTATAGCTCCCAAGAAAGTTCAGAGACAGTCGACCGTACATAGATACCCTACGAAGGTGAACAGAGAAAGAGCAATGGAGTAGATGCAAGCAGATTTGGCTGATTTAAGGATGAGAATGGACAACTTCATGACCCTCATGGCTGGGATGTGTCAAACCCAAGAGAGTTTGCGCGAAATGGTAGAGAACAATCAAGCCAGGAACAATGGGACAACGGATGGAGGTAATCGCAATGGGGTTGGCGCCCGTCATGTTGAAATCCCTGTGGTGTAACCAGGGGTCACTATTATCAATGATGGAGTGAATAACATGCAGATGGATGGGCAGGACGAGCAGTTCACCTTGCTGGATGAGGCAGAAGGCTAAGGGGTTGATATGAATAGGAGGTTTGAAGAAATGGCTGAGCAGATTCGTGCCATTCAGTCTCAGAGTTCTCTAGGGTTCGACATCACTGATCTGGGCTTAGTGCCAGGGGTGAGAATTCCCTACAAGTTCAAGGTCCCTACTTTTGATAAGTACAACGGCACGACTTGCCCAAAAAATCACCTTCAGTCGTTTGTGGGAAGGATTGTTGCGCATACAGATGATCAAAAGTTGTGGATGTATTACTTCCAGTATAGTCTTGTAGGAGCTTCTTTGGAATGGTACATGAAGCTAAGTCGGGTCAATATTCGAAGCTGGAAGGATTTAGTTGAGGCATTTGTGAAGCAGTATCAGTATAATTTGGATATGGCTCCAAATCGTACCCAGTTGCAGAAAATGTCTCAAAGTGCTAAAGAAGGGTTCAAAGAGTACGCCCAGAGGTGGCGTCAGCTTGCTGCTCGAGTGCAACCTCCCTTGTTAGAGAATGAAATGACAAATATGTTCATGGGAACACTGCAAGGGGTGTTTATTGAGAGACTGGCGTCTTGTTCAGCGACAAAGTTCAACGACATTGTGATAGCTGGATAAAGGGTTGAAACTCTTCTGAAAATGGGGAAGATCCAAGACAATGGTGCAGGTAACTCAAGTAGTGTGAGAAAGGCTTTCAATGGACCTCCAAGAAGAAGGGAGGGAGAGACTAATGATGTGTACGGTCGAGGTCGGGGCTGCGGATACAGGGGATCTTATGAGCAGGTGGCAGCTGTCACCATCCCCACAGGTCCTGTGCAGCAACAACAGCAGCAACAGCAACAGCCTCAATAACTATCAACAAAGACCCTATCAATAGAGACAGGCTCGTCCAGCTAACAGGGTGCTTGAGGCCATCCCTATGACATATACAACACTGCTCCAGAGATTGATAGACTTGAATTTGGTTCAGTTGGGGACATTAGCACCACCTCCACCTAGAGAGCTTCCAGTGGGGTATGATGCTAATGCAATATGCGTATTTCATTCAGGAGCTCCTGGGCACTCAACGGAGAAGTGCAAGGCATTACAACATAAGGTCCAAGACTTGATTGACTCGAAGGCAATTAACTTTGCACCGCCTCCAAATGTTACATCAAACCCCATTCCAAATCATGGAGGGGCCAGGATAAACGCTATCGACAGTGGCGAGAGGTTGAATCTGATATTGAATGTGGATAAAGTGAAGACTTCATTGTCAGTGGTAAAAGACAGATTATTGAAAGGGCAGGTTTTTCCAGGTTGCGATTTTGACTGTGAGAGTTGTTCGAATTCGGTTAATGGTTGTGGTGATTTGAAAGCTGGGCTGCAATGTTTGATTGACAAGGGGTCTCTACAGTTTGACAGGGTTGACCATAAAAGCGATTGTGTGTCTACAGTGACAATTTATTTTGATCCTGCCAAAGTTCCTGCTCGGAGAGAACCGGTGACTATCTATGTTCCAAAAGTGAGTCCAGTGACCATTATTGTTCCGGGACTAGTTTCCTATGCTTATGACAAAGCCATTCCTTGGCACTATGGCTCAGACGTGTACGTAGAAGGTCAGAAGGTGGAAAGTAAAGCAGTAACAATTGACCCAACTGTTGTGAATGTCGGAGGAGTTGGGGATTTACTCGGAGTGGGCGTCTCTTTGCTCCTCAAGCTCTTAGAGGTGATCCTGAAGCTGAGGCTTTTGCAAAGGCTAAGGGTAAGCAGATAGCAACTGAAGAGGTGACAAATCCCGCTGCTAGTCGAGGCACTTTTGAAAATGAAGTCGAGGAATTCATGAGAATAATTAAGAAAAGTGACTACAAGGTGGTTGAACAGCTGAATCAGACCTCGTCCAAGATATCCATTTTGTCGCTACTGATGTGTTCTCAAGCTCACCGAGAAGCTTTGCTAAAAGTTTTGCAAATGGCGTATGTACCACAAGAAATAACTGTCAACCAGTTGGAGGCTGTGGTAGGCAGCGTAAACGCCAGCCATGGGTTGGGATTCACAGATAGAGATCTCACTTCCGAGGGGCGTAATCACAACAAGGCCTTACACATCACCATGGAGTGTAATAGTGTTGTTCTATCATACGTCCTGGTATATACATGCTCTTCTCTCAATGTGCTCCCTAAGAAGGCCCTCAAGAAGCTGAATGTTGATGGCATCGTTTTGCGACCTAGTGACTTGATTGTGAAAGCCCTTGATGGGTCACGAAGATCTGTGTTTGGAGAGGTGGAACTACCAGTGAAGATTGGGTCTCAGGTGTTCAAGAGTACATTCTATGTTATGGATATTCAACCCACTTATAGTTGTTTGCTGGGACGTCCTTGGATTCACGCTGCTGGCGCAGTAACATCCACGTTGCATCAGAAGTTGAAGTATGTGGTAGACGGCCAGGTTGTTACTATATGCAGAGAAGAAGATATTTTCGTAAGCCATCTGTCGACCTTCAAGTATGTGGAAATGGACGGGGAGATCCATGAGACACTTTGCCAAGCTTTTGAGACGGTAAATGTCAGTACTTTGTCTCTAGTTGCTGCAGTTCAGAGCAATGAGAAGGAAGGGACTCCTATTTACTCCTACAAGCAAGCTAAGGAGGTAGTTCAATCCGGAAACGCCCAGGGCTGGGGAAAGCTGTTGGAAATGGAAAAGAAAGATGACAAGTTTGGCCTCAGATATCAACCTGGTCAGTCCAGCTGGTCTCAAGGACGTAAGCCCATAGCATTCACAAGCGCTGGAATGCTCGACTACAACGTCATTTGTGTAACAGATGCAAATGGGGATAGTGACTGCGACTTGGATAACTGGATTCACCCATGCGTACCTGGGGAGGAGCTCCGGAATTGGTCTGCTGAAGATTTTGTTCAAGTTACTTGGCAGTCAAAGTAATTTTCTTTGTTTCCATTTTTTTATCATACTGCATGTCAAATCCTGCACTCTGCCCAAGGTGCATGGATCCATATGTAGGGCCGCCATGTTTTAATGAATTACTTTTGCCGTGAAATAAAGGACATTTTTCAAGCAATTTGTGTTCTCTTTCTTTTGTTTTTTAAATTTTTTACAAAAAAAAAACAAATAAAATGGTAATGTTCTCTTTCTAGTGTTTTTGTGTGTTTGCGTCTCATTTGAAATGAACATATTCTAAAATAAGCACATCATTTGTGCAGTGTCGATCATTCGGATTCTTGTGATAACGTTCCTGCTATGACTATGCATGACTTCGACAATCCCATCTACCAAGCTGATGAAGGGGTGGAGGAAGACTGTGAACTCCCTGAAGAATTAGTTAGGTTGTTGAAACAAGAGGAAAGGGTCATTCAGCCTCATCAGGAAGAAATAGAGATCATCAACATCGGATCTGAAGATGTAAAGAAAGAGATAAAGATTGGGGCCAGTCAGCAGGCCGAGGTAAAGAGAAAATTGATTGGTATGCTACGTGAATATGTGGATATCTTTGCCTGGTCGTATCAAGATATGCCAGGGTTGGATACTTACATCATTGTACACAAGTTGCCACTAAAGGAAGACTGTCCTCTGGTAAAGCAAAAGCTGAGAAGAACTAGCCCCGATATGGCTATGAAGATCAAGGAAGAAGTTCAAAAGTAGTGGGATGTCGGGTTCCTTGTTGTAACTAGTTAACCACCTTGGGTAGCTAACATTGTGCCTGTACCAAAGAAAGATGGCAAGGTCCGGATGTACGTCGATTATCGGGATCTAACAGAGCAAGTCCAAAGGATGAATTTCCATTACCTCACATTGATGTGCTGGTAGATAACATTGCTCAGTTCTCGGTATTTTCTTTCATGAGTGGCTTCTCCGGGTACAATCAGATCAAGATGGCACCAGAAGACATGGAGAAAATGACATTCATTACCCCGTGGGGTACATTCTATTATAAGGTTATGCCCTTCGGATTGAAGAATGCCGGGGCAACGTACCAACGCGAAATGGTAACAATGTTCCACGATATGATACACAAAGAAATTGAATGTTATGTGGACGATATGTTTGCCAAGTCCCGGGACGAAGAAGAGCATCTGGTCAATCTCAAAAAGCTATTTGACAGGTTGATAAAGTATAAACTGAGGTTGAATCCAAACAAGTGCACTTTTGGAGTGCGGTCCGGTAAATTGTTAGGTTTTATTTTTAGCCAAAGGGGGATTGAAGTAGATCCTGCAAAAGTAAAAGCAATACGAGACATGCCTGCACTGAAAACAGAAAAATAAGTGTGTGGGTTTTTAGGGAGATTGAACTACATTTCACGGTTTATATCTCATCTAACTGCCACGTGCGAGCCGATCTTCAAGTTGTTAAGAAAAGAGCAAACGGTCAGGTTGAATGAGGACTGTCAAAGAGCCTTTGAAAAGATAAAAGAATATTTGCAGGAGCCTCCGATCCTAATGCCTCCAGTTCCAGGACGGCCACTTATCATGTACTTAACTGTGTTAGAAGGGTCGATGGGGTGTGTTCTAGGCCAACATGACGAGTCTGGTCGAAAAGAGCATGCTATTTACTACCTTAGCAAAAAGTTTACCGACTGTAAATCCCGTTACTCACTGCTCGAGAAAACTTGTTGCGTTTTGGTATGGGTTGCTCGCCGACTGAGACAGTACATGTTGACCCACACCACATTGTTAATCTAAAAAATGGACCTCGACAAGTATATTTTTGAGAAACTAGCATTAACCGAAAGAGTTGCAAGGTGGCAAATGATATTAACATAGTATTACATACAATATACTTCCCAGAAAGCCATTAAGGGAAGTGTATTGTCATATTATCTTGCACATCAACCGCTTGAAGACGACTATCAACCAATTAAGTTTGATTTCCCTGATAAGGACATCGTGTACCTCAAAGCAAGAGATTGTGAGGTACCACTTCCGGAGGAGGGGCCTGACCCTGAATCCAAATGGAAGTTGATGTTTGATGGGGTAGTCAATATCAACGGACGTGGAGTTGGTGTTGTTATTATCACTCCCAAAGGTGTTCACTTTCCCTTTGCGGCCAGAATTACTTTTGGTTGTACCAACAATGAAGCGGAATACGAGGCGTGCATAATGGGAATAGAGGAGGCTATTAATCTTCGGATTAAGACCCTCGATATATTCGGAGATTCAGCCCTTGTTATCAATCAGATTATCGGCAAGTTGTATACATATCAAGAACATTTAATTCCTTATAGGGATTATGCCAGAAGACTGTTGACGTTCTTCACAACGATTAAGCTTCATTATATACCACGAGATGAGAATCAATTTGCCGATGCATTAGCTACCCTTTCTTCGTCCATCAAAGTCTTGTGTTGGAACTATGTGCACAGGATTGACATTTCCAAGCTTGACGCACCAGCTTATGCCTTCTCTGTAGATGCAGTGTCTGATGAGAAACCTTGGTACTTTGATATCAAGCTTTTCTTGGAAAAACAAAAATACCCAGCAGGGGTATCATCCAACGACAAGAAGACATTGAGACGGCTCGCTGCTAGCTTCTTCTTGAATGGAGACGGAGTTCTGTATAAGAGGAACTTTGACATGGTCTTGCTCAGATGCATGGATAGACAAGAAGCAGACTTGTTAGTGCAGGAAGTCCACGAGGGATCTTTCGGTACTCATGCAGGAGGGCATACAATGGCTAAGAAGTTATTGAGGTCAGGGTACTATTGGCTAACAATGGATGCAGACTGTTGTTCGTACTCCCGTAAGTGCCACAAGTAACAGATTTATGTAGATAAGGTGCATGTTCTTCCAAGCCCGCTCAACGTCATGCCATCTCCTTGGCCCTTTTCTATGTGGGGCATTGACATGATTGGGAATATAAAGCCTACTTCTTCAAACGGTAATCGTTTCATCTTGGTTGCGATTGATTACTTCACCAAATGGGTTGAAGCAGCATCTTATGCCAATGTCACTCGTCAAGTGGTAGCCAGATTTCTAAACAGAGACATCATTTGCAGATACGAAGTGCCCAAGCGAATCATTATTGATAATGGTTCCAACTTAAACAACAAGATGATGGCAGAAATGTGTCGGGACTTCAAGATTCAACACCACAATTCTTCTCCTTACCGGCCAAAGATGAATGGCGCGGTAGAGGTAGCCAACAAGAATATTAAGAAGATTGTGCAGAAGATGGTCACTTACAAAGATTGGAATGAGATATTACCATTCGCACTACATGGGTACTGAACGTCGGTCAGGACGTCAACTGGGGAAACTCCTTTCTCCTTGGTGTATGGCATGGAGGCAGTCTTGCCCGTTGAGGTAGAAATTCCTTCACTACGTATGATGATGGATGTGAAGCTTGATGAGGCTGAGTGGGTATGTGCCCGATATAATCAATTGTGCCTAATTGAGGAAAAGAGATTAGAGGCTATCTGTCATGGACAGCTTTATCAGAGGAGAATAAAGCGAACATTCGACCAACGAGTACGTACTCGAGAGTATCAAGTAGGCGAGCTTGTGCTCAAGAGGATCACTCCTCCAGATTCAGATCACAGGGGCAAGTGGACCCCAAACTACGAAGGGCCATTCATAGTAAAGAAAGTTTTCTCGGGTGGGGCACTGATGCTCACTACTATGGATGGAGAAGATTTCCAATCTCTTGTTAACTCGGACGCAGTTAAAAAACACTTCGCATAAAAGACCCGCTGGACACAAAAACATAATTAAAGTCCAGGCAAGTAAAGGGCATCCCGGCGAGCTAAAAACAGAATAAAAAGCTCGGGAAAAAGTTAGGGAAAATAAATGAAAATATGTACACCCGCTGAGTTGAAAAGCCACATCAGACAGCTCAGGCAAAAAAGGGTATCCTGGTGGATTGAAAACCCGAAAGGGCGATCCACGCAAAACAAGGGAAGAAGCGAACAACTGTGATCTGGGTAATCTGAACCAAATCACTGTTTCATGCAGTCTGACAATACCAGAAGGATAGGAATCAGTCCCCTCATCTTCTTCAGAAAGCAAAGGCAAGAACAGAAAGTCTTGAAGACATGCTGGTCATAGCAGGAAGGAAACTCATTGGAATGCTATGTACATTGCCATTAGGATAGTTTCTTTTCTCAATTTTATGGTAGCTACCTCTTTCCAGGTATTTTCTTCCTGATGTAACACTTTGCCTATTCAGAGGCCATTCAATGAATGAATCTTCAGTCATAAAGCCGTGTTGTGTTGTATTTACTTTGTTTGCAAAAATGTCCTGAATGTTTGGCAAAAAGAGCATTGCATACGAAACATGTTGATTTTTCTATAAAAAAAAAGAGAAGTTGACATTTTAGGGAAACAATTAAAATTGTCTTTGAGTGTCGGGTGATAATGGATGAACAACTCATACCATGCAAGTCCCCGGGCACATGTGCGTATACTGTTGTTGCAGGTTTTGCAGGGCGACGTTGTATTTCCCCAAGTAGAGAGTGCTCCCCAGCTGAGCTAGAGCAAGTGGAATCCTCGGTAAAACTTCAAACCTAATCAAAGAAGTGTCCTTGCCAAGAGGCGTTTGTTCTTCACAAGAAAGACAGTGTTATCCCTAGTAGAGTTCATATGGAACCTTCCCCAGCTGAGTCAGAGTAGGGTGGTATCCCCAACGAAACTTCAAACTCAATCGAAGAGGTTTGTCCCCAATCAGAGTCTTTGTGTCAAAATGGGCTATTCCTAGCGAGTGTCGCTCCCACCAAATGACACCCTAGTCAAGAGGGGTACAGACGCGAACGGTCGGCGAAAGAGAGAACACACAAGGGTGAACTAAAAAGAAAAGAGTCGCCAGCTAGGCATTTTTTATCCCGAAGGAAAGGTAATGCTGCATAAACCTAGGAAGATATGGATAAGACGGTCCCGAACCAGAGAAACTGAGAAAGGGGGTTGGTTACAACCTGGGAAGGTATTAGCACCCAAATTGTCCGTCGTACTCGATGGGATCCACGCTTGAAAGATTTGTGTTTTAAAGGGGTAGTGTCTGTGCTATTCTATGTACAAAAAAAGCTAGAAAAGAATGCAAGTGTCAGTGCTGAAGAAATGTGAAGTGAGATGAAAGAGTGTCAGTGTAAAGAAAGAGTGCAAAGCTAAAGACAAATGAGGCTTTAAAGAATAATGCTGGAGGGGGGGAATATATAGAGACTTTTGTTCGATAACTGTTAAGTTATGCCTACGTATCCTCTCGTGCAATGAGGAAGTCAGAACACCGTAGTTTGACTCAAAGAGACTGAAAGATAAATTGGCTTGTGAACTGCTTACTTGTCTATGCTCAAGTGTATGACCTGTCTGGCTCAGGTGAAAACTGTCTTGCATCAGACGGAAGAAGCAAGTTCTCGTTTGTGAGTGAATGAGATGAGAAAAGAATCCCGGAGGAGACGATTATTGTTTGTTTTTGTGTTTTCAATCTTTTATTGCTTTTTGGAGTTTGTCATAAGAAAATGAACTTAAGCCTAAACCAAGGGTTAATAAACTCATCACATCCTCCCTCTGATTAGGGGTAATGAGAATACCTTAAGTGTGAAGTAAACACCTCACACTTAATCACCTTGATGTAGGATTAAGATCATTAACCTACTTGTAATTATTTAAATGTTTTTGGAGTTTTTTATTAGTGTTAAGTAATGAGTTTAAGCCATAACCATGGATTTAATGGACCCATTACACCATCCTAATAGAAGGATAATAGATAGGAACAATTAAGTTGAGGAAGGCTCCTCAACTTAATCCATGATTAGGGATTAACCTCATGACAAAACAAAGCCTTTATTGAAATGGATTTTAGTTAATGGTAAGATTGAGAAATGGATTTTATGGTTTGTAAGACAACTTGAGGGGGACTTGTCCATTAACACTAGGGTTAGTCCTTCTTAACCAATTAAGGAAGAAATAGAACCCTAATGCAAGGCCCAAGTTACAAGCTTGATGTCTTGATGATTATTAGGTGAATTGATTAAAGGGTTTAAACACATTAAGGGTTTAACACTTAGGATTAAAGTTATACACTCCATCCTAATAGAAGGATGCAGGCATAAGCTTAATCACAAAGCCTTAAAACCTTTAAGGTTTAGTCCTTGATTAAGAGATGAGAAGAGAAGACACAAAGATGACACAAAGGTAAAACTAAATGGGGGACTAATCAACCCTAATTGTGATCATGCTTGGATGTTCCTAGGGTTTATGAGGCTTGCAAGAGATCTCCAGAGAAGCCACCAAGGAAGAAGCAGATGAAAGGAGGAAGCAGCAAGAAGCAAGACAACTTACTTCACTTAAGAAGATAAGTTGCCTGAAGAAATAAGGAGGGGAGGGAGCATGAATGAGCAAGCTCACTCTAATACAAAAGTAAAATGCAGCAATGATGCATAAGAGAGATGAAAAGAGATTGTGAGAAGTGAAGGCAAATTCACTTCTCAAAAACTTACCACCTGAAAAGTTAGTGAAAGGAAATGAACATGAAATGAGAATGAGATAAGATGCAAGGATGCCAACCAAAATCAGAAGCAAATCAAGGTATAAATGATGCTAAGAGATGATACAAATGGTAAACATGAGATGTGGATGATCATACAAGCAATGAAGATGCAAAATGAAACATGAAAGGGAGCATGAAAGTTCATAGAAACACATGACATGTAATGAAAGAAAAAGCATGGCAAATGAATGATGCAATGATCAAACATGATTCTAATGTGTCCTAAGATGTCTTATATGTCATGTGGATACACAAAATGTCAATGCAAGTTCATGTATGCAGGCATATGGAGAATGGATGCAAATGAAGACAAAAATTAGGGTTTATACATAACATACAATACAAAGTTCAAAACCAGAAGCAAATGACATTAAAAAAAATGAAAATAGGATCAAAGGAATCCTAACCCTATACAAGTTCACTGTCCAAAGGGTTTTAAGGTACCTCTCAATGATAAATGCAAAACAAATTGAAAATGAAAGATGAATTCAAACCAATTTTATCCTAGAAACTACATGACATGAGGAATGCAATGCAAAAAGAACCATCATCAAACTCTTCAAGGTTAGGCAGAATGGATTTTTCTAAGTTAGGGCAAAAATATTGACTTTTAAGAACCCTAATTCCAAAGAAAAATGTCAAAATAGGTCAAGAACCAAAAAGAAATTTGTTTGAAGGGTTTGATAATGTTTCTAAATGTATCAAGATGCAATGTGATTTTTTTGGTGATTTTTAGAAACTTAAATGGTATTTTAATTAATTAATTCTCATTAATTAATTAAAATAAACACTTAAATATTTTAAAAATACGAAATTTATGCAAAAAATAAAATAAAAATTATTTTCAGAATGAGAAAAATATTTTAAGTCATGATGCAAAAAATGAAATTTTTTAGAAGTGTTTTACTATTTTTAATAAAATGTGGAAAGAAATGTAATTAAAATGAAATAAAAATGAATTAAAAGGGATAGTATGTAGATCCAAAGGCCTAGATTTGAACTGGAGAAAAAGAGGTTGACTGCGCGCGCCTTTTAAAGGCTGAGATTCGTTTCAGTTTAATTAAACTAATTATATTTAATTAAATTAATAAAACTGAATTAGGGTTAAATGACTTGATCTGGACCACTCACATCACGCGGGAAGGACTAATCCAAGGGCCAATATTCAAATTTCATTAATTACGCAGATTAGGGCTAAGTACTTTCAGGTGACCGGAACAGTGTTCCGTTCATCTTCTCCGGTGAACTCAAACCCTAGTTTCTTCCCTAAGCCTCTAATCCTCAAATTTCTTGCCCAGAAATGATCCCCTAACAATCCTAAACCTAAACCCTCAATCAAATAACATTTATTTCGCATCATGAGCAAGAATCGAACCAAAACGTGAAACGGGCAGAAATTTCAGAGCTTGCATACATGGTGGTTTCTCAACCATTTTCAATAATAATCATATCCCCATGACCAGGGGAACTCAAGGAATCATAAAAGAACTTAAAAATAAACTTCTAAGAAAAAATTTCATGAGCTATGCCTGAGGTTGAACCTTCTGGTTTTGGGCTTTCTGGATTTTCCTTTGTTGCAATTCCACCTCTTTGAACCCCCAGATGATGAAATGAAGCTTAGAAAACCTTGGGAGTGGCTGGCTTTGAAGTTCCAGCTCTGGTGTAACAGGTTTTGAGGTTTTGGTATGTGGTGTTTCAGGATGTTTTGATGGTTGATTATTGTTCCTTGGATGATATGTGACTCATTGGTGAAGGAAAAATGGAAGTTTGATGGCTGTGGGAGAAGTTTCGAAGAGATTAAGATTTTGACAATTTTTGTGAATCCTTGCTTATGGGAGGATGCTGGCTTGTGTGTGTGTGTGTGTGTTTCAAGTCTTTGAGGTCCACATATTAAGTTCTGATTGGGCAGAAGGTTGGTAATGTCACAGTTTGATTGGTATGGGCAAAGATGCAAAAAGTCATGACTTTGTGTACCATAGGTATGGCTCGGGTCAGAGGGAGATTAGGGGCATGGCTGGGCTCAGCATGGATCAAGGAAGGCCTTTGGATTGTTTTTGTGCAGCTGTAATGGCTGAGGCAAGTGGTAGCATGGCTCTTGCAACTTTTCCCTCTTTGGAAATCTTTGTGAACCAAGGCAAAGTATCCTATGAACTCTTGGGCCAATTGCAGCAAAATGGACCACATGAAGTTGTCATAATGTTTTGAGATCACTTAACAACTAATCCAATCATTAGAAGTCCCTTTTGCAAAAATTCCAATCTTGAAGATTCATGATAAATGCCTTATGGTGACTTTGTAATTTAAGGCATGAAAATGAGAAATCCCTTGGGCAATTATGAATTTTAGGTCATGTGTGATGTTTGTGCAATTCTTATAAGTCAATTAGAGGTCACATTTGGCTTTGGCAAGTGTTTTTGCAAACTTCCCTCTTTGGTGCATAAGTGAAATTTAGTGATTTTTTTCATCTTTGCAAGGCCATAACTTGAGTTCTATGATGAATTAGATCAAGTTCTTGTACTTTTTGAAAAGGGAATGATCCAATCTACAACTTTCGTGACCAAGAATTTTTCATTTGAAGCATTTTTGAATCAAAAAGAGGAGGTAGAAAAACTTTCCCAAAATGGCAAGTTTGCATTACAAGTCACTTTCCCAAAATGGCAATTTTGCAAATGGCTTGAAATTATTCAATTTTTTGAACTTCTAACTTCTTCTAAGATCAAATAAAGATCATATATATCCAAAATGATGAAGAAGACCCTTTGGTTGGGTGATTGGGGGCCTCAGATGCCCTGATTTTGCACTGACTTGCTCAAGAAGTCATCTATTGATCAGATGCCTTCCCCATTGAGTTTCTTCATGAAAATTGGTATGCATGATCCTCATATCATATAGAGACCAATATAAACAAGAATAACCAAAAAATTTGGAGTTATGGCCTCTGAAACCAAAACCCTAATTTTAGGTCATCTGTGCAGTTAAGCTTGGCTCTACTTCCAAGCCTTCCTCAGTTCTTGTGATTTTCAGACTTTCTTTGATCTTGGGAGGATATAATATGATGTTTGAACATACATGGACCCTCTTGAGATGATTGATGACCTTTGGGGTGGCTCATGTGGCTCAGGGATGGCTCAAATCACAAACCCTAGATGCATATGACTTAGAACCTATGCAGTGAAGCAAAATGCAATATGAGATGATATGATTGAACCTATGCAAATGAAAAGAATCACAAGCCATGGTGAAATGAGTGAGGGCAAATTTGGGGTGTCTGCAGCGAGCAGCTGAATGCCTATTTCCCCCGCAGAGTTGTAACAGTAAAAAATCTTTCCTAGAAAAGGTGATTTGACCAAGTATCCCCCCATCCGGGTCGGAAGATTGTCTTCTCCTCGGAGTTCATGATTGGTACGTAACCATTATTGAAATATCACCAGCAAGTTTGCCAATTTATTTTTATCCAGTGTGACAAAGTAGTGCATACATTTGTTCACATTTCATTCCTCAACCAAGTATTGCCAGAAGATCTTGATTATTTCCCCAGCGGAATTCCAAGGCTAATTGAAAGGCTTTCCTCCCCAAGCGGATTATCTTTCCACGAGCGAAATACTTCCCAGCGAGCAGTTGTGCGCCTAGTTTCCCCACAAAGTCAGGATTTTCAGAATTCCCTTCCCAACTAAGGTCTGACCAAGAATCATCGCCATCCAAGTCTGAAGACGGTTATCCTCCGCAGAGTTCATGATCGAGATTCACTCCCATCATTGGAGTATTCCCCAGAGAGATTGCCAATTTATTTTGGGCTTTTAAATGACGCCAACAATTATTCATCTCCCCAGTCAGAGTTAAGCATCATCAAAGCCTCTTGACCTAGTTCCCCTACAGAGTCGGGATTATTGTTGCCAATCAGGGCAATTCATTTGATGCTCGTATGCATTTCCCGACATGCGTCTGTGCTAGTATTTTTGCTCGTCTGCATCCCCAGCACTTGTCTGTGTTTTATGTTTGATATTTGTTGGATGTTCGTCTGCATTCCCAGCGCTCGCTCGTTTGTGAATTATTCTTCGTTTGATTCTCCCCAGCAAAGTGGTGATGCTTATCAGAAATCTATTTATTGCTCGTCTGCATCGCCCCAACACTCGTCTGTGTTTACAATTTTTTGTTGCTCGTCTGCATTCCTCAGCTCTTCTGTGTTTGATACTCATCTGATGCTCGTATGCTTTCCCCCAGCAGTCGCCTGTGTGTGGTAGATTTCTTTGCTCGTCTGCATTCCTCAGCAACCGTCCGTGTTTGATATCTTTTGATGCTCGTCTGCAATTCTCAACACCCGTCCGTGTTTGATATCTGTTGATGCTCGACCGCATTCCTCGGCACTCGTCTGTGTTTGAGTATCTTCTCAATGCTCGTATGAATTCTCCAGCACTCGTTTGTGCATGTTATTTGTTCGAAGCTCGTCTGTATCATCCACCCACACTCGTATGTGTTAGCTTGTATCCATATGTACTGATTTGATAATCGTTATGATACGCGTCTGTATTGCTATTCCAAATGCCCGTCTGTGTTGAATTTCTGGTATTCGTCTGTATCAGTGGCTGGTATTCGTCTATATCATCGCCTGAAGCGCTCGTTTGTGTTTCTTAGATCATCTTCTGATATTCGTTTGTATCATTTACTTATGGCGCTCGTCTGTGTTCTTTTGATGATCATCCAATGCTCGTCTGTATTAAAGAGGTTTGAAGTCTTGGCGGTGGGATTAAACGTCAAAATGGTTACCGGTCCTGGCATAACAGGTATATCCGAAGGAGGTTCGTCTATCTCAGAGACCATTTATTGGCGTAAGATTTGTGAAGAGGGTTCGTCAAATCCTGATGTTGCACCTGGCGTAACAGGTTTGCTCAAAGAAGACTCGTCTGTCTTAGACCATATATCTACGGATAATATATGAAGAGGGTTCGTCTATCCTGATTATGCATGTCTATCCCACGAACTTAAGTGCATCATCGGTCCTGGCGTAACAGGTTTATCCGAAGGAGATTCGTTTGTCTCAGGTCATATATTGCAAAATGTATGAAGAGGGCTCGTATGTCCAATTCCTGGCGTAACAGGTTTGCTTGAGAAAACTTGTATGTCTAAGTTTGTCTTATCCGAAGTAACAATTCAATTTGGAAGGAGCTTGTCTGCTCTGTCTTCACTTCAGTCTCCAAAGCGTCATTTGGTTGGGTTTATTTCCCATTTCTTGCATTCTCCAGCAGAGTGCAAATTTCAGGTCTTCTTGGTATTCAACCACAGTTCATCTTGAACGGTCGATAGCCCGTGCTACCGTCCTTTTCAGATTAACAGTTGCTTGAATAGGGGCAGCTGTAACACCCCAAATTTACCCTCTTCTTTTTAGCATCATCATCATATCATAAGCATCATAAGCATGTCATGTCCTTAGCATTTTTTACAAAGAAAGATGAAGCATATCACTTGCATGTTCTAGCATAAGGCATGTGATCGACTATCCGGGAAATTTGAAGCATTATAAGTCAAATTCAAGAGCATAGGTGAATTGGCAGAAAGCTCTCAAGGCATGTTATACAAGCTTTGTATCATGGTCAAGGCCCCTAAAAATATGGAGGATCAAAATCAGATCAAACGGTTGGCGCTGGGTTATTATGGAAGTTTCCCACCAAAAGGAGGGAGAATTCAAAATTCACTAGCGTTAACCAGTTAACGCTTTGGTTAACCAGTTAACGACTGCGAATTTTGAATTCCAGCAGCAAAATTCAGCATGTATTTTTTGGCTCCAATTCTCCAATTTTCTAATTTTCCAATTTTTATTCATTTGAATTAAGGAGAAGGATCTAGAGCATTTATCAAAGCCTAATTCCAATGCTAGATCCTAATCACTTTCCCAAACCATATTGTTGGATCCCAAGCCTAAATTTTAGGCCCCAAACCTAAACCATATTTAATCCATTTCCCTCTAAACCAAAAGGGGGCTCTCTCATTTTTTACTACTCAAGTTATGAACTTTCACTCTTCTCTCTCATCTTTCTCTCACTTTTTCCTCTCAATTATCCAAATCACTCAAAGTTCCTCTTTGAAGATCACATAACTTTGCATTAAAGTGTGTAGATCGTGGAACTAGACCTCCATCCATAGCTTTTTTGCATCATTTTTGCTGGTTTACTACTTGGATCAGATCTGGTTTGGAGATTAGAAGTGCTTTTGGAGCCAAAATTCTGCATCAAGACCTTTTGCTTGCATTTATTTTGCATGGAGTGTGAGGATTAGCACCGGATCTTCAAAGTTTTCCGCGAGATCTCTCATTTCCAGCTTAAACAACAACTACCAAAGCATACCTCAGCTTTGTAGGTTGGTTAAATTCAGATCTAGCTCTGTTTTAGCTTATTTGCATGCTTGTGCTTTAGATCCACCATGTGCTTGTGTATTTGCTTGTGTTGCTTGAATTGATTGGTTGATTTGTAACCGGATCTGTGTGCTCATTTTCATGAGCTCAATGATGTTATCTAATGTGAATTGATCCATTTATTTCATGCATAATTGATTGCTGGTCTGTGGTGGAATTATATGGATAAGCCGGTTTGAGCTGATTTTCATGCAAGAATTGTTGCTGTTTTGACAGTGTTAACCGGTTAACGCTTTGGTTAACCGGTTAACGCATCCTTTTTCTGTGTAAATTGCTGCAGGTTTGAATTGGTTAACCAGTTAACGTTTTGTTTAACCGGTTAACACTAACTCAGAATGCCATATTTGAGTTGTTTTGAGCTTGTTTGATCCCCTTACTTGTTTCAATTGCCATGGATCGTTATATGATCATTGAATATGCCAGTTTAGGGTGACTTGCTTGCTGGTTGATGCATGCTTCCATGTTTTCGACACGTAAATGCTTGTATGTGCGAAGTTTGGCATGTTGTTTGATCTTTGTTTGCTTGAACTTTGAGCATGTTAATTCCATGATTGTATTGATGAATATATGCTGGATTTTTGCTAACACTTGAAGGGATCATGGTAAGAGAAGTGTGGACGTTTATCCACATTTCAATTCTTCCCCTTTCCTTTTTAAGTTTCCTTTTCTTTGTGATTTGATGTGCCTTATACCATCATGTGATGCAACTCTTTTCTTCCCCCTTTAGGAGCAACTTATCTCCTTTAGAGGAGTAAGTTGTTTGCTGGCTTTCTTTTCATCTTTTTTGGTTCTCTTTGGTTCTTCTTTTTTTTAGGATAGTTGAAACCTCACTAACCTTAGGACCACTTTTTGCATGCTAATATTAGGTTTAGTCTTTTCCCATTAGACTTTTTCCTTTTGCTCCTTTGGTTCTTTCTCTTCTCATCTCAAAAACAAAACCTAAAAAATATTAATAAAGAAAGAAGTGGCTTCTTGTGTAATAGCCTTATTCCATGGGGCCTATGTATTCATTCCATCTTGGAATAGTGCATTTGTCTAGCATGATGCACAAGTCGGATCATGAGGTCATTTTCATCAAGAAAAACCCTAAAAAATACTTCTTTATTTTTAATCACTAAAACATCTAATAAATTCAACAAGTCAATGAATTTAGGCTTTTGCCCTTGGAAACAAGTCTTAGATAAGTTCTCCTTACTTGGTGTGCTTGTTCTATTATTCCATCTTGGAATGTAGTAACAAGGACACATTCCATGGAAAAGAGCTTGAGTTCACTTCCTTGTGCCACACTCCTAAAAGTCTTCTGAAAAACACAAACAAACAATAAGCGTCTTTCCTTTGGGACTTCTCTTCTCATCTCCTTTGCTCTGTACGTGAACTTGCTCCTACTTGTCATTTTTCAAGACGGTTACACACTTATCGTCCGAGCCTGCAACACCTGAGCATTGACATAGGCAGTTCAAGCCTTAATTCACAAGCCATCTTTTCCACCCCTAGTTAGGGGAACTACGGCATCTCTAATCCTCATGTCCAGATGAGGTACGTAGACAGCGGGGTAGGGCCTGTTCGAGCACAATATTTATTTCCCTACATTTTTCCTCTTTGTTCCCTTTTTCAGTTCCTTTCTCATTCCATTTTCTTTCCAGTTTTGCAGCAGCTTTCATTTTTTCACCCTTTGAAACAGATTTCTTTGCAAGCGTGGATCCCGTCGGGTACGGCAGACGATCTGGGGTGATAATACCTTCCCAGGTCGTAACTGACTCCTGAACCCATCTCTTTGGTTCGCAGGACCCGTGTCCTTCCTTTTCTTTACTTCTGGTTTGTGTAGCATTACCATTCTCGTTCCTTCAGGATATAAATGCTTGGCTGGCGACTCTACCTCTTTTCCGCGCCACTTTCGCGTTTGTACCAGGATGGAAATCCAGGGAGCGATAAAGTGTAGAGGTGGGGTTGGGAGTTTATGAAATGGTTGATTGGTTGATGAAAATTGGCGTGCGTGCCAACTGATGAAATTGGGGAAAATATGTTGTGTTATTCTCATGTCATGACTTTCTCTTTTTTTATGTTTTTTTTATTAATTGGTAATGAAAAAAAGAAATGGGCTTATGTAAATGGGCTTAATGAAATAAAAAATTGGTATTTATAATATGAATTTAATGGAAACTAATGGTTATTTGGAATATTATTGGATGACGGATGAATAAAATAAAAGAAAAGTTAAAACAAATTGATCTTTCGAAATAAAGTGGATATTTGGATGACAATGAATAAAGATGAAATTAGGGAATAAGTGGACTAAGAAATCGGTTTATCGAAATGGATGTAGAATCTTAATTTTAGCCCAGAACCACTCTTGAACTTTTCTACAAAATCCATTTGACCAAAATGAGAACCGTTATCCCTGAATAATTTGCAACTGAAGCACAACCATCAACCTGAACTTCCTGAATCGAACTTTGGGAAATTAAATCCACAGATGAACCAATGATGAAATGATGACCACTCAATCCAACTAATCTGAACTAAACTTCTCATAATCCACCGTTTGGTAAACCAAAGAATTTTCACAACCCACCTGACATTGAATGCGCATTCCCTAAGAAATATACCACTGAAGCAAATAACTTGCAATTAAAGCAATCTCCTGATAGTCTGACCAAGATCAGGTCAAACTTCCATCTGAATCGGATCGCGAACTGAACAACCACATGTGAAGTGACACACTGCCAGATCTATGTTATGCATCAATAATGAATGTTATGCTTCATTTTTCTATGCAGATGCAGCACGAAGTATGGTATATGATATGCTAAATGCTATGAAAAATAGAGAGGGCAAATTTGGGGTGTTACACCATACCATTATTATGTAAATATTATTATACTATTAATATACTAACATTTTAATTCATTCTCGCACCTTATCCTCTTTATTTTAATCTCTTGCTCCTTATCTCTTTTATTATGCTTTTATTATACTATACCATTCATCATATTGTTTATGTTTATATTGGTATCCTTGTGCTTTTTCCTTTGTCCATTTGGACACAAAAACATTAATAAAGGATTAAACATATAAAAAACTTGTGACTTTAATTTTGGACTATGGCCACTATCCTTAGCATTGGACTTAGAGTTTCGGACTTAGATTTTAGGATCATTTCTTTGCTTGAGTTATAATGGATTGAAGACCTTGGCCTTGATTCGGTTCACTTGTTTATGAAGATGAAATCCTATTTCTTTGAAGAATATTCACCATACGGTTTGATCGTTCTTCCTTTAACTTTTACATTACTTCTTAGGATAGTCCCTTCATCTCTTCCCACTTCTTAAATTTTCAAAGCTTCTCCTTATTTCAAAAAACTTCTTTGTTTTCAAACTTCAAAACATTTTCATAATCAAACCTTGACTTAGGTCAAGTGGTTTTACACTTTCATTTTGTTTCTTGATGAATGCTAAACCATATAAGCATATCGAAACTTTCTTTTCAAAGTACTTTAAAAGAAAATGCAAAACTCATTCAATTGTTTTTGTGCCCTCGTGCACTTTTTCTTTTAACCATTTTCACATGTTTAGATATGATTCATTCTTTCTAGTGGAATTATTCGCTAAAGAATGACGAATTATCTCTACATTTTAAAATCAATTCAACACATTGTTTCTTTCAAATTTTGTACCACGAACTACGAGGTTTTGATCTCGCATTGCACTTTGTGGGTACGTAGGCATGAGACGAATGTCTCTTCAAACACAAAAGTCTTAAAAAACATTTCTCTTCTCATCTCTTTAATCTCTTTTAAAACAAACCTTTTTCAAACCAAAAGCAATAAATATTTCAAAGGGCTCCAGTGGAGTACCACTGACATTTTGGGTGCGTAAAACCTTCCCAATTTGTAACTTATCCCCTTACATGTTCTCTGCTTGATTCTTTTAGCTTTTTGCTTTTAGATTCATTAGGTTTTATTCGCTCTTTTTTCCTTTTCTATTTGGAATAAAAAAAAAGCGCGGTGGCGACTCAGTTTACTAAGTTAAGTTAACCAATATCTTACACTCATGATTTTACCGCTACAGAAAAGTGGCGACTCTGCTGGGGAGTAATCTCTAAGTGGATTCTGCCTACTTTGATTTATTTACTGCTTTTGTTTGATTTGTTTGTTATTTGTTTGTTCTATTTCGGTTTTGGTGATCCTCTGTGAGGTAGATAGATTCTAACCCGGATCTGAGTTGAATTTATGATAGGACGGCGATATTCAAAGCGATACGCGATTGAGTAGTCCAAAGCTATATCAACTCGTTAATCTCCACTCGGTTAGGCTCTATTGGATTATTAATGTCATGATGAGTAATCATACGTGGCATTATTTTCCGACCTTGATCTGATCATACTGAGGATCGTAGAACCCTAAACCCATCCAAGTCAATTTAGGAACGTAGTGAGGAAACTATCTAGGTGTAAACCTAAGGTGGTTATTACGCGATACTACACTCGGACGAGGTCTATTTTAAGAATGTTATCGGTTAAGGAGTAATCCAACATACCAATAATATTCTAAAGATGGCTGTTAACTCTGGGCACCTCTGTTAGAACCCTTTTGGTTTTCTGCAGGTGCAATGAAGACAAACCTTAGTACATGCCTTTGTGGGTTGTTGGTCCTTTTCCCTTGACTCCATGCTCGTGATCCGAACCTTTGAACCTGTGTGCTTTGCGTGATCTTGTTTGTGGTTGTTGCATTCATCATGATCATCATCACAACCATTTTCAAGGAAAACAATTCCGATTATTGCAAATATTGGAAAAAGCAAATATTTCTTTTTGTCAAGATTTTTCATGACCATATTCTCGATGTTGACCATGTTTGCAATAATCGAGTTGTTTCCCTGAAAATGGAAGTGAACATTGCATATCATTGCATCCTCGTATATTCTTGTGTTAATCCGAGTTGTGTGGGAACTCATCCCGGTTGTTTCCTTCTTTAGTTGTCTGTTGATCCGTCAAGTTGTCTCCTCAACACAGATACAGAACTAGAGTTGTTATCAGATTGATAATGGAAAATCAAGCCTAATACAACAAGAGAGTCGGGGAAGACCTTGATGAGCTGAAAAGCAATGTGAGTCAGATCATGGAGATGCTATAGGCTCTGACCACTAGGGAAACTCAATCCCAGAGGATTGTCATGCCTTAAGTCAATGTTTTTGCCGATGAAGCAAGTGTTGTTGGGAGAACTTGTTGCAGACAACAATACCATGAACAATCATACCCTGTTGCAGTTGCTCCTATGGTCAATGGTCTATCTGTTCAAGGGAATGTTGGCCAGAACTAGAATCATAATGCTAGGGGAAGGACAAACTATGATCCTATTACAATGACTTATGCTGAGTTGTATCCTTACTTGGTCTAGAATGGTTGGATTACTACTAGGCATGCGCCTCCTATTCCAGATCCTCTTCCAGCTGGTTATAGAACAGATCTTCACTATGAGTTTCATCAAGGTGGAACTTCTCATGACTTGGAACACTTCTTTGAGCTAAAGGCTAAAGTGAAAGAGCTTATCAGGAATAACATCCTTTCCTTTCATGACACAAATCCTAAGGTTGTCAACAATCCTTTGCCGAAGCACGAGAAATGAATCTTCAGATGACTTCAACAGCCAGATTGTCTTCAGGGCCAGAATATCAGATGAGACAGCTCATCCTTGTTGTTGATGGATCACTAGGCCATTGTTTCTTCATGTTTGCAATTTTCTTCAATTGTATTGACTTGTTTTCTTTTAAACCTTGTTTGTACTTTCATGTTGATTTTAATGAAATGAGCATTGTTTTATTTTGATTCAATTTTATTCATTATTTGCATCTTTATGCTTTATATCTCAAGTTCATTTTTTCTTTCTTAAGCTTTTATAATGATTGGAGGGATAATGATGAAAACGAGATACCCATAATTGTTGTCTGTATACTTTCAATTGAGACTTGGCTGATGATATACATGCATTGTTTCAAATCCCAAACATTGGAGAAATAAGGAAGTTATTCCCTTGTCAACCCCTTTGAGCCTTGAAAATTGGAGTTTCTTTCTATTCGAAAAAACCCGCAATTTTAACCTGGGGATAGGTAGTTCTCAATTAATTCGAATGTGCATTCAAGTATAAGAGAATCATTCAAGACACCTTTCAATAAAGGTTGCAATCTCAAGCTTTCCTTCGCACACATTCAAGAACTGTCGAAGATGTCTCTCAATTCAAAAGCCAATGATGGTTCGTCGTAATCATTAAGCCAGGAAGTCACTACCTTTCAAAAAAAATGATATTAAAAAAATGATTAAAAAAAATCATCAAAGCCCGCTAAGTCAAAACCTGTAAAGGAGACTTAGGCAAAAACTGGGGCATCCCGTTGACTATAAGATCAAATACCACAGTTCAGGCAAAAGTTAGGGATAATAAAAGAAAGATTTGTTAAGAAGTCATCAAAATACTCAGCAAAAATAAGATGAGTGGACCAAAATCCTCACCAGAAATAACAAAAGGAAGAAGTGACTGCTATCTCAAATCCTTGGCTTATGAACCATCTTCATCCGTGCAATCCCAAATTTCTTGGAACTTCAATGCATATGCTGAATTAATTGAATGTAGGACTGGAGTTTATCACGAAGTTAGGTTGGTGTTGTACCCCAAAATTTTCCCTCCCAAAATCAAGGCAATGTCTCTCAATATTTCTCAATGATCATAAGGTTCTCAAGGTCCCCAATTGGTCAGAAAGTTTGAGAGTTTCCTCAAACAAAGCCTCTTCCTAAGTAAAGGATCCAGAAATAGGGTTTTGGTTTTCTCCAAGAAAAATGGACTTACAAGGCCTCAAGTAAGCTTCATAACATCCCATGTGACTTCAAGAATCCCTATGTCAAGTTTTAGAGCTTTCCCAATAAGTTTGACCAGTCAGATGATCAGATATGAAAAAATCAGTCAAAGTGGTTAAAAAGTGAAACTGAGGTCAACTGTGGTCAAACTAAAGTCAGACTTCAAGGTTTTTTGCAAAAATCAAGTTTATGAAGTAAAATTCATCATTTGATCAAGGGTAGATCATGATTCATCAAGAATATTTCAGATCATCAAGAACCAGGAGTTTCTAAATGATGGTTTTCATAGGAAAAGTCAACTGAACTTTGACCAGCCATAACTTTCACATACTTCATCAAAAGTTTCCCATCCAAAGCCCATTTTTAAGGAAATTGAATTCTCTACAACTTTGTGTCTCACAAGCCAAGCCTAAAAATGCTCCATTTGGAAGGTATGAGCTAAGACATTATAGGTCACTTCAAAAGTCAACAAAAAGTCAACTTTTTCCAAAGAGCATAATTTGAAAATGGTAAACGATATGGATATGAGACCAAAGAGGTTTGTTAGAGGACTCTTTAAGCTTTCCAAAATGTCTAAGATCATCTTTATAGCGTTAAAATTGAGGGATTTGTGCCTTGGCAAATTTTCAAGGGGTGCATTGAGCAAAAAGGGTCTCAAATCCAATTTTTTCCAAGTGGGCTTATGAAATTGCAATCCAATCTTCATAATAACATCAAGCACGAACCAATTCCAATTATTTCTGATTTTTTATAATTTATTTGGATTTTATTTATTAAAATTCAATTTAAATCAAAATAAAATATATAACTCAATATTTGGATGTGATTCTTGTTCTAGAAGCTCTTAAAAAACATTTAAGGTTGATTGAAACTCTCCAATTTCGTGCTAGATCAAAATAGCAAGGATATATTTTATTTTTTGAATATTTTTTGGTTGATTCTTCCTTCACCATCAAGTCATCTAAAAGCCCATAGAATCCACAAGTTTTTGACCTAATCTCCTTCACCTATAAGTATACAACTTAACCAGAACACAAGGGACGAATTTTGAGAACAAAAAGAGCCATTGTCACTTCAAAAATTCTCAAGAAAATTGACCATTCAGTTTGGTCATTCTAGTGTCTTTTCAAAGGTTTGAAAGGTTCATTTACCTTCCTTGATGCATTCTGAAGTTATGGCAATCATCACCATCATCAAAGAACTCATAAATCATGTGGACCGAATTTACATTATGTCTTAAAATCTTGATTTTCGATTTGATTGATTCATGCTTGTTTATTTGATTTTGATCATATAATGTTGTTTGTTTGGTTGTATAGAAGCTTCCTGGGTCATTAGATTTGAGTTTCATCGCAGGATTCAAAGCACGCCATGATTAAGGTTTTGGAGGTCGAAATTGGGAACATTACATAGAGGCAATTTCACATGAAATCAATGGATTAATAAGACTTATAGGACTGCGTTTGTTTGATTTCCATTCTTAGAACAAATTTATATTGTGTATTACATTTTTTATGTGCAGGACATGTAGTGACGGACCAAATCCATCACTACAACCTTTAGCTACATATGACTGTCACTATAGCCTAAATAGACAGCCAAACGAAGAAGATGAAGAAGGGCGCGATTCTGATAGTTTGAATTTCTTTCTTATTTTATAATAATTGTTCATTGATTATTTATCACAGGTATGCTGGTAACCTGGTTGTAAAAGGCGCGTTTTGGGATCCCAAGGACCTGGGTTCGATCCCAGGCTCCTTCATTTTTTTTACCATCCTATTTTATTACCAGGTTTCATATTTAATTAGTTTGGCTTAGGACATTCAAAAAAAGCACGCGCAACCCAGTGTATGCTGCTACAGCCTGGTAAGTGGGAGGTCCTGGGTTCAAATCCAGACCTCCCCATTTTTTAAGGGCTCATACTTCTTTTTCTTTTTCTTTGTTTATTTATTAATTATATTATTATATTTTAACTAATTATTTTTTAATCAATTAATTAATTCACTAATATCATTTTATTCAAATAAAGTCACTAATAATATTTTTTAATCATCTTTATATAAATAATAATAATAGTTTTCCTTGTAAATAAATTAATATTCATTAAATTTTAAATCAGTTTAGTAATTAGGTTAAAAATCTTAATAAACTTTTTTATTTTATTTTATTCTAACTAAATCTCTAATTATTTTTCTTTAGCCATAATTATGTATATAATTAACTTTTCTTTATATTGGCATAAATTAACATTATTTTTTGTATATATTTGAGTTTTGTATATTATAATTGATAATTTCTTTAATAAATTAATAATTAATATTTTTCTAAAAAACTTTTAATAACCTTGATTTTCTTAAAATCCTAATTAACCCTAATTTTAAATGCTAACCATAATTCTTATTTTCATTATTATTTTTTTATATCTTTGCTTTATTATTCTATTTATTTATTTTTATGCTTTATTATCTTATTAAAAAAAATTTATAAGTTTACTATTATTGTAATTTATTTTTCAGTATGATTATTTTGTATCTGCCCCAAAGCGATGTAATAGCGTAAGATTTATTTTCTTGCATTTTATTTATTTATTCTATTTAATTTGCGTGGTTAGTAATAATAGGGAGTTCAAAACATAAATGAATTAATATGGACTTAGAAAACTAATTAAAAAGACAAAATATCTTAATATAAACACTCACACACGTAAGTTAATCTAAGATCGTCGTATTCACTTCCTAGGATATCCCTCTTGGTTGCCTTGTTTAAATGGTCAAGTCCCTCGAAAATAGGGTGTCTTAAGCAAAGTCCCTCTAGGAAATAAATCATCTTGTCCCTCCCTTCGGTTAAAAGATCAAGTCCCTACGATGTTGCCTAATTGATCTTGTCCCTTCAGATTAAAAGATGATAGTCCCTCCCAAATTGTTAAAGTCACCTTATAGTTGCCTTCGTTGACCGTACGATGACCCTACGCTCGTCCCTTAACAAATCCAATGTAATGACTACCTATTCCTTAATAATAGGGACAGTCTTACCCTTGAAAGAACATATAAGAACATGAATGACTCAGTCTAGGGTAGGTACCTCATAGTTACTTGCTCACACTTTTAAAAAAATACTTTTCACACCTAACAATATTTTCAAACATTTTCAAACAAGGCTTTGTATACATTCATACGAGGATCATTACAAAGTACTTAGAAAATTTCTAATCACACACTACACTTTTTTTCGAAAAAACAATTAAAGTGAGCTAAGTAACTAAGAGCCCATGGATAACCATGGATATAAAGGGTGCTAACACTTTCCCTTTATATAACCTACCCCCCGAACTCAAGTCTTTTAAAAATAGGTCTTTCCTATTCTTTTATGTCCTTTCCACTTGGATAAAATAAAAGTCGGTGGCGACTCTTGCTATCCGCACATGTTTTTGTCAAACAAAAATACCCAAGTCAGTTCTCCCACCATGTTACAGTTGGGTATAAATAACTTTGAGCCTATATAATTTGTTTCATAAATCGTGAACCAGACCACGTTACAACCTTCAAAAGTCCTAATTGAATCCAGGTTTCTTTTGAAAATCATACTACAACAAGGTTGCGTAAACCGACTCCCAAGTTCGTTACCAATCATTTGTTTCTTAACTTTGCTTTATCTCTCATTTTGTCTCAACCGCCGTGTTTTGACAATGTTTTCATTTACTTTACATTAATAAATTTCATTCTAAAAATGATTCTTGATTTAAAATTTTTGCATTGAACTTTGCATTAAAATTACCAAGTTTGTACAAACATTTTTATTTGCAAACAAACTTTCCTCATCAAAGAATTTTCAAACAGTTGAGAAACTTGGTCAGTGATCTTATTAGTAGCAAGTTCTTTCCAGGTCCTATGGTTTAAGAAGAGTTGTTGCTCATTACAAGTTGTTCTCAGATTTGGTTAATTAGAAGATCTCTGCAAGCTTCATACTGGGTTTATCTTCTCAGCATTCATTTCAAGAGTTGGAGCCATGATCAGTTTATTCTCTCAATAGTTATTTCAAGATTTGATCAATTTTCTCCGGCGGTAGTCAAGAACTGAATCCATTATCAGTTTACCTTCATTAGTCATTGAATTTGGGGCAGTCTTCTTCAAGAATCTTCAAGCAGCTTTTCATGATTTCTCTCAAAAGATTTTCAACTTGATACAGTTTACTGGTGTGACAGAGATTTGTTCAACAGTAGCATCTCTAATCTCTAAGCAGAATGGCAGTGATCTCCGTGTTGAGGAATCAGTCTTCCATATTTCCACTCCTCTAAGAGTCTAAATTAGTTGTCAAACATTTTATATCATATTATGTTCTTAGGTGTGTTATTCCCCATTTTCATATGTGTTTGCATATTTGAGTGTGTTATTCCTTATTATGCGTTTTCTTGGGTGTGTTATTCCCCATTTTCATATATGATTGCATATTTGAGTGTGTTATTCCTCATTATGCATTTTCTTGGGTGTGTTATTCCCCATTTCCATATATGTTTGCATATTTGAGTGTGTTATTCCTCATTATGCGTTTTCTTGGGTGTGTTATTCCCCCACTTGCCTTGGCATATATGAGTGTGTTAGTCCTCATTATGCGTTTCTCGAGGTCTTGTTATTTTCAACTTCTTACCTTGTGATCAAAGTCCAACTTACTTGGCACCTACAAAAATACTTATTTGTCTCTTCTATCCGATGTTATTCTGAATATCCTTGTTTGTTTTGATGTTTTCCCAGAACCGTCACCTCTATCTGATGTTGTTCCAGATATGTTAAACCTTTATCTGATGTTATTCCAGATATGTTGGTAAGCTTTGTCCTGATGTTTTCCCGGAACCTTTTTGTGTTTATCTGATGTTTGTCCAGATATACCTTGCTTTGATGTCTCTCCAGAATCTTTACTTACCAGATGTTTCTTCTCATACTTTTACACCCTTTTTATCCGATTTCTATTCTCGGATATCCATAGTGGAGTCATCATTGATTTGATGTACTGCCCCATACTTTTTTCCCAATTCATTCAGTTCTTTCTTGAATGTTGTGATTCACATTTTATCTGATTGCTATTCTCGGATGTTATGATCACTTTCCCCTCCGATTGCCATTCTCGGATGTCCATAGTAAAGTCATCATTGATTTGATGTACTGTCCCAGACTTTTTACCATTTTATTCAGTTCTGTTCCTGAATGTTGTGATTCACATTTTTATCTGATTGCTATTCTTGGATGTTGTGATTCACCCATTTTCTGATTGCTATTCTCGGATGTCCATAGTGAAGTCATCATTGATTTGATGTACTGTCCCAGACCTTTTCCCATGTCATTCAGTTCTGTTCCTGAATGTTGTGATTCACATTTTTATCCGATTTCTATTCTTGGATGTTGTGATTCACCCATTTTCAGATTGTTATTCTCGGATGTCCATAGTGAAGTCATCATTGATTTGATGTACTGTCCCGGACCTTTTCCCATTTCATTCAGTTTTGTTCCTGAATGTTGTGATTCACATTTTATCTGATTTCTATTCTCGAATGTTGTGATCACTTTCCCCTCCGATTTCCATTTTCGGATTTCCATGTTGGAGTCATCATTGATTTGGTGTACTTTCCCGAACTTTTCCCGTTTCATTCAGTTCTGTTCCTGAATGTCGTGATTCACATTTTTATCTGATTGCTATTCTCAGATGTTGTGATTACCTTTTTACCAATTTCCAATCTCGAATATCCCTAGTAAAGTCAGTAATGTCATCCTTGGATGCTTCTGATGTACTTTTTCGGGACTTTTCTCACTTCATTCAGTGCCATTCTTGGATGTTGTGATCCTTTCTGTCCAATTGCCATTCTTGGACATTTTCTCCTCAGTTGAGCCATGTTGTGGTCTCTAGCATGCTGTTTTTCCCCGTCGGAGTTTCTTTCTCCTTATCCCCAACGTTATTATATTTCATGTGTCGTTTTGTTCCTTACGGGTTTCTCTACATTTCATATGCTTTTATATCATTTCATATCATTCTCATAATATTTTCACATACATTTCATAACATTTTCATAACATTTCATATGCTTTCATAACATTTCATTATCATTTCATAACCTTTTTATAACATTTTTATATCGTCACATATCGTTTCATTTTATTTCATTCCAGTTTCATGTTATCTTAAGATCAAAAATTGGGTTTTTAGATATTAAGTATCTTCCATCTTGTCGAAACAAAGATTTCAATCTTCATTATCTCTGGATTGAAGAAACTTAAATAGGGGCATCTGTCATACCCTAATTTTGACCCTGAGATGTTTCGCAACTCATATGCATCTTGCATACAAACAAGATCACGCACTAGTTCATTTATCCTTCTCAGTTGCAGGTTTATGCCTCACAGGGGATCACCGTGCTTTTACTTGCTTTCATTTGTTTATATTTACTAACTTCTAACCAAAATACCAAAAATATGATGCAATTTGCTTCTTCTTCTTCTTCTCTGTGTGTGCAGGTTTTTAAAGATAAGACAGTGATTTCAATTCAGATGTGGTTGTTCAGTTATGATTCGATTCAGATGGAAGTTTGACCTAATCTTGGTCAAACTATCAAAATATTGTTTCAACTGCAAGTTACTTGTGTCAGTGGTTTATTTCTCAGACAGTGCGTGTTCAAAGTTCAAGTTGTGTCGTGTGCGAAATTCATCAGATTCTCAAGTTGTGGTTCTTAAGAAGTTTCAGGCCATATTGTTTTGGTTGAGTGTTCATCATTTCATCAGTGGTTCATCTGTGGATTTATTTTCCTCAGTATGGATTCAAATAATCAAGACAAATTTTAGACGATTCAAGTGATTGTGGTTTAAGCTGCAAGTTGTTCAATAGTTCAGTGATGGTTGTGTTCATTTAATTAGTGGCTTGTGAAAGAAAAATTCAAGAGTTGGTTGTGGACTTAAAATCAAGATTTCATTTTTATCATTTTCTTTATAACCCATATCCATTTTCCATCCATGTACATTCTAAGCCGATTATCAATTTTTTCATCCAATTCTACCCAAATTTTATATCCAATTTCATTCCTATAATACATTTACCAAATATTTTTTATCTCATTTTATTTTCCAATATTCACATTTCATCATAATTTCTATTTCATCCATTTACCATTTTTTTTAACAACCATAAGCCCATATGTTTGTTTTTTCTTAAGTCCATTCTTTTTTTATAAACAAAGTATATACAAACAAAAATACCCTAAATCCATTATCAAAAAGCCCATTTAATCTTAGACCCACTTTCTATTGTTTTATGCCAAATAAAATAAGTGATAAAGAAAAAGAAAATTATGAAAACACAAGCCAAGTTCTCAGCGGTACATCAGTCATTCATTAAATAACAAGGCCACATTGGATCCCTTTATTTTCTTATATCAAATAAACAGAAAAATAAAAATGAAAAAAGAGGATGAAACCCAATGCATGATTTTAACTTCCCAAGCCATGAGCCAGCTGCATTCTTCAGCCTACAATGCATATCTCAGCTTCTTCAGCCATCAAGCTGTGAGCAAAACAACTTTAGCCAATCACGTCACGCCTTCACTTCACATTTACCAGCCACATACGGAAGTTTCATCACACTTAATATGCAACGCACATCACAAGATCCTAAACACATCAACATCATGCTACAAAACGCATCAGTATCAAAATGCTGCGAGATTTCAAACGAAACACAACATCGCACCTGAATATACTGTGGATCAACACACGTACACAAAGGCAAACAAAACACATATACCAAATGAATAAAACACAAAAAATTGAAGATGAAAACACGCGGAATCAATGACCTCTTAAATACAGTGAAAATCCCAAAACGGCATCTGATTTCGTTTCAAAAACTCACCACCTCCTTCTATAAATTGGGACCTCTTCCATTCAAATTCTTCAAGCTATAATCAGCCCCTCAAAATTCTGCCAAATTGGAAAACAAAGCTTCAAAACTAACCTTCAAATTTTCACCTTCATTCAATCTCTCTCTTCCTCAATTCAAAATTTATACCAACCTCAACTCCATAACCATTTCTAACCTACAAAAAAAACCAAAATCATCTTCAATTCAAACAACAACAGCAAACACTGCGAGAAAGACGAAGCAAATCAATTTGAGATGAGAAGATCCGCGAGTAAGCATAGAGAGATCCGAAGGTGTTGATTTTCTCATGCAATATGCGTGAGATTTCCATGGCCGATAGCTACGGTGCCGCGCTTTGAGAAGAAGAAGAAAGGATCGGATGAATTCGTTTCTGGAAAGAAGGTACAGTGACGACATGGTTGTATTATGAAGAGGAAGAAGGAGTGTGTGTGTGTGGCTGAGTTTCTTTGTTTATTTTTGACCTTTTATTCTTCATTTTTTATAAATAAATAAAAAGTCTGAGTGTGTTTTGGGCCTTAGTGCCATTGGACCATTATTCTACTACTTACACTACCAGATTTCGGCGATTTACCCCCTCTGATCTTGTTTTTTCATTTTTCTTTTCTTAAATTGTTTTAATTTTTCTTTCAATAGATTATTCACCTTTTCAAATAATACTTGTGATATTACGTTTTTTACTAATTTCAATTAAACCACTTCATTATTAGAAAAATCGTTTCAAAAAGTATTTTAGAAAATCATTTAGTTTTTTTCTTTCATTTAATTTTCTTATGGCTTTAATCCATTTTTTATCTCTTTGATTTTAATTGGTTGGTTGTGTGGATCATAAATGTTAGATCCATATTTCTTTCATCTTATTTTTATTTTTGGTCGATGAGATCTCTGATTCGACGATTATTGATTTTCGAAGATGTTTAATCTTCACTATTTCAAATCTATGGATGAATGATCATTTGGATCATTCTCCATACTTTGGGATCGTGATAGGTTGCATTTGATGAATCAATGTGAAATCTCGATTAAGATTAGACCGTTACCATTTTTTCTTTTTGTGCGATATGTTTTCGGAGAATGATCCATTATATCATTTCTCTAACATGTATTAGCACAAATATTTTCCTCCTTAATTTGTGGTGGCCGGCCTCATTTGTAGGGTAATTACTTCGTAAATTACTCGACGATTTCTTAACATAGACCTAAACTTGTCCCAAATTCGGAATAAGATCCAATTGGATCTGGTTGCCTTGCGATTTTGGTTATCTCGTTTTTGGTTGTGGTTGATTAAGTTCACCATACCATTATTATGTAAATATTATTATACTATTAATATACTAACATTTTAATTCATTCTCGCACCTTATCCTCTTTATTTTAATCTCTTGCTCCTTATCTCTTTTATTATGCTTTTATTATACTATACCATTCATCATATTGTTTATGTTTATATTGTTATTCTTTGTGCTTTTTCCTTTGTCCATTTGGACACAAAAACATTAATAAAGGATTGAACATCTAAAAACTTGTGACTTTAATTTTGGACTATGGCCATTATCCTTAGCATTGGACTTGGAGTTTAGGACTTAGATTTTAGGATCATTCCTTTGCTTGAGTTATAATGGATTGAAGACCTTGGCATTGATTCGGTTCACTTGTTTATGAAGATGAAATCCTATTGCTTCGAATAATATTCACCATACGGTTTGATCGTTCTTCCTTTAACTTTTACTTTACTTATTAGGATAGTCCCTTCATCTCTTCCCACTTCTTAAATTTGCAAAGCTTCTCCTTATATCAAAAAACTTCTTTGTTTTCAAACTTCAAAACATTTTCATAATCAAACCTTGACTTAGGTCAAGTGGTTTTACTCTTTCATTTTGTTTCTTAATGAATGCTAAACCATATAAGCATATCGAAACTTTCTTTTCAAAATACTTTAAAAGAAAATGCAAAACTCATTCAATTGTTTTTGTGCCCTCGTGCACTTTTTCTTTTAACCATTTTCACATGTTTAGATATGATTCATTCTTTCTAGCGGAATTATTTGCTAAAGAATGATGACTTATCTCTACATTTTAAAATCAATTCAATATATTGTTTCTTTTCACATTTTGTACCATGAACTACGAGGTTTTGATCTCGCATTGCACTTTGTGGGTACGTAGGCATGAGACGAATGTCTCTTCAAACACAAAAATCTTAAAAACCATTTATCTTCTCATCTCTTTAATCTCTTTTAAAACAAACTTTTTTCAAACCAAAAGCAATAAATATTTCAAAGGGCTCCCGTGGAGTAACACAGACATTTTGGGTGCATAAAACCTTCCCAATTTGTAATCTATCCCCTTACCCGTTCTCTGCTTGATTCTTTTAGCTTTTTGCTTTTAGATTCATTAGGTTTTATTCGCTCTTTTTTCCTTTTCCATTTGGAATAAAATAAAATTGCGGTGGCGACTCTGTTTACTTTGAGTTAATTTAACCAATAGCTTACACTCATGATTTTACCGCTACAGCTATCAAGTGTCACCTCTTCCCCATGACCATGAGAAAGGGGGAAATGGCTTGGTACAAAAGCCTACCCCACGAATCTATCACCTCGTGGAGGCAGTTGGACCAAACATTCTCTCGACACTTCACTGCCTCGCGATGCCATCCTAAAATCTAGGCATCTCTAGAAGCAATCATTCAAGGTAAGGAGGAGCCCCTCCAAGCATATATCAAAAGATTTAACAAAGAAGTCGTTCAAGTGTCCACCACAACCGACATGAAAAAATATCTTTTGGAACAGGGACTCCGCCCCCAGAGTGATTTCAAGAGGGCCGTGGGGATCGAAACACCGGCCACACTTGGCGCGTTCCTCCTCAAATCAAAAATGTATATCCAATACAAGGAAAAGGAAGCGGTAAGCAATGCCCGTGACACTCGGCGTAATGAAGATGCCAAACCTTCCAAGAATGACGATTCCTCAACATCGCATCGGGGAGGTGACAAAAGAAAGGAAGATCGCTCCTATGAACCGCGGGAGCACAAGGGTCCCATCGGGAGGTTTCATAATTATACACCTCTCACAGCGATCAGGAAAAATATCTTGTGAGTGTGAAAACTCCGAATTTCGCCAAGCAAGAGTCAGATTCCCAAAACAATTACCAAATAAACCAAATACTGACAAAACAAAGTATTTTCGTTTCCACAAATCGCACGAGCATAATACAGAGGATTGCATTCACTTGAAGGACGCCATTGAGATACTCATCCGAGATGGTCATCTCAAGCAGTTCACTAAGAGTAAGGATGCTCCTCGACAGGAAGTGCAGGAGACCCAAAAAGTTGAGGACATAAATCCATTGGTCGCGGATACAAACCTTCAGGTTGATCTCAGAATCTCGTGGCCAGAGGATTTTTACATCCCTGAACTGTATACATGCCCTTCATACTTCGCTGCACATAGCCCGTGGGAATCCTTCCCATCAGCAATGGTCATATCTGGGGGGGGGGACCCAACAAGGTGAAAATGGGGTCAGCTAAGATGAGATTCGACCAACTAATCAGCTCTAGCTCCAATCATAGCTCAACCCTCGATCCTCCTCACGGAGAGTCTGCTCCCATCTCATTCTATGAGGAGGATCTCCTTGGAGGGGCACCTAACGCTAGCATTCCTTTACTGGTTCGTGCACAAATGGAGAATTTCGACATCCGCATGATCCTGGTCGATCAGGGAAGCTCGATCGATATTAGGTACTCCCAGTTGTTCGCAACCCTCCAGCTGAATGAAACGCATTTAACGCCATATGTAGGCTTAGATCTCCAAGGGCCAACGAGACGGTTTCCATGCCTTGGGGTTACATTGATCTGATCGTTACCTTTGGGGCAGGATAAACTACAAGGTCCATTAAGGTGCAATTCCTTGTGATAGACTTCCCGTCCTTGTACTAGTGCATCCTAGGAAGACCTACTCTGGCCGAGCTCATCGCGGTCCCTTCTATGGTGCACCTGAAAATGAAGTACTACACTTCGTCGAGGCAAGTAGCCACCCTCCACGGAGACATAGAAGCTGCTCGCAGATGTTACGAGGCTGCATCCAAAGGTCTCAACACCATCGCTGCCAAACCCAAGTTGACCAAGGCCGCCCCCCATGCACTTATGAAGAGTCGAAAGTGATGTCTCGCATAGACTCCATAGACCTCGACAGTAGATTCAACGACAAAGAAGAATGGTCGCAGTTGGTCGCAAAGCTTTCTTCATCCTCCCGACCTGTCCCCCGACGGGGATTTTGAGCTAGTAGCATTGGAAAAGGATCCTACAAAGGGGGTTAAGATTGGAGCAGATCTCCCCGACCTAGCAAGGAAGCAGCTCAAAGCCTGCCTCAGAGAAAATGTTGACTTGTTCGCGTGGAGCGCTACAGAGATGTCGGGCTTGGATCCAGAAATTACCTACCACCATTTCTCTATAGATCCTTCCATCCAAGCAGTTGTACAACGAAGGAGGAAGAAATCACAGGAAAAGGTGGAAGCATCTGAACATGCTGTAAAAGACCTCCTAGAGGCACATTTTCTAACCGAGGCCAGGTACACCACCTGGCTCTCGAACGTTGTACTCGTTAAAAATAATAATGGAAAATGGCGCATGTGTGTTGACTACACCGATCTTAATCGGGCTTGCCCGAAGGACGCTTACCATTTGCCTAACATTGATAAGTTGGTAGATAATTCTGAAGGTTTTAAGCTTTTGTCATTCCTCGATGCCTATTCCAGGTATATTCAAATATCCATGGTCGTGACCGACAAAAATTACACCGCCTTCATGACCGAATCGAGAAACTATTACTACAACGTAATGACATTCGACTTAAAAAACGTAGGCGCTACTTACCAACGAATGATGAACAAAGTCTTACAAGCGGAGATCGGGAACATGCTCGAAGTCTACATGGACGACATGATCATAAAATCTCACAAGGAGACCGACCATGCTCTCCACCTAAAGAAAAGTTTCGATCAAGCACGCAAGTGCGAAATGCGATTCAACCCTGAAACGTGCACGTTTGAAGTACGAGCGGGTAAATTCATCGGTTTCTATCTAACCGAAAGAGGAATATAGGCTAACCCCGAAAAATGTCGAGCATTCGCTGAAACGCCCACGCCTACTTCTAAAAAATCCATCCAATCGCTAAACTGGGTGCTCGCATCACTGTCACATTTCGTAGCAAAATCTGCTCAACACGCGTTCCCCTTTTTCAAGCTCCTCTGCAAAGAGGTCGCTTTCGAATGGACGGAGGAGTGCGAACGAGCCCTAAAACACCTCAAAAAGACTCTGTTAGAACCCCCGGTCCTCTCCCGACCAGAGACAGGGGAAACCCTATTCCTCTACCTTTTCGTTGCTAACAAGGCCATAAGTGCCTCCCTCGTACGAGAAACGCCCGAGGGGAAAAAACAATTATATTTCACAAGTAAAGCCCAACAAGGTCCCAAACTTAGGTCTCAACAAATCGAAAAAGTTGCCCAGGCACTCCTCTATGCTTCCAGGAGACTCAAACATTATTTCCTTGCCCACACAATTGTGGTGCATACCAATCAACCCATTAGACAACTCCTCGGTCGACCTGATGTGGCCGGAAGAATGCTCAAATGGTTCCTGAAACTATCCGAGTTCGACATCCGTTATGAGGGCAGAACAGTTGTCAAAGCTCAGGCCCTCGCCGACTTCGTGGCCGAAATGACCGCCTTAGAGGACCAAGTATACACACCCAAAAGATGGACCATTTTTGTCGACGACGCTTCGAGCTCAATGGGAAGCGGTGCAGGAATCATTTTAGAAAATGAGGAGGGAATCCTGATTGAGGTATCCCTCACCCTATCTTTCCCCACATCCAACAACCAGGTGGAGCATGAAGCATTCCTTACAGGCTTGAGATTGGCTGACGACCTCGGAGCAAAGGAGATAACTATCTGCACAGACTCCCAACTCGTAGCTATGCAAGTCAAAGGTGAATACCAGGTCAAAAACGATAACTTGTCAGACTACTTGACCTTTGTCAAGGAGAAGATCGCAAAATTTACATATGTGGAAGTCAAACATATACCCCGCAAAAATAACATACGAGCAGACATACTATCGAAACTCGCGAGTACAAAGAAAAAAGGAGGAAATAAATATGTCATTCAGGAAATACTTACTCGGCCTAGTACCGAAAATTCAATCCCGACAATAGATATCATCGTCATCGGCGACACCAATAGCTGGATGATCCCGATATATAAGTACCTAATCAGCGATGAGTTGCCTGAAGACCCAAAAGAAGCCAGCATCGTCAAATGACGAGCCTGCTTGTACGTCTTGGTCGAAAGAAAGCTCTATCGTTGAGGATTCTCCATTCCCCTCCACAAATGTGTCGAGGAGGAATTGATTCCACACATCTTGCGTGAAGTCCATGAGGGCATCAACGCTCAACACCTTGGTGGAAGATCCGTCGCAAGGAAGGCTCTCTGAGCAGGATACTACGGGCCTACAATGCAGAAAGACGCCAAGGAGCACGTAAAAAATGTGATAAATGCCAATGGCACAGGGACACGCACCTCGCTCCATCGAACGAGCTTAAAATGATTTCATTTCCATGTCCATTCACATGGTGGGGCCTAGATATCCTTAGTTCTTTCGTCATCGGTTCAAACCAAAACAAATACCTAATAATCAGAGTTGATTACTTTAAGAAATTGATCGAAGCTAAACCCGTTTCTATGATCACAGACCTCAACATAATGTGCTTCTTCAAACGCAACATCCTTTCCCTCTTCGGAATACCCCAGGCCATCGTTACTAACAACGGCACCCAATTCACATATAATAACTTCCAAGAGTTTTTCTCCAACGTCAGGACTAAACAACACTTCACATCTGTCGAGCATCCACAAACCAATGGATAGGAAGAAGCAGCGAATACGGTTATCCTCCAAGGACTCAAGCGAAGATTGGAAGATATTGTACCCCAAAATTTCCCCTCATATATTCAAGACCATATGTCTCAAGAGGTCTCATAATGTTTATAAGATTCTTAATTTCTCAAAGGATTTCAAGGTTTCATCAGACAAAACCTCCTCTTAAGCAATAGATATCAAATTAGGGTTTTGTGTTTCTCAAATAAAATTGGAATTCCAAAGCCTCAAGTGGACTTCATGATATCCCATATACTTCAGAGGATCCTCATGTCAAGTTTCAAGACTTACCCTACAAGTTTGGTCAGTCAGATGCTCAGATGATCAATAATCAGTTAACTTGGGTAAATAGTCAACTGTGGTCAACATACAGTCAAACTTCAATATTTTTGGTCAACATCAAGATTATGAAGTAAGATTCATCATTTGATCAAGGGTTGATCATGATTCATCAAGAAAACCTCAAATTCATCACAAGGCAAACGTTGCAAAATTAGGGTTTCTTTAGGAGAAAGTCAATTGTACTTTTACCAGCTCTAACATTCGCATACTTCATCAGAAATTTCCTATCCAAAGCTCATTGTGAAGGAAATTCAATTCTTTACAACTTCGTGTCTCACCATAAATGCTTCATTTGAGAGATATGAGCCAAGACATTACAGGTCCTCTAAAAAGTCAACAAAATGTCAACTTTTTCAAGAGCTCATAACTTGAACATGGAAGATCAAATGGACATGGGACCAAAAGGAGTGATTAAAGGACACTTTAAGCTTTCTAAAAAGTCTAGGAGCACATTCATATGATAAAAATTGAGGAAGTTATGCATTGTTAAAGTTGAGCAAATTTGAGGAGGTGTATAAGGCAAACAATGACCAAACTTGAGTTCTTGCCAAATGGACTTATGTTTTCACAATCCAAACTTAATCTTAAGATGATCCATAACCTGTAAGTCATATATTTTGATTTTATTTATTTATTTTATATTTTATTGGATTTAATTCATTTAAATTCAATTTTAATTAAAATAAATATTGAAAAATCAAATATTTAATCCATGGATTATTTTGGGATCAGATATTGAGATTTATTTACATAATATTTGATCCAAAATTCATGCAAAACAAGAGGAGAAAGATATGATGGACAAATATGACTTCAAATAGAAAGTTTTCAAATCAAATTTCAATCAAATCCTATCTTCCTAAAATAAATTGAACCCAAGCCCACAAGTTGACCTAAATCCTTCCTCTATAAATACATAACACCTTGAGTTAGGAAGGACACATAATTTTTGATCAAAGAGAGCACACAAAAATTCAAAAAATTCAAGAGTAAGTAGGATTCGGTTTTAGGGTTGCAGCCATTCTCAAGGAGAACTGAAGATCCAAACACGTTCCCGAGGCTCCTCTGAAGGTGTCTCAATCATCATCTTGCTCCAAAGACTCTTACAATGTCGTAACCGAATTTATTTTTTTGGTTTATTTTTCTATTTTTCGATTTCATACTTTTACACATGATACATCTAGTTTGTTTGCATATTTATGTTTCTTATGATGTTTGCAAGCTATTTGGGCCATCTAATTGGATTTTAGGTGCAAAAATCGTGAATTTCCATTATTAGGGTTCAAGGTCGTGAGTTTGGGGAACCCTGGCTAGAAGCAATTTTAGACCCAATTGAATGGACCAATGAACTCAAATGACTATTCCCAGCATCCCTCCCTCTATTTTTTGACCTCTTTTCTTATTTCTTATTTATTTGTTTTTCCTTATTTCTTTTTTTTTCTCATTAAAATTAATTATTTAATTCAATTAATTTTTTTAACCAACACGAAAAATAGGTAACCTAATAATGTTTTTTTTTATAAAAATCATAAAATGACAAAAAATATTTTTTTGCATATAATTAATTCAAATTAAATTTATTTCATCAAATTATTTCTTTTTAATCAAACATTTTTAATAAAAAATCAATTAATCAAAATCTAAGGCTTTTATTTCTTTCATATTTTTCTTATCAATTTTATTTGTTTTAGAATAATTGTATAGGATGCGCAGAATTTGTAATAATTTATTTTTCTCGCATGATTTTATATTCGTTCGAATAATGTAACTGCTAAAGTCTTGTAATAGTTTTAGGTTTTATTTTCTGCACTTTACGTTTTCTATCAGGTTATTTATGTATCTCTCCCAAAGCCATGTAATAGCTTAAATTAGGGTTTTATTTTCCGCACTATAAACTTTTAGATGTATGCTTAATAGGATTGTATGGTAAGACTGAAATCAACCGTTAGCTAACCCTAATTTCTAAGATTAAAATAACTGAAATAAATACACTTGCACACTCACACCTCTAGGGTAACCTCTCTTTGTTGCCTTGCAATATGGTCAAGTCCCTTGAACGTAGGGGTACCTTAACTAGTTGCTTAAAGAAATAAATCATCATAGTTGCCTTTCGAATAAAAGATCATAGTCCCTCGTTGTCCCTTCAAAGTTGCCTTCGAATAGATGATCTTGTCCCTACGAAAAAGATCATAGTCCCTCAATGAACTTTCGAGCTGCCTTCAAATAAATGATCTCGTCCCTATAAGAATGATAATAGTCCCTTCAAAATGTTAAGGTATCCCTACATGCTGCCTTCTATGACCATGACGATGACCCTACGCATGTCCCTTCAAATCCAAGGATAAGACTACTTACTAGCTGATAGTAAGGACAATTCTATCCCTGAGGAAATGAAATAACAAGAAATACCTTACAACTTGGGGTAAGTAACTTTTAAATGCTTACTCACAACTTTCAAAACAAATACTTTTTACACCTCACTCTCTTTTTCAAAATACTTTCAAACAAGTGAACACTTTGTATACATTCATACGAGAATCATTACAAAGTTAAATCTTTACGAAAATATTTTAATCACACACTACACTTTTCAAACAAAACAAATAAAGTGAGCTAAGAAATTAAGAGCCCATGGATAACCATGGATACAAAGGGTGCTAACACATTCCCTTTGTATAACTTACCCCCCAAACTCAAAATCTTTTAAAGGTCTTTTCTGTTCTTTTATACCTTTCCTAAGTTGGATAAAATAAAAGTCGGTGGTGACTCTTGCTTATCGTAACATATTTTGCGACAAAAAATTAAAAGTCAGCTCTCCCACCGTATTACAGAACTGGCGACTCTGTTGGAGAGAGTTTATCTCTTAAAAAGAGGGGTTACCTTAGAGTTAGATCACTTTACTTGTTTGAATTATAGGCTTTATTTTTAAAGGGTACTTGTTTTGGGAGATACTTGTGTGAAAGATCCTATACCAGGATCTAGTGTACCTTAGGTAAGTGGCAATAGACCAAGGAAACTGTACGGCATATACCGTTATGGTTGATCTGGTAGCTACAGTTAGTGTGACATTTTGGTTGGTACTGATGTTCTTCAAGTCAGTTGAGGATAATATCAGGCTGCCATATGGTGTCATTTACACTAACTTCCCTTTAGAACCTTAATTGACCCATCTTGGCCAGTAGAAAGTAGTGAGATAACCGACTTTGGTGCAGTCTAAAGTTGGTTAATACTCAATACTACACTCATTGAGATTCTAATCTTGGGATGTTTTGGTTGGTGAAAAAGTTGCCACACTGAAATAAAGCCTTTGAGAAGAATCATTGATATTGAGATTCCTTAGAACCCGATTACTATTGCTAGGACAGGTTGAAGCAACTAAACTTCAGTGGGGAGGGTACTTACCTATGGACTTCATGCAAGATCTTAAACCTAAGGCTCTTGTGTGACTTGTTTGTGTTTGCCATTTTCTTGTTTTAAACATGAACATAACATAATAACATCATGATATCATAACATAACATTTTTACTAACCATTTCAAGGACCAAGGGATTTATCTTTGTTCTTTATTACAGGTTATGGCTTCCACTCGCAGGAACACTATCTGAATCAACTTTGTAAGTGTTGTACCCAAAACGTTTCCCTCCCATATTCAAGATCATATACTTAAAGAGGTCTCTTAATAGTCACAAGATTCTCAATTGGTCAAAAGGATTGAAGGTTTCACCAGACAAAGCCTCATCTTGAACAATGGATATTAGAACTATGGTTTGGAGTTTCCCCAAGAAAATTGGACTTCCAAGGACTCGAGTGGACTTCATGACATCCCATACACCTTAAAGAATCCTCATGTCAATTTTCAAATCTTTCCCAACAATTTTGGTCAGTAAGATGCTCAAATACCTGAAAATCAATTAACTTGGTCAAAAAGTCAACTGTGGTCAACTCAAAGTCAAACTTCAAGATTTTTGGTTAACATCAAGATTATGAGGTGAAATTCATCATTTGATCAAGGGCTGATCATGATTCATCAAGGAAACCTCAGATCATCAAGAATCAAAAGTTACTAAATTAGGGTTTTGTGCAGGAAAAGTCAATTGAACTTTGACGAGACATAACTTTCACATATAGCATCAATAATTTCCCATCCAAATCTCATTTTAAAGGAAATTCAATTCTCTACAAATTTGTGTCTCACAATCCAAGCCTAAAAATGTCTCACAATCCAACTTTATTTCTGCATGAGTTCTTGGAGTTTCATGGTCGGAATCGTTGAATGCCATTACTAGGGTTTTAAGCTTCAAATTGGGGATTTGTGATCTAAGCAATTTAAATAAAATTTAAAGACATAATTGAACTATATATGATGTGGGGATCATTTTTCCATGATCAATTTGACAAATATTTACAGGTTTCATGACGTTTGAAGAAACGTAGGTTTTCCTATGAAACCAAATTCGCAGGAAAATTTGCAATAAAAATCGCAGGTATTTTCACAGGTAGCAAGGAAGAAGATGAAGTCAATGGCGCCATTCTGGATTTTCAAATTTAAGTTTAATATTTTATTATTTGGTTTCTATTTCATTATCACACAGGCAAGCTAGCCCAGTGGCTAGGGCGCGCGCGTAAGAAGCCAGGGCCTGGGTTCGATCCCAGGTTTCCCCTTCTTTTTTATTACTTTGTTTATTTTTGGAAACTTAATATTTTATTTGTTTTGTCCAGATATCTACCAACTGGCGTGCATGGCCTAGTGGCAGGGGGCTGGAACCTGGGAGTGAGGGGTCAAGGGTTCAAACCCTCTCTCCAACATTTTGGGTTCTTTTCTTTCTTTTATTTTATTATTTCATTTTTCTATTTATTTTAATTAAAAAACTTCAATTTATCTTTTAACCATATTTAACCCTATTAAAACATTAAAACTTTTTTTTTCAAAAAACCCTTAATTAACCTTCAAATATTTTTTAATTTAGTTAAATTTAATAATTCATTTTCTTTAAAAATTTTGTTTTTATGTTAGGTTATTTTAATATAAACCGATTATATATTGTCTTTGTAAAACCCTAATATTTTATAATCCTAAACCCTAACATTTTTCTCAAAACCTTTAAACCTTGTTTTCTATGAACCCTAAAAAACCTTTTTCAAATCTTAACCCTGTTTTTTTATTAAACCTAATTTTCAAACCTTTTCTTTATTTATACCCTTATGTATTTTTATGTTATTCAAATAACCTGCCTTATTATTGCTCTAAAATTTTTATTATTATTTATTTTTCCGTCATTATAATTATGTAACAGCCCTAAGGCTTTGTAATAGCTAGGATATTTATTTTCTGCCATTTAAATTCCTGCCATTTATTTTATATTGATTGTGTGGTTAGTAAACCTAGGGCTTGGCAAGACTTATTGAAATAAAAAGGACTTAGAAAATTAAATTCAAGATAAATATCTGAAAACAATCACTCACACACGTAAGTCGATCGTTCTACGATTGTCATCTACACCTCCTAGGGTTACCCCTCTTGGTTGCCTTCTTTAATATGGTCAAGTCCCTCGAAAGTTGGGGTGTCTTAAGCAAAGTCCATACAAAATAAATCATCAAGTCCCTACAGATTCAAAAGATCATAAGTCCCTTCGAGGTTGCCTACGGAATAAAGATCTTGTCCCTACGAATAAATGATCATAGTCCATACGAATTGCTAAAGACACCCCTACAAGTTGCTTTCATTGGCCATACGATGACCCTACGCTCGTCCCTTAACACATCCAAGGTAATGACTACCTACTCCTTATTAGTAGGGACAGTCTTACCCTTGAAAGGAAATAAAAGAATACGAAAGACCAGTCTAGGGTAGGTAGTTCTTAGTTACTTTCTTAAATTTCAAAAATTCTTTTTTACACCCCACTTTCAAACATTTTCAAACTCAAAGCTTTGTATACATCCATACGAGGATCATTACAAAGACTTATGAAAATTTCTAAACACACACTACACATTGTTCAAACAAATAAGTGAGCTAAGTAACTTAGAGCCCATGGATAACCATGGATATAAAGCATGCTAATACCTTCTCTTTATATAACCTACCCCCCGAACTTAGAATTTTTTAAAAGGTCTTTCCTGTTCTTTTATACCCTTTCCTATTAGATAAAATAAAAGTCGATGGCGACTCTTGCTTTCCTAAACATCATTGTTTTACATTTCCCGATTATCAGTTGGTACCTACAATGGAAGAATTCTCCAAGTTACTTGGGGTACCTATCCTTAATAAAAAAACCTTCACAGGCTTAGAGAATGAGCTTAAACCTGAAATCATTGATGCATCTCTACATTTGAAGAAATCAGACATTGTCCTAGAAACAAGAAGTGGAGTTAAGGGTATCCTTGCCAGAGTATTGGTAGAGAAAGCTCAGGTGTTCTTATATGCTATGAATTACGATGCTTTTGAAGAGATCATAGCCTTGTTGATTTATGGCTTGGTATTATTCCCTAATCCAGACTAGTTCATAGATGTACACGCCATCAACATATTTCTGACTCACAATCCAGTGCCTGCATTACTTGGAGATATCTTACACTCTCTTCACACTCGTACTACGAAAGCGAGAAGAACTCTGATGTGTTGCATACCTCTACTATCTAGGTGGTTTATTTCTCACCTTCTTCAATCTGTGATGAAGAATGAACAAGGTTTGAGGTAGTCTAAAAGGATGATGTCACTCTCTCATTCTGATATTCACTGGTGTTCCCGATCTATGGAAAATGTCATTATCATTGACCGTTGTGGAGAGTTCCCTTATGTGCCACTCCTTGGAATAAGAGGGGAATTACTTACAAACATTCTTTAGCTCTACGTCAGTTTGGTTATGCTCGGAGTAATGTTCCTCATGACATGCTTATTCAGGGTATTGTATTTGACTACGACAATGATCTTCAAGGTTACCATCAAAGGTTTATACGAGCTTGGAGTAAAGTGAATAAGGTTGATAGTAAGACTCTGGAACCAAAGTACTTCATTCCTATAGAACCTTACCTCAGATGGGTGCGGTCTCGTGCTCAGACTCTTATGATGCCATATCCTGATGTTCTACCGGTTACTATGGAGCCTATTGCCTAAGGAGATGTTCCTCACACCATCCTTCATCTAGATATGCCTACTGATCTGGAAGAGCTGCAGAAGTCCTGGATCCAACTGAAGTAACAAAGAGATACCTTTGAAGCCCAATTCAGGATTAGCCAAGAAAAAGTGTTGGAGCTTACAAAGCAACTTCATGAGGAGCGAAATCTCAACACATATCTTAACACCAAGAGAAAGCGTCCATGGGAGACTTAATTCTTAAATGTTTTATTTTCTTTATAAATTTTGTTTGATTTAATTTGTAAGCCCAAGGGGCAATATTATTTCAAACCTACTAATAAGAGTTTTGTTTTTTTTTGTTTGTTTTAACAAATTTAAATCATGCGGTCCTTGAAAACATTGCATATACATCTACATATCATATCATTTCATAACAGGTTTCTCATCTTCTCGCTGTTTATTTCAGCAGAAATGGCTCTCGAACAATATGTCAAAGATCTTCAGGCTCAGAATGCCCAATTCTAAGAGATGATCCTGAACTTGTCCAAGGGACAAGAAGAGCTGAAAGCACTTCTGACCAAGAAGAAGAAGAAGACCAAAAAACCAGTTGGCTTCATCAATTTAGGAAGAAGATTCAGAGCTCCAATCAAGACAGATGATGAGGTTGAAAACCCTGGAGATTAAGATTCTACAGAAGAGGAAGGAAGTCCACATGGTACTGCTGTGAATTCTGATTCTGAGGAGAATTATTATCATGATTCAACTGGTGATGAGAAATATAAGTTGCTGGAGGACCGTGTGAATGCTATGGAATTACAAAAGACTCTTGGGTTGGATTTTGAAGATCTGAGTTTTATTTATGGAGTTGTCATTCCTATTGGTTTCAAGGTTCCTACTTTTGTGGTGTATGATGGTGTGTCATGTCCTAAGCTGCATCTGAGGTCTTATGTCCAGAGGATCCAGTCACATACCGCTGACAGGAAGCTATAGATTCACTTCTTTCAAGAAAGTTTATCTGGAGCTCAATTGGAATGGTACTATCAACTGGAGAGTATTAATATTTGTACTTGGAATGATATTGTTGAGGCCTTCTATAGGAAATATCAATATAACTCTGTTTTAGCACCAACTCGCATGCAACTCTAAAGCATGTCTATGGGTTCTAAGGAAAGTTTCAAGGAGTATGCCAAGAAGTGGAGAGATCTTGCAAGCAGAGTTCAACCTCCTTTGACTGACAAGGAATTGGTTGATATGTTTATGAGTACATTGACTGGTCCTTTCTACAGTTATCTCATTGGAAGTTCATCATCTGGTTTCACTGAGCTGATAATGACTAGAGAACGTGTGGAGAGTGGAATACGAAGTGGTAAGATACAAGTGGTTGCCTCTTCCAGTACTACCAAGAAGCCCCCTAATAGGAAGAAAGAATCTAATGTTGTGTATGGCCAATAGGTTCGTAACAGGAATAATCAATATGTGGGAGCAGTCCTCATCTCTAATCATGCACCTACACCACAAGAACAACAACAGAATAGTCAGCCTAAGCCTAGGAGGAAATTTACAAAGATCAATATGTCGTTGCCTCGGGCTCTACAACACATGTTGAAAGGAGAATGATTACTTTGAGGGATCCTCCTCAGAACCTCAATACTACCTCTCCTCGTTTCAATCCCAATGCAAGATGTGAATATCACTCCAATTGCTCAGTCCATGATACTAATAAATGTTGGGCGTTGAAGAATAAGATCCAGGATATGATTGATGCTGGAGAAATTGAGTTTGATCCTACTGAGACTCCTAATGTGATTACTTCTCCTATGCCCAAGCATGAGAAGACTGTTAATGTTGTTGATGATGTTTCTTATGTTTCTATGGTGACTGATTTGACTACTCCTCTATCTATTATTAAGAAGAAGCTGCGGCAAGTCGGTTTATTTCCGGGTTGCAATGAAGACTGTTTTTGTTGTGCCTCTCAACCTAATAATTGTTGGAAGCTGAAAGAAGGTATTCAGCGTTTAATGGACAACCGTACTATATTGTTTGAAAAGACCCCTTCTATAGAGAGTTTATGTGAAGGCCTATCCCAAGATCTGAAGCTTGAAGATGTGTTTGTGGTTACTAGTACTCCTATGAAGATCACTTCTAAGGGTCTTGTGAGGATTACATCTAAAGGTCTTGTGAAGATTACTGCTTAGCTAAAGCTGGCTCCCCTGATTATTACTACTCCAGGTCCAATTCCATATTCTTCTGACAAGGCTATCCCTTGGAATTATGGGTCTGATGTTAAAATCCATGGTATCAAGCAAGAGCCTCTAACTAATATACCTTCCGCAGATATTAATCCTGACATCGACAATATTGTTAGGACTAGTAAGGTTACTAGGAGTGGAAGAATTTTCTCTCTAGAAGACACTTCAAAGACTGCTGCTGCTCCAATTCATATCTCCAACCCTGGGCCAAGTACTGAAGCACGAGGCAAAGGACCATTGATTGAGCCTGTTCAGGCTAAAACACTAGCTGATGAAGACCTCTCTAAACAGATGGATGAAGTATTAAAGATCATCCGCAAGAGTGATTATAATATTGTTGTACATTTGGGGCATACTCCCTCTAAGATCTCTATGTTGTCCTTATTGTTGTGCTCTGAAGCTCATGCCAAGGCTTTAGTGAAGTTCCTGAAGGCTGCTCATGTATCACATGAAATCTCTGTGGACTAGTTTGAAAATTGTATTGCCAACCTGACTACTGATAATAGCCTGGGCTTTTCTGATGCTGATCTAACTCCTGCTAAGAGAAATCACAATAGAGCTTTGCACATCTCCATTGAGTGTAAGGGCACTACTTTGTTTCATGTTTTGGTGGATAATAGTTCCTATTTAAATGTGTTACCAAAGGATGTTCTGGACAAACTCAACCTTGAAGATATTGTGCTAATGCCCAGTAATGTGGTGGTAAAAGCCTTTGATGGATCAAGAAGAATGGTGCACGGAGAAGTTGATCTCCCAATCAAAGTGGTTTCTCAAGTCTTTGATTCTACATTCTATGTGATGGATATTTGTCCTTCCTATTCCTGTATACTTGGGCATCCCTGGATACATAGGGCGGGTGTCGTGACTTCCACTTTACACCAGAAATTGTAGTATCCAGTGAAGAGCAAGATCGTCACTGTTTATGGTGAGGAAGAGTATATGGTCAGTCATGTAAACAATTTCAAGTACGTTGAGATGGAGGGTGAATTTATTGAAACACCTTTCCAAAAATTTGAAGTGGTTCCTCATATTGTTCCTGTTGTTGAGCCCATCCTTACTACTAAACCAGTTCCTGCTGTTACTAGAGTACCTCCTACCATGGCTTCTCTGAAAGATGCAAGAGTTGTACTTGAAGAAGGTGGTTGTACTATTTGGGGTCAACTTCCTGACATTCCTTACAAGTCTGGTAAGTTTGGTTTGGGTTTTACTGCAGAGTCTTAGAAGGCTATTCGTCGTGCTCGTGCTATTAGTATCACCAACAAAGGAGTTCAGAGGAATCAAGTCAATGTTGTGGAGGATTTTGATGAAGACTACAACTTGGATAGTTGGATCTTTCCTACCATTGGCAGTGGGCTCAATAATTGGAAAGCTGGAGATGTTATTTGTATCTCCTTTAGTCAGGAGTAAATACTATTACTGTGTTTCTTATTTTTAAGTTTGTAATTTTGAACAATTAAACTTTTAAGCCTTGTGCCTTACCCGGGGCACAATGGTATGCTTGTTAGGGATGTCATTTCATTTGCATATCTTCATTCAATAAAATCAATGTACGTTTTTGCTTTAGTAAATATTACGCTCTTTATCTTTCTTTTATTTTTCCTTTATCAAAAGCTATGTGTTCTTACACACACCCACGTCACTAAAATGCAGATCCTCATCCACTTTGGATTTTGTTGATAACAATTCTGCTATTGCCAATTATAACTTTGAGAATCCGATCTATCAAGATGAGGATGGAAAGGAGGAAGATTGTGAAGTTCCTGTAGAGCTTGCTAGGTTGTTACATCAAAAAGAGAAAGTTATACAGCCACACGAAGAACCAATTGAAGTTGTGAATCTGGGAACTGAGAAAAACAGGAAAGAGGTCAAGATTTGAGCTAAATTAGAATACGGTCTTAAGAACAGATTGATTTAGATGTTACATGACTATGTGGAGATCTTTGCTTGGTCTTATGAGGATATGTCGGGACTTAATACTAATATTGTGGTTCACCGTCTGCCAATAAAGGAGGGTTGTCATCCAATAAAGCAGAAAGTTCATCGTATGCATCCTGAAATGTCAGAAAAGATTAAAGTAGAAGCGATGAAACAGTTTAATGCAGGGTTCCTAGCTGTCACTTCCTATCCTCAATGGGTTGCAAATGTGGTACCGGTGCCTAAGAAAGATGGTAAAGTACACATGTGCGTAGATTACAAGGATTTGAACAAAGCCAGCCCCAAAGATGATTTTCCGCTTCCATATATTGATGTTCTGGTAGACAACATTGCTCAACATAAGGTATTCTCTTTTATGGATGGTTTCTCTGGTTACAATCAGATTAAGATGGCACCTGAAGATATGGAGAAGACTATGTTTGTTACACAGTGGGGCACCTTCTGTTATAAGGTAATGCCATTTGGTTTGAAGAACGTTGGGGAAACATATCAGCATGCTATGGTAGCTTTGTTCCATGATATGATTCACCATGAGATAGAGGTATATATTGATGATATGATAGTCAAATCTCAGACTGAAGAAGAACATCTTGATCATCTGCACAAGTTGTTTGAGAGGTTGAAGAAGTACAAGTTGAGATTGAATCCAAAACAATTTACCTTTGGAGTTAGATCTGGAAAACCTTTGGGTTTCATTGTCAGTGGTAAAGGTATTGAAGTTGACCCTTCAAAGGTAAAAGCTATATAAGAAATGCCTGCTCCCCGTACTAAGAAAGAAGTCAGAGGATTCTTGGGACAACTAAATTACATTGCAAGATTTATTTTCCAATTAACCGCTACTTGTGAGCCAGTCTTCAAGTTGTTGAAGAAAGATCAAGTAATGGAATGGAACGACGAATTCCAGGTAGCTTTTGATGAGATCAAGAAATACCTCCAGGAACCTCCAATATTGATGCCACCAGTTGAAGGAAGACCCTTGATTATGTACCTGGTAGTATTGGACAACTAAATGGGGTGTGTGTTGGGGCCACATGACGAGTCTGGTCAAAAAGAGAAAGCAATATACTACCTTAGCAAAAAGTTTACCGACTGTGAAATAAGATACTCACTAATCAAGAAAACTTGTTGCGCTTTGGCTTGGGCTACTCGCCGACTAAGACAGTATATGTTGACTCATACCACTTTATTGATTTCAAAGATGGATCCTATTAAATACATATTTGAGAAACCTGCTCTTTCTGGACGAATAGCGAGATGGCAAATGATTTTAACAGAATATGATACACAGTATACTACTCAGAAAGCAATTAAAGGAAGTGTGGTAGCTGATCATTTGGCTCATCAAGCAGTAGATGACTATCAGTCTATGAACTTTGAATTTCCGGATGAAGATATTATGCTTGTTACTAAAGAACCTAGACAATATGAAGGACCTGAACAGGGATCCCGATGGACAATGTTTTTTTGATGGAGCTTCTAATGCGCTTGGTAATGGTGTTGGCGTTGTGATTATCTCTCCAGAAGGTTGTTATACACCGCTTACTGCTAGACTTTGTTTTAATTGTACCAACAATATGGCTGAATATGAAGCATGTATTATGGGTATCAAGGCTTCCATTGAGATGAAGATCTAGTTTTTGAATGTGTACGGAGATTCAGCCCTGGTAGTTAGTCAGGTTAAAGGTGAATAGGACACGAAACATCCAAATCACATTCCTTATAGAGAGCATGTGTTGTCTTTAATTCCATAATTTGAAGAGATTACTTTTGGACATATCCCACGAGAAGAGAATCGGTTGGCAGATGCATTAGCCACTATGTCGTCTATGTTCAAAATCAGTTGGGATGATGAAGCGCCCAAAATTACTATTGATCGGTTAGATGAACCAGCATACTGTTATGAGGTTGATACTTAAGGGGTGGAAGAGAAACCTTGGTTCCATGAAGCGAAAAGATATCTCGAAGCTCAGGAATATCCTAAAGGGGCATCTATCAATGACAAGAAGTTTCTGAGGATATTTTCTGCCAAGTTTTTCCCGAGTAATGGAATTTTGTACAAGCGCAATCACGATTTGACTTTGCTTCGTTGTGTAGATATGAAGGAAGCAATGGAGATTATGGAAGACATGCATGATGGTATCTTTGGTACTCATTCTAGTGGGCGTACAATGGCTAAGAGAATTTTGAGAGCTGGTTACTATTGGTCTACCATGGAAGCTGATTGCTATCAGCACTCTAAGACTTGTCATAAGTGCCAGATCTATGCTAACAAAGTACATATACCTCCAGTTCCATTGAATGTTTTGACCTCCCCTTGGCCTTTTGCCATGTGAGGCATTGATATGATTGGTAAAATAAAACCTACCACTTCCAATGGACATCGTTTCATTCTTGTTGTTATTGATTACTTTACGAAATGGGTAGAGGCAGCCTCGGTTGCTTCTGTTACTGAGAAAGTTGTGGCTCGGTTCATCAAACATAATATTATATGTTGGTATGGCATCCCCGAAAGGATTATCACAAATAATGGTACTAATCTGAACAATACTATGATTACTGACCTCTGCATACAGTTCAAGATTAAGCATCATAATTCTTCTCCATATCGACCAAAGATGAATGGCGCAATGGAAGTCGCCAACAAGAATATTAAGAAGATCTTTTAGAAGATGACAGTTACGTATAAAGATTGGCATGAGATGTTACAATTTTCTCTTTATGGTTATCGTACCACAATATGTACTTTAACTGGGGCAACCCCATTTTCTCTTGTTTATGGTATGGAAGCAGTTCTACCCATTGAAGTTCAGATTCCCTCTCTAAGAATTATGAAGGATGCAGACTTGGATGAGGATGAATGGATTCAGACTCGACTTGACCAGATAAACTTGATTGATGAAAAGAGGTTGGCAGTTGTTTGTCATGGTCAGATGTATCAGAAGCTTATGATTAAGGCCTTTAATAAGAAAGTCAAGAAGCAAGTATATCGGGTTGGAGATTTGGTAATCAATCGTATCATATTACAACAGGGTGATCCTAGAGGCAAATGTACTCCCACATATGAAGGGCCATTTGTAGTCAAGAGGTTATTTTCTGGAGGTGCCATGATGCTTGCTACTATGGATGGTGAATATTTCCCACAACCTGTGAATGCAGACATAGTCACAAAATACTACGCATAAAAAGAGACCCTCTAGGTTGACTGGCCTAGGCAAAAATAAGGGCATCCCGACAAACCAAAAGGGTTCGGGCAAAAATTAGGGATATATATATATATATATATATATATATATATATATATATATATATATATATATATAAATTGTTGTACACCCAACAAGTCGAAAACCCGAAAGGGATACTTGGGCAAAAAAGGGTGTCCCGGTGGATTGAAAACCCGAAAGGGAAATACAGGCAAAAGTCAGGGATTAAAGCATATGACTATGTCTCGTTGGATCACCCATGTAACCTCAACTAGTTGTATTACCTATATTAGGTTCAAACAGGTGCAGATCAATCCAATCGTTTCTCTTCCGACAGCAAGGGATGAGATACTTGAAGATAATGGCAAAAGCATAGTTGAAACTCAATAGGATCATTTACACATAGCTATGTTTCCTTGTTTTTTGTACTTCTTTTAAAATTTCTACGACAAATTCCTCTTGCTAGGATTTTTGTCTCCTTGTTCAAACTTTCCTATTTATAGGCCACTTTTTAAATAAATGAAATTCTATTTTCGAATTCAGGTTTACTTTTCCCCTTTTACTTAAGCGAAAATGTTTATTGATTATGTTTGAATGTATATATGCTTTTCAATTTGATTGATGTTTACCAGAAATGCATGAAAAACAATAATAGAATTTACTAAGGACGATCGGAGGTAGGAATCCAACGAAGCTTCGTTGGTTCATCCCCATAGAGTAATCTTTACGGATATCCTAAACTGAACACTTCAAGTAGAATCTTGTACTTCCAACTCTACGAAGTTTTCAAATATTTTTCTTTCAAGTCTGATATACTCCGAAGAATTGACACTTCGCCGGATAAATCTCCCAGGGGAATATCCATCTCTTTTATCCTCAGACAGGGTATTCGGGAATTTAATCCTTCAATAAGAAGTACGACGAACAAAAATGGGAGGTTCTAAGTACGATATTCCAAAACAAGATGGGAACGAAGTCTTCATATTCCTTAACAATAAATCGGGATTTATTTTTCCTAGCCAGCAGTTGTTATACGAAGATACTCATGCGCTTCAACCACATAATTCATACATACATCATTTACATCATATCAAACGCATACAACATTCTCATAAGAATATCATCTTGCAAAATGTTATATACATCATGACATTTTCATAGAACTAATCTTGTTTTTCAGGTTAATTCCCCAGCAGACAAACGTCATCAACAACTTATTCTTAGGCTGCTATATCCCTCCAAGGGTTACTTCAAACAATATCTTGGACTGATCTATCCTCCAGGAGTACATTTAACAAAGTCTTTGATTGCTCTATCCTCCAGGAATACATATACCAATATCTTGGGCTGCTACATCTCTCAAGATTACATCCATCAACGTTTTGGGCTGCTATATCCCCCAGGGCCACGAAAACCAATATCTTAGGCTGCTACATCTCCTGAGATTACATCTATATCCATCTTGGGCTCCTATATCCCCCCAAGGGCTATCTCAAACAATATCTCGGGTTACTATAAACCCCCAGGATAACATCTTGGACTGCTCTATCCTCCATGATAATATATAACAATATCTTGGACTGCTCTATCCTCCGGGACCACACCAAACAACATCTTGAGCTTCTACATCCCCCAAGATTACATCAATATATGTTTTGGATTGCTTTATCCTCCAAGAAGTATATCTGAAGAACATTTTTACTCCGAATGGCATCTTTAAGCCCATTCAAGCAATACAACCAATCAACAACATTATTTTGCACACCGGCGAGTGCAAATTTGGGTTTTAGTGTTCAATCCCCTTCAACCTTCAAGTCACGAATGGCGTACATGCCAATCTAACTCCTCAGGTTTCAGAAAATTAAACAGGGGCAGCTGTTGTACCTAAAAATTTTCCCTCCTATATTCAAGATCATATACTTCAAGAGGTCTCTTAATAGTCACACGATTCTCAATTGGTCAAAAGGATTGAAGGTTTCACCAGACAAAGCCTCCTCCTAAACAATGGATCTTAGAACTAGGGTTTGGAGTTTCCCTAAGAAAATTGGACTTCCAAGGCCTCAAGTGGACTTCATGACATCCCATACACCTTAAAGAATCCTCATTTCAAGTTTCAAATCTTTCCCAATAAGTTTGGTCAGTTAGATGCTCAGATAACTGAATATCAGTTAACTTGGTCAAAAAGTCAACTGAGGTCAATTGTGGTCAGCTCAAAGTCAAACTTCAATATTTTTGGTCAACATCAAGATTATGAGGTTAAATTCATCATTTTATCAAGGGTTGATCATGATTCATCAAGGAAACCTCAGATCATCAAGAATCAGAAGTTACTAAATTAGGGTTTTGTGTAGGAAAAGTCAATTGAACTTTGACCAGCCATAACTTTCACATACTTCATCAATAATTTCCCATCCAAAGCTCATTTTAAATGAAATTCAATTCTCTACAACTATGTGAGTCACAATCCAATCCTAAAAATGCTTCATTTGGAAGGTATTAGCTAAACCATTATAGGTCTTTTTGAAAGTCAATAAAAAGTCAACTTTTCCAAAGCTCATAATTTTAAAATGGTAAATGATATGGACATGGGACCAAAATAGTTGATTAGAAGAAACTCCAAGCTTTCTAAAAAGTCCTAGAAAACCTCCACAACATTAAAATTGAAGAAGTTATGCATTGTCAAAGTTGGGAAATTTTCAAGGGGTATATGAAGCAAAAAGGGTCTAAAATCAAGATTTTGACAAATGGGCCCATAATATTGCAACCCAAACTTGAAGATGAAGTCATGCACGACCCAATGAACAATTATTCTGATTTTTATAATTTATTTTATATTATTTTGGATTATTAAAATTCAATTTTAATAGAAATAAAATATGAAAATCAAATATTTGATCTCATAACTTATTTTGGGATCAAATATATGATATTCAAGGTGATTGAAACCATCCAAATTCGTGAAAAACCATTATGGAAGTGATATATTTGATTTTTTGACCAAAATAGTAAGGTTGTTTCTTCATTATCAAGTAACACCAAAATGCACCCAAGGCCCAACTTTTTTTGACCTAATTACATAATTAAACATACACAAACACAAAGCAATTGAAAGACGACGAAAATTTAGACAAAAAGGCATTGTTCAAACTTCAATTTTTTCAAAGAAAAGTGCAATTAGGTTTCACTATTCCAATCACTTTTTAAAGGTTTTAAGAGTTCTATGATGTTCCTTGAAGCATTCTGAACATGTTTGGATCATCACATTCATCAAAAAACACTCTCATTCGCATAAACTGAATCTCAATGTTCTTGCTTTTTAATTTTTCGATTCCATTTATTTATGCATTATTAACAAATTTTGATCTTATGTTGTTGTTTGTGATGATTCCTAGATTGTTTCTGCATGAGTTCTTGGAGTTTCATGGTCGGAATCGTTGAATGCCATTACTAGGGTTTTAAGCTTCAAATTGGGGCTTTGTGATCTAAGCAATTTAAATAAATTTTAAAGACATAACTGAACTGTATATGATGTGGGGATCATTTTTCCATGATCAATTTGACAAATATTTTACAGTTTCATGACGTTTGAAGAAACGTAGGTTTTCTTATGAAACCAAATTCGCAGGAAAATTTGCAATAAGAATCGCAGGTATTTTCGCAGGTAGCAAGGAAGAAGATGAAGTCAATGGCGCCATTATGGATTTTCAAATTTAAGTTTAATATTTTATTATTTGGTTTTTATTTCATTATCACACAGGCAAGCTAGCCCAATGGTTAGGGCGCGCGCATATGAGGTCAGGGGCTTGGGTTCGATCCCAGGTTTCCCCTTTTTTTATTACTTTGTTTATTTTGCAAACTTAATATTTTATTTGTTTTGTCCAAATATCTACCAACTGGTGCGCATGGCCTAGTGGCAGGGGCTGGAACCTGGGAGTGAAGGGTCAAGGGTTCAAACCCACCCTCCAACATTTTAGGTTCTTTTTCTTTCTTTTCTTTTATTATTTCTTTTTTCTATTCATTTTAATTAAAAAACTTCAATTTATCTTTTAACCATAATTAACCCTATTAAAACATTAAACCTTCTTTTTTCAAAAATCCCTTAATTAACCTTCAAATATTTTTTAATTTAGTTAAATTTCATAATTCATTTTCTTTAAAAAAATTGTTTTTATGTTAGGTTCTTTTAATATAAACCTATTATATATTTTCTTTGTAAAACCCTAATATTTTATAAACCTAAACCCTAACATTTTTCTCAAAAACCTTTAAACCTTGTTTTCTATGAACCCTAAAAAAACCTTTTTAAAATCTTAACCTTGTTTTTTTACTAAACCTAATTTTCAAAACTTTTCTTTATTTCTACCCTCATTTATTTTAATGTTATTCAAATAACCTGCCTTATTATTGCTCTGAAATTTTTATTATTATTTATTTTTCCGCCATTATAATTATGTAACTTCCCCAAGGCTTTGTAATAGCTAGGATATTTATTTTCTGCCATTTAAATTCCTACCATTTATTTTATATTGATTGTGTGGTTAGTCAACCTAGGGCGTGGCAAGACTTAATGAAATAAAAAGGACTTAGAAAATTAAATTCAAGATAAATATCTGAAAACAATCACTCACACACGTAAGTCGGTCGCTCTACGATTGCCATCTATACCTCCTAGGGTTACCCCTCTTGGTTTCCTTCTTTAATATGGTCAAGTCCCTCGAAAGTGGGGGTGTCTTAAGCAAAGTCCTTACAAAATAAATCATCAAGTTCCTACAGATTCAAAAGATCATAAGTCCCTTTGAGGTTGCCTACGGAATAAATATCTTGTCCCTACGAATAAATGATGATAGTCCCTATGAATTGCTAAAGACACCCCTACAAGTTTCCTTCATTGACCATATGATGATCCTATGCGCGTCCCTTTACACATCAAAGGTAATGACTACCTACTCCTTAATAGTAGGGACAATCTTACCCTTGAAAGGAAATAAAAGAATACGAAAGACCAGTCTAGGGTAGGTAGTTCTTAGTTACTTGCTCAAATTTCAAAAATTCTTTTTCACACCCCGCTTTCAAACATTTTCAAACTCAAAGCTTTGTATACATCCATACAAGGATCATTACAAAGACTTATGAAAATTTCTAAACACACACTACACATTTTTCAAACAAATAAGTGAACTAAGTAACTAAGAGCCCATGGATAATCATGTATATAAAGGGTGCTAATACCTTCCCTTTATATAACCTACCCCTCGAACTTAGAATTTTTTAAGAGGTCTTTCATGTTCTTTTATATCCTTTCCTATTGGATAAAATAAAAGTCAGTGGTGACTCTTGCTCTCCACAAGATAAATAAAAAGTCAGTTCTCCCACCGTGTTACAGTAAGGATACCTTCCAAGCTTAAGGAATTAGTCTCAAAAGTTCCTGAGAACTCTCAATTCACTGAAAGGAATGGTTGTCTACTTTGTTTGGTTACCTCAGGGTTTAATGAAGACATGATGAGTGTTTTGTTCCAGTTCTTTGACCCTAAACATCATTGTTTCACATTTCCCGATTATCAGTTGGTGCCCACAATGGAAGAATTCTCTAAACTACTTGGTGTACCTATTCTTGATCAAAAACCTTTCACAAGTCTAGAGAATGAGCCTAAACCTGAAATTATTGCAGCAACTTTGCAATTTAAGAAGTCAGATATTGTATCCAATTGGGAAACAAGAAGTGGAGTTAAAGGTCTTATTTGCTAAAATCTTGATAGAGAAAGCTCAATTGTTTTTAGATGCTATGAGTTACTATGCTTTTGAGGAGATCTTGGCCCTATTGATTTATGGTTTGGTGTTGTTCCCTAATCCGGACCTATTGATAGATGTGCACGCAATTAAAATATTTCTGACTCGTAATCTTGTGCCTACCTTGCTTGGAGATATTTTGCACTCTCTTCACACTCGTACTACGAAGGCGCGAGGGACTCTGATTTGTTGCATACCTCTACTATCAAGGTGGTTTATTTCACACCTTCCTCGATCTGTGATGAAGAATGAACAAAGTTTGAGGTGGTCTAGAAGGATAATGTCACTCTCTCATTTAGATATCCATTGGTGTTCCTGATCCATGGAAAACATCATTATCAGTGACCACTGTGGAGAGTTCCCTAATGTGCCACTCCTTGGCGTAAGGGGAGGTATCACTTATAATCCTTCTTTGGCACTACGTCAATTTGGTTATGCTCAAAGTGATGGTCCTCATGATATGATTATTCAAGGTATTGTGTTCAATTATGACAGTGATCCTCAAGGTTACCGTCAAAGGTTTATACATGCTTGGGACATGGTGAATAAGGTTAATAGCAACACTCTGGAGCCAAAATACTCCATCTCTATGGAGCCTTACCTCAGATGGGTGTGGTCTCGTGCTCAAACTCTTATGATGCCATATCCCGTTGTTCTACTGTTTGTTGAGCCTATTATTGAAGGAGATGTTCCTTACACCATTCTTCATCCAGACATGCCTACTGACCTAGAAGAGCTACAAAAATCTTGGATCCAACTGAAAGAGGAAAGAGATACCTTTGAGGCTCAGTTCTATGATAGCAAGGAGAAAGTGTTGGAGCTGACAAAGCAACTTCACAAAGAGCAGAACCTCAATACATATCTCAATACAAAGAGGAAACATCCATGGGAGACTTGAGTCTCAAATGTTTTCATTTTCTTCGTAACTTTTCTTGTTTTTCCTTCATTGTAAGCCCAAGGGGAAGTTATATTTTGAACTTACTAATAAAATTTTTGTTTTTGTTTTTATTTAACAAATTTAAATCCTACTAGGTCCTTGAAAACATTGCATATACATTCACATGCCATACCATTGCATAGCAGGTTTCCATGACAGGTTTTTCATCTTCTCGCTATTTATTTCAGTTGAAATGGCTCTCGAACAGACTGTCAAAGATCTCCAAACCCAGAATGCTAAATTTCAAGAAGTGATCCTAAATTTGTCCAAGGGGCAAGAAGAGTTGAAAGCCCTCCTCACTAAGGACATGAAAAAGAAGAATCCTGAAGACATCAAGGATGATCAGTTGGAACAACTGCAAGCTGAGATGGCAGAGATGAGAATCCAGATGAATGGGCAGGTGGCTCTTATCCAAAACTTAGCCTAGGGGTAAGAAGAGCTGAGAGTCTTCATCAATAAACCTCAAGACAAAGGAGTCGGGAATCTAATCATCAGTCAACCTCCAGTGAAACAAGCTGACTTGGTCAAAAAGAAGAAGAGGATAAGAGATGGAAAGAGACAGATTACTACTGATAGTCTTTCAATGAAAGGAAGAAGGTCTTATAGGGTTAATTTGTCTCAACACAAGATAAAAGACAGTTTATCAAAACCAACACGCCAATGTCGCAAACTTTGCAATGCTTGTTGGAGAAGAATATGGTTGCGTTAAGAGACCTTCCTCAGAATCCCAATACTTCCTCTCCTCGCTATAACCCCAATGCAAGGTGTGCATATCATTCCAATAGTCCTGGATATGACACTAATAACTGTTAGGAATTGAAGAATAAGATTCAAGACCTGATTGACGAAGGAGTCCTCGAGGTTACGCCAGAAGACCAGATTGAGTTCTTTTATCATCCATCAAACATCAAAGCCGCCAGACATCTGGAGTGATAAGTTTAGAGGAGGAAGCTTTGAGAACATTTTAGTTTTCATTTGTAATTTCTTTTGTTGGCTTAAACACTTACTATTATGTCAAAATTTTGTTTTCGCGATAATGCATTACATATGTTTGTTTTGAATTAATCCATTCGTTTCACTATATTTAAACTATGCTTCTTACTTCTCTTTTGTGATATTTAACTCTTGTTAAAACTGTAAGCCTTTAGAGGGAGGATGACGAAGACGATACCATAATTTCATATAGTATGCTTTTGAACAGACTATGTTGACGATGTGCAAGCATTGTTTTGATTTCTAAACAATGGAGATATAAGGAAGTTAATCCCTAGTCAACCCTTTTGAGCCTATAAAGTAGGAGTTTTAATTCTCACGCAAATTAAAACCCTTAATCATAACCTGGGGCATGGTAGTTCCCCAGTTAACTCAGTTATGCTAGTTGACCCTTTTGTACATAACTAATGATGGTTCCCTGTAATAACTAAGCACGACAGTCAATATTTAGCAAAATAAAAGCTCACTAAGTCAAAACCTATGAAGGATACTTAGTAAAAATTGAGACATACCGCTGACTGTAATCTTGAAAGAAACAATTTAGGCAAAAGGAAGGGATAACAAAGTCAAAAGAAAAAGAAGTCACTACAAATCCTCCACACAAAAAAAGATGACTGTTTTTTTTCAAATAAACTTCTGGTTTATGAACAATCTCAAATCTCAGTGTTACAATTCCAAACTCCTTTGGAGCTTCAATGCATAAGTTAACCGAACATAGGACTGAAGAACATCACAAAGGATGGGTTGGGTACAAATAAAATTTGAGCATTTATCCTTTGTTTCTTAAACCATGAACCAGACCACGTTACAACCCTTTAAAATTCCTAACTGAAGCATGGTTAGTTCGAAAGCGCACTGCTACAAAAAGGTATCCTGATTCCTTTAGGGCTTATTATAAATCTTGAGTTAATATCACAGTTTTTACAAACATTATTTTTCTAAAGTAATTCTTTTTCAAAACTTCAAGACAGAGATAAGCATTGCATTTTGAATATCATTGTTTGCATATAACTAAGTGTTTGACAACAGAGAAGCTTACGTGATGAACATTCAATAAACCAAAGTCCTCCTGACAGAAAAAGTTACTTCCTGGGCCTGACTCAGTTGGATCAAAGCGAATGTATACATGGGACACAATCACTATCTTCCAATCAAAGGGCATGTCATGTTACTGTCCAATTCATCTGGGGCAGATAGGTCAAGATTCAATGATGCTTAATAGCCAGGGGCAGATATCCTCATCTGAATTGCCATAAGTAACATTATCGAGTTCATGATTCTAGGGGCATGTTATTATGGGGCATCCCGTTTATTTCTCTTGAGGCAGCTCCTTTCAAATACTTCCATTCTGGGACAAATCATCCTCAGCTATGAGCAACACTCTCTTTTCAAATCTAATCAGATCAAATTCAGTGGCAAGCTCCTTAACCATTACCCAAGGCGTACACGATCCACCGCAGTTTGAAAACACATTTTTCTCATTACATTACCTTGATACTGTGTTTCAGCAAAAGCCATTATGGAAATTAATTGTATGTGCCAATAGTATCAGATGGTGTTAGTATCATGTCTTCGAATTCAGTCATGATAATTCCTAGAAAATTACTCGGGGAAGTCGAGAATATCAGAAGTTTTGAATCCCTTGGTTATTTTGAATGAATGTATGATTTTGAATACGATTGATGTTTACCAAAAATACATACATATAAAATTACAATAATAGCATTTACTAAGGAATCTTGGAGTTTGGAATCCCCAACAGAGCTCATGTCCAACAGATTTCCACAAGCTCATCCCCACAAAGTAATCTTTACAGAGTTGTTCTAGTAAATCATTTCAAGCAGTATTTTCCCCAACAGAGATTGTATTTCCAACATTATAAAACCCCGACAAGATTCTCTTCTCCAACAGAATTCAATTAAGCTTGACATCTGGTTAGATAGTACATCAGAGGAATTTCCATCTCTTTTATCCTCAGTCAGGGTATTTAGGAACTTAATCCTTCGATAAAAAGCATGACGAATGATCGACTCTCCTCGACTGAGATTTGAAGTAATGTCTTCATCATCCCCAACAATGAATAAGGATCTATTTTCCCCCGCTAGAAGTTATTACAGGAAGCTACTAATGTGCTTCAACTACATAATGTGTCCATACATCATCTACAACATATCATGACATACACATCCACAACGTATACAACATTCTCATTTATGTTAAGAACATCATCTTGAAATGCATTACATACATAAAGTGACCTTGCATAAAACTAACTTTGCTTTTTTAGGATAATTCGCAATCAGATAAACATTTTCATCTCCTAGAGATAGTTCAGAGACGATCACAACAAAGATCTAGTTCTGATACTTAGTTTAGGATATTTTCACGAGACGGTTCAGAGACGATCAAAACAAAGATCTAGTTCTGATACTTAGTTCAAGATATTTTCCAGATACAGTTCAGAGACGATCAAGACAAAGATCTAGTTCTGATACTTAGTTCAGTATATTTTCTAGAGACAATCCAAAGATGGTCAAGACAAAGATCTAATCCTGATACTTATTCTAGAACAACATTCAGATAGAGTCAAACGTAGAAACATTATGATACTATGGATGGCATCTATAAGACCATTTCCAAATACTCCGAATGACATATATAAGCCCATTCAAGCAATACAAACAACCAACAGTGTTACTTTGTGCATCGGAGAGTGCAAATTTTTGGGTTTTAGGTGTTCAATCCTCTTCCACCTTTAGGTCACGAATGGCGTGTGTGCCAATCTCATCCCTCGGGTTTAAGAAGATTGAACATGGGAAGTTGTTGTAACCCAAAATTTTCCCTCATATCTTCAAGACCATATGTCTCAATAGGTCTACTAATGTTCATAAGATTCTCAATTGCTCAGAGGAATTCAAGGTTTCATCAAATAAAACCTCCTCATAAGCAATAGATCTCAAATTATGGTTTTGTGTTTCTCAAAGACAATTAGACTTCCAAAGCCTCAAGTTGACTTCATGATATCCCATATACTTCAGAGGATCCTCATGTCAAGTTTCAAGACTTGCCCTACAAGTTTGGCCAGTCAGATGCTCAGATGATCAATAATCAGTTAACTTGGGTAAAAAGTCAATTATGGTCAACATACAGTCAAACTTCAAGATTTTTGGTCAACATCAAGATTATGAAGTAAAATTCATCATTTTAGCAAGGGTTGATCATGATTCATCAAGAAAACCTCAAATTCATCACAAGGCAAAAGTTGCTAAATTAGGGTTTCTTTAGGAGAAAGTCAACTATACTTTTACCAGCTCTAACTTTCACATACTTCATCATAAATTTCCCATCCAAAGATCATTGTGAAGGAAATTCAATTCTTTACAACTTTGTGTCTCACAAGCCAAGGCTAGAAATGCTTCATTTGAGAGATATGGGCCAATACATTATAGGTCCTCTAAAAAGTCAACAAAAAGATAACTTTTTCAAGAGCTCATAACTTGAACATGGAAGATCAAATGGACATGGGACCAAAAGGAGTGATTAAAGGAAACTTTAATATTTCTAAATATTCCATGAGCACATTCATATGATAAAATTGAGGAAGTTGTGCATTGTTAAAGTTGAGCAAATTTGAGGAGGTGTATAAGGCAAACAATGACCAAACATGAGTTTTTGCCAAATGGGCCTATGTTTTCACAATCCAAACTTAATCTTAAGATGATCCACGGCCTATAAGTCATATACTTTGATTTTATTTATTTATTTTATATTTTATTGGATTTAATTCATTTAAATTCAATTTTAATTAAAATAAATATTGAAAAAACAAATATTTGATCCATGGATTATTTTGGGATCAGATATTGAGATTTATTTACATAATGTTTGATCCAAAATTCGTGCAAAACAAGAGGAGAAAGATATGATGGCCAAATATGACCAAAATAGAAAGTTTTCAAATCAAATTTCAATCAAATCCTATCATCCCAAAATAAATTGAACCCAAGCCCACAAGTTGACCTAAATCCTTCCTCTATAAATACATAACACCTTCAGATGGAAAAGACACAAATTTTTTTATCAAAGAAAGCACACAAAAATTCAAAAAATTCAAGAGTAAGTAGGATTCGAGTTTAGGGTTGCAGCCATTCTCAACGAGATTTGAAGGTCCGAACACGTTCCCGAGGTTCTTCTGAAGGTGTCCCAATCATCACCTTGCTCCAAAGACTCTTACAATACCGTAACCGAATTTATTTTTTTGGTTTATTTTTCAATTTTTCGATTTCATACTTTTACATATGATACATCTAATTTGTTTGCATATTTATGTTTCTTATGATGTTTGCAAGCTATTTGGGCCATCCAATTTGAGTTTAGGTGCAAAAATCGTGAATTTCCATTGTTAGGGTTCAAGGTCGTGAGTTTGGGGAACCCTAGCTAGAAGCAATTTCATACCAAATTGAATGTGAAGGAGCGAAAAACACAAGGAATGGGGGTTGGAATTGGGTTTTATAAAAACAATGACTGTAAATGACACTTTGATTTATCCTGGTTCGTTTGAACTCAAACTACATCCAGTCCACCTGCCAAGGTGATTTTGCATCTCTCAACGAGGTCTTAATCCACTATTCAAAAACTATGAATACAACCACTAAGACCTATAGTCAAAGTCTTCTTGAGTCTACTGACTACACTAGTCACTCAAGGAAATCACAAAGAGTTTACAAAATGTTGTAACAATAATTGCTTCAGAAAGCTATTATCACTAGGTGATAGTTTTTACATAACTTAAGCACAAAGTAAGAAATTGATTAATGTTTACGCGCGTGTGTAAGAACTTCAATTTGTTCAAGATATCTCCTTTATATAGGCATTTGAATAGGAGATCCGTTAGGAACATCTGATGCCATATTTGGATGATTGTAAATAGCTATAAAGTCCTTCCAAAAATAAGGATTATGTTTCCATTCGTTATTCTTGATTCCCTCTTAATTATCATTTATTATGAGAATCAGAATATATAAATGCCCATCAGAGTATGTTCGAAATTGCACAGCAGTGAAAGCTTATTTGATGAGAACTTCTTTCTATCATCAGATCTTTTATAGGAGGTGCGCTTGGCCTTAGTACCATTAGAAGATGCTGATCAACCATAGAATCATCCTTTTCTTGAGAACTTCTATCCTACACATAGAGAAAGATTTAGTGCTATAATTTGTTCTTATAAAACATTGTTATCATCAAAACTATATAAGAGAGGTAGAACCAAAATCTTGTTCGAACAATCTCCCCCTTTTTGATGATGACAAAACATTTATTTTGATTAAGGAAAGAATTTAAAGGATAAGGAAACTCCCTTTAGATGGTTATAAAATCTTTCAGAGTTTTCCATAAGAAGTTCTTTAACTTATGCTCTATAATAATTTCTTCAGTTTATGCTTTATAAGAATTTCATCAGTTTATGCTTTATAAGAATTTCTTCAGTTTATGCTTTATAAGAATTTCTTCAGTTTATGCTCTATAAGAAGTTCTTCAATTTATGTTCCCCCTGAGTTGATTACTTATCATGTTCTTTTAAAAGCAATTTAGTTAGATTGATCAGAGTATTAATATGTTAGAGGCTTAGTCTTGATAAACTGTTATGGATCAAAATCATTTACGTTTCTCCCCCCTTTTTCTCATTACTCAAAAAGATGAAAACAAATAAATAAGTAGAGTCAAAAGAAAGGATCTTCATTAATCAGATAATCATATATAACATGTAACAAAACATTGAAATACCAGAAAAATAAGAAAACAGACAAAAGAAAAACATGAAACATAATCAGGGTTGGGGGTTGATCTTGGTAACTAAGGCTTCCAGAAGAGACTTGATCTGAGAAGTTGATTCAACTTGTTGTCCAATCATAGATTTGAGTTTAGCATTAGTCTCATATTGCTTTTCCAACCTCTGCTTGACAGTTTCATTTTCTTTATTAAGCTCGTTCAGAGTTTTCAGCACCAAGGATGTTAGAAGTGATTCTTCAACTGCTGCAGCAGCTTGAGTGGAGGGTTCCTCAAAAGATTCTTCAGCATAAGGTATTTCAGCAGTTCATTTTCCCTTGTCTTCAGCAAAAGGAACTATCATCAGCTGAAGTGTATAAGATGATTCCTTTGGTTCAGATTCTCTCCAAGGTTTGTCATCCAGAAGGTGAGTTTTCTTCTTCTCAAAACTAGTGACCACTTCTTTCAGACTTTCATAGAAGTTCTGCTGAGCAATATCATGGAAGATATCTTTCAACTTTTTGGTCTTAGCATTAAACCACTTTCTGAAGGAAGTCCAAAGAGAATCAGAAGCTGCAGGATCAGGAATTTCTACGCAGGCAACCTTCAGATCTTCCAGCCTAAGTTTCATTTCTACTTCGAATGTTAGCAACAGAGGACCAATATCTGATTTGGTTGGTTTTGGTTTAGGTATTTGTATGGAAGTTTTGTTTGTGACAGAAGATAGTTTTTGTAGGGCTTTTATATCAATGGATGTTCTAAGGGGATCTCCGGGTTCGTTTGTACGGGAGGGACTATCTGGAATGGTAATGTAAGATGTATTTTTTGGTGGAGTGGATTCATAAGATGATAGGGAGGCTTCACGGATGGGGGATAGATAAAAAAACAACTCTATGAAAGTCAGAGTGTAGAGGAGGGTTAAAGCCATGCGTTTGTTGAGTGGATGTTATTGAAGGAGGATTAGAGGACTGAGCTTCAGAAGCAGAAACAAAATTTGGAAAAACATCAATATCAGACGGAATTTGTTGAAGTTCTGACTGGGTTTCAACGAAGGTTGAGGTGTTCAGATCAAAGGGAGGTGTTGGATCTATTGGCAAGTCAAAATCTTCTAGAGTTTGAGGAGAGTGATGTTCATATATGTTTGATGGTGAGGTAGTGTTTTCAGGTTGCATATAAGGTGGAGGTGAAGATGGAGGAGGTATTTCAGAAGTGATGGGATTTAAAGGTGCAGGAATAACAAAAGGAATGGTATCAGAAGAAGGGTTTTCAAATGTGACCACTGTTACAAATTCTACAATAGAAATAAACTCATATTGAGAAGAGGAAGTACTTTTCTTTCTGATTTGCTTTGGAGCCTTCTGAGAAGTTCCTTCAGAGGCTTTCCTCTTCTTGTTCTTCTTTTGAGCAACTTCTGGTGCAGGTTTTCTGAGCTCTTCAGGATTGAACAGAGGATCAACACCATCCAGCTTGCAAGATTCCAAGTATCTGACCACAACTTCTGGTGGTGTGTTAGCAGAGAACATAGGAAACTCCTTCAGAGGAATTTTCCTGGTGGTGATGACTTCTCTAGAATACAGAAGTGGATCCTTCTTAATGGTTTCTATGAATTTCATCTTCTTCAGATTCTTAGCATTCAGAGGCTTCCCAGCTTCTGCTTCCAAAAGTTCAAATTGTTGATCCTCCATCAGATGATCTACCAATTTGTTTTCAGTCAGAATATCAGAGATGAGTCTTCCTAGAGGGATCCAATCTCTTTTGGTTTTCTCATCTTCTCTGGTTTCTCTGATGTTGTTCTTCAGATGATTAAAAAGTGAATGAGCAAGATTGACCTTTTTGTTCTTGGAGATGAATTACAACAGAAACTGCTGATCCACATTGATGTAATCTGGGGAATTTGTTGCTTTTCTGTGACTGATGCAAGCTAAAGTTATTTTGCCCAAATTCTCAGATGATCCTTCAGATCTTTAATCTTGTTGGAGTGTTGCCCATTTGAGAATATTTCTTTAGAAATGGATATAGTATCAGAAAGCTTATCCATCTCACTGCACTTGATCCCATTGCCATCAAATTGTATCAACTTTACAATGTGTTCTTCAGTAATGATGATCCTCTTACCCAGAACGTAAGAAGTTACATGAGATTTAGAAGCACTTGTAAAGGTCCAAAATTCCTTGACTAGCTTAGGAAAAACTGGACCCATCAGACGATCAAAGTATTTTATCCCATCCTTGAGCCTTGACTGTAGGTGTAAAATCAAACCCATTTTCCTTCAAACTGTCAAAGTCAACAAAAAGCTCACAGAGAACTTCTAGCTTTTCTACAGGAGTAAGAAGGGTTCTGACTGGAGAGATATGGAGTTCTTCTGAAGTTTGATCTTTTTGAGTTTGCTAAGGAGAAGTATCTTGATGAACGTTGTGAGATTAAGAGGCCATTTGTTACCAAGATGAGGGTTTGAATACAGGTGCAAAGAAGAAAAAAAACAAGAGGTGAAAGTGAAAGTGAAAAGTGAAAAGTGAAAAGTGTTTGTGAGGTGAAAACATACATTTATATAGAATTAATAGGCAGTAAAAGAAAAGCTCTATTAGTGGAAAACTTTAATGCATAAAACATCATGATTAATTTGCATTTAATGAGTTCTAACAAGGGAGTGGCATAAAGATTTTGGAATAGTTACCAATGTGACTTGTGCCTCAATTGTGTCTTTTCAACCATTTCAATTTCCCAGAACTTGAACATGCATTCTTCTGCAGAGGACACCTGTCCAAATGCATGCTCTGTCCATCTTCAGAGTATGAACACATATTCTGATTCTTTAGGATTCCTCAGAGTTTCATTGACGCGTGTTGATGTTATGATCTGCATGTTATTCTTTTAACACAGAAGTCTGAGAAGTAAACAGTCAGATCATTTTAAAAAACTTTTGAACAAAAAAAATGATACAGAACTTCTGAGAGTTAAATGCATAAATTTAAACTTTTTCATTCTAGGCATAATTCCTTACTGAGATTAGTCAGAATGAAATTAAATCTATCTTCAGCCAGGGATTTTGGAAAGATATCAGCCCATTGGTGATTTATATCTATAAATTTTAAAAATAGAATCCCCTTCTGAGTATAGTCTCTAATGAAATGATGTTTAACTTCTATGTGTTTAACTCTAGAGTGTAAGATAGGGTTCTTAGAAATACAGATAATAGAAGTATTATCACAGAGGATGGGAATGCTACTCTCATAGATATTGAAGTCCTCAAGCTGGTTTTTCATCCAGAGCATCTGAGTACTGCATCCAGCTGCTGCTATGTATTCAGCTTTAGCAGTTGATAGTGCTATGGTTGATTGCCTTTTACTGGACCAGGATATTAGATTATCTCCCAGAAATTGACAACTTCCAGAAGTACTCTTTCTTTCTGTTCTATCTCCAGCAAAATCAGCGTCACAATATCCTACGAGTTTGTAGTTTTTGGACTTTCTATAGCATAAACCAAGATTAGTAGTACCTTTCAGATATCTAAATACTTTCTTAACTGCTATTAAGTGAGTTTCTCTAGGATCTGATTGGAATCTAGCACATAAACATACATTGTAGAGAATGTCTGGTCTTTAGGCAGTTAAGTAGAGAAGAGAGCCAATCATACCTCTGTAGATCTTCTGATCTACTTTCTTACTTACCTCTTCCTTTTCCAGATTACACTTGGGATGCATAGGAGTTTTTGAAATCTTACTATCTGACATATCAAATTTTTTCAGAAGTTCCTTGACATTTTTTCTTTGATGTATATGCGTTCCTTCTAGTGTTTGATTGATTCGTATTCCTAGAAAGAACTTTAATTCTCCCATCAGACTCATTTCAAATTCTGCCTGCATAGACTTAGCAAATTCCTTTCCCATGGAACTTTTAGTGGAACCAAAAATAATATCATCTACATATATTTGACAAATCAGAATATCATTTTTAAAGGTTTTGCAGAAGAGAGTTGTGTCCATTTTCCCTCTGATAAAATTATTTTCCAAAAGAAAATTACTTAGTCTTTCATACCAAGCTCTGGGAGCTTGTTTCAGAGTGTATAAAGATTTTTTAAGTTTGTAAACATGTTCTGGAAATTTGGTATTTTCAAAGCCAGGGGGTTGGTGTACATAAACATCTTCATCAATATAACCATTCAAAAATGCACTATTGACATCCATTTGATAAAGAGTGATGTCATGATTAACAGCAAATAAGATTAAGAGTCTAATTGATTCTAACCTTGCGACTGATGCAAAGGTTTATGTGTAGTCTATTCCTTCTTGTTGAATATAACCTTGTGCAACCAGTCGTGCTTTGTTTCTGATGACTTTACCTTGTTCATTGAGCTTGTTTTTTAATACCCATTTTGTGCCAATAATGTTGAATCCTTTTGGTCTGGGAACTAAATCCTACATGTCGTTTCTGGTGAATTGATTTAGTTCTTCTTGCATTGCAAGTATCCAATCATTTTCTGAAAGTGCTTCTTCTAAAGAAGTTGGTTCAATCAGAGAAACTAGTCCCATTAGAGATTCTTTAAAGTTTCTGAATGATGACCTTGTTCTGATTAGATCATCCTTCTTTCCCAGAATCTTATCTTCTGGATGATTCAACGTGCTTCTGGATTGTTTCTTCTGAATGGGTTCTTCAGTATTAGTAGAGGTGATTTTCTTATCTTGTTCTGTGACTGGTTGATCTTCAGATGTTTTGTCTTCAATGATTTGAACTTCTATATCTGCAAGAGATTCATTCTTCTTTGGTTTTTCAGAACCAAGCTTATCATCGAATCTGACATAGATGGATTCTATCACAATTCGTGTTTTTGTGTTGTATACTCTATATCCTTTCGAACCTTCAGAGTATCCTAACATATAACATTTTTGTGCCTTAGAATCAAACTTGTTCAGGGGATCATTAGTATTCAGAATAAAACAAGTGCATCCAAATGTATGAAAGTAAGAAATGTTGGGCTTTTTGTTCTTCCATAATTCATAAGGAGGCTTCTCCAGAATAGGTCTTATAGAGATTCTATTCTGAATGTAGCATGTTGTATTTACTGCTTCTGCCCAAAAATGTTTACCCATGTTTGTCTCATTGATCATGGTTCTGGCTATCTCTTGTAATGTTTTTTTCTTACGTTCTACAACTCCATTGTTTTATGGATTTCTAGGGCAAGAGAAATTATGAGAGATGCCATTTTCATTAAAAAATAATTCCAATTTTTTGTTTTCAAATTCTCCACCATGATCACTTCTGACTTTAACTATTCTAAACTCTTTTTCATTTTGAACTTGTTTGCATAAGTTAGAAAATACAACAATTGACTCATCCTTGTGTCTAAGAAACTTTACCCATGTCCATCTGCTATAGTCATCTATGATCACTAATCCATACTTCTTACCACTGATAGAGGCAGTTTTCACTGGACCAAATAAATCAATGTGTAGAAGTTCTAGTGGTCTAGAGGAAGAGACAGCATTTTTAGGTTTAAAATTAGGTTTAGAAAATTTTCCTTTCTGACATGCTTCACACAAAGCTTCTGAGTTGAACTTCAAGTTTTGAAGTCCTCTGACCAGATTGAGTTTGTTAATCTGAGACAATCTTCTCATATTAACATGTCCCAATATTCTGTGCCAGACTCATTCCTCAATGACCACAGACATTAGTCATTTTACGTTCTGACTTTTCAATTTAGAAAGTTTTATTTTATATATGTTGTTATTTCTCTTTCCACTAAATAGGATTGTTCCATCTTTCTGACTAACAGCCTTACAGAACTTTTGATTGAAGATTATGTCATAACCATTATCACTTAATTGACTTATGGATAATAGATTATACATTAATCCTTCTACTAACAAAGCATTAGAGATAGAGGGAAGTGTACCATTACCAATAGTTCTAGAGCCAATAATCTTTCCTTTTTGATTGCCTCTGAAGCCTACGTATCCTCCAGCTTTCAGCTCAAGACTTTGGAACATATGCTTTCTTCCCGTCTTGTGTCGTGAGCATCCAGAGTCCAGGTACCAAGATTGGTGTTTCAGTCTGGCTGTCAAATACATCTACAACATACAAAATTGTATCTTTGGGTACCCATATCTTTCTGGGTCCTTGTTTGTTAGATTTTACATATTTCTGATTGATTTTGAATCTCTCATCAGAACTTGTAGAACAGGATGACTCACTAGTATATTTCAAATCATGATTATGACCATAGGTGAAATGAGAACTTAAAGGAGTATTAACTTTTATAATCATGTCATCATCTTGTTTAAACTTCAGAGGTTCTTTTCCTTTAGTTTTCACATAACTTATACCTCTTCTACTGTTTCTACTAACTCCATAGATCATTGAGGAAATTTTGCTTCTATCTATGTTTTTAGCTAGAAATTTTTTAAAACTTTAATCATATTGCTTTACGATATTATCAGAACTGGGTAGAATTTCTGATTTAGATTCCTTATGAGTTCTAAATTTTTCTAGGGAAATTTTGCATTTTAAAATACTTTCTTTTAACTCTGTAGATGTTTAGAATTGGCAGAATTTTTGACCAACAAGAAGTGTTGAACTTAGTTCAGGATGTCACACCAGATGTTGTGACATTATCAAACAGAGTATAAGTTAATGAACTTAATTCAGGATGTCACACCAGATGTTGTGACATTGTATAAGTTAATGAAGTAAGTTCAGATTTCAGGATGTCATACCAGATGTTGTGACATCTCAAACCTGCTACCAGAATTAAATAATTCTTAACAGAACTGAGTAAATTCAGGGAATTTATCTGGAATAAATTGTGAATGGATAAACAATACAAGGCGCATCTGTAGGGAGATTAGTTATATGATTTCAGTATAACAGAAGAACTATCTCACCTAGAATCAAGGAAGTAACAAACCCTAATTCAAGGTGATGACAGCATGCGTATCAGGATTGGATAACATACAGAAAGCCCAAAAACCAAGCATCTATTTAAGGAACAGAAACTCTCAGAATAGAGTACGAAATTAAGAAGACTAAATAGGGTGTTTGTGTTTAATAGCAGGTTTTATATGTGTATCACTTTATGAGCTTTTAAGCAAAAAGTGTATTGTGTCTTGATTGAAACTGTGAAGTAAAATCAAGCTGTTGTGTTTGAAGTGTGACTTCAATTTTATTAAACATTGTAACATATCACTGTGTGATTGAGGGGGAGTGAGTTGGTACTCATATCTAAGTTGTGTCTTAGGTAGAAATTGCCTTGGGTAGATATTAAGTGAGGGATTAAACTGAGTGGTTTAAGTCCAGAATTAATATTACTTATATTGGATTTCCTTCCTGGCTTGGTAGCCCCCAGATGTAAGTGTGGAGATACACTGAACTGGGTTAACAATTTCCTGTGTTGTTTAATTTACCTGCACTTTAAGTTTTGTTTAAGTCTTCAAGTGTTTAAACATCTCATTCGACATCACGTACCTGATCCCAGAATTTCAATTGGCATCAGAGCAGGCACCCTGCCTGTTTAACTGGGTGAGATCTAGGGACGGAAAATTTTGGGAACATGGATAGAGATGTAGGATCTGTAAATAGACCACCTATATTGGATGGATCCAACTATGACTACTGGAAGCCAAGAATGGTAGCATTCTTAAAATCACTTGACAGTAGGGCTTGGAAAGCAGTCAACAAAGGATGGGAGCACCCTGTCCAAGACAACAAGGATGGGGCAAAAGTGTTGAAACCTGAAGAACAATGGAGCAAGGAGGAAGAAGATTCAGCACTTGGAAATTCCAATGCCTTAAATGCCTTATTCAATGGCATTGATAGGAACATATTCAGACTTGTGCATCACTATGAGCTGGCCAAAGATGTTTGGGACACTCTCAAAACAACTCATGAAGGAACATCAAAGGTGAAGATGTCAAGACTTCAACTTCTCACCACCAAGTTTGAAAACTTGAGAATGAAGGAAGATGAGACAATTCATGAGTTTTACATGAACATCTTGGAAATAGCTAATACTTCTGGTGCTTTGGGAGAGAAGATGAGTGATGAAAAGCTGATAAGAAAGATTCTCAGATCTTTACCAAAAAGATTTGACATGAAGGTTACAGCAATAGAAGAAAATCAAGACATATGCACAATGAAGGTTGAAGAGCTCATTGGTTCCCTTCAAACATTTGAGATGGGAATGAATGATACAATTGTAAAGAAGAACAAAAGCATAGCCTTGGTTTCAAATACTGATAAAGAAGAAGAAAATCATAAAGCAGACCCTGAAGAAAATTTATCAGAAACAATTGCTATGCTTGGAAGACAATTCAACAAGATTCTCAAAAGAATGGATAGCAGGTCCAGACCAAGTGGAAGAAACTCAAACTCTTCTGAGAATAAAAGACCTTATGATAGAAGGACAAATTATGATGAAAAGACCAACCAAGAAAAAGGGATTAAATGTCATGGATGTGAAGGATATGGACACATCAGAAATGAATGCCCTACCTATCTAAAGAAGCAGAAGAAAGGTCTCTCTGTGACCTGGTCTGATGAAGACTCAGGATGTGATTCAGAAGAAGAATCAGCAAAGCACATCACTGCTCTAGCTGGAGTATGTGAATCTGAAAGTGGATCCAGTGATGAGGAGCTTACTTTTGAAGAGCTTGAAGAATCATACAAAATGCTGTGTAAAAGGAGCACTGAAGTATGCATGGAGAATATAAAGCAGAAGAAGCAGATTGAGGGATTGAAGGCTGAAAAGACAAGTAATCTAGAGATCATTGACTCTTTGAAAAGTGAAGTAAGCCTACTAAACTCCAAATTGGAACATATGTCCAAATTTGTTAGAATGCTGAACAGTAGCTCAACCACACTGGATGTCATTCTCAACAACAATAAGCATTCAGGGGATAGAACTGGACTGGGATTTAATAAAGTTCAAAAGGTTGAGGCTAGCACCAGCAAAACTATTTCAAATCCCATAAAGTCAAACAAGATGTCCCAACATCATGAAAAGAACATGATGAAAAATAAGTATCAAAGATGGAGATGTCATCATTGTGGAAGGTTTGGTCACATCAAACCTTATTGCTACAAGTTGCATGGATATCCAAATCAGATGCATCAGCAACCCCCTAAGCAGAAGATAGAGGTCACCAAGAAAGTGCTGCATGGACATCAAAATCAAAGATATCAGCAACCTCCTAAGCAGAAGACAGAGGTCATCAAGAAAGTATGGGTACCTAAAGCTAGTCTTCATGCTGATCAAAGCTACATGCCCAAGAACAAGTTCAATAAACAACCTTGGAGCTCTAAAGATGGACACTACACAGGGCAGAGGCATCAAAGGAAACCTCACAACAAGCAAAAATGGTCAAAGAAGGGTGTTGTCTATATAGCTCATACATCTCTCAGAGTATCACCTAAGGAAGACTGGTACTTTGACTGTGGATGCTCAAGGCACATGACTGGATTGAAGAATCTGCTGGTAAACTTAAAGTCACATTCATCCAGATATGTAACCATTGGAGATGAAGCTAAGGGAGAAATCAAGGGAGTTGGGACCTTGGACTGCTCAGATGTACCAAGACTAGATGATGTGCTGCTGGTAAAAGGATTGACTGCTAACTTGATCAGCATAAGTCAATTATGTGATCAAGGTTACATTGTAAAATTTACCAAAACTGAATGCATAGTGTCTGATAAAGAACAGAAAGTTGTCATGAGAGGAGCCAGATCTAAAGACAACTGTTATATGTGGGAACCTCAAGATTTCAGTCTCACTTCAACTTGCTCCTTAGCCAAAGAAGAAGAAGTGAAGCTATGACACCAAAGACTGGGTCATCTTCATCTCAGAGGAATAAAGAAAATCATATCTATGGAGGTTGTGAGAGGTATTCCTAAACTGAAGATTGATGAAGGCAAAGTATGTGGTGAATGTCAAATAGGCAAGCAAACCAAGATGTCCCATCCAAAGCTCCAACATCTGACAACTTCCAAAGTTTTGGAATTATTGTATATGGATCTTATGGGACCAATGCAGGTTGAGAGCCTTGGTGGAAAAAGGTATGCCTATGTGGTTGTTGATGACTTTTCAAGGTATACATGGATAAATTTCATCAAAGAAAAGTCTGATGTCTTTGAGGTATTCAAAGATCTATGCCAAAGAATACAAAGAGAAAAAGCAAGCTGTGTGGTCAGAATAAGGAGTGACCATGGAAAGGAGTTTGAGAATAAAAAATTCTCAGATTTCTGTTCTTCAGAGGGAATCAATCATGAGTATTCTTCTCCTATCACCCCTCAACAGAATGGGATTGTTGAGAGGAAGAACAGAACTATCCAAGAATCAGCAAGAGCTATGATTCATGCTAAAAAGTTACCATTGTACTTCTGGGATGAAGCTATGAACACAGCTTGTTACATTCATAATAGAGTCACTCTAAGGAAAGGAACCTTGTCCACCATCTATGAAGTCTGGAAGGGCAGAAAACCTACAGTCAAGTACTTCCATGTGTTTGGAAGTAATTGTTACATTCTGGCTGATAGGGATCAAAGAAGAAAGATGGATCCTAAAAGTGATGAAGGGATTTTCCTTGGATACTCCATAAATAGCAGAGCCTATAGAGTATTTAAATCCAGAACCAAGGTTATAATGGAGTCAATAAATGTGATCATTGATGATGCTCTTGCAGATGTTGCAGATGATGTTGGAACATCTGCTGACAGTCAGACTGAAGCTAAAATAAAAAGTGATAATCCTGACTTTACTCTGACTGAGGCAAGGACAGAACAATCCAGCAAACCTCCCTCCATCAGAATCTAGAAGGATCATCCTAAAGATCTGATAATTGGTGATCCCAATAGTGGTGTAATCACTAGATCAAGAGAGATGATTTCAGGTTCCTGTTTTGTTTCAAAAATAGAACCTAAAAACATCAAGGAAGCTCTGAATGATGAATACTGGATTTCTGCCATGCAAGAAGAATTAGGCCAGTTCACAAGGAATGAAGTGTGGGATCTTGTTCCTAGACCTGATGACATAAATGTGATTGGCACTAAATGGGTGTATAAGAACAAGTCAAATGAGCAGGGAGTTGTTACAAAGAACAAGGCTAGACTTGTAGCTTAAGGATACACACAAATTGAGGGAGTAGACTTTGATGAAACCTTTGCACCAGTAGCAAGGCTTGAATCAATCAGACTACTTTTAGGAATTGCTTGTATCCTGAAGTTCAAGCTATTTCAAATGGATGTGAAAAGTGCCTTTCTAAATGGATATCTTAATGAGGAGGTATATGTGGAGCAGCCTAAGGGATTTGTTGATCCAAGCTGTCCAGATCATGTATACAAACTAAGGAAGGCTCTTTATGGTCTGAAGCAAGCCCCAAGAGCATGGTATGAAAGGCTGACTACTTTTCTCATAAAACAAGGGTACAGGAAAGGTGGAATAGACAAAACCTTGTTTATGAAGGATGAAGAAGGAAATGTCATGATTGCTCAAATATATGTAGATGACATAGTCTTTGGTGGGATGTCAGATAGGATGGTTAAACATTTTGTCACTCAAATGGAATCTGAATTTGAGATGAGCCTAGTAGGAGAACTAACCTACTTTCTTGGACTGCAAATCAAGCAGATGGAAGACTCCATGTTCATATCCCAAAGCAAGTATGCCAAGAACACTGTCAAGAAGTTTGGGATGGATAGTGCAAGTCACAAAAGAACATCTGCCCCCACTCATTTAAAGCTGACAAAGGATGACAAGGGTGAGAAGGTGGACCAAAGCTTATACAGAAGTATGATTGGAAGCTTATTATATATGACTGCTAGCAGACCAGATATAGCCTTTGCAGTAGGTGTATGTGCAAGATATCAAGCTGATCCAAAAGTTAGCCATCTAAACCAGGTTAAGAGAATTTTGAAATATGTCAATGGTACTTGTGACTATGGCATAATATACTCTCATGGATGTGAACCAATTCTCACTGGCTTCTGTGATGCTGACTGGGCTGGAAGTGCTGATGATAGAAAGAGCACATCAGGAGGATGCTTCTTTCTAGGAAACAATTTGATTTCTTGGTTCAGTAAGAAACAAAATTGTGTATCCTTGTCCACTGCTGAAGCTGAATATATTACAGCTGGTAGCAGTTGTTCACAGTTGGTTTGGATGAAGCAAATGCTCACAGAATACAATGTCCCACAAGATGTCATGACATTGTACTGTGACAATTTAAGTGCCATCAACATATCAAAGAATCCTATCCAACACAGCAGGACCAAGCACATTGATATCAGGCATCATTTCATCATAGATCTTGTGGAAGAGAAAGTGATCTCATTAGAACATGTAGCCACAGATCTGCAATTGGCTGATATATTTACTAAAGCTTTGGATGCTACCCAATTTGAAAACCTAAGGGGTAAATTGGGAATCTGCATATGTGAAATATAGCAGTTATGGAGAAGTGCCAACATGTCCTATGACATCGTGTGGCATGATCACCAGATGGCAACACCAGTCTGGTCAATAACTCTTTGTATTCCACTCTTTGAAATTCCATCAGTAACGGCTTTTATAAAAGCTCAAGCTTGCTCTCAGCTCTTCATCTCCTCACTATTCTCTCAACTATTTGCATGCTAAAGTTGTTTTTCTGAGCTCATCAAAATCAATCAACCCTAAACTCTTCCTTAACCACATTCGAAAATGTCTCAACATCAAAACCCTAACATCATGGATGAAAATCTCAACCAAGAAGATGTGGTGCATGCAACCCCAATCTCCATGGTTCCAATGGATACTACTCCCATGGACGAAATCAGAGGAAGTGTCCCACTTGATCAAAAGCCTAGAACTCCAAATGTGAGAAGAGCAAAGGAACCTGTGTTCAGCAAAAGCAAAGGGGTTCCTTCAGCCTCAAACACCACCCCCAAAGCTTCTGATTATGTGGATGCCTCCATCAAGCATCTTGTGAATAGGATTCTGTCTGAACAAAGAGTAGTGTGTGGGGTATCTATTCCTCTGAACACCATGCCAGCTCCACAAGAAGAATAGAGCAATCAGGCTGAAGAGGACACTCCTGCTCAACAGGATGTCCCAATAGATGTTGAAACATCTGAGGACCAGCACAAGGCCTCAACTGATGATGATGATGAAGCCACTGATGACCAAGCTTCTGTTGATCCACCTGCTGAAGAGGAGACTACCCAACCTCCTCCTGTTGTAGACATAGATAATGACTCTGACACAGAGATCATTGCATCTGTGGACCCTAGCATAGCCAAAAGGCTTAGGGCTAGGAAGGAAAAGAAGACTGCAGGACATGCAACTCCTGAAAAGAAACAGCCTACTCCAAAGAAAGACAAGGCCAAAGTGGTATTTGGACCTACTAAACAATGGAGCAAGGTGAATACCCAAAAGAGGAAAGTTGTAACTCCACCAGATTCAGATGTTGAAGAGGATGTCCCAACATCTCCACCAAGGAAGAAACCAGCACCTTCAAGGTCTACCTTTGCTGTTCCAGAAACTCCTCTGGACAATGTGTCATTCCATCATGTGTCAAGTGTGAGCAGATGGAAATTTGTATACCAAAGAAAGGTGGCACTGGAAAGAGAGCTAGGCAGCAATGCACTGGAGTCCACTGAGGTAATAGACCTAATATCATCTGCTGGCTTATTCAAAACAGTTTCAAACTTCTCTCCCTGCTATGAGTTGCTAGTCAAGGAGTTCATTGTCAACCTGCAAGAAGACTGTGCTGATGGAAAGTCAGAAGAATTTAGAAAAGTCTATGTAAGAGGGAGATGCGTAGAATTCTCTCCTAGGGTTATCAATCATTACCTAGGGAGAGAATCTGATGGGCCTAATGAGCTTAAGAAGACTGACAACCAAATATGCAAGGTCATCACTGCCAATCAGGTCAAAACTTGGCCAGTCAAGGGAAAACTTTCTGTTAGCTTGCTAACAAGGAAGTATGCAATGCTGCATAGGATTGGTACTGTCAATTGGGTCCCTACCAACCATACCTCTTCAATAGCTACTGGATTGGGCAGATTCATTTATGTTGTGGGCACCCAAACAAATATGGACTTTGGGGCTTACATATTTGATCAAACTCTGAAGCATGCAGGAACATCAGCAACAAAGCTTCCTATTGCTTTTCCATCTCTGCTATGTGGAATCATCCTCAGCCAGTATCCAGGTATCCTCACTGAGAAGGATTCAGTCTGCAAAAGAGAAAGTCCTCTGGCATTCCACTACAAACTGTTCTTAAGCCATCATGTTGTTGATGTTGAAGCTCCCACTGGGACATCTGCTGGACCTTCAAAAGCAAAGACTCCCATATCCAAAGTTGCCTTGATTGCAGAACTGAAGAACACCTGCAAAGAGCTGGATGCCAGGAAGCAAAAGCTTGAGGAAATTATTCAAAGGTTGGAGATGGAAGAGAGTACTCAGAAGGCTGCTAAAACTGATGATGACTCTGATGATGAATCTGAAGAAGAGGAAGATACTGAATATGAAGACTCTGAGTGAAAATGTGTGAGGAAAGTGTACTGTATCAGCATTGTATTTTGGTTTTGTAATTTTGTATTTCTCTCTGCTTATGTAATTTGGCCCCAATTTCTGTCTAACAAGGGGGAGAAGAGAAGTAACAACAACAACAATGTCTGCTGCAGTTTACATGATTAATGAACAAGCTGTTTGTCTGTTTAGTATCTGCTTCTGAACTAAGTTTTTTTTTAATTCTGTTGAACAAGTCAGAATACATACAGGTTTGAGGGGGAGCAAACTCTCATCTGATTAAAACAGAAAAGAACTCTGCTGCACTCTGATAAATGAAACTCTGCTGCACTCTGATAAAACCAGAAGATTGTGTTAGCCAAAAATTAGCCAAAGGGGGAGTTTGTAGATGTTTAGAATTGGCAGAATTTTTGACCAACAAGAAGTGTTGAACTTAGTTCAGGATGTCACACCAGATGTTGTGACATTATCAAACAGAGTATAAGTTAATGAACTTAATTCAGGATGTCACACCAGATGTTGTGACATTGTATAAGTTAATGAAGTAAGTTCAGATTTCAGGATGTCACACCAGATGTTGTGACATCTCAAACCTGCTACCAGAATTAAATAATGCTTAACAGAACTGAGTAAATTCAGGGAATTTATCTGGAATAAATTGTGAATGGATAAACAATACAAGGCGCATCTGTAGGGAGATTAGTTATATGATTTCAGTATAACAGAAGAACTATCTCACCTAGAATCAAGGAAGTAACAAACCCTAATTCAAGGTGATGACAGCATGCGTATCAGGATTGGATAACCTACAGAAAGCCCAAAATCCAAGCATCTATTTAAGGAACAGAAACTCTTAGAATAGAGTACGAAATTAAGAAGACTAAATAGGGTGTTTGTGTTTAATAGCAGGTTTTATATGTGTATCACTTTATGAGCTTTTAAGCAAAAAGTGTATTGTGTCTTGATTGAAACTGTGAAGTAAAATCAAGCTGTTGTGTTTGAAGTGTGACTTCAATTTTATTAAACATTGTAACATATCACTGTGTGATTGAGGGGGAGTGAGTTGGTACTCATATCTAAGTTGTGTCTTAGGTAGAAATTGCCTTGGGTAGATATTAAGTGAGGGATTAAACTGAGTGGTTTAAGTCCAGAATTAATATTACTTATATTGGATTTCCTTCCTGGCTTGGTAGCCCCCAGATGTAAGTGTGGAGATACACTGAACTGGGTTAACAATTTCCTGTGTTGTTTAATTTACCTGCACTTTAAGTTTTGTTTAAGTCTTCAAGTGTTTAAACATCTCATTCGACATCATGTACCTAATCCCAGAATTTCAAACTCAGATTTTTCTGACCTCGGTTTTCTAACTTCCTCTGATTCAAATACTAGACTTTGTTTTATGTATTTGTATTTGAAATGAAGTTTATGATATTTTTCAAGAATTTCTGAGAGGTTATCTTGTAATTGAGATCTAGTAAGTTTAGAGAATACCTCTTATATATCAGAATCTGATACAGATTCTGATGAGTTGACTTCTTCTGGTATCTTTACCATTAATGCAATGTTGGCATGTTCATCTTCTGAGTCTGAATCTGCTTCAGAAGATTCTGAATCATCCCATGTTTCCATGATACTTTTCTTCTTCTCTCTGTTGAATTTCTTTATAGGTTTCTCTTTTTGAAGTTTTGGGCATTCACTCTTTTAGTGTCCAGGTTCCTTGCATTCATAGCATACTACTTCTTTGCTTCTGGGTTTCCTGTGACCAGAGGATGATTCTGAATGATTGCTTGATCTTCTGGGATTTCTGAACTTCTTCTGACGACGCTTCCAGAGTTGTTGAACTCTTCTGGATAAAAGAGATAGTACGTCTTCTTCTGATGAGCCTCCAGAACTTTCTTCTTCTTCTGCCTACAAAGCTTTAGAATCAGATTTATTATATTTAAGAGAAACATACTTACCTTTCTTCTGAGGTTCATCTTCTTCTAGTTCTATCTCATGACTTCTCAGTGAGCTAATCAATTCTTCAAGAGATGTCTCATTCAGATTCTTTGATAGCTTCAAAGCAGTGACCATGGGTCTCCAAGCCTTTGGCAAGCTTCTGATGATCTTCTTCACATGATCTGCTGTTGAGTAGCCTTTATCCAGAACTTTTAGTCCAACAACCAGAATTTGAAACCTTGAGAACATCTTCTCAATTGTTTCATCTTCTTCCATCTTGAATGCTTCATACTTCTGGATAAGAGCCAAAGCTTTTGTCTCCTTGACTTGAGTGTTGCCTTCGTGTGTCATCCTCAAAGAGTCGAACATGTGTTTGGTTGATTCTCTGTTAGTGATCTTTTCATATTATGTGTAGGAAATAACACTTAGAAGTAGAGTTATGGCCTTGTGATGGTTTCTGAATTCCTTCTTCTGTTGAGATGACATATTCTTTCTTTCGATCTTCTGACATCTGCTCCAACAGGATAAATGTATCCATCTTTCACCATATCCCAGAGATCTCCATCCAGAGCCAAAAAGAAACTCTCCAGAACATCCTTCTAGTAGTCAAAGTTGTCACCATTGAACACTGGAGGTTTTCTGTAGATCTTGTCATTTTGATAATCATTGTTGTTGTTGACTAAATCTTCCATAGTGTTTGTTTTCTGGATCTTCTACTGACACGGTTAAGTGTATTTCTCAGAACCTAGAGCTCTGATGCCAATTGAAGGAGCGAAAAACACAAGGAAGGAGGGTTGTAATTGGGTTTTATAAAAACAATGATTGTAAATGATACTTTAATTTATCCTGGTTCGTTTGAACTCAAACTACATCCAGTCCACCTGCCAAGGTAATTTTTCCTCTCTCAACGAACATCTGATGCCATATTTGGATGATTGTAAATAGCCATAAAGTCCTTCCAAAAATAAGGATTATGTTTCCAGCCGATATTCTTGATTTCTCTTAATTATTCTTTATTATGAGAATCACAATATAATAAATGCCCATCAGAGTATGTTCGAAATTGCACAGTAGTTAAAGCTTATTTGATGAGAACTTCTTTCTATCATCAGATCTTCTATAGGAGGTGCGCTTGGCTTGAGTACCATTAGAAGATGTTGATCAACCTTAGAATCATCCTTTTCTTGAGAACTTTTATCCTGCATATAGAGAAAGATTTAGTGCTATAATTTGATCTTATAAAATATTGTTATCATCAAAACTATATAAGAGAGGTAGAATCAAAATCTTGTTCTAACAGAATGGACCAATGAACTCAAAGGACTATTCCCAGCGTCTCTCCCTCTATTTTTTTGACCTCTTTTCTTCTTTCTTTTTTATTTGTTTTTCCTTATTTGTTTTTTATTTTATTTTTCATTAAAACTAATTATTTAATTCAATTAATTTTTTTAACCGACAAGAAAAATAGGTAACCTAATAATGTTTTTTTTATAAAAATCATAAAATGCTAAAAAAATATTTTTTTCACATAATTAATTCAAACTAAATTTATTTCATCAAATTATTTCTTTTTAATCAAACATTTTTAATAAAAATCAATTAATCAAAATCCAAGACTTTTATTTCTTTCATATTTTTCTTATCAATTTTATTTGTTTTAGAATAATTGTATAGGATGCGCGGAATTTGTAATAATTTATTTTTCTCGCACGATTTTATTTTCGTTCAAATAATGTAACTGCTAAAGCCTTGTAATAGTTTCAGGTTTTATTTTCTTCACTTTACATTTTCTGTCAGGTTTTATTTATGTATCTCTCCCAAAGCCATGTAATAGCTTAAATTAGGGTTTTATTTTCCGCACTATAAATTGTTAGATGTATGCTTAATAGGATTATATGATAAGACTAAAATCAACCGTTATCTAACCCTAATTTCTAAGATTAAAATAACTGAACTGAATACACTTGCACACTCACACATCTAGAGTAACCTCTCTTTGCAACTTTACAATATGGTCAAGTCCCTCGAACGTAGAGGTACCTTAACTTGTTGCTTAAAGAAATAAATCAACATAGTTTCCTTTAGAATAAAAGATCACAGTCCCTCATTGTCCCTTCAAAGTTGCCTTCAAATAGATGATCTTGTCCCTACGAAAAAGATCATAGTCCATCAATGATCCTTCGAGTTGCCTTCGAATAAATGATCTTATCCCTATAAGAATGATGATAGTCCCTTTGAAATGTTAAGGTATCCCTACATGTTGCCTTCTATGACCATGACGATGACCCTACGCATCTCCCTTCAAATCCAAGGATAAGACTACTTACTAACTGATAGTAAGGACAGTTATATCCCTAAGGAAATGAAATAACAAGAAAGACCTTACAACTTAGGGTAATTAACTTTTAAATGCTTGCTCACAACTTTCAAAACAAATACTTTTTAAACCCCACTCTCTTTTTCAAAATACTTTCAAACAAGTGAACACTTTGTATACATTCATACGAGAATCATTACAAAGTTAAATCTTTACGAAAATATTTTAATCACACATTACAATTTTCAAACAAAACAAATAAAGTGAGATACGAAATTAAGAGCCCATGGATATAAAGGGTGCTAACACCTTCCCTTTGTATAACTTACCCCCCGAACTCAAAATATTCAAAGGTCTTTCCTGTTCTTTTATACCTTTCCTAAGTTGGATAAAGACTCTTGCTTACCGCAACATATTTTGCGGGAAAAAAATTAAAAGTCATTTCTCCCACCGTGTTATAGACGAGATCAAGAAATGATGGGTTGAGGAGCTACACATCGTCCTGTGGGCATACCGGACTACCCCTCACTCAACTACCAGGGAAACCCCTTTTCGACTTGCATATGGGGAAAGAGACTTTTATTCCCATAGAGATGCATATCCAGTCTAGGCAAACAGAAGCCCCAATGGACGATGATACCAATTCGGAGATACAATACGAGGAGCTTGACCTGGTCGAAGAAGTCAGATCAAGGTCAGCCTTGCGCGAGGCATCCCTTAAGCAAAAGATTGCTTTAAGACACAAATCCAAAGTCATCAAACGAACTTTTATGGTCGGTAGTCTCATCCTTAGGAGGAACAGTAAGGATTCCAGAGAAGGAAAATTGGCTGCGAATTCAGAGTTAGAGCAAAAACGAACAACGGGGCATAATGCCTAGAAAATTTGAATGAGGAGGAACTTACTCGTCCTTGGAACGCTGAGAAAATCAAACAATATTACAATTAAGGCGTCGTCTGACACCAGCACCGGCATGACATGCATACCTAGGTATAAGTATCACATACCAAACATCCACTTCAATGAGATCCCCCTCAAGAGGGAGGAGGATCATCGTCACACGATTGGGTCCTCAAATGAGCCCATTTTTGTCTATATACCATGAACAGACAGAACACCCAGCTCCAATGGGACGTTCACGCCGTGAGGCACAGATCATTAACATGTTTTGAGCGTCATTCCCTAACCAACCTTAAGATGGCATTCTACCTGGTTCCCCAACAGATATGTAAACCGAGCATCATTCCCCCAAATCTATAAACACTTAGTTGAAATAATAAATGTACCATGTCCTCCGGCGGACATACCTGTCGCTCCCACCAAATGACACGGGGCCAAGAGGGGTACAGACGCGAACGGTCGGCGAAAGAGGGAGAGAACACACAGTGGTGAACTCAGAAGACAAGAGTCGCCAGCTAGGCATTTTTATCCGGAAGGAAAGGTAATGCTGCATAAACCCAAAAAGAGATAGATAAGACGATCGCGAACCTGAGAGACTGATGTAAACACCCCAAATTTGCCCTCACCCATTCACCATGGCTTGTGATCATTCTCATAGGCATAAACACAATCATATCATCTCATATCTCACTTTTGATTCACTGCATAGTTTCTAGGTCATCTGCACCTAGGGTTTGTGATCTGAGCAATCCAAGAGCCTCTTGAGCCACTCCAAAGGCAACCAATCACTTCAAAGGGATCTATGTGTGTTCAAGCATCATATTACACCCTCTTCAAGCCAAGAAATGCAAAGGAATCACAAGAACTAGGGTTTGAGTGGATGCAGAGCCAGGATAGACTGCACAGTTGACCTAAAATTAGGGTTTTGGTTTCAGAGGCCATAACCCCAAATTTTTTTGGTCATTCTTGTTTCCATTGGTCTCTATATGGTATAGGGAGTATGCATATCAATTTTCATGAAGAAATTCCATGGGGAAGTCATCTGATCAAGGGTTGACTTTTCAAACAAGTCAGTGTAAAATCAGGGCATCTGAGGCCCCCAATGACCCAACCAATGGGTGATCTTCATCATTTTGAGTGTATATGATCTTTATTTGATCATGGAAGAAGGTTGAAGTTCATGAAAATCAAGAATTTGGAAGTTTTGCAAATGTTGACTTTTTGGGCATAGTTGACTTTTCAAGAATGCCTCATTTTAGGTCATTTTTCAAGCCTTGATTCTTGATCCAAAAATGCTTCAAATGGAAAAACTTTGGTCATGAAAGTTGTAGATCTCATCTTTCCCTTTTCAAAAAGTACAAGAACATGATCAAACCCTTCTTGGATCAAAAGTTATGGTGTGACAAAGTTGGCAAAAATCATTGATTTTCAAGTTATGCACCAAGTGTGAAAATTGCAAGATCATGTACCAAGGCAAATTGCAACTTCTAATTGGCATCAAACCATCACATAAACATTCTATAAGTCATAAAATTCAGAATGAACCAAGAATGCCCATGGTTTAGGTTTGGTTGGATAAAGAGAATCACATGTGAACCAAAGTTGTAACAAGTTGCAAAACCACTCATTTCTCTTCACCAACTTGCTGCATTGGCCCTTGAACCAAGCTAGCCCTTTCCCCTCATCTTGCTGCGCCAGAACCAGCCCATGTACTAGCCTAGAAGTTGCCCATACTTTCTCTTACACAAGAGTTGACAAATTGCAAAAGTGGCCATACCAATCAAAAAAGCACATGTCTTGTCATCTGACCAATGAGAGAGGGTTATGTGGACAAAGAGCAAGCCATTCCATACATCTAGCAAGGCTGAAACCATTCATACCAACACATACACCAAAAACACCCCAGCTGCAAATTGCTTCGAATCTCTCTGCCCAGCCACAAAACACTCAAACCATTTTCACCATTCAATTCACCATGCTTCATTGACCCTAAACCCAAAAGAACCAGGCCTGAAACAAGCCATAACTCCATTTCACCATTTTCACTCCATAAAGCAAAAGCTTTCGAATCTGCTTTTACAAGCCAAGAACACTCAAACAAACTTCACACATCAACTCACCTTGCTCCCCTGACCAGAAACCACCCACTACTCTGGCCAGAAACCCCCCATAACTCAAATACGATTTTCACATTCCCTTGGTCAGAGCTTCTGCAAACTCACTCAAGAGGCTGTTTAAACTCCAACCAAGTGTGCAAAGCTTCTAAGGGGGATCAGTGGGACCTGTTTGAGCTAAAGAACCATCCAGAAAGCTCTTGAATCAAAAGCTCCATCTCAGGTGACTCCATGAACTTTTTTTCCAGAACTCCATTTTCTTGTTAGAATCTTGTTTTGTATGTTGCACTGATCATTGGGATCTATTTACTTTTTGAAATGAGCAAGAAATGAGTATGTTATGGTGTTCTGAAAGTTTGACCTAGAAATTTCTTTGCTTCGATTCTTGTTTGTGTGTGAGTTTAAATGTGATTTGATGCTGGATTCGTGCTTAGGGTAGTTAGTAGATGATTTCTGGAGAGTTAGAGCTTCTAAAATGGCCTGGGGAGAGAGATAGCATTTTGAGGTGAACGGAGAAGATGACCGGAACACTGTTCCGGTCATCTGAGAGCGATTAACGGCAGGGTTAGGGTTTTAAGCATTGATTAGCGAATTTTGAACCTGAGCCGTGAGATGTGGCGCGCAGTCAACTCCCTCGCGTGTGAGTTTGAATCTCCACCTTAGGATCTGATTACTTCTCATTAATTCATTAAAAATTCATTTTAATTTCTTTTCTTTTCATTTGTTTTGCATAATTATTTTTAAAATAGTAAAAAAGCCTTAAAAATTATGAAACTTTTTCTCCTGAGTTTTATTAATTTTCATGACACAAAAATATTTTTATTTTTATTTTTCTCATTAAAAAAGTATTTTTAAATATTTAAAAGTTTATTTTTAATTGATTAATGGAAATTAATTAATTAAAAATACTTTTAGGTATTTAAAAATCACCAAAAAATTCATGGAATGTTCTAAGACATTTAGAAACATTGTCCAACCTTCAAACCAAATTTCTTTTTTGATCTTGATGCATTTTGAGAATTTTTCATTGAAATAAATCATTTTTTGTGCATTATTTTGATCATAAGTTCAAAAAATCATTTCTGCCTATTTGAGAAGAGTTGGACATTGATTCTTTTTGCATTGTTTTATGTTTAGCATGTAGTTTCTAGGTTTAAATGGCCTTGATTTGATTCCTCATTTTCAATTTGATTGGCATTTCTTTTGTTTAGGGACCCTAAAAACCCTAATAACTTAGAAAATTCATATCTTGAGATTGGTTGAGAGTTGAGACCCCCCCTTTGGACCTTGGTTTAGTATAGGTTTAGGGTTTCTTTGGGTGGCATTTTCCATTTTTTATCTTAGGGTTTGCTTCTGTTTTTGGGTTTTGTTTGTTGTTTGATCCATAAACCCTAATTTGGGCTTTCATTTGCATCCATCTTGCATTCCCTTGCATAGCATGACTTACCATGACATTTCAAGCATTCATGTGATTCATTTGACATCATAAGACATGTAGAAAGCACCTTTGATCATTGCATCTTGCATTTGTCATGTTGTATGCCATGTATGCTTCATAACTTTTCATGTGTATCCATGCTTCTAAGCTTGCACCATTTGCATCCATGAACTTGTATGAACATCTCCATGTCTTGTTTCATGTTTGTATCATCTTATAGCATCATTGTCATCATCAGCATGCTTCTGGTTTTGTTTCTCATCACACCATTTCATCCCATTTTGCATTGCATTGCATTTCTTTTCTAACATCTCAGGTGGTAAGTGATGTTGAGAGGTGAATTTGCCTTCACTTCTCATGACTATTCTTTTCATCTCTCTTGCATCCATTGCTGCATTCTTATATGTGTTTGAGTTTGAGCTTGCTCATCCTTGTTCTTCTTACTTTCTTTCTTCAAGTGACTTGACTTCTTGAATGAAGCAAGTCACTTTGCTTCTCTTGATCCTGTTCATCTGCTTCCTGGAGGTTCCATTGAAGATTGTTCTTGAAAACCTCACAAACCTTAGGAACAACCAAGCATGACAATGAATTAGGGTTTTGATTAGTCTCCCCTCATAGTTTTACCTTTGTGTCTCTTTTGAGTCTTCTCTTTCTCACCTCATAATCAGGGATTAAACCCTAAAGGCTTTAAGGCTTTGTGATTAAGCTTATGCCTGCATCCTTATCTTAGGATGGAGTGTATAACTTTAATCCTAAGTGTTAAACCCTTCATGTGTTTAAGTCTCTTAATCAACCCACTTAATAAGTATCAAGACATCACACTTGTAACTTGGGCCTTGCATTAGGGTTCTAATTCTTCCTTAATTGGTTAAGAAGGACTAACCCTAGTGTTAATGGACAAGTCCCCCTCAAGTTGTCTTACAAATCATAAAATTCACTTCATCATCATGTCATTAAATAAAATCAACTTAACCAAAGGCTTGTTTTGTCATGAGTTTAATCCCTAATCATGGATTAAGTTGAGGAGCTTTCCTCAGCTTAAACATTCTCATCTATTATCCTTCTATTAGGATGGTGTAATGGGTCTGTTTAATCCTTGATTACGGCTTAACCTCATTACTTAACACTAAACAAAAACAACAAAAACATCTAAATAATCACAAGTAGGTTAATGATCTTAATCCTGCATCAAAGGTGATTAAGTGTGAGAATCTGACTTCACACTTAAGGTATTCTCATTACCCCTAATCAGAGGGAAGATGTGATGAGTTTACTAACCCATTGGTTTAGGCTTAAGCTCATTAATCTATGACAAACTTTCAAAAGAAATAAAAGACTGAAAACACAAAAACAAACAATAATCGTCTCCTCCGGGATTCTTTTCTCATCTCATTCACTCACCAACGAGAGCTCGCTTCTTCCGTCTAATGCAAGACAGTTTGCACCTGAGCCAGACAGGTCATACACTTGAGCATAGACAAGTAAGCAGTTCACAAGTCAATTCATCTTTCAGTCTCTTTGGGTCGAACTACGGTGTTCTGACTTCCTCATTGCACGAGAGGATACGTAGGCATAACTTAACAGTTATCGAACAAAAGTCTCTGTATATTCCCCCTCTTTCCAGCTTCATTCTTAAGCCTCATGATCTTGAGCATTTCACTCTTGTCCTCACACTGACACTTTCATACTTCATATCACTTATACACTATGCATTGACACCTGTACATTCTTTTCCAGCTATTTTCTACACAGATTGCACTGACACTACCCCTTTAAAACACAAATCTTTTAAGCGTGGATCCCGTCGAGTACGACGGACAATCTGGGTGCTAATACCTTCCCAGGTTGTAACCAACCCCCTTTCTCAGTCTCTCTGGTTCGCAACCGTCTTATCCATATCTTTCCAGGTCTATGCAGCATTGCCTTTCCTCCGGGATAAAAATGCCTAGCTGGCGACTCTATTCATCTCCAGTGAGTTCACGGCTGTGTGTTCTCATTGTCCCTCTCGCCGACCGTTCGCGTCTGTACCTTCATCTGACCCTGTTTCATTTGTCGGGAGCGACAACTGAGAAAGGGGATTGGTTACAACCTGGGAAGGTATTAGCACCCTGGTTGTCCGTCGTACTCGACAGGATCCACGCTTGAAAGATTTGTGTTTTAAAGGGGTAGTGTCAGTGCAATTTGTGTATCAAAGCTGGAAAGAATGCAAGTGTCAGTGTAAAAGAAATGTGAAGTGTATAAGGGAAGTGTCAGTGTAAGAATAAGAGTGAAATGCCCAAGATAATGAGGCTTAAAAGAATGAAGCTGGAAGAGGGGGAAATATACAGAGACTTTTGTTCGATAACTGTTAAGTTATGCCTACGTATCCTCTCGTGCAATGAGGAAGTCAGAACACCGTAGTTCGACCCAAAGAGACTGAAAGATGAATTGACTGATGAACTGCCTGCTTGTCTATGCTCAAGTGTATGACCTTTCTGGCTCAGGTGCAAACTGTCTTGCATTAGACGGAAGGAGCGAGTTCTCGTTTGTGAGTGAATGAGATGAGAAAAGAATCCCGGAGGAGACGATTATTGTTTGTTTTTTTGGTGTTTTCAATCTTTTATTGCTTTTTGGAGTTTGTCATAAGAAAATGAGCTTAAGCCTAAACCAAGGGTTAGTAAACTCATCACATCCTCCCTCTGATTAGGGGTAATGAGAATACTTTAAATGTGAAGTAAGCACCTCACACTTAATCACCATGATGTAGGATTAAGATCATTAACCTACTTGTGATTATTTAGATGTTTTTGTGGTTTTTGTTTAGTGTTAAGTAATGATATTAAGCCATAATCAAGGATTTAATGGACTCATTACACCATCCTAATAGAAGGATAATAGATGAGAACATTTAAGCTGAGGAAGACTCCTCAACTTAATCCATGATTAGGGATTAACCTCATGACAAAACAAAATCTTTATTAAATGGATTTTAGTTAATGATATGGTGAAGAAGTGATTTTTATGGTTTGTAAGACAACTTGAGGGGGACTTGTCCATTAACACTAGGGTTAGTCCTTCTTAACCAATTAAGGAAGAATTAGAACCCTAATGCAAGGCCCAAGTTACAAGCTTGATGTCTTAGTGATTATTATGATGGATTGATTAAAGGATTTAAAAACATTAAGGGTTTAACACTTAGGATTAAAGTTATACACTCCACCCTAATAGAAGGATACAGGCATAACCCTTATCACAAAGCCTTAAAACCTTTAAGGTTTAGTCCCTGATTATGAGATAAGGAGAGAAGACACAAAGATGACACAAAGGTAAAACTAATGGGGGACTAATCAAACCCTAATTGTGATCATGCTTGGTTGTTCCTAGAGTTTATGAGGCTTAATAAAGAAAGAGATCTTCAAAGGCCACCAAGGAGGAACAAGATGAAAGGAGGAAGAAGCAGGGAGAAGCAAGGCAACTTGCTTCACTTAAGAAGACAAGTTGCTTGAAGAAAGAAAGTAAGAGATGAACATGAATGAGCAAGCTCACTCCAATACACAAGATAAAATGCAGCAATGGTGCATAAGAGAGATGAAAAGAGATTGTGAGAAGTGAAGGCAAATTCACTTCTCAAACACTTACCACCTGAAAGGTTAGCTAAAGGAAATGAAATGGGATGCAAATGAGATGAAATGTCATGATGCAAACCAAAGTCAGAAGCATAAACATGATTTCAATGATGCTAAGAGATGATGCAAACATATGTCAAGAGTTGTGGATGATCATACAAGGATGAGGATGCAAATGAAGCATGCTTTGAACCATGAAAGTTCATGAAAGTTTATGAAATGTTATGAATGCATAACATGGCAAATGAAAAAATGCAATGATCAAACATGATTCTAATATGTCCTAAGATGTATTATTAATCATGTGGATGCACAAAATGTCATGGCAAGTTCTTTAATGCAAGCAAATGAGAGATGGATGCAAAGGAAGGCACAAATTAGGGTTTACATACAACATGCAATACAAAAATTCAAAACCAGAAGCAAATGACATGACAAAAAATTGAAAATGGGATCAAAGGAACCCTAACCCTACACAAGTTCACTTCCCAAAGGAGGGGACCTAACTCTTAACCTAGTGCAAGTTATGAATTTCTCAAGTCAATTAGGGTTTTGGGATACCTCACAATGAAAAATACAAAACAAATTAAAAATGAAATATGAATTCAAGCCAATTTTATCCTATAAACTACATGCTATGAAGGATGCAATGCAAGAAGAACCATCATCAAACTCTCAATGGTTAGGCAGAATGGATTTTTCCAAGTTTGAACAAAAATATTGCCTTTAAAAGAATTTAATTCCAATGAAAATTGTCAAAATGCATCAAGAACCAAAAAGAAATTTGTTTTGAGAGTTGGATAATGTTTCTAAATGTTTTCAAATGCAATGTGAATTTTTTTGTGATTTTTAAATACCTAAATGCATTTTTAATTAATTAATTTTCATTAACTAATTAAAAATAAACATTTAAATGAAATGCTTGACAAAAAATTTTTGTTAGACTAATTAATTAATTAATTAAAAATATTTTTGGGTTCTGAAAATTAATGAAATGCTTGACAAAAATTTTCAAAATTTTTCAATGTGATTTACTATTTTTAATAATTCGTAGAAGTTAATTATAAAACAAATGAATTAAAATTCAAATAAAGGAAAGTAAGCCAAAAGAGGGGTCAGGATTGCATCTGGGCTTGGGACCATTGACTTGGCGCCACATCCAAGGGCCCAAGTTCAAACTTCATTAATCCAGATTAATTAAATAAATAAACCTAAATTAAGACTAATCATGAGATCCAGGCCACACAAACACGCGCGGGAAGGAGCAATCGTATGGCCCAGATTCAAACTTTGCCCTAATCACAGATTAAGCCCTAATCACATTTAGGTCACCGGAGAAGAGCTCTGGTCGTCTTCTCCGGTGACATCTCTCCCTGAAAATTGCTATCTTCTTCCCTAGGCTTCTAAAATCCAATCTCTCTGCCCAGAAATGATCCACATACATCATACATTAAGAATCAACAAACAAACAACATTTAAAACGCATCAAAAGTGAGAATCGAATCAAAACAGTTTTAGGTCAAAAAATTTCAGAACATGAATACATACTCATTTCTCAACCATTTTCAAAACAAAACACATCACCATGATCAGTGAAGCATAAAGAATCATTTAGTAACTTAAAAACAAGTTTCTGGAAAAATTGTTCTTGAGCTCACCTGAAATGGAGCTTTCAATCCAGGAGCTTTCTGACTGCTTCTTTGCTTCAAAATGGCTCCAATGATCTTCTTGAGGAAGCTTTGAGGCTTGGTTGGAGTTTAATGTGGCTGGTTTAAGAGTTTGATGAAGTTCTATTCAAGGGAAGTGAAAAACCGTGTTTCTGTTTGAGGGCTTTTCACGGCAAATTGATGGTTGGGAAATGATCAGAGGATCATGGTGAATGGTTTTGTGAAGTTTGTTTTGATGTTTGAAGCTTGTATGGAGAGATTCGAATGAAAATGCATAAGAGGTGAGTTTTGAGGATGCTGACTTGTGGGAGGTTTCAGGCTGTGTTATGTTATGTGTTGAGTTCCTTTTGGTACATGTATCAAGTTTGGAGAGGTCAGAGAGTTGTTGTTGGCCTAGCTTGATTGGTATGGGCCATTTTGCATAAAGTCAACTTTTTGTGTAAGAGAAGGTATGGGCTGGTTCAGTCATGGTACAAGGGCATGTCTGCTGCAGCTTGATTCAAGGAGAACCATGGAAATGAATTTGAGGCAATGCAGCAAGTGGATTAGGGTTTATGTGAGTTTTTGCAATTTCACAAAGTTTTGGCCCTTTTGAAGTTTCTTAAAGATCAATGCATGAAAATGAACAATTCTTTGGTGCATTCTGACTTTTAGGTCATGGTTTATGTTTGTGTAATGTATATAAGTCCATTTGAAGTCATATTTTTCCTTGGCATGAGTTTTTGCAACTTTGCCTCTTTGGTGTAAAACTTGAAATTATGTGATTTTGCCCAACTTTGACAAGCCATAACTTTTGATCCAAAATGAATTAGAATGAGTTCTTGTACTTTTTGAAAATGGGAGGATCCATTCTACAACTTTCATGACCAAAGTTTTCTCATTTGAAGCATTTTTGAATCAATTTGAGGAGGTTGAAAAACTTTCCCAAAATGGCAAGTTTTCATTACAAGCCACTTTCCCAAAAAGGTAACTTTGCAAATGGCTTGGAATTCTTCAATTTTATGAACTTCTAAAATCTTCTATAATCAAATAAAGATCATATATATTCAAAATGATGGAGAACGCCCTTTGGTTGGGTCATTGGGGGCCTCAGATGCCCTGATTTTGCACTGACTTGCTCAAGAAGTCATCCCTTGATCAGATGCCTTCCCCATGGGATTTCTTCATGAAAATTGATATGCATGATCCTCATATCATATAGATACCAATAGAAACAAAAATGACCAAAATATTTGGAGTTATGGCCTCTGAAACCAAAACCCTAATTCTAGGTCATCTGTGCAGTTAAGCCTGGCTCTGCTTCTATGCCTTCCTCAGTTCTTGTGATTCTTTGACTTCTTTGACCTTGTGAGGATATAATATGATGCTTGAACATGCATGGACCCTCTTGGGATGATTGAAAACCTTAGGAGTGGCTCAGATGGCTCAAGGATTGCTCAGATCACAAACCCTAGATGCAGATGACTTAGAAACAATGCAGTGAAGCAAAAATGCAATATGAGATGATGTGATTAAACCTATGCATATGAAAAGATCACAAGCCATGGTGTGAATGGGTGAGGGCAACTTTGGGGTGTTTACAGCTCCCCATAACACAATAATAAATAAAGAAACGACCACCAAGGTCGGAAACATTAAGCATTAAAAGGCACGACCACAAGGACCGACTTTTTTCTTATGTTACACAAAAGAGGGAACACATTCCCCCGTCACAAAAGAAAAAGACCATGGCACGCAGGCTGGCCAACAAAATACAAACACAAGACAAAGTCTTCAAGAGTCGACGTTAACATCGGGTTGGCCATCGGCTCGGGTGTTGAGGTCCTCGTCTATCGTGTTACCTTGCTCGGGCTCCTTGAGGTAGTTGGGGATGTAGATAACATCATTCTCAGCCTTGTACAGGAAGTGGATAACCTCCTCGTTGAATGCCAGCTCGGGATTGACTATTTTTAATTGGTCCACCGTGTTTTTGAATGCAACACTGACCATTTCTTCAAGGTCGGCATACCCCTCCTTGATCTTTGCCACCAGCTCCACTCGGGACTTTACCTCCTCGGGATCATCTCCAGTCGGAGCCAATGCAGCCTTCAGACGGGCAACCTCCTTCGTAGCAGGCTTCTTGGTGGATGCCACTGTATCTTCCAGCTTCTTCACCCGCTTGGCGGCTTCCCTTAGAGATTTCTCCCGCCCGCTAGATAGCTCCTCGGAGGCTGACAGCTTGGCCTTCAGCTGATTAATCTCCTACTCTTGAGTGGCAGTCCCCTCAGCAAACATCGAGGCCATTGTAAGAACCCGCATTATGGAGCATGCATCCCGAGCCAACCAAGAGCGTCTGTCAGGCCGACTCGTTCCCTCCAGCTGAAGCGTCTCTGCCCGATGGGCCTAGAGGGTATGCTCCTCGAAGAAGTTGGGCTTCAGAAAGTAGGGGGAACTCATGGGAAGTCTTTGGGGAGGCATTATCCAAGTCTACCACCTCGTCGGCCCTGGATCTCTTCCCCACCATGGAATTCTCGTCGGGAGAACCATGCGGAGCAGGAGAAGAGGTACCCGAGCCCGTCACCAATTTGTCGCTCAGGCGGGTTTGTGTCAACTTCTTCGGTCCTTGTCGTTTTCCGTGGTTGGTCATTAATTTATCCTGAACGTTCACCATCGAATCTGAAAAACACGGAGATAAACAGTTAGGGAATCAATCTTAGACGAGCATAAAATGAAATATGAGCAAATAAATACTAAAAATACCAAGGTACAAGTGAACTTCCTTGTCCGTTTCATAGGCTAAGAGCTTGGACACTTCTATAAAATCTGGGGGACACCTTGGTGCCCCTGTCCTTATCTATGATTTCATGACCATGCTTTTCAACGTGCATAGTCACGGTGATCCTCAAAATGTAACCCATCAAGGCCTCATAGCTGGCCTGGTCGCTTTCACTCAAGACATAAGAAATCTCGAGGAATTCCTCAGTCCCATGCAGAAAATGGTCGCGCGACCAGGAGAAATGAAACTTCAGCAGTAGGCGTGGGATTTCCTTTCCGTCCTCATCTAGCAAAACATTCCCTTGGTTGTTCGTATCTACTTCCCAGAATTTGCAGGAGTTTAAAGCACGCTCAGAGATCGGTTCGACCAAGTAGAAATGATCCTTGAAGTTCCTGATCGACTCAGAGTATGCTTTGAAAATCTTCTTTTTCTGTTTCAAGGAGACCCGGCCAAATTTCATGTTGACGACCTGACGCTAGAGGTGGAAGACATGAAAGAATAAAGGGAGCATTTCCCCTATCTTCAAATACTCGCACATCATCTTGAAAGCCCGAATGAAGGCAAACAAGTTCAGGTACAGCTGGGAGGGCGCGAGCTCCAACTGAACAAACACACTTTGTTGGAAGTCTGAGAAGGGCAGCCTAAACTTCATCTCCCTGAATAAGATGTCGTACAAAGGAAATCTATCTAAGCAAAATGCCTAACAAATGCGATCTTCTGAGCCCAAATACTTTACCTTCTAGTCTTCTGGATTCCCGACCACAGGAAGTGGGCCCTCAAAGTCCTGGGTGTAGAGAGAAGCAATGGTCACCGGTTCATTAGTGGCCCACTCACTGACGGACACGTCCTTGTCCTCGTCCTTTTTGTTCTCCTCAGGATCATTAGGACCAGACCTGGTTGAGGTGGTATCTTCCGAATCATCAGGGGATCATGAATTCTTCCCCGTAGACGAGCTCTCTTCTGATTCAGCAAAAGAAGACGCAAAGTCGCTCGACAAATTTTCGATCTCCATTTGTATCCGCTCGTTGTTAGACATCACAACACCTGAAAAGAAGTGAAAGTAAATGTGAATTCGATGGGAAAATCAAATCCGCCCTTCCACCGCTGTTTAAGTGAAAGGGTGCGCTAAGGAACAAGGACGTTGTCCTCGGTCAAAGCCATCATTCAAAGAAAAAGTCATGATCGTGACAATGACCAGACGATCACATGAGTAAAGCAGAAAGATTGACACGATGAAATTGTCATACCATGGAAAATGAGTAAACTACGGCCCAGAACTCCGATTGAAGTTCAACCGGAGATGACAGAGAGCCACTGCGGACGGTGAAAACTAAATGAAGGTGGCAAAACACAAGGAAGGGGGGTTGGAATTGGGTTTTCTGGAATAATTAAAATTAACTTCTAATGACACGTTTACTTTATCCTGGTTCGTTTGAACTCAAACTACATCCAGTCCACCCGCCAAGGTGATTTTGCCTCTACTGAGGTCTTAATCCACTATTCAATAAGCAAACACACAAAGACCTATAGTCAATGTCTTCTTGAGTCTTCTGACTAAACTTAGTCACTCAAGGAAAAATAATTATTACAAGAATAATAAGAACGTAACTTATAATGCTTCTAGATAAGCAGGTATCACTAAGTGATAGTTACAACAATAAGAACAAGATGAAATGATTTGCTTGAATATGTGAGAAACGTGTATAGCGTTGCGTTTTTTTCGTATCTGATTTCTTCAAATGATGTCCTTTATATAGTTCTTGATAAAGTAGCCGTTGGAGACATCTTGAGCCAAAATAGGATATACTTTAATACCTTAATTTCTTTCCATAAGTAGAGATACTTGTCTTTGAATATTAAAGAACATATTCTTTAATTAAAGCTTTTTAATAAGGATACCAGCATCTTCTAAGCGGAAATCAGAGATAATGAATAATATATGCGCAGCCAATAAATGTGTCATTTAATGCTGGATTCTTCTTTGAGCGTATCTGCTATAATGGTTCTCCCTGGCTTGTACGGATTACTCAAGCAATATTATCTTCTACACGAGAGTACGTATATTCATTAGAACTTCTAATATGAAAGACTTTGTTATCATCAAAACACTTAGAGGATCAGAACCACATTTGTTCTAACAATCTCCCCCTTTTTGATGATGACAAAACATTTTAATTTAACAAGAATAGAGTTTAATGAATTTAAGTGAACTCCCTTTGATTAGAAGATAGACTTCTTTCAGATGTTCTATGATCCTTAGCTCCCCCTGAGTTGATTACTTGACCTGTTTCTTTTTATGATAGCAACTCAAATAACTTTATCAGAATATGTAAAAGGCAGATTATGGTAAACTGCTATGGATCAGAATCATATACGTTTCTCCCCCTTTTTGTCATAATCAAAAAGATAAAAAGATAAAGAGCAAGATAAAAAATAAATTATAAACCAAAGCCAATAGTGTTAAAGAACTTAGAAGCAAACGCAAACAACCAGTAGAAGTTCAAATAGTAATGCAGAATCAGAAGTTAAAATAGCAACAAAAAAAATTAAAGCAAAGGATGAGAAAATCAGGTGTTCATCTTAGTGACTAAAGTCTCCAGCAAAGATTTAATGTCTGATGAAGATTCCACTTGCTTAGTGAGTAGAGTCTTCATTTCAGCAGTTGTTTCTTCTTGCTTGTCTAGACGTTCCTTCACTAGTTGATTTTCTTTCTTTAATTCTTGCAGAGTTTGTAGGACAAAATTTGTTCCCAGAGGTTCTTCTGTTGGAGGGGCAGCTTGATTGTCAGGACCATCAGCAGTGTCTTCTACAGAAGATACTAAAACCATCTGAAGTGCTGAGAGCTCATCCAGCGGTTCTGATTCTTTCCAAGGCTTGTTGTCCAGCAGGAGTGGTTTAGTTTGTGCAACATTTGAGACTACTGCTTGAAGGTACTCACAGAAGTTCTGATGAGCAACATCATAGCAGATGTCCTTGAGTCTTTTGGACTCAGCACTAAACCATTTTCTGAGGTCAGCCCATAGAAAATCAGATGCAGCAGGATCAGTTAGCTCTGCACATGCAGTCTTCAGATCTTCTAATTTTAATTTCAGAACTGTTTCAAAAGCTAGCAGTAAAGTAGAAATGTCTGATTTGGATGGTTTGGGTTTTGGAACGGGAATAGCTCTTTTGTTGGACATAGAGGACAGTTTTTGAAGTGCTTCAAAGTCAATTGTAGTTCTAAGAGGGTTGTCATATTCAGTCACAGTTTCTGTTGATGAGTCAGGAATGTTTATGATAGAGGGTGAATTTTGGTTTGTTGAAATGTTATGGGAAATTGAGGCAGCATCTGAATCTTGGTAGTGTTCAAGATCAAGATCAAGAGCAGCTTTCAAGGCAGATTGTGTTTCATTTGTAGGAGAGCAGTCAATATCAGAAGGTGGAGTGTCATCAATTGGTATATCAAAATCAGCAAAAGTTTGGGGTTGATGATTTTCTGTTTCTGTTTCTGTTTCTGGTGGATATAAAGAGGATAGGATGGATGCAACAGTAGAAGTTGTAGGAACTTCAGTTTGAATGGGACTAATATTATGAGGTGGTTCAGAAGCATGAATTTGTTCAGAGTTGATATCAGAGGATGGTTGGCTAGAAGGTAAGGTGTTAGAAGGTTGTTCAGACACTTCTACAGTTACAGCTTCTACAACAGTAATGGAATCAGGATTAGAAGCAGAAGACTTACCTGTTGTCTTAGATGATTTTTGCATCTTCTGAGAGGGGTCTTCAGCAGTCTTCCTTTTCTTTAATCTGAGAGAGGCAACATCTGGAATTTGTTGTTGGAGTTCTTTTGGGTTGAAATCAGGTACCGTACCTTGACGCTTGCATATATCCATATAGTTGAGAACAACATCTGCTGGTGTATCAGAAGAAAAGAGAGGGAATCCTTCTAGAGGTATCCTTCTGGTGCTGATAACTTCTCTAGATTGAAGAGTGGGTTCTTGCTGAATGGCTGTGATGAATCTCATCTTCTTCAGGTTTTTAGCATTCAAGGGTTTTCCAACGTCTGTTTCCAAAAGATCATTTTGATTTATTTCTGCTAGGAAGTCCACTAGCTTATTCTGACAAAGAATATCAGAAATTAAACGTCCAAAAGGTATCCAGTCCCTTTTGGTCTTCTCAGTATCCCTTGTTTCCTTAACAGCGAATCTAAGATTCTGAAACAGTGTGTGGGCAAGATTGATTTTTTTCTTTTTGGAGATGAAATAAAGGAGGAATTGTTGATCCAGATTGATGTAGTCTGGAGAATTTGTAGGTTTCCTGTGACAGATTGTCCCAAGAATTATTTTTGCCCAAATACGCAGAGGAGTCTTTAGGTCTTTGATTTTGTTTGATGGTTTTCCAGCGGTGAAAATTTCTTTAGCAATCACAACAGCATCAGATACTCTATCCATATCACTGCATTTGATACCATTGCCATCAGTTTCAAAGAGTTTGGCAATGTGATCTTCAGAGATGATAATCTGTTTACCAAGCACATAGGAGGTGACTTGTGCATCATTTGAGTATGCGTACATCCAAAATTCTTTAACCAGTTTAGGGAAAACTGGTCCCATTAGCCTGTCAAAATATTTTTCCCAGCCTTGAGCTTCAACCTGAGGGAGGAGGTCAAAGCCATTATCCTTCAAGCTTGCGAAATCAACGAATAGCTCACACAGTACTTCCAGTTTCTCAGGAGGGGTGGAAAGAGTCTTTGATGGATCAACGTAGAAATCATCAGAGAAATCTTTGCGTGAAGATGATGAAGCCATTTAGTGACTAAGATGAACTGTTAGGGTTTAGGGTTTTTAGAAAGAAATGAGGAAGCACAAGAGACTGAGAGAATAACTTATAGAGAGAGTAAAATGCGGGTAAAATTTGAAAGTGAGGAATACACTTGATATTTATAGAGAAAAATATGGAAGCAATTAATTAAATGCGAAATTAGTGGGAAACAATTAAGTTTGAAAACATAATGATTAACAACATTAAATGCGCTGACATGGGGTAAAGCGTAAATGATTCTGGAACAGTTACCCAAGAGATTTTCTTGCCTTTTTGATGTCAAACCTAGTCGTATCAGATTCAAGAATCTCAACAGTTATCCTTCTGAGCGAACAGTTGCTAAGGCACGTTCTGTCACTCTTCAGAATTTGGACACGTGTTTTGATTCTGATGAAAGTCCTTAGAGCTTTGTTGACAAGTGTTTGATATGAAGATCTACAAGTTAATCTTTTGAACAGAAGTTCTAAGAGTAGAAGTTAGAGCATAGAATCTTCTGAGATAATCATGTAGAATATAAATAGTAGAACTTCTAGAGATAAGACATATGATTAAAGCATTTTCATTCTGGACATAACTTCATGCTAAGGTTAGTTAGAATGAAATTAAATCTATCTTCAGAAAGGGGTTTAGTAAAAATATCAGCCCATTGGTGATTTGTGTCTATAAATTTTAACATTAAAATTCCCTTCTGAGTGTAGTCCCTAATGAAGTGATGTTTAACTTCTATGTGTTTAGCTCTAGAATGTAAAATAGGATTTTTAGAGAGACAAATAGCAGAAGTATTGTCACAGAGGATTGGAATGTTACTCTCATAGATATTGAAGTCTTCTAGCTGATTTTTCATCCAGAGCATCTGAGTACTGCATCCAGCTGCTGCAATGTATTCAGCTTCTGCAGTTGATAATGCTATGGTTGGTTGTCTTTTGCTAGACCAAGCGATTAGGTTGTCTCCTAGAAATTGACAGCTTCCAGAAGTACTTTTTCTTTCTGTTCTATCTCCAGCAAAGTCAACGTCACAATATCCTACAAGCTTATACTTTTTTGATCTTCTCTGTAGAGCTTCTGATCTACTTTCTTACTTACCTCTTCTTTCTCCAAGATACATGTAGGATGCATAGGAGTTTTGGATATTGAACTTTCTGATAATTCAAATTTCTTCAGAAGTTCTTTTACATATTTGCTTTGATGGATATATGTTCCTTCTGATGTTTGATTTATTTGAATTCCCAGAAAGAACTTTAATTCTCCCATCATGCTCATTTCAAATTCTGCCTGCATAGATTTAGCAAATTCCTTTCCCAAGGCACTTTTAGTAGAACCAAAAATTATATCATCTACATAAATTTGACATATCAGAAGATCATTTTTAATGTTTTTACTGAAAAGAGTTGTATCCACTTTCCCTCTAATGAATTTATTTTCTAGAAGAAAATTACTCAATCGTTCATACCAAGCTCTGGGAGCTTGTTTTAAACCATATAATGATTTTTTGAGTTTGTAAACATGTTCTGGAAATTTTGTATTTTCAAAACCAGGGGGTTGGTGTACATATACTTCTTCATCAATATAACCATTTAAAAATGCACTTTTGACATCCATTTGATATAGAATGATATTATAATTTACAGCAAATGATATTAGAAGTCTTATTGATTCTAACCTGGCGACTGGTGCATAGGTTTCTGTATAGTCAATTCCTTCTTGTTGACTATAACCTTGTGCAACCAGTCTTGCCTTGTTTCTGACAACTTCTCCTTTCTCATTGAGTTTGTTTCTGAATACCCATTTGGTGCCAATGATGTTGAATCCTCTGGGTCTAGGAACTAGATCCCACACATCATTTCTGGTGAATTGATTAAGTTCTTCTTGCATAGCCAGAATCCAATCATTTTCTGATAGGGCTTCTTCTACGGAAGATGGTTCAATCAGAGAGACAAGTCCTAGTAGCGTCTCTTCAGAGTTTTTGAATGAGGATCTTGTTCTGATTGGTTCATCTTTCTTTCCCAAGATTTTATCTTCTGGATGATTAATATTGCTTCTGGAAAGTTTCTTCTGGATGGGTTCTTCAGGTGTTGATGGAGCAGTTGTATTGTTTTGAACTTTAGAAGATTGATCTTTAGAAGTTCTGTTTGTAGAGATTTCTACTTCTATATCTGCAGTAAATTCATTCTGCTTTGGTTTTTCAGGACCAAGCTTATCATCAAATCTGACATGAATTGATTCTATCACAATACGTGTTTCTGTATTGTATACTCTGTATCCCTTAGAACGTTCAGAGTATCCTAACATATAACACTTTTGTGCCTTAGAATCAAATTTGTTCAGAGTATCAAGAGTGTTTAGCATAAAACAAGTACATCCAAAAGGATGAAAGTAAGAAATGTTGGGCTTTCTGTTCTTCCACAATTCATAAGGAGTCTTTTCAAGAATAGGTCTTATAGAGATTCTATTCTGAATGTAACATGTTGTATTTACTGCTTCTGCCCAAAAGTGTTTAGCCATATTAGTCTCATTGATCATGGTTCTGGCCATCTCTTGTAAAGTTCTATTTTTACGTTCTACAACCCCATTTTGTTGTGGAGTTCTAGGACAAGAGAAATCATGAGAGATGCCATTTTCATTAAAAAAAGATTCCAATTGTTTATTTTCAAATTCTCCACCATGATCACTTCTGACTTTAATGATCTTTGATTCTTTTTCATTTTGAACTTGTTTGCAGAAGTTAGAGAATACAGCAATTGACTCATCCTTGTGTCTAAGAAACTTTACCCATGTCCATCTGCTGAAGTCATCTACGATCACCAATCCGTACTTCTTGCCACTGACAGAAGTAGTTTTCACTGGTCCAAATAAGTCAATGTGTAGAAGTTCTAATGGTCTAGAGGAAGATACAACATTTTTAGCTTTGAATCCAGTTTTTGAAAATTTGCCTTTCTGACATGCTTCACATAGAGCTTCTGAGTTGAACTTCAAATTTGGAAGTCCTCTGACTAGATTGAGTTTGTTAAGTTGAGATAATCTTCTCATATTAACATGTCCCAATCTTCTGTGCCAGACCCATTGCTCAGTTTCCACAGACATTAGACATTTTACATTTTGAATTTTTAATTCTGAAAGCTTTATTTTATAAATGTTGTTCTTTCTCTTTCCACTAAAAAGGATTGTTCCATCTTTCTGACTAACAGCTTTACAGAACTTTTGATTAAAGATTATGTCATAGCCATTATCACTTAATTGACTTATGGATAATAAATTATGCATTAATCCTTCTACAAGTAGAACATTTGATATAGAAAGAAGATTTCCATTACCAATAGTTCCGGAGCCAATAATTCTTCCTTTTTGATTGCCCCCAAAACCTACGTGGCCTCCATCTTTTAATTCAAGACTTTGGAACATATGCTTTCTTCCCGTCATGTGACGTGAGCATCCAGAGTCCAGGTACCATGATTGGTGTTTCAGTTTTGCTGTTAAAGACATCTGCAACATACACAATTTTATCCTTGGGTACCCATATTCTTCTGGGTCCTTGTTTGTTAGATTTTACAAACTTCTGATTTATTTTGGGTTTTGAATCAGAACTTGTAGAGCAAGATGACTCACTAGTGTATATAAGATCATGATTATGACCGTAGGTGAAATGAGAGCTTAGAGGAGTATTAGTATTTATGACAATGTCATCAATATTTTTTAATTTCAGAGTTTCATTATTTTTCACATAGCCTATGCCTCTTCTTTCATTTCTGCTAACACCATAGATCATAGAAGCAATTTTACTTCTATCTAAGCTTTTAGTAAGAAATTGTTGAAAACTATAATCATATTGTTTTATGATATTATCAGAATTGATTAGATCTTCTAATTCAGATTTCTTCTGAGCTTTGAGCTTCTCAAAGGAGTTTTTACATTCAAAGAGATTTTCTTTCAGCTCAGAGTTTTCTGTTTTAAGTTTTCTAACATCTTCTAATTCAGACACTAGACTTTGTTTAACGTCTTTGTATTTGAATTGAAGCTTCTGATATTTTTCAAGAATTTCTGAAAGACTAGCTTCTAACTCAGATCTAGAGAATTTAGAAAATACCTCTTCTGAGTCTGATTCTAACTCTGATTCTGATGAGTGATCATCTTCTGGTATATTTGCCATTAATGCAATATTAGCTTGTTCATCTTCAGAATCTGACTCTGCTTCAGATGATTCAGAATCATCCCATGTTGCCATGAGACTCTTTTTCTTTTCTTTGTTGAATCTGTTTCTGGGTTTGTCTTTCTGAAGTTTTGGACATTCACTTTTATAGTGTCCTGGTTCTTTGCATTCGTAGCACACAACTTCTTTGCTTCTGGGTTTCTTGTGACTGGATGTTGATTCAGAATAATTGTTTGATCTTCTGGTATTTCTGAACTTCTTCTGACGATGCTTCCAGAGTTGTTGAACTCTTCTTGACAGGAGAGATAATTCATCTTCTTCTGATGAGCATCCAGAGCTTTCTTCTTCTTCTGCCTGTAAATCTTTAGAAACATGTTTGTTAGATTTAAGAGCTACAGACTTACCTTTCTTCTGGGGCTCATCTTCTTCTAATTCAATCTCATGACTTCTCAAGGAGCTGATCAGTTCTTCTAAGGAAATTTCATTCAGATTTTTTGATAATTTTAAAGCAGTGACCATGGGTCTCCAGGCTTTTGGTAAACTTCTGATGATTTTCTTCACATGATCTGCTGTTGAGTAGCCTTTGTCCAGAACTTTTAGTCCAGCAACCAGAATTTGGAACCTTGAAAACATTTTTTCAATGGTTTCATCTTCTTCCATCTTGAAAGCTTCATACTTCTGGATGAGAGCTAGAGCTTTGGTCTCCTTGACTTGAGAGTTGCCTTCATGTGTCATCCTTAGAGAATCAAACATGTTTTTGGCTGAATCCCTGTTTGTGATCTTCTCATATTCTGTGTATGAGATGGCACTTAGAAGTATGGTCCTAGCTTTGTGATGATTTCTGAATTCCTTCTTCTGTTGAACTGTCATATTCTTTCTTTCAATCTTCTGACCATCTTCTCCAACAGGATGAATATATCCATCTGTCACCATGTCCCAGAGATCTCCATCTAGAGCTAGAAAGAAACTCTCTAGAACATCCTTCCAGTAGTCAAAGTTGTCACCATTGAACATTGGCGGTTTAGCATTGATCTTGTCATTCTGATAGTCATTGTTAATTCCAGTTTCTGCCATGTGTTTATCTTCTGGATCTTTTACTGACACGGTTAAGTGTAATACTCAGAACCTAGCGCTCTGATGCCAATTGAAGGTGGCAAAACACAAGGAAGGGGGGTTGGAATTGGGTTTTCTGGAATAATTAAAATTAACTTCTAATGACACGTTTACTTTATCCTGGTTCGTTTGAACTCAAACTACATCCAGTCCACCCGCCAAGGTGATTTTGCCTCTACTGAGGTCTTAATCCACTATTCAATAAGCAAACACACAAAGACCTATAGTCAATGTCTTCTTGAGTCTTCTGACTAAACTTAGTCACTCAAGGAAAAATAATTATTACAAGAATAATAAGAACGTAACTTATAATGCTTCTAGATAAGCAGGTATCACTAAGTGATAGTTACAACAATAAGAACAAGATGAAATGATTTGCTTGAATATGTGAGAAACGTGTATAGCGTTGCGTTTTTTTCGTATCTGATTTCTTCAAATGATGTCCTTTATATAGTTCTTGATAAAGTAGTCGTTGGAGACATCTTGAGCCAAAATAGGATATACTTTAATACCTTAATTTCTTTCCATAAGTAGAGATACTTGTCTTTGAATATTAAAGAACATATTCTTTAATTAAAGCTTTTTAATAAGGATACCAGCATCTTCTAAGCGGAAATCAGAGATAATGAATAATATATGCGCAGCCAATAAATGTGTCATTTAATGCTGGATTCTTCTTTGAGCGTATCTGCTATAATGGTTCTCCCTGGCTTGTACGGATTACTCAAGCAATATTATCTTCTACACGAGAGTACGTATATTCATTAGAACTTCTAATATGAAAGACTTTGTTATCATCAAAACACTTAGAGGATCAGAACCACATTTGTTCTAACACTAAACCTAGCAATAAATGACAGCGCGCCTAGTAAGCGCACCCTTAAGGTGGTTTAGCAATAAATGACAGCGCGCCTAGTGCTCTCTGCGATTTTCAGTCCCCTTTAAATAGCTTACTTCAGCACTTTTGCTTGGATCCTTGATATTTTCTTAGACCAAAAACATTGTAAACACTGTAGCATCTAGTTTTCAAAGATTTGATGCATCAATAGTCAGGAGATTGTCGTTGATGCTTTGTTTTCTTCTCTCATTTCTTGTTTGTCAAGTTATTATGTCAATGGATAGCTAAATCTATCTTGTGTCAAGATTAGAAGGTAGACTTTCCTTCTTTTGTATGTATAGTTGTTGATGTAAACTCTTGAACTTATGGATGATGAATATATGGTGAAAAACTTGCTTTTTTGATATATTCTTTGTGTTGATCATGATTGAGAAATGTGTTACAACTTTTTACCTAGGTTTTGCATCCATCAATGGAAAAAGGCTAGATATAGTTATAAGATTTGATGTTCACAAGTATTAAACTTGATGTTATCATTTTGATAGTTTGAGTGAGAATCATCAAAGGATCAAAATGGAAAATCTCACAATATGTGTGAGAGATAAACATTGTGAGAGGATATGTGATTGTATTTATCATCTAAACGAGTTCATTCGATTTATCGATTATATCTGTACAAATAGGTTTGTCAAACCCTAATCTTGGCATGTTTTATTAAACCTTTCAAAACTGATACTTTTACCGTTACATTTTAGAACTTATGCAAACAAAACGTTACCCTAAAACAACCCCTTTTGTTACGATATGCTTGAAACGATTACGACTGTAGAACGGCGGTAATATCTAGAAACAATCTCTGTGGAACGATAACAAAAACCTTACTCTATTTGTATTCCAACATAAGTATAATTAACGTTTGCAACGACTTGAGCAGGCATGTGTTGATTGTAGTGAATTTATTGATAATGTGAAAGACACATGGTTGACTCCACATAGACAGAGATTTGTTGGAGCATGGATTAATCGAGTGTTACATTTGGGTAACACCACGACTAATTAATATGTATTTTTTAGTATTTTTACTATGTAATTTTTTAGTATTTTTACTACGTATTATTTGTAGTATTTTTACTATATGTTATTTTTAGTATTTTTAATATGTATTATTTTTAGGATTGAGTCTGCTCATTGGAAGTTAAAGCAGGTGTTGGGGAACAATATAAGTAACCTGCTTAAATGTTTGGAGGCTATGAATAACAACTTGAAGTTACAACTGGACAACGTCCAAGCTTCTTTTCAAAAACCTTTTGATGAAGTTAAGCATGCCTACCTATAAATGGGTTATTATGCCATTTAGATTAAAGAATGTTGGGGCAACGTATCAAAGGATAACAAATTTGATCTTCCAAGCCTACCTATGAATGGGTTGTCATGCCTTTTAGATTAAAGAATGTTGCTGCAACATATCAAAGGGAAACATATCAATGGGTTGTTATGCAAATTTATATAGATGACATTGTTGCTAAGTATGTTTCAGGGAAGAGTCACATAGACCACGATCGAAAATCCTTTAAAAGGATCAGGAGACATGGTTTGAAAATGAGTCCTCTCTAGTGTGCTTTTGTATGCACTGGGGGGATTTTCTAGGCTTCGTGGTCCATAAAAAGGGAATTGAGATAAACCATAAAAAGACTAAGGTCGTCATGGAGGCGAAAGCGCCTTCGACAAAGAAGGAACTAGAGTCGCTGCTAAGCAAGGTTAATTTCTTAAGGAGGTTCATATCAAACCTAAGTGGCAAGACTCAAGCCTTCTCGTCTCTACTTCGCTCAAGAAGAAAGGCTTCGAATGGGGGCACGCTCAACAAGAGGCTTTCGGAAAAATCAAGGAGTAGCTGGTCCACCCTCTGATTTTGATGCCTCCTTGTAGAAATAGGAATATGATATTGTATATGTCTACATCAGATAAGACATTATAGGGATCACGTTTGCTCAAGAGGATGAAAAAGGCATCGAAAGATCCATTTATTACCTTAATAGGGTCTTGAATGATGCAGAGACTAGATATAACGTAGTCGAAAAATTATGCTTATGTCTTTATTTCTCATGTACAAAGTTGAAGCACTATATAAAACTAGTTGATGTTTACGTTTCATCTCATTTCGACATTATTAAACATATGTTGTCTAAACCAATTTTGCATAGTTGAATTGGTTAATGGGCATTAGCATTAACTGAGTATTATTTGACTTATATGCCTCTAAAGGTTATTAAAGGACAATTGGTAGAAGACTTTATAGTTGACCACTTTATTGTTGAAGACTCATTAAACTATCTTGAACTTGAACCTTAGAAGTTATACTTCGATGGTTCTAGTCATAAATATGGAACGAGCGTAGGAGTATTAATTATTTCTCCTAACAAAATTCCAACAAAATTCAAGTATAAGGTCAAAGGTCTTTGTTCGAACAATGAGTTTGAGTATATGGCGTTGATAGCCGGACTTGAAATATTGTTAGAATTGGGGCCAACTCAAGTCGAAATAATGGGTGAGTCAGAGTTAGTCATAGAACAGATCATAAAGGAGTACAATTGTGTTAAGGAAAATCTTATCATGTACTTCGTGATAGCCAATCGACTTTTGAAAAGGTTCAAGATGGTAACCATTCGACACATACCTCGAATGGAAAATCAAGAGACCAATGATTTGGCCCAAATTGTGTCTGGATATAAAATTTCAAAGGAAAAGTTGAAAGAAGCGATCAAAGTCAGAGGAAGGGTTGTGTCATCCAGGTTATCTCCATCAGATTTTCAAACAATAAAGCTTGGGTACGCTGACAAAGAAAACTTCGATATACTAGCTATAGATAGCTTGACAAACGAAGATTAGAGAAAGCCAATAATATAGTACTTGCAAAACCCAACAACGCCTGCCGAATGAAAGATTGAGTATCGAGTGTTGAGCTATGTTCTTATGGGAAATGAGTTATTTAAAAGTTCTCCTGAAGGAGTCTTGCTAAAATGTCTTAGTGAATCTGAGGCATATTTAACCCTTTCGAATGTCCATAGTGGGGCACGTCATGTAAGCCATAAGATGAAGTGGTTGTTATTTCGACAAGGAATGTACTGGTCTACCATGCTTAAAGATTGCATAGAATTCGCAAAAAGGATGCCAAGAATGTCAAGTGCATGCAGGCATACAACATGTTCATGCGAGTGAACTACATTTGATAGTAAAACTTTGGCCCTTCAGAGGTTGTGCTTTAGATTTAGTTGGAGAAGTTCGACCAGTATCATCCAAAAGTCAAAGATATATTTTAGTTGGTGTTGATTATTTTACAAACTAGGCACCCTTGAAGAATGTGGATCAAGAAGTTGTAATCGAATTCATCAAGAAACATATTATCTACAGATTTGGAATCCCATAAACTATAATGACTGATCAAGGATCGGTGTTCACTGGTCGAAAGGTTCAAGAATTTGCTAAAGAAATGGGGTTTAAATTATTGACGTTTGCACCTTATTACGCTTAAGTTAATGGTCATTGTAGATGTTAAGAATTGGCAGAATTTTTGACAAACAAGAGTAAGTGAACTTAGTTCAGGATGTCACACCAGATGTTGTGACATTGACAAACAAAGAAGGGTGGCTCTGGAAAGAGAGCTGGGCAGCAATGCCCTGGAATGCACTGAGGTAATTGGCTTAATCTCCAATGCTGGTCTATTCAAAACTGTCTCAAATTTCTCTCCCTGTTATGAACTGCTGGTCAAAGAGTTTATAGTTAATCTAAAAGAGGGGTGTGCTGATGGGAAATTTGAGGATTTCAGGAAGGTATATGTCAGGGGGAGATGTGTTGATTTTTCTCCTAGGGTGATAAATCAGTACCTGGGGAGAGAATCAGATGGGCCAAATGAGCTTGGCAAGACTGACAACCAAGTCTGCAAAATCATCACTGCCAACCAGGTCAAGTTATGGCCAGTCAAAGGCAAACTATCTGTCAGCTTGTTAACCAGAAAGTATGCTATGCTGCACAGGATTGGAACAGTCAACTGGGTCCCCACCAACCACACCTCATCTATAGCTACTGGGCTTGGGAGGTTTATCTGTGTTGTAGGCACCCAAACCAAGTTGGACTACAGGGCATATATCTTTGACCAGACACTCAAGCATGCAGGGACCTCAGCAATCAAGCTTCCAATAGCCTTCCCATCACTGCTTTGTGGAATAATTCTCAACCAATATCCAGGCATCCTTATTGACAAGGATTCTGTCTGCAAAAGGGAGAGTCCACTGTCCTTTCACTACAAACTGTTTCTGAGTCATCATGCTGCAGATGTTGAAGCACCAGGTGGGACATCTGCTGGACCATCTGCTGTCAAGACTCCTATATCCAAGGCAGCCCTAATTGCAGAGCTCAAGACAACTTGAAAAGAGCTGGATGAAAGGAAGAAAAAGCTTAAGGACATAATTCAAATATTAGAGCTGGAAGAGGTTGCTAAGAATGTTGATGAATCTGATGTTGAGTATGAGGATGCAGAAGATACAGAGTATATTGAGTCTGAGTGAAGCTGAGTGTGGTGGAAAATGTTGTGTCTGTTTTGCTTTGTATTTCTGAATGTTTCTTTTTATGTTTCTGTAATGTTTGGCCTCAAATTTCTGTCTAACAAGGGGGAGAAGTGTATTGAACAATGCCTGCTGCTGTTAATGCTTGTTTGATGAACAATACTGATGTTATATTTCTGTCTTCTGAACTAAGTTATATTTTAATGTTCATTGGTATATCAAAGTCTGTTGAACAAGTCATAGCAGTATACATACATGTTTGAGGGGGAGCAAATTATTAGCTCTCACATGATTCAACAGAAAATAACTCTGCTGCTCTCTGATAAAACCAGAAGATTGTGTTAGCCAAAAATTAGCCAAAGGGGGAGTTTGTAGATGTTAAGAATTGGCAGAATTTTTGACAAACAAGAGTAAGTGAACTTAGTTCAGGATGTCAAACCAGATGTTGTGACATTGACAAACAAAGTAAAAGTTAATGAACTTAGGTCAAGACATCAGGATGTCACACCAGATGTTGTGACATCACAAACCTGCTATCTGACTTAAATGATGCGTAACAGAAGTGAGTAAATTCAGGAGAAATTATCTGGAATTAATTATAAAAAGATAAGCACTCCAAGGCGCATCTTTAGGAAGCTTAGTTATCCGGTTCCAATGTAACAGAATAACTAACTCACCTTGATTCAAGGAGATAACAAACTAACTCAGCCTAATTCAAGGAGATGACTGTGGGATTTATCAAAGTCTGGATAATTTGCAAAAAGCCCACAAACCAAGCATCTATTTAAGGAACTGAAACACTCAAGAAAAGAGCACGAATTTTAGAAGACTGTAAAGGGTGTTTGTGAAGCTAGTTATATTTAAGCAGGTTTTAATTGTTAGTCACTTTATGAGATTTTAAGCAATAAGTGAATTGTGTCTTGATTGAAACTTTTAAGTAAGATCAAGCTGGTGTGTTTGAAGTGTGACTTCAATTTTATTAATCATTGTAAAGATCACTGTGTGATTGAGGGGGAGTGAGTAGGTACTCATATCTAAGTTGAGTCTTAGGTAGAAATTGCCTTGGGTAGATATTAAGTGAAGGATTAAACTGGTTGGTTTAACTCCATAATTAATATTACTTATATTGGATTTCCTTCCTGGCTTGGTAGCCCCCAGATGTAAGTGTGGAGATACACTGAACTGGGTTAACAATTTCCTGTGTCATTTAATTTACTAGCTCATTAATTTTTGTTTAAGATTTCAAGTGTTTAAACATCTGGTTCGACATCACGTATCTGATCCTAGAATTTCAATTGGCATTAGAGCAGGCACCCTGCCTGTATATCTGGGTGAGATCTAGGGACTACAAATTTTGGGAACATGGACAGAGATGTAGGATCTGTGAATCGACCACCTATCTTGGATGGATCCAACTATGATTACTAGGAGCCAAGAATGATAGCATTCTTGAAATCTCTTGATAGCAGGGCTTGGAAAGCAGTTAACAAAGGATGGGAGCACCCTATCAAAGACAATAAGGATGGGGCAAAAGTGATGAAGCCTGAAGAAGAGTGGAGCAATGAGGAAGAAGAGTCAGCACTTGGAAATTACAAAGCCTTAAATGCCTTGTTCAATGGCATTGACAGGAACATATTTAGGCTTGTGCATCATTGTGAGCTAGCCAAGGATGTTTGGGACACCCTCAAAACTACTCATGAAGGAACATCAAAGGTGAAGATGTCAAGACTTCAACTTATCACCACCAAGTTTGAGAACTTGAGGATGAAGGAAGATGAGACCATTCATGAGTTTTACATGAACATCCTGGAGATTGCTAATACTTCTGGTGCCTTAGGAGAGAAGATGAATGATGAAAAGTTGGTAAGGAAGATTCTCAGATCACTGCCAAAGAGGTTTGACATGAAGGTCACTGCTATAGAAGAAGCTCAGGACATCTGCACAATGAAGGTTGAGGAGCTCATTGGTTCTCTTCAAACCTTTGAGATGGGAATGAATGATACAATTGTCAAGAAAAACAAAAGCATAGCCCTGGTCTCAAACACTGATAAAGAAGAAGAAAGTCATGAAGCAGGCTCTGAGGACAACTTATCAGAATCAATTGCTATGCTTGGAAGACAATTTAACAAAATCCTCAAAAGAATGGAAAACAGGCCCAGACCAAGTGGAAGAAACTCAACCTCTGAGAATAAAAGACCTTATGACTCTAATAGAAGATCAAACTATGATGAGAAGACTAACCAAGGAAAAGGGATCCATTGTCATGGATGTGAAGGGTATGGACACATTATAAGTGAATGTCCAACCTATCTAAAGAAGCAAAAGAAAGGTCTCTCTGTGTCCTGGTCAGATGAAGACTCAGGTAGTGAGTCAGAAGAAGAATCTGCAAAGCACATCACTGCTTTAGCTGGAGTATGTGAAACTGAAGGGGGATCCAGTGATGAGGATCTGACATTTGAAGAGCTTAAAGCATCTTACAGGATGCTGTGTAAAAGGAGCACTGAAGTATGCATGGAAAATAAACAGCAGAAGAAGCAGATTGAGGAATTAAAGGCTGAAAAGGAAAGTCATCTAGAGATCATTAACACTTTGAAAAGTGAAGTCAGCCTACTCAACTCCAAAATGGAGCATATGTCCAAATCTGTCAGAATGCTGAACAGTGGCTCAAACACATTGGATGCCATTCTCAACAACAACAAGCACTCAGGGGATAGGACTGGGTTGGGATTTAATAAAGCTCAAAACTTTGAGGCTAGCACTAGCCAATCAACTCCAAATCCCATGAAGTCAAACAAGATGTTCAAGCAGATGTCTCAACATCATGACAAAAACATGATAAAAAAGAAATATCAAAGATGGAGATGTCATCACTGTGGAAGGTTTGGTCACATCAAACCTTTTTGCTATAAGCTGCATGGATACCCCAATCAGAGTTCCCAGCACCCTCCTAAGCAGAAGACAGAGGTCACCAAGAAAATTTGGATACCTAAAGCTAGTCTTTATGCTGATCAAAGCTACCAGTACATGCCTAAGAACAAGGTCACCAGGCAACCTTGGAACTCTAGAGATGGACACTACCCAAGGCAGATGCATCAAAGGAAACCTCACAACAGGAACAAATGGTCCAAGCAGGTTGTTGCCTCTATAGTTCACACATCTCTCAGAGTATCTGCTAAGGAAGACTGGTATTTTGATAGTGGTTGCTCAAGGCACATGACTGGACTGAAGAATTTGTTAGTGGACTTAAAGTCACACTCAGCCAGCTATGTAACCTTTGGAGATGGAACAAAAGGGGAAATCAAGGGAGTTGGGACCCTGGACTGCTCAGGTGTACCAAGTCTAGATGATGTGCTGTTGGTAAAAGGATTAACTGCTAACTTGATCAGCATAAGTCAGTTATGTGACCAAGGTTACAATGTCAATTTCACCAAAACTGAGTGCATAGTTTCTGATAAAGAACAGAAAGTTGTCATGAGAGGAGCCAGATCAAAAGACAACTGCTATATGTGGGAACCCCAAGATTTCAGCCTCACATCTACTTGTTCCTTAGCCAAAGAAGAAGAAGTGAAGTTGTGGCATCAAAGACTGGGTCATCTCCATCTCAGAGGAATAAAGAAGATCATATCTATGGAGGTTGTAAGAGGAATCCCAAGACTTAAGATTGATGAAAGTAAAGTTTGTGGTGAATGTCAAATAGGCAAGCAAACCAAGATGTCACACCCAAAGCTTCAACATCTGACAAATTCCAAAGTCTTGGAATTATTGCACATGGATCTTATGGGACCAATGCAGGTAGAGAGTCTTGGTGGAAAAAGATATGCTTATGTGGTTGTTGATGACTTCTCAAGATATACCTGGATAAGCTGCATCAAAGAAAAGTCTGATGTATTTGAGGTATTTAAAGATCTGTGGCATAGGATCCAAAGAGAAAAAGCAAGTTGTGTGGTCAGAATAAGAAGTGATCATGGAAAGGAGTTTGAGAATCAAAAATTCTCAGATTTCTGTTCTTCAGAAGGGATCAACCATGAGTATTCTTCTCCCATCACCCCTCAACAGAATGGGATTGTTGAAAGGAAAAACAGAACTATTCAGGAGTCAGCTAGAGCCATGATTCATGCCAAGAAGTTACCCCTGTATTTTTGGGCTGAAGCTATGAACACAACATGTTACATCCACAATAGAGTCACAGTAAGAAAGGGAACTTTATCCACCATCTATGAAGTCTGGAAGGGTAGAAAACCTACAGTCAAGTACTTTCATGTATTTGGAAGTAAGTGCTACATTCTGGATGATAGGGATCAAAGAAGGAAGATGGTCCCTAAGAGTGATGAAGGGATATTTCTTGGATACTCCATAAATAGCAGAGCTTACAGAGTATTTAACTCCAGAACCAAGGTTATAATGGAGTCAATAAATGTGATTATTGATGATACCTATGCAGATGTTGCTGATGATGTTGGAACATCTGCTGACAATCAAACTGAAGTTGAAATAGAAAGTGATAATCTTAACTTCACTCTAACTGAGGCAAGTTCAGAGCAATCCAACAAACCTCCCTCCATCAGAATCCAGAAAGATCATCCTAAAGAACTGATAATTGGTGATCCCAACAAAGGTGTCATCACTAGATCAAGAGAGGTGATCGCAGGCTCCTGCTTTGTTTCAAAGATAGAACCTAAGAACATCAAGGAAGCTCTGAATGATTAGTACTGGATCTCTGCTATGCAGGAAGAATTAGGCCAGTTTACAAGGAATGAAGTATGGGATCTTGTTCCTAGGCCTGATGAAATTAATGTGATTGGCACTGAGTGGGTGTACAAAAACAAGTCTAATGAGCAGGGAGTAGTTACAAAAAACAAGGCTAGGCTTGTGGCTCAAGGATATACACAAATTGAAGGGGTAGATTTTGATGAAACTTTTGCACCAGTAGCAAGACTTGAATCCATCAGACTAGTTCTAGGAATTGCTTGCATCTTAAAGTTCAAACTATTTCAGATGGATGTTAAAAGTGCCTTCCTAAATGGGTACCTTAATGAGGAAGTATATGTGGAGCAACCTAAGGGATTTGTTGATCCAAGCTATCCAGATCATGTATATAAGCTGAGGAAGGCTCTGTATGGTCTAAAGCAAGCTCACAGAGCATGGTATGAAAGACTGACCACCTTTCTCATTAAACATGGATACAAAAAAGGAGGAATAGACAAAACCCTGTTTGTAAAGGATGAAGAGGGAAAGGTTATGATTACTCAGATATATGTGGATGACATAGTGTTTGGTGGGATGTCAGATAGGATGGTTAAACATTTTGTTACTCAAATAGAGTCTGAGTTTGAAATGAGTCTAGTGGGAGAACTAACCTACTTCCTTGGACTGCAAATCAAACAAATGGAGGACTCCATGTTCATATCCCAAAGCAAGTATGCAAAGAACACTGTCAAGAAGTTTGGGATGGACAATGCAAGTCACAAGAGAACACCTGCCCCCACTTATTTAAAACTGACAAAGGATGACAAAGGTGAGAGTGTGGACCAAAGCTTGTACAGAAGCATGATTGGAAGTCTACTATATCTTACAGCTAGCAGACCAGATATAGCTTTTGCAGTAGGTGTGTGTGCAAGGTATCAAGCTGAACCAAAAGTGAGCCATCTAAACCAGGTTAAGAGGATCTTGAAATATGTAAATGGTACTTGTGACTATGGCATAATGTACTCTCATGGTTGTGAACCAATCCTCACTGGATTTTGTGATGCTGACTGGGCTGGAAGTGCTGATGATAGAAAGAGTACATCAAGAGGATGCTTCTTTCTAGGGAACAATTTAATTTCTTGGTTCAGTAAGAAACAAAATTGTGTGTCCTTATCCACTGTTGAAGCTGAATATATTGCAGCTGGTAGCAGTTGTTCACAGCTGGTATGGATGAAACAAATGCTCACAGAATACAATGTCCCACAAGATGTCATGACATTGTACTGTGACAATTTAAGTGCTATTAACATCTCCAAAAATCCTATCCAACACAACAGAACTAAGCACATAGATATCATACATCACTTCATCAGAGACCTTGTGGAAGAGAAGGTGATCACATTAGAGCATGTAGCCACAAAGCTGCAATTAGCTGACATATTTACTAAGGCTTTGAATGCTACCCAATTTGAAAACCTAAGGGGTAAATTGGGAATCTGCATATGTGAAATATAGCAGTTATGGAGAAGTGCCAGCATGTCTCATGACATCGTGTGGCATGATCACCAGATGGCAGCACCAGTCTGGCCAATAACTGTTTGTATTCCAATCTTAAAAACTCCACTAGAAACAGATTCTATTTATGTACAAACGTGCTCTCAGCTTCTCACATTCCCACTAGCTCCACTTTTGCATGCTACAGCTGAATCTCTAAACTCATCAAAATCTATCAAACCCTTACATTTTTCCACTACAATCGAAAAAATGTCTCAACATCAGAACCCTAACTCCATTGATGAGGGCCTCAATCAAGAAGATGTAGTGAACGCAACTCCAATTTCTGTAGTACCAATGGATGCTACTCCTATAAATGAGATCATAAGAAGCATTCCTATTGCTCAAAAACCCAGGACTCCCCATGCAAGAAGACCTAAGGAGCCAGTCTTCAGCAAGAGTAAGGGAACCCCTTCATCTTCCAGTACCCCCAAAGCATCTGCTTATGTGGACGCATCAATCAAACAGCTTGTAAACAGGATCCTTGTTGAACAAAGAGTTGTGCCTGGGGTGTCTTTTCCCCTGAACAGTATGCCTGCTCCCCAAAATGACCCAAGCAGCCATGCTGAAGAAGACATACCTGCTTCACAAGATGTCCCAAACAATGTTGAAACATCTGAGGGTCAGGACAAAGCCCCAAATGATCAAGCTACTGATGATAAAGCTACTGATGATCAAGCTCCTGCTGCTGAAAATGAGGCTTCCCAACCTCCACTTGTTGAAAACCTAGATGATGACTCTGACACAGAGATCATAGCATCTGTTAATCCTAGCATAGCCAAGAGGCTTAGGGCTAGGAAGGATAAGAAGCCAACTGCTCATGCAACTCCTGAGAAGAGACGGTCAACTCCCAAGAAGGACAAGGCCAAACCTGTTTTTGGACCTACAAAGCAATGGAGTAAGGTCAGCACTCAGAAGAGGAAGGCCACAACTTCATCTGACTCTGATGTTGAGTAGGATGTCCCAACATCCCAACCCAGGAAGAAGCCAGGACCTCCTAGGACTGTCACTGCTGTTCCTGAGGCACCCCTGGACAATGTGTCCTTTCACCATGTCTCTAGTGTAAGCAAGTGGAAGTATGTCTATCAAAGAAGGGTGGCTCTGGAAAGAGAGCTGGGCAGCAATGCCCTGGAATGTACTGAGGTAATTGACTTAATCTCCAATGCTGGTCTATTCAAAACTGTCTCAAATTTCTCTCCCTGTTATGAACTGCTGGTCAAAGAGTTTATAGTTAATCTACAAGAGGGGTGTGCTGATGGGAAATCTGAGGATTTCAGGAAGGTATATGTCAGGGGGAGATGTGTTGATTTTTCTCCTAGGGTGATAAATCAGTACCTGGGGAGAGAATCAGATGGGCCAAATGAGCTTGGCAAGACTGACAACCAAGTCTGCAAAATCATCACTGCCAACCAGGTCAAGTCATGGCCAGTCAAAGGCAAACTATCTGTCAGCTTGTTAACCAGAAAGTATGCAATGCTGCACAGGATTGGAACAGTCAACTGGGTCCCCACCAATCACACCTCATCTATAGCTACTGGGCTTGGGAGGTTTATCTGTGCTGTAGGCACCCAAACCAAGTTGGACTATGGGACATATATCTTTGACCAGACACTCAAGCATGCAGGGACCTCAGCAATCATGCTTCCAATAGCCTTCCCATCACTTCTTTGTGGAATAATTCTCAACCAATATCCAGGCATCCTTACTGACAAGGATTCTGTCTGCAAAAGGGAGAGTCCACTGTCTTTTCACTACAAACTGTTTCTGAGTCATCATGCTGCAGATGTTGAAGCACTAGGTGGGACATCTGCTGGACCATCTGCTGTCAAGACTCCTATATCCAAGGCAGCCCTAATTGCAGAGCTCAAGACAACTTGCAAAGAGCTGGATGAAAGGAAGAAAAAGCTTAAGGACATAATTCAAATATTAGAGCTGGAAGAGGTTGCTAAGAATGTTGATGAATCTGATGTTGAGTATGAGGATGCAGAAGATACAGAGTATACTGAGTCTGAGTGAAGCTGAGTGTGGTGGAAAATGTTATGTCTGTTTTGCTTTGTATTTCTGAATGTTTCTTTTTATGTTTCTGTAATGTTTGGCCTCAAATTTCTGTCTAACAAGGGGGAGAAGTGTATTGAACAATGCCTGCTGCTGTTAATGCTTGTTTGATGAACAATGCTGATGTTATATTTCTGTCTTCTGAACTAAGTTATATTTTAATGTTCATTGGTATATCAAAGTCTGTTGAATAAGTCATAGCAGTATACATACATGTTTGAGGGGGAGCAAATTATTAGCTCTCACATGATTCAACAGAAAAGAACTCTGCTGCTCTCTGATAAAACCAGAAGATTGTGTTAGCCATAAATTAGCCAAATGGGGAGTTTGTAGATGTTAAGAATTGGCAGAATTTTTGACAAACAAGAGTAAGTGAACTTAGTTCAGGATGTCACACCAGATATTGTGACATTGACAAACAAAGTAAAAGTTAATGAACTTAGGTCAAGACATCAGGATGTCACACCAGATGTTGTGACATCACAAACCTGCTATCTGACTTAAATGATGCGTAACAGAAGTGAGTAAATTCAGGAGAAATTATCTGGAATTAATTATAAAAAGATAAGCACTCCAAGGCGCATCTTTAGGAAGCTTAGTTATCTGGTTCCAATGTAACAGAATAACTAACTCACCTTGATTCAAGGAGATAACAAACTAACTCAACCTAATTCAAGGAGATGACTGTGGGATTTATCAAAGTCTGGATAATTTGCAAAAACCCCACAAACCAAGCATCTATTTAAGGAACTGAAACACTCAAGAAAAGAACACGAATTTTAGAAGACTGTAAAGGGTGTTTGTGAAGCTAGTTATATTTAAGCAGGTTTTAATTGTTAGTCACTTTATGAGGTTTTAAGCAATAAGTCAATTGTGTCTTGATTGAAACTTTTAAGTAAGATCAAGCTGGTGTGTTTGAAGTGTGACTTCAATTTTATTAATCATTGTAAAGATCACTGTGTGATTGAGGGGGAGTGAGTAGGTACTCATATATAAGTTGAGTCTTAGGTAGAAATTGCCTTGGGTAGATATTAAGTGAAGGATTAAACTGGTTGGTTTAACTCCATAATTAATATTACTTATATTGGATTTCCTTCCTGGCTTGGTAGCCCCCAGATGTAAGTGTGGAGATACATTGAATTGGGTTAACAATTTCTTGTGTCATTTAATTTACTGGCTCATTAATTTTTGTTTAAGATTTCAAGTGTTTAAACATCTGGTTCGACATCACGTATCTGATCCCAGAATTTCAGTCATGTCGAAGCAGAGAATAAGGTAGTGATTAGTTTGATTAAGAAGCATGTGGGAAAAATCCAAAGAATTGGCACAAGACATTAGACTAGATTATATGGGCATGTTGAACCTCCCTTAAAGAAGCTATGAACACTACACCATTTCGCCTGACTTATAGTCATGATGCAGTTTTTCTTATCAAAATTTACTTACAGTCAACAAGAATTCAAAGACATAATGAGATTTCATCTGAGTCTTATTGGAACATGATGTTGGACGAGTTAGTCGACTTAAAAGAAGAAAGAATAAATTCCTTAGAATTATTAAAGAGGCGGAAAGAGAGAGTAGAGAAATCTTACAATAAGAAAGTTAAAGTTAAGTTGTTTTCGCCTGAGGATTTAGTTTGGAAAGTGACTCTTCCCATGGATCGAAAGGATATGACTTTAGGAAAATGGTCCCCTAAGTGGGAAGGTCCTTTTAGAATCATTCAGGTCTTTCCTAATGGCGCATACGAAATCGAAGAAATAAATGAAGATAAAAGAATCTTGAAAGTGAATGAAAAATATTTGAAAAAAATATAAACCTGCACTTCAAGAAATAAAAATAGCAAAGAAACAATTCCAGACAATATAGTCGAAGCCAATATAGTAAACGAAATGCATAAATTGCCAGAATGGCTAAATCATTACATAAAGTGCCACGAAGGTCTTAAACTCATTACACAATGAAAAATTCTTCGAAACAAAAAAAAAGGGCAACAATTATAGTTTAATTAAAAAAGAAGAGAGTCTTTCATCTTTTGATACTTTGATTTCTGGAGTGTCAATCGTCTTTCACAAATAGACTTGTTGGACGAAAGAGAGTCAATTTCGCTTTCCAACTTTTAAGTTCTTTCAGCGTGATATAGAGACTTCGATTTCCTTAGCCAATACATTTAGATCAAGCTTTTGAAGCTCATCTTTACGCTTCTTGGCTTGAATAATCTTAGCTCGCAACTCCTTTATTTGTTGCTCCCAAGTCCTGATATTCTGGTCGCAGTCTTCGACCTCTTTCTTACTCTTCTCAGAGCCTCTCTCCAACTCTTCACTCCTAGTAGTGGATTCATCGGCGACATCCTATGCAGCTGCTTTGGTCTCCATTTTGTTTTGAATTTTTGTCGAAGCATCCCTAATGTGGTTGAGATCTGCAACAACTCAATCAATTATCAGTCCTAAGTCGAGGACCAAATTTATAACCTCTGGAGGAGCAGTCAAGACATTGACTTGCTTGGGGAGGTCTTTGATGACGAAGCTTGTAGAAGGATCACTCTCCAGAATCTGAAACAAGTTAACATCAAATGCTTTCTCTTTAATTTTCTAGAGCAGTTCGTCATTTGGTTTAGTATTGGATTAACCACTAGACACTCTCAAAGTGCTGGGACTCTTTTCAGACGAACAACCCCTTGCAGTAAAGAGAGCCCTCAAATATTCCACTGGATTGACAACTTTCATCGACTCTAACTCTTTGTGGAAATAGGAAGTGGTGGTGCCAGTCGAAGTTGTTGTAGTTTCTTTGACAGATTCTAGAGTTACTCTGACATATGACATTGATTACGAGGAAACATTTGCACCATTGACAAAGATGAGTATTGTTTGAGTCTTAATATCTCTTGTTGCTCATTACATATGGAAATTACAAAAAAATTGATGTTAAAAATATGTTGTTGCATGAAAACGTAATGGAGGGAGTGTGTATGGAGATTCCAACCAATAAAAATATCTCTTGTTGAACACAGATGAAGCTAAAAAGTGTGTCAATTGAAAAAAGTCTTGGTTGGACTAAATCAGTCCCCTCAAGCATGGTTTAAAAGTTTCACAAAGAAAATATTGTGTTTGATAAACAAAATTAAGGAGATCACACTTTGTTTTTTTAAACATACACATCGAGAAAAATGAACTATACTTTTTGTTTATGTTGACAATATTATTGTTTCAAGAGATGATTTGAGTGAGCGACAACTAATTAGAAAGAAATTATCATCAAAATTTGAAATAAAAGGCCTTTGAGAACTCAAATACTTTGAGAATTGAGGTAGCCCATTAATAAATGAATAAATGATTAGAATGTTGGAAATATTTGCTATCGAATACATATTTACTGCATAACATGTGGTATATGGAATAGCAAAAATGAGGAAATAATCATAAGAATTTCATATTGTTGATAGATATAGACAATATAAATTGTATATAGCTTATATTATATGAAGATGAAGTGAATGTCATCTATTTCAACCGTTGGCTCAGTTTCATGTACAAGCCCTGCAAAACCAAAATCCTATTAGATCACAGTATAATGTACCAGTTAAATGTCGATGTCTCTATTTCCTTTGTTTTACATAAGATCCTATAAATCTTACATTTGTTGTATGTATTGTTGCTCCGGTAGTCATGCCGATATTCTGATCAGGGACGAGCTCAAAGTTCATGTGCTGTAGAAAGACCGCAAGAGCAACGGTAGCTTCCAATAAAGCAAACTGATCACCAACACACTTTCGAGGCCCTCCGCTAAACGGAATGAATCTGTAACATGTTTTTGATTCATCTAAATCTCAGTAAACTACGATATACATATACATATACATATACGATTACAAACACAGACGCATACCTGAAATCTGTATTTGTTTCATTTGGCACTGGACCATCCAAATCAAATCTTTCTGGCAAAAACTCTTCGGCCCTATCCCAAACCTTAGAAGAACGATGTATGTTGTATACCGAAATCATAATATCTTGACCAGCATTGATTTTGTAGTCACCTGGAAGCTCATCGGGGACTTGAGATCTTCTGATCAATACCTTAGGATGCATAAAAGTTATATAAAACCATCAAAACTATAAAACTAGTCAATGATATGTCACAACCCATTCATACTCAAAATTATTGTGAAGTAACCTACAGGAGGATGCGGATAAAGTCGGAGTGACTCCATAATACACCGCGTCAAGAACTTAAGACCTTTAATATCTTCATAGGAAGGACGTCTTCCCTGTAAAACTCTGTCTACCTCTTCTTGTGCTTTCGCTAACGAGGAAGAGTCCTGCATAAATAAAGCTTATGATTCACAGGAGCGAACTTATGATTCATTTACAATTGAAACTAAATTCTGTTATACTCTATTAGATACCTTACTTAGAAGATAAAGTGTCCATGTAAGAACCGAACCAGTGGTCTCGTGACCGGCAACTAACATTGACAAAAGATCATCCCTTAATTGCACACTTGAAACCTACGCATGAAGAACGAACTAAAAAAGAACTGAAACTAAAGTATAAAACCGATAAAAGGAACCGAAATATTATCATATACTGATATGACACGTTATAATGTATTGTGAATATACCGTTAGTCGCAGAAAAAAATATCGATAAAAGTAAATTATACATTTGGAATAGAAATACAGCATACCTCTTCTCTGCTGGCAAGCAAAAACCGGAGAATACTAGGATCAGCATCATTCACATATTCATCAGCATCGATTCTTTCACCCTCAGACTCTACAATCTCTTTACATTTAGCAATAAGATCTTCTACAGTTTCCCTAATAACACTAACAGCTTTTTCAGCCTTTATTTGTCTTGGTATTATCTTACAAAGAAAACCAACCTGCAGCAACAAAGAACGAGAAATAAAAGGCATGAAAATTGACAAACACAGAAAGAAAATCCAAACTCCATATCACGATCGGGAGATGAGATGAGAAAAGAACTTTCCTTCCAATACGGTAAAAGATCGGTTGACCGAGCCTCCGCCTCTTTCAGTGAAGTGTAAACGGCTTCGATAACAGGACTGTCTGAATTCAGTGCGTCAAAGTTGTAGTTGAATACAGATAAACCGATAACATCAAGGGTCAACTGAGAAAACTTGTCCTCCATGTTAACAGCGGTTCCATTAATTGCATCAGCTTGTAGCTTCTCTACTAATCTCTCAGCACATCTACTAAACACTCTATCTACCATAATTGACAAGTATCGTTTGTGAAGTGATGGAACGACAGCCCTGCGCCTTGCCTAATACATACAAGAATATGGCTATAAAAAATTGCCGGTTACCCAAAATAACGTATAAAACCAACACTTGAAGCACAACTAGTAACAGTAATTGATTTTGATAACCCAAGAGAACCAATTCAACTATAAGTACAAACTCAGTTATTATGCCAGGGTTAATTACTCCATTCGACAACTCACTGTATACAGAAAGTTTCATCGATCCAACCATTGAATAAAATTTCTTATTGAGCAGTCCAGTCTGCAGAATTTTATAAATTTTAAAACTAAATGATACTTCATTAAATATCTTAAATAACTACAATAAGGATATGTCACAGCAAGTTTTCCAAAAATTTTGTGCGCATGGTCATTGAGATGATATCATAAGATCCAACTGTTAAAATGATGAAGTTTAATATGTACATAGAGTTTGACCATGTTTTGATAAACAAGGCAATTAAGAGTTTGAAGCATAAATGCATGTCTTATAAGTGTTTATGAATAAGCTATCTCGATAACAAAATACAAGTTAAAATAAATTCTTATTGTTTGCGTCTGAGCTGTCCTAGAAGTTTTAGAGACACTGTAAGAAGCTGTGAAGTTACCTTAAGTTGAATCGTAGATTTTTTTAAAAAGACCCTATTTAACAGTAAACTAACCGTAGAATATGTGTATGGAGTCCCTTTTTACCATTGGTTAATCATGAAAAAAATATGAGGCTCTGTGCCATAGGCCATCTTGCACACCTTAAAAAAAGACGGCTCTAGTTTTCATAAACTATCCTGAGGAGCTTATAGAAATAAGCTCAAAACAACTAAATGATATATCATAAACTGTTATCGTAAGCTCTCTCAGACATTTACAAGTGCTTCTGTTAGTAGATAAACACAAATAAGTCATCCAAACAGGTCTTTACTAACTAATCAAGATCTCTCCCAGCATGATATCCTTCCCATGTTAATATACAAGAAACAACAAATTGAGGATATTGATAAAGCAATTGACTTCAAGAAAGAATTGCTTAACACATAAAACACTATAGCCCAGCACAACCGAAACATCCCACATTGCTACAAAAAGCTCATTTTATCATTCTCAAAACAAATAATCTATGAGTAGGCATGTCGTGGTGTCTGACACTAATATGACGCAATGTGGCAATCTCATAATAAATCCATTGTGTCCCAATGTCCATGTCAGAGTGTTCGTGTCCAGTATCCATGTTAGAGTTCATGCTTCATAGCACATAACAATCTCATACAAAACATGAAGCATAATTGGAATTGAAACAATGTTAAAGAATTTAAGAATACCGTCCAAAGAGGCCCTTCAGCAATAGCAAAACCAGACCCAAAAAGAAACTCAGACACCTCAGCAACAAGACCTTTACCATATTTCCCATAATTCTTCAGCACATGTTTTGCAATGGCAGGGTCACTAACAACAACAAAATTCCTGGGACCAGCAGCCAAACGATAAACAGGACCATATTCATTCATCCATTTAAACAAAGGAAGAAAAAGAGCACCTCCCAAAAGATCAGAAACATCATCAAGCTTAGCACTTGCTATAGGAATGCCAGAATCATCTTTTGCTGTGGTTAGAGACTTGGATAGTGAAGTGAGCCAATCTGGACTCACCCATGAACTGGTTTTGGTGGGTGTTTCTGGGGTTTTGTTGATGGAGGATTTAATGAAGAGACGGTGGTGAAGTGGATAAGGTTTATGAGGGGAGGGGGAAGGAGAGAGAGGGGTTTTTGTGAGGAAGGAGAGAGAAAGATGAGAGAGAGGGAGTGAACATGGCATCGTTTGTTGTTGGAGTTCGGATGTTGTTCTGTGGCGGTTTAGCAGTTAAACGATGATGATTTGTTTTATTGTTTTTCCTTTTATAAGGCATGAGTTCGGCTATGATAACTTTAAAATGTCTGAGTTTAATCTATAGTTTATTATAAACTTTTTTTTTTTTTAATCTGATTTAAAAGTCTATTTACAAATTTATTTCTGATTAAAATCTCAATTATTTCAAATTATATATATATATATATAAAAGACAACCTATTTAACATATTTTTATATATAAAAATATAAGTTAGTTCTATAAAGTTTCATAGGATTTTTTTTAATAGTTTAAATTTGGCCTATTTAATTAAATAAACTTTTAAAAAAGCTTAAACATGCTCTTTTTATTAAAAAAATCTGATTGACATAATCTTAAGTAGGTTAAATTATAGGTCTCTGTTGGTCGGACTGACATGTTCTCACACATTAAGAAATAAAGGGCTTGCTATAATTTTAAAAAATAGATTTTTTATATATTTTTAAAAATGATTTTTATAAAAATATCTTTTAGAATATTATGAATTTTTTTAAATTCGTTTTTTATAAATTAAAAATTTAATTTTAATATTATATATATATATATATATATATATATATATATATATATATATATATATATATATATATATATATATATATATATATATATATATATATATATATATATATATATATAAACGTACTTGTGATCTGAATCTATAAGGACTGCGGACGCTGACGTGGATGTTGAAGTCTTTGCTCTGTCGTCGAGGAGAATGGGGGGGTACCTACAAGGTACTCCGATGTTAAAGTAAGAGCGGACAAAAGAGTATGCAAGTACGAGTAAAAATGTTAAGGGAGTGAATATTCGATATCTGACCCTCTCGTGTGAGAGAGTTTATAAAGAGCCCTCAGCGCTCGGCTATTGGTCCATATTTTGGGTTTGGATCGTGGATCTCCCGAAAATAGGTAACTGCTAGAAACTAGCCCTTGGGACGAGCATATCTAGTCGGATGGGATGCGCGTCGGGCATAGGCACACCGAGCAGGAGTTGTCTTTGGTTGAATCAAGGTGATTCCTACGGACGTAAGGCAGAAGTCTTGAAGAAGTTCTTGAGTTAGACTAAAGGGTTAAGTTGTAAGGAAAAATGGATCGTATCTTTGGTAAACAAAAATGATAGTGAAAGTTAAGAGGAGGAGAGGAAAAGGGCTAGAACGTGAAGGAGAATCCGCGAGGAAGAGGAATTTCTCGTCAAAACCAAGGTAAGGGTGGGATTCTTCCGTCTATTAAGGGTTTTATAATGGGAATTGGTAGGTTGATGATTAGGAGTTAAGGGTTTTGGTGTTTGAATCGGAATTATGTTGATTCGTTGATAATTCGTTGTTGTTGTGTACTAATTGTATGAAATAGATGATGATAAGAGGAATTATGTAATTGTATGGCTGAAAAAGTGATTTTTGGCGCAAGAATTCTTGTGGATTTTGAGTGCAAGTCGCAGAAGGGAGAACTGCAAGAATCGCAGAGCTTGCTTAGCGAGCAAAGTGAACTTTGGAATAGTCAAAATACAGAGACTTGCTTGCTTAGCGAGCAATTCCCCTCGCTGAGCGGGACCTGGAGTGAAAAATATTGATTTTTAATTCCGAAAAATTCCATAATTGCGCTAACGCGTCCAATATTGCGCTACTGGGACTGTTTTTCAGGTTTGGTTAACCGGTTAACCCCAGACGTTAACCGGTTAACACTGTAAGTATGGAGGAAAATGTTTTATTTCCAAACTTTGAAAATCCATAACTTTTTACTCGGTTATCCGATTTAAGTGATCTTTATACCGTTTGAAAGCTAAAATTATGTACTTTCACGTGATGCCGACAAACATTATTTTTACCCGACTTTTTCTCGACTTTTTGATTATACCGTAAAACTGCTAAGTTAGGGAATCGTGAAATAAAGGTAATAAAAAGGTGAAACTTGTGAGGTAGCTAGGTTACCCTAGGTTGTTACGGAATTGTTTTAGAGACACGTTTATACTTAGGCGTCGATACTCGGAGGGTGTCTTTGGTCTAGGTAGTTGTGTTAAGTTGGAAGTTTGATTTTCTCTTTGCGATATAATCCTAATTTAATTATATTTGGCTCGTGTCGAGTTCCCACTAGGCGGGACGACCGAGCAGATATAATTAATTCGTGGATTCAAATCCCTTAATTGATTATCGTGACCCGTGCTCGTCCTTGTATGGTTGGGCGAGGAAAGTTATCTATTAGGATAATTAACGAGTGACCCATGTTGAGATCTCTGTTTGTGGGATGGCTGGGGAAAGTTACTTTGTGGTAAGGTATCGTGACCCGTGCTGAAGTGCCCTGGGGTGGCTAGGTGGGGAAAGTACCTTAGGTAGATAATGAGTGACTCGTGCTCGTCCTTGTGTGGCTGAGCGGGGAAAGTTATCTACACGTTGAGGATCGATTGACCCGAGCTCGTCTGCTACGGCTATGGTTGGGCGGGGAAAGATGCCTCTAAGCACCTTGTGTGTGCTCCATTTTTGGTTACTTTGATGACTCTTGTTTTATGTGAACTCGAAGTCTAGGTTTTCCCCCGACTTGAGTAGTTTTTAGTTCAACCCCTTTTAGAGCCAAAAGAACTCTAAGATAGGGGACTCGCTGAGATGTTTTATCTCACCCCATGTTGATGTTGTTATTTCAGGTACTTCAGGTTCCGCAAAGGGTAAAGATAAGGTGATTTGATTATCTTTGCTCGTTTGATGGTTTCTTCCGCTGTGGACTTTTGAGATCTTCGGATCTAGTTCTTAGACTTTTTATTTTGTGAACATCTTGTATTATTTATAGCCTTTTGTCTTAGTACCTTATGTTGTAGTGGCTATATTTATGCAATGTGTACTTAAGAACTTGTTGTATTTCAATACCAAACTTAATTTTATATATGAAAAATATTCTTTGATGTATGTCTTTTATATATGGGTATTACATGATACATGTATAGGTAATATATTATTGCATATGTTGTAGTTTTGTTTGTGGTGGTTGAAGTTGATTTATGTTGTTGTATGCTAAAATATGTATGATATTGATGATAATTGTTATTGTAATGAGTTGTTGTATGTTGATTGTTGTTGTGTAGTTTTTTAATGTAATTATTGCATATATGCATGTAAGTCATTGGTGTTGCACGACATGTACATAGTTGGGACAATATACCAAGGTGGGGTATGTCTGTTGTTGTGTTGGTGGTGCGATCATGAAATAGGGATCGTATGTGGCCATGTAATAGGGGTCGAGGGTGTGATCATGAAATAGGGATCATACTGGACAACGAAAGAGGGGTCGAGAGTTCCGACGGGAACTGGATCTTGAAATAGAGATCAGAGTATGGTACCGTATGCATAGAGTCAAGTAGAGTCTCATTGCATGATTTGTTGTTATTGTATATGATATTGGTGTGTATGATGTTGTTATTGTATATGATGTGGGTATGTATGATGTTGTTATGTATATGATATGATCGTATGGTAGTCAATGAGAAATGGTGTCTAATTATGATGCTTGCTAGTTCTTATTATATTACTTTTTGTGATGTAAGTATCTCACCCCTTCTGTTTGAATGTTACCTTTATATTGGTAACGTGCATGTGAGCAGGATAAGTCGAGTGGTGATCTATGAAGTTAGTGTACTTCACGCCTTTAGGATGTCGGCTCTGATACGTCACTTTGGGTGTCGGGACGACCTTTGCTTCGTTTATTTTATTTAAGAAAACATTTTGTAATTGAATAACGATTTGGAGTTTCTTTTAAAATATTTTCTGTTGCATGTTGAATAATTTATTTTATAAAACATATCATTGAGCCAGGTGTGGTTTTGAAGTTGAATTGTGACACTCAAATAGTTTTGATAAAATTTTACTCTGATTTTTATAAATAGTTTCGTGGGGTATTTTGGGTGTTACACTCAGTTTCATACTTTTCGCTCTTTGTTTTTCTGCTCGACGAAGACAAGTCCTCGAGCTCCGCCGCAAACCACTGTCTTCTGCCGTCTCCAACGAGGACAACCAATCGACCATGCGAAAACCTTCTAAAACATGTAAGTTTCTCCATTTACCCATCTATTTTTCCTTATGATTCTTGCTAATTACATAGATGCATGAGGTTAGGATAGATTTTAAGGTCAATATGACCCATAATTTAGACTACTAGGGTTCCGACACAACGTCCCCGTTTCTGTATGGTGGCTATTGTGTGCCAAGCCATCGTCGTTGTGACACTTAGGGTTTTTAGCCACGTTCCTCGTGGCTCTGTACGACAGCTCCAGTTGACTTCAATCAGAGTTCTGGGTTTCAGCGTGGTGTCACCTTCTAGTTGATGTGAACCGATAGTTTGACATCTTAGGATTTCCTCTTCCCCATATAAATACCTAGTTGTTATGATGATCATGGGCTATTTTGAATAAAGGCTTAGGTCGAGGACAATGTCCTCGTTCCTCAACGCGCCCTTTCACTTGATCAGCGGTGGAACAGTGAATTTGATTTAACTCATCAAATTCACATTTACTTTCGTTTCTTTTCAGGTGTAAATATGTTTAACGATGTACCCGTCCACATGGATGTCGAAGATCTCTCCAGTGACACAGTCGTCGCGCGAACCGTTCTGACAAAACGTCATTAGGAAGGAGTGTTTCATCCTCGAGTGATTCCGAGGAGACCACCTCAATTCATGTTGATTCTGCCTACCTTAAGGAGAACGGCGAGGATCAGAATGTTCCTATTGAAGAATGGGCTTTCGAGGAGCCATTGACCATTCAATCAATATACTCTCAGCCCATGGAGGGGTCAGGTCCAGTAGTTGGGGACCCCGAGGATTGGCTTATCAGATACCATGGTGAAGAAGACTGTATCTGCCGGTCGTATGGTCCCAACAGGTTTCCCATGTATAACATATTCTTCAAGGAGCTCAAATTTAGGTTCCCCTTATCGGACTTTCAAGTTTCCGTGTACGTGCACTCAGAGCTCTCGTTGGCACAACTGCACCCAAATTTGTTTGCTTTCATGCAAGATTTTGAGATAACCTGCGAATATTTGAAGATTGGGGTGACCCTTCCCCTTTTTTCCACATATTTCACCTCCAGAGGCAGGTCGTGCAGGGGAAATATGGCTGGGTCTCTCTCAAACAAAAGAAAAAGATCTTCAAAGCCTACTCTGAGTCGATCAGAGACTTCAAGGACTGGTACTACCCGGTCGAACCAATTTCAGTTCGTGCTCAGAATTCTTGCAAATTCTGGGGGGTAGACGCCGTTGATGAAGCGAGAGTTTTGTTAGACGAGGAGGGGGAGGAGGTTCCCCGTCTAATGCTAAAGTTCAATTTCTCCTAGTCGCGTGACCATTTCATGCAGGGTACCGAGGGGTATTTGGCCATAGCATCTGAGCTAAGTGATGAGGATCAAACTAGCTATGATGCTCTGATGAGATATGTCTCCAGGATTACCATGAATGTGCATGCAAACGAGCAGGTTCATGCGATCTTGGACAAAGAAGGGGGTGCCAAAGTGACCCTAGATTCATAGAAGTGTCCAAACTTCTCGTCTGTGAGACGGACGAGGACGTCACCGCTTATCTCGGTAGTATTAAGAGCTATTCATTTATATTGAATTTATGCTTGTGTACCTTTTATGCTCTAACCTTTTTTTTCTCTGTCTTTTTCAGATTCGATGGTTGATTTGCCAGACAATGTGATGGCCAACACTGCCAAGAGAAGGGGGGCCAAGAAGCTGAAACAAACTCGTTTGAATGATCGATTGGTATCTTTGGGAACAAGCTTGGGTAACTCTTCCTCAGCTCCCCATGGTTCGCCAGACACTGCTTTCAGGCTAGGGAAAAGGTCGAGGGATGATGAAGTTATACACTTAACGGAGACCCCCCCAAAGTCGTCATTCGAGCTCCCAACTTACTTCCTAAAGTATACCTTCTTTGAGGAGACCAATCTCTAAGTCCATTGGGCGGAAATGCTTAAATTGGAGGAGCTGAGTCGACCGGATAGGTGGTTATGCTTGACTCGGGATTCAAGCTCGGTGATGAGGGTTTTAACGATGGCCTCTATCTACACCGAAGGTACCGCCACTTAGGAGGAGGAAATCCAGCGGCTGAAGGTCCTCCTGTCTACTTTCGAGGATAGGACTAATCCATCCTCGGAGTCTTTGAAGGAGGCTTCAAAATAGGTCAATGAGTTAAAAGAGCCATTGGTTGCTGCTAACTCGAAGAGGAGAATGGCCATAGACGAAGTTGCTCACCTCAAGGCTGCAATGGCTCCTACTAAGGACAAACCTGAGGACTTGAAGTCACTGGCGACCCGGGCTGAACTGATCTCGAGGATCGAGCAAGGGGAAGAGGACCTTGGGGAGATATTTGGTGTGGCGTTCAAAAACGCAGTGGACCAATTGAAGACCGTCAACCCCGGGGTGGTGCTCAACGAGGAGACTATCAATTGCCTTTACAAAGTCAAGGATGGAGAGATATATATCCCCAATTTTCTCAGACAACCGGAACAAGATGATACGACCATGGGTGAAGGGAATCAGGGGGTCCTCGCTGACGCTCAACCTGCCACAAATGCAAATGCTTAAAGATCCTGTTGTTTTTCCTTTTAATTTTGTTGTTCGGCCTGCGTGCCATGACCTTAGTTCTATTTGGGGGGTTGTTCCCCCATTTATGTAATATTTGAACAAGTCGGCCGGCCTTGATGGTTGTTTTATTACCTATTTGTTGTGAGTGCACGTGTGCCCGTCGGAGGGCACACTTTAATTTTCATATTTTTACTAAGTGTTTGTACGATGCTCGATCGCTTAGATGTTCGCTTTAAAAACGTGTGCAATGTTCTTTTTTATATGCCTCATGGGGACTTGGGAATTTGTTTGTATGTTTGGGGAACTATGCTTGGTTCATGTATGTCTAGCGGTTTGGGGAACCAGGTAGAATGCCATAGTATATCTGGTTGCAGAACGATGCTCGAGTCACGATGATGACCCATGTTGCACGATGTGAACGTCCCATCACAAGCTCGGTGTTCTGCCTGGTCGTGGTACGAAGACGACGACAGAATCAGTTTAGGATCCAATCGTGTGACGGTGATCTTCCTCGTTCATGAGGGTAATCCCGTCAAAGAAAAAGATTTTTGTATGCGATACTTGTACCTAGGTATGCATGTTAGGTCGGTGCTTGTGCTCCATCGTTTAGATATGAGCATGCCGGCGGACGCCTTAACTATAGTATTGCTTAAGTTTCTCGGCATTCCAAGGACGAGCAAGTTCTTCCCCATTCAGATTTTCTAAGTAATAGGCCCCATTCTCCATTTTTGCTCGGACACTGTAAGGACCTTCCCAGTTTGCAGCCAGCTTACCTTCCTTGGAGTATTTGTGGTTTCTCCTCAGGATGAGACTGCCGACCTTGAATGTTCATTTTATGACTTTAGAGTCATGTCTGATGGTGAATTTTTTTAAGTGATGCCTCGTATAGGGTTTCCCCTGATCGAACTTCCCCGACCAAATCGAGATATTCGCGTAATGCTTCTGAATTGGTGTCTTCGTCCATTGGGGCTTCTGTTCGCCAGGACGATATGTGCATTTATATGGGGATAATGGCCTCCGTCTCGTACGCTTATCGGAAAGGTGTTTCCCCGGTTGTTGAATGAGGCATGGTCCGGTATGCCCATAAAACACTGTGTAAATCCTTAACCCATCGTTGCTTAATCTCGTCTAGTCTTTGTTTGAGTCCTCGAAGGATGACCCTATTCGCTGCTTCGACCTGTCTGTTGGTTTGTGGGTGCTCTACTGAAGAGAAATGCTGCTTAGTTCCTATGTTGGCAACGAATTCCTAGATATTTTTATCCGTGAATTGTGTCCCATTGTCGGTAATTATGGCTTGGGGTACCCTGAACCGAGCGAGGATATTTCATTTGAAGAAACGCAATATGTTGAGGGTTGTGATATTAGCTAGGACCTCAACTTCTATCCACTTTGTGAAGTAGTCTACCCCTACTATCAAATATTTATTCTGGTTTGAACCAACGACAAAGGGACCTAGGATATCCCGCCGCACCATGTAAATGGCCACATAGAGGATATTGTCTTGAGCTTGTTCAAAGGTGCTAAGTGCATGTCCTCGTGTCGTTGGCATTTATCGCATTTTTTCATGTACTCTTTGGCGCCGTTCTGCAATGTTGGCCAGTAATATCCTTCCCAGAGGGCTTTCCTTGCTAGAGATCTCCCGATCAGGTGTTAGGCGTTGATGCCTTCGTGGATTTCACGCATGATATGCTGAATTAATTCTTCCTCGACACACTTGAGGAGGGGAATGGAGAATCCCCGCCGATAGAGTTTTCCTTCTACTAACATGTACGAGCAGGCTCGTCGATTGACTATACTGGCTTCCTTTGGGTCTTCAGGAAATTTGTCATTGGTTAAGTATTTGTAGACTGGGGTCATCCAGCAGTTGGCTTCTCCGATGATATTTATGTCTATTATCGAGGATGTCCTTTCGATGTTGGGTCGAGGAAGTATCTCCTGTATAACAGACTTGTTTCCGCCTTTCTTTTTCGTGCTTAAAAGTTTTGATAGCACATCTGCTCGCACGTTGTGTTCACAAGGAACATGTTTGACTTCTACGGACGTGACCTTTGCAATCTTTTCCTTGACCAAAGTCAGGTATTCTGAAAAATTGTCGTTTTTGACTTGGTATTCACATTTGACTTGCAAGGCCACGAGCTGAGATTCTGTATAGATGGTTATCTCTTCGGATTCTAGATCGTCGGCGAGCCTTAGACCAACGAGGAAAGCTTCATACTATGATTAGTTATTGGAGGTGGGAAAAGATAGCGTGAGGGATACCTTTATCAGGATACCCTCCTCTTTTTCTAGGATAATCCCTGCTCCATTTTCCATTGAGCTTGATGCTCCATCCACAAAAATGGTCCATTTCCTAGACGCGCAAACTTGGTTTTCTGGGGTGGTCATTTTGGCCACGAAATCAACCAGGGTGTTGCACCCCAAAATTTTCCCTCCACAAGACAAGTCATTGTGTCTCATGAGGTTCACAAGGTTCACAAGGTTCACAAGACATCTCATGAGGTTCACAAGGTTCACAAGATTCACAATTAGTCAGAAAGTTTGACAATTCCCTCAGACAATGCATTCTCCCAAGCAAGGCATCCTAAACTAGGGTTTTGACTTTCATCAGGCTAAATGGACTTCCAAGACTTCAAGTGAGCTTCCTAGCATCCTATATGTGTTCAAGAATCCCCATGTCAGGTTTCAAGACTTTCCTAAAGAATTTGCTCAGTCAGATGATCAGATAGGTTAAAATCAGTCAAAGCAGTTAAAAAGTCAAACTAAGGTCAACTGTGGTCAAACCAAAGTCAAACTTCATGATTTTTTGCCAACATCAAGTATGTGAAGTAAAATTCATCATTTGATCAAGGGTTGATCATGATTCATCAAGGAGATTTCAGATCATCAAGAATCAGGAGTTTCTAAATTAGGGTTTTCATAGGAAAAGTCAACTGAACTTTGACCAGCCATAACTTTCACATGCTTCATCAAAATTTTTCCATCCAAAGCTCATTTTTAAGGAAATTGAATTCTCTACAACTTTGTGTCTCACAAGCCAAGCCCAAAAATGCTTCATTTGGAAGGTATGAGCTAAGACATTATAGGTCCTTTTAAAAGTCAATAAAAAGTCAACAACTTCCAAAGAGCATAACTTGAGAATGGTAAAAGATATGGACATGAGACCAAAGAGGTTGGTTAGAGGACTCTTTAAGCTTTCCAAAATGTCCAAGAACACCATCATAGCATTAAAATTGAAGGATTTGTGCCCTTGCAAAGTTGGGAAATTTTTGAGTGGTTTATGAAGTAAATGGGGTCTTAGAACCATAATTCTTCAAATGGGCTGACTTTTTGGTGATCCAATATGTTCCATGACATCATGCACGAAATTTATTTAATATTTTCATAACTTTATTCATTTTATTTTTATTTATTATGATTTTTTATATTAAAAATCATTTTAAATTCAAATAAAATATAAAATGGTGAAGATTTAAAATTATTTTGCTTCTAGAATGTCATAAAGGTTATTTGGATCTAATTGATACAAAAATTATGAAGATTGTCTTAAAATAGCAAATTCTTATCAAGAATATTCAAATTTTAAAAGCCAATCTTTTTCAATCTCCAATTATCCAAATATCCAAAGTCTTGTGTATTTTTTTGACCTAATTCATTCATCCATATATAAACAACACAAAGACAATCATTGGACACGAATTGACAGCCTCCTCATATCATCTTCAAGCTTCAAAAATCTCATAAAAAAATCCAATTCGGTTTGGTACTTTTAGCCCCTTTCAAGACAAACCAAAGGTTGCAAATTGTTCCTTGAGGTTCACTGATTGATTCTGGATCATAACATCATCCATCCATGCACTAAATCGTGAAAACCGAATGCACATTGTTCATGTTTTAACTTTTTTTGATTTGAATGATTTACACATTGATAATGAAAACTAACTGTTGGTTTTTGTTTATGATGATGTTTGGATACTTTCTGGATGAATCAATTGGATTTTAGGTACACAGAGGCTTAGACACCATTGTTAGGGTTTTGAGGACAATGTAGGGTTTCATGATTTAAGGAATATAAATGAATTCTAAGACCATAGATCAACTCTAATTGACCTCTGGATTGTGTTGGTATATTTAATTTGATAAAATTTTACTGTTTTGTTGATGATTGAATTTCGTAGGGTTTGCTGCAAATGAAAATTCGCAGGAAAGCTTATAGCAAAATTCGCAGGAAATTTTGCAGGTCTGGAGGTAGAAGAAGACTTGCGCGCGTTTTTATAATTTGAATTTTCGTTATATATTATAATGAATTTGTTCTGTTTATATATCACACACAAGCGTGTGTCCCAGTGGTAATGTGTCTGGCTTGGTATGCGAAGGGGCTTGGGTTCAAAACCAGCCTCAGGGCATTTTTTTTGTTCAATTTATTTTGTTTTACAGGACAGGAACAAAAGCAAATGGATGCCCTATGTTATCACCAGCGCGCAGCTGGTCCAGTGGCTGGCTTATTGGTCTAATGGTGTTGAAGCCTAGGGCGTGGGTTCAATCCATGCCCCAGGTAAGTTCCAATTTTTTTTTCCTTTTTTTTGCTTTATTAATTTGTTTTGTTTATTTTATCATAAATTAAAAAATAAATAATCATAAATATATATATAAAATAACCTGTAAATATTTTATAGTTTCTAAATTCTAAAATTATTTTCTAAAATTCAAAAATTAGTGTTTTTATTTATTTATTATGTACATAAAATTATAGTATATATATATATATATATATATATATATATATATATATATATATATATATATATATATATATATTTATTTATTAAATTAACAATGTAAATTAAAATTAAAAAACCTAATTTATTTTCTAAACCCTAATTTTTCTTTTACAATTATCATTTCTTATTTTATTATGTTTGTTTAATTATAATTAACAAATATTTTTAACATATATATAAGTAAATTATTAAACTATTAATCATGTTTATTTTTATAAATAAATTAGTATATATAATTATTATTATTTATTTCTCATCTTAAAATTCTTAAAAAATTTACTTATCTAAATTTAAAATTTTAATTTGATTTCTATATTGTATATTATTGTGCTAATCTCTTTTTCTCTTATATTTATTTTTTATTATTACTAACCTTTGATTTATTTATTATGTGCTTATCATTTAAATTGTTTTATTACAATGTAATTGTACAAGCTATGTAATAGTGGTAGAATTTTTATTATTTATTTAAATTGCTATGGTTAGTAAATTAGGGAGTGCAAACATGTTTGTATCCTAAAATCAATTTAGATCACTAATTATAAGATAAATATTTGAATTTGTACACGCACACACGTAAGTCGATCTTGGATCGCCATCTCACTTCTTAAGGGTTACCTCTCATGTTGCCTAAACAAAAGGTCAAGTAAGGTGTATAAAGCAAAGTCCCTTCTCGTATTAATATCATCTTGTCCGTTTAAAGATTATAAGATCAAGTCCCTTCGTTGTTGCCTTCGTAAATGATCTTGTCCCTTTCGAATAAAAGATGATAAGTCCCTTCGAATTGCTAATGCACCTTACAGTTGCCTAATCACAGATGACCCTTCACTTGTCCCTCATAACATCCAAGGTAATGGCTACTTATTCCTTAATAATAGGGATAGTCTTACCATTGAAAGAACATTTAAGAACAGTAAAGATTCAAATTAGGGTAGGTTCCTCTTAAGTACTTGCTCACTTTTACTTAAAAATACTTCATTACACTTCACATTTTAAACAATTTTTAAAACAAAGTCTTTATATATATCCTTACAAGGATCATTATAAAGTACTTAAGAAAATTTTTAATCACACACTACACTTCTCAAAACAGTTTAAAGTGAGCTAAGTAACTAAGAGCCCATGGATAACCATGGATATAAAGGGTGCTAACACTTTCCCTTTATATAACCTACCCCCCGAACCCAAAAATATTTTAAGGTCTTTCCTGTTCTTTTATGCCCTTTCCTTTGGATAAAATAAAAGTCGGTGGCGACTCTTGCTATCCGTAACATTTAACTAAAGTCAGTTCTCCCACCGTGTTACACAGGGCTTTAGCTTTGTGGGCTGATCTGCTTTCATATCGGATGTCGAACTCAGATAGTTCCAAGGACCATTTGAGTATCCTTCTGGCCATGTCGGGTCGACCAAGGAGTTGTCTAATGGGTTGGTCTGTTCGTACGACGATTGTGTGCGCCAGGAAGTAGTGTTCGAGTCACCTCGCCGCATGGAGGAGCGCAAGGGAAACTTTTTCAATTTGTTGATACCTGAGCTTGGGCCCTTATAGGGATTTTCTCGTGAAATAGATTGGTTTTTGTCCCTCAGGTGTTTCCCGTATGAGGGGGGCGCTTATGGCTTCATTAGCGACGACTAGATATAGAAATAAAGTCTCCATGGTCTCTGGTTGGGAGAGAACTGGGGGTTCTAACAGAGCCTTCTTGAGGTGTGTCAAGGCTTGCTCGCACTCCTCCATCCATTTGAAAGCAGCCTCTTTGCGGAGGAGCTTGAAGAGGGGTAGCGCATTCTGGGAGGATTTCGCCACAAAACGGGATAGTGAGGTGAGTACCCCGTTTAGTGACTGAATGGATTTTTTTAAGATTTTGGTGTGGATGTTTCGGCGAATGCTCGACACTTATCAGGGTTAACTTCGATTCCTCTTTTGGTTAGATAGAAATCGAGGAATTTTCCCGCTCGTACCCCGAACGTACATTTTTCTTGATTAAATTGCATTTTGCACTTGCGTGCTTGATCGAAAATTTTCCTTAAGTGGAGAGCATGATCGGTTTCCTCGTAGGATTTAACGGTCATGTCGTCCATGTAAACTTCGAGCATGTCTCAAGTTTCTGCTCGAAAGAATTTGTTCATCATTCGCTGGTAGGTCGTGCCCATGTTTTTCAAGTCAAAGGGCATTACATTGTAGTAATAGTTGCCCCATTCAGTCATGAAAGCAATGTATTTCTTGTCGGTCATGTCCATATGTATTTGATTATACACAGAGTAGTGTAAACACCCCAAATTTGCCCTCACCCATTCACACCATGGCTTGTGATCATTTCATATGCATAAACTCAATCATAACATCTCATACCACATTTGTGATTCACTACATAGACTCAAAGTCATCTGCATCTAGGGTTTGTGATCTGAGCAATCCAAGAGCTTCTTGAGCCACTCCCAAGGTCATAAATCATCTCAAAGGGGTCCATGTGTGTTCAAACATCATGTTATATCCTCTCAAAGTCAAGAATGTCAAAAAATCACAAGAACTGAGGAAGGTATGGAAGCAGAGCCAGGCTTGACTGCACAGATGACCTAGAATTAGGGTTTTGGTTTCAAAGGCCATAACTCCAAATTTTTTGGCCATTCTTGTTTCTATTGGTCTCTATATGGCATATGGAGTATGCATATCAATTTTCATGAAGAAATTCCATGGGGAAGTCATCTGATCAAGAGTTGACTTTTCAAACAAGTCAGTGCAAAATCAGGGCATCTGAGGCCCCCAATGACCCAACCAAAGGGTGTTCTTCATCATTTTGATTGTGTATGATCTTTATTTGATTATAGAAGAAGTTGTAAGTTCACAAAATTGAATAATTCCAAGTCTTTTGCAAAATTGACTTTTTGGGAAAGTTTGACTTTTAATGAAATTGCCATTTTAGGAAACTTTTTCAACCTTTACTTTTTGATTCAAAAATGCTTCAAATGAAAAAACTTTGGTCATGAAAGTTGTAGAATGGATCATTCCCTTTTCAAAAAGTACAAGAACATGGCCTAATTCATTTTTGATCAAAAGTTATGGTTTGTCAAAGTTGGCTAAAATCACAAAATTTCAAAGTTTCCACCAAAGAGGCAAAGTTGCAAATTCACTTCTCAAGGCAAATTAAGTTATCAAATGGACTTCTAAACTTCACAACATGATCATACAAGACCTAAAATTCAGAATGGGCCAAGAAATCTCTCATTTTTATGGCTTGTGGAACAAGATTTTTCATAAGAAGCAAAAGTGAACCAACTTGCAAAAACTCACTCAAGTGAAGATCCACTTGCTTGCTGGCTTGCTGATCAATCCTAGGGTTCTCCCCACATCATGCTGCGCAGGACACACCTTTTGTCCTTGGCTAGAAATTAGCCCATGCTTCTCTTACACAACTTTGACATTTTGGCAACTTGAGCCATACCTATCACAAAAGCACACATCACTTATTCTGACCAATCACTATAGTTTATGCAAATCAAAAGCAAGCCAAAGCATACAAAACACAGGCCTGAAACACTCTCTAACACAGCTTGCTCATTTTCCACCCCATTTGCAAAAGCATTCGAAACTCATCACACAAGCTGCAAACTCACAAACAAACTTCACAAAACCTATCACCACATCCTCCTGATCATTTCCCTGCCTACATTCATCCCTGAAACCTCACATAAGCCAGATACGATTTCTGCCCCTCTTTGAACAGAACTCAAGCAAACTCTCAAACCAGCCCAAATAAACTTCAAACAAGCCTGGCAAACACTTGAGGGAGGTCATTGGAGTTGTTTGGAAGCAAGAAACTGGTCCAGAAGCTCTTGGGTTGAAAGCTTCGATTCAGGTAGCCATGGAATTTCATTTTTGCAGAACCTTTATTTCTTGTTTCTAAATGATAAAGCATGCTTCCCTGAGTTCACTGAGCCTTTTACTTTTGAAAAAGATTGAGAAATGAGCTTGTATGGTGTTTTTGAAATTTCTGCAGTTTTTGATGTTTGATTCGTATCTTGATTTTGAGTTGAAATAAATGGATTTTGTTGCTGGATTGTTGTTTAGGGATGTTAGTTTAGTGTATCTGGAGAGTTTGACATGATTTCATGGCGTTTTGAGAGAGTTTGGGAGAGGAGCTGGCCGGAGAAGACGACCGGAACAGTGTTCCGGTCGTCTGAAAGTCATTAGGGTTTGTTTAATTAGGGTTAATCATAATTACGTGGATTTGAATTTCCACCCTTGGATGTGGCGCCAAGTCAAACGCGCGCTGCCAGTTCAAATCTAGGCCTTTGGATCTGATTACTTCTCATTTAATTAGTTTTTATTTTCATTTTAATTCATTTGTTTTCTCCATTTTATAAAAAATAGCAAAACAATTTTAAAAATTCTGAAAATTTTTGTATAAACTTTTATTAATTTTCAGAAACCAAAAACATTTTTATTTTTATTTTTTGCATAAAAAAATATTTTTAAATCATTTAAGAGTTTATTTTTAATTAATTAATGAGAATTAATTAATTAAAAATACTTTTAGGTATTTAAAAATCACCAAAAAATTCATGAAACTTTTAAAATCATTTAGAAACATTGTCCAACCCTCAAACCAAATTTCTTTTTTGATATTGATGCATTTTGATAATTTTCCATGGAATTAATTCAATTTCAAAGCATTATTTTGATCCAATCTTTGAAAATTCACTTCTGCCTAGTTTTTGAGAGTTGGACTTTGGTTCTTTTTTCATTGTGTCTTGCAAATCATTTAGTTTGTGAGATTAAATTGGCATGATTTGATCTTTCATTTTCATTTTGTTTGACATTTTTCTTGTCAAGGTACCCTAAAACCCTAGAAATCTTAGGAAATTCATAACCCTAATTAGGTTAAGAGTTAGAACCCCTCCTTTGGGAAGTGAGTTTGTGTAGGGTTAGGTTTCCTTGGAATGCATTTTCAATTTTTTATCTTGATGTTTGCTTCTGGTTTTGGTTTTTGTTTGATGCATTGATCATAAACCCTAATTTGGGCTTCCTTTTGCATTCATCTTGCATTTGCTTGCATACCATGACTTGACATAGCATTTTGTGCATCCATTTGACTCATTAGACATCTTAAGACATATTAGAATCATGTTTAATCATTGCATCTTGCATTTTCCATGTTGTATGCCTTTTGCACTTCATAACCTTTCATGTATGATCATGGTTCTTAACTTGCTTCATTTGCATCCATAAGTTTGTATGATCATCCCCATGCCTTGTTTCATGTTTGCATCATCTCATAGCATCATTAACATCATGTGTATGCTTCTAGTTTTGGTTTGCACCATGTCATTTCATCTCATCTTGCATTGCATTGCATTCCTTTCACTAACTTTTCAGGTGGTAAGTAACTCTGAGAAGTGAATTTGCCTTCACTTCTCACATTTTCTTTTCATCTCTCTTATGCATCATTGATGCATTTTATCTTGTGCTTGAGATTGAGCTTGCTCATTCTTCTTCTTCTTACCTTCTTTCCTCAAGTGACTTGTCTTCTTGAATGAAGCAAGTTACTTTGCTTCTCTTGCTCCTTTCATCTGCTTCCTGGTGGTTCCATTGAAGATTTCTTTCTTGCAAACCTCATAAACCCTAGGAACAACCAAGCATGACAATAATTAGGGTTTGATTAGTCCCCCATTAGTTTTACCTTTGTGTCATCTTTTGTGTCTCTCTTCTCATCTCATAATCAGGGACTAAACCCTAAAGGCTTTAAGGCTTTGTGATTAAGCTTATGCCTGCATCCTTCTATTAGGATGGAGTGTATAACTTTAATCCTAAGTATTAAACCCTTAATGTGTTTAAATCCTTTAATCAATTCACTTAATAACTATCAAGACATCAAGCTTGTAACTTGGGCCTTGCATTAGGGTTGTAATTCTTCCTTAATTGGTTAAGAAGGACTAACCCTAGTGTTAATGGACAAGTCCCCCTCAAGTTGTCTTACAAACCCTAAAACTCACTTCATCATCTTATCATTAACTAAAATCCACTTAATAAAGGCTTTGTTTTGTCATGAAGTTAATCCCTAATCATGGATTAAGTTGAGGAGCATTCCTCAGCTTAAACACTCTCATCTATTATCCTTCTATTAGGATGGTGTAATGAGTCTGTTTAATCCCTGATTATGGCTTAATCTCATTACTTAACACTAAACAAAAACAACAAAAACATATAAATAATCACAAGTAGGTTAATGATCTTAATCCTGCATCAAAGGTGATTAAGTGTGAGAAGCTGACTTCACACTTAAGGTATTCTCATTACCCCTAATCAGAGGGAAGATGTGATGAGTTTACTAACCTATTGGTTTAGGCTTAAGCTCATTAACTTATGGCAAACTTTCAAAAGCAATAAAAGACTGAAAATACAAAAACAAACAGTAATCGTCTCCTCCGGGATTCTTTTCTCACCTCATTCACTCACAAACGAGAACTCACTTCTTCCGTCTAATGCAAGACAGTTAGCACCTGATCCAGACAGGTCATACACTTGAGCATAGGCAAGTAAGCAGTTCACAAGTCAATTTATCTTTCAGTCTCTTTGGGTCGAACTACGGTGTTCTGACTTTCTCATTGCACGAGAGGATACGTAGGCATAACTTAATAGTTATCGAACAAAAGTCTCTGTATATTCCCCCTCCTTCCAGCATCATTCTTTTAGCCTCATGATCTTGGGCATCTTATTCCTTTTCTTACACTGACACTGTACACTTATACACTTCACTTCTTTTACACTGACACCTGTACATCCTTTTCCATCTCTTTTATACACAAATTGCACTGACACTACCCCTTTAAAACACAAATCTCTTAAGCGTGGATCCCGTCGAGTACGGCGGACAATCTGGGTGCTAATACCTTCCCAGGTTGTAACCAACCCCCTTTCTCAGTCTCTCTGGTTCGCAACCGTCTTATCCATATCTTTTCCCAGGTTTATGCAGCATTACCTTTCCTCCGGGATAAAAATGCCTAGCTGGCGACTCTATTCATTCCCTGTGAGTTCACTCCTGTGTGTTCTCACATCCTCCTTTCGCCGACCGTTCGCGTCTGTACCTTTATTTGGGCCATTCCCATTTATCGGGAGCGACAAGTAGGCGTCGAGGAATGACAATAACTTAAAACCTGCGGAATTATTGACCAGCTTATCAATGTAAGGCAAAGGGTAAGCGTCTTTCGGGCAAGCCCGATTGAGATGAGTGTAGTCAACGCTCATGCACCCTTTTCCATTGCTCTTTTTTACTAATACAACATTTGAGAGCTAGGTGGTATACCTGTCCTCTGTTACAAAGTGCACCTCTAGGAGGTCTTTTACGACCTGCTCAGCAACCTCTACCTTTTCAGGGGACTGCTTCCTCCTGTACTGTGTTATTGCTCGGACATAGGGGTCTATGGTTAGGTGGTGGCATGTCGTCTCTGGATCCTACCCCGACATCTCAACTATGCTCCACGCAAACAAATCAGCATTCTCCCTGAGACATGCTTTCACCTGTTTCATCGTGAGGTTTGGGAGGTCGACTCTGATCTTCACTCCTTTGGTATGATCTTCTCCCAATGCAACTAGATCAAAGTCTCCATTGGACACCGGGCGAGTAGACGAAGAAAGCTTTACGGACAACTGTGTTTTTTCCTCTTCTTTGGTAAAGCTACTATCAAGATCAATTGAATCTACTTGAGGAAGCGATTTTGGTTCCTTGGAGCTATAGGGGAGGGCAGCTTTGGCTTGATAGCTATGGCATTGATCCCTTTGGACGTAGACTCAGAGCATCGAAGAGCAAATTTGATGTCCCCGTGGAGAGTGGCTACCTTTCTGATGAGGTATAATATTTCATCTTTAGGTGCTCTGTGGAGGGTACATCAATGAGCTCGGCGAGGGTGGGATGACGTAAGATGAACTGATATAGAGATGGGCAATCTATCACAGGGAATTGCACCTTAATGTCCCTAGAAGTTTCCCCTACTCCGAAGGTTACAATCAGGTCGACATAATCCCAGGGTCTGGAGACATTCCCATTGAACCATTGAAGATCTGAGCCCACGTAGGGAATCAGATGTGTCTTGTTGAGCTGCAAGGTCGCAAAGAGTTGGGTGTACATGATATCAACGGAGCTTCCCTGGTCGATCAGGATCCTATGAACATCAAAGTTGACCATTTGTGCACGGACGAGTATAAGGATGTTGGCGTTGGGTGCTCTATTGAGGAGGTCTTCCTTATAAAAGGAGATGGGCGATGATCCCCTGCAGGGAGGATTAAGAGTAGATTTTTGGTTGGAGTTGGTGCTGATTAGTTGATCGAAGTGTCGCTTTACTGACCCCAATGTAACCTTGTTGTGCCCACCCCCTGAAATTACCATTGCAGAGGGGAAGGACTCCCATGGGTTGTAGGCGACAAAATAGGAAGTACCGATGTATGGTTCAGGGATGTAGAAATCCTTTGGCCACATGATGTTGAGGGCAACCTAGAGATTGGCTTTCATGGCTGGAGGGGCAGTTTCTTCGACTTTTCAAGCTTCAAGCACCTCCTGTCGGGGGGCCTCCTTCCCCTTAGTGAACTGCTTCAGATGGCCGTCGCGAATGAGGATTTAGATCGTCGCTATTATGCCCGTGGGACTTGTGAAACCGACAGTACTTCGTCTTGTCTGTATTTGGCTTGGTCGGCAGCTGCTTTAGAAACCAGACGCCGGCCTGGCGGAACTCAGAGTTAGCACATTCAGACATGACTTTCTCCCCCGTTGCCGTGAGGGGCGTATAATCGTAAAACCTCCCGACTGAGCTTTTATGCTCCCGCGGTTCACGGGAGCGGTCTTCCTTTCGTTTTTCACCTCCCCGACGGGATGTCTAGGAGTCTTCGTGTTTAGATGATTTGGCATCTTCGTGACGCCTAGTATCCCGGGGTGTGTTGGCTGCCTCCTTCTATTCGTATTGGATGTATGCTTATGCTTTGAGGAAAAAAGTATCAAGCCTGGCGGGCGTCTCAATTCCCACAACCCTCCTAAAGTCTATGTGGGGGGGGGGGGAGTCCCTGTTCAAGAAGATTATTTTTCATGTCGTCCATGGTCGAGACCTGGACGACTTCTTTATTGAATCTCTCGATGTATGTGTGCAGGGGTTCATCCTTGCTTTGGATGATTGCCTCTAAAAGGCCCCACTCTTCGGATGACGTCGTGAAGCGATGAAGTGTCAGGAAGTGTCTGGAAAAGGTCCTCTCGAGTTATCTACAAGACGTGATAGATTCATGAGGAAGGCTCTTATACCAAGCCATAACTCCCTTCCTTAGTCTCGTAGGAAAAAGATGGCATTTAATTGCTCCTCAGACGCCTATGTAATCAAGTAGAACGTCGATATTCTTAATATGCTCGTCTAGGTCTGTCGTTCCATTGTAGGTCCCTAGGGGAGAAGGCTTCTCGAGCCCTTTTGGTAGCATTATGGATATGATCTCGTTAGAGAGGGGGCCACGAGGTTCATTCTCCTCGAGGTTCATCCTCCCCGAGGTTCATCCTCAACAAGGGGAAGGGGATCTTGATCGATTTCTTGTGCCCATAGGCGACAGTCGCGTTCCTGCTTGGAGAGTCGTCTCGGTCTTCCTTATCTCCGGGGACTTATTTTTGCGGGGAGACGAACGAGTCTGTTTCTTGATATACCCAACTTCCTATGGGTGGTGGTGATTCTTTCTTCGCTCAGGTGACCTATTGCGGGACCTGCGGAGTCTCCTCGCGGGAGAGAGGGGTCTGGTACGTCGTGCCTCCTCTAGAGCTTCTAGCCTTTCGCACTAGCGCAATAGTAGGAGGTTAATGTTATTGATCATTTCGACCGAAGCTATGAGCGTCTGATTTGTCCCCTCGGGAATGGGAATCAGGGAGAGATCAGTAGGGGTGATCTCAGGTTGCATGGAGGGTTCTTGTGATGGGGAGGCAAAATGCCCGTCCTGGAAATGGTCAGGCTCCCCGAGGGGAGGGATGGTTCCATCATTTTCCCGTTGTTTGACGGGAATGTTGGAGATGACCCGGGCATTGACAAATTCTTCGTGGTGAGCCATTGAGTGAGTTGAACAATGATGTTTTGATTTTCACAATCTAAGGATGAGAAAATGGGGTAACACAAATTCCCACAAACGGTGCCACTGATCATACCTGTGATCAGAATCTACAATGGTTGCAGACGTTGACATGGATGTTGAAGTCTTTGCTCAATCGTCGAGGAGAATGGCGGGTGTACCTACAAGGTACTTTGATGTAAAAGTAAGAGCAGACAAAAGAGTTTGCAAGTACGAGTAAAAGTGTTAAGGGAATGAATATTCGATACCTGACCCTCTCATGTGAGAGGATTTTTAAAGAGCCCCTAACGCTTGGCTATTGGTCTCTATTTTAGGCATGGATCGTGGATCCCTCGAAAATAGGTAATTGCCAGAAACTCGTCATTGGGACGAGCATACCTGGGTGGATGGGATGCGCGCTGGACATAGGGACATCTAAGCAGGAGTTGTCTTTGACAGAATCTGGGTGACTCTTGCGGGTGTCAGGCAGAAGTCTTGAAAGGAGTTGAGGAATCCGACCAAGAGCAACCGTAGTCGACAAGTCCACCTTGACTAAGGGGCATATAGCCAATGGGTCCCTCTAACGTTTGGGCTATTGGGAAATCCTGTGAGTAGGAGCGGATTGGGCCATGCCTAGTGTAAACACCCCAAATTTTCCCTCACCCATTCACTCCATGGCTTGTGATCATTTCATATGCATAAACTCAATCATATCATCTCATATCACATTTTTGATTCATTGCATTGGTTCAAAGTCATCTGCATCTAGGGTTTGTGATCTGAGCAATCCAAGAGCTTCTTGAGCCACTCCAAAGGTCATCAATCACTTCAAAGGGGTCCATGTATGTTCAAGCATCATATTATATCCCCCAAAGTCAAGAATGTCAAAAAATCACAAGAACTGAGAATGGCATGGAAGCAGAGCCAGGTTTAACTGCACAGATGATCTAGAATTAGGGTTTTGGTTTCAGAGGCCATAAATCCAAATTTTTTGGTCATTCTTGTTTCTATTGGTCTCTATATGTTATGAGGATCATGCATATCAAGTTTCATGAAGAAATTCCATGGGGAAGGCATCTAATCAAGAGTTGACTTCTTGTGCAAGTCAGTGCAAAATCAGGGCATCTGAGGCCCCCAATGACCCAACCAAAGGGTGTTCTCCATCATTTTAAATGTGTATGATCTTTATTTGGTCATAGAAGATGTTATAAGTTCACAAAATTGAAGAATTTCAAGCCATTTGCAAAGTTGCCATCTTGGGAAAGTGACTTGTATTGAAAACTTGCTATTTTGGGAAAGTTTTTCAACCTCCTCTTATTGATTCAAAAATGCTTCAAATGAGAAAACTTTGGTCATGAAAGTTGTAGATTGGATCATTCCCCTTTCAAAAAGTACAAGAACTTTTTCTAATTCATTTTGGATCAAAAGTTATGGCTTTGCAAAGTTGGGAAAAATCATTGAAATTTCACTTTTGCACAAAAAGGAAAACTTGCAAAACCTCATGCCAAGGCCAAAGATGACTTAAAAGTGACTTCTAATCTTCATACAAACACAATGCAATGCCTAAAATTCAGATGGGCCCAAGAAATTTCTCATTTTCATGCCTTGATGTCCAAGTATCATAAGCCATTTTTCATGAAAATCACAAAGAGGGAAGTCTTGCAAGAAGGTTTCCTTTGGTTTTGTTTGGTCTCTAATCATTATCAAAGTGTCATAATAACATTATGTGATGCATTTTGCTGCATATTTCTTAAGATATGTCACATGTTCATGGCCAAAAGTCACAAAGTGCAACAAGTTGCAAAATTGCAAAACATGTGAGATCTCACCCTTCATCCATTACAGCTCACATCAATTGATCCAAGAGTCATCCTTGAACTCAGCTGATGCAGTACAAGCCAGAAAATCAGCTCTGCCACAGCCCATGCCTCAAGTACACCTAACCATGACTTTTTGCAATTTCTCCCATGCTCTTGGAATAGTGATTAGCAGCCTCTACTAACCTGCTCCACAGCCTACTCAAACTTTATGGGAGTGATATAGCAGCTCATTTGGCATAGAAACACACAATCCAACTTGCACCAAAATCTGTCCCAAACTTCTTCTCTGAATTTTTCTTCACACAGCCATCAAACTTCACCTTTTCTTTCACCAACAAGTCACAAATCACCCTTTGAACAAGAACCACCCCCTGAAACAACTTGAAACATCTCACAAAAGGCCCTCCATTTCTGCTACACCAGAGCAAAACAGCCATAACCGGCCATTCTCAAAGCTCTCCAAGCTTCATTTCATCATCAGGGTGTTCAAAGGAGAGGGATTGCACCAAGTTTGAGGCCAGAAAGCTCCAAAGTTCAAAGCTCCGGTTCAGGTATCATCAAGAACATTTTTTTCCAGAAATGTAATCTCTTGTTATAGGATGATAGAGTTTGTTTCACTGATCATGTTAAGCTTTGAAACACTGAAAACGGTTGAGAAATGAGTGTGTATGCATGTTCTGAAGTTTTTTTGCAGTTTTCTTGATTTTTCTCTAATCTTGTTGTTGATACATTGTAAATGTGATCTTGTGATTGATTCATGTTTGGGGTGGGTAGAGGATGAAATCTGGAGAGTTAGAGCACTTAACACAGCCTAAGGATTGAGTTCAAAAATGACATTTTTGGAAAAAGTCAAAAATAACACATAACTTCCACCATTGGAAGTTAAGTACAAAAATGACATTTTTGAAAAAAGTCAAAAATAACACATAACTTCCACCATTGGAAGTTAAGTACAAAAATGACATTTTTGGAAAAAGTCAAAAATAACACATAACTTCCACCATTGGAAGTTAAGTGCAAAAAGTGACATTTTAAAAAAAAAAAATTAAGAATTGGATCCCCTCCTTTGGGCAGTGAGTTTGTATAGGTTTAGGGTTCCCTTGAATGCATTTTAAATTTTTTATCTTGATGTTTGCTTCTGGTTTTGTTTTTTTTTGTTTTGTGCATTGATCATAAACCCTAATTTGGGCTTCCTTTTGCTTTCATCTTGCATTTGCTTGCATACCATGACTTGCCATGACATCTTGTGCATCCGTTTGACTCATAACACATCTTAGGACATATTAGAAGCATGTTTGATCATTGCATCTTTCATTTGCCATTTTGTATGTCATTTGCATTTCATAACTTTTCATGTATGTTCATGGTTCTAAGCATGCTTCTCCTGCATCCATATGTTTGTATGATCATCCCCATGCCTTGTTTCATGTTTGCATCATCTCATAGCATCATTATCATCACACACATGCTTCTGGTTTTGGTTTGCATCATCTCATTGCATTCCATTTGCATTGCATTTCATTCCTTTCACTAACTTTTCAGGTGGTAAGTTACTTTGAGAAGTGAATTTGCCTTCACTTCTCACAATTTCTTTTCATCTCTCTTATGCATCATTGCTGCATTTTGTCTTGTGTTTGAGATTGAGCTTGCTCATCCTTGTTCTTCTTACTTTCTTTCCTCAAGTGACTTGTCTTCTTAAATGAAGCAAGTGACTTTGCTTCTCTTTGATCCTTTCATCTGCTTCCTGGTGGTTCCTCTGAAGATCTTTCTTGTAAACTTCACAAACCTTAGGAACAACTAAGCATGACAATAATTAGGGTTTTGATTAGTCCCCCACTTAGATTTTACCTTTGTGTCTCATTGAGTCTTCTCTTCTCATCTCATAATTAAGGACTAAACCCTAAAGGCTTTAAGGCTTTGTGATTAAGTTTATGCCTGCATCCTTCTATTAGGATGGAGTGTATAACTTTAATCCTAAGTGTTAAACCCTTAATGTGTTTAAATCCTTTAATCAATTCACTTAATAATCATCAAGACATCAAGCTTGTAACTTGGGCCTTGCATTAGGGTTCTAATTCTTCCTTAATTGGTTAAGAAGGACTAACCCTAGTGTTAATGGACAAGTCCTCCTCAAGTTGTCTTACAAAGCATAAAACTCACTTCTTCATCATATCATTAACTAAAATCCACTTAATGAAGGCTTTGTTTTGTCATGAGTTTAATCCCTAATCATGGATTAAGTTGAGGAGCTTTCCTCAGCTTAAACATTCTCATATATTATTCTTCTATTAGGATGGTGTAATGAGTCTGTTTAATCCCTGATTATGGCTTAATCTCATTACTTGACACTAAACAAAAACAACAAAAAACATCTAAATAATCACAAGTAGGTTAATGATCTTAATCCTACACCACGGTGATTAAGTGTGAGAAGCTGACTTCACACTTAAGGTATTCTCATTACCCCTAATCATAGGGATGATGTGATGAGTTTACTAACCCATTGGTTTAGGCTTAAGCTCATTAACTTATGACAAACTTTCAAAAGCAATAAAAGACTGAAAACACAAAAACTGACAATAATCGTCTCCTCCGGGATTCTTTTCTCATCTCATTCATTCACAACCGAGAACTTGCTTCTTCCGTCTAATGCAAGACAGTTTGCACCTGATCCAGACAGGTCATACACTTGAGCATAGATAAGTAGGCAATTCACAAGTCAATTCATCTTTCAGTCTCTTTGGGTCGAACTACGGTGTTCTGACTTCCTCATTGCACGAGAGGATACGTAGGCATAACTTAATAGTTATCGAACAAAAGTCTCTGTATATTCCCCCTCCTCCCAGCCTTATTCTTTAAGCCTCATGGTCATGAGCATTTCATTCCTGATCTCACACTGACACTTCACTTATACACTTCACTTCTCTTACACTGACACCTGTACATCCTTTTCCAGCTCTTTTATACACAAATTGCACTGACACTACCCCTTTAAAACACAAATCTCTTAAGCGTGGATCCCGTCGAGTACGACGGACAATCTGGGTGCTAATACCTTCCCAGGTTGTAACCAACCCCCTTTCTCAGTCTCTCTGGTTCGCAACCGTCTTATCCATATCTTTTCTTAGGTTTATGCAGCATTACCTTTCCCTCGGGATAAAAATGCCTAGTTGGCGACTCTTTCTTTCCCTGTGAGTTCACTCCTGTGTGTTCTCATATCATCCCTTCGCCGACCGTTCACGTCTGTACCTTTATTTGGGCCATTCCCATTTATCGGGAGCGACACCTAGTCATTGGGTCAGTCTGGAACAATATATATATATATATATATATATATATATATATATATATATATATATATATATATATATATATATATATATTAAATATTAAAACACAATCAAAATCATAATTTTTTAAAAGGACTTTCTCAAAAATGATTTTTATGAAACATTATTGAAATAGTTTTAAAATTATGTGATTTTTTAAAATTTTAATATCCAAAAAAATTACAGCAAAAGAATGAAATACTTAAAATAAAATTTTAAAAATAACTATTTAATACAAAAAAAAAAATATTTTTTTACAAAATATTTTTCAACAAAAATCTGATATACTATAAAAATCATTTTAAAAAATTGAAACAAATAGACCTAAAATTGACTTATGATAGTACAAAGTAAATTGACATTTTTGACAAAACCAAACGGATTTTATTTATTGGGCCTTAATTCCTAATTGGTTTGAGATTTGATATAATTAAGGTTTTGTTTTCTCAATTCATATGAGAAAACCTAATTATTCTAAAAAAAAACTTCATCTTCTTGTCGATGAAGTTACAAACCATTTCCCACTTAGTTATAGATTTCTCCTTTTCTTTCATCGTCTTTATAATACTTTTACAAGACTCTTATTGTCTATTTCAAAATCAACATATAAGTAACAACTATCTATAGTTATGTCAATAACTTTCTTCAAAGCCATAGTTTCCACCATAAGAGGATCATTGTTATCATCCATGCAATATGAGCCAACAACCATCATTTTCCCTTTTTTCATCTCTGAATATAACTCATAGAATCCATTTCTCTTTGACTTCAAGGCTTGCATCAATGTTGCATTTTATCCCTCCTTGCTTAGGAAGATTGCATTTGGATTTATGAGATCTTTGATCCTCACTCAATTGCTCATTGTCATTTTTTGGTATCGTTTTGTTTTTACACATCCTAATTTCTTTGTTATTGTTCTTAACAAAAAAATATATTTTTTAGAGTTGGTTTTATTCACGTCAAAAACTTGTGATTTTCTTTGCATGTAGTCAATAACTTATGTTTGCCTTTGCATGTAGTCATTAGGCCATGATTGTCTTTACATGTAGTCTTTCTGAAGATACTGGATGAATTACTATTCATGAGGAGTTTTCCATGAGTAGCATAGTTGTTTATTGGATGATCCTTGGTGGTTTCGATATCTCTCTAAGAATCGTTGTCTTATTCAAGTAACTAATTAGTTTTTTCTTTACCTTTTTCCTTTCTCTGCATCCTTAGGTCCTTGTTATTTTTACTAACCTTCATTTCTTTTCTTTTTCTAAGGTGTTGTAATCCATGATATTATTGTCAAATCTGTTATGAATGTCATACTTCTGAGGGTCTTAGCTAGCTCTAGTAGTTGTCATTTTGATACCATGACTACCAGACTTGTTATCCAGGAGATCTATTTATTTACACTCATTTTTACCTTCGTTCTGGTTACAATTGTCTTTTATGTTGCTAGTTTGTTGATATTCTCTTCTATTATTATGGGTTTTCTTCTGGTCTTTTTTAAGATCATAATTTTGCATGTCGTTGCGAGTGTGAATGGATCCTTTGTCCCTTTGACTTTTATTCTTCTCTTTCTCTTTCTGATTAATAATTGTGTTGCTTTTAACAACTTTGATCCTATTGATAACCCAGTTTGGTGAAATCACACCTACGTTTGGGGGCACTCTACCTAAGAAAGGAAATTCACTACTTCGAATTAGTACAATTAGTCTTATTGAATATCAACCCCATGATGCTCAATTCATCTTCCTAATCCTACTGACTTTTTATTTAGGACTCCCCCTAAATATGAGAACCTCACTCACACTTTCTCAATCACTAACCCCTAGTTATCAACTTCAATAAAAAATTTATTGATTGCTGAAGTTACAACTCAACTAAGACAAATCAACAACTATGCCAAGTTACTAAAACATAGAGTGGTGTACACAAATAGATCCAACACTAATCCTTATGAAAACATTAGCGTGGAATACAAGAAACAAAAACACTTTGTTCTCAAGTTTATAGAGTTAATATATTGGAACAAAGTTTTACAACTCAACAAGGAAACCAACCTCTATGCCTTAAGATAAGAATGAAGGTGCTAGAGTGGTGCACAATAATAACTCAAACAAAGACTCAAAAATAGAAACCCTAACACTAAGAGTATTCAAAAAGTGCACACCTCAAACTCTAGTTTTTAGTGTCCTTAAATAGAAATGCAATTTTGGGCTTTTTCTCCTTTGAATTTCATATTTTATTTGGTCCAGAATAATAACAAATATTATTGGATTTGATTTGCTCCAAAAAGATATAATTTGTTTATTAATTCAAAATCAAATTTAAATCTCCATTTAAATTGATTTTATCTTTAACAGTTGTCAAACCAATCACACAAGTGCATTGCTAAAATATAGCAACCAATTTGATTGAATCTCAACAAGAATTTCGTTCCAAAAAATGGAACAATATTGACCTACTGAAGTGGGGTCAGATGTTGCACACATGCTGGAAAATCATGTTCCATATGTGTCCCTTATTCACCAAAACTACAACCACATTGGTTTGTTGATAAATACCAGATATTGTAACACACATGCTGGAACATTGTGTTCCATATATTGAACCAGAACATCTAAAATAAATCTCTTCAAATAAATCTTCTTTGTGGAGTAAATCTTGGACCCAATTTTCCTTCAAAGTAAATCCAATCAAATCTTCCTTGACTGAATAAAAATTAAATCTTTTAACTAACATATCATCCATATTCATGATTTAATAAAATCTTTTCCAAATTGATTTGGATTATCAAACTTCTTCCAAAAGCCAACTTCTGCATCTTCAAAAGAAGTTAACACCACCATAAATCTAAATGAAACCAAAAGATAATCAGAATTCAATCCTTACACAAGGATGTCACTCAACATGTACAGAAACTTGGACTGAACAATTCTTCTTAGAAACAAACACAATCACACTCATATTTCTTAAATAAATCTAGATAATAGACTGAGGCCAGATTCTAAAACATATATTGCAACATCTTGTTTGACAAGTTGTCTATACATTAAAATATGTCTTGTAAATATGTTATTTTTCATAATGCATCCAATCACATAAAATAACAATCTCTTCCCTTTGGATTTTTTTTTGCTAAAACAAGCTATAAGATGTGATCTTCAAGAGGTAGCACAAGTAGCACACCATATCATCAAATCAGAACCAAGAGAGCAAATAATAGTAGTATTAGAAGTAACACATAAGCAACAACAAATCTTGTCCCACATGATCATTACTCCTCCTTTTTGCCACAATTTGGAAAATGTATGGAAAGAATAACAAGTTTAAGGATTCATAACCAAAGCTTGACAGGAACAACAGTTAACCATACCGGTAAGCAAAATAGTAGCGATACAAATCAATAGCATAGTCAGAAGTGATATAACCAGAGTAGCAGTGGCATAAATGGTTTGCTAGAAACATCAATGCTCCATAAGAGTGAGTAATGCAATCACAATGCCAATAATGTATGAATACCCAACCGTAGTAATAGCTCATTTTTGTTCGCTTGAATTTTTATCATTTTATTGAAATTCATTTCATCACAGTCCTTAATAACAACCGTTGTAATAGATGAAAGTTTACTTGCTTTGGTTCCCAACACTAACAATTTTTTTTTATATTTTTTGTTACAAAAAGGATTTGTCCTTATAGTCTTATAAATATATTAATATTAAAATACTTATTACCATAGTATTACCAGAAATTGTTTTGAATAATACATATTTTATTACGGTTTTTGTTAACGGTCATGATGATAAGTTTTACATATATATAAGCAAAGTTATCAAGCTTTCGCACAAAATAGTTGTCACTCCAAAAAAAAACTAACATCACTATCTTCCACATGTAGTGAACTCATTCTCATAAGCTTCTTCATCTAAAAGGTAATCAAGTTCATATGTTTTATCATTCTTTTTCTTCTTCATAAGCTTTCACTCAATTTTGTGTGTATAGGTTCTTCCATATATCTTTGTTTTCCATACACTTCTTCTTTATTATTTCACTTTCACCTAACATGTTTTTTGCGTCATTTTAGGTTATCTCAATTACCATCTTTATTTTATGTGATGTATGGAGAAACAATACAAGAAGAACACCATGAAGTCATCTACATCTTAGTAATTATTGAACTATAACAAATAAATAGTATTTAAATAAATAATTATTGAAATATAACAAATAAAAAATATTTAAATATAAAATATTGCAACACCATGAAGTCACCTAAGTCTTAGTAATCGTCTGTCCAATTGAGCTTATTCTGCCAGACTCTTTCCCACTTGCCTAGTATATGTGGGAGATAACATGCCACATTATAACAAACTAGAAGAAGGAGTCAAAGAAGGAATAACGACTTACTCCCTTTGATCTAGTAGTGGAGGGAAAATAACTTCCTTCAACCCAAAAATATAGGTATTTATAAATTCCTCAACCTTAGGGTTGAGAAGAGACATATCACAACTTACCCAACATAACACTAAAATACACAAAGTCTCTCACCTAACGTGAGTTGACCCTCTCTTACCAACATGAATATCACCAAACAAGGCCTTTCACCATCATGAGTAAGTTCTAATCACCCTTAACTAATTTTCTGAACTGGGCCTTGGGCTGCCCTACCGTCGGGCATGACCCAGTTCTTTGCTGCCATGGAAGGCCCAATACGACGACCCAAACCAATAAAGTTGTTAGGGCATCTCCCCCGTGTGCTCCTCAATAGACACATGGCCAACTTCCCCGTGAAGAGATGGTCTTCCACTACTCCGAGGACCATGAGACAGTTGAACCAAGGTGAAGACCACATGCTAGGTCTTTCCTGCTTTCACGCAGACCCTATCAGTCTCTCATTGTGGACATGAGAATCCAGCCCATAATGGGGACCTTGGCCCAACGCTGAGAGTCCTATATTAAAGCATTCTCTCTCTTACCTTTTGTATTTTTCCTTCTTCATTCTGGTTCTCACTTTATCATCGAAGTGCCTTGCAGGTACACCCATTCCTCTTCATCAACCGCTAGAGTTTTGTGCTGGTCTGTTTACTGTGAAATTTGGTAAATAACCGTTGATCTTCCAAATATAACTTTGGGGACTCACATGATCAATTAGATTGATCCTAATACATGTGATAAATGATTCCTTGAAATATGTCTGGTAAATGTACCTCCACAATATTCAATAAAATAAAGAAAAGTTGCTTTCGAATGAAAGATAAATGACGAAGATACTCAAATCAAAAGGGTTGTAAGGACAATGAAAATAGAATTGGAAAGTAAACATAAAATTGGACAAGTAAGAGATAAAGGTAAAACTTCAATGAAGAAAATTAATAACTTGTATTGAATAAAAATGATGGTGTTGTTTACACATATATTTCTCTCACAACCCTTTTCTCTTTCACTTGATACTTTGAGTAACAAAGTTTATGTACACAATTTACACGAATAATCCTACAACTAGAACTGGCTATTTATAGATAAACGAAATAACTGCTATTAACGACCTTCTAATGAGAATGAAACAAGTGTCACAATGCATGCCTTCCACATTTTAGCGGCAACCACTTTTCCTTTTCTGAAACGGATGAGGACTAAATATTCTCTCCTTTATTTGAATTTCAAATCCCAATCAAAGCAGCTTCAGTAGTACTTCGTTGAATGGACTCTTTGACTGGCAGAAAGACTCTTAAGTAAAAAAAAGTGTTTCTTCCCTTTTCATGCAAGGACGCCTTCGATTGAACTTCTTCATACAATTTCAGTTGAAGCCTCATAATTCCTTCACACCAATATAGGCATTGAATTTAGGACCTAACAAATTGTCCCCCAAAAATGCTTTTTTCGACTACACTGGAGAAAATGGTATTTTTTTATAACATCATTCGATACATGCTTTCAATTTTATGCAACCTTTATAGCACATTCGTTTCTCCCATGTTCTCACAACTATTCAGATTCGCTCAACCATGCTTATGACGTCATGGTCATAATGGTGTTTACTGAAACGACTCCTAAAAGCGCAAAAAATCACTAGCCATCATCTCATCTCCCAGAGTCTAGGAGGTAGTAGGGTACATGCAATAACTACCACCGTCCCATCTTATGCTCCCTATGCGACATGTGTCCCACTAAACATCAACCATTTAATGCTGATTAGTGACCCGTTAAGCTTCCAATTAATTTTATAAATACTTTTCCCTCTAAAACATTTTTCTTTTTTCACATTCCTAGAAATACTCTTGCGAACTTACTCTCCCCAAAATCTTAACCTTCTCAAGAACAAACACAAAATCCCATTTTTCTGCAATGGCATCTTCCACATCTGTCATGAAGGACTCTAAGAAGGCTTCAAAGTCAAAGGATATGAAGAGTTCATCATCACTTTCACCATTCACGACTCTTTTTGGGAAAAGATGGTGAAGAACCAAATGTGCATTCCTGAGCCTCTAGAGAAGGAAAAAAGGCACATCTATAAATCCCGGGTACCCATCCCAGTCAAAGTTTCTGGTAAATCTCTGTCTCTTTCTAGCCATTTACCTTCCCTAAGTTTAGATGCTAAGAAAGTTAAAGAGTTTCTTCCTATTTATCATAGGAGTAAGCCCATAAGGCAAGCTGACAAAACCCAGATAGAAGTAAACTCTATTGAATTTGTAGCACTAAATTATATTAATATTATGTATATGAATGATGAATTCAAAGTATGTAGGGCTACCCCATCTTTTAAAGACAATAAATCGTGCTTGAGCTGGTTAGAGAAATTAGAGCCCATTAAGTCCCAAACCTGGAAAGATTTAGGGATCTATGAGCTCATCATGATATCAAAGACGGGTCTCCCATATAGTTCGATCATGTTGGTTTCATCCCTTTATTTCTAGGATAGCACACATTATACTTTCCATCTCCCTTGTGGGATGGTGACTCCCACCCTTTTCGACGTAGCCGCTATCACATGGCTTAAACCAACTGGATGCACATATAGTCCAAAGATTGAATCTACAAACACTTTAGGTTTCTCCTCAGACAAACCTACTTATACCAACTTCATCGCCCACTTTCACGACAAGGAGCACGCTGAAGTTTCTGATCAGGAGCATATAGCTTTCCTTACTGTTTGGCTGTCTCATTGTGTCTTTTGCTCGAAGTCCCTACATGTAGCAAATAAATACCTCACTGTTACCACATAGCTGCATAATGGAAGGAAATCTACTTAAGTGAGACGATCTTGGGCAACCTCTATGAATCCTTGAGTGGAGGAGTTACACAACTAAAGGACAAAGACACAACGTCTAGCTTGCTTTTATCAGGACCCTTCTGTCTGCTTCAACTATGGATGAACGCCATGTTTGAATCCCGATTTCCTAACAAAGGGATTGCAAATGAAGATTCATAAGAGATCAAGAATAGGCGAGTCGAAGGGACTCGATTGGTACAACTGACTCCCCTCGAAGATGGGTCGCCACTGAGGCCATCATTTTTAGGTTATGTGAAAATGGTTGCAAAACGAAATGAATTCACCCTAAATAGGGAAACCTTTGCATCAAGGAAACTTGGTCCTGAGTGGTTCACCAAGCCATTTTTAGCCTCTACCAAAGACCAAGAAGCCGAGTCTCAGGACATTTGGGAAGCTTTCCTTATCCTAAGAATACTACCTCTTCGATTGAACTTACAAATATCCTGTTCTAAGAATGCCTTGTGAACTTTTTCAAGTTCCTCGGTTAAACATTAAGCAATCAAACGTTAGTAGAAAACACATTTTATATCAATTTGATTATTGTTTGAGTTTGCATTCTTTTAGGTTATATCAAAATCATATTTTCATTTCTCCCGCATTTTGACATCATCAAAAAGTTAGAGCATATAACATTTTAAAGCATATCAATATGATAATGATTCTAAAACATGCACATAAAGATATGATGTAATACCCATATATAAAAGACATACTTTAAAGCATATTTTCCATATATAAAATTAACTTTGGTATTGAAATACAATAAGTTCTTAGCATCTCACTGTATAAATATAGCCACTACAACATAAGGTACTAGTGAAAAGGCTATAAACAATACAAGATGTTCACAAAATAAAAGTCTAAGAACTAGATCCAAAGATCTCAAAAGTCCACAGCGGAAGAAGTCATAAAACAAGCAAATATAATCAAATCGCCTTATTTTTACCCTTTGCGGAACCTGAAGTACCTGAAATAACAACATCAACATGGGGGAGATAAAACATCTCAGTGAGTTCCCTATCTTAGAGTTCGTTCGGCTCTAAAGGGTCGAAACTAGTCACTACTCAAGTCGGGGAAAACCTAGACCTCGAGTTCACATAAACTAGATACATCCAAGTAACACACGGAGCACACACGAGGTGCTTGGAGGCATCTTTCCCCACCCATCCATATCTGTAGTAGACGAGCACGGGTCACTCAATACTCAATGCATAGATAACTTTCCCCGTCCAACCACACAAGGACGAGCACGAGTCACTCATTATCTATCTAAGGTACTTTCCTCGCACAGCCACACAAGGAAGAGCACGGGTCACGATACCTTACCACAAAGTAACTTTCCCCGCCCAACCACACAAGGACGAGCACGGGTCACTCATTACTTATCCTAATGGATACTTTCCCCGCCCAACCACACCCAGACGAGCACGAGTCATGGTCATCCATTAAGGGATTCGATTCCACGTATTAATTATATCGCAAGGAAGTAAACTTCCAACTTCTCACAACTACCTAGTCCGAAGACACTATCTGAGTATCGACGCCTAAGTATTGTTAAGTATATAAAATAATTCTGTAACCACCTAGAGTAACTTAGCTACCTCACAATTCCCCATTTAACATTTTTACGGTATAATCGAAAAGTCGGGCAAAAGTCGAGCAAAAGTCGGGTAAAAAATAATATTTTTCGGGATCACGTGAAAGTACATAATTTTAGCTTTCCAAGGGTATAAAGAATGCCCTAAAACTCATAAACCCTAAAAACTCTACCAAAACCAAAAGTAAACGTTTCTAGCTATAAGCCCACCTCTAGCAAGATGATTGGAGAAGATTGAATGATGAATGGATGCTGGAAGCAACAAGATCAAGAGCTCTCTTCTTCTTTCTCTATTTCTATTTCTAGAAAAACAAAGAAATAAGACTTTATGTCTTAAAGGAAAACATAAATTTTCCTACCGACGGGTCCAAATAGAGAGTATCCAAAAATGTCTCTTAATCCAATATTTTATAAAACCTCTGAGTCAACTAATATTAATTAATAAGATAATATCCAGCTGATTATTCTATTTAATTCCATTAAAATTTCTTAGAGTAATCCGGAACAATATTAATATCAAATAATATTATTCAGAGCATTAAATAAATTACGGGGTATTACATATGATAATTAAATCATGCATTTCAAAATGAATTCAATCATAAAAAAATAGGATGAAACATAAAATTCTTAAAGATACATCCTAAGGGTTTAACCTAGTAGTGCCTAAGGGTTGTTAGAAGGATGAATCCTTCTAAGAAGTTCTACCATGCCATCCCTGAGTTCTGAAATAGTTGAGTTGTGTAAAGCCAGAGTTGCTTCAGTTGACAATTGTCTCCTCTGAATAGATTCTATCACTTCCATTAATGATCCAGAAATGGAATTGGTAGAAGCTGCAACTTCCTTTTCTTTAGCTTCTTGAGCAGCCTTTAACTTGTCTTCATCTTGTTGAACGGGTGACTTTTTGAACTTAGATAACTTTCCAGCCATACAATTACTGAATTGAGTCCAGTAATCTTCCAAACTAGTTGGATTAATACTAGAGATGGTCTCACTTGTCAACTTTTGAAATTTCGCATTAACATCACTCTTAAGCGAGTTGAGAGCTTCATCAAAATTGAGACACGAGAACATGTAGAGTTGATCTTCATGATTGGATGGTGAACATGTATCTGACATGTTTACAACTTTTTTGTCTTGATTTAAAGATATTGCTATCTGAATCAGTTTTGGTAGAGTAAGATATTTAATTGTGGTTTACTCATGAAGGATTGGTACCTCTGAAGATTTTTTTGATAAAGGACTTCAATGAGGCAGATGAGTTATGAATCCAAAGGTTGAAGATTAAGGGTGTGGTGGTATAGATACACCAACATGAACCTTAGTAGTTAAAAACCACTTGAGACTCAGATCGAGTTTTCTGAGAGAGATTATAAGTTGCATTCTTAGAAGGTGTGGTATCCGTGTTGGTACATCGTGCAATCTCACAATCTCAGCAATAAATAACCTCGCAAGATGACTTTCCTTGTACGTAGTCTTAACGGCTAAGAAATGCGTATATTTTGTTAATCGATCCACAATCACCCAAACAGAGTCATATCCACCTTGAGTACTCGGTAAACCCACTGCACAGTCCATAGAAATACTATCCCATTTCCAAGTTGGGATGTCCAAAGGTTGCAACAAACCGCCCGATCTTTGGTGTTCACTCTTCACTTGCTGACACACCGCATATTCAGACACAAATATCGAAATTTCCTTTTTCATTTCGGACCACCAATACTCTTTCTTCAAGTCTTGATACATCTTCGAAGAACCCGAATGTATCGTAAAAGAACCTTTATGGGCTTCCTCCAAAATCTTTCTCTTCAATACATCATCACTCGGAATGCAAGTTCTTTGGTTGAATAGGATAATCCCATCCAACGCTCTTACAAAACCCAGTTGAAGTTACATTCCTTGCAACTTCTCATCTAGAACTTGTGCTTGTTGAATTTCATTCCTCAAGGTAGAATTGATATTCAAATTTCCCATAATTACACCATTCGGAGTCCAAAAAAACTGAAGATTAAGGTCTCGGAACTTTTCCAACAGTGCATATTCCAACACCATCAACTCGGCACTATGAATCACTTTTCTACTTAAAGCATCCACCACTTTATTCGCTTTTCCCGGATGGTACTTCAATTCAAGGTCATAATCCTTCAAATACTCCATCCATTTTCCCTGTCTCATATTTAATTCCTTCTGATCAAAGAGGTACTTCAAACTCTTATGATCACTGAACATCTCAAAACGCACACCATGCAGATAGTGCCGCCACACTTTCAAAGTGAACACCACGACCGTTAGTTCCAAATCATGAGTTGGATAATTCTTCTCATGGACTCTCAACTGTCTAGAAGCATAAGCTACAACTTGGCCTTCTTGTATAAGAACACCTCCTAATCCCATCTTAGAAGCATCGCAAAACACTTTGTAAGATTTGTTAGGATCGGGAATGATCAAAACTGGAGCAGTTGTCAATTTCTCCTTCAACCATACAAAACCTTGCTCACAACTAGAATCCTATTCGTAAGCGAAGTCCTTTCTAGTAAGCTTAGTCAATGGTAACACCATCTGAGAAAAACCTTTAATAAACCTTCTATAGTAACCTGCCAAACCTAAGAAACTTCTCACTTCTGAAACATTCTTTGGTCTCTCCCAATTAATCACGACTTCAATCTTTGATGGATCCACTGCTACACCTCCCTGAGATATAACATGTCCAAGAAACTTGATTTTTGACATCCAAAACTCACACTCACTAAACTTGGCAAAAATTTGCTTCTCTTGCACTACTGATAGAACAATCCTCAAGTGTTCTCCATGCTCCTGTGAAGTACGAGAATAAATAAGAATGTCATCGATAAAGATAACCACAAACTGATTCAAATAATCTTGAAATATCCGATTCATGTAATCCATAAAAATAGACGGAGCATTCGTCAAACCGAAAGGAATTACTAAGAGTTCATAATGGCCATAACGAGTTCTGAACGCAGTCTTCGAAACATCAGAACTTTTCACACAAATCTGGTGATAGCCCGACCTCAGATCAATATTCGAGAACACACAGGCTCCTTTCAATTGATCTAGGAGATCGTCTATCCTCAGCAAGGGATATTTATTCTTGATAGTAACCTTGTTCAACTTATGATAATCAATGCACAACCGCATACCACCATCTTTTTTCTTTACCAACAAAACAGGAGCTCCCCACGGTGAAACACTTGGTCTCACAAAATGCTTTGCCATCAAATCCTCTAATTGATCCTTCAATTCTTTTAACTCTAGCGGCGCCATCTGACATGGGGAAATGGATATAGGAGTCGTTCCCGGTATCAGGTCAACTGAGAATTCAACTTCCCTCACCGGAGGTAAGGAAGTGACATCCTCGGGAAAGACATCAGGAATTTCACAAACTATCAGAATATTCAAAACTTGCTGACCACTACTCTCCTCTTTAGTAAGGACTAGAAAAACAGACTTCTCTTGATCAAACATAAAATTTACCATTCCAACCGTACCTTATAAGATCGTTGTCAACACATCTTTCAGAGGCGCTTCAACGGATGGGATAAGGATCAACTTCTCTTCGCATCCAATAAACACAGAATTGGCAGACAACCAGTCCATTCCCAGGATAACATCAACTTTCTTAAGAGGCAGACAAATGAGATCAATATGAAAAACTATACCATCCACGGACAAGGTACAATTCTCACACATAAGGGGTGTCTCGACGGTTTCATCCATAGCGGTAGTATCCACCCTCGGAGGAGACAAAGGAAATACTCGCAACCCAAGTCGCTTCACACAACTAGTATATATAAAAGAATGCATAGCCCTGCAATCAAATAAAACAAGACAAGGATGATCATTAACAAGACATGTACCCGCAATGAGAGAGTTGTCGACTTTGGTCTTTCTAGCATCCATAGTGTAAACTCTCGCTTGAACTTGATTCTTCGGCTTGGTACAATCCCTTGACATATGGCCCACTCCATCATAGTTGTAACACCTTAATCCTCCACCATGACACTTACCAAAATGACGCTTGCTACACAACCTACACGTTGGTGGAGTGTTAGGTCCGACACTTTGAACTTGTTTCCTTTTGAAAGGTTGAGGCCTTGGCCTAAAAGGTTGGATAGCTCTTCCTCGGTTACTTGCTTCAGTTTGCACTTTCTTCAAACCTTGTTCGGCGACATAGCATTGCCTTAACAACTTGTAGTAGGTAGTGAACTCCCTTTAAGAGACGCTATAAGAGATTTTGGCCCTCAAACCAAACAAGAACTTGTAAGATCAAACTGCGCCTAAGAGGGGGGGGGGGTGAATTAGGTGTTATCAAATTTTTCTCGATTCTTTTTCTTTGATGGATGGATTTTGCTTTTTATGGTTTATGTTATGAAAACAGTAAAGCAAGAAATAAAAAGTGACACAGAGGTTTATCCTGGTTCCCTTCACAATCCGAAGGTACATCCAGTCCCTTTTCAACACGAAAGAGATTTCCACTAGTTATTAGAAACGTACAACCTATCACACCTTCAATGGTGAGGCCTACTTTCTAACAAACTAAACAACCAAGTGTGCAAGAACAATCCTCTTGCCACACTAACCCTTATGTCCAAACAATCCTTGGAACACAAGTCACAAATAGAAAACACTTTCTATAATTTTTTGTTTGAGTGAGTAATACAATGATTGGTATTAATATAAATTGATCTTCTCCTATATTCAAAATTCACTACTCAAAATTCAATACAAGTGTTCAATGAAAAATGAAATATGATGAACAATGAACACTTTTAGAAGTATGAAAAATATTTGAATTTAGTGATTTTGATTGTGTGATAATATTTGAAAATTTCTTGGAGGTGTTTATGAATTTGAAATTTTAAGAATTTATAATAGTCAAAACACCAATTCAAAAAGGTATCAAAATTATGAAATAAATTTATGAAGAGGTATAACATTTAAAAAATATTTGAATTGAAAGGAAACAATTTTTCAGAAAATCCTTCAGTGTTAACCGGTTAACCATATGGGTTAATTGGTTAACGCGCTGAAATGTTACCAAAGAATTCAAATTATGGGACCGTTAACTGGTTAACACTGTTAAAACTCAGAAAAATATTTTGATTTTAAAGTGTTAAACCAGTTCCGATTTATTTCAAACAATGCACATGCAGTGAATAATCATGATAAATTATTTTGAACACTTGTATATCATTTTAAGGAGTGTTTTGATATACCTAAGCCTTGTGTCCAAGTCTTGAAAAGTATGCACAGTAGCTTGATTCGAACGGTAGAATTCCATTGATGATGCATAGCCATGATATTGATCTTTGTTGACATCTCGACTTTTTGCAATACGGAATGAGCTTGAATAATGTTGATGTCATCAAAACATTGAGCTTGAAGTATGCTTCTACATTCTCCCCCTTTTTGATGATGACAACCAAACGAATTTTGCGCACAAGCTTTGATCGATTGATGTATTGTTCTAGGCTTGCTTCTCCCCCTATGTCCAGCAACTCCCCCTATCTAAACAGAGGCAAAATTCTGCACAGAGAGATATTAGAAAACCAAGCTCTTCTCCCCCTTTGGCATTAGCAAAAAGGAAGAGAGAATCAAGTATAATCATGAAAATATGCAAGCATAATATTCAGCATGATGCAATTTAACATATAAACGAAAAACATACACGATAGCATAAATATAACACAAACATAATTGGATTAAAAACGGGAAAAGAGTACGGAAACATACAACGAAAATGAAATCAAAAGTGCCTAACGAACTTAGGACTTATAATAGAATTTATAAAACTAATGAAAACAACAAAAAACATAGGTTCTGAAACTTGCGCTGGAAATCCAAATTTTGGATGTGTTAACCGATTAACCTATTACGTTAACCGGTTAACGGTTAAAAATTTTGAATTTTTTGAAAAATCCAGCAGCATGTTTTAGAGCAAAATAAAAAAGTTTTTTGTAAAAAGTTTTCATAAAGTGTTAGCACTTATCAAAACGCAACTTTCGATCAAAAATTTTTTTGAAACCGATTATTTTCGGGTATACGAAAGTGAGAAAAACAGAAACCGGCAAAATGAAAGTGCTAGCATTTTATGACTAAAAAGTGAACAAACATACATATAATGCAATAAAAACATACAACAAGCAATTTTTAAGATAAGGTTAGATGTCACCTTCATTGAGAATACCAAGTTCTCGTCGAATCTTGAAAAATTGCTCTTTAGCCAACGGTTTAGTGAATATATCGGTGAGTTGATTGTGTGTATCCACGAACGTAACATCGACATCTCCGTTTAGAACATGATCTCGAAGGAAGTGATGTTGGATATCTATGTGCTTTGTTCTTGAATGCATGACCGGGTTCTTCGTGATATTGATGGCACTTGTGTTGTCACATCGGAGAGGGATACAACCGAGGTCTATACCGAAATCGAGGAGTTGTTATTTAAGTCACAAGATTTGGGCACAACAACTTCCTGCTGCGATGTACTCCGCTTCGGCCGTGCTAAGTGCAACACATGCTTGCTTCTTACATGCCCACGACACTAGTGCATTCCCGAGAATGTGACAAGTACCACTTGTACTTTTTCTATCGGTCTTACATCCTGCATAACCAGCGTCAGAATAACCAATTAAAGAACAAGTACTACATTTAGGATACCATAATCCGACGTGTGCCGTTCCTTTGAGATACTTCATGATCCTCTTCACGGCGGTGAGATGTGATTCCTTCGGATTAGCTTGAAAGCGGGCATACAAACAAACACTAAACATAATGTCAGGACAGCTTGCCGTCAAATATAAAAGTGAACCGATCATACCTCGATACTTTGTAATATCTATTGAAGTGCCGGAAAGATCTTGATCAATATATGTTCCGGATCCCATTGGAGTAGACATTTCTTTGCAATTTTCCATATCAAATCTTTTCAATAATTCCTTGCAATACTTGGATTGGTTGATGAAGATGCCATCCTTTGTTTGCTTGATTTGTAATCCAAGGAAGTAGTTCATCTTTCCCATCATGGACATTTTGAATTCGCCTTGCATCATAAGAGAGAATTCTTCGCAAAGATCTTTGTTTGTTGAACCGAAGATGATGTCGTCGACATAGACTTGAACTAGTAAGGTGTTGCCCTTGAGATTCTTGATGAACAAAGTCTTATCAACCTTTCCTTTCGTAAAACCCTTCTCACATGGAAGTTGCTAAGACGGTCATACCATGCCCTTGGTGCTTGCTTTAAGCCATAAAGAGCCTTCTTCAACTTGTAGACATGAGAGGGATTCTTGAAGTCTTCAAAACCCGGAGGTTGTTTGACGTAGACTTCTTCATTGATGTACCCATTTAGGAAAGCGCTTTTGACATCCATCTGGTACAACTGAAAATTCATTGAACAAGCATAAGCATGTAATAATCTAATTGCTTCTAACCTTGCTACTGGAGCGAATGTTTCATCAAAGTTGATTCCTTTTTCTTGGTTGTAGCCTTCTGCGACCAATCTTGCTTTGTTACGAACTATGATTCCATTCTTGTCAAGTTTGATTTTGAACACCCATCTTGTGCCTATGATATGTTTGTTGTCCGGTCTTGGTACAAGAGTCCAAACTTGGTTCCTTTCGAATTGGTTGAGTTCTTCTTGCATAGTTATTATCCATTGATCGTCGCCTAAGGTTTCATCGATTTTTGATGGTTCAATTTGAGATACGAACGCCATGTTGAGACAAGCATCCTTGAGATTTAGTCGAGTTGCAACGCCTTGGCTAATATCACCAATCACTTTATCTATCAGGTGATCTCTATGCGTTCTCCATTCTTTTGGAAGATCTTGATGTTCTTCAATGATTGGTGATTCATCTTCTTGTGATTTTGCTTGTTCTTTTGATGTCTCCTTTTGTTGTTGTGATAGATCTACTACATCATCATCATCATCCACAATAATATTATCCTCTTTCGAGGGGTTAGTCTCATCAAACGAAACATGAATAGATTCTTCAATAGTAAGTGTTCATTTATTGAAAATTATAAAAGCTCTACTTGAGAGAGAATAACCAAGAAATATACCTTCGTCGGACTTCTCATCAAACTTACCAAGGTTGTCCTTGCCGTTGTTGAGAACGAAGCATTTGCATCCGAATATGTGGAAGAAAGATATGTTGGGTTTCCTACCCTTGAACAACTCATATGGAGTCTTCTTGAGAATTGGTCGAATATTGACACGGTTACTTACAAAACAAATCGTGCTAACCGCATCCGCCTAAAAATATTTAGGAAGATTTGAGTCGCTAAGCATTGTCCTTGCAAGTTCCATTAATGCCCTATTCTTCCTCTCTACGACACCATTTTGTTGAGTCCTTGGTGCGGAAAAATTGTGAAAGATTCCATGCTCTTCACAAAAATCTTCAAATGATGAATTTTGAAATTCGCCACCATGGTCGCTTCTTATGGAAACTATTATGAGTGACTTCTCGTTTTGAATTTGCTTGGCATACTTCTTGAATGCTTTAAAGGCATCACTTTTCTGCACTAAAAACAAAGTCCAAGTGTATCTAGAGAAATCATCAACAATAACTAAGGCATAAACATTACCTCCGAAGCTTTTTGTTCTTGATGGACCAAAGAGATCCATATGTAACAATTGTAGTGGTCTTGAAGTAGATATCACTTTCTTGGTCTTGAAGGATGTTTTGGTTTGCTTCCCCTTTTGACATGCGTCACAAAGCTTATCCTTGATAAACTTAATCTTCGGAAGACCAACAACTAGATCATGCTTTATTAATTTGTTTAAATGCTCCATGTGAATGTGAGCAATCCTCTTATGCCAAAGCCATGCCTCGTTATTGTTTTCCATTAAGCACTTTACCTTCAAGGAAGAGTCATAAAAAGAAATCATGAAAATGTTATTAAATCTTTTACCTTTTAGCAAGAGTTCATGAGTGACTTCATGTTCTATCAAGCATTCCTCCTTTGTGAAGTTGATTCGGAACCCTTTGTCACACAATTGACTTATGCTAAGAAGGTTGTGTTTAAGGCCTTCCACATAAAGGACGTCTTCGATGATTGTATAAGGAGATGCACCAATGGTTCCAACTCCAAGAATCTTTCCTTTATTATCATCACCGTAAGTAACACATCCTTTGGCCTTAAGAGATAGACTTGAAAATTTGTTGATATCGCCCGTCATATGCTTTGAACAACCGCTATCAAGATACCATTGAGTAGAAGTTGTTTTTAAGCATACCTAAAAAACAAAGTCAAGTATTGTTAGGTACCCAAATTGCTTTGGGTCCTTGATAGTTAGTACCCTTTTCAACCCACACATAACACCCTTTAGCAACACCAATGTTGCGCACATAGCAAGCATTAGGTGTATGGCCTTTGATTCCACAATAAAAACAAGTAGGTTGAAATTGACTTTTATATCTAGGAACATATTTTTGTTTCTTAATGATTTTTTTCTTTTTATGACTTTGATGCATAGTTTTAGAATTGTTAGTCTTTTCTTTAACAATTTGTTCACTAGCTTTTACGAAAATGGTTTCACTTGTGCTTGGTTTGGAAAACTTAGAATATCCTAAGCCACTTTTATCATTTGGATATCTTTGGTGCCTAAGAATTTCCTCCAAGCCAATTTGACCTTTTTCATATCTTTCTAAAACTCTTTTAAGTTGAACAATTTGAAAAGATAATGACTCATAATTTTTGCATGCAAGGCTTTGTTTTTCATCCATTATTTTTTGTTTTTCATTTTCAATGTACTTTTCAAAAGATGTATTTTGTTCTTCTAAAAATAATATTCGTTTCTTTTGGGATGAAATATTTTTGTACAAAGTCTTGCATTCTTTTAAAAGTTCATCTATGATTTCTTGTGCATCATTTTCATAAATTGAAAAGTTGCTACTAACCTTGTCATTTTCTTCATCGGAGTGGTGTGAAGCCATTAAAGCCATATTTGCACATTCATCGCTTTCCGATTCCGATGAGGAACTAACTTCATTGTCGTCCCAAGCGACATAAGCCTTTTTTTATTTTTGAAGTCCTTCTTGCCTTTGAATCCTCCTTTCTTTGCAATTCTTGGACAATCCGGTTTTATGTGACCTTGCTTCCCACATTCATATCATGTGACTTCTTGAATCGATGTGGATGTATCCTTCTTCCTGAAATGTTTATTCTTTTTAGGAAAAGAGGAATTATTATTTTTGTTAAAAAACTTACCAAGCTTCTTAACAAGAAGCATGAAGTTCTCATCTTCGGAAATCTCATCATCTTTGTTATCCTTCGTGTCAATCTTCAAAGCAATTCCTTTGGACTTTTTCTCTTGACTTTCGTGCTTCTCGAGCCTTCCAAGTTCCAATTCGTGCTCTTGAAGTTCGCCGAATAGAGATGCGGATGTCATCGTTGAGAGACTCTTCTTCTCTGAAATAGCGGTCACTTTTGGTTGCCATTCCCTTGTCAAGGACCTTAGGACTTTCAAATTGAGATCTTCGTTGGTGAAGGTCTTCCCGAGTGCAATCAAGTGGTTTGTTAGATGAGCAAATCTTTTTTGTAAGGCAACAATAGATTCTCCGGGCTGCATAAGGAACATTTCATATTCTTGACTCAACATGTTAAGCCTTGATCTTTTCACTTCTGTTGTTCCTTCATGTGTTTTTACCAATGTATCCCAAATCTCCTTAGCCGATTTGCATTGTGATACGCGGAAGAATTCGTCCATACTAAGAGCGCTTTGGAGTATGTTGATTGCCTTCTTCTCATTTAGGATCTTCTTCTTATCATCTTCATCATACATATTCTTCAACTTTGCGGTTCCAACGCCATTGATCACATTAACAGGATTATGCAGACCTTCTTCGATAGCTTTCCATATGCCTTCTCCTTGGGCTTCAAGATGTTCCCTCATTCTGATTTTCCAAAAATCAAAGTATTCGCCGGAGAAGAGCGGATACTTGTTGCTACTTCCACCGTCTTTGAAAACAGGATTCGAGTTTGCGGAAGCCATAGTGAAATTCTGTGATCAGGTATGAGATGTCCTATGAGATGTTCCAACACTTGACAGATTTAACCAAAACTTAAAGTGCAAGAAAATTAAACAACACAGTAGTTTGTTAACCCAGTTCAGTGTATGACCACACTTACATCTGGAGGCTACCAAGCCAGGAGGAAATCCACTATAAGTAATATTAATTCTAGACTTAAACAACCCAGTTTAATCTTTCACTTAATATCTACCCAATGAAATTTCTACCTAAGACACAACTTAGATATGAGTACCAACTCACTCCCCCTCAATCACACAGTGATCTTGTTTACAAGTTTAATAAAATTGAAGTCATCCTTCAAACAAAACAGCTTGATCTTACTTCACAGTTTCAATCAAGACACAAATACACTTTTGCTTAAAAGCTCATAAAGTGGTACAATAAAAACAACCTGCTATTAAAACTCAAAACACTCTATTTAGTCTTCTGAAATTCGTACTCAATTCTGAGATATTCTGTTGCTTAAATAGGTGTATGGATTTTGGGATTTCTGTAGATTAATCCAGTCCTAAAACGCATGCAGCTTCCACCTTGAATTAGGGTTTGTTACTTCCTAGATTCTAGGTGATTTAGTTCTTCTGATTATGCTGAAGTCTCTTAACAACACTTCCTACAAATGCGCCTTATTCTGTTTTTGTCCATCTATAATTAATTCCAGATAACTTTCCTTAAATTTCTCAGATCAGTTAGTCATTAATTAAATCTGGTAGCAGGTTTGAGATGTCACAACATCTGTTGGGACATCCTGAAAAACTGAACTTAAATCATTTACACAATGTCCCAACATCTGGTGTAACATCCTGAATTAAGTTCTTATACTCTGTTTGATAATGTCCTAACATCTGATAGGACATTCTGAACTGAATTCAACATTTCTTGTTGGTCAAAAATTCTGCCAATTCTAAACATCTACAAACTCCCCCTTTGGCTAATTTTTGGCTAACATTCTTTTCTGATTTTCAGAGTGCAGCAAAAGTTCTTTTATCAGAGTATAGCAGTTCTTTTCTGTTGAGTCATGTGTGAGTTTACTCTCCCTCAAACATACATGTATTTAGATTTGTTACAACAGAAATTTTCATTAAAACACACTGATTCAGTTCAGAGCCAAACAGAAGTTTTTCATTAATAGCTAAACAGCATCATACATTGTTGTTGTTGTTGTTCTCCCCCTTGTTAGACATAAATTTGGGGCCAAAGTTACTAATTCAAAATTACAATGCAGCAGTCATTACATTTTTCCTCACATATAGTTTTTCACTCAGACTCCTCATATTCAGTTTCTTCATCTTCCTCATCAGAAGTAGCAGCTTTTTGAGCACTTTCTTCAATCTCCAGCCTTTGGATAATCTCCTCAAGCTTCTGCTTCCTTGCATCCAGTTCTTTGCAAGTGCTCTTCAGTTCAGCAATCAATGCAGCCTTGGAGATTGGAGACTTTGCATTTGAAGGACCTGCAGATGTCCCAGAGGGTGCTTCAACATCAGCTGCATGATGACTCAGGAACAACTTGTAGTGAAAGGCCAGAGGGCTTTCTCTTTTGCAAACTGTGTCCTTCTCAGTGAGGATCCCAGGGTACTGACTCAGCACTATTCCACACAGCAAGGAAGGGAAGGCAATTGGCAGCTTTGTTGCAGATGATCCAGCATGCTTCAATGTCTGATCAAAGATGTAAGCTCCATAATCTAGCTTAGTTTGAGTGCCCACAACATAAATGAACCTGCCCAATCCAGTTGATATTGAGGATGTATGATTGGTAGGTACCCAGTTTGTTGTACCAATCCTGTTCAGCATGTCATATTTCCTTGTCAGCATGCTAACTGAGAGCTTTCCTTTAACTGGCCAAGCCTTGACCTGATTAGCAGTGATAACCTTGCAAACCTGGTTATCAGTCTTCCCTAACTCATTTGGACCATCAGATTCTCTTCCAAGGTATTGGTTGATAACCCTAGGAGAGAATTCTACACACTTGCCTCTTACAAATACTTTTCTAAATTCAGCAGACTTACCATTGGCACAATCTTCTTGGAGGTTGACTATGAATTCCTTGACAAGTAGCTCATAGCAGGGAGAGAAGTTGGAGACTGTTTTGAAGAGGCCAGCAGAAAAGATGAGATCAATTAACTCTGTGCACTCAAGTGCATTACTGCTCAGCTCTCTTTCAAGTGCTACCCTTCTTTGATAAACAAACTTCCATCTATTCACACTTGAAACATGATGGAAGGAGATGTTGTCCAAGGGAGCTTCTGGAACAGCAGTTGATGACCTTGAGGGTGCTGATTTCTTCTTTGGAGGAGATGATGGGACATCTTCTTCAACATCTGAATCTGGAGGAGTGACAGCTTTCCTCTTTTGTGTTTGCACCTTGCTCCATTGTTTTGTAGGACTAAAGACAACTTTAGCTTTGTCCTTCTTTGGTGTAGCTTGCTTCTTTTCAGGAATTGCATGTCCTGCATTCATCTTCTCTTTCCTAGTCCTAAGCCTTTTGGCTATCCTAGGTTTTACAGAAGCAATGATTTCTGTATCAGAATCATGCTCTAGGTTCACAACAGGAGGAGATTGAGCAGTCTCCTCTTCAGCTGGTTGATCAACAGAAATGTGCTCTTCAGTGGAGGCCTTGTGCTGGTCCTCAGATGCTTCTGCATCACTATCTATGGAGGCCTTTTTCTGGTCCTCAGGTATATCATCAGCAGTATCAGATGAGACCTTTTGCTAGTCTTCAGATGCTTCAACATCTATTGGGACATCCTGTTGAGCAGGAGTGTCCTTTGCAGCCTGAGTTTGTTGATCTTCTTGTGGGGCTGGCATGGTGTTCAGAGGGATAGATATGCCACTTACCACTCTTTGCTCAGATAGGATCTTGGTTACCAACTCCTTTATGGAATCATCCACGTATTCAGAAGCTCTTGGAGTGTTGTATAATGGTGAAGGTATGCCTTTGGTTTTGCTAAAAACTTGATCTTTTGTTCTTTTTGGAGTTCTTGGCTTTTTAGCAAGAGGAACATTTCCTCTGATTTCGTCCATTGGAGTTGAATCCATGGGTACCACAGAAATGGGGGTTGCATGCACCACATCTTCCTTGTTGAGGATTTCTTCAGAACTGTTAGGGTTTTGAGACATTTTCGAAGGAGGTGGATGAAGAGTTTTAGGGTTGATGATTTCTGAAGAACAGTTAGAGAATGCAATTCATTTTTGAGAGTATGATGAGAATATGGATAGCTGAAAGCAAGCTGATATTATATAAGTAGCCATTACTTGGAGAATTATTAGGAATGGAATACCCAAGGTGCTTGACCAGACTGGTGTTGCCATCTGGTGCTTATGCCACACAATGTCATATGACATGTTGGCACATCTCCATAACTGCTAAATCTCACATAAGCAGATTCCCAATTTGCCCCTTAAGTTTTCAAATTGAGTAGCATCCAAGGCTTTGGTAAATATATCAGCCAACTGCAGATTTGTAGCTACATGTTCCAATGAAATCACTTTCTCTTCTACAAGATCTTTGATGAAATGATGTCTGATATCAATATGCTTGGTCCTGCTATGTTGGATAGGATTCTTTGATATGTTAATTGCACTTAAGTTGTCACAGTACAATGTCATGACATCTTGTGGGACATTGTACTCAGTAAGCATTTGCTTCATCCAGACCAACTGTGAACAACTACTTCCAGCTGCTATATATTCGTATTCAGCAGTAGATAGGGATACACAATTTTGTTTCTTACTGAACCAAGAAAACAAATTGTTTCCTAGAAAGAAGCATCCTCCTGAAGTGCTTTTTCTGTCATCAGCACTTCCAGCCCAATCAGCATCACAGAAGCCAGTGAGAATTGGTTTGCATCCATGAAAGTACATTATGCCATAGTCACAAGTACCATTAACATATTTCAGAATTCTCTTGACTTGGTTAAGATGACTAACTTTTGGATCAGCTTGATATCTTGCACAAACACCTACTGCAAATGCTATGTCTGGTCTGCTAGCAGTTAGATATAGCAAGCTTCCAATCATTCTTCTGTATAGGCTTTGATCTACATTCTCACCCTTGTCATCTTTAGTTAGCTTTAAATGTGTGGGGGCGGGAGTTCTTTTGTGAGTAGCACTGTCCATCCCAAATTTCTTGACTATGTTCTTAGCATACTTGCTTTGGGAAATGAACATGGAGTCCTCCATTTGCTTTATTTGCAGTCCAAGAAAGTAGGTTAATTCTCCTACTAGACTCATCTCAAATTCAGATTCCATCTGATTGACAAAATGTTTCACCATCCTTTCTGACATCCCACCAAAAACAATGTCATCTACATATATTTGAGCAATCATGACATTTCCTTCTTCATCTTTAACAAATAAGGTTTTGTCAATTCCACCTTTCCTGTACCCTTGCTTGATAAGAAAAGTAGTCAGCCTTTCATACCATGCTCTTGGAGCTTGCTTCAGACCATAAAGAGCCTTCTTTAGTTTGTATACATGATTTGGACAACTTGGATCAACAAATCCTTTAGGCTGTTCTACATATACTTCTTCATTAAGATATCCATTTAAAAAGGCACTTTTCACATCCATTTGAAATAGCTTGAGCTTTAAGATACAAGCAATTCCCAAAAGTAATCTGATTGATTCAAGCCTTGCTACTGGTGCAAATGTTTCATCAAAGTCTACTCCTTCAATTTGTGTGTATCCTTGAGCTACAAGTCTAGCTTTGTTCTTTGTAACAACTCCTTGCTCATTTGACTTGTTCTTATACACCCATTTAGTTCCAATCACATTTATGTCATCAGGTCTAGGGATAAGGTTCCACACTTCATTCCTTGTGAATTGACCTAATTCCTCTTGCATAGCACAAATCCAGTATTCATCAGTAAGAGCTTCCTTGATGTTTTTAGGTTCTATTTTAGAAACAAAACAAGAACCTGAAATCATTTCTTTTGATCTAGTGCTTACACCTCTGTTGGGATCACCAATTATCAAATCTTTGGGATGATCTTTCTGGATTCTGATGGAGGGAGGTTTGCTGGATTGTTCTGTCCTTGCATCAGTTTGAGTGAAGTCAGAATGATCACTCTTTTCTTCAGCTTCAATTTTGATATCAGCAGATGTTCCAACATCTTCTGGAACATCTGTAGGAGCATCATCAATTATCACATTTATGGACTCCATGATAACCTTGGTTCTAGAATTAAATACTCTATATGCTCTGCTGTTTATAGAGTATCCAAGAAAAATCCCTTCATCACTTTTAGGATCCATTTTTCTTCTTTGCTCCCTATCTGCCAGAATATAATAGTTACTTCCAAACACATGGAAGTACTTAACTGTGGGTTTTCTGCCTTTCCAGACTTCATAGATTGTGGACAAGGTTCCTTTTCTTAGAGTAACTCTGTTATGAATGTAACAAGCTCTGTTCATAGCTTCAGCCCAGAAGTACAAAGGTAACTTTTTGGCATGGATCATAGCTCTTGCTGATTCTTGAATAGTTCTATTCTTCCTCTCAACAATCCCATTCTGTTGAGGAGTGATTGGTGAAGAGTATTCATGATTGATTCCTTCTGAAGAACAGAAATCTAAGAATTTTTGGTTCTCAAATTCTTTTCCATGATCACTTCTTATTCTGATCACACAGCTGGCTTTTTCCCTTTGTATTCTTTGGCATAAGTCTTTGAATACATCAAATACATCAGACTTTTCTTTGATGAAATTTATCCATGTATATCTTGAAAAGTCATCAACCACTACATAGGCATACCTCTTACCACCAAGGCTCTTAACCTGCATAGGTCCCATAAGATCCATATGCAATAATTCCAAAACTTTGGAAGTTGTCAGATGTTGGAGCTTTGGATGGGACATCTTGGTTTGCTTGCCTATTTGACATTCACCACATATTTTGCCATCATCAATCTTCAGTTTAGGAATACCTCTCACAGCATCCATAGATATGATTTTCTTTATGCCTCTGAAATGAAGATGACCTAGTCTTTGGTGCCATAGTTTCACTTCTTCTTCTTTAGCTAAAGAGCAAGTTGAAGTGAGACTGAAATCTTGAGGTTCCCACATGTAACAGTTGTCTTTAGATCTGGCTCCTTTCATGACAACCTTTTGTTCTTTGTTAGACACTATGCATTCAGTTTTGGTACAGTTTACACTGTACCCTTGATCACATAATTGACTTATGCTGATCAGGTTAGCAGTTAAACCTTTAACCAACAACACATCATCCAGTCTTGGTACATCTGGACAGTCCAAGGTCCCAACTCCCTTGATTTCTCCTTTAGCTCCATCTCCAAAGGTCACATATCTGGATGAATATGACTTTAAGTCTACTAGCAGATTCTTCAATCCAGTCATGTGTCTTGAACATCCACTGTCAAAGTACCAGTCTTCTTTAGCTGATACTCTTAGTGATGTATGAGCTATATATGCAACACCTTTCTTTGACCATTTGAGTTGAGATTTCTTTTGATACCTCTGCCCTATGTATTGTTCATCAGTAGAGCTCCAAGGTTGTTTGTTGATCTTGTTCTTGGGTATGTAGCTTTGATCAGCATGAAGACTAGCTTTTGGTCTCCATACCTTCTTGATGACCTCTGTCTTCTGCTTAGGGGGTTGCTGATTTCTTTGATGTCTATGCAGCACTTTCTTGGTAACTTCTATCTTCTGCTTAGGAGGTTGCTGAAACATCTGATTTGGATATCCATGCAACTTGTAGCAATGAGGTTTGATATGTCCAAATCTTCCACAATGATGACATCTCCATCTTTGATACTTCTTCTTCATTATGTTCTTTTCAGAATGTTGAGACATCTGTTGGAACATTATGTTTGACTTTGTGTTCTTTTCATGATGTTGAGGCATCTGGTTGGACATTTTGTTTGACTGTATGGACTTTGAAGTAGTTTTTCTAGAGCTAGCTTCATCCTTATGAACTCTGTTAAATCCCAGTCCACTTTTATCCCCTGAATGCTTATTGTTGTTGAGAATAACATCCAGTGTATTTGAGCTACTGTTCAGCATTCTAACAGATTTGGACATGTGTTCCAACTTGGAGTTGAGAAGACTTACTTCACTTTTCAAGGTGTCAATGATCTCTAGATCACTTGCTTTTTCATCCTTTAGTGCCTTAATCTGCTTCTTTAGCTTTATACTTTCACTGCATATTTCAGTGCTTCTTTTGAATAGTTCTCTGTATGATTGCTCAAGTTCTTCAAAAGTAAGCTCCCCATCACTGGATTCACTTTCAGATTCACATAATCCAGCTAGAGCAGTGATATGCTTAGCTGATTCTTCTTCTGAATCACCTCCTGAGTCTTCATCAGACCAGGTTACAGAGAGTCCTTTCTTTTGCCTTTTTAAGTAGGTAGGACATTCATTCCTGATATGTCCATATCCTTCACATCCATGGCATTTAATTCCTTTTTCTTGACTGGTCTTTTCATCATAATTTGACCTTCTATTAGCATCATAAGGTCTTTTGTTCTCAGAATAGTTTGTGTATCTTCCACTTGGTTTGGATTTGTCTTCCATCCTTCTGAGAATCTTTTTGAATTGTCTTCCAAGCATAGCAATGTTGTCTGATAAGCTTTCACCAGTTTCTGATTCATCATCTTCTTCTTCATCAGTATTTGTTACCAAGGCTATGCTTTTGTTCTTCTTTACATGTGTGTCATTCATTCCCATCTCAAATGTTTGAAGGGAACCAATGAGTTCTTCAACTTTCATTGTGCATATGTCTTGAGCTTCTTCTATTGCTGTGACTTTCATGTCAAATCTTTTTGGCAAAGATCTGAGAATCTTTCTTACAAGCTTTTCATCAATCATCTTTTCTCCCAAGGCTCCAGAAGTATTGGCTATTTCTAAGATGTTCATGTAGAATTCATGAATTGTCTCATCTTCCTTCATTCTCAAGTTTTCAAACATGGTGGTGAGAAGTTGAAGTCTTGACATCTTTACCTTTGATGTTCCTTCATGAGTTGTTTTGAGAGTGTCCCAAACATCTTTGACCAGCTCACAGTGATGCACAAGTCTAAAGATGTTCCTATCAATGCCATTGAATAAAGCATTTAAGGCCTTGGAGTTGCCTAGTGCTGAATCTTCTTCCTCCTTACTCCATTCTTCTTCCGGTTTCAACACTTTTGATCCATCTTTGGTGTCTTGGACAGGATGTTCCCATCCAATGTTGACTGCTCTCCAGGCCCTGTTGTCAAGTGATCTTAAGAATGCAATCATTCTTGGTTTCCAGTAGTCATAATTAGATCCATCCAGTATAGGTGGTCTATTTACTGATCCTATATCTCTGTCCATGTTTCCAGAATTTGTATTCCCTAGATCTCACCCAGTATAAACAGGCAGGGTGCCTGCTCTGATGCCAATTGAAATTCTGTGATCAGGTATGAGATGTTCTATGAGATGTTCCAACACTTGACAGATTTAACCAAAACTTAAAGTGCAAGAAAATTAAACAACACAGTAGTTTGTTAACCCAGTTCAGTGTATAACCACACTTACATCTGGAGGCTACCAAGCCAGGAGGAAATCCACTATAAGTAATATTAATTCTAGACTTAAACAACCCAGTTTAATCTTTCACTTAATATCTACCCAATGCAATTTCTACCTAAGACACAACTTAGATATGAGTACCAACTCACTCCCTCTCAATCACACAGTGATCTTGTTTACAAGTTTAATAAAATTGAAGTCATCCTTCAAACAAAACAGCTTGATCTTACTTCACAGTTTCAATCAAGACACAAATACACTTTTGCTTAAAAGCTCATAAAGTGGTACAATAAAAACAACCTGCTATTAAAACTCAAAACACTCTATTTAGTCTTCTGAAATTCGTACTCAATTCTGAGATATTTTGTTGCTTAAATAGGTGTATGGATTTTGGGCTTTCTGTAGATTAATCCAGTCCTAAAACGCATGCAGCTTCCACCTTGAATTAGGGTTTGTTACTTCCTAGATTCTAGGTGATTTAGTTCTTCTGATTATGCTGAAGTCTCTTAACAACACTTCCTACAGATGCGCCTTATTCTGTTTTTGTCCATCTATAATTAATTCCAGATAACTTTCCTTAAATTTCTCAGATCAGTTAGTCATTAATTAAATCTGGTAGCAGGTTTGAGATGTCACAACATCTGTTGGGACATCCTGAAAAACTGAACTTTAATCATTTACACAATGTCCCAACATCTGGTGTAACATCCTGAATTAAGTTCTTATACTCTGTTTGATAATGTCCCAACATCTGATAGGACATTCTGAACTGAATTCAACATTTCTTGTTGGTCAAAAATTCTGCCAATTCTAAACATCTACACATAGGATCTTGTAGGAACAGGTTACCTAAACCTGCTCTGATGCCAATTGTAAGATCAAAGTGTGCCTAAGAGGGAGGGGGGGGTGAATTAGGTGTTATCAAATTTTTCTCGATTCTTTTTCTTTGATGGATGGATTTTGCGTTTTATGGTTTATGTTATGAAAACGGTAAAGCAAGAAATAAAAAGTGACACAGAGGTTTATCCTGGTTCCCTTCACAATCCGAAGGTACATCCAGTCCCCTTTCAACACGAAAGAGATTTCCACTAGTTATTAGAAACGTACAACCTATCACACCTTCAATGGTGAGGCCTACTTTCTAACAAACTAAACAACCAAGTGTGCAAGAACAATCCTCTTGCCACACTAACCCTTATGTCCAAACAATCCTTGGAACACAAGTCACAAATAGAAAACACTTTCTATAATTTTTTGTTTGAGTGAGTAATACAATGATTGGTATCAATATAAATTGATCTTTTCCTATATTCAAAATTCACTACTCAAAATTAAATACAAGTGTTCAATGAAATATGAAATATGATGAACAATGAACACTTTTAGAAGTATGAAAAATATTTGAATTTAGTGATTTTGATTGTGTGATAATATTTGAAAATTTCTTAGAGGTGTTTATGAATTTGAAATTTTAAGAATTTATAATAGTCAAAACACTTATTCAAAAAGGTATCAAAATTATGAAATAAATTTATGAAGAGGTATAACATTTAAAAAATATTTGAATTGAAAGGAAACAATTTTTCAGAAAATCCTTCAGTGTTAACCGGTTAAACATATGGGTTAATCGGTTAACGCGCTGAAACGTTACCAAAGAATTCAAATTATGGGACCGTTAACCGGTTAACCCATATGGTTAACCGGTTAACACTGTTAAAACTCAGAAAAATATTTTGATTTTAAAGTGTTAAACCAGTTTCGATTTATTTCAAACAATGCACATGCAGTGAATAATCATGATAAATTATTTTGAACACTTGTATATCATTTTAAGGAGTGTTTTGATATACCTAAGCCTTGTGTCCAAGTCTTGAAAAGTATGCACAGTAGCTTGATTCAAACGGTAGCATTCCATTGATGATACATAACCATGATATTGATCTTTGTTGACATCTCGACTTTTTGCAATACGGAATGAGCTTGAATAATGTTGACGTCATCAAAACATTGAGTTTGAAGTATGCTTCTACAGAACTAATCAATCTTCCATCTTTCATTTGGAGCATACATGGCTTGCCTAGAGTAGGCCGCCATGTCTTCAAACTTCTCGGCATAACTGGCCACAGTCATGCTCCCTTGTATAAGCTGTTGGAATTCAAGCTCTTTTTGGGTTCTCAAGGAACTCGGAAAGTACTTCTCCATAAAAATTGTCTTAAACTGTTGCCACACTCCTGGAACTCCTTGCACCGTCATAATATTTAAAGCACTCTCCCACCACCTAGCAGCAGGACCTTTTAGAAAATGTGATCTAAAAGTCACCTTATATTCTTCACCACATATCACAATCTGGAAAATTCTCTCCATTCCGGTTACCCATTCATGTGCCTTAACTGGATCCAATCCACCATGAAACTCCTGAGAATTCATGCAGAAGAAGTCTCAGAATGTTCCACCTCCAACTTCAGGAGCAACCACATGAGGATGAAGACCCTCATTCATCTGGTGCATCATCTCTTGCATGAATTAATGTTGATGTTGCTGCATCTGTTGCATGAATTGGAACATAGGAGCATTCCTTTCACCACCCGACTGATCATTAACAGGAGGAGTGACACTAGGTCGACCACGAGTTCCACGTCAACCAACCATATTCCTAAATGTCATCAAAACAGGATTAAGTTGATCAGGCTCAATACTATAAACATAACATTTAGTTCTACCGCAAGTTAACATATATGAATGGAAGGAAACACTTATAATATTCCAAGGCTAGGTCGAGGATACAACCTGCTCTGATACCAATTGTAATACCCATATACAAAAGACATACTTTAAAGCATATTTTCCATATATAAAATTAAGTTTGGTATTTAAACAACAAGTTCTTAGCAACACAGTGTATAAATATAGCCACTACAACATAAGGTACTAGTACAAAAAGGCTATAAACAATACAAGATGTTCACAAAATAAAAGTCAAAGAACTAGATCCGAAGATCTCAAAAGTCCACAGTGGAAGAAGTCATCAAACCAGCAAAGATAATCAAATCGCCTTATCTTTACTCTTTGCGGAACCTGAAGTACCTAAAATAACAACATCAACATGGGGTGAGATAAAACATCTCAGTGATTTCCATATCTTAGAGTTCTCTCGGCTCTAAGAGGTCAAATCTAGTCACTACTCAAGTCTGGGGAAACCTAGACATCCGTTGTCCTAACCACAACGGAGCATACACGAGGTGCTTGGAGGCATCTTTCACCGCCCAGCCATAGCCGTAGCAGAAGAGCACAAGTTACTCAATCCTCAATGCATAGATAAATTTCCCCGCCCATCCACACAAGGACGAGCACGGGTCACTCACTATCTATCTAAGGTACTTTCCCTGCCCAACCACACAAGGACGAGAATGGGTCACAATACCTTACCACAAAGTAACTTTCCCCGCCCAACCACACAAGGACGATCACGAGTCACTCATTACTTATCCTAATGGATACTTTCCCCTCCCAGCCATACCAGGTCGAGCACGGGTCATGGTCATCCATTAAGGGATTCGATTCCCCGAATTAATTATATCGTAAGGAAGTAAACTTCCAACTTTTCACAACTACCTAGTCCGAAGACACTATCCGAGTATCGATGCCTAAGTATTGTTAAGTCTCTAAAACAATTCCGTAACCACCTAGAGTAACTTAGCTACCTCACAAGTTTTCACCTTTCTATTACCTTTGGCTCACAATTCCCTAACTTAACATTTTTACGGTATAATTGAAAAGTCGGGCAAAAGTCGGGTAAAAAATAATATTTTTGGCATCACATGAAAGTACATAATTTTAGCTTTCCAAAGGTATAAAGAATTCTTAAATCAGATCACAGAGTAAAAAGTTATGAATTTTCAATGTTTGGAAATAAAACATTTTCCTCCATACTTACAGTGTTAACCGGTTAACGCCTAGGGTTAACCGGTTAACCAAACCATAAAAATAGTCCCAGTAGTGCAGTATTAGACGCGTTAACCAGTTAACGTATATGGTTAATCGGTTAACCTAAGACAAAATACAGAAAAATGGGTATTTTTAATGACATAAGCACCCAAATTCCATTCAAATCATTTTCCAACATCAAAACAACATTTCAACAAGGTTCCTACATCTATAGGCAACATACTCAAGCATTTATATCGATTTCTAACCGTTTAATTCACCGATACTAGGATTTTTCCATAAAATGCCCTAACACTCATAAACCCTAAAAACTCTACCAATACCAAAAATAAGCAAAAGTTTCTAGCTTTGAACCCACCTCTAGAAAGATGATTGGAGAAGATTGAATGATGAATGGATGATGGAAGCAACGAGATCAAGAGCTCTCATCTTCTTCTTCAATATTTTCTCTTCTTCTTCCTTCTCTCCCTTTTTCTCTTCTTCTTCTTTCTCTATTTCTTTTTCTAGAAAAACAAAGAAATAAGACTTTATGTCTTAAAGGAAAACATAACTTTTCCTACCGACGGGTCCAAATAGAGAGTATCCAAAAATGTCTCTTAATCCAATATTTTATAAAACCTCTGAGTCAGCTAATATTAATTAATAAGATAAGATCCCGCTGATTATTCTATTTAATTCCGTTAAAATTTCTTAGAGTAATCCGAAACAATATTAATATCAAATAATATTATTCAGAGCATTAAATAATTGATGGGGCATTACATATGATAATTAAATCATGCATTTCAAAATGAATTTAATCACAACAAAAAAGGAAGAAACATAAAATTCTTAAAGATACATCCTAAGGGTTTAGCCTAGTAGTGCCTAAGGGTTGTTAGAATGAGGAATCCTTATAAGAAGTTCTACCATGCCATCCCTGAGTTCTGAAATAGTTGAGTTGTGTAAAGCCAGAGTTGCTTCAGTTGACAATTGTCTCTTCTGAATAGATTCTATCACTTCCATTAACGATCCAGAAATGGAATTGGTAGAAGTCGCAGCTTCTTTTGCTTTAGCTTCTTGAGCAGCCTTTAACTTGTCTTCAGCTTGTTGAACAACTGACTTTTTGAAATTAGATAACTTTTCAGCCATCCAATTACTGAATTGAGTCCAGTAATCTTCCAAACCAGTTGGATTAATACTAGAGTTGATCTTCATGATTGGATGGTGAACATGTATCTGACATGTTTACCACTTCTTTGTCTTGATTTGAAGATACTGCTATCTGAATCAGTTTTGGTAGAGTAAGATCATTAATTGTGGTTTACTCATGAAGGATTGGTACCTCTAAAGATTTTTTTGATAAAGGACTTCAATGAGGCATAGGAGTTATGAATCTAAAGGTTGAAGATTAAGGGTGTGGTGGTATAGATACACCAACATGAACCTTAGTAGTTAAAACCACTTGAGACTCAGATCGAGTTTTTTGAGAGAGATTAGAAGTTGCATTCTCAGAAGGTGTGGTATCCGTGTTAGACTTCTTTGAAGACGGTCCTTCACCATCAACAAGATTGTGCTCATTTCTTCTTTTCTTAGATTTGGACATCTTTGGAAGTATGTCAAGAATATTTTCCATATCTATCCACTTTTCTAGTCCTTCATTCTCGAACTTTCCCAAATATTGTGATAGTTCTTCTAATTGAAGGTGTGAGTAGCTAAAATGAGGAAATCCAATGACTCTAACATGTATATCAGCTTTGCCTCTATCACAATTCACTTTGCCGAACTTCTCATTCTTTAGTTTGAGCACTTTTCCATAATGTTTACTCAACTTGTCTGAATCTCCTTTAGTAACTATTAACTTTTCTACTACTCCTGATTCAACAAGGATGTTTGAGATTATTCTTCCATAAGGAATGTGATTTTGTTCAGGATTGATTCTAGGATATTAGATGGAGTTAAGTAGGAAGTTGAACAAAAGAGAAGGCAAATGAATCTTTATTCCCTTCAATAAAAAGTACAGAACATACTTCTGAGTGATACTAAGCTTATTTGGAGAACACCGATGAAATATAGTCTCAATCAAATTCTTGAACCAACCCTTTAGAGAACTCTTTAAAAGGGAGAAAGAATAGTCTTTAGGGCTGACTATTTTTTCATCTTCTAGAATGGAACCCGTGATTTTTGCTTCCATATACTCATCCAACTTAGCATCGACGATTCTTATTCATTCTCCGTCAAAGGAAATTATATCAAAGAAGGTTTTCTCAGAGATGGTGATTTTTCCGCAAAAAATAGAGGATTTGATAAGGTTTTCCTCTGTAGTTTCATGGATCCAAAAATCTATAACTAAATAAAGATAAATTGGTCCTTTCAATCTACTGAAGTAGTTTTTCCATCCTTGGAAGTTTACAAAGTGTGTTAAATCACATCCATTCTTCTTCAAGCTCATGAAATCCACCGATATTTCACAGCTGACATCAAGTTGCTCAACTGGAGTCTGAAGGGTAATAGGACAATCATTTGAAGAGTTATTTTGCTCTAGTTGTTGAGAGGGAGATGCCATTTTAGAAAAGAATGTCGAAGGTTGCAGACACAAAGGGTTTTTAGGGTTTAAGCTTTCTAAGGAACTCATTGTAGTTGTGTGGTGATGTGGTGTGTGAATTATAAAGATGTGTGTCTGCGTGTGTGCATATATATATATATATATATATATATATATATATATATATATATATATATATATATATATATATATATATATATATATATATATATATATATATATATATATATATATATATATATATATATATATATATATATATATATATATATATATATATATATATATATATATATGGCTTAAATAGTGTTTTAGTCCCTATAATTTAGCATGTTTTTGATCAACTTCAGGTATGACATTTATATTGAACATTCATTATGGGGGAAGGATGGTTAGGGATAGTGTGGTGTATTACTTAGGTGGGGTTAAACATGAAGTAGAGATAGACCCTGATAGGTTAAACATGTATTGTAGACATGCAGTTGCTGCCTTAGGCTATAGAAACCAACCACCAGAAGACTATGTAGACATGTATTGTAGACATGCAATAGAGATAGACCCTGATAGGTTAAACATGTATTGTAGACATGCAGTTGCTGCCTTAGGCTATAGAAACCAACCACCAGAAGACTATGTAGACATGTATTGTAGACATGTATTGTAGACATGCAGTTGCTTCAAAATAGCTCCACCTATCAGGGTCTATCTCTACTTCATGTTTAACCCCACCTAAGTAATACACCACACTATCCCTAACCATCCTTCCTCCATAATGAATGTTCAGTATAAATGTCATACCTGAAGTTGATCAGTCCCGATGGTCAGTCCTGTTGGTCAGTCCCGTCGTCTTCAATGTATGAAGTTTACTTGACAATTTCCTTGAAAACTCTTCAATGGCTGAAAACCTAACTTTGTAGGGACGATAGTGAGAATGCTAAAATAACCTTTCATGTTCCATTTTGTGGTAGGAAAATGACAAATCCACATGTGTAAATGAGAATGCCACTTGGATTATTGAGAAATGCCAAACGACCTGCCACATAAGCACCGTCTGCCACATCCCTTTTTTTTTAACGTCTAACTCACAATAGGGACTAAAACCAAAGCGTTTTGGAAATGTGGGGACTTAAACCGAAAAAAAAAACTTTCAGGGACGAAAACCAAAAACTTGATAAATTACAGGGACTAAAACACTATTTAAGCTTATATATATATATCTATCTATCTATATATATATATATATATATATATATATATATATATATACATATATATATATATATATATATATATATATATATATATATATATATATATATATATATATATATATATATATATATATATATATACACATACATACATAAGTTACCAGAGACACAATACACTACTAGCAAATAAGATGCAATGCATATAAGGAAGATGTATAGATTTAGGTCCATTCCCAAAAACACTCAATTAAACCTAATGTGTCTTTTCCTAGTCACATATAATTAGTGAGTGGGACAGATGTCACAATCATGTTCATACGGTCTCAGATGAAATGTCCACATTTAATGTTGTGAGTGTTCATCACTCAAAAAGTAAATCAAAAGATTTACCTTATGAATAGGAACCGTTTTAAATCATGAAACTTTCATTAACTAGAAAGTTCTGACTTAAACGTTTCACAAACATCAGACAACTATTGTTCTGAATACAAAAATCTTCTAACTGATAGAAGTATCTTTATCAGAATATGATATAGAATGCATCAATCGTACCCTAAATTTTGACTAGGTTTTTCTTTTAAAAAATCAAAGAGGGGCTCTTTTTGATTTTTTAGTACCAACTACAAAATTTTGAATTCTTATATATATATATATATATATATATATATATATATATATATATATATATATATATATATATATATATATATATATATATTAAATAGAAAAGGGGGTGAGAATAATACTTATAAAAATATTTTTTTTGAGATATTAAAATTATTTTTATTATTAAAAGATATTTGGGGTTTAATTTCTATTATAAGTTAGTTATTTTTATTAAGAAAAAAGGGGGATGTAATATATATATATATATATATATATATATATATATATATATATAGATATATATATATATATATATATATATATATATATATATATATATATATATATATATACTTTTTTGAGATCTTGGGGGTTCTTACAAAATCATATTTTATTAAAATTAGTTATTAAAAAAAGAGGGTGTGTGTGTTTTAAAAAAAACAATTGTATTATTAAAATTGGACTTTTAATAGTTTTTAAAGTTTGGTGTCTTTATTATTTATATGGTGGACGGATGTTTTAATATAAAAAAAGGGAATTTCATTAAGTTTTTTTTTATTATATAAAGATTATTATTATTTTTGTTAGGTTAAAGTCAACACTCGGTTGACTCATCCCAAACCTTTGGTTTTGCGCATGATTGTGGGGATTGAGGGATCAGATCAAATCAAAATAATAGAATAGAATAGCAAAATTAGATATGAATCAAAATCAATCTCAATTTATTCAATCAAATTTTAATTACAATCAGATTTGGATCAAATCTACAAATCAAATTACAAATTTCCTAAAACAAATATGATAATCAAGATTAAACCTAAAAGCTTAATCTATAAATAAGACCTAATCCTAGGAATTAAAAAAAGACAGAGAACCCTAAGGAGATGCTAAAATCTGCACAAATCACAACCCATCAGTAAAGCTCTTCTTCCTGAAATCTTAGGGTTCATCATTAGAACCCTAAGAATTTCGAGCTATAAGCCTTCATCAAACCTGCAAGCAAAAGAAAAAAAATTAATGGGAGGGACTTGAAGAGATAAATCAACCATAATAAAGGAAGATAACCAAAGCAGTAATCGAGGTAAATCATAAGACTTAGCTTATAGAATTGTTTGTGTGTTGTTTGTGGACTGTTTGCATTTTCTGGAATTTAGGTTTTAGGGTTTGGTTAGGATTTAGGGTTCATCGTGTTAGGGTTAGGGTTCTTCTAGGTTATTAGGATTCCTGGGTTGAACCCTAGGGTTCCTGGGTTAGGGTAGGGTTCAATAGGATTGTGGGATTTTGGGTTGAAGGTTAAACAAAGAATGGGTAGGGTTCCTAGGGTTCTTCATGAACCCTAGAACCATGTGAAAGATCTGGGTTTAGGGATTGAAGGAAGGAGCTAGGGTTCTGTCGCACCCACCAAATGACACATGGCCAGAAGGGGTACAGACGCGAACGGTCGGCGAAAGAGGGATGAGAACACACAGGGGTGAACTCAAGAGGAAAGAAAAGAGTCGCCAGCTAGGCATTTTTATCCTGGAGGAAAGGTAATGCTGCATAAACCTGAGGAAAGATGGATAAGACGGTTGCGAACCAAAGAAACTGAGAAAGGGGGTTGGTTACAACCTGGGAAGGTATTAGCACCCAGATTGTCCGTCGTACTCGACGGGATCCACGCTTAAAAGATTTGTGTTTTAAAGGGGTAGTGTCAGTGCTATTTGTGTATCAAAGCTGGAAAGAATGCAAGTGTCAGTGTAAAAGAAGTGTGAAGTGTATAAATGAAGTGTCAGTGTAAGAACAAGAATGAAATGCTCATGACTATGAGGCTTAAAGAGTGATGCTGGAAAGAGGGGGAATATACAGAGACTTTTGTTCGATAACTGTTAAGTTATGCCTACGTATCCTCTCGTGCAATGAGGAAGTCAGAACACCGTAGTTCGACCCAAAGAGACTGAAAGATAAATTGACTTGTGAACTGCTTGCTTGTCTATGCTCAAGTGTATGACCTGTCTGGCTCAGGTGCAAACTGTCTTGCATTAGACGGAAGAAGCAAGTTCTCGTTTGTGAGTGAATAAGATGAGAAAAGAATCCCGGAGGAGACGATTATTGTTTGTTTTTGTGTTTTCAATCTTTTATTGCTTTTGGAAATTTGTCATAAGAAAATGAGCTTAAGCCTAAACCAATGGATTTAGTAAACTCATCACATCCTCCCTCTGATTAGGGGTAATGAGAATACTTCAAGTGTGAAGTCAACATCTCACACTTAATTACCATGATGTAGGATTAAGATCATTAACCTACTTGTGATTATTTAGATGTTTTTGTTGTTTTTGTTTAGTGTTAAGTAATGAGATTAAGCCATAATCAAGGATTTAATGGACTCATTACACCATCCTAATAGAAGGATAATAGATGAGAACATTTAAGCTGAGGAAGATACCTCAACTTAATCCATGATTAGGGATTAACCTCATGACAAAACAAAGCCTTTATTGAATGGATTTTAGTTGATGGTAAGATTAAGAATTGGATTTTATGATTTGTAAGACAACTTGAGGAGGACTTGTCCATTAACACTAGGGTTAGTCCTTCTTAACCAATTAAGGAAGAATTAGAACCCTAATGAAAGGCCCAAGTTACAAGCTTGATGTCTTGATGATTATTAAGTGGATTGATTAAAGGAGTTAAACACATTAAGGGTTTAACACTTAGGATTAAAGTTATACACTCCATCCTAATAGAAGGATGCAGGCATAAGCTTAATCACAAAGCCTTAAAACCTTTAGGGTTTAGTCCTTGATTATGAGATGAGGAGAGAGGACACAAAGATGACACAAAGGTAAAAGCTAAATGGGGGACTAATCAAAACCCTAATTGTTATCATTCTTGGTTATTCCTAGGGTTAGTGAGGTTTACAAGAAGAATCTTCAGAGAAACCACCAGGAAGGAAGCAGATGAAAGGAGGAAGAAACAAAGAGAAGCAAAACAACTTGCTTCACTTAAGAAGACAAGTTGCTTGAAGGAAGAAAGTAAGATGAACATGAATGAGCAATATCACTCTAAAACACATACAAAATTCAGCAAAGAAAGTATGAAAGAGATGAAAAGAGATTGTGAGAAGTGAAGGCAAATTCACTTCTCAAACAACTTACCACCTGAAAAGTTAGCAAAAGAAATGAAATGCAATGCAAATGGGATGCAATGTCATGATGCAAATCAAAACCAGAAGCATAAGTATGATGTTAATGATGCTAAGAGATGATACAAACATGAGGCAAGGCATGATAATGATCAAACATGCATAAGGATGCAAATGAGGCATGCATTGAACCATGAATGTTCATGAAAAGTTATGAAATGCAAATGACATACAACAATGGAAAATGCAAGATGCAATGATCAAACATGATTCTAATATGTCCTAAGATGTATTATGAATCAAGTGAATGCACAAAATGTCATGGCAAGTCAATGGATGCAAGCAAATGGAAGATGGATGCAAAGGAAGGCACAAATTAGGGTTACATGCATCATGCAAAGCAAAAATCCAAAACCAGAAGCAAATGACATGATAAAAATTTGAAAATGCAATCAAAGATACCCTAGAGCTATACAAGTTCACTTCCCAAAGGAGGGGATCCAACTCTTAACCTAATGAAAGTTGTGAATTTCCTAAGATTGCTAGGGTTTTGGGGTACCTCATCAAGAAAAATGCCAAACAAAATGGAAATGCAAGATCAATTCCAACCAATTTTATCCTATAAACTACATGCTATACAAGATGCAATGCAAAAAGAATCATCACTCAACTCTCAAAGGTTAGGCAGAAAGAAATTTTTGAAGTTTGACATAAAATATTGCCTTGAAATGAAATTAAATCCAATGAAAATGATCAAAAGGTATCAAGAACAAAAACGAAATTTGGTTTGAGAGTTGGACAATGTTTCTAAATGTTTTTAAATGCTATGTGAATTTTTTGGTGATTTTTAAATACCTAAATGCATTTTTAATTAATTAATTTCCATTAATTAATTAAAAATAAACATTTAAATGATTTAAAAATGATTTTTAATGCAAAAAATAAAAAATAAAAATATTTTTGTGTTCTGAAAATTCATGAAACCCTTGACAAAAATTTTCATAATTTTTTAATGATTTTAGCTATTTTAAAATAAATATGCAAAACAAATGAATAAAAATGAAATAAAAATATAAATAAATGAAAGTAATTCAAAAGGATGGCCAGGATTGATTCTGGGGAATGGGAGGTTGACTGCGCGCCAGATCCTGTGGCTGAAATTCAAACTGACTAAACTTAATTAATTAATTTAATTAAATGGGATTAGGGTTTAATGAAAAGATCCAGGCCATCAAAACGCGCGGGAGTCAAACTTAGTCAACCAGATCTAAGGTCCATATTTAAACTAAACCCTAAACGTGATTAACACATTAATGACTTTCAGGTGGCCGGAAATGACCTCCGGTCATCTTCTCCGGCCACAATCCTCCCTGAAAATTGCTATCTTCTTCCCTAGGTCACTAAAGTCCAATCTCTCTGCCCATAAATGATCCCCATACATCATACATCAAGAATCAACAAACAAACAACATTTAAAACACATCAACAAGGAGAATCGAATCAAAACAGTTCTAGGTTAAAAAATTTCAGAACACGAATACATACTCATTTCTCAACCATTTTTGAAACAAAACATATCAACATGATCAGTGAAGCATAGAGAATCATTTAGGAACTTAAAAACATGTTTCTGGAAAAAATGTTCTTGAGCTCACCTGAACTGGAGCTTTGATCTTTGGAACTTTCTGGCTGCCTCTTTGATCCAAAACGCCTCTAATGAACCTCCTGAGGAGCTTGCAATGCTTGGTTGGAGTTTCTTTTGGCTGGTTTGAGAGATTGATAGAGTTCTGTTCAGAGAGGGGAGGAAATCGTGTTTTGATTTCAGGGAGTTTCAGGGCAAGGTGAAGGGTCAGGGATGATCAGTGAGACATGCTGAGATGTTCTATGGAGTTTGTTTTTATGTTTGATGCTTGTGTGATGTGTTTCGAATGAAAATGCATAAGATGGCAAAGCTTGGTGCTATGGCTTGGAGAGAGTTTCAGGCTTGTGTGTGTGGTGTGTTATGTTGCATTTGGTCCACTTATCACTCTTGGATAGGTCAGAGGAGTTGGTCTGGCCTAGCTTGATTGGTATGGGTCTTTATGCAAAAAGTCAAGTTTTGTGTAAGAGAGGTATGGGTCAATAGTAGGCCAAGGACAATAGGGGTGTCCTACGCAACAAGGAATGAGGAGAGCCATGGAATCAGTCTTGAAGCCAATTAGCAAGTGGATTAGGGTTTGTATGATGTTTTGCAACTTTGTTCATCTTTGGCCCTTTTGAAGTTTCTTGATCCACAAGTCATGAAAATGGACAAACTCTTGGTGCATTCTGAATTTTAGGCAATGGTTCATGTTTGTACAAAGGTTAGAAGTCACTTTGAGGTCTCATTTCAACTTGGCAAGTGGTTTTGCAACTTTGCCTCTTTGGTACATAACTTGAAATTATGTGATTTTTCCCAACTTTGACAAGCCATAACTTTTGATCCAAAATGAATTAGAATGAGTTCTTGTACTTTTTGAAAAGAGAATGATCCATTCTACAACTTTCATGACCAAAGTTTTCTCATTTGAATCATTTTTGAATCAAAAAGCAAGGGTTGAAAAAGTTTCCCAAAATGGCAAGTTTCCATTACAAGTCATTTTCCCAAAAAGGCAACTTTGCAAATGGCTTGAAATTCTTCAATTTTGTGAACTTCTAACATCTTCTATGATCAAATAAAGATCATACACATTCAAAATGATGAAGGACACCCTTTGGTTGGGTCATTGGGGGCCTCAGATGCCCTGATTTTGCACTGACTTGCTCAAGAAGTCAACTCTTGATTATATGCCTTCCCCATGGAATATCTTCATGAAACTTGATATGTATGATCCTTATAACATATAGAGACTAATAGAAACAAGAATGACCAAAAAATTTGGAGTTATGGCCTTTGAAACCAAAACCCTAATTCTAGGTCATTTGTGCAGTTAAACCTGGCTCTGCTTCCATGCCATTCTCAGTCCTTGTGATTCTTTGACTTTCTTGACTTTGTGGGGATACAATATGATGCTTAAACATACATGGATCCCTTTGAAGTGACTGGAGACCTTTGGAGTGGCTCAAATGGCTCTTGGATTGCTCAGATCACAAACCCTAGATGCAGATGACTTAGAACCAATGCAGTGGATCAAAAATGTGGTATGAGATGCTATGATTGAATTTATGCATATGAAGAGATCACAAGCCATGGTGTGAATGGGTGAGGGCAAATTTGGGGTGTTTACAGCTGCCCCTATTCAAGCATGAGTTAGCTGTGTAGGATGTAAGCAACGGCTTAACTGGCAAACAAGATAACTTGTGGTTGAATACCAAAGACAGTCCAAAATTTTCACTCACAGAATGAAGAAGAAAAGGGATATAGATTGTGAGGGAAAAAAATAAAGTATAATTATAAAGTGCGGGCGACGGAGGATGACCGTCGAGCAGAGGACGACTGCTGGGGAAAGAGTAATGACGGGGACGACCATCATGTTGGGGATATGAGAGATTGTAACGGGGACGGCCATCAGGTAAAGATATAAGACTTTCTGGGGATTATAGGCAAACGAAATAAAATGATGAGGTACGGTCATCAAAAGGTGAAGGACGATCACCTAGCAGGGGACGGCTGCTCTGTCGGGGGATTAGATGAGGAACGGTCATCTAAGGTGAAGGACGATCCCCTAGCAGAGGACGGCTGCTAAAACATATCACGACATAGGACGAATGCCGGATAAAAGGGTCGACGATGGGGACGGCCATCGGATAAACATGATGAAGGACGATCATCAAGAGGTGAAGGACGATCACCCAGCAGGGTACGGCTGCTCAAAGGTATCATGACATAGGATGAATGTCAGATAACAAGATCAACGATGGGGACGGCCATCGGATAAAATGATGAAGGACGATCATCAAGAGGTGAAGGACGATCACCTAGCAGGGGACGGCTGCTAAAAGTCACGACATAGGACGAATGTCGGATGGAAAGGGGTTCTAATGAATAGAGACTCCGCTGGGGAAAGGATGAGGGACGGTCATCCAAAGGTGAAGGACGATCACCTGGCAGGGTACGGCTGCCGGAAGGATATCATGACATAGGACAAATGTCAGATAGAAAGAAAATAGATCAACAAGGTTTGTTGGGGACTTTGTTGGGGAATAATAAACATGGACGAATGTTTACATCCAAGAAATGAGAGGTATAAGTGTTTGGGTACTGCATATAGACTAAAGATGCGGACGAGCATCCTTAAGACTATGATACGGACGGGTATCAGGTAGAAACAAACGCTGACACATGTTCAGAGATGATGATACGGATGAGTATCAACTAGTTAACAAAGAACATGGACGAGTATTGATTCTGCGGGGACTCTTCTGGGGAATAATAGACACAGACGAGTGCCTAAATTCAAGAAGACATAAGTGTTTGAAATTGTGTATGGATTAAAGATGCGAACGAGCATCCTTAAGACCATGATACGGACGAGTATCAGTAGAAACAAACGCTGACGCATGTTCAGAGATGATGATATGGACGAGTACCAACTGGTTAACAAAGAACACAGATGAGTATCGATTCTGAGGGGATATAAGTTGTGTATACAAGATACGAACGAGTATCTGTATGAGTGAAACAGGAGTAATAAGTATGAGTGGTGTATAGACAGGTTTTTAACTTGCTGGGGAGAGTGACACGGATGAGTGTCAGAAAAAGTGTATGAATATGTACAAATATATATGATTACAAAGAGTTTAAGTAACTGTACTGGGGGAGGTGATACGGACGGGTGTCAATGAGTTGTATGTATATGTATCTATAAGGTGAGTGCAAAGGGGACGCTTTGGCTTTCTACTGGGAATATGACACGGGCGGGTGTCAGGAAGTATCTGTATCTTTAAGGAAAATGCCTTGGCTTTCTGCTGGGGAACCTTGGGGGGTATTCTGTATATCGTTGATGGATTATCAGTATTCAGAAAATGGCTTATGATTATGTAATATGTTTGATTTTTTCCGTAATGCTCCGTATTAGACGGAATGCTACGCTATGTGGGAAAATATGATGCGAATGCTTATGATTATGCAATGATACCGATCCGGAGTTCGGATCCCGTTGCTGCGAAGACCTCTGGCTGATTTGCTTGAAGTGGACATCCCAGTTGGGGATAAGATCATTGATAGATCTGATTAGATGCATCTGCTTGGGGATATAGGTCACTGATAGACCTATTTTGGTAATGAGAGACCCAGCTGGGGGTTTGTAGAAGCTTCCTTCACTCTGTTGTGATTTCTCCGTGCGTTGCTCCTCTGGATAGAGGTTGACACTCTGCGGGGAGATGGTTCCCTGGCCTTATTCTTGGCTGAGGAGGAAATAACAAATGGCAACTTAGCTGGGGAGAAAGCACCTACGGTGCTAAGACTGAGTAGATAATGATTTGCTAGCTTGTTGGGATGAAGCTTTCATGCCCCATGCTGTGCCTTGAATACCTGCAATCCTGAAAAGTCAGAGAAATGCACAAGTAATCCCGAGGTATCCCTTACCGGATTCCGTCCTAAAAATTTAGACACTCCCGGGAATAAGTATATTTCCTACAAGCACGTATTTTTTAGAAGAGGAGCATCTGTATTCATGCAATCAGTATTTTAAAGACATCGGACATTCTTTTGAAAACGAAGGTAAAATGTACGAAACGAAACATGACTGAAAATCTGATTTTATTAATTCGTGTGCCCTGAATTGGCAAGATACAGTCAAAGAAACAAATCCCCTAAAATGAGGAGATTGTTACAAATTGAGAAACAAAAGATGTTGGCAATGTTGACGACGCTTCAAGGAGTTTCCCTTTGCTATGACTCGCATGACATTTGACATTCTTCTCGTCTTGCTTTCTGAAGAAGGCTGATTCTGAAATAAGCTTAATCCTTTCGAAGCTTACCAAGTTGTAAGTGACACAGACGAATTCAGAATACAGTTGTTCGCTTATTCCCTTATTTTGCATGGATCGCCCTTTCGGGTTTTCAATCCATCGGGATACCCATTTTTGCCTGAGTTGTCCAATGCGGCTTTTCAACTCAGCGGGTGTACATTTTTGTTTATTTTCCCTTATTTTTGCCCGAGTCTTTTATTCTGTTTTTGACTCGCCGGGATGCCCTATTTTTGCCTGGACTTACATTCTGTTTTTTATGTCCAGCGGGTCATTTATGTGAAGTATTTTTTAACTGCATCTGAATTCACAGGGGACAGGAAGTCTTCGCCATCCATAGTACTGAGCATTAGTGCTCCACCAGAGAAAACTTTCTTTACTACAAATGGCCCTTCATAATTCGGAGTCCACTTGCCCCTGTGGTCTGTATGAGGAGGAAGGAGTCTTTTCAGCACAAGATCTCCTACTTGGTACTCTCGGAGCCTGACTTTCTGATCGAAGGCTTTCTTCATTCTTTTCTGATATAGCTGCCCATGACAGATTGTAGCTAATCTCTTCTCTTCAATCAGACTCAGTTGTTCATATCGGGATCGGACCCATTCTGCTTCATTCATCTTAACATCCATTAACACCCGCAGGGAGGGTAGCTCAACTTCAACAGGTAGGACCGCTTCCATACCATACACAAGCTGATACGGTGTTGCCCCAGTAAATGTTCTGATTGACGTTCGGTACCCATGCAAGGCAAATGGTAACATTTCATGCCAGTCTTTGTAGGTAACCACCATCTTCTGCACAATCTTCTTGATATTCTTATTAGCTGCCTCAACAGCGCCATTCATCTTTGGCCTGTAAGGAGAAGAATTGTGGTGTTGGATCTTGAAGTCCCGACATAGCTCTGCCATCATTTTGTTGTTTAAGTTGGAACCATTGTCAGTAATGATTCGCTCGGGCACTCCATATCTACAAATGATGTCTCTCTTTAGAAATCGGGCTACCACTTGCCTTGTAACATTTGCGTAGGAAGCTGCTTCAACCCACTTGGTAAAATAATCAATGGCTACCAGGATGAATTTGTGGCCGTTTAAAGCAGTCGGTTCGATCTTGCCAATCATATCAATGCCCCACATGGCAAAGGGCCAGGGTGAAGACATCACATTCAGAGGATTGGGAGGCACATGCACCTTGTCCGCATAAATCTGGCATTTATGACATTTTCTAGCATAAGCACAACAGTCTGCATCCATTGTGATCCAGTAGTAGCCTGATCTTAACAGCTTTTTAGCCATAGCATGTCCTCCTGCATGGGTACCAAAGGATCCTTCGTGCACCTCGTGTGTAAACACCCCAAATTTGCCCTCACCCATTCACACCATGGCTTGTGATCATCTCATATGCATAAACACAATCATACCATCTCATATCTCATGTTTGATTCACTGCATAGTTTCTAAGGCATCTGCACTTAGGGTTTGTGATTTGAGCAATCCCAAAGCTTCTTGAGCCACTCCAAAGGCCACCAATCAACTCAAAGGGGACCATGTGTGTTCTTACATCATATTCCATCTTCACAAAGTCAAAATTGCAGAGGAATCACAAGAGCTAGGGTTTTGAATGGATGCAGAGCCAGGTTGAACTGCACAGTTGACTGAAAATTAGGGTTTTGGTTTCAGAGGCCATAACCCCAATTTTTTTGGTCATTCTTGTTTCCATTGGTCTCTATATGGTATAGGGAGTATGCATATCAATTTTCATGAAGAAATTCCATGGGGAAGTCATCTGATCAAAGGTTGACTTTTCAGACAAGTCAGTGCAAAATCAGGGCATCTGAGGCCCCCAATGACCCAACCAATGGGTGATCTTCATCATTTTGAGTGTATATGATCTTTATTTGATCATGGAAGAAGTTTGAAGTTCATAAAAATCAAGAATTTAGGGTTTTTACAAAGTTGACTTTTTGGGCATAGTTGACTTTTCAAGAATTCATCATTTTAGGTCATTTTTCAAGCCTTGATTCATGATCCAAAAGGCCTCAAATGAAAAAAACTTTGGTCATGAAAGTTGTAGATCTCATCTTTCCCTTTTCAAAAAGTACAAGAACATGATCAAACTCTTCATGGATCAAAAGTTATGGCATTGCAAAGTTAGCAAAAATCATTGATTTTCAAGTTATGCACAAAAGGGAAATTTTGCAAAGTCTTGAACCAAAGTCAAATGTAGCCTCTAATTCATGACAAACCATTATGTAAACATCCTCTAAGTCACAAAAATCAGATTTGGATCAAGTTTGCTCATGGTTTGGTTCATGTAACTTGACTTTTCTCATGAAAATCCATAAAGCTAACCAAGTTGCAAAACACTCATGAGCTTTTCACCAACTTGCTGCATTGAGCCTTGGGTCAAGCCAGCCTCTCACACTCACCATGCTGCACCAGAACCCATCTTGTACTTGCCTAGACTTTGAGCCATGCCCTATCTTACAAAAGTGGACTTTTTTGCAAAAGTAGTCACACCTATCACTGCAGGCCAGGTCACATCCCCCAGCCACTTGCAATTGTTTATTGAATCAATTTGCTGGCCATAACACAGGGGAACCAAGGCTGAGACAACAACATTCACCACTTACACAAAAACCTCCCACATTGCAACTTCATTCGAATCTGCTCACACAGCCATCAAACACTAAAACTTTCTTCATCACTCAACTAAACACACTTCATAGATCACAAAGCACCCAAAGCCCAAGCTTGAAACAGCCAGAAACTCCTACTGCCATCTCTCACCTCAGTTTGCAGTTTCACTTGGAACTATCACCATAGCCCACAAACATCAAAACAAACCTTGCAAACCTTCTCAACACATTGCATAGACCTCAAACAACCCATCACCATGACCTGAAAGTGCCAGAATCACTGCTGCCATTTTTGACTGAACTGAAGCAGAAGCTTTCGAAGCTCACTCTCTAGCCAACCCAAACTCATTTTGAGCATTCAAGCACCTTTGGGGGACCAAGAGGAGCAGCTTGCACTGAAGGAAGAGGCCTGAAAGTTCCTAAATTGAAAGCTGCAAATCTCAGGTAGCTCGAAATTAATTTTTCCAGAAATGATTTTTCTTGTTGCAAACTTGTTCTTTATGCTCTCCTGATCATCCTGATGCTTTTAGTTTTTGAAATGGTTGTGTTTTGAGAATTTAATTTGTGTTTGAAGCTTACGAACCCTAGAACTTTCCCTCTTCGATTCAGCTTATTTAGGTAAAATAAATTTGTTCTAGGTTAGGGGTTTGATTCGTGAGAGTGAGGAGAACATTCCCTTGGCTTTAGTTTTCATTTTTATTACGTTTTGAGGAAGTTGAGTGATTCTCAGGTGAGAGCTGGCCGGAGAAGACGACCGGAAGTCTTCTCCGGCCGCCTGAATGTAATTAGGGCTTAATCCAGTAATTAAATGCCATTTGAATCTGGAGCGTTTGATCGGTTGACTCCCTTGACTTCGCGCGTGTGTGGACGGCCCAGATGTGCTCATTTAGCCCTAATCTCTCTCTTTAGGTTAATTAATCTTTAATTAATTTAATTTAGCCAGAAGCAATCTGGGCCTTTCATCCTGGCGCGCAGTCAACGCTTTTGAAACCAGGGCCAATCCCAGCCATCCAATCTGATTACTTCCATTTAATTTAATTTTATTTTCATTTCTTTTCATTTAAATTGTACATTTATTTTAAAATAGTTAAAAAATCATAAAAATTATGAAACTTTTTCTTTAAGGTTTTATTAATTTTTATGACACAAAAACATTTTTATTTTATTTTTTATCATTAAAAAAGTATTTTTAAATATTTAAAAGTTTATTTTTAATTGATTAATGAGAATTAATTAATTAAAAATACTTTTAGGTATTTAAAAATTACAAAAAAATTCATGAAATGTTCTAAGACATTTAGAAACATTGTCCAACCTTCAAACCAAATTTCTTTTTTGATCTTGATGCATTTTAAGAATTTTTCATGGAATTAAATCATATTTTGTGCATTATTTTGATCACAAGTTTAAAAATTCATTTCTGCCTATTGGTGAAGGTTGAGACATTGATTCTTTTTGCATTGTTTTCCATTTGACATGTATTTTCAAGGATAAAAAGGCCATGATTTGATCTTGCATTTTCTAATTGATTGGCATTTGTTTTGATAAGAACCCTAAAAAACCCTAATAACTTGTAAAAATCATATCTTGAGTTTGGTTGGGAGTTGGGAGTTCCCCTTTGGGCAGTGATTCATTATAGGTCTAGGGTTTCTTTGGGGTACCATTTTCCATTTTTTATGTTGAAGTTTGCTTCTGTTTTTGGTTTGTGTTTGATGTTTGATCCATGAACCCTAATTTGGGCTTTCTTTTGCATCCTTCTTGCATTTCCTTGCATAACTTGACTTGCCATTGCATTTTGTGCACTCTTATGATTCATTTGACATCTTAAGACATGTATGAAGCATCATTGATCATTGCATTGTATCTTTGCCATGCCATTTGTCTTGTATGCTTCATAACATTCCATGCTTGTTCATGCTCCTTAGCTTGCTTCATTTGCATCCATAGGTTTGTATGATCATTTCCATGTGCTGCCTCATGTTTGTAACACCTCATAACATCATAATCATCATCAACATGCTTCTGGTTTGGCTTAGCATCATATCATTTCATCTCATCTTGCATTGCATTGCATTCCTTTCTAACATTTCAGGTGGTAAGTGAACTTGAGAAGTGAATTTGCCTTCACTTCTCATACCTTTTTCTTTTCATCTTCCTTGCATCCATTGCTGCATTTCTATTTGTGTTTGAGATTGAGCTTGCTCATTCTTCTTCCTCCCACTTTCTTTCTTCAAGTGACTTGACTTCTTGAATGAAGCAAGTCACTTTGCTTCTCTTGATCCTGTTCATCTGCTTCCTGGTGGTTCCATTGAAGATCTTCTTGGTGAAACCTCACAAACCTTAGGATCAACCAAGCATGATAATGAATTAGGGTTTTGATTAGTTCCCCCATAGTTTTTACCTTTGTGTCTCTCTTTGTGTCTCTCTTCTCATCTCATAATCAGGGACTAAACCCTAAAGGCTTTAAGACTTTGTGATTAAGCTTATGCCTGCATCCTTCTCTTAGGATGGAGTGTATAACTTTAATCCTAAGTATTAAACCCTTAAGGTGTTTAAATCTCTTAATCAATTCATTTAATAAATATCAAGACATCACACTTGTAACTTGGGCCTTGCATTAGGGTTCTAATTCTTCCTTAAGTGGTTAAGAAGGACTAACCCTAGTGTTAATGGACAAGTCCCCCTCAAGTCGTCTTACAAATCATAAAATTCACTTCATCATCATATCATTAACTAAAATCCACTTAATAAAGGCTTGTTTTGTCATGGGTTTAATCCCTAATCGTGGATTAAGTTGAGGAGTCTTCCTCAGCTTAAACATTCTCATCTATTATCCTTCTTTTAGGATGGTGTAATGGGTCTGTTTAATCCTTGATTATGGCTTAACCTCATTACTCAACACTAAACAAAATCACAAAAACATCTAAATAATCACAAGTAGGTTAATGATCTTAATCCTACACCAAAGGTGATTAGGTGTGAGAATCTGACTTCACACTTAAGGTACTCTCATTACCCCTAAACAGAGGGAAGATGTGATGAGTTTACTAAATCCATTGGTTTAGACTTAAGCTCATTATCTTATGACAAACTCCAAAAAGAAATAAAAGACTGAAAACTCAAAAACAAACAATAATCGTCTCCTCCGGGATTCTTTTCTCATCACCTTCACTCATAACCGAGAACTCGCTTCTTCCGTCTAATGCAAGACAATAAGCACCTGAGCCAGACAGGTCACACACTTGAGCATAGGCAAGTAAGCAGTTCACAAGTCAATTCATCTTTCAGTCTCTTTGGGTCGAACTACGATGTTCTGACTTCCTCATTGCACGAGAGGATACGTAGGCATAACTTAACAGTTATCGAACAAAAGTCTCTGTATATTCCCCCTCTTTCCAGCATCATTCTCTTAGCCTCATTATCATGAGCATTTCACCTTTTGTCCTTACACTGACACTTTCATACTTCATATCACTTATATACTTTACACTGACACCTGTACATTCCTTTCCAGCTACTTTATACACAGATTGCACTGACACTACCCCTTTAAAACACAAATCTTTTAAGCGTGGATCCCGTCGAGTACGGCGGACAATCTGGGTGCTAATACCTTCCCAGGTTGTAACCAACCCCCTTTCTCAGTCTCTCTGGTTCGCAAACCGTCTTATCCATCTCTTTCTAGGTCTATGCAGCATTACCTTTCCTCCGGGATAAAAATGCCTAGCTGGCGACTCTATTCATTCTCCAGTGAGTTCACGGCTGTGTGTTCTCACTGTTCCCTTCGCCGACCGTTCGCGCTTGTACCGGGATGCAAATCTTTGGGAGCGACAGCTTGGCGACTCTGCTGGGGAAGCCTTATACTGCAACCAGGGCTTCTGGTTCTTTTTGTGGGTTCCTCCTAGAGCTTGATTGATTTGTGTTTATTGGGGTGTTATGTGTTATTTGTGTTTGTATATTTGCTTTATTTATTGCTTTCTGTACAGCTTTATTTACCGCTTTCTTTATTGCATTTGTATATATCATACTGTCACTGTTGCTGGCTGGATCTGGTTTCCTTGTTTTTTGGTGGGTGGGTATTTCATTGAGAGTTAAGGTCCTACACCTGGGACCTGAGTGACACCTAGGATAGAGTGAATCATATTCTTTCCCATTCCATTTCGGTCTGGTGCGGGAATATGAAACACGGTTCAGATATGGGTTTCTTCTTGAGAACTCTGTGTTGCGGATTTCCTGCAATGCTAGGGGGATCTGGGAAGCCTGCTAAGTCTGGATGACCTTTTAGTTTGACCTTCAGAAACTGAGGTGAATTAGAGGAGGAATTGTTATGGTTATTGTAAACACTGTACCTCCGGGTTAGAAGTGTTTACACTTCTCATAACTGATCCAAGTCTGAGGATCCTTGTTCTAGATCACCACCTGTGAGGGGGTTGGGCTGTTTACAGGTTTGCAGGTACCTTGACCTCAGAATACCCTGTTACTTTGACTTTGTTAAGAATGCTCCATGTTGGATAGTTCTTGTGATTCTAAAACCCTGGACATGTGGCTCTTTATTTGAGTCCCCCACCCTGGTTACTGGATTTATAGACCTCCATCTGGAATTCTTGAACACACATGGATCTAGACCAAGGCAGTTAATCAGATCCAGCTCAGTCACAAACCCTTTGCATATCATCTGCATTCATACTCATTGCATCATATTAACATGTGCTTATTTGTGTTTCAGGGTATCCACCTTTATCTGGTTTTGGTTTTGACCCCATCTGCAGTTTTGACCTGTCTCCACCAGCATCTTGCTTCAGCTTGTCAGCCATATACTTCAGTTACTTGCACTAGCCAGCCAGTGGCCCACTTCTCAGCATCTTCATCAGCACTTATTCTACTCAGTCCTCAGCACTCATGGCTCCAAAGAAAAGCAACATCACTTACCATTTCTTCCAACCAGACTTATCAGACATCAGGAGGATCCAAACCCTGATCACTCCAGAGCACATACCTCTGTTCAGAGAGCATTATGGGGATATACTTGACTTGGTTATGGATATGGACCCATCTCAGAGAAGCCTAATCCATACCTGCATTCAGTTCTATGACCCCCCATTGAGGTGTTTCACCTTTAAAGACTTTCAGTTGGGACCTCTTTTAGAAGAATACTCAGCATTGGTTGGCTTGCCTATCAAGAGAGAAATTCCTTTCAATCCTGAAATGGTCTATCCCAGCAATGGAGAGATAGCAAAAGCTTTACACCTGGAGCCTGCTTTGATAGAACAGCATATGACATCTAAAGCTGGGATCCCTGGTTTTCATCTTGACTTCCTGATTTCTCAAGCTAGTTTGAAGGCCTCCCTGGGGGAGTGGAAAGCTGTTTGTGCATTGTTGGCCTTAAGTGTATATGGAATTGTGTTGTTTGCAGATGAGCCTCGATTCATCAGCAAGAATGCAATTCACTTGTTCATCCTGAAGAACCCAGTGCCAACCTTGTTAGGAGATCTCTACTACTCAGTGCATCAGAGGAATGAGAAGCAGAGGGGTAAGTTAGTGAGGTGTTGTGCTCCACTATTCCATGCTTGGCTTCTCAGGCATCTGCCCAGGACAGATGCATTCCTAAATCCTCATCAGCAAAGCAACTGGGCTAAGAGGCTCACTACTCTCACTTCAGCAGACATCAGATGGTGCACTCAGAGCACCAAGGGCAGAGATATTATCACAAGCTGTGGACACTTTCCCAATGTGCCTTTGGTAGGAGTTAAGGGAAGTATCAATTACAACCCTCTGCTGTTCAAGAGGCAGTTAGGCTATGCACTGGTCCATGCTCCTAGGGTGCAGGATTTGGTTGAGACCCTCTACTGTGAGAACAAGGTTAACTTGGCTGTTGTTAGGCAGGCTGCCTGGGCCTGGGATCATGTTCAAACCAAGGGAATCACCATTCTGGGGAAGTGCAATAATGTGGCATCAGTCCAATATTATGAGTGGTCCCATGCTAGGGCCCAACTCTCTGGAATGCCTTTCACCATAGAAGACAGGCCTGAGTCATCTTCAGCACCACCCCCTGCTACTATCAGTCTGGAAGAGTTTGAAAGCCTGAAGGAAAGGAATGAGAAGTTATCTCAAGCCTTACAGAAGACCCTCCGGGAGAGAAGTGAAGGTGTGAGGGAGATTGAAAGATTGGAGAAGTTGAGGTTGGAACACTTGATCAAGATTGAGAAGTCTGGAGAATATATCAACAAGTCTAAAGCTGGTGAGCAGATTCTGAAGAATGCTTGTAAAGAAGCCCAGTTTCAGAGAGCAAGAACAGACTTGTATTTGAAAGAAAGTCAGGCCAGGTGGGTCCGGATCACTGAGGCCCGTACTCTAGAAGACAAGAGAGTTCAGGACAAGATGGAGCAGATGGAGAAAGCCCTGGCAGCAGCCCAGGAGGAAATTTCAGAGCTAAAGATCAAAGCTGGAGTGAAGAAGTCCAGAGATCAAAGTCAGAACAAGAGGTTGACTGCAGCTGTTGCAACAAGAAACCTTCTCATCAGAAGTCTCACGGAGCGTCCGGCTGATCCTGTGACCGAAGCACTTCTCAAGGAAGTTCGTGAGGATGAGTTTGGCCTTGGAGTTTGATCATTTGCTTGTTGTTGTTCCTTTTCCATGTACTTTTGCTTTTTGTGATGTATTTTGGCCCCTTTGAGGGTTTGTGTTGTAAAAATGAACAAGTTGTATTATTTCACCCTTTGTAATATATTTGTGTTGGTTTCTATTTGGGCTCACATCAAAAGCAACTGCAACAGCATCATCTTCAAGGGTCTGGAAGGGTCAAAACTGAAGACCAAACCGGATACCTTGAGAGCAAATAAGCATAGCTGCATTGCATGCTAACCCCTTTGTTTGTTTTGTAGGTTTTTGTTTTGTTGTTGCTAACCTCTGTTGTGATGTCCAGGAATTATTGCTCGCCGCCGGGTATTTCCTCTCAACAGGCCACACAGGTACCCAACTAGAAACAACCTTCCGGGAATCCAGATGGATCAGATGCAGCAAGACCTTACAGAGGTCAGAAACCAGATGGCCAACGAAAGATTGGAGATGAGAACACAGATGACGCAGTTCATGGAGGTTATGAACAACATGGCTCAGAGCCAGGAGAGACTGAGGGCTATGGTTGAGAGGCAAAATCCAGAGGAGCCTCATGTAGGGACTGCAGGCACCAGTAATAATGAAAGGGTGCAACCACATGTGAATCCCCCTGTGTTTGGTCCACATCTACATCCTGAGATTAATATCCCTGCAAACATCCAAGGGACAGCCACAGCAGCCAGGGTACTTCAAGAAGACCCTCAGGAGGACCAATTTACAGTAATGGGTGCTGGAGAGGATGCTTATGATAGGAGATTGGATGAAATAGCTGAGAAGTTAAGGTCTTTAGAATCTCAAAATTCTTTGGGTTTTGACGTCATGGACATGGGCTTGGTTGATGGGGTCAGGATCCCCCACAAGTTCAAGCCTCCTTGCTTCGAAAAGTATAATGGGACTTCATGCCCCCGGACTCATCTGCAATCATTTCTGGGAAGGCTGAAGGCCTATACGATGGATGAGAAGCTTTGGATGTTCTACTTCGAAGACAGTTTGACAGGAGCATCGAGGGAATGGTATTCCCATTTGACAAGGGCAACTGTAAGATGCTGGAAAGACCTGGCAGAAGCCTTCATCAGACAGTATCAGTATAATCTAGATATGGCACCCAACAGGACCCTCCTAATGGGAATGTCACAGTCTTCGAAGGAGAGCTTCAGAGAATATGCTCAAAGATGGAGGCAATTGGCTGCTGCCGTTCAACCCCCTATGTCTGAAAGGGAAATGGCAGACATGTTTATGAACACTCTTCAGGGAACGTATATTGACAGGTTAGCTGCTTTCTCTTCCACCAGCTTCGCAGATGTTGTCATAGCTGGGGAGAGAATTGAAAGCCTATTAAAGATGGGAAAGATCTCAGACAACGGTGCAAGCTCGTCCAGTAGTACAAGAAAGCCTTTTGCAGGCCCGAGAAGAACTGGCGAGACCAATGCCATCCACACCAACAGGGGTAGGCCCCAATATGCTCAGAGGTCAATAGCAGCAGTCACCATCCCTGCTCCGGCACATCCTCAGCCAGTCTATCAACCTCCTCAACAAAGCTTCCAACAACAACCTCAGTATCAGCAGAATCAGTATCCTCCAAGGAACTTCAACAACAACTCCAACAACAACAATCAACAAAGGCCTTTCCAACAAAGACCATCCCAAGCTAACCGAGTGATCGACCCGATCCCAATGCCATATGCTGCCTTGCTGCCACAACTTCTGAAACTCAACCTAGTTGAGCTAAGAACGTTGGCACCTCCGGATCCCAACAGTCTACCAAGGAACTATGACTCCAATGCTAGGTGTGCTTTTCATTCCAACGCACCTGGCCACAGTACAGAAAAATGCAGGGCTCTGCATATGAAGGTACAAGACTTGGTAGACTCCAAGGCTCTGAATTTTGCACCTCCGCCCAATGTCAATAAAAACCCTATGCCAAACCATGGTGGTCCCCGAATTAACGCTATTGAAGAAGACCAACCGTCATATTTAATAACAAGTGTGGATCAGATCAGGACACCATTGGTGGAAATCAAAGCTCAACTCCGTGAAAACCAGATATTTCCGGGGTGTGAACTAGGATGCCCCTATTGCAATATTTCATGGAATGGGTGCGAGGACCTGAGGAATGGCTTTGACAGCCTTATTCAGAGTGGCCTGCTACAGATCACTACATCATTCCCGACGAATCCGACAACTTCCTCAGCAACGGTTTCAGACCCTCCTACAACTGCAGCAACTAATGCTCCCAACAATTCATCAGCACCATCAACAAGTACTTCACCTGTCCTTCCGAATGATCAGTTTTCAACAGTTTCTCCTGCTACAACTTCAGCTTCATTCCATTTCGACTCTCCATCAACAACAACAACAGTTCTTCCAACGGAACCTCCTACAACACCAGCAATCAATCACGAAGATGTCTCCACTGTTACCATATTCTACGATCCAGAAAATAATTCTGCTTACCCTTCAGAAGGTGCTGCTCCCACCAGAGCACCAGTTACAATCTTTTATGATCCACATACAATAACAGTCCCTTCAGCAGCAGCAGTCAGTCCAGTCACTGTCACGGTGCCTGGACCCATACCGTATGAAAGCAATAGGGCCATCCCTTGGCACTATGGCTCTGACGTTTACTGCGAAGGAAAAAGAATCGCTCTTGAAACAACAGCACCTGCACCACAAATTGATAATGTGGGCGGAGGCGGAGGCTTCACCCGAAGCGGACGTCTCTTTGCTTCACAAGTACAAAGACCTACTGCTGAGGCAGAAGCTGCTGCTAAGGCAAAAGGAAAAAGCCCGGTGCAGGAAGATCCCGCTGCCAAAGAAGCCCTGAAGACTCCATTTGATCAGGAAGTTGATGAGTTTATGCGGATCATCAAAAAGAGTGACTACAAAATTGTGGATCAACTTCACCAGACGCCATCCAAAATCTCCATCCTCTCACTGCTTATGTGCTCCGAAGCCCATCGGAATGCACTACTTAAGGTCTTGCACGCGGCTTACGTGCCCGAGGAGATTACTGTCAACCAATTGGAAACCGTGGTTGGAAATGTTACTGCTAGCAATGGGCTAGGGTTTACCAATTCTGACCTGACAGTAGATGGCCGCAACCACAACAAAGCCTTGCACATAACCATGGAATGCAAAGGAGCTGTCCTTTCTCATGTGCTGGTGGACACAGGTTCTTCCCTGAATGTCTTGCCAAAGAAGGCTCTGGTGAAGCTTGAATATGAGGGATTGGCATTGAGACCCAGCAACTTGGTGGTACGAGCCTTCGATGGTTCGAAGAGATCGGTTCTGGGAGAGATTGAGCTGCCCGTGACAATTGGCCCGCAGACCTTTAAAACTATCTTTTATGTGATGGACATTCAGCCCGCCTACAGCTGTTTGTTGGGTAGACCCTGGATTCACGCCGCTGGCGCAATAACGTCTACCCTTCACCAAAAGTTAAAATTTGAGTGGGAAGGTCAAGTTGTCACTATCTGTGGAGAGGAGGACATTTTTGTTAGCCATCTGGCTACTTATAAATACATTGAGATGGATGGAGAGATCCATGAAACAATGAGCCAAGGTTTTGAAGCCTTGAACGTCAATGAAGCATCTACTGTATCTGGTATCTCCATGTCATCTTACCAACAAGCCCGGAAGGTTGTTGAGGAAGGAACTGCCCTAGGCTGGGGCAAGGTTTTAGCTGTGGAGGAGAAGAAGGACAAATTTGGGTTGGGTTACAGACCAACTCAACATCAAGCAAAGGCTGCTGGAGAGCCTGGTTTTGTCAGTGGGGGGATGCTTACCCCCGATGCTATCAACTGTCTGGAAGACGAGCTGGAAGAGGAGCGCAACCTGGAGATTTGGATTCGTCCGAAGGTCCCGGGGAGCAGTGTCTCGAACTGGTCTTCCCAGGAAATTATAAGTGTTACTCGAGCAGAGTAATTATTATTTCCTGTATTTTTATAAGCATGCATCAAAGTCTTGCATCTTGCCCGAGATGACAAGACTCATTTTGTAATCAGGGCCATATGTACTTTTGTGCAAACAAGATTAAATTATTGAAATATCAGACAATCTTTTTGCAAACGAGTCTTTTTCTTTCTGCTCACTGTTTTTTCCATTTTTCTTTTTGTACAAAAATAAATGGCGGTGTTTTCAAAATGATAACTTCATTTTACTTTTTTCTAAAGCAAGATTAAAATCAATCACTAAAATGAACCAACTTAACCCTTGCAGAGAGTGCCTTCCTGACAGCACCGACAACAGCACGGCTATGACATCGTATGACTTTGACAATCCAATCAATCAAGCTGATGAAGGGGTTGATGAAGAATATGAGCTTCCTGAAGAGCTAGCCAGATTGTTAAGGCAAGAGGAAAAGGTTATTACTCCTCACCAGGAGGAGGTTGAAGTGATTAATCTTGGTACAGACGAAGACGTGAAAGAAGTTAGAATCGGGGCCTGCCTGCAAGACTCAGTGAAGAGACAACTGATAGATCTGCTTCAAGAGTATGTTGATGTGTTTGCTTGGTCGTACCAAGACATGCCAGGGTTGGACACCGATATAGTTGTGCACAAGCTGCCTTTGAGGGAAGAATGCCCACCAGTCAAACAGAAGCTGCGCCGAACTCGTCCAGACATGGCTATGAAAATCAAGGAAGAGGTACAAAAGCAATGGGACGCCGGGTTCCTTGCCGTAACTAGCTATCCGCCGTGGGTTTCTAACATAGTACCTGTGCCTAAGAAGGATGGCAAAGTAAGAATGTGTGTTGACTACCGGGATCTGAACAGAGCCAGCCCGAAGGATGACTTCCCATTACCTCACATTGACGTATTGGTGGATAACACGGCTCAGTTCTCGGTATTCTCTTTCATGGATGGATTTTCAGGATATAATCAGATCAAGATGTCACCTGAAGACATGGAGAAGACAACATTCATTACACCTTGGGGCACGTTCTGTTACAAAGTAATGCCATTCGGACTGAAGAATGCTGGTGCCACATATCAACGGGCTATGGTGACATTATTCCACGATATGATCCATAAGGAAATCGAGTGTTATGTGGATGATATGATCGCCAAGTCCCTTACAGAGGAAGACCACCTGGTGAATCTGCTCAAATTATTCAAGCGTTTGAGGAAGTATCAACTGAAGCTGAACCCCAACAAATGCACATTCGGGGTGCGATCCGGTAAACTGCTGGGCTTTATTGTAAGCGAGAAAGGGATTGAGGTTGACCCTGATAAAGTCAAAGCCATCCAAGAGATGCCTGCACCGAAAACTGAGAAAGAAGTTCGAGGGTTCTTGGGTAGATTGAACTACATTTCACGGTTCATATCTCACCTCACGGCAACCTGTGAACCCTTGTTCAAGCTGTTAAGAAAGGAGCAAACGGTCAGGTGGAACGAAGATTGCCAGAAGGCTTTTGACAAGATCAAAGAGTATTTGCAAGAACCTCCAATCCTCATGCCTCCAGTTGAAGGAAGACCTCTGATAATGTACTTGACAGTATTAGAGGAGTCAATGGGGTGTGTGCTGGGCCAACATGACGAGTCTGGTCGAAAAGAGTATGCAATATACTACCTAAGCAAAAAGTTTACTGACTGTGAACAGCGTTATTCACTGCTCGAGAAAACTTGCTGTGCTTTAGCGTGGGCTGCTCGCCGACTAAGGCAGTATATGTTGACCCACACTACTTTGTTAATCTCAAAAATGGATCCAGTTAAGTACATTTTCGAGAAGCCAGCTCTTACCGGACGGGTTGCAAGATGGCAGATGATTCTCACAGAATATGACATACAGTACACATCTCAGAAAGCCATCAAGGGCAGTGTACTATCTGAATATCTTGCTGAGCAACCCATTGATGATTACCAGCCAATGAGGTTTGACTTCCCTGATGAAGACATCATGTTCATTAAAGCAAAAGATCATGAAGAGCCTATTCACACTGAAGGGCCCGACCCAGAAGAAGAATGGACCATGATGTTTGACGGGGCTGTTAACATGAATGGCCGTGGTGTTGGCGCAGTACTCATTACACCCAAGGGAGTTCACATGCCCTTCTCGGCAAAACTCACTTTCAACTGCACTAACAACGAAGCTGAATACGAAGCTTGCATTATGGGTCTTGAGGAAGCCATTGACCTCAGGATCAAGACATTGACCGTATTCGGAGATTCAGCTTTGGTAATCAATCAGACCAACGGAAAATGGTACACCCACCAAGATCATCTGATACCTTACAGGGATTATACGAGAAGGTTACTGACTTTCTTTACAACAGTCAAACTTGAGTATATCCCTCGGGATGAAAATCAGTTTGCAGATGCTCTTGCTACCATTTCATCCATGATCAAAGTTCAAGCTACTAACTTTGTACCTCAGATTTCAGTATCGAGACTTGATAGACCAGCATATGTATTTGCAGCAGATATTGCTGAAGATGATAAGCCTTGGTTCCACGACATCAAATGCTTCTTGAAGGATCAAACATACCCACCTGGGGCATCTTCCAATGATAAGAAGACTTTAAGAAGGCTTGCTGGAAGTTTCTTTCTGAGCGCTGATGGATCTTTATACAAGAGGAACTTTGATATGGTACTCCTCAGATGTGTTGACAAGACGGAAGCAGATCTACTGATGCATGAAGTGCATGAAGGCTCTTTCGGTACCCATGCTGGAGGGCATGCAATGGCTAAGAAGCTGTTAAGATCAGGCTATTACTGGATCACAATGGATGCAGACTGTTGTGCCTATGCCAGGAAATGTCATAAATGCCAGATCTACGCAGATAAAGTGCATGTACCTCCCAATCCTTTGAACATAATGTCTTCACCCTGGCCCTTTGCCATGTGGGGCATCGATATGATTGGTAAGATTGAGCCAACTGCTTCAAATGGCCACAGATTCATCCTGGTCGCCATCGACTATTTCACAAAGTGGGTTGAAGCAGCCTCATATGCAAATGTCACCAGGCAAGTGGTAGCGCGATTTTTGAAAAGAGATATCATCTGTAGATATGGAGTGCCCGAGCGAATCATTACTGATAATGGTTCCAATCTCAACAACAAAATGATGGCAGAACTGTGCCGGGACTTCAAGATCCAACATCACAATTCTTCTCCTTACAGGCCAAAGATGAATGGCGCTGTTGAGGCGGCAAATAAGAATATCAAGAAGATTGTGCAGAAGATGGTAGTCACATACAAAGACTGGCACGAAATGCTACCATTTGCCTTACATGGGTACCGCACATCAATCAGGACATCCACTGGGGCAACACCGTATCAGCTTGTGTATGGTATGGAAGCAGTCCTACCTGTTGAAGTTGAATTACCCTCCCTACGGGTATTAATGGATGTCAAACTGAGTGAAGCAGAATGGGTTCGGTCCCGATACGAGCAACTGAGCCTGATCGAAGAGAAAAGATTGGCTGCAATCTGCCATGGGCAGTTATATCAGAAGAGAATGAAGAGGGCCTTCGATCAGAAAGTCAGGCACCGAAAATACCAAGTGGGAGATCTTGTGTTGAAGAGAATCCTCCCTCCTCATACAGACTACAGGGGAAAATGGACTCCAAATTATGAAGGACCATTCGTCATAAAGAAAGTTTTCTCTGGTGGAGCACTGATGCTCAGCACCATGGATGGTGAAGATTTCCCGTCCCCTGTGAATTCAGATGCAGTTAAAAAATACTTCGCATAAAATGACCCGCTGGACATAAAAACAGAATGTAAGTCCAGGCAAAAATAGGGCATCCCGGCGAGTCAAAAACAGAATAAAAGACTCGGGCAAAAGTAAGGGAAAATGAACAAAAAAATGTACACCCGCTGAGTTGAAAAGCCGCATTGGACAACTCAGGCAAAAATGGGTATCCCGATGGATTGAAAACCTGAAAGGGCGATCCATGCAAAACAAGGAAATAAGCGAACAATTGCATTCTGAATTCGTCTGTATCACCTACAACTTGGTAAGCTTCCGAAGGATCAAGCTTCAATCAGAATCAACTCTCTCCAGAAAGCAAGACGAGAAGAACGTCATTGTCATACGAGTCATAGCAGAAGGGGAAGCTCCTTGAAAGCATCGTCAGCATCGCCAACACTTTATTTCTCAATTTGTAACAATCTCCTCATTTTAGGAGATATGTTTCTTCGACTGTATCTTGCCAATTCAGGGCACATGAATTAATAAAATCAGATTTTCGGTCATGTTTCGTTTTTACGTTTATGTTTTGCAAAGAGTTGTCTGATATCTCTAAAAATACAATTGCATAAGTACAGATGCCCTTCTCTAAAAATAAAAACACATGCTTACAGGGAATGTGATTATTCTCGAAATTACTTGACTCCTATGACAGAATCCAGTGAGGGATACCTCGGGACCTTGTGTACGTTTCCTTACCTTTGCAGGATCGCAGGTATCCAGAACGCAACCTGGGGCATGCAGGTTATGTCTCAGCAAGTGGGCGAATCATTATCAACTCGGTCTATCTTCCACATGGCACTAGAAGATGCCCATTTCCCCGGCGGAGCTGCCAAATCAACATACACTCAATCTCAGCATCCGAAATGCTCTATCCCCAGCTGAGTTGCTCCCCATTGTTTCCCCCAGCAAAATTGCCAAATCAACTAACAGGTTTAATACTCAGGATGTTTTCTCGCCAGCCGAGTTGCCTCTCATTACTCTCCCCAACTGAGTTATCAACAGCATTCCCCAGCTGTAGTGCCAACCATTCTTCCTCAGCAGAATGCAGAAATCAAGGAATCATCTCCCCACAGAATCCCCAGCTTCTATTCAGAAGAGCAACGCACGAAGAAGTCACAACAGAGTACAGAAAGCTTCTGCAAACCCCAGCTGGATCTCCCATATTATAAGGATATGTCAATCAGTGACATATATCCCCAAGCAGATGCATCAATAGATCTACCAATGATCTCATCCCCAGCTGGGATGTTCACTTCAAGCAGATCGTCCAGAAATCCTCGCAGCAACGGGATCCGAGTCCCGGATCGGTGCCTCTGTGCATAATCATAGCATTCGCATCATATTCACCCCCAGAGCGTAGCATTCCGTCCAGTACGGAGCATTACGGCAAAAATCAAATACATAGCATAATCATAAGTCATGTTGTGAATTGAACACTTGTAAATTTTGACAATCTGTCATTGTACAGAATACAATACACAAAAATCCCCACCAGGGTCCCAGCAAAAGCATTTGCCTCACACCAGTATATACACCTTTTGACACCCGTCCGTGTCATCATTCCCCAGCAGGTTGCCTGAATACACTTTACAAACAAGATCACCAGTATTACAGATACTTTCTGACACCCGTCCGTGTCAAATCACCAGCAGAAAGCCAAAGACATCCTCTTTGCACTCACACAATCTTTGACACTCGTCCGTGTCATATCCCCAGCGTGGTCGCCTGTACTTGTACACCATCCTTGACACCCGTCCGTGTCATATCCCCAGCGCAGTCGCTTACGCTTTTACAACCCATATACTTGTTAATATTATACTTTTCTCTTTCAACACTCGTCCGTGTCACTCCCCCTAGCAGATAAACACTCATATACGATACTCACTACTCATTGATACACTTATACAGATACTCGTCCGTATCTTGTATACATCATCACTCATATCCCCACAGATTCGACAGTAGTCCTTGTTCTTTGTTAACCAGTTGGTACTCGTCCGTACCATCATCTCAGAACATTGTGTCTAGTGATTGTTTCTACATGATACTCGTCCGTATCATAGTCTTAAGGATGCTCGTCCGCATCTCTAATCCATACACCGTGTCAAACACTTAGGTCTTCTTGAATATAGATACTCGTCCGTGTCTACTATTCCTCAGAAGAGTCCTTTCAGATGCAACACTCGTCCGTGTTCTTTGTTAACCAGTTAATACTCGTCCGTATCATCATCTCTGAGCATGTGCCAGTTTGTTTCTACATGATACTCGTCCGTATCATAGTCTTAGGGATGCTCGCCCGCATCTTTAATCTATACACAATACCAAACACTTATACCTTTTGTTTCTTGGATGTAAGCGCTCGTCCGTGTTTGCCAGATCCCCAGTAGATCACCAACAGTTTTCTTTTCTTATCTAACACTCGTCCTGTGTTATGATAACCCTGAGAGCAGCCGTACCCTGCTAAGTGGTCGTCCTCCACTTCTTGATGGTTGTCCTCCGTCATGCTCATCCGATGGCCGTCCCCATCGTTGACTCTTAGCAGCCGTCCCCTGCTAGGTGGTCGTCCTCCACCTCTTGATGATCGTCCTTCATCACTTTATCCAATGGCCGTCCCCATTGTTGATTTTGGTTATCTAACACTCGTCCTGTGTTATGAGAAACCCTGAGAGCAGCCGTACCCTGCTGAGTGGTCGTCCTCCACTTCTTGATGGTCGTCCTCCATCATGCTCATCCGATGGCCGTCCCCATCGTTGACCTTTTCTATCCGATGGCCGTCCCCATCGTCGATATTTTCGGCAGCCGTACCCTGCCAGGTGGTCGTCCTCCACCTTTGATGGCCGTCCCCATCATATTTCTTTTATTCCCGACAGAGCAGCCGTCCCCTGCTAGGCGATCGTCCTTCACCTTTGATGGTCGTACCCCATCATCTGTTTATTTCATTCATTCTTTAATCCGATGGCCGTCCCCGTCGTGGCCCCTTTTCCTTTTTAGCCCGATGGCCGCCCCCATCGTTGGTTACCTTGCTTTATTGAACTTGATGGCCGTCCCCGTCATGTTTCATTAATCCCCAGAGAATGCTACAGCTTTATCTTGATGGCCGTCCCCATCATAATATCTTATTTTCCCCAGCTAGTCGGCCGTCCCCGTCTTAAGCTTTACCTTTTATTCCCCAGCATGTCGGCCGTCCCCGTCATTGCTAGTTACCCAGCAGTCGTCCTCTGCTCGACGGTCGTCCTCCGTCGCATACACTTTACGATATACTTTATTTGCTTTTACAATCTATATCCCTTTTCTTCTTCATTTCTGTGAGAGCAAATTTTGGACTGTCTTTGGTATTCAACCACAAGTTATCTTGTTTGGCCTGTTAAGCCGTCGCTTACAACCTGCACAGCTAACTCATGTTTGAATAGGGGCAGCTGTAAACACCCCAAATTTGCCCTCACCCATTCACACCATGGCTTGTGATCATCTCATATGCATAAACACAATCATACCATCTCATATCTCATGTTTGATTCACTGCATAGTTTCTAAGGCATCTGCACTTAGGGTTTGTGATTTGAGCAATCCCAAAGCTTCTTGAGCCACTCCAAAGGCCACCAATCAACTCAAAGGGGACCATGTGTGTTCTTACATCATATTCCATCTTCACAAAGTCAAAATTGCAGAGGAATCACAAGAGCTAGGGTTTTGAATGGATGCAGAGCCAGGTTGAACTGCACAGTTGACTGAAAATTAGGGTTTTGGTTTCAGAGGCCATAACCCCAATTTTTTTGGTCATTCTTGTTTCCATTGGTCTCTATATGGTATAGGGAGTATGCATATCAATTTTCATGAAGAAATTCCATGGGGAAGTCATCTGATCAAAGGTTGACTTTTCAGACAAGTCAGTGCAAAATCAGGGCATCTGAGGCCCCCAATGACCCAACCAATGGGTGATCTTCATCATTTTGAGTGTATATGATCTTTATTTGATCATGGAAGAAGTTTGAAGTTCATAAAAATCAAGAATTTAGGGTTTTTACAAAGTTGACTTTTTGGGCATAGTTGACTTTTCAAGAATTCATCATTTTAGGTCATTTTTCAAGCCTTGATTCATGATCCAAAAGGCCTCAAATGAAAAAAACTTTGGTCATGAAAGTTGTAGATCTCATCTTTCCCTTTTCAAAAAGTACAAGAACATGATCAAACTCTTCATGGATCAAAAGTTATGGCATTGCAAAGTTAGCAAAAATCATTGATTTTCAAGTTATGCACAAAAGGGAAATTTTGCAAAGTCTTGAACCAAAGTCAAATGTAGCCTCTAATTCATGACAAACCATTATGTAAACATCCTCTAAGTCACAAAAATCAGATTTGGATCAAGTTTGCTCATGGTTTGGTTCATGTAACTTGACTTTTCTCATGAAAATCCATAAAGCTAACCAAGTTGCAAAACACTCATGAGCTTTTCACCAACTTGCTGCATTGAGCCTTGGGTCAAGCCAGCCTCTCACACTCACCATGCTGCACCAGAACCCATCTTGTACTTGCCTAGACTTTGAGCCATGCCCTATCTTACAAAAGTGGACTTTTTTGCAAAAGTAGTCACACCTATCACTGCAGGCCAGGTCACATCCCCCAGCCACTTGCAATTGTTTATTGAATCAATTTGCTGGCCATAACACAGGGGAACCAAGGCTGAGACAACAACATTCACCACTTACACAAAAACCTCCCACATTGCAACTTCATTCGAATCTGCTCACACAGCCATCAAACACTAAAACTTTCTTCATCACTCAACTAAACACACTTCATAGATCACAAAGCACCCAAAGCCCAAGCTTGAAACAGCCAGAAACTCCTACTGCCATCTCTCACCTCAGTTTGCAGTTTCACTTGGAACTATCACCATAGCCCACAAACATCAAAACAAACCTTGCAAACCTTCTCAACACATTGCATAGACCTCAAACAACCCATCACCATGACCTGAAAGTGCCAGAATCACTGCTGCCATTTTTGACTGAACTGAAGCAGAAGCTTTCGAAGCTCACTCTCTAGCCAACCCAAACTCATTTTGAGCATTCAAGCACCTTTGGGGGACCAAGAGGAGCAGCTTGCACTGAAGGAAGAGGCCTGAAAGTTCCTAAATTGAAAGCTGCAAATCTCAGGTAGCTCGAAATTAATTTTTCCAGAAATGGTTTTTCTTGTTGCAAACTTGTTCTTTATGCTCTCCTGATCATCCTGATGCTTTTAGTTTTTGAAATGGTTGTGTTTTGAGAATTTAATTTGTGTTTGAAGCTTACGAACCCTAGAACTTTCCCTCTTCGATTCAGCTTATTTAGGTAAAATAAATTTGTTCTAGGTTAGGGGTTTGATTCGTGAGAGTGAGGAGAACATTCCCTTGGCTTTAGTTTTCATTTTTATTACGTTTTGAGGAAGTTGAGTGATTCTCAGGTGAGAGCTGGCCGGAGAAGACGACCGGAAGTCTTCTCCGGCCGCCTGAATGTAATTAGGGCTTAATCCAGTAATTAAATGCCATTTGAATCTGGAGCGTTTGATCGGTTGACTCCCTTGACTTCGCGCGTGTGTGGACGGCCCAGATGTGCTCATTTAGCCCTAATCTCTCTCTTTAGGTTAATTAATCTTTAATTAATTTAATTTAGCCAGAAGCAATCTGGGCCTTTCATCCTGGCGCGCAGTCAACGCTTTTGAAACCAGGGCCAATCCCAGCCATCCAATCTGATTACTTCCATTTAATTTAATTTTATTTTCATTTCTTTTCATTTAAATTGTACATTTATTTTAAAATAGTTAAAAAATCATAAAAATTATGAAACTTTTTCTTTAAGGTTTTATTAATTTTTATGACACAAAAACATTTTTATTTTATTTTTTATCATTAAAAAAGTATTTTTAAATATTTAAAAGTTTATTTTTAATTGATTAATGAGAATTAATTAATTAAAAATACTTTTAGGTATTTAAAAATTACAAAAAAATTCATGAAATGTTCTAAGACATTTAGAAACATTGTCCAACCTTCAAACCAAATTTCTTTTTTGATCTTGATGCATTTTAAGAATTTTTCATGGAATTAAATCATATTTTGTGCATTATTTTGATCACAAGTTTAAAAATTCATTTCTGCCTATTGGTGAAGGTTGAGACATTGATTCTTTTTGCATTGTTTTCCATTTGACATGTATTTTCAAGGATAAAAAGGCCATGATTTGATCTTGCATTTTCTAATTGATTGGCATTTGTTTTGATAAGAACCCTAAAAAACCCTAATAACTTGTAAAAATCATATCTTGAGTTTGGTTGGGAGTTGGGAGTTCCCCTTTGGGCAGTGATTCATTATAGGTCTAGGGTTTCTTTGGGGTACCATTTTCCATTTTTTATGTTGAAGTTTGCTTCTGTTTTTGGTTTGTGTTTGATGTTTGATCCATGAACCCTAATTTGGGCTTTCTTTTGCATCCTTCTTGCATTTCCTTGCATAACTTGACTTGCCATTGCATTTTGTGCACTCTTATGATTCATTTGACATCTTAAGACATGTATGAAGCATCATTGATCATTGCATTGTATCTTTGCCATGCCATTTGTCTTGTATGCTTCATAACATTCCATGCTTGTTCATGCTCCTTAGCTTGCTTCATTTGCATCCATAGGTTTGTATGATCATTTCCATGTGCTGCCTCATGTTTGTAACACCTCATAACATCATAATCATCATCAACATGCTTCTGGTTTGGCTTAGCATCATATCATTTCATCTCATCTTGCATTGCATTGCATTCCTTTCTAACATTTCAGGTGGTAAGTGAACTTGAGAAGTGAATTTGCCTTCACTTCTCATACCTTTTTCTTTTCATCTTCCTTGCATCCATTGCTGCATTTCTATTTGTGTTTGAGATTGAGCTTGCTCATTCTTCTTCCTCCCACTTTCTTTCTTCAAGTGACTTGACTTCTTGAATGAAGCAAGTCACTTTGCTTCTCTTGATCCTGTTCATCTGCTTCCTGGTGGTTCCATTGAAGATCTTCTTGGTGAAACCTCACAAACCTTAGGATCAACCAAGCATGATAATGAATTAGGGTTTTGATTAGTTCCCCCATAGTTTTTACCTTTGTGTCTCTCTTTGTGTCTCTCTTCTCATCTCATAATCAGGGACTAAACCCTAAAGGCTTTAAGACTTTGTGATTAAGCTTATGCCTGCATCCTTCTCTTAGGATGGAGTGTATAACTTTAATCCTAAGTATTAAACCCTTAAGGTGTTTAAATCTCTTAATCAATTCATTTAATAAATATCAAGACATCACACTTGTAACTTGGGCCTTGCATTAGGGTTCTAATTCTTCCTTAAGTGGTTAAGAAGGACTAACCCTAGTGTTAATGGACAAGTCCCCCTCAAGTCGTCTTACAAATCATAAAATTCACTTCATCATCATATCATTAACTAAAATCCACTTAATAAAGGCTTGTTTTGTCATGGGTTTAATCCCTAATCGTGGATTAAGTTGAGGAGTCTTCCTCAGCTTAAACATTCTCATCTATTATCCTTCTTTTAGGATGGTGTAATGGGTCTGTTTAATCCTTGATTATGGCTTAACCTCATTACTCAACACTAAACAAAATCACAAAAACATCTAAATAATCACAAGTAGGTTAATGATCTTAATCCTACACCAAAGGTGATTAGGTGTGAGAATCTGACTTCACACTTAAGGTACTCTCATTACCCCTAAACAGAGGGAAGATGTGATGAGTTTACTAAATCCATTGGTTTAGACTTAAGCTCATTATCTTATGACAAACTCCAAAAAGAAATAAAAGACTGAAAACTCAAAAACAAACAATAATCGTCTCCTCCGGGATTCTTTTCTCATCACCTTCACTCATAACCGAGAACTCGCTTCTTCCGTCTAATGCAAGACAGTAAGCACCTGAGCCAGACAGGTCACACACTTGAGCATAGGCAAGTAAGCAGTTCACAAGTCAATTCATCTTTCAGTCTCTTTGGGTCGAACTACGGTGTTCTGACTTCCTCATTGCACGAGAGGATACGTAGGCATAACTTAACAGTTATCGAACAAAAGTCTCTGTATATTCCCCCTCTTTCCAGCATCATTCTCTTAGCCTCATTATCATGAGCATTTCACCTTTTGTCCTTACACTGACACTTTCATACTTCATATCACTTATATACTTTACACTGACACCTGTACATTCCTTTCCAGCTACTTTATACACAGATTGCACTGACACTACCCCTTTAAAACACAAATCTTTTAAGCGTGGATCCCGTCGAGTACGGCGGACAATCTGGGTGCTAATACCTTCCCAGGTTGTAACCAACCCCCTTTCTCAGTCTCTCTGGTTCGCAAACCGTCTTATCCATCTCTTTCTAGGTCTATGCAGCATTACCTTTCCTCCGGGATAAAAATGCCTAGCTGGCGACTCTATTCATTCTCCAGTGAGTTCACGGCTGTGTGTTCTCACTGTTCCCTTCGCCGACCGTTCGCGCTTGTACCGGGATGCAAATCTTTGGGAGCGACATCGTGCATCGACAAGTCTGCTTCTGTCCTATCAACGCATCTGAGGAGTACCATATCAAAGTTTCTTTTGTACAAGGAACCGTCAGTATTCAGAAAGAAACTACCAGCAAGCCTTCTTAAAGTCTTCTTATCATTGGAAGATAATCCCAGGTGGGTATGTTTGATCCTCCAAGAAGCATTTGATATCATGGAACCAAGGCTTATTATCTTTGACAGCTTCTGCTGAAAATACATATGCTGGTCTGTCAAGTCTGGACACTGAAATCCGAGGCACAAAGTTGGCAGCTTGAACCTTGATCATGGATGAAATGGTAGCTAGAGCATCTGCAAACTGATTCTCGTCCTGAGGGATATACTCAAGCTTGACCGTTGTAAAGAAAGTCAATAACCTCCTTGTATAATCCCTGTAAGGTATCAGATGATCTTGGTGGGTGTACCATTTGTCGTTGGTTTGATTAATTACCAGAGTTGAATCTCCGAACACAGTCAAAGTTTTGATCCTGAGGTCAATGGCTTCCTCAAGACCCATAATACAAGCTTCGTATTCAGCTTCGTTGTTAGTGCAGTTGAAGGTGAGCTTTGCCTAGAAAGGCATGTGAACCCCCTTAGGTGTAATGAGTACTGCACCAACACCACGACCATTCATGTTAACAGCCCCATCAAACATCATAGTCCATTCTTCCTCCGGGTCAGGCCCTTCGGTGTGAATAGGCTCTTCATGATCTCTTGCTTTTATGAACATGATGTCTTCATCAGGGAAGTCAAATCTCATAGGCTGGTAATCATCAATGGGTTGCTCAGCGAGATAATCAGACAATACACTGCCTTTGATGGCCTTTTGAGATGTGTACTGAATGTCATATTCTGTGAGGATCATTTGCCATCTTGCAACCCGTCCGGTAAGTGTTGGCTTCTCAAAAATGTACTTAACTGGATCCATCTTTGAGATCAATAAAGTAGTGTGGGTCAACATATACTGTCTCAGTCGGCGAGCAGCCCACGCTAAAGCACATCAAGTTTTCTCGAGCAGTGAATAACATTGTTCACAGTCGGTAAACTTTTTGCTTAGGTAGTATATTGCATACTCTTTTCGACCAGACTCGTCATGCTGGCCCAGCACACACCCCATTGACTCTTCTAATACTGTCAAGTACATTATCAGAGGTCTTCCTTCAACTGGAGGCATAAGGATCGGAGGCTCTTGCAAGTATTCCTTGATTTTGTCAAAAGCCCTCTGGCAGCCTTCGTTCCACCAGACCGTTTGTTCTTTTCTTAACAGTTTGAACAAGGGTTCGCAGGTCGCAGTAAGATGAGATATGAACCTTGAGATGTAGTTCAATCTACCTAGGAACCCCCGAACTTCTTTTTCAGACTTTGGTGCAGGCATTTCTTGAATGGCTTTAACTTTATCAGGGTCAACTTCAATTCCTTTTTCACTTACGATAAATCCCAGCAGCTTACCGGATCGCACCCCGAATGTGCACTTGTTGGGGTTCAATTTCAGTTGGTACTTCCTCAGACGCTTGAATAACTTCAACAGATTCACCAGGTGGTCTTCTTCTGTGAGGGACTTGGCAATCATGTCATCCACATAACATTCAATTTCTTTATGGATCATGTCATGGAATAATGTTACCATAGCCCGTTGATATGTTGCACCAGCATTCTTCAGTCCGAACGGCATCACCTTATAACAGAACGTGCCCCAGGGTGTGATGAAAGTTGTTTTCTCCATGTCTTCAGGTGACATCTTGATCTGATTTGTAGATGTTTAAGAATTGGCAGAATTTTTGACCAAACAAGAAATGTTAAATTCAGTTCAGAATGTCCTATCAGATGTTGGGACATTAGCAAACAGAGTATGTGAACTTATTTCAGGATGTCCTACCAGATGTTTGGACATTGTGTAAATAACTTAAGTTCAGTTTTCCAGGATGTCCCAACAGATGTTGAGACATCTCAGACCTGCTTCCAGAATTAATTATTGATTAACAGATCAGAGATATTTAAGGAGAAGTATCTGGAATTAATTAATGATGGATAAAAACAGAACAAGGCGCATCTGTAGGGTGTTTTATATTGAAGATTCAGATTAAAACAGAAGACCTAAATCACCTAGAATATAGGAAGTAACAAACCCTAAATTCAAGGTGACAGCTGCTGCTCATTAGGGCTGGATCATTCTACAGAAAGCCCAAAATTCAGATACCTATTTAAGCAACAGAAACTCATAGAATTGAGTACGAATTTCAGAAGACCAAATAGGGTGTCTAGTGTTTTTAATAGCAGGTTGTTTTATGTACCACTTTATAAGCTTTTAAGCAAAAGTGCATTTGTGACTTGATTGAAACTGTGAAGTAAGATCAAGCTGTATTGTTTGAAGGATGTCTTCAATTTCTGTAAACTTGTAAACTTGATCACTGTGTGATTGAGGGGGAGTGAGTAGGGTACTCTTATCTAAGTGTGTCTTAGGTAGAAATTGCATTGGGTAAGTATTAAGTGATAGATTAAACAGGGTGGTTTAAGTCTAGAATTAATATTACTAATAGTGGATTTCCTCCTGGCTTGGTAGCCTCCAGATGTAGGTGTGGTTATACACTGAACTGGGTTAACAAACTTCTGTGTTGTTTACTTTTCTTGCTGTTTAAGTCTTGGTTAAATTTGTCAAATGTCCTATTAAGTGTTGGGACATCTCTTAGGACATCTCATACCTGATCACAGAATTTCAATTGGCATCAGAGCAGGCACCCTGCCTGTTTATACTGGGTGAGATCTAGGGAATACAAATTCTGTAACATGGACAGAGATTTAGGGTCAGTAAATAGACCACCTATTCTGGATGGATCTAATTATGACTACTGGAAGCCAAGAATGATTGCATTCTTAAGGTCACTTGACAACAGGGCATGGAGAGCAGTCAATGTTGGATGGGATCATCCTATCCAAGACACCAAAGATGGATCTAAAGTGCTGAAACCTGAAGAAGAATGGAGTAAGGAGGAAGAAGACTCAGCACTAGGCAACTCAAAAGCCTTAAATGCTTTATTCAATGGCATTGATAGGAATATTTTCAGACTTGTGCATCATTGTGAGCTGGCCAAAGATGTTTGGGATACTCTCAAAACAACTCATGAAGGAACATCAAAAGTAAAAATGTCAAGACTTCAACTTCTCACCACCAAGTTTGAAAACTTGAGAATGAAGGAAGATGAATCAATTCATGAGTTCTATATGAACATCTTGGATATAGCCAATACTTCTGGAGCCTTGGGAGAAAAGATGACTGATGAAAAGCTTGTAAGAAAGATTCTCAGATCTTTGCCAAAAAGATTTGATATGAAAGTCACTGCAATAGAAGAAGCTCAAGACATATGTTCCATGAAAGTTGAAGAACTCATTGGTTCCCTTCAAACTTTTGAGATGGGAATGAATGACACAAATGCCAAAAAGAACAAAAGCATAGCCTTAGTGTCAAATACAGATGAAGAAGAGGATGATGAATCAGCAAATGATAAAAGCTTATCAGAAAACCTTGCCTTGCTTGGAAAACAGTTCAAACAAATTCTCAGAGGAATGGAAGGCAAATCCAAACCTAGTGGAAGAAACACAAACTCTGAGAACAGAAGACCTTATGATGCTAACAAAAGATTAAAGTATGCTGAAAAGACCAGTCAAGATAAAGGAGTCAAATGTCATGAATGTGAAGGATATGGACACATCAAGTTTGAATGTCCTACCTACTTAAAGAGGCAAAAGAAAGGACTCTCTGTGACCTGGTCTGATGAAGACTCAGGAGAGTCAGAAGAAGAATCAGCTAAGCATATTACTGCTTTAGCTGGACTGTGTGAATATGATAGTGATTCCAGTTGTGGAGAACTTACTTATGAAGAACTTGAGCAAGCATTCAAAGATCTATACAAAAGAAGCTCTGAAATATGCAGTGAAGTTATAAAGCTAAAGAAGCAGAATGAGACTTTAGAAGATGACAAAGCAAATGATCAGGAGATCATTGAAGCCTTAAAAAGTGAAGTAAGCCTTCTCAACTCTAAGTTGGAACATATGTCCAAATCTGTTAGAATGTTGAACAGCAGCTCAAACACACTGGATGCTATTCTCAGCAATAATAAACACTCAGGGGACAAAAGTGGACTGGGATATGACAGAGATGAAGCAAGCTCTAGCAGAACTACTTCAAAAACTACACAGTCAAACAAGATGTCCCAACAGATGCTCCAACATCAGAACACAAAGACAAATATAATGTTCCAACAGATGTCTCAACATTCTGGAAAGAACAAAATGAAGAAAAAATATCAAAGATGGAGATGCCATCACTGTGGAAGGTTTGGGCATATCAAACCTCACTGTTATAAGCTTCATGGATATCCAAATCAGATGTGTCAGCAACCTTCCAAGCAGAAAGTAGAAGGTACAAAAAAAGTGCTGCATAGAAATCAGCAACCTCCTAAGCAGAAGACAGAGGTCATCAAGAAAGTTTGGAGACCAAAAGCTGACATTCAGACTGATCAAAGCCACATACCCAAGAACAAGATCAACAATCAAGCTTGGAGATCAGCTGAACAACACTCAGAGCAGAGGCATCAAAAGAAATCTCATCTCATCTGGTCAAAGAAAAGTACTGCATACATAGCACATACATCTCTGAGAGTATCAGCTAAAGAAGACTAGTACTTTGACAGTGGATGCTCAAGACACATGACTGGATTAAAGAATTTGCTAGTAAACTTAAAATCACATTCATCCAGGTATGTTACCTTTGGATATGGAGCTAAAGGAGAAATCAAGGGAGTTGGAACCTTGGATTGTCAAGATGTTCCAAGACTAGATGATGTGCTGCTAGTTAAAGGTTTAACTGCTAACCTGATCAGCATAAGTCAACTATGTGATCAAGGATACAGTGTAAACTTTACCAAATCTGAATGTATAGTGACTAACAAAGAACAAGAGGTTGTCATGAAAGGAGCCAGATCTAAAGACAACTGTTACATGTGGGAATCCCAAAATCTTAGTCTCACTTCAACCTGCTCTCTAGCTAAAGAAGAAGAAGTGAAACTGTGGCATCAAAGACTAGGTCATCTTCATTTCAGAGGCATAAAGAAGATCATATCTATGGATGCTGTAAGAGGTATTCCTAAACTAAAGATTGATGATGGCAAAATATGTGGTGAATGTCAAATAGGCAAGCAAACCAAGATGTCCCATCCAAAGCTCCAACATCTGACAACTTCCAAAGTTTTGGAACTTCTACATATGGATCTTATGGGACCTATGCAGGTTGAAAGTCTTGGTGGTAAGAGGTATGCCTATGTTGTGGTTGATGACTTTTCCAGATATACATGGATAAACTTCATCAAAGAAAAGTCAGATGTATTTGATGTATTCAAAGAATTATGTCAAAGAGTGCAAAGGGAAAAATCCAGCTGTGTGATCAGAATTAGGAGTGATCATGGAAAAGAATTTGAGAATCAAAAGTTCTTAGATTTCTGTTCTTCAGAAGGAATTAATCATGAGTATTCTTCACCTATCACTCCTCAACAGAATGGGATTGTTGAAAGGAAGAATAGAACCATTCAAGAATCAGCAAGAGCTATGATCCATGCTAAAAAGTTGCCTCTATACTTTTGGGCTGAAGCTATGAACACTGCCTGTTACATCCATAACAGAGTTACTTTAAGGAAAGGAACTTTGTCCACAATATATGAAGTCTGGAAGGGCAGAAAACCCACTGTGAAGTACTTTCATGTGTTTGGAAGTAAATGCTATATTCTGGCAGATAGGGAGCAAAGGAGAAAAATGGATCCTAAAAGTGATGAAGGGATTTTCCTTGGATACTCTATAAACAGCAGAGCATATAGAGTATTTAATTACATAACAAAGGTTATCATGGAGTCCATAAATGTGATAATTGATGATGCTTCTACAGATGTCCCAGAAGATGTTGGAACATCTGCTGATATCAAGATTGAAGCTGAAGAAAAGAATGATCAATATAACTTCACTCAGAATGATACAAGGTCAGAAGATTCAAGCAAACCTCCCTCCATCAGAATACAGAAGGATCATCCCAAAGACTTAATAATTGGTGATCCCAACAGAGGTGTAAGCACTAGATCAAGAGAAGTGATTTCAGGTTCTTGTTTTGTTTCCAAAATAGAACCTAAAAATGTCAAGGAAGCTCTCACTGATGAATACTGGATTTGTGCTATGCAAGAGGAATTAGGTCAATTCACAAGGAATGAAGTGTGGAATCTTGTTCCTAGACCTGATGACATAAATGTGATTGGTACAAAATGGGTGTATAAGAACAAGTCAAATGAACAAGGAGTTGTTACAAAGAACAAAGCTAGACTTGTGGCTCAAGGATACACTCAAATTGAAGGGGTAGACTTTGATGAAACCTTTGCACCAGTAGCAAGGCTTGAATCAATAAGACTACTGTTGGGAATTGCTTGTATCTTAAAGTTCAAGCTATTTCAAATGGATGTGAAAAGTGCCTTTCTTAATGGTTATCTTAATGAAGAGGTATATGTAGAACAGCCTAAAGGATTTGTTGATCCAAGCTGTCCAAATCATGTATACAAATTAAAGAAAGCACTTTATGGTCTGAAGCAAGCTCCAAGGGCATGGTATGAAAGACTGACCACATTTCTTATCAAGCAAGGATACAGAAAAGGTGGGATTGATAAAACCCTGTTTGTTAAAGATGAAGAAGGAAATGTCATGATTGCACAAATATATGTTGATGACATTGTGTTTGGTGGGATGTCTGATAAGATGGTCAAACATTTTGTCAAGCAGATGGAATCTGAATTTGAAATGAGTCTAGTAGGTGAATTAACCTACTTTCTTGGTCTGCAAGTAAAGCAAATGGAAGACTCAATGTTTATTTCCCAAAGTAAGTACTCCAAGAACATAGTGAAGAAATTTGGAATGGAAAATGCTTCTCATAAAAGAACTCCTGCTCCCACACATTTAAAGCTGACTAAAGATGAAAAGGGTGAGAATGTAGATCAAAGTTTATATAGAAGCATGATTGGAAGCTTGTTATACTTGACTGCTAGCAGACCAAACATTGCATTTGCAGTAGGAGTTTGTGCAAGATATCAAGCTGATCCAAAAGTCAGTCATCTCAATCAAGTCAAGAGAATCCTTAAATATGTTAATGGTACTTGTGACTATGGCATAATGTACTTTCATGGTTGCAAACCAATTCTCACTGGCTTCTGTGATGCTGATTGGGCAGGAAGTGCTGATGACAGAAAAAGCACTTCAGGAGGATGCTTCTTTCTAGGAAACAATCTGATTTCTTGGTTCAGTAAGAAACAGAATTGTGTATCCTTATCTACAGCTGAAGCTGAGTACATAGCAGCAGGTAGCAGTTGTTCTCAGTTGGTTTGGATGAAGCAAATGCTCACTGAGTACAATGTCCCACAGGATGTCATGACATTATACTGTGACAACTTAAGTGCAATCAACATATCAAAGAATCCTATCCAGCATAGCAGGACCAAGCATATTGATATCAGACATCATTTCATTAGAGATCTTGTAGAAGAAAAGGTGATTTCATTGGAGCATGTAGCTACAAATCTGCAGTTAGCTGATATCTTTACCAAAGCATTGGATGCTACACAATTTGAGAACTTAAGGGGAAAACTTGGAATCTGTTTATGTGATATTTAGCAGTTAATGAGATGTGCCAACATGTCATATGACATTGCATGGCATAAGGTCCAGATGGCAAAACCAGTCTGGACAAAATCCTTGGGAATTCCATCTCTCATCATTTGCACTGTAACGGTTACTTATTTAGTAACTACTTATAAGCAGCCATCAAGATTCTCATCATACTATCACAAGCGAATCACATTAACCAGCAATCCTTCAGAAATCATAAACCCTAAAGCTGCACATTCATCTTCTTCAACAATGTCTCAAAACCCTAAAACAGCTGAGGAAATTCTCAACAAGGAAGACGTGGTTCATGCCACTCCAATCTCTGTTGTGCCAATGTCATCAACACCATTGGACGAGCTCAGGGGAAGCGCCTCTCACACTAAAAAGGCAAGAACACCAAAGAGATGTAAAGATCAAATCAGAAGCAAAGCTAAAGGCATTCCCTCTCCTGCTAACATGTCCTCAAAATACTCCAAATATGTTGATGATTCCATCAAGGAGATTGTCAACCAAGTTTTCTCTGAACAAAGAGTGGTGAGAGGGATCTCTGTTCCTTTGAACACCATTCCTGCACCTCAAGAAGAACCAGCTCAAGATACAGAGGACACTGCTGCAGAACAAGATGTCCCAACAGATGTTGGAACATCTGAAGATAAGAAAAAGAACTCATCTGATGTTGATCTGGAACAAACTGAGGACAAAGCCTCAAAAGAAAATGATGAAGAGGTCTCTGAAGAACAGGCTCAAGGCTCAAATGAAGATCAAATCCCTGCTGATCAACCAGCTGAAGAGGAGGCTGTTCAATCTCCTCCAGTGGTCAATCTGGAGCAGGACTCTGATGCAGAGATCATATCATCTGTGAAACCCAGCATTGCTAAAAGACTAAGGTCCAGGAAAGGAAAGATGCAAGCTGAACCTGTCATCCCTGAGAAGAAGAAGGCTAGTCCAAAGAAAGGCAAAGCTAAAGCTACCTTTGGTCCATCAAAACAATGGAGTAAAGACCAAACTCAGAAAAGGAAAGCTGCCACATCATCAGATTCAGATGTTGGATCAGATGTCCCAACATCTCCTCCCAAGAAGAGACCAGCAACTTCCAGAGCTTCAACTGCTGTACCAGAAGCTCCCTTGGACAACATATCATTTCACCATGTCTCTAGTGTGAACAGGTGGAAATATGTGTACCAAAGAAGGGTAGCCCTGGAAAGAGAACTGAGCAGCAATGCACTTGAGTGCACAGAACTGATAGACCTCATCTCTGCTGCAGGACTATTAAAGACAGTATCAGATCTCTTTCCCTGCTATGAACTTCTTGTCAAAGAGTTCATTGTGAATCTTTAGGAGGATTGCTCCAATGGTAAGTCCTCTGAGTTTCAAAAAGTTTATGTTAGAGGTAAATGTGTAGAGTTTTCTCCCCAAATCATAAATGAATACCTAGGAAGAGAAACAGATGGACCCAATGAGCTAGGTAAAACAGATAATCAAGTATGCAAGGTGATCACTGCAAACCAGGTCAAGGCATGGCCTGTGAAGGGAAAGCTTTCTGTGAGCATGCTTACCAGAAAGTATGCCATGCTGAACAGAATTGGTACTGCTAACTGGGTGCCTACCAACCACACTTCCTCAATCTCAACTGGTCTAGCCAGGTTTATATATGTTGTGGGAACTCAAACCAAGATGGACTATGGAGCTTTCATCTTTGATCAAACCATGAAGCATGCCATCTCTACTGCAACAAAGCTGCCTATAGCTTTTCCATCATTGCTGTGTGGTATTGTTCTAAGTCAATACCCTGGGATTTTAAATGAGAAGGACACAGTCTGCAAGAGAGAGATCCCCCTGGCTTTTCATTACAAATTATTCCTCAGTCACCATGCTGCAGATGTTGAAGCACCTTCTGGGACATCTGCTGGTCCCTCAACTGCTAAGAATCCCATCTCCAAGAAGACTTTAATTGCTGAACTCAAAAGCACCTGCAAAGAGCTTGAAGCTAGAAAGCAGAAGCTTGAGGAAATCATTCAAAGGTTGGAGAATGAAGAAGACCAGAAAGCAAACTCTGATGAAGACAGTGATGCTGATGAAGAAACAGAAGCTGATGAAGAAACAGAAGTTGAGGAAGCAACTGAGAGTAATGAATCTGAGTGATCAATGTATGTGAGGCAAATGTAATGACAGCAATGTAATGACAGGAATAGTGTCTTTGGCCCCTAATTTTGTGTCTACCAAGGGGGAGAACAACATCAAATCAAATTGTAATTGCTGTTTAAGTATGAATAAAAAAATCTGTTTGTTTGCTTCTGAACTGAATAGTGTTTTTCTGTTGCAACAAGATTGGACACATATATGTTTGAGGGGGAGTAATCTCAAATAAGAACCAAAAGAAAAGTAATGATATACTCTGATAAAAAGAACTTCTGCTGCACTCTGAAAACCAGAAAAGATGTTAGCCAAAAATTAGCCAAAGGGGGAGTTTGTAGATGTTTAAGAATTGGCAGAATTTTTGACCAAACAAGAAATGTTAAATTCAGTTCAGAATGTCCTATCAGATGTTGGGACATTAGCAAACAGAGTATGTGAACTTATTTCAGGATGTCCTACCAGATGTTGGGACATTGTGTAAATAACTTAAGTTCAGTTTTCCAGGATGTCCCAACAGATGTTGAGACATCTCAGACCTGCTTCCAGAATTAATTATTGATTAACAGATCAGAGATATTTAAGGAGAAGTATCTGGAATTAATTAATGATGGATAAAAACAGAACAAGGCGCATCTGTAGGGTGTTTTATATTGAAGATTCAGATTAAAACAGAAGACCTAAATCACCTAGAATATAGGAAGTAACAAACCCTAAATTCAAGGTGACAGCTGCTGCTCATTAGGGCTGGATCATTCTACAGAAAGCCCAAAATTCAGATACCTATTTAAGCAACAGAAACTCATAGAATTGAGTACGAATTTCAGAAGACCAAATAGGGTGTCTAGTGTTTTTAATAGCAGGTTGTTTTATGTACCACTTTATAAGCTTTTAAGCAAAAGTGCATTTGTGACTTGATTGAAACTGTGAAGTAAGATCAAGCTGTATTGTTTGAAGGATGTCTTCAATTTCTGTAAACTTGTAAACTTGATCACTGTGTGATTGAGGGGGAGTGAGTAGGGTACTCTTATCTAAGTGTGTCTTAGGTAGAAATTGCATTGGGTAAGTATTAAGTGATAGATTAAACAGGGTGGTTTAAGTCTAGAATTAATATTACTAATAGTGGATTTCCTCCTGGCTTGGTAGCCTCCAGATGTAGGTGTGGTTATACACTGAACTGGGTTAACAAACTTCTGTGTTGTTTACTTTTCTTGCTGTTTAAGTCTTGGTTAAATTTGTCAAATGTCCTATTAAGTGTTGGGACATCTCTTAGGACATCTCATACCTGATCACAGAATTTCATGATTGTATCCTGAAAATCCGTCCATGAAGGAGAATACCGAGAACTGAGCCGTGTTATCCACCAATACATCAATGTGAGGTAATGGGAAGTCATCTTTCGGGCTGGCTCTGTTCAAATCCCGGTAGTCCACACACATCCTCACCTTGCCATCCTTCTTAGGCACAGGTACAATGTTAGCAACCCACGGCGAATAGCTAGTTACAGCAAGGAAACCGGCGTCCCACTGCTTTTGTACCTCTTCTTTGATCTTCATTGCCATATCCGGGCGAGTACGTCGCAGCTTCTGTTTTACCGGTGGGCAGTCTTCTTTTAAAGGCAGCTTGTGCATGACAATATCGGTGTCCAACCCCGGCATATCCTGATAAGACCAAGCAAAGACATCCACATACTCCCGAAGCATATCAATCAGTTGCTCTTTTACTGAGTCTTGTAGGCAGACCCCGATTTTAACCTCTTTCACGTCTTCTTCCGTACCAAGATTAACTGTTTCAACCTCCTCCTGATGAGGAGTGATAACCTTCTCCTCTTGCCTTAACAACCTGGCTAGCTCTTCAGGAAGCTCATAATCTTCTTCAACCCCTTCATCAGCTTGATTGATTGGATTGTCAAAGTCATACGAATTCATAGTTGTGATGTTGTCGGTGCAGTCTGAAAGGCACTCTCTGCAAGGGTTTAGATTGTTCATTTTAGTGATTAATTTTAATCTTGTTTAGAAAAAGAGTGAAATGAAGTTGTCATTTTGGAAAACATTGCCATTTTATTTTTGTACAAAAAGAAAAATGAAAAACAGTGAGCGGGAAAGAAAAAGACTCATTTGCAAAAGATGTTCGATATTCATTGATTAATCTGTTTGCACAAAATTACAAGATGGCCCGATTACAAAATGAGTCTTGTCATCTTGGGCAAGATGCAAGACTTGATGCATGCTTAAAAATACAGGAAATAATAATTACTCTGCAGGAGTAACCCTTATAATTTCCTGGGAAGACCAGTTAAGGACTTGGCTCCCCGGGATCCTTGGACGTATCCAGCTCTCCAGGTTGCGGTCACTTTCATCCTCGTCTTCCAGGTTGTTCACTGCATCCGGGGTGAGTATTCCCCCGTTGAAAAAACTGGGCTTTTTGGCAGCCTCTGATTGATCTTGTTGAGTTGGTTTGTAACCCAACCCAAATCTGTCCTCCTTCTTCTCCACGGGCAGCAGCTTGCCCCAGCCTTGGGCAGTACCCTCTTCAACAACCTTCCTGGCTTGCTGATAAGATGTCATGGAGGTTCCCAGTATAGCAGATGCTTCATTTATGTTCAGGGCCTCAAAGCCTTGGCTCATAGTTTCATGGATCTCTCCATCCATCTCAATATACTTATACGTAGCCAGATGGCTAACAAAGATATCTTCTTCACCACAGATGGTGATGATCTGGCCTTCCCACTCGAATTTCAGCTTCTGGTGAAGGGTAGACGTAACAGCGCCAGCGAAATGGATCCAGGGTCTACCCAACAAACAGTTGTAGGCCGGCTGAATGTCCATCACATATAAGGTAATTTTAAAAGTCTGCGGGCCAATCATCACAGGCAGATCAATCTCTCCGAGCACTGATCTTTTTGAGCCATCAAATGCTCTTACCACCAAATTACTTGGGCGCAATGCCAAGCCATCATACTCCAGCTTCACTAAGGCTTTCTTTGGTAAAACATTGAGGGAAGACCCAGTGTCCACCAGTACATGAGATAGAACAGCACCCTTGCATTCTAGAGTAATGTGTAAAGCCTTGTTGTGGTTACGTCCCTCAGTTGTTAAATCAGCATTGGTAAAACCCAGTCCATGACTGGTATTGACATTTGCCACCACGGTTTCTAGCTAATTAACAGTGATCTCCTCTGGCACGTATGCTGCGTGCAAGACTTTCAATAATGCATTCCTGTGAGCTTTAGAACACATCAACAGGGATAATATGGAGATCTTTGAGGGAGTTTGGTGAAGCTGATCCACCACCTTGTAATCACTTCTCTTTATAATTCTCATAAACTCGTCTACATCTTGCTCAAAAGATGTCTTCTGAGTTTCTTTGATGATTGGTTCTTCAGGTACCACACTCTTTCCCTTTGCTTTTGCAGCAGCTTCCGCTTCGGCATTAGGTCTCTGCAATTGTGAGGCAAAAAGGCGTCCGCTTCTGGTGAAGCCTCCGCCTCCCCCAACATTATCAATTTGTGGAGAAGAGGTTGAAGAATCCAAAGTGATTTTCTCCCCGTTGCAGTAGAGGTCAGAGCCATAATGCCAAGGTATGGCATTACTGCTTTCATATGGAACTGGTCTAGGTACCGTGATAGTAACTAGACTGACTGCTGTAGAGGAGGGTACTGAAATGGTGTGCGGATCGTAGTAAATGGTGACTGGTGATCTGGCAGGTGGTGCCATTGTTTGTTGCTGAAAGTTGTTGTTTGGAGGAAACTCTGATGGATCATAGTAAATGGTAACTGCTGAGATATCTTCATTAATTTCTGCTGGCGTTGTAGAAGATTCTGCTGAATAAAGGGATGCTGATGTTGTAGAAGAAATGGTTGTTGACATTTGATTTGTTGAAGTGATGTATGAATCCATTGTTGATGATATTGATGAATTGGTCGGAATGATTGTTGTTGCAGTTGTAGAAGAATCAGGAATTGTTGTCAAAGGATTTGCTGGATTTGTAGGCACTGTTGTTGAGATCTGAAGTATACCACTTTTGATAAGACCATCTATGCCGCTTCTCAAGTTATCACACCCGTTGACCGAAATGTTGCAATACCCACAACCGAGCTCACACCCGGGGAACATCTGGCACTCTAGAAGCTGAGCTTTAATTTCGACCAGAGGTGTTCGAATCTGTCCAACACTGGTGATTAAGAAAGATGGCTTGTCTTCCTCAATGGCATTGATTCTTGGTCCTCCAGGATTGGGCATGGGATTCTTGGTGACACTTGGAGGGGGTGCAAAGTTGAGGGCTTTAGAATCCACCAGATCTTGTACCTTCATTTGTAAAGCCCTGCATTTCTCCGTATTGTGGCCAGGTGCATTGGAGTGGAAAACACATCTGGCGTTGACATCATAATTTCTTGGAAGATTGGAGGGATCTGGTGGTGCCAACGTCCTTAGCTCAACCAAGTTAAGTTTCAGGAGTTGTGGCAATAAAGCGACATAAGGCATAGGGATAGGGTCAATCACCCTATTTTCCTATGATGGTCTTTGCTAAAAAGGTCTTTGTTGTTGATTGCTGTTGCTATTGTTGTAGGTTCTCTGTGGCGGATACTGATCTTGATGTTGATAGTGTGGTTGTTGTGGTTGTTGATATGTTGATTGCTGAGGGATCGGGGCTGGAATGGTGACAGCTGCTACTGATCTGTGGACATACTAAGGTCTGCCCCTGCTGGCATGAATGGCATTTGTCTCACTGGTTCTTCTAGGTCCCACAAAAGGCTTCCTGGGATTACTAGACGAACTTGCACTATTATCAGAAATCTTACCCATCTTCAGAAGGCTCTCAATTCTTTCTCCAGCTATGACTACGTCAGCGAAACTGGTGGAAGAACAGGCAGCTAACCTATCAATATATGTTCCTTGTAGAGTGTTCATAAACATGTCGGCCATTTCTCTTTCCGACATGGGTGGTTGGACAGCAGCAGCCAGCTGTCTCCACCTCTGGGCATATTCCCTGAAGCTTTCTCTGGAGGATTGAGACATTCCCATCAAAAGGGTCCTGTTAGGAGCCATGTCCAGATTGTATTGGTACTGTCTGATGAAGGCTTCAGCTAGGTCCTTTCAGCATCTGATAGTAGCTCTGGTCAAGTGAGAGTACCACTCCCTTGAAGCCCCAGTTAAACTGTCTTCAAAATAGAACATCCACAGTTTTTCATCCATGGTGTATGCCTTGAGTCTCCCCAGAAAAGACTGCAAGTGAGTTCGTGGACAGGAAGTTCCATTGTACTTCTCGAAGCACGGGGGTTTAAACTTGTGGGGAATCCTTACCCCGTCCACTAACCCCATATCCATAACATCGAAGCTTAAGGAATTTTGAGACTCCAGAGATCTCAACTTCTCAGCAATTTCATCAAATCTCCTATCATAAACTTCATCCCTAGCTCCCATTACAGTAAACTGCTCTTCTTGGGGGTCTTCCTGTAAGATCCTGCCTGTAGTAGTATTTCCTTGCACATTACGCGGGATGTTGACTTCCGGATGTAGATGAGGCCCATATACTGGTGGATTAGCATGAGGCTGACCCCTCTCATTGTTGCTTGTTCCTCCAGTTCCCAGATGGGGTTCTTCTGGGGTCTGTCTTTCTACCAATGCCCTCAACCTTTCTTGACTTTGGGCCAAGCCATTCATTACTTCCATGAATTGGGTCATTTGGTTTCTCATCTCCAGCCTTTCATTAGCCATCTGAGTTCTGACTTCTGTCAGATCTTGCTGTACTTGATCCATCTGGATACCAGGAAGATTGTTGCGAGTAGGATACCGGTGCGGACGGTTGAGAGGGAACACCCGACGGCGAGCAATAATTCCTGAACCACAACAAAGTTAGTAACAAACAAAACAAAGCCTACAAAACAAAACAAGAGTTAGCATGCAATGCAGTATGCTTATTTGTTTTCCAAGGTATCCGGCTTGGCTCTTGGTTTTGACCTTTCCAGACCCTGAGGAATATGCTTTGATGTTGCTTGAGAAAAGAAACTCAATGAAACAAACTAACAACTATATTACAAATGGTGGATCATACATGGTTTGTTTTTTACAACATATGCCCCTGAGGGGTCAAAATACAACATAAAAAGAAAAGTACATAAAATGGAAATAACAACAAGCAAAGTAGTCAAACATCTAAGCCAAACTCATCCTCCTTAACCTCCTTCAATAGTGCTTCAGTTACAGGACCATCCGGATGCTCTGTAATGTTTCTGATAAGAAGGTTTCTGGTGGCAATAGCAGTGGTCAGCTTCTTGTGCCTGTCTTGGTCCTTTGACCTCTTCACACCAGCCCTAAGCTTCAATTCTGAAATCTCCTTCTGGGCTGCCAGCAAAGCTTCCTGCTGCTTCCTTTCATTGGCCTCCAACTGCTCAATCCTGGCTTGAGTTCTCTTATCTTCTTGAGTGAGAGCTTCAGTGATCCTGACCCACCTAGCTTGACTTTCCTCTAGATAGAGATCAGTCCTAGCCTTCTGAAACTGGGCCTCTTTATAGGCATTCTTCAATATTTGCTCTCCAGCTCTTGATTTCTTGATGTAGTCCTCTGCTTTCCCAATCTTGGTCAGATGTTCCACCTTAAGCTTCTCCAATCTTTCAATGTCTAGACGACCATCACTCCTCTCCCAGAGGGTCTTCTTCAGAGCTTGAGACAGATTCTCATTCCTTTCCCTCAGCTTCTCAAATTCTTCCAGGCTGACAGTGGCTGGAGGTGGTACTGTGGATGGTCCAGGTGCATCCTCAATGGTGAAGGGCATCCCAGAAATTTGAGCCCTAGCATGAGACCATTCATAATACTGAGCTGAAGCCACATTATTGCATCTCCCCAGAATGGCCATCCCTTTGGTCTGGATGTTGTCCCAAGCCCAGGATGCTTGTCTGACAACAGCTAGATTAGGTTTTATCTCACAATACAGGGTTTCAGCCAAGTCTTGCACTCTTGGAGGGTGGACCAAAGCATAGCCCAATTGTCTCTTAAACAGCAAAGGATTGTAGTTGATGCAACCCTTCACTCCTACCAGAGGTACATTGGGGTACTGCCCACAGCTAGTGATTATGTCTCTGCCCTTGGTGCTCTGGGTGCACCATCTGATGTCATCTGAAGTCAGAGCAATAAGTCTCTTAGCCCAATTCTTCTGTTGGTGAGGATTCAGGAAGGCATCAGTCATGGGTAAGTGTTTGAGCAGCCAGGTATGAAATAGAGGAGCACATCATCTCACCAACTTCCCTCTCTGCTTCTCATTCCTTTGGTGAACAGAATAATAGAAATCTCCCAGCAATGTGGGCACTGGGTTCCTCAAAAGGAAGAGATGAATGGCATTCTTGCTGATAAACTTGGGCTCATATGCAAATAGTATAACCCCATATATACTGAGGGCTAACAATGCACAAACTGCCTTCCATTCTCCCAAAGAGGCCTTCAGGATGGCCTGAGAAGTCAGAAAGTCTAAGTGTAGACCAGGGATACCATCCTTTGTGGTCATGTTCTGTTCAATCAAAATAGGTTCTAAATACAGTGCCTTTGCCACTTCTCCATTGCTGGGAGAAGTCATCTCAGGGTTGAAGGGGACACCACCCCTAACAGGTACTCCAATCAATGATGAGAATTCCTCCAGCAGAGGCCCCAACTGAAAGTTCTGGAAAGTGAAGCATCTCAAAGGAGGGTCATAGAACTGTAGGCAGGTGTGGATCAAACTCCTCTGAGAAGGGTCTAAGTCCATAACCATATCAAGGATGCCTCCATAATACTCTCTGAATAATGGGATGTGGTCTGGAGTGATAAGTGCTTGGACCTGTCTGATGCCAGTCAGCACAGGCTCAAAGAAATGGTATGAAATGTTGCTCTTCTTGGGTGCCATGACTGCTGATGAAGAGCTGAAAACAAGTGATGATGATGAAGACGGATACTGGAGATGAGCCACTAGGCTGAGGCTGGTGATAAAAGTAGCTGAAGCTGGCAACTGATGGAGATAGCTGAAGCAGATAACTGATGAACAGGGGTCTATGCAGATGAAGGGGTCAAAACCAAGCCAGATGTAATGTGGATACCCTGAAAAATAAATAAGCAAATGTTAAATGATGCAAATGATGAGTATGCAAATGATATGCAAGGGTTTGTGATCAAGCTGGATCTGATTACTGCCTTGATATAAACCCATGTATGTTCAAGAAGTCCAGATGGAGGTTCAGAAGTCCAGTAACCAAGGTGGGGGACTCAAATAAAGAGTCACATGTCCCGGGTTAAATCACAAGAACTGTCCAAAGTGAAGCATTCTTAAACAAAACAAGTATCAAGGTATGATGTGGCCAAAGGTACCTGCAAACCTGTAAACAGCCCAACCCCCTCACAGGTGGTGTTCTAAAACAAGGATCCTCAGACTTGGATCAGTTATGAGAAGTATAAACACTTCTAACCCGGAGGTACAATGTTTACAATAACCATAAAAGATCCTCCTCTAATTCACCTCAGTTTCTGAAGGTCATAATAAAGGTCATCCAGACTTAGCAGGCTTCCCAGATAGCCCTAGCACTACAGGAAATCTGTAGCACAGAGTTCTCAAGAAGAAACCCACATCTGAACCGTGTTTCATATTCCCGCACCAGACCGAAATGGAATGGGAAAGAACATGAACCACTCTAGCCTAGGTGTCACTCAGGTCCTAGGTATAGGACCTTAAACTCTCAGTAGAACCCCACCCACCAAAACAAAAAAACCATATCCAGCCAGATAATAGTATGACAGTATGATGTATAAAGCTGTAAAGAAAGCAATAAATAACTGTACATAAAGCAGTAAATAAAGCAAATATATAAACACAATTAGCACATAACACCCCAGCAAACACAAATCAAACAAGCGCTAGGAGGAACCCACAAAAAGAACCAGAAGCTCTGGTTGCAATATAAGGGTCCCTAGCAGAGTCGCCAAGCTGTCGCTCCCACCAAATGACACATGGCCAGAAGGGGTACAGACGCGAACGGTCGGCGAAAGAGGGATGAGAACACACAGGGGTGAACTCAAGAGGAAAGAAAAGAGTCGCCAGCTAGGCATTTTTATCCCAGAGGAAAGGTAATGTTGCATAAACCTGAGGAAAGATGGATAAGACGATTGCGAACCAGAGAAACTGAGAAAGGGGGTTGGTTACAACCTGGGAAGGTATTAGCACCCAGATTGTCCGTCGTACTCGACGGGATCCACGCTTAAAAGATTTGTGTTTTAAAGGGGTAGTGTCAGTGCTATTTGTGTATCAAAGCTGGAAAGAATGCAAGTGTCAGTGTAAAAGAAGTGTGAAGTGTATAAATGAAGTGTCAGTGTAAGAACAAGAATGAAATGCTCATGACTATGAGGCTTAAAGAGTGATGCTGGAAAGAGGGGGAATATACAGAGACTTTTGTTCGATAACTGTTAAGTTATGCCTACGTATCCTCTCGTGCAATGAGGAAGTCAGAACACCGTAGTTCGACCCAAAGAGACTGAAAGATAAATTGACTTGTGAACTGCTTGCTTGTCTATGCTCAAGTGTATGACCTGTCTGGCTCAGGTGCAAACTATCTTGCATTAGACGGAAGAAGCAAGTTCTCATTTGTGAGTGAATAAGATGAGAAAAGAATCCCGGAGGAGACGATTATTGTTTGTTTTTGTGTTTTCAATCTTTTATTGCTTTTGGAAATTTGTCATAAGAAAATGAGCTTAAGCCTAAACCAATGGATTTAGTAAACTCATCACATCCTCCCTCTGATTAGGGGTAATGAGAATACTTTAAGTGTGAAGTCAACATCTCACACTTAATTACCATGATGTAGGATTAAGATCATTAACCTACTTGTGATTATTTAGATGTTTTTGTTGTTTTTGTTTAGTGTTAAGTAATAAGATTAAGCCATAATCAAGGATTTAATGGACTCATTACACCATCCTAATAGAAGGATAATAGATGAGAACATTTAAGCTGAGGAAGATACCTCAACTTAATCCATGATTAGGGATTAACCTCATGACAAAACAAAGCCTTTATTGAATGGATTTTAGTTGATGGTAAGATTAAGAAGTGGATTTTATGATTTGTAAGACAACTTGAGGAGGACTTGTCCATTAACACTAGGGTTAGTCCTTCTTAACCAATTAAGGAAGAACTAGAACCCTAATGAAAGGCCCAAGTTACAAGCTTGATGTCTTGATGATTATTAAGTGGATTGATTAAAGGAGTTAAACACATTAAGGGTTTAACACTTAGGATTAAATTTATACACTCCATCCTAATAGAAGGATGCAGGCATAAGCTTAATCACAAAGCCTTAAAACCTTTAGGGTTTAGTCCTTGATTATGAGATGAGGAGAGAAGACACAAAGATGACACAAAGGTAAAAGCTAAATGGGGGACTAATCAAAACCCTAATTGTTATCATGCTTGGTTATTCCTAGGGTTAGTAAGGTTTACAAGAAGAATCTTCAGAGAAACCACCAGGAAGGAAGCAGATGAAAGGAGGAAGAAACAAAGAGAAGCAAAACAACTTGCTTCACTTAATAAGACAAGTTGCTTGAAGGAAGAAAGTAAGATGAACATGAATGAGCAAGCTCACTCTAAAACACATACAAAATGCAGCAAAGAAAGTATGAAAGAGATGAAAAGAGATTGTGAGAAGTGAAGGCAAATTCACTTCTCAAACAACTTACCACCTGAAAAGTTAGCAAAAGAAATGAAATGCAATGCAAATGGGATGCAATGTCATGATGCAAATCAAAACCAGAAGCATAAGTATGATGTTAATGATGCTAAGAGATGATACAAACATGAGGCAAGGCATGATAATGATCAAACAGGCATAAGGATGCAAATGAGGCATGCATTGAACCATGAATGTTCATGAAAAGTTATGAAATGCAAATGACATACAACAATGGCAAATTCAAGATGCAATGATCAAACATGATTCTAATATGTCCTAAGATGTATTATGAATCAAGTGAATGCACAAAATGTCATGGCAAGTCAATGGATGCAAGCAAATGGAAGATGGATGCAAAGGAAGGCACAAATTAGGGTTACATGCATCATGCAAAGCAAAAATCCAAAACCAGAAGCAAATGACATGATAAAAATTTGAAAATGCAATCAAAGATACCCTAGACCTATATAAGTTCACTGCCCAAAGGAGGGGATCCAACTCTTAACCTAATGAAAGTTGTGAATTTCCTAAGATTGCTAGGGTTTTGGGGTACCTCATCAAGAAAAATGCCAAACAAAATGGAAATGCAAGATCAATTCCAACCAATTTTATCATATAAACTACATGCTATACAAGATGCAATGCAAAAATAATCATCACTCAACTCTCAAAGGTTAGGCAGAAAGAAATTTTTGAAGTTTGACATAAAATATTGCCTTGAAATGAAATTAAATCCAATGAAAATGATCAAAAGGTATCAAGAACAAAAACGAAATTTGGTTTGAGAGTTGGACAATGTTTCTAAATGTTTTTAAATGCTATGTGAATTTTTTGGTGATTTTTAAATACCTAAATGCATTTTTAATTAATTAATTTCCATTAATTAATTAAAAATAAACATTTAAATGATTTAAAAATTATTTTTAATGCAAAAAATAAAAAATAAAAATATTTTTGTGTTCTGAAAATTCATGAAACCCTTGACAAATATTTTCATAATTTTTTAATGATTTTAGCTATTTTAAAATAAATATGCAAAACAAATGAATAAAAATGAAATAAAAATATAAATAAATGAAAGTAATTCAAAAGGATGGCCAGGATTGATTCTGGGGAATGGGAGGTTGACTGCGCGCCAGATCCTGTGGCTGAAATTCAAACTGACTAAACTTAAGTAATTAATTTAATTAAATGGGATTAGGGTTTAATGAAAAGATCCAGGCCATCAAAACGCGCGGGAGTCAAACTTAGTCAACCAGATCTAAGGTCCATATTTAAACTAAACCCTAAACGTGATTAACACATTAATGACTTTCAGGTGGCCGGAAATGACCTCCGGTCATCTTCTCCGGCCACAATCCTCCCTGAAAATTGCTATCTTCTTCCCTAGGTCACTAAAGTCCAATCTCTCTGCCCATAAATGATCCCCATATATCATACATCAAGAATCAACAAACAAACAACATTTAAAACACATCAACAAGGAGAATCGAATCAAAACAGTTCTAGGTTAAAAAATTTCAGAACACGAATACATACTCATTTCTCAACCATTTTTGAAACAAAACATATCAACATGATCAGTGAAGCATAGAGAATCATTTAGGAACTTAAAAACATGTTTCTGGAAAAAATGTTCTTGAGCTCACCTGAACTGGAGCTTTGATCTTTGGAACTTTCTGGCTGCCTCTTTGATCCAAAACGCCTCTAATGAACCTCCTGAGGAGCTTGCAATGCTTGGTTGGAGTTTCTTTTGGCTGGTTTGAGAGATTGATAGAGTTCTGTTCAGAGAGGGGAGGAAATCGTGTTTTGATTTCAGGGAGTTTCAGGGCAAGGTGAAGGGTCAGGGATGATCAGTGAGACATGCTGAGATGTTCTATGGAGTTTGTTTTTATGTTTGATGCTTGTGTGATGTGTTTCGAATGAAAATGCATAAGAGGGCAAAGCTTGGTGCTATGGCTTGGAGAGAGTTTCAGGCTTGTGTGTGTGGTGTGTTATGTTGCATTTGGTCCACTTATCACTCTTGGATAGGTCAGAGGAGTTGGTCTGGCCTAGCTTGATTGGTATGGGTCTTTATGCAAAAAGTCAAGTTTTGTGTAAGAGAGGTATGGGTCAATAGTAGGCCAAGGACAATAGGGGTGTCCTGCGCAGCAAGGAATGAGGAGAGCCATGGGATCAGTCTTGAAGCCAATTAGCAAGTGGATTAGGGTTTGTATGATGTTTTGCAACTTTGTTCATCTTTGGCCCTTTTGAAGTTTCTTGATCCACAAGTCATGAAAATGGACAAACTCTTGGTGCATTCTGAATTTTAGGCAATGGTTCATGTTTGTACAAAGGTTAGAAGTCACTTTGAGGTCTCATTTCAACTTGGCAAGTGGTTTTGCAACTTTGCCTCTTTGGTACATAACTTGAAATTATGTGATTTTTCCCAACTTTGACAAGCCATAACTTTTGATCCAAAATGAATTAGAATGCGTTCTTGTACTTTTTGAAAAGGGAATGATCCATTCTACAACTTTCATGACCAAGGTTTTCTCATTTGAAGCAATTTTGAATCAAAAAGCAAGGGTTGAAAAAGTTTCCCAAAATGGCAAGTTTCCATTACAAGTCATTTTCCCAAAAAGGCAACTTTGCAAATGGCTTGAAATTCTTCAATTTTGTGAACTTCTAACATCTTCTATGATCAAATAAAGATCATACACATTCAAAATGATGAAGGACACCCTTTGGTTGGGTCATTGGGGGCCTCAGATGCCCTGATTTTGCACTGACTTGCTCAAGAAGTCAACTCTTGATTATATGCCTTCCCCATGGAATTTCTTCATGAAACTTGATATGTATGATCCTTATAACATATAGAGACTAATAGAAACAAGAATGACCAAAAAATTTGGAGTTATGGCCTTTGAAACCAAAACCCTAATTCTAGGTCATTTGTGCAGTTAAACCTGGCTCTGCTTCCATGCCATTCTCAGTCCTTGTGATTATTTGACTTTCTTGACTTTGTGGGGATACAATATGATGCTTAAACATACATGGATCCCTTTGAAGTGACTGGAGACCTTTGGAGTGGCTCAAATGGCTCTTGGATTGCTCAGATCACAAACCCTAGATGCAGATGACTTAGAACCAATGCAGTGGATCAAAAATGTGGTATGAGATGCTATGATTGAATTTATGCATATGAAGAGATCACAAGCCATGGTGTGAATGGGTGAGGGCAAATTTGGGGTGTTTATAGGTTCTTCTCAAGAACCTTAGAGTTCTTAGGGTTCCTCATGAACCATGAAGAACTGATGAGAATCTGGGTTGGAGGTTGAAGATATGAATTTTCCGATTGAATATTCAACTCGAATTTGGAAAAGGGGGTGATCGGAAGGGGGGAGGTGGTGGTCGAAGACCAGACCGCCGTTGGGGCTTATAGAGAGGTCGAAGACTCACGAGATGGTTTGAGGATTAAGAGAGTGAATTGGAGGATAAGAGAGAGAGAGAGAGAGAGAGAGAGAGAGAGAGAGAGAATGGAAGAGATAAATGAGAATGTTCTCAGAGGAAATGGGATTTTATATCCCTTTAGTGAAGGATTGGATCAGAGCCAAGCGGCGCACTATAGTGCACAATATTTGTTTACTATTTCAGTCAACTAATGGATGCAGTGTATGCACTCTTAACATGTGGTTTTGTTGACTTCTCATCACGACCATTTGTTTGGTCTACCTTGACTCAGTATCCTAATCATACGCCTTCCAGGAAGGTTTGTTTAAGTGCATGTGATTTATCCAACGTCCCAGAAAGGGAGTCAATTGTTGACCCTTTTCTTTGTGGAGTTTCAGACCAAGGGAGTTGGGTTATCTGATGGGCCTTGCGTCCAAATACTATCCACACCCGAATTTTAGGCCCAATTGCTATTCAGTATACATTGCACCCCCTTGGGGTTCATTATTAATTTAATTAATTATTTACTTAATTAATTATTTTGATTAAATTTATTATTTTAATTTGGGGTTAATGACTTGATTAGGGATAAATTTTGAAATGTTATTCTGAATGTTAAAAATATTTTTTTTAATTATTTCTTATTATCATTTTCTTTTCGTTTGGGTTTATTAGTTAATTAATTAAAACCTTAATTAATTAACTAATTAGGATTTAAATAAATTACTAAGGGGTTCTATGGGGGGGGGGGGGGGTTAGGAATTTTGTGAAATAATTAACTTATTATTTTTTGGGGATTTTTGAATAATTATTGGTTTCTTTTCATAGTAACTATTCTTATTACTTATTTTCATAACTATATTGATCTTTTTCAACTTGTGGAAAATGGGATTTTCAGAGTTTTTTCTTTAAAAATAGTAAAACATTCTTTATAAACTATGAGATTAATTTATTTGGGATTTATTAGGTGAAATAACATTTTGGGGTTCAAATTATTTTTGGGGGTTTAAAACATTTTTTTGAGGAATTTAACTGTGGGGTTTCAAATTAGGGTTTTAGGGTCTTTTATGATTATTTTGGGGTACTATGGGATATTTAGGGGCTTCAAAAAATGGGTTTTTTTTAATAATTAAAATATGGGTTTTAATAATTTAGTAAAGGGGTAGTAAAGGATTAAGATTAGGATTTAAGGGTAGAGGGAATTGAATTACAATGCTCTGATCCTTCAAATTGAAGGTACGTAGGCATATGGTTTGTATAAACCTTAGCGAGTGAAATCAGGATTTAATTTTGGTTTCTTTAGGATTTTATTTATTTGTTTATTTTTGACAAACAAACAAACCCTAGGAACCTAAATCCTATTGGATACAATAGAAGTGAGGGGTGCATAACACCTTCCTCCCACTTAATTGACTTCCGAACTTAAGATCTCTACCCCAGAGATTTAGCTTTATCACTATTTTTAACCTAAAAATGTGATGGCAACTCTTAGTTTTTAAGCCGGCTGCGACATCTGGGGACATTAGAAAGTCAATCTTATTTTTAGGATTTTTAGGGTTTTTTGTTTGTGGGATATTGTTTTTATTTTTATTATTTTTATTTTTGTTTATTTGGTTTGTTAGAATTTCGAGCTATAAGCCTTCATCAAACCTCCAATGGGTATCTCCCCATTAAGGTTAGCCCTTGATGGATGATGATGACTTGGTAGTTGATCCATGAGTCTGGAAACCTAAAAACTCTACCTTTTGATAACCTTGTGTATTCACCCCCAAAGGAGTCGTTACCAGGTTCTTGCCTAAGTTGGACTTATCTCGAAGGATTACCGTAGGAAGGCTTGCTCCTTCTCATGGTAAAACAAGGGTATAGTCCTAAACTCTATGGCTTATCAAAACTTTATATCTTACATGTGAGAGGATTGGGTAGTAAACATCTAGAAATATCTTAATCTAGGGGATCCACCCAACCCAGGTCATGCTTGCAGGTAACCCCATTGAATATCTAAAAACAAATATACAAAAAAAAAATCATCATTACCACCATCTTTAGAAAATTTTATACTATTTTTTTTAAGAATCTTAAACATTAAAAAAGGGAAAAGTTAAAAAAAAAGGTTTTTTTTTCCAATTGTTTTCTTTTCAAAATATGAATAAAGGAATATGTCCTTCGTTTGGATTTCATTATAACTAAAGAATGTTTAAGATTCTAAAGAACAAACATTTTTCTTTGCATATTCATACATACATTAGCCTGCATATAACATACATCAATTAAAATATTTTTTAAAGGGTTTAAAATAGAAAAATCTATTTTTTAAAAAAATAAATCTTGTCTCAGAATCATCGAGCTTAACAACCTGCCTTCCCGGCCTTGCACTCAAGCATTCTAGAAGAAAGCTATTGATCAGTTAGAGCAGAATCAAGCGACTCTTAAAGGTGATGTGGATGTTGTCAAGGAGAATGTAAAGGACATGAAAGCCAAGATCGATCAACTAACTCTGACTATCCAAAACCTGATAGCTAGGGACAATAAGGCTAGCCAACAAAAGACTAACCTTAATCCAACTCCTTTTCCTGAAGATGATAACCCACTACTATGGTTTTTTTCATGACTTAGAAAAAGAAGAAGTTCGGGCGGGAAAACAAAAGATTAATGACCTACATCCTGAAGGAGTGGTCCCACCACCTATTCACACTAGGGCACCTAGACCTCCTTACACCTATGTTCCTCAAGACAACTATGAATATTGGAACCTCCAATATGAGGGAGAAAATTCAAGGCCCAACTATGGGCAAAGAAGTTCCTGATATGGAAGAAAATAAGACTGATGATAGGTACAAAGGAATTGATGAAAGACTAAAGGTTGTTGAAGGAAATAACTTCTTTGGGATGGATGTTTTGGGTATGTGCTTAGTACCAGATATGGTCATACCACCTAAGTTTAAATGACCAGACTTCGAAAAATATTAGGGTGTGAGTTGTCCTAAGAATCATATTAGGATGTTTACGAGAAAGATGGTCGCTTACACTAAAAATAAAAATCTGATGATCCATATCTTTCAAGACAGTCTAAGCGGGGCATCTTTGGACTGGTATATGTAATTGGAGAGGACTCATATCAAGACATGGGATGATCTGATCGATGAGTTTGTAAAACAATACCAGTATAATATAGACATGACACCTAATAACTTACTAATGTGTGTTTTCGCAAGTGTACAAACGCATCAGAGTAATATAAAAGATTGTCGAATCCACAGAGATCAAATGTCAATCTATCGTTATCTATTGTTATAGTGTGTATCTAAGGCAATTGAAAATAGTAGTTTTAAGGAGTGCACAATGATAAATAAAGTAATAAATTCAAGTTAATTGATAAAGACAAGTTCGAATGCGATTCACATAATCAATTGATAATCAAGTACTTGCTAATAGAACTACTTATGTGCAATGTTTTCTACTTTGAGAAAAACCAATTTAATGGGAACTGTCGCTTTCGCGTAATCAGAGCCGAGTTGTACTCCCTAATCAAACCCTTTTATTGTCACGGATAAAAAGGAGTGCATTGCGTTAGAGTAGTAAACCTATTTTTAAGAAATGTAGTATCTTAACCTAGTTGAAAAGTGTTAAAATCTAAACTTCTTAACGCGTCCGAAAATAGTTTTAAAATCTCCTTTCCTTTTGAATTAAAAACTCCTAATGAACTAGACAAAGCGCTTTCGCTGTTTTTGAAATAGTTAAAAACAATTAAGTTTAAAAAGACATCGAACGACTTTTGATCTTACCCAACGGAACTTTGAAAAATAGGAAAACTTATATTGAAAGTCAAAATAACCCTTAAGTGTTTCTACAAACAATTGTACAGATTATCGGTTCAATTATGATCCTTACATTCTAACATTTATAAAATTAGCTAGACATGGTAAAGTAAAAGTTCATTTTAATATTTTTCATAAAAGGTATTTAATGCGAGTGCGGAAAATAAATTAAGTAAAATGCGAGTGCGGAAAATAGATGAAAGTAAAGTAGTGCGGGAGATAAAGGAAAGTAAAGCAGTGCGGGAAATAAATGAAAGTAAAGCAGTGCGGGAAATAAATAGACAAAATTTAAAGCAATGAAAACCTGCTCCAATCGGAGGGTTGAATAAAATATGAACTGGAATTAAAATGGCGGTAGGAATAACTTCCTTCCAAAGTTCTCCAAGACTTAATCGCACAAACACATACAGACTCGATCACTCGATTGTAGTAACACTCCGATGTGAAGCGATTACTACTTTTACAACTGATATATGCTTAAGATAACTAAGTTTGGATGATGAAAAAATGAAAAATAAAGTCCTATTTATAGGCAAGGAAATAACATGAAAAGACGAGGATGCCCCTAGCATTTGAATTTGGGAGGGAAAACCTTTTTCTCTTGTGGCGCCCGCCACACCATCATGGCTCCCGCCATGTGTGAAACGTGGTTGGGGAAGGTGGAGATCATGGGGAATTGGCAGTTGAGGGGAGGTTGAGATATGTCCACCTCATGGCTGACCCTTTGACACCCGCATAGTGGGAGCACTAGCACAAAATGCTAATTTACTTGATTTTAGCTCTTTTTAGCTCCTTTTCCCGCTCGAGGCTCCAATTAAGCTAAAAACCTGAAAACAAGTAAAAACATAATAAAATGGCACTAAAGGACTTAGAATGCACGAGAAATCAGAGTCAAAAATACATTAATATTCGGTGTCATCACTTACAATTGCAAAATGTTTCTCATAAAGGAGGTGAATCATTCAAGGAGTATTCTCAAAGATGGAGGGAACTGGCTTCTCGTGTGCAACCTCCATTATGGGAGAGTGAATTAGTATATATGTTCATGAGTAATTTTCCGACTCCATATTATAAGAAGATGATAGGGTCAGTGTCAACCGGATTTGCTGATTTGGTCCTTATTGGGGAAAGAACCGAAAATGGGCTAAGGATTGCAAAAAGTGGGAAGGTACCCTCCAATCAACACAACAACAAGGGATACTCCGGTAAGGGATACAAGAACTTGGTGTGTCATTGCTCACCAAATAAAGACCTCAACAATTGGAAAGTTATCAAGATTCTTGAGATGATTTCTATTTTAAAGTAATTTACTTTTTCTTAAGAATAATTCCCTTGCTATGCTCAAGGCAAGTGGACAAAGCTTTGTAGGGCCACCCTTTGTCTCTTTGGATTATTTTATCAATAAAATTGCATTTTATTTTCAATCAAGATTTTGTTTCTTTCATTTGCGGTTCTTTAAAAAACATGGCAAGACTTTTTTCAATATTTTCATCTCAAACACTTCCTATCATAAAAGGATATAAAAAAAATCTTCTGCGTGTAGATTTAGAAAATAAACCTATTGAAAATAACATAGATATATTCCCTTATGACTTAGGATTACTGATTAACCAAGCGAAAGAGGATGATGAGGACGATTGTGAGCTTCCGGAAGAATTAGCCAGACTGTCAAGACATGAGGACAAGTAAATACAACCTCACAAAGAACCAGTGGATGTGATCAATCTGGGAATGGAATAGGAAAATAAAGAGGTCAAAGTCGGCACTCCTCTAAATAGGAATATAAAGGAAAAATTAATCAAACAATTGCGAGGATATACAAATGTGTTCGCTTGGTCATATCAAGACATGCTTGGACTCGACGTCAAATAGTGCCTCCTGAATCAAGAGTACCCTATTGATGTTTCAAATAAGAAGACTCTTAGAAGATTGTTCACCCAATTCTTCCTCAACAGGGATATGTTTACAAAAGGAATCATGATACGGTGTTGCTCAGGGGTTTAAATGGATATGAGGCAGATATGCTTATCAAGAAAATACACGAGGGGTCATTCGGGGATACACGCTAATGTATGTGCAATGGCTAAGAAAATTATTAAAGCAGGATATTACTAGTTAACCATGGAATCAAATTCGTTTCAAATACGTCAAAACACACCACAAATGCCAAATTTATGCGAATAAAGTTCATGTGCCACCAACTCACCTGAACGTCATAACTGCTCCATGGCCTTTCTCTATGTGGGGGATAGATATCATCGGGATGATTGAACCAAGAGCATATAATGGGCATCGCTTCATCTTTTTGGCCATTGACTACTTCACTAAATGGGTGGAAGCGAACTCCTATAAAAATGTAACAAGGCAAGTGATAGCCTGATTCATAAAAAAATGAGATAATTTGTCGTTACAGGGTTCCTAAGAAGATTATCACGGATAATAGGCTTAATCTAAACAACAAGGTGATGGATGAATTATGCGAGAGTTTCAAGATCGAACATCATAACTCTTCTCCTTACAGACCGAAGATGAACGACATCGTGGAAGCAGCAAATGAAAATATCAAGAAGATCATCCAAAAAATGGTGAAAACTTACAAAGATTGGCACGAGATGCTCCCGTACGCACTACACGGTTATAGAACCTCAGTTCGCACATTAACTGGAGTTACACCTTTCTCATTGGTATATGAAATGGAAGCAGTACTCCCGATTAAAGTGGAAATTTCTTTGCTAAGGTTTATAATGGAAGAAAAACTAGATGAATTAGAGCGGGTTCAAACCAGATACAACAAGCTGAACCTAATAGATGAGAAGTGCATGGCTGCTATATGTCACAGTTGTCGCTCCCCGGATTTCCATCCTGGTACAAATGCGAAAGTGGCGCGGAAAAATAATAGAGTCGCCAGCCAGGCATTTTTATCCCAAAGAAAGGGAATGGTAATGCTGCACAAACCAGAAGAAAGAAGAGGAAGGACACAGGTCCTACGAACCAAAGAAACTGAGTTCGGGAGTCGGTTACGACCTGGGAAGGTATTAGCACCCAGATCGTCCGCCGTACCCGACGGGATCCACGCTTGCAAAAGAAACTGTTTCAAAGGGTGAGGGTATGAAAGCTGCAACAAAAGGAAAGAAATGGACTGGAAAAGAAACTAAGAAAAGAAATGAATACGAAATAAAGGGAAAAAATATAGGGAAAATAAAGATTGTACTCGAACGGGCCCTACCCCGCTGCCTACGTACCTCATCAGGATAATGAGGATCAGAGACAATGTAGTTCCCCTAACTAGGGGTGGAAAAGATTGCTTGTGAATTAAGGTTTGAACTGCCTATGCCATTGCTCAGGTGTTGCCGACTCGGACGACGAGTGCGTAACCGTCTTGCAAAGTGACAAGTAGGAGCAAGTTCGCGTAATGAGTGAATGAGATGAGAAAAGAATTCCCGAAGGAAAGACGCTTATTGTTTGTTTGGTGTTTTTTAGAAGCTTTTATGAGTGAAAGTTTGCATAGGTAAGTGTACCTAAGTCTTACTCAATGGGATGTGTACATCTCACATCATCCCGAAATGGAATGCGCAAGAGGCACACCTATCTATGGAGGAAATCCCCAAAGCTAGTCCCACAAGTGAAGGCTTGAGCACACTGGCCTATTACCATTATTAAGTATTTTTGTGGTTTTTGGATTGAGAAGTGTTTTTTAAGCTTTTCTTTGTGAGGTACTCATGCTAAGACCTATCCACCACGAGTGATGACTCACACCTCGCCCCGAAACGGAACACGTGCAAGTTTCTCATAGCAAAGTCTCATGTCACATGAAAGTACTCAACCTTTATTAAGTGGATTAGAATTGAGTTTGAAGATGAGAAGAAAAAGCACCAAAGGATCTCAAAGGAAAAATTCTAAAGGGGGACTAAATAATCCTAAGTGTTAACATGCATGGATGTCCTAAGGGTTAGTGAGGTTTCTATCCTAATGAAGAAGGAAAGAAGAAGAGAAGAAGAAGAAGACATGAGATGAGAAAGGCCTAAGCCCAACAGCAAAAGAGTTAGTACGAGATAAACATAAGAGGAGAAGATGAGATTTGGAGATGTGGAACTCAATTCCCGCATCTCACACTTACCAAGCCCCTGCAAGGTTAGTAAAGCATACAGGTGAAACACAATGAGCAAGTTAACATGATAACATCACACAATCAGAAGTGAAATGGTATGCACAATGCAAATGCAACTCAAAGGAATGAAGAGAAGAAGTATGCAAGCTAAAGATGCAACATGAAACACATATGAGAACAAATGCACACTTATGAAATATGTAAAGCAAAATGCACAAGACATGAACACAAAGATCACAACCAGAACCAAAACAAGATAAGGAATGGCCTAATAAGCCAACAAGATGAAGAGAAGAGAGGTACAAGACCAAACAATACCAAAATGGAAGTAAAAGAAACAAAGAGATGAAGTGAAAACACTTAAGGAAACAAATGACTTAAAGAAGAAGAAAACACAAAAATTAAGAAGACACAAACCCTATCCTAGGACCAGGAAGGTACCCACACCCCAAAGGAACCCCAAATGAGAAGAAGAAGTTGGCACAAGTGCCCTTCTAAGCTTATATGAGACCTAAAGATTCAAAGGAAGCAAAATGGGACAAGGTTCAAACCAAAATTCAAAACAAATCAACCAACCATCTAAAAATTCCACAATTGAAGCCAAGTGATCTTCAAACATGTTATATCAACTAGCAAAAAGGATTTGAAAAGATTCAGAAGTAAACTAGGTCAAATGGAAGCAAGAACACAAGTTAGGGTTACAAACTTACATCACAAGTCACAAGGTCAAGACTCAAGAAATAAGTTTCTAAAAATCCAGAGAAAAATCACATGAAAAGTTCAATGTCTTAAGAAATCAAAGCAAAAAGAATGGGATAAAAACTCAAAATATTGAAGAGTATGGAAAATAGACAAGGCATTGTGGTCAAAATAGACTTAAAAAGAAGTTAGGTGAAAGGATGAATTAATTCAGACACGTGGCCAATGAAAAAAAATAAAATAAAAATATGATAAAATAAAAGAGACTCAAAATAATACACATGATTGTTTTGGGATTTTTTATATGAAGGAAACTATTTTATAATAATTGAAACTAAACTGAATTAAAAAAGAAAACAAAAGAAAAAGAAATTAAAAATGAAAATGGAAGGAGGTGTGATAAGTAAGGAAATTGAACTGAAAATGATTGGGCCTAAGTTGGTTGGGGGTGCGAAAAGCATCTAAAAAGCCCAATATGTGCGTTGGCTTATGGTCTTAGTGTGGAATTTAGTAGAATTAAATGGAAAAAGGCTGGAAAAAATGAGGAGCGCGTGATTGATCAAGCGGTTGTGGCTGACCTCTCATTAATTGAGGTGGACAAAAGCTTGTTTCTGAGTGGTGAGACGCATGGTTGTTGTTGTGGGTTGACATACACAATGAATTAAATGAAATAACAGAAATAACAAAAAGACGGAAGAAGCCCTAGGGCTATGTGGCCTCATGATGGACGCTGGATGATGAGATCTGACGGCTTAGACTTCATCTTCTTCGATACAAACCCTAAATACACAATTCCAGTTTCCGGTGACCGGAGCTAGGGCTCCGGCACCGGAATTCATCACAGAATGAATAAACAGCCATAACAAAACACCAAATGCTCCAGATCAAACAATTAACATGCACTGAACACGAAAATGACCTCAAAAACTCTTAAAACTCCATGAATCTAAGGGATCGAAGAAAATAAAGATTGACCTTTAAAACTGAAATGCATATAACTTTCACTACAATGCACCAAATTCAAATCTAAAAGTTGCATCATGCTCAGCAAACATCAAAGAACACAAAACACCTCATTAATTCCATTTTTAGATCATGAGATTTCATGCCATACCTGAGGTGAAGAGCTTGGTATAATGAGATATAAGACCAAATAATGGAAGCAATGCATTCCTCTTACTCCCTAGATGCAAAATAAATGCATCTAAGGTCTTGAAACAAGCTGGATCTAAGGTTTCAGAACATGTTGCTTCTCAATGGCACCTTTCTATTTCTGTGTCCTAAGCTCAAATGAATGGTAGAATCTTGATCTATATCACTCACTGATCAAGAATGTGGAAGAAGTTTGTGAATAATGTGAGAGAATGAAGAGATATTTGGGAAAATGAAAAGTTGCATGAAGTTTGAGAGTGAGAGAATGAGAGAGATCTGAGGCTTGCTAAACCCTAATTCTTCTCTTTGTGACCTCACAAGGCAATGCTGAAAGAATGAATTCAAATGCACGAATGAGTCATGAGTTTTTGGTGATTTTGCATAATTGGCAACATGTGAGATAAGAATTCTATGCTCATGCTCTCTTGGGAATTTCCCACCCTTGATTCAAATCCAATCACTCATGGCCTTTAGATTCAAGCATCACACTTGTTTCATGACTTTTGCCAATTTTGCAATTTTTGAGTGATTTTCTTGTTGTGAAAGAAAATGAGCAATTATTTGGATAAAATTGGTCATAATGGGATGAATTTTAAGTTTGAAACACAATTGGGCTAATACCAAGTCACACAATTCAGATTTGAAGCCTTTTGCATTTGGTGCCTTTAGGAAAAGTGAATTTTTGCCCTAGAATCAAGGAATTTTCGAAAGGCATCTAGAGAGATCTAGGAATCCTATGAAAATGTACTTGTACTTTTTTAAAATGGGAGCCCTTAATATTCAACTTTCATGTTTGAATTTGGTCCATTTGAAGAGTTTTTGATCATGTTAAGGCCATTTGAAAATTAGGGCAAAAGTTGGCAAATTTGGAAAACTTCAAAAACCAACTTTGTACCATTTTTGCAAAACCATTCAAATATCCATAATTATTGAACTTTGATCATTCCAAACCTCTTATAACATTGTAAGGACCCCTCTTGGCCAAAAAAATTGGGTTAGACCCCTTGAAATTGCACAGTTGACTTTTTAAGGGCTATGTTGACTTTTTCTTCATCTGCAAGCAACTGAGGCATTGACTGACTTCCACATGGAATTTTCTCATGAAAATTGACACCTAGGATCCTCTTAACATATAGAAGACTTTTCCCAAATGAAATAGCCAAAGTTGTGAGATCTTGGTGCTTGAATCACAAACCCTAATTTGGGTGCCTTGTATAGGAGCTTTGCCTTGTCCTGAGACCTCTGATGATCATGCAATCTTCTGAGCTTTTGCCAATGGACTTGAACTTGTAAATGGAGTGTAGACTCACCATAGGACTTGTATACAACCATTGGGACCCTTGTCATGGCTTGAAATGCTTCAAGGACCTCCACAGATGACCATATGCTTGATGTTAGGACATGAAGGATGTTATGCCTCATCTTTCTATGATATGATGCTAAAAAATGATATGTTCATGATTAATATGATGTGATATGATTCTTAAAATGAAGAGGGAAAATTTGGGGTGTTACAACAGTCAACTGTATAAAAGGAGAATCAAAAGGGCATTCGACAAGAAAGTTCTTCCATGCCTATTCAAAGAGGGAGACTTGGTGTTAAGAAATATATTACCCCTCCATAAAGATCCACGCGAAAAATGGACCTCAAACTATGAAAGGCCATATGTCGTGAAGAGTGCCTTCTCTGGCGGAGCACTAATATTAACTAGTATGGATGGAGTGAATTTACCACGACCAGTAAACTCCAATTCAGTCAAAAAATACCATGCCTAGAAAAAGAGGATAAAATCCCGCTAAGTCGAAAACCCTAAAGGGCGACTTAGGCAAAAATTAGGGTGTCTCGGTGGATTGAAAACTCTAAAGAGCAATCCAGGAAAAATTAGAGACTTATAAAAAAAGAAAACCCGATAAGTCGAAAAACCCAAAAGGGCGACTTATGCAAAAAAAAAGGTATATCATCCCGGTGGACTAAGACTCTAAAGGAGCGGTCCAGGAAAAAATTAGGGATATCCAAAGGCATATGACTGAAAGCACTCAAGTCACCCGTAACAGGAATTTAGAAGGGAGTGATCATTCCAACTATCATCTTTAGAAGCGAAGTATCGTGACCTTAAAGACTTAGGGATTATAATTGGTGTTTAATTTAATAGGAATGTTAATAAATTTTCATTTTATTTCCATTTTTTACATCTTTGGATTCTTGTGGTAATCTCTCCTTATGAGAATTACCTTCCTTATGTACTATTGTCCATTTGCGGGCCTATTATCAATAAAGTTTGCATTTTCCAAATATTGTTCTTTATTCCTTAAATAAATTTATGCTTGATTAAAAAATGTTAATTAAGTGGTAAAATAAGACATTGAAACATTGGGTTTAAAATTAAAAGCTTTTAAAGAAAACAGGGTTTACTTTGATCTAAAAATCGTTAAAGAGATCATATGCTTCCAAATAAAAAACAATTTATAAATAAGCAGTTACAATGATGACCTACAAGGGAGTTTCTATAAAAACATTCTCAGAGATCAAGGATTGCTACAATTTGGGAATATTAGGAATCACTAACCAAGGAGTTGAGGTTAAGGAAGTCATGATATTACAAAATAATGTAGGTTCTTGGTTTGACTGCATGTTTAGAAAAACATTATCATGTGTTTTGATGTCTTGTAAGATCTCTCTGACATGCTTGAAGAACATTTGTTGTGTAGGTTTTTATGATGTCATATCAGATGATGTAACATCCGTTTTGACAGATCTGTGACATCCTGATGCAGAAAGTTTTTATTTAATTTATGCATGTTTTTAGCATGTGTTTATTTGTGTGTTTTGCTCAGGTGTCAGTGAAAATCAAGGAAGGTTTGCTGTAAAAAACAGAAGCTGCTATGTGCTTAGTTTTTGGAGATTTGTAAGATCTTTTCACCCTTGATTTGGAGTAATTAACGTGATCACAATTTTGGAAGTTTCTGATCAGATCTAGGCCCATTCAGAATGCTCTATAATACTGGATGTTTAACCTTTTTGGGATGTACGAAATATTTTGTGTATTGTGAAGCTTAGAGCTTTTGAGTTTTAGGGTTTCCTTGTGTGTGTGTGTTATTGTGAGCCATTCTAACATCACCTAGATGTTTGAATTGGATTGATTTTATTGAGTTGTAATTCTTTCCACTATAAGCTTTTAAGCATGAGTGTTTGTTCTTGATTGAAGCTTTTAAGCAAGATCAAGTTATTGTCTTGGAAGAGTGTTCTTCTTTTCTTTGTAAGGTTTTGTTTGATTATCATAGTGTGTGATTGAGGGGGAGTGAGAGGGATTCTCTTATCTAAGAGTTCATATATAGAAATTGTATTGGGTAGTTATTAAGTGAGGAGTGTAAACTGGAGGTTTAACAATTAATTGATACTACTGATAGTGGATTTCCTTCCTGGCTTGGTAGCCCCCAAATTAGGTGTGTTTGCACCGAACTGGGTTAGCAATTACTTATGTAACTTCCCTCTTTACTTTATGTTTTATTTACCTTGTTAATGTACATATATTAATGTTGTGACATCGCCTTTGACATCACATATCTAATACCCTAATTTCAATTGGTATTAGATAAGGCATCCTGCTCTGTATCTAGGTGAGATCTAGGGAAGTCACTTTCTAGTATAATGGACAATGAGGTGGAATTTGTGAAAATACCACCCATTCTGGATGGAACTAATTATGATTACTGCACCTTGTGCTTTGCTATTAGGTTTTCCCTTTCTTTAGAGATAACTTAACTTCCTTAGGAAGTAAGTTAGTTTCTAACTCTCTTTTCTTCTTTTCCTTTTCTTCCTTAGGATTAAAAAACTTCACAAACCATTAGGATCTCCCTTTTGTACATAATAAATAACTTAGGGTTGTGTCTTAGTCTCCTTAGTTTTTTCCTTTTGCAACTTGAGTCCTTCTTTCTCTCCTCACAAAGAAAATAATAAAAATACTTAATAAAAAATCGAACTTTCTTATACGCCATGAGACGTTTTTGCGGAGTGCTTATATGCGTCCTGTTTTGGGCGAGGTGTAAGTATTTACCACGATGGATAGGTCTTAGTATGAGAATGTTCACAAACAAATTCAAAACATTTCTCATAAAAGACAAAAACAAACAATAAGCGACTATCCTGCGGGAACTTCTTTTCTCACCTCATTCACTCTCAACGCGAACTCGCAACGACTTGTCTCGTATGCAAGACGGTAAACGCACTCGTACCAGATGATCCTGCAACACCTGAGCATAGACACACACAGTTCCAGCTATAAAAAACACAAACAAATAGTTCCTGCCTTAGTTAGGCGAACTACGTCGACTCTGATCCTCATTTTCCCGATGAGGTACGTAGGCAGCGGGGTAGGGCCCATTCGAGCTCATTCTTTATTTTCCCTACATTTTCCCCATTCTTCCTTTCCATCCTCTTTTTCAGCTTCCTTTCTCATTTCACTTCCATTCCAGTTAGCAGTTCATTTGTTCAGCATCAGTTATATTTTTCTCACCCTTTAAAACAAGCAAGCAAGTGTGGATCCCGTCGGGTACGACGGACGGTCTGGGGTGCTAATACCTTCCCAGGTCGTAACTGACTCCCGAATCCAGATCTTTGGTTCGCAGGACCTTGTCCTTTCCTCCTTCCTCAGGTTTTATGCAGCATTACCTTTCCCATTCTTTCGGGATAAAAATGCCTGGCTGGCGACTCTACCTTTTCCGCGCCACTTTCGCGTTTGTACTAGGATGAAAATCCCGGGAGCGACACATGTTTTTGTAGCTTTTTAAGAAGTATCTTTTAGATTTTCTTTGTGAAATAACCTATTGATCAGACTTGTACATCATGCTAGACAAGCCCACACTATTCCAAGATGGAATGAATGCAAGTGCCCCATGGAATAAGGCTATACACAAGAGATCCTTTCATGCGTTTATTAAGTGTTTTTTTATATTTTGTTTGAAGATGAGAAAAGAAGACTCAATAGGCAAAGGTCAAAGCTAATGGGGGACTATGACACAACCCTAAGTTCTCTTATTATGTACAAAAAGTGATCCTATGGTTTGTGAGGTAATCTAAACCTAAGGAAGAGAAAAGCAAGTTAGAGTTCAACTTACTTCCTAAGGAAGTTAAGTTGAATCTAAAGAACAAAAGGGAAGCCTATGAACAAAGCACCAAGTGCTAAGGTAAGCACAATAAAAATGCATAAAAGAAAGGAATGAAGAATGATTACCTCATCTTCCCCCCCTACAAAACAAATGTTAGCATGATGAAGTAATTTGAACAATTATAACATGGCAAACTTCAATTAAGAACTCACACTAGTTTAAGAAAGGGGTTAGTGAACTTCTAAGGCTAATACCTAAGTCTAAGGTATCTTATAATGTAACACACTTCAAAAGTCAGTAGCTATATCATATTAGAAGTATCTAAAGGATTAAGTGAATCAAAGTTAAACTATGCCCTAAAGTGTTATTAAACCCTAATGAAACCTAAGGATGAGGTTAAAAGGGAAACCTAAGTGTTTAGCATACTAAAATATCCTAAAATAAAAGGTAAGTAAGAAATCCATAACTTAACACTAAATGGAAATTAAGAATGATATTAGATCAAATGAGAAATAAGAGACTCAAGTTAAAGGTATTCACACATGGGATTGAAAGGTGAAACAATGCATATAGAAACATGGTTTTAGAAGTGAGACAAATGACTTAGAAAAAAAATAAAAAATGACCAAAGAAACTTGAAATCCCCATACAAAAACCAGAGGCTAGACAAATATTTGGAATTAAAATTAGATTCCCAAAATATGCACAAATGAGAAGGCAAGAGGCATCTTAAGACTAGGTGTCCAAATTAGGGTTTTAAGGCCTTTTCGATTACAAATGAAGTTCAAAAGAATGAAAAAGGCTATAAACTAGAGGTGAACATATGGTAATGACCACAACATATCTATGAGACACAAAACAAAGATATTATGAAGTTAGCTTATGTACAAATGCAATTTGAGATGGCTAAGATGAAATGAGAAGTGAAATTAGGTTAAAGTAAGGCATAGGTGACTTATGACTCAAGGCAACCCTAAAAATCAAATGTAAAATCCCAATGAGGGTACTCAACACTTGAAGACATCCCCTAATACCTATAAAACTAAAAATTAAGATCTCAAAGCAATGGCATAAATGCCTTATTCTAATTGGATCAAAGGAAGTGAATGAAAGGATAAAAAATGTGACTTGTGACCTAAACAACTTAGAAAAATACCAAATGATCATGAAAAATTATGAAACTTGACAATTGAATACAAAATCCAGAAGATGACTTAATTATAAAAAAAACTCACAAAAATTCTTCTTTTTGAGTAGCCAAATGAAATGTGGAAGTGAATTAGGGTTTATATGCATACATGTGAAAGGATGGGACCAAAACATGACCTATAATGACCTAAAAATCAAAACAAAAATATTTTGGAGAATTTTAGGGAGTCCTTTGAATAATGAAAGAAGAGTGAATCATTTATCTTTTGTGGTTAAGAAGAACAAAATTAGACAAATGGATTGGTCAGAAATGGAGATAATAGGAAGAAAATTAATTGGGAAACTAATTCTGCCTTAAAAATAACATAAAAAAGGAAACAAAAATTATGGAAAATTCAAGAAAATTATGAGGATCATATGTGAATTAATTTGGAATTGTTTAAGGTATTTTGGTATTTTACCAAATCAAAAACGAAAATGAGATAAAATGAATAAAAGAAAATAAAAGGGATTAAATTGCATGGGCTTGGGGGGGGGGGGTGAAAATAGCACAAAAATGAACTAGTTTGGGCTACACACACACACACACACACACACACACACGCATATGGGGTGCCAATAGAAGCCTGAATTTTTACTTCACAAAAACGCATGTGCTGGCCATGTGAATTTTTATTTGCTGGCACGCTGTGGACCCTCAGATGGAAGTGATCCAATGGTCATGTTATGTTCTAACATTAAAACTAGGGCTACTATTCAGATGGCCGGAGCTAGCCTCCGATCATCTTCTCCGATCACTCTTCACCTAGGATTTCCTCAAAACACCATAAAAATGAAATTCAAGACCATCATTCTATTCCTCATACTTCATACATCAATAATTTGGCTTTAATTTTCATTTCTCACGCAAGAACAAGCAAGATCGAAGGCAACAATGTCCAACCTAAAAAACTGAAACTATGCCTCTAAGAGACCTATCAACTAACTAGATATCAAACAGCTTCTAGTAAGCTTCAATTCACACGAATCAATCAAAACAGAAACAAAATGTGCACATGGAATTTCAAAGAGAACCTGAATTGCAGAGCTGTCTTTGGTTGAGGAAAACCAGAGATGAGATTCCAATGTGCTTGGTTATTGCTCTTGATGCTTGAATGAGTGAAATAAACACACAAATGGAGGTGACACTTGATGCAGCTTGGAAAATGTAGAGTTGATGCATAAATTATATCTTGATGTCTTCAATCTCCTTGATCCATGGAGTTCATATCTTTGATGAAGATGAAGTTGGTATGATGATGCTTAATGCTGGATTGATGAATACGAGTGAAGATCTTGGCAACTTGCAGTGATTTGCAGTGGTTCAATTCGATAGCTACCAACTGAAATCTTCCATGGATGATGATAAAAGCTTGCAAATGATGAGCAATGAATGAGGCTTAAATCGTATTGATGAAGAAGAAGAAGAATGGAGAGCAAGAATGCAGAAGAATTCTTCAATATGCAGAGAAAGTTCAAAGGATTTTTGGATGTGATTTAAGCAAATGAAAGTGTGTCCTTGAAATTCAGTTGGAGATTGGCTTATATAATGAGCTTAACCCTCATTTAATAGTTAGAACCAGTGTTAAAACCCTGGTTAACTGAGTTTATTCAGTTGGAGCTGAGTCAAGTTAGTTAAATGGAATGCAAATTGGTTATGCAAGCTGAACCCTAGAACCTTCCATTGCTCGAATCTGATCTCATATCCTACTGCATAGGCTTGTTATGGTGATCTGAAATGAGGTACAATGAGGCTAGGTAGATCACTGATATAACACTGCAATGCAAGTCCTCTTGCTTGTTTCCCATGGTAATTATCATGATCAAGCCAACACACAATTGTAACCTGCTTATGAGGGATGCACTATGTCTGCTGAGGCAAGTATAACTTGATGCAAATAGATCCAATGCAAGCAAGCTCATGATCTTTATGGTGAGGTGGACTGTGATACAAGCTGAAGTGATTTGATCATGTTTGTAGCAAGTATGCAATGGCCCTCAACTCCATGATAGGGTGCATTGCACTTATGGTGCTCATGTGACTTAGGCTACCTTGCCTATCAAGCAATGCATCATAACACAAGACCTGTACAACATGGATCAAACTGGTATACACAGTCAATACACTAGCTTAAGATGCAAGAAAACAGATGGCAAGTATGGATCTTCCCTTGGTTGTTACTTCATGAACAAGCCATCAATTGGAATACTTCTTGTGCTCAATTTGAAGTGAAGATTGCATACAACAAGCTTGCAGTTCAATCAATCATGGAATGAGACCTCTAAGTATCTCAAATACATCTTTGAACATTATGTCACCATGCTGCATCAGGGGCCTACATTACTTGCCCTTGGCCTGGCAAGATGCCTTGTGAATTTTCAATTTGAGGATCCACACTTTGCCTCTCCATAACTCTTAATCCCTTGGTCATATGAAAATTCTATAGACATGAAAGTTATAGAGGAGACAACAATGAACAACTTTGATTTTCAAAGAAAATCCATTTGAATCCTTCTTGATGGAGAAAAATGGATTGACTTGTGGCACACCAACTGTTTGACAAATTCCTTGGCAGGGCGCGCGCGCGGGCTGCAAGGCATTTCCTGCCTCTTGCCTCGTTTTGCCTTGTTTTGACCAATCTTTGCATGATCATATCTCTCTCAATTTTAATGTTATGAACATGTTCCACCTATGGATTTGAAGTTTAAGATGCCCTCTTTAATTGGCTCAAGGTAGAATTTACATAGCCCTTATATTTTGGAAGAAGGTCTCTCTTGAAATGGCTGCAAAAATGGCCAAAACTTGTCATTTTTGGAAACCCTAATTTTCCAAAAATGGTAAGTTTTGGTTTTCTTGATTTCTCTTGATTCCTCCATCATTTCTTGATCAAAATTGAACCATAGGATCCTTGTAACCCTAATTTCATGATTTTGATCTCAAAAAGTCAGGAGTTGACGTTTTCCTCAGCATGGTTGACCTTTCCCCAATTCCTGATTTTCAGTCATCTGGACAATTGCACCACTTCCAAAATGTTTCTATGGATGAAATTTGAACCCTAGGCATTTGACATCATATATAAGACAATGGAATCCACTTTGGATCAAAATTTCAATGAGAAGCCCAGTAGAAATGAAACCCTAATTGGCCCCTTTTCATCAGGAGATGTTGTACTGCTTGCCTCCTTTGATCAATTCAGTTCTTTTCATGACTTGTGGCTTCAAATGAAGACCTGTGGGATGTTGTGAACACTTTGCACAAGGTTGGGAAGCTTAGTAGCTCTTGGGTTTCCTTTTTATAGCCTTCAATTGCTCCAATCAATGGTCACATACCTATGCTTCAACTATGATGAACATGATGCAATATTTTTTATTATTCCATGAACTTGTTTATGCTAAATGCTATGCTAAATGTTGAGAAAATGAGAGGGAAAATTTTGAGGTATTACAACAAGTATACCCCTAACGAAGAGTAGAAGTTTGGAATTGTATATTAGGTTATGACCAAGGAGACAGAGTTTAGAGTGATGCATCAGTGTGTTATATTTAGTAAGGAATCAATTCAGTAAGTGTTGAAGTTACCCAAGGAATTGTATAAGGTATAGTGTCGAAGAGAGAGCAAGCTTTATTTAGTATCATGATGTGCATTTGGTATGGACCAAATGAAGTCGTGATAAGTGATAGAGTGAGCACCTGGGATTCAGGAGAATTCTTGTTAGATGAATGATGTTGGACATGAGAGGATTACCACAGAGCGTGAAGTTAATGCGACATGGAAACAGTTTTAGCAACGCAATATGAGAAAGTAACAACGAAATGTATTTTTGGACGAGTGTGTAATGGAACTGTAAACTATTGTTGATAACTAAAGTTAAGGAAGTGTAAGCAATGATGGTTCGCCCATTAGGACTCTAGTGGTATGATTACTATATGTGTGGAATCGTCGGTTGGTATGGTTATAAATTTTGGATGTGATTGGAATGAGTTTGGGAGGTTTAGGTAACAATGAAGACCAGAAGTTTGCTTATGCGGTTGAGTAATCAGATTTTCCCTCATGGTGGTACTCGGTTACAGAATTGTGTTTCTAAATCTCCTTTAGCTACTAAAAGTCCAGGATTGCAATGACTAATCGGTTATCCTCTTGGTAGTGACCAGTTATCATTGTTAAGTTTTGGAAAATTGGATATTTCTAAGATGCATACTTTTCGACTTGAGTGCCTGATCGAAGCATTATTGGTACAGATGGGAAGCTGTGGAAACGTTATATGCAATGATTAGCAACGGGTAAGGGAACCCCAGTTTTTATGTAAGCAGAGACAACAAGGTTTTCGGGGGAGTGCTTTACCTCAGTCTTCAGGTGTAAAGGAAAACTCATGCGTTTGTGAATAATCGAAGTATTTGGAATATGCCTCTAGTGAGATTGGGGATGTTGTTGTTGATACCAATTCTCGCCAAGGAATTAGAGAGAGAAGACAAAGTTGTATACTAGAGATGAGATGTCCATTGGTTTGCTTTGTTTTACCCGATAAGGATTGTGTGTTGGATTTTGTTTACGGACGAACCAAGTGTTAGCTTATAGTTAAAACCCTTTGATGTTGTCTTTGTCGTTTCCTGCTAGCATCATCGTGCGAGTGGAATCGAGCTATTCCGTTGAGTACTCGTGATGTGACCGTAACATAATGGTAGTTCTACTTCGTCGTTTGTTGGAGAGTATAATATGCATGTTGTGCCCGTTTGTGTTATCTTGGGTTGTGGATGGTGAATGATTGTTGCACATGTTTAGAAACCGCATATGAGAATCATCTTGCAAGTAGTGTGGACAAATTGGTAATTTTGAGTTGGATTGCTTGTTAGCAAGAGGAATAAGTTCAGTTATGTTTGACCGTTTAACCTTAGATAGGTAATCGATTAACACACGACTTTTGTGGAGAATTTAGAGAATCGTACCTTCTGAACTGTAGGTTTGTTTTGACTTCCGTTCAAAGTGTCAGTAGATAAAGTGTTGGACTTTCTTTTGAGCATGATTGGTAGAGAGTAAATGATCGGAATTTTGATGTGTTGTTGTTGCGACTACTGAGGACCTAAATTGAGAAGTTATAAGAGACTCTGATGTGTTGATCTTACAGGAAACATTTTGGTATTTGAATTATTGTGTGGATAAGAGATGAATAATTGGTCATTTCTAGTATCGTTAGTTCTTAACATCAAGTTATGGACTCCGTAAGAGTAATACCAATTGTGGGCCGTTAAGTCGTACTCAAAGATATGGATTTTTAGGTCATCTTCTAAGTAAGAGTGAGAAATGAATGTTCCGAAGTTATGCATGCAAATTGGATCGTTTAAGGAACGAGACCCTTGAGAGAAATGGATTTGAACGGGAAGTTTTGCATGGTCTTCAAAGGCAAGTGTTATGGAAACCCACCAGTGTCATTATTGTGTAATTGACAAGTGAATTGTTCTACCGTTGAATGTCTACAAGTTTTATTCCGTTGGTTGGGAAATAAGTCCAATGGATAAGTGTTTTCCCCGCAGACTATCAGTTACTTGGTATTGTTTGAGATTTCGTAGCATCTCCGTTGTTAGGCTTTGAAAGCATAATGGAAGGAGACAGATGAAAGAGTTTAGTCGAATTGTTAAGAATCAAAAGAGATTATTTATAAGTGTTGAAGTAAGAGAATTTTGTTCTAAGTGTGTTGTCTATGGTAAGACACTGAAAGGGTGGAGTATCGGATGTAAACAGTTACAGTGTGTGACGTCGGACAAATGGATTTAGTAAAGAAGTCGTTTGACAACTTTTGAGACAGTTATATTAATTGAAGGATTTTAATAAGAGTTTTTGTTGGAAATGGTGTGTAGATAAGATTTCATTGAGATACTTGTGGAGTTTTGTCGAGTGTTGTGGTTCTGAAATCAAACTGGAGTGTTATGCTTTGTGTTATGACTCGATGGAAGGAATTAGCATGGTAAGTTTTCTCCGAAGGAGGAATGATATTAAGTGTTTCGGTATGAAGCAACAAATGAATTGAAAAAATAGTGAGTTAGAGGTTAACCCAATGTTGGAAACAAGCATATGAGTAAGGACGTGAGGCTTGATTTGTTATGAAACGAGGTTCTTTGAGCCACGAAGTCAAATTGGATTTGAGTATGTCAAAATATGTATGAGAATTAAGGATAAGTATGGATCTAAGTTAGTGTTGTAAACTATTGTTGTAGATGAGTAAAGGAAATTCAAGGACGGATTTCAATTCAAGGAGGGGAGGATGTAATACCCTGTATTTAATTAAACGCTCTAGATAATATTAATTAAGATTAATTAGTATTATTTGACGCGGAGGCTTTATTAAATATTCGACTCAGAGATATTTTGGATACTCTCAAATTGGACCAGTTATTGTTACTAACTGATAAATATAATTTATTTGGTTTAAAAGTAAAATAGAAGAAAATAAAGTTAGTAAGAAGGGTTTTATAAGAAAGAAAGAAGAAGAAAGTTGGTAAGAAAGGAAAAGAAAGGAAGAGAAAGAAAAGGAAGAGAAGGAAAAGAAGAGGAAAAACCTAGAAGCTTCAAGATCAAGAATCATCAACATTTCTTCATCTAATCTTCATCTTCACCAACCTCCTCATCGACTGCAAGGTGGGTTCATAATTAGAAACTTTTCCTTTGAGTTTTGGTTGAGTTATGAGTTTTAGGGTTTTGTAGAAAATCTTAGAAATTGAAAGATTAAACGGTTAAAACTCGATCAAATCAAAGTATGATGTTTGGTATATGATTATATGCATATTTGTGATTGGATTCCTCTATTTTGGTGAAATTTTGAGGTTTTGGGGAAGCTTACCCGTAGCTGGTTTTCGGCAAATTTTTCCCAGTTCGCCCCGCGAACTGTAGCTTTTAGCTAAATTATGTTTTTTTCATAACTTTTGATCCGGGAATCCGTTTTTAGTGTTCCGCATATCGATTCGAAGCTAAAAACATTTACAAATTGATGATGGCAAAATATATTATTTTTACCCGACTTTTCCGATTAACCATAATTATGTTAGTTAAGGAATTGTGGTATTAAGCAATTGGGGAACATGCGTTAATAGTGAGAATGGAATGAAAGTAGAGACGGTAAGGTTATTGTGAGAATTGTTTAATGGTAATGATTAAACTAAAGTGTTAGAATTATGTAATTGAAAACTATATAATTTAAATGTATCAAGAATATTGAAAGGGTAAGGAAAATTTACCTAAAACAATTTGAATGGCCTAGTTTTGTGACTAGGATTTGAGAGATGGTATAACTTGTGAGGTAAGTAGGATTACCCTAGGTTGATACAAATTGTTTAGATACATGACAATGCTTAGGCGTCGATACTCGATTAGTGTCTTCGGGCTAGGTAGTTGTAGGAAGTTGGAAGTTGCTTCCATGCGATATAATTCTAATTTAATTATATTTGGCTCGTGTCGAGGTTCCACAAGGTGGGACGGCTGGAGAGATATAATTAATCCATGGATTCGAATCCCTTAATGGATGACAGTGACCCGTGCTCGTCCTAGTGTGGCTGGGCGAGGAAAGTCTCCATTAGGATAAGTAACGAGTGACCCGTGCTCGTCCTTGTGTGGCTGGGCGGGGAAAGTTACTTTGTGGCGAGGTACCGTGACCTGTGCTCGTCCTTGTGTGGCTGGGCGGGGAAAGTACCTTAGATGGATAATGAGTGACTCGTTCTCGTCCTTGTGTGGTCGGGCGGGGAAAGTTATCCATCGGTAGATAATGAGTGACACGTGTTCGTCCTTGTGTGGCTGGATGGGGAAAGTTATCTACACGTTGAGGATTGAGTGACTCGTGCTCGTCTGCTACGGCTATGGCTGGGCCGGGAAAGATGCCTCTAAGCACCTAGTGTGCGTACTCTGTTTTGTCACCTTGATGTCTCTAGTTTTTGTGAACTCGAAGTCTAGGTTTGTCCCCCGACTTGATTATTGATATAATTGAACCCTTAGAGCCGAGAGAACTCTAAGATAGGGAACCTACTGAGATGTTGTTATCTCACCCCACTATTGTTGTTGTTTTTTAGGTTTCTTTTGCAGGTTTGATTTACAAGTGGAGTTATGCTCGTGATGTTTCAAGTGAAGCATAGATTTAGTCTTCCGCTGTGTATTTCTGTATCTTTGTACAATAATGGATATTGTATTTGATCTTAGTTTTGTTGTGTTAGCATAATTTCCATGTCTTGCGCCATTGTTGTATAGAATTTTTATAGTTGGTCAAGAATGTGAATTATGCTATTAGGCACTTATAATGGTGTCAATACCAAAAATAACATTTGTATGATATTATTCTAGATATATATATTATATGGGCGTTACCAGAATTGTTTTTTTCCCCAAATTGTTGCAACCTTTCCCTAGTGGAGTTGTGAACTTTTTCTGTTGTGAACTTTTCCTAATTCTATACCCGATGGTTTAGTTTGTTATTATTCTCTATGTCCTGATTGGCTTCTCCAACAATGGTTTGTCTCCTGTGGTATTATTTCAGAAATTAGACTCTTGCATTCATATTGCATTCAGATCATATCATTGCATATCATATCATTTCATCTGCATTCGGCCAAAAATTTAGGTATTCTGATATTTAATCCTATTTCACCTCGAATGTCTGAAAGTCTTTGCCATTCATACCTTCAGGTCCAAGAAGATTAAATAGGGACATTTGTCATACCCTAAATTTTGACCAGACATTTTTTTAAATATTTTTGTTCATCTGACGCATTTTCGTCGCAAGATCAAAGTTAATCGAAACTCAGTCGTTTTTGCATATTTTAGTTAAACATCTCATTAATCATCAATCATGCATTTTATGTCTTTTTTTTTTTAATTTTATTCTTGATATTTTTTAGCATTTGTTTGGGTTTAAAACTAGTTTAGTTCAATTTTAATTTAGTTTAGTACTTAATTAGTTTATATTTTTAATTTAATTTAATTTTAGTTTAATTTGAATTTTGTTCAAGTTTTTTAATTTTAGTTTAATCTTAATATTAGTTTAATATTTTAAGTTTGTCATTTTAATTAGTTCATATTTAAATTTAGTTTATATTTATAATTTATTTATTTTATATTTTAATTTAGTTTTGTTTTAATTTAATGTATATTTTAATTAGTTTATATTAAATTAAATTATTTTAATTAAATCATTTTATTAGTTAAGTTTTAATTATTTTAATCATTAATTAGTCTAACTTTATTTAATTTAATTTATTTCTTTTCCTTTTAATTCAAAAAATATATTAGTTTTATTTTGTTGTTAAGAGTATTTAGTTTGTATGTGTTAATAAATTAATTTTTTAGGAAAAAAAAAACTTCATGTTAAATTTTTTTTTTTGGAATAAAGCATTATGAATTTATTATGAACAAATTGCAAAGGGTTATTAAGGATTTCCACCAATCTCATTGTTTCTCATATGTCTATCTAATTTTCTATTACTTCTACTTCTAACCACTATACAATGCATGATTTTTTCTATAATATTTACATCAACATTTGTATTGCTAAACAATTTACTATTCCTACTAAACCAAACTTCATACACAACTTCAGCTATAGTGATCTTGAGAAGTGTTGCCCTCCAATTCTTTGACTTGCTTTTTTCGATAATCCATCTTTTTTCCAATTCCCACCCATTAGGCTCATGCTGAAATCCTATCTTTTTTAGGATCTCCTTCCAAATCAATCTCACGCCATCACACATAAAGAACAAGTGTTCCATAGATTCCTCTTCCTCACAAAAACAACACTTTATATCTTGGATAATGTTGAATTTGCAAAGTCTATCTTTAGTAGGCCGCCTTCCATTAAGTAGTAACCATAGAATAAATTTGGCCCTTGGTCTAGCTCCATTTCCCATCATAATCTTCCTCCATTCAACATGATTTTTAATCCCTCTAAGCTCCTTGTACATTCTTCTAGTTTGATACTTCTCTTGATTATGCATTGACCTCCAATAAACTGTATTGCTGACTTTATCTCTTTTTCACATTTTTCTTGATTACCCAAGAATAATTGGCAGCAATAATCCAGTTCATCTCTTCATTACCTTTGAGATAGTACACATTCAACCATCTAATCCATAACATGTCCTCTTTCGCATGGATGTTCCATAAAAGCTTCCCCAATGGCAGCTTGATTCCACTCTTTCAATGTTGTAACACTTAACCCTCCAGGTTTCTTTGGATCATATACTTCATGTTAAAAGTTGTTTACTACACGTTGCTACATCTACTTAATATAGATCCAAGGTTGTCATGATGACAATTTTGGAAACAACCATAACCCTAATGCTGACATGTCATCTTTATAGTAACTTAATGCTGACACGTCATTTTGGTAACAAACCATATATTAAAATTAATAATAATAATCATAATAATAATAATATAATAATATTAAACCACTACTATTAATAATAATAATAATCTAATATCTAGATAATAATAATATTAAATCACTATTATTAATAATAATAATCTAATATCTAGATAATAATAATAGTTAATAATAATAATAGGTAAATTCTTAGGTACCTATGATAAGTAATTGGGTAGCGGTACCTTTAGTGCAAATTGTGAGAATATATTAATTTATTTTAAAATAAAATAATACAATAAAATGATATGGCATTGAATCATTGCTTTTGATTGGTTAAAGGTATCGGTACCCAACTAAATTCAAGGGTACCAGAGTGTTCACCACAATAATATTCAATTTTAGTTACAATTTATTTTTGGAACAAAAATCGGTTACAATGTTTTAATTATACTATTTTTGTAATTATTGAAAAAAATCAATGTTTAAAAAATAAGAGTTTTATGAAACAGTAAATTCAATGAAAATTTAAATTATAAATTCGATGGAATTTTTTATTTCAGTTACAATGTTTTAATAATATTATTTTTGTAATTATTGCAAAAATTAATGTTTAAAAAATAAAGAGTTTTATGAAACCGTAAATTCAATGAAAATTTAAATTATAAATTGAATGGAATGTTTGATTTTTTACCATAATATCATTTTATTATTTTTGAAATCGATCAATTTGTCTCACTTTCATCCTTAAATAGACAAATTCCTCTCACTTTCTCCGTCATACGTATATTTTAAAATTTTATGTATAATCTGACAAAGCATGATATAAATGGAATGAATGAGTGAACTATTCAACGCGGGTTCCAAAAGAGAATTTGATTTTTTTTCCTTTATCTAATCCAAAAATACTCTTGGAAGGGACTGTGTGTATTTTATTTTATTTTTTATTTTTATATTTTTTCAAATCTATTTTATGTCCATATTTTTTCGTATAAATTTTATTTTATTTTTTGATTATATTCAAAATTTATTTTGATAATATTTAAATTTATTTTATTTTCATATTCATATTCATGTAATTTAATTTTTAATTATTATTTTGCAGATTTAACACCATATTTTTCCGTATAATATTTATTTTACTATTTTGATCCTATTCAAATTTGTTTCATACTCATATTCATATTGTGTAATATAATTTCTAACTGTTATTTTGTAGGTTTTGCAATTTGAATGAGAGTTTAATCATATTAATATTTTTTTCTCCAAGTAAATATGAATGTTTGATTTCTAATTAAATAAATATTAATAATAATTATATAGTGATCTTTTCTCAAAGTTATAAAATATAAATATTTTGTATTAATTTTGTATTGTTAGTTTTTTTGAATTTTGAAATAATATTTTTTGGATACTATCAATAAAGTTTTTAAGAATTATTATATTTAAATATAGGTGTTATTAGTAAATAAATTAGAGAGTTCAAATTTTGAAGTGATAAAATAAAAGAAAGAATGTTAAGAAGATAGATTGTGATTTAATAAATTAATTACTTTTTTATTACAAATTTTAATTTTATTTACGTTGTTATTATATTATTTTATTCTTAAAACATACAAATAATATACTTTTGATTACTATAAAAAAAATGTTTTTAATAACCATTTTACAAATATTTTTGAAAAATAAAGTAATTTAAAATTTATATAAAGTAACAAATATTTTTATGTTTACTCGATTTATTTTATTGAAAAATGTGTTTTAATTATAATTATTAATGTATTTTTTATTTATTTTAGCTTTTAATGTTATCATCATTATACTCAATTTTAGTTACAATTTTTTTAACAAAAATCAATTATAACGTTTTAATTATATTATTTTTGGAATGATTTCAAAAATTAATGTTATAAAAAGTTAAGGGTTTTATAAAACGGTAAATTCAATGAAATTTTAAATTATATATTCAATGGAATGTTTGATTTTATACCTTAATATCATTTTATTATTTTTGAAACTAATCAATTTGTGCCACTTTATTTCTTAAATAGATAAATGCCTCTCACTTTCTCCATCACACATATTTTAAAATTTTATGCATAATCTTACAGAGCATGGTATGAATGGGTGATCTATGCAACACCGACTCAAAAAGAGAATTTTTTTTTATCTTTATCTAATTCAAAAGTGCTCTTGGAAGGATGTCTTTTTTTTTTTTTTTTTTTTTTTACATTTTTTCAAATCTATTTTATATCCACATTTTTCCATATAAATTTTATTTTATTACTTTGATCATTTCCAAAATTTATTTCATAAATATTATTTTGATAATATTTAAATTTATTTCATATTCATATTCATGTAATATAATTTTTAATTATTAATTTTCATATCTAGCATAAAAATTTACTCGTATAATTTTTATTGCAATTTGAATGAGAGTTTAATCAGCACAAGCTCCTACGAACAACAATCTTAGAATGAAGATTAAAATATACAGCTCTTACAATTATCTGGAACATCTAAGTTCTTGAAATTGTAATACATATGATTATGTTAAAAAAATATTTTTATATTGATTTTTAATTTTTTGGGTTTAATTTTCTTCTTTTTCTTCACAATTCTAAAATGGTACTACTTATTCTTTCTCTTAGAAATAAATTATTATTTTCTTCTATAGTATAAATTATATTTATCTATCTATTTACTTTTACTTAATCTAAATATAAGGTTGTCATGATGACAGCTTTGGAAACAACCATAACTCTAATGCTGACATGTCATTTTTGGTAACAAACCATATATTAAAATTAATAAAAATAATAATAATAATGATCATCATAATAATAATATAATAATATTAAACCACAAATATTAATAATAATAATCTAATATTTAGATAATAATAATATAATAATATTAAACCACAACTATTAATAATAATAATCTAATATCTAGATGATAATAATAGTTAATAATAATAATAATAATAATAATAATATTCAATTTTAGTTACAATTTATTTTTGTAATTATTGAAAAAATTAATGTTTAAAAAATGAAGAGTTTTATGAAACGATAAATTCAATGAAAATTTAAATTATAAATTCAATGGAATTTTTTCTTTCAGTTACTATGTTTTAATTATATTATTTTGTAATTATTGCAAAAATTAATGTTTGAAGTCTGAAGAGTTTTATGAAACAGTAAACAATGAAAATTTAAATTATAAATTGAATAGAATGTTTGATTTTTTACTATAATACCATTTTATTATTTTTAAATCAATCAATCTGTCTCACTTTCATTCTTAAATAGACAAATTTCTCTCGTTTTAAAATTTTATGCATAACCTGACAAAATATGGAATGAATGAGTGAACTATTCAACGCCGATTCCAAAAGAGAATTGATTTTTTTTCCTTTATCTAATCCAAAAACATTCTTGGGAGGGTCAGTCTTTTTTATTTTATTTTTTATTTTTATATTTTTTTCAAATCTATTTTATGTCCACATTTTTCCGTATAGATTTTATTTTATTATTTTGATCATATTCAAAATTTATTTCATAAAATTTATTTTTATAATATTTAAATTTATTTCATATTCATATTCTTCTAATTTAATTTTTAATTATTATTTTGCAGATTTAGCACCATATTTTTTCGTATAATATTTATTTTATTATTTTGATCCTATTCAAATTTGTTTCATACTCATATTCATATTGTGTAATATAATTTCTAACTGTTATTTTGCAGATTTTGCAATTTGAATGAGAGTTTAATCATATTAATATTTTTTCTCAAAATAAATATGACTGTTTGATTTCTAATTAAATAAAATATTAATAATAATTACATAGTGATATTTTCTCAAAGTTATAAAATATAAATATTTTGTATTGTTAGTTTTTTTTTTTTGTAATTTTGAAGTAATAAAATAAAAGAAAGAATATTAAAAGTTAGATTTTGATCTAACTAATTAATTATTTTTTTACTACAAATTTCAATTTTATTTAAAATGAAATTATATTAATTTATTCTTAAAATCTACAAATAATATTTTTTGGATACTATCAATAAAGTTTTTAAGAATTATTATATCTAAATATGGGTGTTATTAGTAAATAAATTAGAGAGTTCGAATTTTGAAATGATATAAAATAAAAGAAAGAATGTTAAAAAGATAGATTGTGATTTAATAAATTAATTACTTTTTTATTACAAATTTCAATTATATTTACGTTATTATTATATTATTTTATTCTTAAAACCTACAAATAATATACTTTTTTATTATTATCAAAAAGAGTTTTTAATAACCATTTTACAAATATTTTTGAAAAATAAAGTAATTTAAAATTTATATAAAGTAACCAATATTTTTATGTTTACTTGATTTATTTTATTGAAAAATGTGTTTCGGTTATAATTATTAATGTATATATATTTTTTTGTTTTTAGCTTTTAACGTTTCGGTTATCATCATTATATTAGTTATAATTTTTTTAACAAATATCAGTTATAACGTTTTAATTATATTATTTTTGTAATGAGTTCAAAAGTTAAATGTTAAAAAAAATGAAGAGTTTTTTGAAACGATAAATTCAATGAAATTTTAAATTATATATTCAATGGAATGTTTGATTTTGTATCATGACGTTATTTTATTATATTCGAAACCGATCAATTTGTGTCACTTTCTTTCTTAAATAGATAAATGTCTCTCACTTTCTCAGTCACATGTATATTTTAAAATTTTATGCATAATCTGACAGAGCATGATATGAATGATATGAATGGGTGAAATGTGCAACACCAACTCAAAAAAAGATTTTTTTTATCTTTATCTAATTCAAAAATGCTCTTGGAAGGGTCCGTCTTTTTTTTTTCTTACATTTTTTCAAATCTATTTTACATCCATATTTTTTCATATAAATTTTATTTTATTATTTTAATCATTTTCAAAATTTATTTCATAAAATATTATTTCGATAATATTTAAATTTATTTCATATTCATATTCATGTAATATAAATTTTAATTATTATTTTGCAGACCTAACATCATATTTTTCCTTATAATTTTTATTGCAATCTTAGAATGAAGATTAAAATATACAGCTCTTGCAATTATTTGAAGTATCTAAGTTCTTGAAATTGTAATACATATGATTATGTTAAAAAAAGATATTTGTATTGATTTTTAATTTTTTGGGTTTAATTTCCTTCTATTTGTTCTAAATTCTAAAAGGGTATTACTTATGCTTTCTTTTAGAAATAAATTCTTATTTTCTTCTATAGTATAAATTATATTTATCTATTTATTTATTTAATCTAAATCCAAAGTTTTCATGATGACAACCTTAGATACAATCCTAACTCTAATTCTTATATGATATCATATTAGAATCCTATTAATGCTTATGTGGCAACATACCAACTCCAATTCAATATCACAATTGATAAAAAAAATATATTATACTGTCATATTATGTCTTACCATATTGAAAGTTATAATTACAAAAAAAATATATCATATTATTATATTACCAGTATTATTATTTTAATAATATTATTATTACTACATGTAAGCACATAAGGATTAGAAATAATATTGAATATTTTTTGCTCTTGCAATTATCTGGAACATCTAAGTTCTAGAAACTGTAATACATATGTTTATGTTAAAAAAAATATTTTTGTATTGATGTTTAATTTTTTGGATTTAATTTCATTCTCTTTCTTCACAATTCTAAAATGATACTACTCTGCGCTAACCCGAGCCTTGCCCATGATAAAGCTGCCATTACAAAAAAAAAAGGTATATCAATATAATCTTACACAGTCTGCAAGGATTAAAAGAACACATATAATATACCAAAGGAAGTTTGAAAAATAATTAAAAAGAGGGAGAGATTCATTACATACAGGGGGAACCAAATGAAAACCTGAAGAAAACTCTAAAACAAACATCTCCACTCTTTTTCCCCAAATAATCACAAATCCTCATTAACCTCTAAGCTACACATCCTGTTACCATGTTGATGAACATTAAAACACGACACAACCATAATACCATGGACCTTCTTCAACTCTCATAAACATCAAGCCATCTTCCGCTATTCACAACACACTTCACCCCCAACCTCATCACTTCACAGTCGAACCACAACAAGACCAATACAGAAGGGATCATTGCAACAAGCCCTAAACTTCTGTCACCATAACCAATAACACTCACCATAGACCTCTTTCAAAACTTTCAGATATACCACAACTTTATTGTCTTTGTTACGAACCGCAATGAAACCTTTTCTTCACAATACGCCAACAAGCAACAACATTTTTTTTCAATAATCACAACTCTATCTTTCAACAACCTTGTCACAAACCACATCCTTTAAATAGACCCCAAAATCCCTCATATTGAGATGGACATAAAACTCTCATAACACACAAAACTTCACTAACAAACCTATTCTAAACAACATAACCACTGGTCCACTCTCACTTCCACTTCCAAACAATATCACTACTGCCACATCTTTACCGCCGATTTCCCTGTGACAGTTGTTGCCTTGCAAATCCATCAACTACTTTATGTACACACGACTTTCTAACCCGAACCGCACCTTCGATTATGCTGAAACCATATAACAAACAACAATAACCCTCCTCCAATCACCCTTCATAGCCTACGATCAACAACAACATTGACAACAAAAGTCGCGAGTAAGAGAGGAGAACATATAGGCCGACACGCAGAGAGGAAAAACGTGAGGGAGGCAGCGATTAAAAGAAATAGAGAAACACAGAGATCCGCGGGGAGTATTTGAGAAAACGAAAGAGTGTGACTAGTTCCATCGATTTTTTGGGGTATTTTGACTTCTCTTTCATATAGTTTTAATTTACTATTTCTATTTCATTGATTGTTTTTGTTTTAAGATTATGATTAATATAGACTGTTGGGTTAGGTCCACTAGATTTATTGTTAGCACCCCTTTACATGCATTTGACTTAAGGAGATGGTCATTTGGGTTTGTTTGAGTCCACACTAGATTTTCTTGCTTCACTTCAACTTTTTCTTTTCTGATTTAGATATTAATATTGATAACTTTTAGTTAGTAAGTTTAGTTTTAGTTTTTCGGTCTTAGTTTTTAAGTTAATAATTTTTTTTAGTTAGTAAGTTTGTAAGTTAGTAACTTTTGGTTAGTAAGTGTTTTTTTAGTTATTAAGACTTAAGTTAATAAGTTAGTAAATTTTTACTTCACTTAAAATTAATTTTGTTTTTTTAAGAAAAATAATAATAAAATATCTTTCTTTTTAGTATAGTGACGTTAATTTATTAAAAAAATATCTAAAAAAGTTTTAATTAGAGTATTTAGTTTAGTAATTTTATTAATTCTAAAAAAATCCAAAAAAATATTTGTATAGGTTTCATTTTAAGTCTGTTATTTTGAACTTTCTTGATTGCTTTACATGTTTACATCTTTAACCAAATTGTTGAATTGTTGTGCTATTCCTTACTTGCTTTATCAAGTTTCATTTGATTATCATTTGTTGCTAAATCCAAGGAAAAATAACTTCTTGTTGACGTTATGTCATTCACTCATGTAGTTGTTGCATTTCCTATTTACCCACTGTTTAGACTTAGGTTAGACCTTAGTATCTTTTTCAGCTTAGAGCCCTAGCTATCATTAGCTTCACACTTAGTATTTCCCCAAGATATTAGACATTAGTCATCTCTATAGGAGAGATATTTCTCCTATCTCCACAAACATTAAATCAAACTTTTCAAATAATTTCTCTTAAAGAAAGAATGTGACATTGCTTTGGATCTTCTATATCAAAGTTTAAAGCTTCTTCCCCTTTTTTTCATTTTTCTTCCTCAAATGTTTGTGCTGAATAGGTGAGATATCTCCCTTAAAGATGAAAATTTGTCTCTTTCTTGTAAAACCTGACAAATCTTTTACCCGTAGTTCCACGAACTACGACACTCTGACTTTCCCAGTGCACGAGGGAATACATAGGCACAAAGACTACAATCCTTGGCAGGCACCCTAGTGTAAATACAACTTTTTATTTTTCTTTATTTTCTTTTCTCCCTTTTAAAATGTTTCCTATATACTTTTCACAACCAATTAGTAAGCAAACAATAATTACAAAAAACACAAATATTAACAAGAGATTCCCGTAGAGTACTACATATACTTAGGATGCTAGTACCTTCCCTAGGCATAACCAACCCTCGTACCTTAGATATCTCACTTGCTTAGATTTTAGTCTTACCTTTAGTTTTGCATGCCTATTTTGGGTTATTCGATCTTTTCTTTTCTCTTGGATAAATCAAAGTTTGGTGGTGACATTTGTTTGTAATTCAAGTTAATTGATAACTTGATATCAAATTCTCACGCAACATAACTCCTTCAGACAATTTCACTTGAAGCCTCATAATTCCTTCACACTAATATAGGTATCGAATTAGGAGCTAACATGGTCACTGAAGATCCTGTCTAATTAGATGAGATCAACTACAAATGAGTCACTACTACGGAAAACCCATTTCACAATAGTTGGAAAAGGGGTACCATCACATTGGTCATACCGTTGTTAAGTATAGTTTCGTTGTAAGTTCGTTGTTTCTGCAACGGTCTGGAAACTATTATTGAAAGTCAAGACGCGCACCATATATCATCATGGTTATGCTTATAAACTGTTGTGATATATACACTTAGGTATTGGGTTTGAAACCCATCAGCTGCAAATTATGTAAAACATAAATTACCTTTAATCTTGGTTACAATAGATAATCGTCATTGAAAGTACCCAAAGTTTATTATATTATATATATATTACTTATTTCTTATACACTTCTCTAAAGAAATACAAGGATTTAAATTGATGAAGAAGTCTATAATATGAAAATTAAACTATTCTTGAAAACCAACTTAAACAAACCATTGTTGTTTTCTAATTGCATTCGTCTCATCGTACATCTCACATTGTTTTACATATATTATGGTATATTGACCTGACTCCTTAGATGCATCGCTATCTTATATTATAGTTAAATTTCCATAACAAAAATTTATTGGATAACCTGCCTCATCATCGTCACTTATCATCGTAATTTTTGTAATCATAATTTTTACAATTATAAGTGTTGATGGCGAGGCAGATTATCCAATAAATTATATTTAATGAAATTTAACTATAATCGAATACAACGACGCATCTAAGGAGGCAGATCATTATACCATAATATATGTAAACAACATGAGATGAACGATGAGACGTATGCAATTCAAAATCAACAATGTTTTGTTTAAGTTGGTTTTCAAATACAACTTAATTTGCAGATTATAATTATCTATGTCAATTTAAATGAATGTATTTTAAGGGAGGATTAGTGAAACAAACAATCTACATAGAATATAATAAACTCAAACAACATCATACACCAGAACCAAATATTATAAATTTATCAACAAAATCCTAACCGCATACAATATCACATACTATGTTAAATTGTTTCAAGAACGCACCTTTTATTGAAAATTATCATGGAACTATGAATTTCATATAGTTTGTGAAGCAATGAAAAAGAAACACAAGGTGGATGGAGTTTTCCCAATGACTACATACTTCTTGTATATTTTTCCATTGCTACACAACCTATATAAACCTTATCAACTCATATTATACACTTGCTACCACCATTTTCTATCACCATGTATCATCTCCTTAATCTGCAAGGAAACACAAAAAACTTCAACAATGAGCATCTTCAAATAAAATCAAACCCTAAAACCATAATCCAGTGAAGAGTAAAGAGAGATCGAAAGAGAAAGCAGGAGAACATATCATATTCGCCGCCGTCGAAGTTTGGGTTGTAACAAATTAAGATATTTTAATTTCATCTAGTTTGTGAAGCAATGAAAAAGAAATATAAGGAGGAAAAAGCTTACACAAAAGCTTCATACTTCTTATATTTATTTTCATTGTTTCTAAAACTAGATGAAGTTTGATGTCACGATTGTTTCTTCATTTACTAACATCTTTTGCGAAGCTATGAATAAGAAGTACAAGGTGGATGAAATTTCCATCATAGCTTCATGCTTATTATACTTTTTTCATAGCTACACAAACATTATGTACCATAGCCAAACTATGGTCTTTGTTAAGGTAGTGAAGACAAATCTGGAAAAAAAAGAGAACAATCAACAAAAACAACATGCAACAAACGAGATAATGAGAAATATCTAACAATAGATGAAAAAAAGAAGAATATATTAATGTATAAACCCCAACATTCATGGCTAATGGTGAAAAAGTAGAGAACAAATGGGTTCTAAGGTTTCACTATGAAGGAAATGATGTTACTGTCAATAAGTGAAAGTTAATTCGCTTATATATGGGTAAAATATTTCACAACAGTTAACAATATCAATCATATAGATAAGTATTTATTTATTATAAATATATCACAATGGTTAACCAGAAGAACCATAGTGATATCCCTTTTATTTGTGAATTTTAAAATAAATAAAAAATAAAATGCGCGCCTTAACGTTAAAGAAATAAAATATTTTATGGTGCTGAGGTTCGAACCGATGAAAGTTTAATTGTATCACAACGGATGGTTCTTTAACTACTGTTATATAAAAATAATTTTTAAATAAAAAAATAATAGTGTAGGAAAAAACCGTGGTGACATGTCGTTGTTAAAATCACATTTTGTAGTAGTGAGTATGAGCATTTTCTACCTACATAATGCACACTCTTTACTTTTTTGACAAATACAAGGATGCTACCATAAAACCTAATAAAACTAACTTGAGTCACACCTCCTTTATCATCATGATCTTCCTCTGAAAATAGTCAACAAAACTCTACAATTCAGAATCAACACCATAGATGAGAGTTTGCCAACGGAGGAAGTTATAACTCTAACTAATGTCGCATAACATAGTTTGAAAACATTGCTTAGTAACATGATGTGTGATTTAAGTATTTGATTAAGTAAGTTTGTATGAAGTATAAACAGTTTTTTAATCTAAAGCTAGATTCTAAGATTAATCTTATGATTATTCTTAAATACGTTTATGAATTTGTTAAAATTATACGTTCATTGACAATAAAAATAAATCATAAAGTATCTAAAAATACAAAACATTAATAATTGGAAAAATCCTCATTGATAGTTTATGGTAACCATCACCACAAACTTTTTTACAATATCATTTTTAATGTAATTATTCAATGTTTTATTTTTAACAAAATACCAATAGAGAGAGAACGTCTGCCCTCTCTCTAATAGTTTCACTCCATTTTCAGTGGTTTTTTTGCTTCTGTATTGTTTCTTCGACAATGACCCGCTTCTACTAAATTGAAAAGGGCTATGGAGATATCGTGACATTTTGAGATTTATTCGGTTTAAACTCCTAACTTTAGAGTTAGGGACCTTCTCTTCTTAAGGTGTTTAACGGTTTTTTGTTGGAGCTTGTCTGGTGGTGTAGTGTATATTATTGGTTCAGAATTTTTACAGTGTGATGGAGTGGAAATGGATTTCAAGGAGAAGTTTTCGTAACATTAATCCTAGATGGGATGTTTTCTTGAAGGGAAAAGGTCGAATCATGGGGGCGACAGTTCTATTGTATTTATATATTTTTCTGAGTTTCCCGATCGGATGCAATCGGCGGATTTGTTTGAAATCTTTGGGTGTGATGGTGATGTAAGTGGAGGTCCTTATTTCACCTAGGAGAAACAATCTAGGTAAACATTTTGGTTTCGCTAGATTTAGAGGTGTCGAGGATCCAAGGAAGCTAATCTACCAAGATACAATATGAGTGTTTCTAGGGAGAAGATGAAGGTTTTTGGTGATTCAAAAGGCGGGTTCTTTCAGTGTAGAGATTTCTGGAAAGATGGTTTTAGAAGACTTTTTTTTGTTCCAAGGAAAGATGGAAAAACAAGGTAGGTTGTGAACAACAAAACTCAGGGGCCACAATAGGGTGCGATTGAGGAGGCAAGAGGGGTGTTCAGATACACTTCAAAGGTTTCATTTAGAGAAAAGATTCGCAAAGCTTATGTTGGTTTTGTCATTATGCCTGGTATGACCTTTAATGTGGGGGTGGACTTGGAGTTGGAGGGATTCTATTCTATCAAGGTTACTCCAATAGGGTTGAACATCTACTTACTCGAGGAATCCCAGGATGGCGACATACATGATTTGATAGTTGACGGTGAATCTTGCTGGAAGAAATGGTTCCATGTTATTAGGCCTTGGAGGGAATCGGATGTGGACATTCACATCGTGGTTTGGCTGAATTTGACAGGTGTTCCGGTTCAAGCTTGGAATACGGACTTCTTCAAGGAACTTGTTAGTTCGTTTGGCTCTTATGTTCGTGCAGATGAACTGACTTTAAACGGTAAATGCAAAGAAGTTGCGATAATTTTGGTGAAGGTTGCACAGGGTTTCATCGTTAAAGATTTTATGAAGGTTTTGGTAGATGATTTTTTGTTTACGGTATTTCTACGGGAAGAGACTTACGGGTCGGTGAGGGAGGAATCTACTATTTTTTTTCTAGTATGGTTTAGGGTTTATGGTTCAGGCTCTGATTCTGATAATTAGGAGGATGAGCTTAAAAGTTATTTTAATGGATTTAATGAGGATTGTAAAGAGGGAGGTTCGGTGGACACTGACTTTGAGGTTTTATCTCTGGTCGGTGAAGAAGACGATAGGGAGGGAAAAAATGGAGGTGCTGAGCCAGTCTATTATCCACAAGGTTATCATTCGGATGAACCGGTTATTAAAGCTAAAGGTGCAACAGCAAAAGTGTCTTTTGACAATGTTATTTCTTCTTTAAAAGCTATTTCTTTTAGCCTAGTCCTGATAGAGTGCATAATGATATTGAGGATAGTGCCTCGTTGGGTGGTGTGGGGACCACTATTCCATGTACATTTATTTCAGAAGAGTAGGCGAAAGGTCATATTGTTGGGGAAAATAATTTTACGGTGGACCATGTGTTATTTAATAATAAAAGTATTGGTAAAAAGAAGGTATTAAAGAGTGTTAAGCTGAAGCATTTTTATGACTTGGGACATGCTTTTGAGGGTATTAATAGGAGGTCCAGGAAGAATAAATTAATGCATGGGAGGAAGGGTTTTTTGAAGCCTGATTTTTCAACAGTATGAGGAGATATGACGTCAAGAGGGTGATTTTCCATGGCGAGAATTCGGAGGAATCAGGTATTGATAGGTGCAACTTCAAATTGTTTGAGAATTTAGATACCAATGTTGGAGATAAATTATGGAAGGTCATTTCTAATTTATAGGTGGTGAAGGGTGAATCCAAGGGTTATTTTCAAAATAGAATTGTCGAATTAGAGAGAATTGATAAAGTTAATTTGCTTAAAGGAAATGCGAAATCCAATTATTAAAATGATAGTGGGATCCTTAAACATTAGAGGGGGTGTAGTAAAGTCAAAAGTAGAATTTCTCTTATTATTTCTAAAGGAAACTGGATGTGTTTCTTCTTCAAGAAAATAAAATCCAAGATTTGTCAGATAGTGTGACTCGGAGTTTGTTTTGGAGAAGAGAAGATATTGAGTACTCTTTCGTCAATTCGGAGGGATTGTCGGGTGGCTTGCTCATTTTGTGGAAAACTAATTCAGTTGATGTCATTTGTAGTTTCAAAGATGCAAAATACTTGGTAATTAAGGTAAGATGGAAATGTAATTTTTATTACATTGTCAATATTTATGCTCCTTGCTTTTTTGCTTTAAAAACAAATTTGTTGATAAAGTTATTAGAGTTGATGTCTACCTTTGTTTATGGAGAGTGGATGTTCAGAGGGGGATTTTAATGTGGTTAAAAATATCCATGAGAGGAGAGGGAGAACAAATTTCAACTTGGGAACAAAATGGAGGGAGTTTGAGAAGTTTATTTTGGAGGGGAATTTGGTGGATTTACCTTGAAAGGGTAAAAAAACGTTGGTATGGTGGTGATGGCAAGGCTAAAATTAGAATTGATTGATTTTTTATTACTAATGGTATAATTGAAGATTGAGGGGGTTATGAGACAAATGATTGGAGAGAGAGACATTTCAAATCATTGTCCAATTTAGATTTTGGTAGACAAAAAAGATTGGAGCCCGAATCCTTTTAGAGTCAACAACGAATGGTTCACTAATTCTTATTTTCTTCCTTTTGTTGAGAAAGAATGGAAGAAGCTTCAAGTGTTTGGTGGAAAAGACTTTGTGCTTAAAGAGAAGTTGAGGTTATTAAAAGACAACCTTAAGTGGTGGAATATAAATATTTTTGGTAGGATGGATTTAGATATGGAGAAGGGTGTTAAGGAATTGAATGAGGGGGACGATGTCGATGGGGTTCTAGGGGAGTTGGAGGGAGAAGAGTTGTTGAGGAAGAAAAAGAGAGCTAGTAGGAAGATTTGGTTGAATCTAAAGATCAAGGAGAATATGCTCATTCAAAAATCTAGATTGAAATGGCTTAATGATGGGGATTCTAATAATAGGTATTTTCATAGAGTTATGAAAGAAAGGAGGTGATGTAATTTCATTGGATCCATTAGGACGCATAATGGGATTATCGATAAGGTGGTATTCCTTTGATAGACTGGTCTTAGATGGTATTCCTTTTAAGGGCATTGGTCTTTCGGATAGATCTTTCCTTGAAGCTCCTTTTACAGAGGAAGAGATTAAAGAAGCAGTTTGGAGCTGTGATGATTCCAAAAGTCCGGGTCCCGGTGGGTATTCTTTTTTATTCATTAAAAAGTGTTGGTTCTTTATGAAGGAGGATTTTATTGGATGCTTTCAAAGCTTTCATTCCGGAGCTTCTTTCTCTAAATCTTTCATCTCCTCTTTTTTTGACTTTGGCTCCGAAATCTTCTAACCCATTATGTTTGGATGATTATAGATCCATTTGTCTTGTTGGGTGTGTCTATAAAGCGTTATCTAAGCTTTTGGCGGCTAGACTTAAATAGGTGTTGAACTCGGCTATTTCTAATTCTCAAAGCGCTTTTGTCCTGGGAAGACAATTGCTTGATGGAGTTTGTGTGGCTAATGAGGTGGTTGCTTTTGCTAAAAAGGAGGGGAGGAGTTGTTTGCTTTTTAAGGTTGATTTTGAAAAGGTGTATGATAACGTTAGTTGGAATTTTCTTATTTTTATGCTTCAGGAAAATGGGTTTCGGGGAGGTTTGCTTGAACTGGATGAATGCTTTGGTTTTTTCGAGTAAGATGTCGGTTTTAGTTAATGGTAGTCCCAAGAATTTGTTGTGGAAAGAGGTTTGAGACAAGGAGATCCTCTTTCTCCTTTCCTTTATATAATAGTCGCGGAAGGTTTGAAGGGTATGGTTAGAAGGTCGGTGGAGAATGAGGACTTTGAGGGATTAAACATAAAACGCAAATGTTTTGTCAATATTCTTCAATTTGCGGATGATACTTTATTGTTTGGCAAAGATAGTTGGAAGCATCTTTGGGCAATAAAATCAGTTTTGAGAGGCTATGAATTAGTTTCTGGTTTGAGAATTAATTTTCATAAGAGCAAACTTATTGGAGTTAATATTGGTGCTAGATTTATGGAGGTGACTTCTTTTTTCCTTTCTTGTAGGAGGGAGGAAAGCAACTTTGTGTTTCTTGGTATTCCCGTTGGTTTTAATTTTAATAGGAGGGAATGTGGAAGGAGTTAGTGGGTGTAAACACCCCAAATTTGCCCTCACCCATTCACACCATGGCTTGTGATCATTTCATATGCATAAACTCAATCATACCATCTCACATCACATTTTTGATTCACTGCATAGATTCAAAGTCATCTGCACCTAGGGTTTGTGATCTGAGCAATCCAAGAGCTTCTTGAGCCACTCCAAAGGCCATCAATCACTTCAAAGGGATCCATGTATGTTCTAATATCATATTATATCCTCTCAAAGTCAAGAATGTCAAAAATCACAAAGAACTGAGAATGGTATGGAATTCCATGTATGTTCATTTAATTTCTCCATTTATTTTAAAATAGTAAAACTTATTCAAAAATTCTGAAATTTTTTATACAAACTTTTATTAATTTTCAGAAACCAAAAATATTTTTATTTTTATTTTTAGCATATAAAAAATATTTTTAAATATTTAAAAGTTCATTTTTAATTAATTAATGAGAATTAATTAATTAAAAATGCTTTTAGGTATTTAAAAATCACCAAAAAATTCATGAAACATTTAAAACCATTTAGAAACATTGTCCAACCCTCAAACCAAATTTCTTTTTTGATCTTGATGCATTTTGATAATTTTCCATGGAATTAATTCATTTTCAAAGCATTATTTTGATCCAAACTTCAAAAAATCATTTATGCCTAACCATTGAGAGTTGGACTTTGATTCTTTTTGCATTATGTTTAGCATATCATGTAGTTTGTGAGATTAATTTAGCATGAATTGATCTTACATTTTCCATTTGTTTGGCATTTTTTCTTGTTAAGGTACCCAAAAACCCTAGGAAACTTAGGAAATTCATAACCCTAATTAGGTTAAGAGTTGGAACCTCTCCTTTGGGAAGTGAGTTAGTATAGGTTTAGGGTTCCTTTGAATGCATTTTCAATTTTTTTATCTTGATGTTTGCTTCTGATTTTGGTTTTTGTTTGATGCTTTGATCATAAACCCTAATTTGGGCTTCCATATGCATCCATCTTGCATTTGCATTCATACCTTGACTTGCCATAGCATTTTATGCATCCATTTGATTCATTTGACATCTTAAGACATATTGAAAGCATGTTTGATCATTGCATCTTGTATTTGCCATGTTGTATGCCATGTGCATTTCATAACTTTTCATGTATGATCATGGTTCTTAACTTGCTTCATTTGCATCCATAAGTTTGTATGATCATTCCCATGCTTTGTTTCATGATTGCATCATCTCATAACATCATTATCATCTCATATATGCTTCTGGTTTTGGTTTACATCATGCCATTTCATCTCATTTTGCATTGCATTGCATTCCTTTACTAACTTTTCAAGTGGTAAGCAACTTTGAGAAGTGAATTTGCCTTCACTTCTCACAACTTCTTTTCATCTCTTTTATGCATCTATGTTGCATTTTGTTATTTGTTTGAGATTGAGCTTGCTCATTCTTCTTCTTCTTACTTTCTTTCTTCAAGTGACTTGACTTCTTGAATGAAGCAAGTTACTTTGCTTCTTCTGATCCTTTCATTTGTTCCTGGTGGTTCCATTGAAGACTTCTCTCTTAAACCTCACAAACCTTAGGAACAACCAAGCATGACAATGATTAGGGTTTTGATTAGTTCCCCATTAGTTTTACCTTTGTGTCATCCTTTGAGTCTTCTCTTCTCACCTCATAATCAGGGACTAAACCCTAAAGGCTTTAAGGCTTTGTGATTAAGCTTATGCCTGCATCCTTCTATTAGGATGGAGTGTATAACTTTAATCCTAAGTGTTAAACCCTTAATGTGTTTAAATCCTTTAATCAATCCATCTAATAATCATCAAGACATCACACTTGTAACTTGGGCCTTGCATTAGGGTTCTAATTCTTCCTTAATTGGTTAAGAAGGACTAACCCTAATGTTAATGGACAAGTCCCCCTCAAGTTGTCTTACAAACCATAAAAATCACTTCTTCATCTTATCACTAAATAAAATCCACTTAACAAAGGCTTTGTTTTGTCATGAGTTTAATCCCTAATCATGGATTAAGTTGAGGAGCTTTCCTCAGCTTAAACACTCTCATCTATTATCCTTCTATTAGGATGGTGTAATGAGTCTGTTTAATCCCTGATTATGGCTTAATCTCATTACTTAACACTAAACAAAAACACCAAAAACATCTAAATAATCACAAGTAGGTTAATGATCTTAATCCTACATCAAAGGTGATTAAGTGTGAGAAGCTGACTTCACACTTAAGGTACTCTCATTACCCCTAATCAGAGGGAAGATGTGATAAGTGTACTAAATCCACTGGTTTAGGCTTAAGCTCATTAATCTATGACAAACTCTCAAAAGCAATAAAAGACTGAAAATACAAAAACAAACAATAAACGTCTCCTACGGGATTCTTTTCTCATCACCTTCACTCATAAACGAGAACTTGCTTCTTCCGTCTAATGCAAGACAGTTAGCATCTGTGCCAGACAGATCATACACTTGAGCATAGATAAGTAAGCAGTTCACAAGTCAATTCACCTATCAGTCTCTTTGGGTCGAACTACGGTGTTCTGACTTCCTCATTGCACGAGAGGATACGTAGGCATAACTTAACAGTTATCGAACAAAAGTCTCTGTATATTCCCCCTCCTTCTAGCTTTATCCTTTAGCCTCATTATCATGAGCATTTCATCTTTGTTCTTACACTGACACTTCATTTATACACTTCATTTCTCTTACACTGACACTTCATTTATACACTTTATTTCTCTTACACTGACACCTGTACATCTTTTTCCAGCTATTTTATACACAAATTGCACTGACACTACCCCTTTAAAACACAAATCTTTTAAGCGTGGATCCCGTCGAGTACGACGGACAATCTGGGTGCTAATACCTTCCCAGGTTGTAACCATCCCCCTTTCTCAGTCTCTCTGGTTCGCAACCGTCTTATCCATATCTTTTCTTAGGTCTATGCAACATTACCTTTCCTCCGGGATGAAAATGCCTAGCTGGCGACTCTTTTCTTTTCTTGTGAGTCTACTCCTGTGTGTTCTCACATCATCCTTTCACCGACCGTTCGCGTCTGTACCCTATTTGACCCGACTTCATTTAGTGGGAGCGACAGTGGGGAAATTGAAACGAAGACTTTCTTGTTGGAACAATAAGTTTCTTAGTGTTGGGGGGAGGCTTACTTTATTAAAATCGGTGTTTTCTAATGTTTCTATTTTCATGCTTTCCTTTTATAAAGCACCGATGAAGGTTATAAAAGAGATCACTAGTATCCAAAGTAACTTTCTTTGGAGGAGTAAGGAAGGGAAGACAAAATTCATTGGGTTAGTTTGAAGGAGGTATGTCTCCCTTTTGATAAAGGGGATTAAGGTTGAGAAGGGTGGATGACTTTAACTTGGCTCTTCTTAATAAATGGAGATGGAGGATATTGTCGGAATCAATCACGTTATGGTACAATGTTTCAAAAGCTAGATATGGGGACATAAATTTGAAGATGGTGGATTCCGGTAATTTTTTAATTAAGGTGAATAGTGCTTCCTTTTGGTGGAGGGATTTATGTAGTTTAGAGAAAGAGTTATTGAATAATAGTTTTATTCTTAATTGTAAATTTTCTATTGGAAATGATTTTTCGCTTTCTTTTGGGTTCTCTTGGTGGATTGGAGAAAGTTGTTTAAAGTATATTTTCTCCACTCTTTTTCGTTTGTCTTGCCTTAAAGAGGTTTCAGTGACGTGTAGGGTGGTTGGATAGAAGAGAGGTGGATTTGGGGAGATTTTGGGGTGGCCAGTCCGATTGATGGATTTGGTGCGGCAGAGATGACGCGGTTGCGTTCTTTGTTGGATAATGTAAGACCGAATCTTGTTGGAGATAGTAAGGTGGTTTGGACCTTGAGCCCCTCGGAGGGGTACTCGATAAGTAGCTTCTTTCATTTAATTAATTCTTTTCGTATTCCTTTTGGGTCGAGGAACCACTTTGATGAAGCTTTTCCTAAGATTTGGAAAGTGGTGGTCCCGTATAAGGTTAAGGCCTTTGGGTGGAGAGGTTTCTTAAATAGGCTTCCCACAAAGGTTTCTCTTTTTAGGAGGGATTGTGTTTTCCCGAATGGTTGTTTGGAGTGTTCTTTTTGTTCGTTGGCGGAGGATTCTTTAGACCATATTTTCTTGAATTGTAGCATTTCTTTGTTGGTTTGGTCGGAGTTGACCGATTGGTTTGGTTTTGTGAATTGGAAAGCTTGCAATATTAAGGAAAACGTTTTTAAATGGTTTGATTTAAATAAAAAAAAGAAGGGTGAAGAAAGGAAAAGAAGGTTGTGTTTGGTTGGCCACAACTTGGTATTTGTGGAACCTTCGGAACAAAATTATTTTTAGAAATGATCGTTGGAATGTGTTGGATTCAGTTTGAAATATTAAGGTTTTGTTGTGGATGTGGTCTTATATCGGGAAAATTACTCAGTCCAATTATAACTTTTATGAGTTTTACAAATTTCATTTGTATTACTTAACTTAAGGTTTAATTGGATGTATTTTTATTTTATTTCGAAGTTTTCCTCATCTTTTTGTAAGTCGGTTCGAAAACCTATTATTCTCGCATTTAACGAAATCCTTACTTATTTTAAAAAAAAACAAAGTTTACTTACATTAAAATAGACCTAGATACATATTAGTAAAACAAGATGAGGTCCCTTTAATTTACCAACAATATATTTCAGTAACTAATCAATTATTATGTGGAATATATGGCACTTTATTTAATATATAATAATAGCAATTTGTTTTTAATAGCAATAATTAATTTTTTCCCTAGTGATGTAGAATAGTAATCAATTTTCTAGACTCGAGAAAACTCTTTCTCTTAGTTTCTTTGGTTGAAATGTAAGCAAGAAAAGTTTCAAAATCAGTGTCAGCATAACGTTTGGGATTGGCTTCATCAATAAGTTTTAGCGACGGTCTCACTATACCGTTGAAAGAAATGCTATGCAATGAAGCTATCGATCTTCTACGCTTACACGAATTCACCACAACCCTATGTAACACGCTCTTGTATTTCCCGTTGCTAAATATCTGAAAACCATGCACAAAGAACAATTAGCAACGCATTTAATATGTCATCATCATACCAAGCTTTAAGAAAACTTTCTAGAACCACGACAAAACGGCCACGACAAAACGGTATCAACATGACCTTGTTACAAATAACTAATAAGGATGATGAATTAGTATTACCTCAAGGTGATCACCAATATTGACAACAAAAGCATTATTAATAGGTTGAACTGTGAACCATTGCTCTTGGAATTGGATTTGCAAACCCTCTACATCATCTTGAAGAAGGAGTGTGAGGAAACCATAGTCAGAATGAGGAGGCATCCCTAGGGTTAGGTCTGGTTGAGGACATGGTGGGTAGAAATTAACTGCCATAAGCTGGCTTCCATCTTCCAATTCTTTGAGAATATTATTGTCATTTACTTCTTCTTGCTTGTCTTCAACTATACCTAAACTCTCTAAGATTGATTCCATTAATATTATAAATAAGTGTTTGGTTTCTTCTGCATAGGTAGCCGCCACTTTCCTGCATTTTGTTTTAAAATAAAGAATACAGACAAATATATATTATAATCGTTGAGAAATATATATGATTATAATTTTATACTAATAAAAATGTTATCCACATAGAGAATGAATTGTTTAATTAAATTATTTAATATAGTTAAGCAGAGATTACAGAGATTACAGTAGACACCTAAAGTCCAAAGGAGAATCTGGCCAATGAGGAAGATAATGAGGCAAAGGATGGCAGATGAGTTTCAAGAAGTCTCTCCAACACAACACCTTGTCTTTTGTTTGACTAAAGCTTGTTCCATATCTAACTGCTGCTCTCATATCAGATGTCATGTATTTTCCTCTTTCTTCGATTGGAAGATCGAAAAATCTTCCACTCACATCCATCATCATGTTCATTACATCTTCTGATATCCCATGGTTTATCACCTTCATCAATCAAAATATAAAATCAACATTTTTAATCAATCATAAAGTCAACTGTGTGTTTTGATCTATGAAGCACATAAACCAGAAACATGACACCGGAGATACTATGTATGTTTTGACACTATTTTTTATTAGAGAAGTCGGTGTTACAGAGATTTGGATTACTTACCTGGAAAAATCCGTATTGTTCACAAGCAATGGCTAATGATTGAAGGACTTGGGGCCTATTAGGACCAAACAAATCAGAAAAATCAATGATTGGTAGCTGAAGGTTTTGCTTGGCAACATTTGAATCTTCACTATTATTGATGTCAGGACGTTCTGAAGAAGGAAGTATGTAGTTGTTAGGTATTGTTTGAATTCCATTATCAACTAGCTGTTTCACTCCTTTCTCATGTTGATTTTCTGATGTATCAATGTTACCTTTTATTTGGTTACTGATTATTGTGATTCCATGTGACATGTTCTTCATATATGGGTTGAATGTTAGAGTTATGTTAATGTTTCATGTGTATATATAGTGAAGAGAAGAAGAAGTGTGGGGTAGGGTGGAAGTTGAAATAGTAAGAGGTTTTGAAAAAACCAGATTCAGGTGGGTGTGAGGATGATGATTTGTTCTATTCTAGAGTATATTGTAATATTAATATTTTCGTTGACAAAGTTGAGTATGACAATGGGAGAGTCTGTGTCAGACCACGGGGGAAGTAAGGAGAAGGGTCGGGACAGATACATACACTAGACCCTATTTCTATGTTGTATTAGTTTTTATTTAATTTATTTTTCTCATGATTGAAGGAGTATTCAAACAAGTAGTATAGGATCCAAGATTATTTTACATGATATGACAAGAGTTTCATCCAGCTTAATGAGTGGTTTTGTGTTCGAATGAAGTCTTGGGAATGTAACAATATTAAATTTGTTGAAAAAGAATTTTGTTTTTATAGTGTTATATTTGTGAGCATTTAAAATTAGTGTTATTGCCCTAAAGTAATATCGGCTGAACGATGACATAAAGATTCTCCTTTCACATCAATGACATGTGTAAAGCCGTTAGTCATATATGAGAGGGAGACTATCATTATTCCTGAAAGATTAGATGGTCAATAACCTCTTTTGATCAGGAGGGAGTAGTGGTTGTCACTTAGGGTTACCCAAACCTTAAGCTTAAAAGACTTCTATATATACTCCTCCCTTTATAGGATGAATGGACAAATCGTTACACTTTAAGCATGACACCTAGCCATATCTTAATTCATCAGGAATTTCAATCATCCTCATTGTCTCATACTTTATTCCTTTAGGTCATTCTACACTCTTGCGATTACTAAACACTTTGAACTTAGATCATATCTCCAGATTTTTAACACAATTGCAACCGCAGTCAATTCCAAATCTTGAATAGGATAGATCCCTTCATGAATCCTCAATTGTCGTAAAGCATAAACTATGACTTTACCATTGTGTATTAACACACTGTTAAAACTCATCACAAACGCATCCCAATACTCCACAAACGGTTTATTAGGACCAGGAAGAATCAAAATGGAATCGTAGTTGACTTCTACTTCGGCTCTCTAAAACTTTCCTCACAACAAACATCCCAAACAAACAACTTATCTTTCGCAAGTTAACTAAGATAACGAAAATGCTAACTTGGGAAACCTTCCATAACCTGCATTAACAACCAACTAAGTCCAAAAACATTTCAATATCCTTAACCTACTTATGAACTTCCTCATTGTAGAAGTACATCTACTTTGGATGGATTTACAACGATACACTCCTCTAAAATAACATAACCAAGCAAATTTACCTCTACCAACCAAAAATATCACTTTGATAACTTAGTATATAACTTTATCTCTCCCAATAATTGTAACCCAATTCTCAAATATTCCACACATTCCTCTTTTGATTTTATAATAGATCAGAACATCCCCAACAAACACTACTTCGAACTTATCCAAATAAGTATGAAAGATACGATTCATACTCTCTATACACACTTTAAGGCATACTAGCCATTATTATCCTCTACCCAACATTCTTGGTTAATTCATGGTCCCATATTTCCATTTACTCCCTCATTGGGTCATCTTTCCAATGCTTCAAGTCTCATGTCAATCAGATTCTCGATTCATGAATCCCGAAGAAGACAATGATTACATACCTTACATTTCTATATTTATCTTATCAATCCAAGACATATAATCATGCTTCTACCTCATCATCACAGTTCCACAACAACAACAACAAATAGTCCACAATCAATTTCACGTTTCGCGGTTCAACATATCAAAACATCAATGAAAGCATATGTACACCGCGTTAACACATACAACACTCTTACAACAACGATTCAACATCACTATAACATGAAAATACATGTTTTTAGTTAATTTAAGGAATTACATTTTTCGCTCCAGGACCCCGCGCTAAGCTCACTCGACGGTGTTAAGTGCCCTTCGCGGTTTCAGTAAGAAAATCCCATTTTTATACTACCAAAACACTTTCATTCCATACCCTATCATACCCAATCATAACCCAACACTAATACCATGAATCTTATCATCTTATACCCAGAAACCACAAGAAATTTATCTCAAAATAGCTTAACAACCTATGGTTCTAGTTACCACATTCCCTAATTATTCTTCAACTCATAACAACACTAATACCATCAAGGAACTTCAAATCATTTGTGATTCATCATAATTCAAAGCCCGAGTTATCCCGAACACAACTGTGAGTTTCTATACTACTCATTGATCAACATGCAACCTCATTCCATCATCCCCTTCCTTACCAATAATACTAAAGTTCTCCAAGGCGACACCCTTGATTGCACACTTCCCCTTTTCAGTAAATCCTCTGACTGTTCTTTCAGTTCTACTAATTATGACGCCAACATTCTGTATGGTGCCATAGAATCTAGTACCATGGACAAGATCAATATAGAGTTCCACCTCTCTCTAACAACACATCCGATATATCCTTCAGAAACACATCTGGAACTCATGCACAACTGACAGTTCATCATGGTGAACTTACTTCTAATTTTCGTAACACCATCTTTGCAACCATGGCAAACATTAGAGCCTCTTCTCCTAAGATTTCTTCTACTTACTTAGCAAATACAAACCTCGACTCTTCAACTTCGTCGAATTTAAGTTCACTCTCTAATCTTTAAGGAGTAACCGTCAATAATATCTGATTGACATACCAAAGCCTTAAGTCCGCCTCATCTTCAGATACATAAATCTGCATCGACTAACTAAAATGCTCCATAAGCACTTGGCTTAACTCCAAACAATTTACTATACATACTATCTCATCTAGCAAGGTCCATCTATCACATCCAACATGATCTCATATACTATCAACAAGAGATTAAGGGTGATCAGTTCCTCAATTTGTTGATAGACATCTGACAATCATGATAGGGCATAAAACATCCTTACCAATCCATAATAGGGTTCAAAGATGCACTACACCATCATCCAAATGATTTGCAAACACAGGGTTTAACTCCACCAATTTTCCCAAGAATAACATCACCTTGTTCCAATTAAAGATAATTGTGTACCTCCTAAGAAAACATGTCAGGATACTCCACACATCATCGACCCATCTCTATCCAAAACATCGCCTTCCCCTCATAAGGAAGCGAACAACAAGAACACCTGACCGTCTTTCCTCAAGGATAACACCATTCTCTAAGTAGTTGAACAATTCAACACAACATTCTCTCTTGCAGCGATACAATATCCAATCTTACAACAAGTACCGCCAGTATTTTCACTCACATGTCGCATACTAGGGAATAACACAATTAAACAACTTGGCCGGACCGACCGACCTGCTCTGATACCACTTTGTAACACCCTAACTTCCCCCGCGTAATTTAATTAAAATCATCAGAGTAAAACAATACGAAACAAAAATAAAGGATGTTACTTTCAACTTATCATTTGCTCATAAATATATATGTAACATATGCATATCATTTTCGGAAATTACACAATTTTAATACAACCAAATAACCTTTATTATGCAGGAGAAAATTATTTTTTTCAATCAACAATTAAAATAACGCTTTTAATTAACTATAGAATCTGATTTGCAAGTCAGAAACACAACTAATAATTCTTCAACAAATACAATCATATAAAAGCATTCCCGACTCCCATGTTACATTTCAGAGCAGACGCCAACTAAAGTGAAGTACTAAGACTTCACCAACCTCGAACTCTAACTACTCCTGATTATTTGCATGTTATCCACGTAGAGGAAACATTCAAACAGAAGGAGTGAGATTCTTAAATCATAAAAGAGAAAGATGATATACATATAAAAGCATAAATCATCAAGTTATTCATCATATTATAGCTTCTAACAAGAATGACACATTTCGACTCAACCACAGATAATCATGTTAACACAATGCAACACAACTATCAAGAGAATGCAAATGAGACCCAACTAGACTCAATGCATTTCATACTATTTTTGACCTCTGTTTCATTATCACAATTCCCGTTGGAACGTCTTGACCCCTGTTTCATGGTCACACAACAATCGTGATTGCTCACACTTCATCTGGACACACAATCACCTCAACAACAACAACAACGATTCCATTAAGGAATTCAGATAGATGCTTACACCCTACATGGACACACATCATCCCACAACTCATGGAATTGATATGCACCTCAACAACAACATATAATGACTCTCACATAATCAATGTATCATGCAATTATAAAGCTCAACACAACATGTTACAACAACTACACATACACATCATACTACAACAACTCAACAACAACAACATACTTGTAATGCCCATATAATATATATATATATATATATATATATATATATATATATATATATATATATATATATATATATATATATATATATATATATATATATATATATATATATATATATATATATATATAGAATAATATCATACAAGTCTTATTTTGGTACTAACACCATCATAAGTGCCTAATAGCATAATTCTCATTCTTGATCAATTCTAAAAACAATACAAACTATGGTGCAAGACATGGAAATTATACTAAAACAGAAATGCTAAGATCAATACAATATCCATTATTGTACAAAGATAAAATACACAACACAATCTAAATCTATGCTTCTCTTGAAACATCCCGAGCATAGCTCCACTTGTAAATTAAACCTGCAAAAGAAACCTGAAAAGCAACAACAATAGTGGGGTGAGATATCAACATCTCATTGGGTTCCCTATCTTAGAGTTCTCTCGGCTCTAAAGGTTCAATCTAAACACTACTCAAGTCGGGGGGAAACCTAGAGTTAGAGTTCACATCACAACTAGAGACATAAGGTGAAGTAAATGGAGCACAACGTGCTTTACGACATTTTTACCCGACCAACCACAAGGGCAATACGACACGGGTCACTCTATCCTTAACGTGTAGATAACTTCCCCGCCCAGCCACACAAGGGCACTTCAGCACGGGTCACTCGTTATCTATCAAAGGTACTCGAAGCACAACGTGCTTTAAGGCATCTTTGCCCGGCCAACCACAAGGGCAATACGACACGGGTTACTCGATCCTTAACGTATAGATAACTTTCCCCGCCCAGCCACACAAGGGCACTTCAGCACGGGTCACAGTACCTTACCGCAAAGTAACTTTCCCCGGCCATTCCACACACGGAGATCTCGACACGAGTCACTCGTTACTTATCCTAATAGATACTTTCCCCACCCAGCCACACCAGGGCACTTCAGCATGAGTCACATTCATCCATTAAGGAATTTGAATCCACAAATTAATTATATTTCCCCGGCCGTCCCGCCTCATGGGATCTCGAAACTAGCTAAACATAATTAAATTAGGATTTAACGTGATGGGAACATATCCTCCATTTGTTCACAACTACTTAGCACGAGGATACTATTCGAGTATCGACGTCTAAGCATTGTTATGTCTCTAGATCAGGTTGGTATCAACCTAGGGTAATCCTAACTACCTCACGAGTTATACCTTTCTTACTCCAAAAGCCCACCATTAGTTAAGAAATTCAATTTAAGGTTTAGTAGAAAGTCGGGTAAAAGTCGGCTCAAAATAATATTTATCGGTCTCAAAAGATAGAACATATTACTAGCTTCGAATCGATATAAAGAACGCATAAATCAGATAAAGGATGAAGAAGTTATGAATTTTTAAAATAAGTTCAAATAATATTTTTCTGCTCATAACAGTGGTAACTAGTTACTTACCAGACGATAACCGATTACTTACGAAGAAAGTGCTCTTTGTATTCTGATTTTTAACAGGTAACCGGTTACTTACCAGACGGTAACCAGTTACTCGCAGTCAGCAGTAAAAAATACTACATTTTAAAGATGCAAAATTTTCCAAAATCCAATCCAATCAACACCAAACATCAAAATGATTCAAAATATATGTTTTATACATACTAGCAACATACCCAAGCATTTTAATTGATATCTAACCGTTCAAACTCTCGATTTAATCAATTCCACTACAAATCCTAAAACTCATAACTCAACCAAAACATAATGGATCATCCAAATAATCATAGTAGGTCTAACATACATAAAACCCGACTACTCTATCTGATTATTTCAGCATTTTAACTGTTAGAAACTTCAATTTATCAATTTTTTCATTTTCTCGCAACTTAACTGTCGCTCCCACCTGATGACACGGGGCCAAGAGGGGTACAGACGCGAACGGTCGGCGAAAGAGGGAGAGAATACACAGGGGTGAACTCAGAAGACAAGGAAAAGAGTCGCCATCTAGGCATTTTTATCCCGAAGGAAAGGTAATGCTGCATAAACCTAGAAAGATATGGATAAGACGGTTGCGAACCAGAGAAACTGAGAAAGGGGGTTGGTTACAACCTGGGAAGGTATTAGCACCCATATTGTCCGTCGTACTCGACGGGATCCACGCTTGAAAGATTTGTGCTTAAAGGGGTTGTGTCAGTGCTATCTGTGTATCAAAGCTGGAAAGAATGCAAGTGTCAGTGCTGGAAGAAAGTGAAGTGAAATATATGAAGTGTCAGTGTAAGAACAAGAGTGAAATGCTCATGACTATGAGGCTTAAAGAATAATGCTGGAAGAGAGGGGGAATAGACAAAGACTTTTGTTTGATAACCATTAAGTTATGCCTACGTATCCTCTCGTGCAATGAGGAAGTCAGAACACCGTAGTTCGAATCAAAGAGACTGAAAGATAAATTGACTTGTGAACTGCTTACTTGTCTATGCTCAAGTGTATGAACTGTCTGGCTCAGGTGCAAACTGTCTTGCATTAGACGGAACAAGCGAGTTCTCGTTTGTGAGTGAATGAGATGAGAAAAGAATCCCGGAGGAGATGATTATTGTTTGATTTGTGCTTTCAATCTTTTATTGCTTTTGGAGTTTGTCATAAATTAATGAGCTTAAGCCTAAACCAGGAGTTAGTAGACTCATCACATCCTCCCTCTGATTAGGGGTAATGAGAATACCTTAAGTATGAAGTATGCACATCACACTTAATCACCATGGTGTAGGATTAAGATCATTAACCTACTTGTGCTTATTTAGATGTTTTTTGGTATTTTTGTTTAGTGTTAAGTAATGAGTTTAAGCCATAATCAGGGATTTAATGGACCCATTACACCATCCTAATAGAAGGATAATAGATGAGAACATTTAAGTTGAGGAAGGCTCCTCAACTTAATCCATGATTAGGGATTAACCTCATGACAAAACAAAGTCTTTATTAGAATGGATTTTAATTAATGGTAAGATTAAGAAGTGAGTTTTATGGTTTGTAAGACAACTTGAGGGGGACTTGTCCATTAACACTAGGGTTAGTCCTTCTTAACCAATTAAGGAAGAATTAGAACCCTAATGCAAGGCCCAAGTTACAAGCTTGATGTCTTAGTGATTGTTAAGTGAATTGATTAGAGGATTTAAACACATTAAGGGTTTAACACTTAGGATTAAAGTTATACACTCCATCCTAATAGAAGGATGCAAGCATAAGCTTAATCACAAAGCCTTAAAACCTTTAGGGTTGAGTCCATGATTATGAGATGAGAAGAGAAGACTCAAAGATGACACAAAGGCAAAACTAAATGGGGGACTAATCAAACCCTAATTATTATCATGCTTGGTTGTTCCTAGGGTTTATGAAGCTTGCAAGAGATCTTCAGGAGAAGCCACCAGGAAAGAAGCAGATGGAAGGAGAAAGAAACAGAGGGAAGCAAGACAACTTGCTTCACTTAAGAAGACAAGTTGTTTGAGGGAAGAAAGTGGGGGAGAGCATGAATGAGCAAGCTCACTCTAATACGCAAGCTAAAATGCAGCCATGATGCAAGAGAGGGATGAGAAGAGATTGTGAGAAGTGAAGGCAAATTCACTTCTCAAAACAACTTACCACCTGAAAAGTTAGCAAAGAAATGAAATGCAATACAAATGAGATGAAATGTCATGATGCAAACCAAAGTCAGAAGCATAAACATGATGTTAATGATGCTAAGAGATGATGCAAACACATGACAAGAGATGAGAGTGATCAAACAAGCATAAGGATGCAAATGAAGCATGCTTTGAACCATAGAAGTTCATGAATGTTTATGAAATGAAATGAATATATAACATGGAAAATGAAAGATGTAATGATCAAACATGATTCTAATATGTCCTAAGATGTATTATGAATCATGTGGATGCATAGAATATCATGGCAAGTTCTTTCATGCAAGCAAATGAGAGATGGATGCAAAGGAAGACACAAATTAGGGTTTACATACAACATGCAATGCAAAAATTCAAAACCAGAAGCAAATGACATGACAAAAAATTGAAAATGGGATCAAAAGAGGCTTAACCCTACACAAGTTCACTGCCCAAAGGAGGGGACCTAACTCTTAACCTAGTGCAAGTTATGAATTTCTCAAGTCAATTAGGGTTTTGGGATACCTCACAATGAAAAATACAAAACAAATTGAAAATGAAATATGAATTCAAGCCAATTTTATCCTATAAACTACATGCTATGGGGGATGCAATGCAAGAAGAACCATCATCAAACTCTCAATGGTTAGGCAGAATGGATTTTTCCAAGTTTGAACAAAAATATTGCCTTTAAAAGAATTTAATTCCAATGAAAATTGTCAAAATGCATCAAGAACCAAAAAGAAATTTGTTTTGAGAGTTTGATAATGTTTCTAAATGTTTTGAAATGCAATGTGAATTTTTTGGTGATTTTTAAATACCTAAATGCATTTTTAATTAATTAATTTTCATTAACTAATTTAAAATGAACATTTAAATGATTTAAAAATAATTTTTAATGCAAAAAATAAAAATAAAAATATTTTTGGGTTCTGAAAATTAATGAAATGCTTGACAAAAATTTTCAGAATTTTAAAATGTTTTTTACTATTTTAAATAATTCGTGAAAGATAAAACAAATAAAATGAAATAAAAATTGAATTATTGAGAAAGTATGCAGATCCAATGGCTGGCATTTAAATGAAAATGGAGGGAATTGACTGGCGCCAGATCCATTGGCCCAGATTCAAACTGGCTGAAATTAAAATTAAACCTAATTAATTATGTTAATGACGTGGATTAGGGCTTAATGGGGTGATCTGAGCCACCCAAACGCGCGGGAGTCAACACAAGTCAAACAAATCTATGGCTCAAATTCAAACTGAGCCTTAATCATCATTAATGCGCTAATGACCTTCAGGTGGCCAGAAATGACCTCCGGTCATCTTCTCCGGCCACACCTCTCCCTGAAAATTGCTATCTTCTTCCCTAGGCTTCTAAAATCCAATCTCTCTGCCCAGAAATGATCCCCATACACCATACATTAAGAATCACCAAACAAACAACATTTAAAACACATCCAAAGTGAGAATCGAATCAAAACAGTTTTAGGTCAAAAAATTTCAGAACACGAATACATACTCATTTCTCAACCATTTTCAAAACAAAACACATCAGCATGATCAGTGAAGCATAAAGAATCATTTAGTAACTTAAAAACAAGTTTCTGGAAAAATTGTTCTTGAGCTCACCTGAAATGGAGCTTTCGAACCAGGAGCTTTTTGACTGCTTCTTTGCTTCAAAATGGCTCCAATGATCTTCTTGAGGAAGCTTTGAGGCTTGGTTGGAGTTTAATGTGGCTGGTTTAAGAGTTTGATGAAGTTCTGTTCAAGGGAGGTGAAAAATCGTGTTTCTATTTGTGGGCTTTTCAAGGCAAATTGATGGTTGGGAAATGATCAGAGGGTCATGGTGAATGGTTTTGTGTAGTTTGTTTTGATGTTTGAAGCTTGTATGGAGAGATTCAAATGAAAATGCATAAGAGGTGAGTTTTGAGGATGCTGACTTGTGGGAGGTTTCAGGCTGTGTTGTGTTATGTGTTGAGTCCCATTTTGTCCATGTATCAAGTTTGGATAGGTCAGAGAGTTGTTGCTGGCCTAACTTGATTGGTATGGGCCATTTTGCATAAAGTCAACTTTTTTGTGTAAGAAGAGGTATGGGATGGTTCAGTCAAGGTACAAGGGCATGTCTGCTGCAGCTTGAATCAAGGCTGTCCATGGAAATGAATTTGAGGCAATGCAGCAAGTGGATTAGGGTTTATGTGAGGTTTTGCAATTTTCATAAGGTTTGGCCCTTTTGTGATTTCTTGAAGCATAAGTCATGAAAATGAACAATTCTTTGGTGCATTCTGATTTTTAGGTCATGGTTCATGTTTGTGTAATGTATAGAAGTCCATTTGAAGTCACATTTTGCCTTGGCATGAGGTTTTGCAACTTTGCCTCTTTGGTGTAAAACTTGAAATTATGTGATTTTGTCCAACTTTGACAAGCCATAACTTTTGATCCAAAATGAATTAGAATGAGTTCTTGTACTTTTTGAAAATAGGAGGATCCATTCTACAACTTTCATGACCAAAGTTTTCTCATTTGAAGCATTTTTGAATCAATTTGAGGAGGTTAAAAAACTTTCCCAAAATGGCAAGTTTCCATTACAAGTCACTTTCCCAAAAAGGCAATTTTGCAAATGGCTTGGAATTCTTCAATCTTGTGAGCTTCTAATACCTTCTATGATCAAATAAAGATCATACATCTTCAAAATGATGGAGAACACCCTTTGGTTGGGTCATTGGGGGCCTCAGATGCCCTGATTTTGCACTGACTTGCTCAAGAAGTCAACTCTTGATCAGATGCCTTCCCTATGGAATTTCTTCATGAAAATTGATATGCATTATACTTATAACATATAGAGACCAACAGAAACAAGAATGACCAAAAAATTTGGAGTTATGGCCTTTGAAACTAAAACCCTAATTCTAGGTCATCTGTGCAGTTAGGCCTGACTCTGCTTCCATGCTTTTTTCAGTTCTTGTGATTCTTTGACTTCTTTGACCTTGTGAGGATATGATATGATGTTTGAACATACATGGACCCCTTTGCAATGATCAATGACCTTTGGAGTGGCTCAAATGGCTCAGGGATGGCTCAGATCACAAACCCTAGATGCAGATGGCTTAGAAACACTGCAGTGAAGCAAAATGCAATATGAGATGCCATGATTGAACTTATGCACATGAAGAGATCACAAGCCATGGTGTGAATGGGTGAGGGAAAATTTGGGGTGTTTACAGCTGCCCCTATTCAAACATGAGTTAACTGTGCAGGATGTAAGCAGCGGCTTAACAGGCAAACAAGATAACTTGTGGTTGAATACCAAAAGACAGTCCAAAATTTGCACTCACATAATGAAGAAGAAAAGGGATATAGATTGTAAAAGAAAATAAAGTATAATTATAAAGTGCGGGTGATGGAGGACGACCGTCGAGTAGAGGACGACTGCTGGGGATATAGCAATGACGGGGACGACCGGCAAGCTGGGGAAAGATGCGGGAAATAAAGCAATGACGGGGACGGCCAGCAAGCTGGGGATATAAGAGATTATGATGGGGACGACCATCAGGTAAAGCTATAAGACTCTCTGGAGATTGAAATGAATGATGAGGTACGGTCATCAAAGGTGAAGGACGATCACCTGGCAGGGTACGGCTGCTCTGTTGGGGATAAGATGAGGGACGATCATCTAAGGTGAAGGACGATCACCTGGCAGGGTGCGGCTGCCGGAAGTATCACGACATAGGACGAATGTTGGATAGAAAAAGATCGATGATGGGGACGACCATCGGATAAGCATGATGAAGGACGATCATCAAGAGGTGAAGGACGATCACCTGGCAGGGTACGTCTGCTCTAGGGTTTATCACGACATAGGACGAATGTCAGATAACAAGATCAACGATGGGGACGACCACCGGATAAAATGATGAAGGACGATCATCAAGAGGTGAAGGACGATCACCTAGCAGGGGACGGCTGCTAAAAATATCACGACATAGGACGAATGTCGGATAAGAAGGGGTTCTAATGAATAGAGACTCCACTGGGGGTGATGAAGGACGATCATCAAAAAGGTGAAGGACGATCACCTGGCAGGGTACGGCTGCCGAAAGGTATCATGACATAGGACGAATGTCAGATAGAAAGGAAATAATTCACTGGGATTTGCTGGGACTCTTTTGGGGAACAGTAGACACAAACGAGTGTCTAAATTCAAGAAGACATAAGTGTTTGACACGGTGCATAGATTAAAGATGCGGACGAGCATCCTTAAGACCATGATACAGACGAGTATCAGTAGAAACAAACGCTTGACGCATGTTTAGAGATGATGATACGGACGAGTATCAACTGGTTAACAAGGAACACGGACGAGTGTTGATTCTAAGAGAATTCAGGTGGCATATATAAGATACGGACGAGTATCTGTATGAGTGAGAAGTGATTAGTGAGACACAGACGAGTATTTAACTTGCTAGGGAAAGCATGACACGGGCGAGTGCCAGAAAAATTGTATTATAAACAAGTATTTGATTTCCAAAGTGTTTAGGCAACTATGCTGGGGGGTGACACGGACGGGTGTCAGGGAATTGTATAAATATGTACACATGTGTTATGAGTGCAATGGGGACGCTTTGGCTTTCTGCTGGGGATACGGCACAGACAAGTGTCAAAAAGTATCTGTTTGATGTATTTGTGAGTGTAATACTTTGGCTTTCTGGTGGGGAATTAGGGAAATATTCAGTATATCGCTTGATGGATTGTCAGTATTTACAAGTGTTCGGTTCGACACATGGCTGATGATCATGCAATATGTTTGATTTTTGTCGTAATGCTCCGTATTAGACGGAATGCTACGCTCTGTGGGAAAATATGATGCGAATGCTATGATTATGCAAAGATGTCGATCCGGGATTCAGATCCCGATGCCGTGGAGATCTCTGACTGATCTGCTTGAAGTGGATTTCCCAGCTGGGGATAAGATCATTGGTAGATCTGGCATATATGACTCTGCTTGGGGAAATAGATCACGGATAGACCTATCTCAGTAATGAGGAACCCGGCTGGGGTTCGTAGAAGCTTTCGTCACTCTGTTGTGAGATCTTCGGGCACTGCTCTTCTAGATATAAGTTGAAACTCTTGTGGGGAGATAATTCCCTGTCTGTCACTCAGCTGGGGAAGAAGAAAGATTACTGAAAGATCCTCTTAGGGATTTCTGCGGGGATCCGGCTGAGGGTGGCACTTGACAACTCCGCTGGGGATATGGGCACCTTCTGGTACTGCTCTGAAGGAAATGTTGGAGAAGTGATGCCTGGCAACTCTGATGGGGATATGGGCACCTTTTGGTACTGCTCTTAAGGAAATGTTGGAGAAGTGATGCCTGGCAACTCTGATGGGGAGAAGGCATCTCTAGTGCTGTTTGGAAGGTGTGCTGAGGAAATAATGATTCGGGCAGCCTACTGAGGAGAAGCTTTCATGCCCCATGTCGCGCTTTGGATACTTGCAATCCTGTAAAGACAAAGAAACGCACAAGTATCCCGAGGTATCCTTCACTGGATTCCATCATAGGAATTTAGACACTCCCGGGAGTAAGTATATTTCCTGTAAGCACTTATTTTTAGAAGGGAAAGCATCTGTATTTATTTAATCAATATCTTAAAGACATCGGACATTTTTTGCAAACGAAAATAAAATGTACGAGACGAAACATGACTGAAAATCTGATTTTATTAATTCGTGTGCCCTGAATTGGCAAGATACAGTCAAAGAAACAGATCCCCTGAAATGAGGAGATCGCTACAAATTGAGAAACAAAAGACAATGGCAATGTTGACGACGCTTCAAGGAGCTTTCCTTTTGCTATGACTCGTATGACATTGACGTTCTTCTCATCTTGCTTTCTGTAGAAGGCTGATTCTAACCGATGCTTGAACCTTTTGGAGCTTGCTAGGTTGTAAGTGATACAGATGAATTCAGAATGCAATTGTTCGCTTATTCCCTTATTTTGCGTGGATCGCCCTTTCGGGTTTTCAATCCACCGGGATACCCATTTTTTCCTGAGTCGTCCAATGTGGCTTTTCAACTCAGCGGGTGTACATTTTTTGTTTTATTTTCCCTTATTTTTGCCCGAGTCTTTTATTTTGTTTTTGACTCGCCGGGATGCCCTATTTTTGCCTGGACTTACATTCTGTTTTTATGTCCAGCGGGTCATTTTTATGCGAAGTATTTTTTAACTGCATCTGAATTCACAGGGGACAGGAAGTCTTCACCATCCACAGTACTGAGCATCAGTGCTCCACCAGAGAAAACTTTCTTTACTACGTATGGTCCTTCATAGTTCAGAGTCCACTTGCCCCTGTGATCTGTATGAGGAGGGAGGAGTCTTCTCAGCACAAGATCTCCTACTTGGTACTCTCGGAGCCTAACTTTCTGATCGATGGCTTTCTTCATTCTTTTTTGATATAGCTGCCCATGACAAATTGCAGCCAATCTCTTTTCTTCAATCAGATTTAGCTGTTCGTACCGGGATCGGACCCATTCTGCTTCACTCAGTTTAACATCCATTAGTACCCGCAAGGAGGGTAGTTCAACTTCAATAGGCAGGACTGCCTCCATACCATACACAAGCTGATACGGTGTTGCACCAGTGGATGTTCTGATTGACGTTCGGTACCCATGTAAGGGAAACGGTAGCATTTCATGCCAGTCTTTATAGGTAACTACCATCTTCTGCACAATCTTCTTGATATTCTTATTAGCTGCCTCGACAGCGCCATTCATCTTTGGCCTGTAAGGAGGAGAATTGTGGTGTTGGATCTTGAAGTCCCGGCATAGTTCTGCCATCATTTTGTTGTTTAAATTGGAACCATTATCAGTAATGATTCGCTCGGGCACTCCATACCGACAAATGATGTCCCTCTTCAAGAATCGGGCTACCACTTGTCTGGTGACATTTGCATAAGAGGCTGCTTCGACCCACTTGGTAAAATAGTCAATGGCTACCAGGATGAATCTGTGGCCATTTGAAGCAGTCGGTTCAAACTTGCCAATCATATCAATGCCCCACATGGCAAAAGGCCAGGGTGAAGACATCACCTTCAAAGGATTCGGAGGCACATGCACTTTATCCGCATAAATCTGGCATTTATGACATTTTCTGGCATAAGCACAACAGTCTGCATCCATTGTGATCCAGTAATAGCCTAATCTTAGCAACTTTTTAGCCATTGCATGCCCTCCTGCATGGGTACCAAAGGATCCTTCGTGCACCTCGTGCATCAACAAGTCTGCCTCTGTCCTATCAACACATCTGAGGAGTACCATATCAAAGTTTCTCTTGTACAGGGAACCATCAGTGTTCAGGAAGAAACTACCAGCTAGCCTCCTTAATGTCTTCTTATCATTGGAAGATGCCCCAGGTGGGTATGTTTGATCCTCCAAGAAGCACTTAATGTCATGGAACCAAGGCTTATCATCTTTGACAACATCTGCTGAGAACACATATGCTAGTCTGTCAAGTCTAGACACTGAGATCCGAGGTACAAAGTTGGCAGCTTGAACTTTGATCATGGATGAAATGGTAGCCAGAGCATCTGCAAACTGATTTTCGTCTCGTGGGATATACTCAAGATTGACCGTTGTGAAGAAAGTCAATAACCTTCTTGTATAATCCCGGTAAGGTATCAGATGATCTTGGTGGGTGTACCATTTGCCGTTGGTTTGATTAATTACCAGAGCTGAATCTCCGAATACAGTCAAACTCTTGATCCTGAGGTCAATAGCTTCCTCAAGACCCATAATACAAGCTTCGTATTCAGCTTCGTTGTTAGTGCAGTTAAAGGTGAGTTTCGCCGAGAAAGGCATGTGAACTCCTTTAGGTGTAATGAGTACTGCACCAACACCACAACCATTCATATTAACAGCCCCGTCAAACATCATAGTCCATTCTTCTCCCGGGTCAGGCCCTTCAGTGTGAATAGGCTCTTCATGATCTTTTGCTTTTATGAACATGATGTCTTCATCAGGGAAGTCAAATCTCATAGGCTGGTAATCATCAATGGGCTGCTCAGCAAGATAATCAGACAATACACTGCCTTTGATGGCCTTCTGAGATGTGTACTGAATGTCATACTCTGTGAGGATCATTTGCCATCTTGCAACCCGTCCGGTAAGTGCTGGCTTCTCAAAAATGTACTTAACTGGATCCATCTTCGAGATCAATAAAGTAGTGTGGGTCAACATATACTGTCTCAGTCGGCGAGCAGCCCACGCTAAAGCACAGCAAGTTTTCTCGAGCAGTGAATAACGTTGTTCACAGTCGGTAAACTTTTTGCTTAGGTAGTATATTGCATACTCTTTTCGACCAGACTCGTCATGTTGGCCCAGCACACACCCCATTGACTCTTCTAATACTGTCAAGTACATGATTAGAGGTCTTCCTTCAACTGGAGGCATGAGGATTGGAGGCTCTTGTAAGTATTCCTTGATCTTGTCAAAAGCCTTCTGGCAGTCTTCATTCCACCTGACCGTTTGTTCTTTTCTCAACAGCTTGAACAAAGGCTCACAGGTTGCTGTAAGGTGAGATATGAACCGTGAAATGTAGTTCAATCTACCTAAGGAACCCCGAACTTCTTTTTCAGTCTTCGGTGCAGGCATTTCTTGAATGGCTTTGACTTTGTCAGGGTCAACTTCAATCCCTTTCTCACTTACAATAAATCCCAGCAGTTTACCGGATCGCACCCCGAATGTGCATTTGTTGGGGTTTAACTTCAGTTGGTACTTCCTCAAACGCTTGAATAGTTTCAACAGATTCACCAGGTGGTCTTCTTCTGTGAGGGACTTGGCAATCATGTCATCCACATAACATTCAATTTCTTTATGGATCATGTCATGGAATAATGTTACCATAGCCCTTTGATAAGTGGCACCAGCATTCTTCAGTCCGAATGGCATCACCTTATAACAGAACATGCCCCAGAGTGTGATGAAAGTTGTCTTCTCCATATCCTCAGGTGACATCTTAATCTGATTGTATCCCGAGAATCCGTCCATGAAGGAGAACACCGAGAACTGAGCCATGTTATCAACCAATACATCAATGTGAGGTAAAGGGATGTCATCCTTCGGAATGGCTCTGTTTAGGTCCCGGTAATCCACACACATTCTCACATTGCCGTCCTTCTTAGGCACATGTACAATATTAGCGACCCACGGCGGGTAACTAGTTACAGCAAGGAACCCGGCGTCCCACTGTTTTTGTACCTCTTCTTTAATCTTCATTGTCATATCTGGGCGAGTACGGCGCAACTTCTGTTTTACTGGCGGGCAGTCTTCTTTCAGTGGCAGCTTGTGCATGACAATGTCGGTGTCCAACCCTGGCATATCCTGATAAGACCAAGCAAAGACATCCACATATTCTCGGAGCATGTAAATCAGTTGTTCTTTCACTGAATCTTGTAAGCAGGCCCCGATCTTAACTTCTTTCATATCTTCTTCCGTACCAAGATTAACAGTTTCAATCTCCTCCTGATGAGGAGTGATAACCCTCTCCTCTTGCCTTAACAACCTGACTAGCTCTTCAGGTAGCTCATAATCTTCTTCAACCCCTTCATCGGCTTGATTGATTGGATTGTCAAAGTCATACGAAGTCATAGCTGTGTTGTTGTCGGTGCAGTCTGAAAGGCACTCTCTGCAAGGGTTTAGATTGTTTATTTTAGTGATCAATTTTAATCTTGTTTATAAAAGTGAAAATGAAGTTATTTATTTTGAAAAACATTGCCATTTTATTTTTGTACAAAAAGAAAAATGAGAAGACAGTGAGCGAAAAAGAGACTTGTTTGCAAAAGATGTCCGATATTCATTGATTGATCTATTTGCACAAAATTACAAGATGTCCCGATTACAAAATGAGTCTTGACATCTTAGGCAAGATGCAAGACTTGATGCATGCTTTAAAATACAGGAAATAATAATTACTCTGCAGGAGTAACCCTTATAATTTCCTGGGAAGACCAGTTAAGGACTTGGCTCCCCGGGATCCTCGGACGTATCCAACTCTCCAGGTTGCGGTCGCTTTCCTCCTCGTCTTCCAAGTTGTTCACAGCATCCGGGGTGAGCATTCCCCCGCTGACAAAATTGGGCTCTTTGGCAGCCTCTGATTGATCTTGTTGAGTTGGTTTGTAACCCAACCCAAATCTGTCTTCCTTCTTTTCCACGGGCAGCAGCTTGCCCCAGCCTTGGGCAGTACCATCTTCAACAACCTTTCGGGCTTGCTGATATGACGTTATGGAGGTTCCCAGTACAACAGATGCTTCATTAATGTTCAGGGCCTCAAACCCCTGGCTCATGGATTCATGGATTTCTCCATCCATTTCTATGTACTTATATGTAGCCAGATGGCTAACAAAGATGTCTTCTTCCCCACAGATGGTGATGATCTGGCATTCCCACTCGAATTTCAACTTCTGGTGAAGGGTAGACGTAACAGCGCCAGCGGCATGGATCCAGGGTCTACCCAACAAACAGTTGTAGGCCGGCTGAATGTCCATCACAGGCAGATCAATCTCCCCAAGCACTGATCTTTTAGAGCCATCAAATGCTCTCACCACCAAATTACTCGGACGCAGTTCCAAGCCATCATACTCTAGCTTCACTAAGGCTTTCTTTGGTAGAACATTGAGCGATGACCCAGTGTCCACCAATACATGAGATAAAACAACACCCTTGCATTCCAGGGTGATATGTAAAGCCTTGTTGTGGTTACGTCGCTCAGTTGTTAAGTCAGCATTGGTAAAGCCCAGTCCATGACTGGTATTGACATTTTCTACCACGGTTTCTAGCTGATTAACAGTGATCTCCTCTAGCACGTATTCTGCGTGCAGGACTTTCAATAATGCATTCCTGTGAGCTTCTGAACACATCAACAGGGATAATATGGAGATTTTTGAAGGAGTTTGGTGAAGCTGATCCACCACCTTGTAATCACTTCTCTTTATGATTCTTATAAACTCGTTTACATCTTGTTCAAAAGATGTCTTCTGATTTTCTTTGGCAGCCGGCTCTTCAAGTACCACACTATTTCCTTTTGCTTTGGCAGCAGCTTCTGCTTCAACATTAGGTCTCTGAGTTTGTGAGGCAAAAAGGCGTCTGCTTCTGGTGAAGCCTCCACCTCCCCCAACATTATCAATTTGTGGAGAAGAGGTTGAAGAATCCAAAGTGATTTTCTCCCCGTTGCAGTAGAGATCAGAGCCATAATGCCAAGGTATGGCATTACTGATTTCATATGGAACTGGTCCAGGCACCGTAATGGTAACTGGACTGACTGCTACAGAGGAGGGTACTGAAATGGTGTGCGGATCGTAGTAAATTGTGACTGGTGACCTGGCAGGAGGTGCCACTGTTTGCTGCTGGTAATTGTTGTCCGGAGGAACATTTTTTGGATTATAGTTTATGGTGACTGCTGAGACATCTTTGTTAATTTCTGCTGGCGTTGTAGAAGATTTTGCTGATAAAAGGATGCTGATGTTGTAGAAGAAAGGGTTGTTGACATTTGATTTGTTGAAGTGATGGATGGAGCCATTGCTGATGATATCGATGAATCGGTAGGAATGATTGTTGCTGCTGTTGTAGAAGAATCAGGAATTATTGTTAAAGGAATTGCTGGATTTGTAGGCGCCGTTGTCGAGATCTGAAGGATTCCATCCTTGATAAGACCATCTATGCCGCTTCTCAAATTATCACACCTGTTGACTGCAATGTTGCAATACCCACAACCGAGCTCACACCCGGGGAACACTTGGCACTCTAGAAGCTGAGCTTTAATTTCGACCAAGGGCGTTCGAATTTGTGCAACATTGGTGATCAAAGTAGATGGTTTGTCTTCCTCAATGGCATTAATCCTCGGCCCGCCATGGTTAGGCATAGGATTCTTGTTGACATTTGGAGGGGGTGCAAAGTTGAGGGCTTTAGAATCCACCAGATCTTGGACTTTCATTTGTAAAGCCCTGCATTTCTCAGTATTGTGGCCAGGTGCATTGGAGTGGAAAGCACACCTGGCATTGATATCATAATTCCTCGGGAGATTGGATGGATCTGGAGGGGCCAATGCCCTTAACTCAACCAAGTTAAGCTTCAGGAGTTATGGAAATAAGGCAACATAAGGCATAGAGATAGGGTCAATCACCCTGTTCGCCTGTGATGGTCTTTGTTGAAAGGGTCGTTGTTGTTGATTGTTGTTGCTATTGTTGTAGGTCCTCTGTGGCGGATACTGAACTTGCTGTTGATAATGTGGTTGTTGTGGTAGTTGGTATGCTGATTGCTGAGGAATCAGAGCTGGAATAGTGACAGCTGCCACTGATCTGTGAACATACTGAGGTCTGCCCCTGCTGTCATGAATGGCATTTGTCTCACCGGTTCTTCGGGGTCCCACGAAAGGTTTCCTGGGATTACTGGATGAACTTGCACCATTATCAGAAATTTTGCCCATTTTTAACAGACTTTCAATCCTTTCACCGGCTATGACGACATCAGCAAAACTGGTAGAGGAAAAGGCAGCCAGTCTATCAATATATGTTCCTTGCAGAGTATTCATGAACATGTCGGCCATTTCTCTTTCCGACATGGGTGGTTGGACAGCAGCAGCAAGCTGTCTCCACCTTGTAAACACCCCAAATTTGCCCTCACCCATTCACACCATGGCTTGTGATCATCCTCATATGCATAAACACAAACATATCATCTCATATCTCATTTTTGATTCACTGCATAGTTTCTAAGGCATCTGCACCTAGGGTTTGTGATCTGAGCAATCCCAAAGCATCTTGAGCCATTCCAAAGGCCACCAATCAATTCAAAGTGGTCCATGTGTGTTCTTATATCATATTTCATCTCCTCAAAGTCAAAATTGCAGAGGAATCACAAGAACTAGGGTTTGAGTGGATGCAGAGCCAGGATGAACTGCACAGTTGACCTAAAATTAGGGTTTTGGTTTCAGAGGCCATAACCCCAAGTTTTTTGGTCATTCTTGTTTCCATTGATCTCTATATGGTATAGGGAGTATGCATATCAATTTTCATGAAGAAATTCCATGGGGAAGTCATCTGATCAAGGGTTGACTTTTCAGACAAGTCAGTGTAAAATCAGGGCATTTGAGGCCCCCAATGACCCAACCAATGGGTGATCTTCATCATTTTGAGTGTATATGATCTTTATTTGATCATGGAAGAAGGTTGAAGTTCATAAAAATCAAGAATTTAGGGTTTTTGCAAATGTTGACTTTTTGGGCATAGTTGACTTTTCAAGAATGCATCATTTTAGGTCATTCTTCAAGCCTTGATTCTTGATCCAAAAAGGCTTCAAATGGAAAAACTTTGGTCATGAAAGTTGTAGATCTCATCTTTCCCTTTTCAAAAAGTACAAGAACATGATCAAACTCTTCTTGGATCAAAAGTTATGGTAATGCAAAGTTGGCAAAAATCATTGATTTTCAAGGCATGCTTCAAATGGAAATTTTGCAAAGTCTTGAACCAAAGCCAAATGTAGCCTCTAATTCATTTGAAACCAACACATAAACATTCTCTAAGTGCTGAAAATCAGAATTGGATCAAGTTTGCCTATGGTTTGGTTTGTGTAACAAGGTTTTCTTCACATGTGAACCATAAAGCAACAAGTTGCAAAACTCATGATCATGCTCCCTCAACTTGCTGCCTTGGCCTTTGGACCTTGCTGGCTCTCTCACCACACCATGATGCGCCAGACCTAGCCTTGTACCAAGCTAGTATCAAGCCCATGCTTCTCTTACAAGATTTTTGACTTTTGGCAAAAGCAAACTTACCAATCACAAAAGCACAAGTCACATCATCCAGCCAATCAGATTTGTTTATGTTATCAATTTGCAAGCTAGCCATAACAAGAAGCAAGGCTGAAACCATCACACTACACACATTCACAAGAACCTTCCACATTGCAACTTTCTTCGAATCTCTTAACACAGCCACAAAACACTAAAACTTTCTTCATCATCCAACTCAACACACTTCATAGACCTCAAACCACCCAAAGCACAAGCCTGAAACAGCCAGAACATCTCACTGCCATCTCTCACTCCATTTTGCAGTTTCATTCGAAACTCTCATCCTAGCTCACAAACAGCCAAACAAACCTTGCAAAGCTTCTCCATACATCATTTGGACCTCAAACCATCATTCACAATGGCCTGAAACCTCCAGAAACACCATTGCCATTTCTGACTGAGCTTGAAGCAGGAGCATTCGAATCTCACTGTCCAGCCTACATAAATTGTTCTAAGGCATTCAGACATCATCCAGAGGTCCTAAGGGTTGGATTGCACCAGGAGAAGTGACCAGAAAGTTCCCAAACTGAAAGCTCCAAATCTCAGGTAGCTCGAAAATAATTTTTCCAGAAATCATTTCTCTTGTTACTAACTTGTTCTATTTGCTTCACTGATCATTCTGGTACCATTGGTTTTGAAAATGGTTTTGAAATAAGCATTTAATTTGTTTCTGAAGCTTGCGTGACCTAGAACTTGTTCTCTTCGATTCAGTTTGTTTAGGAAATATAAATTTGTTTTGAGAGAGGGGTTTGATTCGTGAGAGGCTGGAGATCGTTTCCCAATTCATAGATTTTGTTTTTGTTACGTTTTGAGAGGTTTTGAGGTTTCTCAGGTGAGAGCTGGCCGGAGAAGACGACCGGAAGTCTTCTCCGGCAGCCTGAAAGTCATTAATTATTAATTAGGGTTAGGGCACTGAGTTTAAACCTGGGCCTTTAGATCTTGTTTCCCGCGCGTGAGTGGAAGGCCTGGATCTTGTCATTAAGTTTTAATTATGGTTTAATATTTAATTAATCAGGATTATGTTAGTTTGAACCTGGACCCTTAGATGACGCGCCAAGTCAATGGTCCCCTCCCCAGAATCAATCTCATCCTTCCATTCTGTTTACTTTTTATTTTATTTAATTTTATTCATTTTTCTTTCATTTAAATTGCATAATTATTTTAAAATAGCAAAAAATTCATAAAAATTATGAAACTTTTTCCTTAAGGTTTTATTAATTTTTATGACACAAAAATATTTTTATTTCATTTTTTATCATTAAAAAAGTATTTTTAAATGTTTAAAAGATTATTTTTAATTTATTAATGAGAATTAATTAATTAAAAATACTTTTAGGTATTTAAAAATTACAAAAAAATTCATGAAATGTTCTAAGACATTTAGAAACATTGTCCAACCTTCAAACCAAATTTCTTTTTTGATCTTGATGCATTTTAAGAATTTTTCATTGAATTAAATCATTTTTTATGCATTATTTTGATCACATGTTTGAAAATTCATTTCTGCCTTTTGGAGAAGGTTGAGACATTGATTCTTCTTGCATTGTTTTGTGTTTAGCATGTATTTTCAAGGATAAAAAGGCCATGAATTGTTCTTGCATTTTCAAATTGTTTGGCATTTCTTTTGTTAAGAACCCTAAAAACCCTAATAACTTAGAAAATTCATATCTTGAGTTTGGTTGAGAGTTGAGAGCTCCCCTTTGGGCAGTGGTTCATTATAGGTCTAGGGTTTCTTTGGGTGCCATTTTCAATTTTTATCTTAGGGTTTTGTTTCTGTTTTGGATTTTTGTTTGATGTTTGATTCATGAACCCTAATTTGGGCTTTCTCTTGCATCCTTCTTACATTTCCTTGCATAACATGACTTGTCTTTGCATTTTGTGCATTCTTGTGATTCATTTGACATCTTAAGACATATAGGAAGCATCTTTGACCATTGCATCTCATATTTGCCATGTCATTTGTCTTGTATGATTCATAACTTTCCATGTTTGTTCATGCTCCTTAGCTTGCATCATTTGCATTCATAATCTTGTATGAACATCCCCATTGCTTTGCCTCATGTTTGCAGCACCTCATAACATCATTAACATCATGTGCATGCTTCTGGTTTGGTATAGCATCATGTCATTTCATTTCATTTAGCATTGCATTGCATTTCTTTCTAACATTTCAGGTGGTAAGTAAACTTGAGAAGTGGATTTGCCTTCACTTCTCATACCTTTTCTTTTCATCTCTCTTGCATCCATTGCTGCATTTCTATTTGTGTATGAGTTTGAGCTTGCTCGTTCTTCTTCCTCCCACTTTCTTTCTTCAAGTGACTTGACTTCTTGAATGAAGCAAGTCACTTTGCTTCTCTTGATCCTGTTCATCTGCTTCCTGGTGGTTTTTCTGAAGATTACTCTTGAAAACCTCACAAACCTTAGGAACAACCAAGCATGACAATGATTAGGGTTTTGATTAGTCTCCCCTCTTAGTTTTGCCTTTGTGTCTTCTTTGAGTCTTCTCTTCTCATCTCATAATCAGGGACTAAACCCTAAAGGCTTTAAGGCTTTGTGATTAAGCTTATGCCTGCGTCCTTCTATTAGGATGGAGTGTATAACTTTAATCCTAAGTGTTAAACCCTTAATGTGTTTAAATCTCTTAATCAATTCACATAATAATCATCAAGACATCACACTTGTAACTTGGGCCTTGCATTAGGGTTCTAATTCTTCCTTAAATGGTTAAGAAGGACTAACCCTAGTGTTAATGGACAAGTCCCTCTCAAGTTGTCTTACAAACCCTAAAAATCACTTCATCATTATACCATTAAATAAAATCCACTTAATCAAAGGCTTGTTTTGTCATGGGTTTAATCCCTAATCATGGATTAAGTTGAGGAGCTTTCCTCAACTTAAACACTCTCATCTATTATCCTTCTATTAGGATGGTGTAATGAGTCTGTTTAATCCTTGATTATGGCTTAACCTCATTACTCAACACTAAACAAAAACACCAAAAACATCTAAATAATCACAAGTAGGTTAATGGTCTTAATCCTACACCAAAGGTGATTAAGTGTGAGAATCTGACTTCACACTTGAGGTATGCTCATTACCCCTAATCAGAGGGAAGATGTGATGAGTTTGCTAAATCCATTGGTTTAGGCTTAAGCTCATTATCTTATGACAAACTCCAAAAAGAAATAAAAGACTGAAAACTCAAAAAACAAACAATAATCGTCTCCTTCGGGATTCTTTTCTCATCATACTCACTCACAATCGAGAACTTGCTTCTTCCGTCTAATGCAAGACAGTCAGCACCTGAGCCAGACAGGTCATACACTTGAGCATAGACAAGCAAGCAGTTCACAAGTCAATTCATCTATCAGTCTCTTTGGGTCGAACTACGGTGTTCTGACTTCCTCATTGCACGAGAGGATACGTAGGCATAACTTAACGGTTATCGAACAAAAGTCTCTGTATATTCCCCCTCTTTCCAGCTTCATTCTTTTAGCCTCATGATCGTGGGCATTTCACTCCTTCCTCACACTGACACTTTCATACTTCACATCACTTATACACTTTACACTGACACCTGTACATATTGCTTTCAGCTCTTTATACACAGATTGCACTGACACTACCCCTTTAAAACACAAATCTTTTAAGCGTGGATCCCGTCGAGTACGACGGACAATCTGGGTGCTAATACCTTCCCAGGTTGTAACCAACCCCCTTTCTCAGTCTCTCTGGTTCGCAAACCGTCTTGTCCATCTTTTTCTAGGTCTATGCAGCATTGCCTTTCCTCCGGGATAAAAATGCCTAGCTGGCGACTCTTTTCATCTCCAGTGAGTTCACGGCTGTGTGTTCTCACTGTTCCCTTCGCCGACCGTTCGCGCTCGTACCAGGATGCAAATCTTCGGGAGCGACAGCTTGGCGACTCTGCTGGGGATCCTTATATTGCAACCAGGGCTTCTGGTTCCTTTTGTGGGTTCCTCCTAGCGCTTGTTTGGTTTGTGTTTACTGGGGTGTTATGTGCTTGTTTGTGCTTGTATTTATTTTTGTTTATTGCTTTATGTACAGTTACTCTACTGCTTTCTTTATTGCATTTATATATATCATACTGTCATTGTTGCTGGCTGGATCTGGTTTCTTGTTGTGGTGGGTGGGGTGTTTCATTGAGAGTTAAGGTCCTATACCTGGGACCTGAGTGACACCTAGGCTAGAGTGAATCATATTCTTTCCCATTCCATTTCGGTCTGGTGCGGGAATATGAAACACGGTTCAGATATGGGTTTCTTCTTGAGAACTCTGTGTTGCAGATTTCCTGCAATGCTAGGGCTATCTGGGAAGCCTGCTAAGTCTAGATGACCTTTTAGTATTGACCTTCAGAAACTGAGGTGAATTAGAGGAGGAATTGTTATGGTTATTGTAAACACTGTACCTCCGGGTTAGAAGTGCTTACACTTCTCATAACTAATCCAAGTCTGAGGATCCTTGTTCTAGATCACCACCTGTGAAGGGGTTGGGCTGTTTACAGGTTTGCAGGTACCTTGACCTCAGAATACCCTGTTACTTTGACTTTGTTAAGAATACTCCATGTTGGATAGTTCTTGTGATTCTAAAACCCTGGACATGTGGCTCTTTATTTGAGTCCCCCACCCTGGTTACTGGATTTATAGGCCTCCACCTGGATTTCTTGAACACACATGGATCTATACCAAGGCAGTTAATCAGATCCAGCTCAGTCACAAACCCTTGCATTTCATTTGCATACATACTCATTGCATCATATTAACATTTGCTTATTTGTGTTTCAGGGTATCCACCTTCCTCTGGTTTTGGTTTTGACCCCATCTGCATCATTGACCTGTCTCCACTAGCACTTGCTTCAGTTTGTCAGCCATATACTTCAGTTACTTGCACTAGCCAGCCAGTGGCCCACTCCTCAGCATCTTCATCAGCACTCTACTCAGTCTTCAGCATCATGGCTCCAAAGAAAAGCAACATCACCTATCATTTCTTCCAGCCAGACTTATCAGACATCAGGAGGATCCAAACCCTGATCACTCCAGATCACATACCCTTGTTCAGGGAGAGTTATGGAGATATACTTGACTTGGTTATGGATTTGGACCCATCTCAGAGGAGCCTCATCCACACCTGCATTCAGTTCTATGACCCCCCATTGAGATGTTTCACCTTTCAGGACTTTCAGTTGGGTCCTCTTTTGGAAGAATACTCATCTTTGGTTGGTTTGCCTATCAAGAGGGAAATCCCTTTCAACCCTGAAATGGTCTTTCCCAGCAATGGAGAGATAGCAAAAGCTTTGCACCTGGAACCTGCTTTGATTGAGTAGCATATGACCTCTAAAGCTGGGATCCCTGGGTTTCATCTGGACTTCCTGATTTCTCAAGCTAGTTTGAAAGCCTCCCTGGGGGAGTGGAAAGCTGTTTGTGCTCTGTTGGCCTTAAGTGTGTATGGAATTGTGTTGTTTGCAGATGAGCCTCGATTCATCAGCAAGAATGCAATCCATTTGTTCATCCTGAAGAACCCAGTGCCAACTTTATTGGGTGATCTCTATTACTCAGTCCATCAGAGAAATGAGAAGCAGAGGGGAAGATTAGTAAGGATTTGTGCTCCATTATTCCATGCTTGGCTTCTCAGGCATCTACCCAGGACGGATGCATTTCTAAATCCTCATCAGCAAAGCAACTGGGCTAAGAGTCTCACTGTCCTAACTTCAGCAGACATCAGATGGTGTACTCAAAGCACCAAGGGCAGAGATATAATCACCAGCTGTGGGCACTTTCCCAATGTGCCCTTAATAGGAGTTAAGGGAAGTATCAATTACAACCCTCTGCTGTTCAAGAGGCAATTGGGCTATGCATTGGTCCATACTCCTAAGACACAGGACCTGATTGAGACCCTATACTGTGAGAACAAGGTTAGTCTGGCAACTGTTAGGCAGGCTGCCTGGGCCTGGGATCATGTTCAAACCAAGGGAATCACCATTTTGGGGAAGTGCAATAATGTGGCATCAGTCCAATATTATGAGTGGTCCCATGCTAGGGCCCAATTCTCTGGAATGCCCTTCACCATAGAAGACATGCCTGAGTCATCTTCAGCACCACCCCCTGCCACTATCAGTTTGGAGGAGTTTGAGAGCTTGAAGGAAAGGAATGAGAAGTTAACCCAAGCCTTGCAGAAGACCCTCAGGGAGAGGAGTGAAGGTGTGAGGGAGATTGAGAGATTGGAGAAGTTGAGGGTGGAACACTTGACCAAGATTGAGAAGTCTGGAGATTATATCAACAAGTCCAAGGCTGGTGAACAGATTTTGAAGAATGCTTGTAAAGAAGCCCAGTTTCAGAGAGCAAGAACAGACTTGTATTTGAAGGAAAGTCAGGCCAGGTGGGTCCGGATCACTGAGGCCCGTACTCTAGAAGACAAGAGAGCTCAAGACAAGATGAAGCAGATGAAAAAGCCCTGGCAGCAGCCCAGAAAGAAATATCAGAGCTAGAAATCAGAGCTGGAGTGAAGAGGTCTAAGGACCAAGGTCAGAATAAGAAGTTGACTGCAGCTATTGCAACAAGAAACCTTCTCATCAGAAGTCTTACGGAGCATCCGGCTGATCCTGTGACCGAAGCACTTCTCAAGGAAGTTCGTGAGGATGAGTTTGGCCTTGGAGTTTGATCATTTGCTTGTTGTTGTTCCTTTTCATGTACTTTTGCTTTTTTTGATGTATTTTGACCCCTTTGAGGGCTTGTGTTGTAAAAAAGGAACAAGTTGTATTATTTCACCCTTTGTAATATATTTGTGTTGGTTTCTATCTGGGTTCACATCAAAAGCAACTTCAACAGCATCATCTTCAAGGGTCTGGAAGGGTCAAAACTGAAGGCCAAACCGGATACCTTGAGAGCAAATAAGCATAACTGCATTGCATGCTAACCCCTTTTGTTTGTTTTGTAGGTTTTTGTTTTGTTGTTGCTAACCTCTGTTGTGATGTTCAGGAATTATTGCTCGCCGCCGGGTATTTCCTCTCAACAGGCCTCACAGGTACCCAACTAGAAACAACCTTCCGGGAATTCAGATGGATCAGATGCAGCAAGACCTTACAGAGGTCAGAAACCAGATGGCCAACGAAAGGCTGGAGATGAGAACCCAGATAACACAATTCATGGAAGTGATGAACAACTTAGCTCAAAGCCAGGAGAGGCTCAGAGCTTTGGTAGAAGGAAGGAATCAAGATGAGCCCCATGTGGGGACTGCTGGCACAAGTAACAACGAGAGGGTCCAACCTCATGTCAATCCCCCAGTTTTTGGACCCCATCTCCATCCAGAGGCCAACATCCCAGTCAATATACAAGGGACTGCCACAGCAGGGAGAGTACTTCAAGAAGATCCTCAGGAGGACCAATTTACAGTAATGGGTGCTGGAGAGGAAACTTATGATAGGCGGCTGGATGAAATAGCCGAGAAGTTGAGGTCCTTAGAATCTCAAAATTCTTTGGGGTTCGACGTCATGGACATGGGTTTGGTAGAAGGGGTCAGGATCCCCCATAAGTTCAAACCTCCTTGTTTCGAAAAGTATAATGGGACTTCATGCCCCCAGACTCATTTGCAATCATTTCTGGGAAGGCTGAAGGCCTATACAACGGATGAGAAACTTTGGATGTTCTACTTCGAAGATAGCTTGACTGGAGCATCAAGGGAATGGTATTCCCATCTGACAAGAGCAACTATAAGATGCTGGAAGGACCTGGCAGAAGCCTTCATCAGACAGTATCAGTATAATCTAGACATGGCACCCAACAGGACTCTCCTAATGGGAATGTCACAGTCGTCAAGGGAAAGTTTCCGGGAATATGCCCAGAGGTGGAGGCAACTGGCTGCTGCTGTTCAACCACCAATGTCTGAGAGAGAAATGGCAGACATGTTTATGAACACTCTCCAGGGGACGTATATTGACAGGTTGGCTGCTTTCTCTTCCACTAGCTTCGCAGATGTTGTCATAGCTGGGGAGAGAATTGAAAGCCTGTTGAAAATGGGCAAAATTTCCGACAACGGTGCAAGCTCGTCCAGTAGTACAAGAAAGCCTTTTGCAGGCCCGAGAAGAACTGGCGAGGCCAATGCCATTCACACCAACAGGGGTAGGCCCCAATTTGTTCAAAGGTCAATAGCAGCAGTCACTATCCCTGCTCCAGCTCATCCACAGCCAGTCTATCAACCTCCTCAACAAAACTTCCAACAACAACCTCAGTATCATCAGCAGAATCAATATCCTCCAAGAAACTACAACAACAACAACTCCAACAACAATAATCAACAGAGGCCATTCCAGCAGAGGCCATCCCAAGCTAACAGAGTGATCGACCCGATCCCAATGCCGTATGCTGCCTTGCTGCCACAACTTCTGAAACTCAACCTAGTTGAGCTAAGAACGTTGGCACCTCCGGATCCCAACAGTCTACCAAGAAACTATGACTCCAATGCTAGGTGTGCTTTTCATTCCAACGCACCTGGTCACAGTACAGAAAAATGCAGGGCTCTGCATATGAAGGTACAAGACTTGGTAGACTCCAAGGCTCTGAATTTTGCACCTCCGCCCAATGTCAATAAAAACCCAATGCCAAACCATGGTGGTCCCCGAATTAATGCTATTGAAGAAGACCAACCGTCTTATTTAATAACCAGTGTGGATCAGATCCGGACGCCATTGGTGGAAATCAAAGCTCAACTCCGCGAAAACCAAATATTTCCGGGGTGTGAACTAGGGTGTCCCTATTGCAATATTTCATGGAATGGGTGTGAGGACCTGAGGAATGGCATTGACAGCCTTATTCAGAGTGGCCTGCTACAGATCACTACATCATTTCCGACAAATTCGGCAACTTCATCAACAACGGTTTCAGAACCTCCTACAACTACAACAACTATTGTTCCCGACAATTCATCAGCACCATCAACAAGTACTTCACCTGTCCTCCCAAATGATCAGTTTTCAACAGTTTCTCCTGCTACAACTTCAGCTTCATTCCATTTCGAATCTCCGTCAGCAACAACAACAGTCCTTCCAACAGTACCTCCTACAACACCAGCAATCAATCATGAAGATGTCTCTACCGTCACCATATTCTACGATCCTGAAAATAGTTCTGCCTACCATTCAGAAGGTGCTGCTCCCGCCAGAGCACCAGTTACAATCTTTTATGATCCGCTAACAATAACAGTCCCTTCAGCAGCAGCAATCAGTCCAGTCACTGTCACGGTGCCTGGACCAGTACCATATGAAAGCAATAGGGCCATCCCCTGGCACTATGGCTCTGACGTGTACTGCGAAGGAAAAAGAATCACTCTTGAAACATCAGCACCTGCACCACAAGTAGATAATGTGGGGGGAGGCGGAGGCTTCACTCGAAGCGGACGTCTCTTTGCTTCACAAGTTCAAAGACCTACTGCCGAAGCAGAAGCTGCTGCCAAGGCAAAGGGTAAAGGCCCGGTGCAGGAAGATCCAGCTGCCAAAGAAGCCCTGAAAACTCCATTTGATCAGGAAGTTGATGAGTTTATGCGGATCATCAAAAAAAGTGATTATAAAATTGTGGATCAGCTTCACCAGACGCCATCCAAAATCTCTATCCTCTCACTGCTTATGTGCTCCGAAGCCCATCGGAATGCACTACTTAAAGTCTTGCACGCAGCTTACGTGCCTGAGGAGATTACTGTCAACCAATTGGAAACCGTGGTTGGAAATGTTACTGCTAGCAATGGGCTAGGGTTTACCGATTCTGACTTGACAGCGGATGGCCGCAACCACAACAAAGCCTTGCACATAACCATGGAATGCAAAGGAGCTGTCCTTTCTCATGTGCTGGTGGACACAGGTTCTTCCCTGAATGTCTTACCAAAGAAGGCTCTGGTGAAGCTTGAATATGATGGATTGGCATTGAGACCCAGCAACCTGGTGGTAAGAGCCTTTGATGGTTCTAAGAGATCGGTTCTGGGAGAGATTGAGCTGCCTGTGACAATTGGCCCGCAGACCTTTAAAACTATCTTTTATGTGATGGACATTCAGCCCGCCTACAGCTGTTTGTTGGGTAGACCCTGGATCCACGCCGCCGGCGCAATAACGTCTACCCTTCACCAAAAGTTAAAATTTGAGTGGGAAGGTCAAGTTGTCACAATCTGTGGAGAGGAGGACATTTTTGTCAGCCACCTGGCAACCTATAAGTACATTGAAATGGATGGGGAGATCCATGAAACAATGAGCCAGGGGTTTGAAGCTTTGAATGTGAATGAAGCATCTGCTGTATCTGGTACTCCAATGTCATCTTACCAACAAGCCCGGAAGGTTGTTGAAGAAGGAACTGCCCTAGGCTGGGGCAAGGTTTTAGCTGTGGAGGAGAAGAAGGACAAATTTGGGTTGGGTTACAGACCAACTCAACATCAAGCAAAGGCTGCTGCAGAGCCTGGTTTTGTCAGTGGGGGGATGCTTACCCCCGATGCTATCAACTGTCTGGAAGACGAGCTGGAAGAGGAGCGCAATCTGGAGATTTGGATTCGTCCAAAGATCCCGGGGAGCAGTGTCTCGAACTGGTCTTCCCAGGAAATTATAAGAGTTACTCATGCAGAGTAATTATTATTTCCTGTATTTTTTTATAGCATGCATCAAAGTCTTGCATCTTGCCCAAGATGACAAGACTCATTTTGTAACCAGGGCCATCTGTACTTTTGTGCAAACAAGATTAAATTAATGAAATATCAGACATCTTTTTGCAAACGAGTCTTTTTCTTTTATGCTCACTGTTTTTCCATTTTTCTTTTTGTACAAAAATAAATGGCGGTGTTTTCAAAATGATAACTTCATTTCACTTTTTTCTAAAGCAAGATTAAAATAAATCACTAAAATGAACCAACTGAACCCTTGCAGAAAGTGCCTTCCAGATAGCACCGACAACAGCACGGCTATGACATCGTATGACTTTGACAATCCGATCAATCAAGCTGATGAAGGGGTTGAAGAAGAGTATGAGCTTCCTGAAGAGCTAGCCAGGTTGTTGAGACAAGAGGAAAAGGTTATCACTCCTCACCAGGAGGAGGTTGAAGTGATTAATCTTGGTACGGAGGAAGACGTGAAAGAGGTTAAAATCGGGGCCTGCCTGCAAGACTCAGTGAAGAGACAACTGATAGATCTGCTTCAAGAGTATGTTGATGTGTTTGCTTGGTCGTATCAAGATATGCCAGGGTTGGATACCGACATTGTTGTGCACAAACTGCCTTTGAGGGAAGAATGCCCACCGGTCAAACAGAAGTTGCGCCGAACCCGCCCGGACATGGCTATGAAAATCAAGGAAGAGGTACAAAAGCAATGGGACGCCAGGTTCCTTGCTGTGACTAGCTATCCGCCGTGGGTTGCTAACATAGTACCTGTGCCTAAGAAGGACGGCAAAGTTAGAATGTGTGTTGATTACCGGGATCTGAACAGAGCCAGCCCGAAAGATGACTTCCCATTACCTCACATTGATGTATTGGTGGATAACACGGCTCAGTTCTCGGTATTCTCCTTCATGGATGGATTTTCAGGATATAATCAGATCAAGATGTCACCTGAAGACATGGAGAAGACAACATTCATTACACCTTGGGGCACGTTCTGTTACAAAGTGATGCCATTCGGACTGAAGAATGCTGGTGCAACATACCAACGGGCTATGGTGACATTATTCCACGATATGATCCACAAAGAAATAGAATGTTATGTGGATGATATGATCGCCAAGTCCCTTACAGAGGAGGATCACCTGGTGAATCTGCTGAAGTTGTTCAAGCGACTGAGGAAGTACCAACTAAAGCTGAACCCCAACAAATGCACATTCGGGGTGCGATCCGGTAAGCTGCTGGGCTTTATTGTAAGCGAGAAAGGGATTGAAGTTGACCCTGATAAAGTCAAAGCCATCCAAGAAATGCCTGCACCGAAAACTGAGAAAGAAGTTCGAGGGTTCTTAGGTCGATTGAACTACATTTCAAGGTTCATATCTCACCTCACCGCAACCTGTGAACCCTTGTTCAAGCTGTTAAGAAAAGAACAGACGGTCAGGTGGAACGAAGATTGCCAGAAGGCTTTTGACAAGGTCAAGGAATATCTGCAAGAACCTCCAATCCTCATGCCGCCAGTTGAAGGAAGACCTCTGATTATGTACTTGACAGTGCTAGAAGAGTCAATGGGGTGTGTGCTGGGCCAGCATGACGAGTCTGGTCGAAAAGAGTATGCAATATACTACCTAAGCAAAAAGTTTACCGACTGTGAACAGCGTTATTCACTGCTCGAGAAAACTTGCTGTGCTTTAGCGTGGGCTGCTCGCCGGCTGAGACAGTATATGTTGACCCACACTACCTTATTAATCTAAAAAATGGATCCAGTTAAGTACATTTTCGAGAAGCCAGCTCTTACCGGTCGGGTTGCAAGATGGCAGATGATTCTCACAGAATACGACATACAGTACACCTCTCAGAAAGCCATCAAGGGCAGTGTACTATCTGAATATCTGGCTGAGCAACCTATTGATGACTACCAGCCTATGAGATTTGACTTCCCTGACGAAGACATCATGTTCATTAAATCAAAAGATCATGAAGAGCCTATTCACACTGAAGGGCCCGACCCGGAGGAAGAATGGACTATGATGTTTGATGGGGCTGTTAACATGAATGGTCGTGGTGTTGGTGCAGTACTCATCACACCTAAAGGAGTTCACATGCCTTTCTCGGCAAAAATCACTTTCAACTGCACTAACAACGAAGCTGAATACGAAGCTTGCATTATGGGTCTTGAGGTAGCCATTGACCTCAGGATCAAGACATTGACCGTATTCGGAGATTCAGCTCTGGTAGTCAATCAAACCAACGGGAAATGGTACACCCACCAAGATCATCTGATACCTTACAGGGATTATACAAGAAGGTTACTGACTTTCTTCACAACAGTCAAGCTTGAGTATATCCCTCGGGACGAGAATCAGTTTGCGGATGCTCTTGCTACCATTTCATCCATGATCAAAGTTCAAGCCGCTAACTTTATACCTCAGATTTCAGTGTCCAGACTCAACAGACCAGCATATGTATTTGCAGCGGATGTTGTAAAAGATGATAAGCCTTGGTTCCATGACATTAAGTGCTTCTTGGAGGATCAGACATACCCACCTGGGGCATCTTCCAATGATAAGAAGACTTTGAGAAGGCTTGCTGGTAGTTTCTTTCTGAACACTGATGGGTCTTTATACAAAAGGAACTTTGACATGGTACTCCTCAGATGTGTTGACAAGACGGAAGCAGATTTGTTGATACATGAAGTGCATGAAGGATCCTTTGGTACCCATGCGGGAGGGCATGCCATGGCTAAAAAGTTGTTAAGATCAGGCTACTACTGGATCACAATGGATGCAGACTGTTGTGCCTATGCCAGGAAATGTCATAAATGCCAGATTTACGCAGATAAGGTGCATGTGCCTCCTAATCCTTTGAACATCATGTCTTCACCATGGCCCTTTGCTATGTGGGGTATTGATATGATTGGCAAGATTGAGCCGACTGCTTCAAACGGCCACAGGTTCATCCTGGTTGCCATTGATTATTTCACCAAGTGGGTTGAAGCAGCCTCCTATGCCAATGTTACAAGACAAGTGGTAGCCAGATTTCTGAAGAGAGATATCATCTGTCGATATGGAGTTCCCGAGCGAATCATTACTGATAATGGTTCCAATCTAAACAACAAAATGATGGCAGAGCTATGCCGGGACTTCAAAATTCAACATCACAATTCTTCTCCTTATAGGCCAAAGATGAATGGCGCTGTTGAGGCAGCTAACAAGAATATCAAGAAGATTGTGCAGAAGATGGTAATCACCTACAAAGACTGGCATGAAATGCTACCGTTTGCCTTGCATGGGTACCGCACGTCAATCAGAACGTCCACCGGGGCAACACCGTATCAGCTTGTGTATGGTATGGAAGCAGTCCTACCTGTTGAGGTTGAACTACCCTCGTTACGGGTATTAATGGATGTTAAACTGAGTGAAGCAGAATGGGTTCGGGCCCGATACGAGCAATTGAGTCTGATCGAGGAGAAAAGATTGGCTGCAATCTGTCATGGGCAGTTATATCAGAAGAGAATGAAGAAGGCCTTCGATCAGAAAGTCAGGCACCGAGAGTACCAAGTGGGAGATCTTGTGCTGAAAAGAATCCTCCCTCCTCATACAGACTACAGGGGAAAATGGACTCCAAATTATGAAGGACCATTCGTGGTAAAGAAGGTTTTCTCTGGTGGAACACTGATGCTCAGCACCATGGATGGTGAAGATTTCCCATCCCCTGTGAATTCAGATGCAGTTAAAAAATACTTCGCATAAAATGACCCGCTGGACATAAAAACAGAATGTAAGTCCAGGCAAAAATAGGGCATCCCGGCGAGTCAAAAACAGAATAAAAGACTCGGGCAAAAGTAAGGGAAAATAAATGAAAAATGTACACCCGCTGAGTTGAAAAGCCGCATTGGACAGCTCAGGCAAAAATGGGTATCCCGATGGATTGAAAACCCGAAAGGGCGATCCATGCAAAATAAGGGAATAAGCGAACAACTGCATTCGGAATTCGTCTGTATCACCTACAACTTGGTAAGCTTCCAAAGGATCAAGCTTCAATCAGAATCAACCTTCTTCAGAAAGCAAGACGAGAAGAACGTCATTGTCATACGAGTCATAGCAGAAGAGGAAGCTCCTCAAAGCGTCGCCAACACTGCCAGCATTTTGTTTCTCAATTTGTAACAGTCTCTTCATTTCAGGAGATATGTTTCCTTGACTGTATCTTGCCAATTCAGGGCACATGAATTAATAAAATCAAATTTTCGGTCATGTTTCGTTTTTTACATTTATGTTTTGCAAAGAGTTGTCTGATATCTCTAAAAATACAATTGCATAAGTACAGATGCCTTTCTCTAAAAGATAAAAACACATGCTTACAGGGGATATGATTACTCTCGAAAGTACTTAACTCCTATGACGGAATCCAGTAAGGGATACCTCGGGACCTTTTGTGCGTTTCCTTATCTTTACAGGATTGCAGGTATCCAGAACGCAACTTGGGGCATGCAAGTTACATCTCAGCACGCTGGCTAATCAACAAAAGATATCAGCATCCGAGATGCTCTAACCCCAGCTGAGTTGCTCCCCATTGCTTTCCCCAGCAAAGTTGCCAAATCAACAAACAGGTTTAACACTCAGGATGTTTTCTCTCCAGCCGAGTTGCCTCCCATTGCTCTCCCCGGCTGAGTTACCAGCAGCATTCCCCAGCTGTAGTACCAACCATTCTTCCTCAGCAGAATGTAGAAGTCAGGGAATCATCTCCCCCACAGAATCCCCAGCCTCTATTCAGAAGAGCAACGCACGGAGAAGTCACAACAGAGTACGGAAAGTTTCTACAAACCCCAGCTGGGTCCCATATTATAAGGATATGTCAATCAGTGACCTATATCCCCAAACAGATACATCACTAGATCTACCAATGATCTCATCCCCAGCTGGGAGGTTCACTTCAAGCAGATCATCCAGAGATCTTCGCAGCAACGGGATCCGAATTCCGGATCGGTGCCTCTTTGCATAATCATAGCATTCGCATCTTATTATACCCTCAGAGCGTAGCATTCCGTCTAATACGGAGCATTACGGCAAAAATCAAATGCATAGCATAATCATAAGTCATGTTGTGAATTGAACGCTTGTGACTAGTAACCATTCATCAGAACACAGATTACTTTCCCCCAGAGTCCCCACCAGAGCCCCAGCAAAAGCAGTTGCCTCTCAAATCACAAACACCAGTATATACACCTTTTGGCACCCGTCCGTGCCATCTTTCCCCAGTAAAGTCGCCTGAACACCCTTTACAAACAAATCACCCTTATTACAGATACGTCCTGACACCCGTCCGTGTCATATCCCAGCAAAAAGCCAAAGAGGTCCTCTTTGCACTCACATATACCTATGCATGCACTTTTCTTGACACCCGTCCGTGTCATATCCCCAGCGCAGTCGCCTAGACTTTGTATATCAGATACTTGTTCATATTATACTCTTCTCCTTTTGACACTCGTCCGTGTCACCCTCCCCAGCAGATAAACACTCATCTATACACCATTCGCTCTTATATAGATACCCGTCCGTATCTTGTATACATCATTACTTATATCCCCACAGATTCGACAGTAGTCTTTGTTCTTTGTTAACCAGTTGGTACTCGTCCGTACCATCATCTCAGAACATTGCGTCTAGTGTTTGTTTCTACATGATACTCGTCCGTATCATAGTCTTAAGGATGCTCGTCCGCATCTTTAATCCATACACCGTGTCAAACACTTTTGTCTTCTTGAATCTAGACACTCGCCTGTGTCTACTTTTCCCCAGAAGAGTCCCCTTAGATTCAACACTCGTCCGTGTTCTCTGTTAACCAGTTGATACTCGTCCGTATCATCATCTCTGAACATGTGTCAATTTGTTTCTACATGATACTCGTCCGTATCATAAGTCTTAAGGCTGCTCGTCCGCATCTTTAATCTATACACAAAACCAAACACTTATACCTTTTGTTTTCTTGGATGTAAACGCTCGTCCGTGTTTACATTATCCCCAGTAGATCACTAACAAATGTTCTTTTTATCTAACACTCGTCCTGTGTTATGATACCTTTGAGAGCAGCCGTACCCTGCTGAGTGGTCGTCCTCCACTTCTTGATGGTCGTCCTCCATCATGCTCATCCGATGGCCGTCCCCATCGTTGATTTTAGCAGCCGTCCCCTGCTAGGTGGTCGTCCTCCACCCTTTGATGATCGTCCTTCATCACTTTATCCAATGGCCGTCCCCATTGTTGATTTTGGTTATCTGACATTCGTCCTATGTCATGACAAACCTCGAGAGCAGCCGTCCCCTGCTGAGTGGTCGTCCTCCACTTCTTGATGGTCGTCCTCCATCATGCTCGTCCGATGGCCGTCCCCATCGTTGACCTTTCCTATCCGATGGCCGTCCCCATCGTTGATATTTTCGGCAGCCGTACCCTGCCAGGTGGTTGTCCTCCACCTTTGATGGCCGTCCCCATCATATTTCTTTTATCCCCAACAGAGCAGCCGTCCCCTGCTAGGTGATCGTCCTTCACCTTTGATGGCCGTACCCCATCATCTGTTTATTTCATTTATTCTTTAACCCGATGGCCGTCCCCGTCGTGGTCCCTTTTCCTTTTCCTTTTAGCCCGATGGCCGTCCCCATCGTGGGTTGCTTTACCTTTATGAATTTGATGGCCGTCCCCGTCATGTTTCATTAATCCCCAGAGAATTTTACAACTTTATCTTGATGGCCGTCCCCATCATGATATCTTATTTTTCCAGCTAGTCGGCCGTCCCCGTCTCAGCTTTGCCTTTTATCCCCAGCATGTCGGCCGTCCCCGTCATCGCTTTACTTCGCATTTACCCCAGCATGTCGGCCGTCCCCGTCATTGCTCTTTACCCAGCAGTCGTCCTCTGCTCGACGGTCGTCCTCCGTCGCCCACACTTTACAATATACTTTATTTTTCTGTTACAATCTATATCCCTTTTCTTCTTCATTCTGTGAGTGCAAATTTTGGACTGTCTTTGGTATTCAACCACAAGTTATCTTGTTTGCCTGTTAAGCCGTCGCTTACAACCTGCACAGCTAACTCATGTTTGAATAGGGGCAGCTGTAAACACCCCAAATTTGCCCTCACCCATTCACACCATGGCTTGTGATCATCCTCATATGCATAAACACAAACATATCATCTCATATCTCATTTTTGATTCACTGCATAGTTTCTAAGGCATCTGCACCTAGGGTTTGTGATCTGAGCAATCCCAAAGCATCTTGAGCCATTCCAAAGGCCACCAATCAATTCAAAGTGGTCCATGTGTGTTCTTATATCATATTTCATCTCCTCAAAGTCAAAATTGCAGAGGAATCACAAGAACTAGGGTTTGAGTGGATGCAGAGCCAGGATGAACTGCACAGTTGACCTAAAATTAGGGTTTTGGTTTCAGAGGCCATAACCCCAAGTTTTTTGGTCATTCTTGTTTCCATTGATCTCTATATGGTATAGGGAGTATGCATATCAATTTTCATGAAGAAATTCCATGGGGAAGTCATCTGATCAAGGGTTGACTTTTCAGACAAGTCAGTGTAAAATCAGGGCATTTGAGGCCCCCAATGACCCAACCAATGGGTGATCTTCATCATTTTGAGTGTATATGATCTTTATTTGATCATGGAAGAAGGTTGAAGTTCATAAAAATCAAGAATTTAGGGTTTTTGCAAATGTTGACTTTTTGGGCATAGTTGACTTTTCAAGAATGCATCATTTTAGGTCATTCTTCAAGCCTTGATTCTTGATCCAAAAAGGCTTCAAATGGAAAAACTTTGGTCATGAAAGTTGTAGATCTCATCTTTCCCTTTTCAAAAAGTACAAGAACATGATCAAACTCTTCTTGGATCAAAAGTTATGGTAATGCAAAGTTGGCAAAAATCATTGATTTTCAAGGCATGCTTCAAATGGAAATTTTGCAAAGTCTTGAACCAAAGCCAAATGTAGCCTCTAATTCATTTCAAACCAACACATAAACATTCTCTAAGTGCTGAAAATCATAATTGGATCAAGTTTGCCTATGGTTTGGTTTGTGTAACAAGGTTTTCTTCACATGTGAACCATAAAGCAACAAGTTGCAAAACTCATGATCATGCTCCCTCAACTTGCTGCCTTGGCCTTTGGACCTTGCTGGCTCTCTCACCACACCATGATGCGCCAGACCTAGCCTTGTACCAAGCTAGTATCAAGCCCATGCTTCTCTTACAAGATTTTTGACTTTTGGCAAAAGCAAACTTACCAATCACAAAAGCACAAGTCACATCATCCAGCCAATCAGATTTGTTTATGTTATCAATTTGCAAGCTAGCCATAACAAGAAGCAAGGCTGAAACCATCACACTACACACATTCACAAGAACCTTCCACATTGCAACTTGCTTCGAATCTCTTAACACAGCCACAAAACACTAAAACTTTCTTCATCATCCAACTCAACACACTTCATAGACCTCAAACCACCCAAAGCACAAGCCTGAAACAGCCAGAACATCTCACTGCCATCTCTCACTCCATTTTGCAGTTTCATTCGAAACTCTCATCCTAGCTCACAAACAGCCAAACAAACCTTGCAAAGCTTCTCCATACATCATTTGGACCTCAAACCATCATTCACAATGGCCTGAAACCTCCAGAAACACCATTGCCATTTCTGACTGAGCTTGAAGCAGGAGCATTCGAATCTCACTGTCCAGCCTACATAAATTGTTCTAAGGCATCCAGACATCATCCAGAGGTCCTAAGGGTTGGATTGCACCAGGAGAAGTGACCAGAAAGTTCCCAAACTGAAAGCTCCAAATCTCAGGTAGCTCGAAAATAATTTTTCCAGAAATCATTTCTCTTGTTACTAACTTGTTCTATTTGCTTCACTGATCATTCTGGTACCATTGGTTTTGAAAATGGTTTTGAAATAAGCATTTAATTTGTTTCTGAAGCTTGCGTGACCTAGAACTTGTTCTCTTCGATTCAGTTTGTTTAGGAAATATAAATTTGTTTTGAGAGAGGGGTTTGATTCGTGAGAGGCTGGAGATCGTTTCCCAATTCATAGATTTTGTTTTTGTTACGTTTTGAGAGGTTTTGAGGTTTCTCAGGTGAGAGCTGGCCGGAGAAGACGACCGGAAGTCTTCTCCGGCAGCCTGAAAGTCATTAATTATTAATTAGGGTTAGGGCACTGAGTTTAAACCTGGGCCTTTAGATCTTGTTTCCCGCGCGTGAGTGGAAGGCCTGGATCTTGTCATTAAGTTTTAATTATGGTTTAATATTTAATTAATCAGGATTATGTTAGTTTGAACCTGGACCCTTAGATGACGCGCCAAGTCAATGGTCCCCTCCCCAGAATCAATCTCATCCTTCCATTCTGTTTACTTTTTATTTTATTTAATTTTATTCATTTTTCTTTCATTTAAATTGCATAATTATTTTAAAATAGCAAAAAATTCATAAAAATTATGAAACTTTTTCCTTAAGGTTTTATTAATTTTTATGACACAAAAATATTTTTATTTTAAATTTTATCATTAAAAAAGTATTTTTAAATGTTTAAAAGATTATTTTTAATTGATTAATGAGAATTAATTAATTAAAAATACTTTTAGGTATTTAAAAATTACAAAAAAATTCATGAAATGTTCTAAGACATTTAGAAACATTGTCCAACCTTCAAACCAAATTTCTTTTTTGATCTTGATGCATTTTAAGAATTTTTCATTGAATTAAATCATTTTTTATGCATTATTTTGATCACATGTTTGAAAATTCATTTCTGCCTTTTGGAGAAGGTTGAGACATTGATTCTTCTTGCATTGTTTTGTGTTTAGCATGTATTTTCAAGGATAAAAAGGCCATGAATTGTTCTTGCATTTTCAAATTGTTTGGCATTTCTTTTGTTAAGAACCCTAAAAACCCTAATAACTTAGAAAATTCATATCTTGAGTTTGGTTGAGAGTTGAGAGCTCCCCTTTGGGCAGTGGTTCATTATAGGTCTAGGGTTTCTTTGGGTGCCATTTTCCATTTTTATCTTAGGGTTTTGTTTCTGTTTTGGATTTTTGTTTGATGTTTGATTCATGAACCCTAATTTGGGCTTTCTCTTGCATCCTTCTTACATTTCCTTGCATAACATGACTTGTCTTTGCATTTTGTGCATTCTTGTGATTCATTTGACATCTTAAGACATATAGGAAGCATCTTTGACCATTGCATCTCATATTTGCCATGTCATTTGTCTTGTATGATTCATAACTTTCCATGTTTGTTCATGCTCCTTAGCTTGCATCATTTGCATTCATAATCTTGTATGAACATCCCCATTGCTTTGCCTCATGTTTGCAGCACCTCATAACATCATTAACATCATGTGCATGCTTCTGGTTTGGTATAGCATCATGTCATTTCATTTCATTTAGCATTGCATTGCATTTCTTTCTAACATTTCAGGTGGTAAGTAAACTTGAGAAGTGGATTTGCCTTCACTTCTCATACCTTTTCTTTTCATCTCTCTTGCATCCATTGCTGCATTTCTATTTGTGTATGAGTTTGAGCTTGCTCGTTCTTCTTCCTCCCACTTTCTTTCTTCAAGTGACTTGACTTCTTGAATGAAGCAAGTCACTTTGCTTCTCTTGATCCTGTTCATCTGCTTCCTGGTGGTTTTTCTGAAGATTACTCTTGAAAACCTCACAAACCTTAGGAACAACCAAGCATGACAATGATTAGGGTTTTGATTAGTCTCCCCTCTTAGTTTTGCCTTTGTGTCTTCTTTGAGTCTTCTCTTCTCATCTCATAATCAGGGACTAAACCCTAAAGGCTTTAAGGCTTTGTGATTAAGCTTATGCCTGCGTCCTTCTATTAGGATGGAGTGTATAACTTTAATCCTAAGTGTTAAACCCTTAATGTGTTTAAATCTCTTAATCAATTCACATAATAATCATCAAGACATCACACTTGTAACTTGGGCCTTGCATTAGGGTTCTAATTCTTCCTTAAATGGTTAAGAAGGACTAACCCTAGTGTTAATGGACAAGTCCCTCTCAAGTTGTCTTACAAACCCTAAAAATCACTTCATCATTATACCATTAAATAAAATCCACTTAATCAAAGGCTTGTTTTGTCATGGGTTTAATCCCTAATCATGGATTAAGTTGAGGAGCTTTCCTCAACTTAAACACTCTCATCTATTATCCTTCTATTAGGATGGTGTAATGAGTCTGTTTAATCCTTGATTATGGCTTAACCTCATTACTCAACACTAAACAAAAACACCAAAAACATCTAAATAATCACAAGTAGGTTAATGGTCTTAATCCTACACCAAAGGTGATTAAGTGTGAGAATCTGACTTCACACTTGAGGTATGCTCATTACCCCTAATCAGAGGGAAGATGTGATGAGTTTGCTAAATCCATTGGTTTAGGCTTAAGCTCATTATCTTATGACAAACTCCAAAAAGAAATAAAAGACTGAAAACTCAAAAAACAAACAATAATCGTCTCCTTCGGGATTCTTTTCTCATCATACTCACTCACAATCGAGAACTTGCTTCTTCCGTCTAATGCAAGACAGTCAGCACCTGAGCCAGACAGGTCATACACTTGAGCATAGACAAGCAAGCAGTTCACAAGTCAATTCATCTATCAGTCTCTTTGGGTCGAACTACGGTGTTCTGACTTCCTCATTGCACGAGAGGATACGTAGGCATAACTTAACGGTTATCGAACAAAAGTCTCTGTATATTCCCCCTCTTTCCAGCTTCATTCTTTTAGCCTCATGATCGTGGGCATTTCACTCCTTCCTCACACTGACACTTTCATACTTCACATCACTTATACACTTTACACTGACACCTGTACATATTGCTTTCAGCTCTTTATACACAGATTGCACTGACACTACCCCTTTAAAACACAAATCTTTTAAGCGTGGATCCCGTCGAGTACGACGGACAATCTGGGTGCTAATACCTTCCCAGGTTGTAACCAACCCCCTTTCTCAGTCTCTCTGGTTCGCAAACCGTCTTGTCCATCTTTTTCTAGGTCTATGCAGCATTGCCTTTCCTCCGGGATAAAAATGCCTAGCTGGCGACTCTTTTCATCTCCAGTGAGTTCACGGCTGTGTGTTCTCACTGTTCCCTTCGCCGACCGTTCGCGCTCGTACCAGGATGCAAATCTTCGGGAGCGACACACCTCTGGGCATATTTTCTGAAGCTTTCTCTGGAAGATTGAGACATTCCCATTAGGAGGGTCCTGTTAGGAGCCATGTCCAGATTGTATTGATATTGCCTGATGAAGGCTTCTGCTAAGTCCTTCCAGCATCTAATGGTAGCCCTGGTCAAGTGTGAATACCACTCTCTTGAAGCCCCAGTCAGACTGTCTTCAAAGTAGAACATCCACAGTTTCTCATCCATAGTATAAGCTTTTAGTCTTCCCAGGAAAGACTGCAAGTGAGTTCGTGGACAAGAGGTTCCATTGTATTTCTCAAAGCACGAGGGTTTGAATTTGTGGGGAATTCTCACCCCATCCACTAGCCCCATGTCCATTACATCGAAGCCCAAGGAATTCTGAGACTCCAGAGATCTCAACTTCTCAGCAATTTCATCTAACCTCCGGTCATAGACTTCATCTCCTGCTCCCATAACAGTAAACTGCTCTTCTTAAGGATCTTCTTGCAAGATCCTGCCTGCAGCAGTGTTGCCCTGCACATTCCTTGGGATGTTGACTTCCGGATCTAGATGAGGTCCAAATACTGGTGGGTTAACATGAGGCTGACCTCTCTCATTATTACTAGTTCCTCCAGTTCCAAGATGAGGTTCCTCGGGAGTTTGTCTTTCAACTAGTTCCCTTAACCTTTCTTGACTCTGGGCCAAGCCAGTCATCACAGTCATGAATTGAGCCATTTGGTTCCTCATCTCCACTCTTTCATTAGCCATCTGAGTTCTGACCTCAGTCAGGTCCTGCTGTACTTGATCCATTTGGATACCAGGAAGGTTGTTGCGAGTAGGGTACCGGTGCGTACGGTTGACAGGGAACACCCGACAACGAGCAATATTTCCTGAGACACAACAGAGTTAGAAACAAACAAAATAATGGCAAAACCTACAAAACCAAACAAAAGTTAGTATGCAATGCAACATGCTTATTTGTTTTCCAAGGTATCCGGCTTGGTTCTTGGTTTTGACCTTTCCAGACCCCGAGGAAGATGCTTTGATGTTGTTGAGAAAAAGAAACCCCACAATGGAAACAAACTAAAATATATTACAAATGGTGAATCATACATAGTTTGTTTTTTACAACACATGCCCCTGAAGGGTCAAAATACAACACAAAATAAAAGTACATCAAATGAAAACAACAACAATCAAAAGGTCAGACATCTAGTCCAAACTCATCCTCCTTAACCTCCTTCAGAAGTGCCTCAGTCACTGGACCAGCTGGATGCTCTGTAATAGTCCTGATGAGGAGGTTTCTGGTGGCAATGGCAGTGGTCAACTTCTTGTGCCTGTCTTGGTCCTTTGATTTCTTTAATCCAGCCCTAAGCTTCAACTCTGAAGTCTCCTTCTGGGCTGCCAGCAAAGCCTCCTGTTGCTTCTTTTCATTGGCCTCTAACTGCTCAATCTTGGCTTGAGTTTTCTGATCTTCTTGTGTCCGGGCTTCTGTGATCCTGACCCACCTAGCCTGACTTTCTTGCAGATAGAGATCAGTCCTAGCCTTCTGAAGCTTGTCCTCTTTACAGGCATTCTTCAATATTTGCTCCCCAGCCCTTGCTTTTCTGATGTAGTCTTCTGTTTTCTCAATCTTGGCCAGATGCTCCACCCTAAGCTTCTCTAACCTCTCAATGTCTAGACAACCATCACTCCTTTCCCAAAGGGTCTTCTTTAGAGCTTGAGACAGATTCTCATTCCTTTCCTTTAGTTTCTCAAACTCTTCCAGGCTGACAGTTGCTGCTGGCTAAGCTGTAGATGGTCCTGGTATATCCTCAATGGTGAAAGGCATTCCAGTAATCTGAGCTCTAGCATGAGACCAATCATAGTACTGAGCTGAAGCAACATTATTGCACCTTCCAAGAATAGCCATCCCTTTTGTCTGGATGTTTTCCCAAGCCCAGGATGCCTGTCTGACAGCAGCTAGATTAGGCTTTATCTCACAATACAGGGTCTCAGCTAAATCTTGCACTCTAGGAGGGTGAACCAAAGCATAGCCCAGTTGTCTCTTAAACAACAAAGGATTGTAGTTGATGCAACCCTTTACTCCTATTAGAGGTACATTTGGGTATTGCCCACAGCTAGTGATTATGTCTTTGCCCTTGGTGCTCTGGGTGCACCATCTAATATCATCTGAAGTCAAAGCAATGAGCCTCTTGGCCCAATTCTTCTGTTGGTGAGGGTTCAGGAATGCATCTGTCTTAGGTAGGTGTTTGAGCAGCCAGGTGTGAAACAGAGGAGCACAACATCTCACCAATTTCCCTCTTTGTTTCTCATTCCTCTGATGAATGGAGTAATAGAAATCTCCCAGCAATGTGGGTACTGGGTTCCTCAGAAGGAAAAGATGAATGGCATTCTTGCTGATAAATTTGGGTTCATCTGCAAACAGTATAATTCCATATATGCTGAGGGCTAACAATGCACAAACTGCCCTCCATTCTCCCAAAGAGGCCTTCAGGATGGCCTGAGAAATCAAGAAATCCAAGTGTAAACCAGGGATCCCAGCCTTTGTTGTCATGTTCTGCTCAATCAAAGTAGGCTCCAAGTACAGTGCTTTTGCTACTTCTCCATTGCTGGGAGAAGTCATCTCTGGGTTGAAGGGGACACCCCCCCTGACAGGTACTCCAATCAATGATGAAAACTCCTCCAACAGAGGTCCTAGATGAAAGTCTGGGAATGTGAAGCATCTCAAAGGAGGGTCATAAAATTGTAAGCAGGTGTGGATCATACTCCTCTGAGAAGGGTCTAGGTCCATGACCATATCAAGGATACCTCCATAATGCTCTCTGAATAATGGGATGTGGTCAGGGGTGATAAGTGACTGGACCTGTATGATTCCAGTCAATCACAGGCTCAAAGAAATGATATGATATGTTGCTCTTCCTGGGTGTAGCCATGACTGCTGATGAAGAGCTGAAGACAAGTGCTGATGAAGATCAAGACTGGTATTGGAGATGAGCCACTGATAGGCTAGTGCTGGTGATGATGAAAATAGCTGAAGCAGACAACTGATGAAGACAATTGAAGCAGAGGTCTATGCAAAAGAAGGGGTCAAAACCAAACCAGATATAATGTGGATACCCTGAAAACAAATAAACAAATGTCAAATGATGCAATGATAATGTATGCAAATGATATGAAAGGGTTTGTGATCAAGCTGGATCTGATTTATCTGTCTTAATATAAAGCCCATGTATGTTCAAGAAGTCCAGATGGAGGTTCAGAAATCCAATAACCAAGGTGGGGGACTCAAATAAAGAGTCACATGTCCAGGGTTAAATCACAAGAACTGTCCAAAATGAGGTATTCTTAATCAAAACAAGTAATAGGGTATGATGTGGCCAATGGTACCTGCAAACCTGTAAACAGCCCAACCCTCTCACAGGTGGTGTTCTAAAACAAGGATCCTCAGACTTGGATCAGTTATGAGAAGTGTAAACACTTCTAACCCGGAGGTATAGTGTTTACAGTAACCATAAAAGATCCTCCTCTAATTCACCTCAGTTTCTGAAGGTCATAATAAAGGTCATCCAGACTTAGCAGGCTTCCCAGATAGCCCTAGCACTACAGGAAATCTGTAGCACAGAGTTCTCAAGAAGAAACCCACATCTGAACCGTGTTTCATATTCCCGCACCAGACCGAAATGGAATGGGAAAGAACATGAACCACTCTAGCCTAGGTGTCACTCAGGTCCCAGGTATAGGACCTCAAACTCTCAATAGAACCCCACCCATCAAAACAACAAACCAGATCCAGCAAGATGACAGTATGACAGTATGATGTATAAAACTGTAAAGGAAGCAATAAACAAGACTGTACATAAAGCAATAAAATAAATACATAAACACACATTGCACATAACACCCCAGTAAACACAAATCAAACAAGCGCTAGGAGTAACCCACAAAAAGAACCAGAAGCCCTGGTCACAGTATAAGGGTCCCCAGCAGAGTCGCCAAGTTGTCGCTCCCACCTGATGACACGAGGCCAAGAGGGGTACAGACGCGAACGGTCGGCGAAAGAGGGAGAGAACACACATGGGTGAACTCAAAAGACAAGGAAAAGAGTCGCCAGCTAGGCATTTTTATCCTGAAGGAAAGGTAATGCTGCATAAACCTAGAAAGATATGGATAAGACGGTTGCGAACCAGAGAAACTGAGAAAGGGGGTTGGTTACAACCTGGGAAGGTATTAGCACCCAGATTGTCCGTCGTACCTGGGAAGGTTTTAACTGTTAGAAACTTCAATTTATCAATTTTTTCATTTTCTCGCAACTTAACCTAACTTTTAAAAAAATCAAAAATTCTAAAAGAAAAGGTTTCTAACTAGAACCCACCTCTAACCAAGAAGAGGATTTTGATGAAGATGAAGATTGATGAAGAAATGGTGATGATTCCAAGCTTTTCCCTCTTCTAGGGTTTTCTTCCTCTTTCTCTTCTCTTTTTCTTCTTCACTTTTCTTTCTTTTCCTTTTCTCCTTTACCAACTTTCTCCTTCTTTCTTTCTTATAAACCTTTCTTTCTCCCTCTTTATAAAAATAACAATATCCTTTAGTTAGTAACACTAACTGGTCCAATTGAGATTATCTAAAAATTTCTCTGAGTCAAATATTTAATAAAGCCTCTGAGTCAGATAATATTTAATTAATTAATTTAAGTTCATCAGTTGCTCTAATTATTCTAAATTGAAACTCTCAGAGCATACTGGAACCTTATTAACCTTAATTAATATTATCCAGAGTATTTAATTAAATACAGGGTATTACAATACTACAACAACTCAACAATAACATACTACAACAACTTAACAACAACATGTTACGACAACTCAACAACAACATATTATAACAACTCAACAACGACAACATACAATGACTAAGGCACACCCATATCATATTCAGGATCCCCCAATACCACTTAACTATCAAATTCATTTACTGAACCTACATCATTACGTTACTGCAACAACTACACATATTTGCATCATTCAATCATGCATTTCACATTATCACATCAACATCAACAAGATAAGCCTATAACACTTCATTACATGCTCACAACTTCACAACAACAAAACAATATTTATATAATATAAAACATATAATTACCACTAATTTTCAATTAATAAAATAATGTTTTTCAGTCCCAGGTCGTGCTAAGCGAGCCCCCATCTCGCTAAGTACGCTTGCCACTGCCTCGAAGAAGTGAAAATGTTACAGACCGCGCTAAGCGCGCTCTACAATTTTGGCAGAAAAACCATGCGATAACAACAACTCCTTGCCTATGATTTCCTGCACTAAATTCGATTTTTAACACCAATTTCACACAAATTATGTACCTATAACATACATCGAACAAATACAATCCAACCATACAAATCAAACACAACCAATTCATCCATTCCAATCACATGTTCATAAATTCTCCTCAAAACCCCAATCAACTCATAACAACAATTTCCATGGATTCAACCTAATGATTCTAATAACATATATACATCATCTAGCCCTTGAGATATTAAAGAAGTATCATCCTTACCTTATAATGATGAGTTTTCCTCTTCTTCCATGGGTTCTCTCTCATATTCTTGCCTTAGCCTCTTTTCACATTTTTCTCATTCCTCTTTCTCTAAAACACGATCGTTCACGACGAATCCCTCTCTCTAACTTCCTTATTTTCCTATTATAACCCTTAGACCCCTAATATGTTTTTCCCTTCTTACCCTCATTATACCTCATGAATAGTCCACTTTTCCCTCTTCTTCTACTCATATTACCAAATTTTATTAAATAAATAATTAAAGCTAATTATTTGAATCTGAATAATTCCAACTAAATTAGTTAAATTAAATAAGTATCCACTTACTATTACTAATATAATTTAATTTGTACTACTCTCCGTACCACCAATCTCTACGCTTTTGGTCACACACCCCTACTACCTTAAAGACAATTCTTAAGGCCACTATCCGCCACCAAGGGTACTCAAAACATAACGAACACACAACAAACACATAGGTGATCATAACAATTCACATTTTTTCATAAATAATAATTAAAAGGAAAACAATGTGTTATAGTAAGCCTACACCCTATTGCATCTACATGTGTAGATAATACAATGGCTACTGCATCACTTATTAATCCATACTTAGCATCAGGGTCTGGTATTAACAACCTTGGTTAAATGGCACAACCATCAGGATTGTTAGTGTGTATTCCTATAGGGATGCCATCATTAACCAAATATATGAGAAGGAATGTCATAATTTCTCTTCTTCTCCAACTCCTTCTTCTGAACCATTATTGGTTGTTTAATTTTAGGAGTACATTCATCCTGACCATTAGCCTTCCCTTTAATGACAAACTCTTGCTTTAACTTTAGTAATTCCATATGAGGTAAATCAGAAGTATGGGTGAGAGGTTGAACCATCTTGAGTAACATCTTGGTTTTCTTCTTAGGAAGGAAAACTTCATAATAACTTCCTTCTTCAATATCGATATCAATACACATGTGATGGAAACTTTCAAGCTTTCTAATGACTGAACCATGTTCTTCAACAATCTGCTCTGCATAGGAGGCCACCATCTTCATATTTACATATTTACTTCTCTTATGGCTATCACAAGTAGAAAAAAGTTTCTTTCTCCAATCATCTTCCTGTTTACCCCAAAATTAGTAAACAACCGCTGGTCCTCCAAAGATACCTAAAATACCATTGGTTACTCGCATGATCGACCAGATTGATCCTAGGACAAGTGTTATTTTTTTTATTATTCGCATGAATCGCGATGTTTTTGGGAAAGTGTCTATGAATCTCTAAAATAAGACTCAAAGACTTGTTTTGAACAAGAAAATGAAGTAAAGGACAAAGACTTTAAAATAAAGGAAGGTAAAAGGGTAAGACTTGAAATTTAAATGAAAATAAAGACAAGGCTTGAAAATTAAAGGAAAGGTAAAGGCAAGACTTGAAATGTAAAAGTGCTTGAATTGTAAAGGAATGCAGTAAAGTGCATGAAAGATAAATTGCTTGGAAGTGTAAATGGCTTTGAAATGTAAAGGCTTTTAATGTAAAAATTTGCATAAGGTAAAAGGCTTCAAAGATAAAAGACTTGAAAGTAAATTTAACATTGAAGATAAATTCAACATAAAGATAAATGTGGTGGTGCTTCAATCACGTATATTCTCACTGCACTCATTTCTCTACACACGAATATTTTGAATCTACGAAGTTACTAGTACACACAATTATCCACATACTAAAAGTAGTTATTTATATACATTACAAAGTAACCGCTTTTGACAGTTTCTTCCTAGAACTAGCCTAAGATGGTGACACTTGTCCTACTATTTGTTGGAGAGCTTGATCTGGCGCCACTTGTCTCTATCTTTAAAGTGAAGATCACCCACTTTCATTCCCACGTTCGAACGTGTACAAACTCTTGGTAACCGCCATCTCCGTCGAACACGCCTTGGTCGAATCCTCTTCAATACTTAAAAATTAATTCAAACTTAGGATTTCGCTAAGTATAAGAATATTAGGTGGGTCCTGTAAACACCCCAAATTTTCCCTCTCACTTTCTTAGGCCTTGGCTTATGATCACACATATTTCATAGCATATTATTACATCTTACATTGCATATTCACCTTTAATATCTCATTGCATCTCTGCACAGCTGGTGTTTGTGATTAGATGAATCATGAAAAGAGTATGAGGTATCTCAGAGGACATGAAGCATGACAAGAAGGTCCTTGAGTGTTCTAAGGTCATATTATACCCCCAAGGGTTCTTAGAAGTCAAAAATCACAAGAGATTGCAAAGCCACCCAGGCAGGCTCAGGGCTCATACACAAATGACCTGAAATTAGGGTTTTGGGTTTGAGGCCCTTATAACCAAAAAAATTGGTCATTCTTGATTCCATTGGTCTTTATGTGATATAAGGAACTTGTGTATGAAGTTTGATGCAAAAATTCACTGAGGAAGTCATCTGATCAAGCTGTGACTTGTTGTGCAAGAAAGTCAGGATTAGGGCATCTAAGGCCTCCAACAAGGGTCCCAAAGGGTCATCATCATCAATTTGAGGTCCTATGACCTTTATTTGGTCTTAGGAATGTTTGAAGGATCACAAGATTGAAGAATTTTGAGCCATTGCAAAAGTTGCCATTTTTGGACATGACTTGTAATGAAAACTTTCCATTTTGGGAAAGATTTTAAACCTCCTCTTTCTTGATCAAAAAGGTTTCAAATGAATTTTCTTCAAACATGAAAGTTGTAGATTGGATTTTCCCATTTTCAAAAAGTACAAGAACTCCTCGTTATTCATCCTAGAACTCAAGATATGGCAAGTCAAAGTTGGGAAAAATCTTGTAATTTTAAAGTTCATGTCAAAGAGGGAAATGTGCAAAAGTGAATTACAGGCCTCTACATGGCTTCTAATCCACTAAAACACATCATGGCATGATCAAATAACATCTCAAAGTCAGAATTGAGCCTTGAACAAAAGGATTCCATGACTTGTTTCTCAAGAAATCACAAAGTTGCAAAATTGCAAAACCCATGCAAACTCTAGATCCAAGCCATACAGCTCACAACATCTGATCCTAGGGTGCTCCTTGAAGCAAGCTGAGGCAGCTCAAGCCCTAAAATCAGCTCTTCCATGGCCCATACCTCAAGTACACAACTTTTGACTTTTTGGCCAATTGAGCCATGCCATTACCACAGTGGATATCTACTCTTCTAACTCATTCCAATTGTTTATGCATTGCCTAAAGATCATAAAACACAACCCACAAGAGCTCAGAAGGGACACATACTCAGATTACACAAAAATTCCCAAAAACTTCCTCTCTTCGATTCTCCCAATCCAGCCATCAAACTTAAAAAATTTCTTCACCAATCAACCACACATCACCCATAGAACAAATACCACCCCTCACAATGGCCTGAAACACAACACACAAGAACCTCATTTTCTACCATATCAGAACTGAACCTCTCAAACTAGCCACTTTCAACTCCACTTAAGCATTCCATTAGCCTCAGGAGGTTCAAAGGAGGCCATTTTCACAAGAGGGAGGCTCTGAAAGCTCACTTTTGAAGGTCTCCAGCTCAGGTATAACTCAAGAACTTTTTTCTCAGAACTTCATTTTCTTGTTACAAAATGAATCTTCATGTTGCACTGATCATCTAGATGTGTTTAGAATTGAAAATGAGCAAGAAATGACCATTTCATGTTGTTCTGAAAGTTTGCCCATGTTTTGATTTTTGTTTCGATTTTCTTGATTCATATATTATAAATGTTGTTTGATGATTGATTTGTGTTCCATGAAGTGTGGGGAGTGTTTCTGGGCAGGTTAGAGGGCTTGGGGTGGCCTAGGGAAGAAGATAAGGTTTTGGCTGGCTGGAGAAGATAACCGGAGCACTGTTCCGGTCATCTGAAAGTAATTAGGGTTAGGGTGCCCAGATTGAACGTGAGCCCTTAGATCCTGATTAGGTTAGTGAGTGTACGGTTCAGACTTGTCATTAACCCTAATTATAATTAATTAAAATAAAACCTAATTAATTAACTCAGATTAATAGTGGACCCTTGGATAGCGCGCGTATTGTAAGTTTAAACCTGGTCCATTAGATCTTCATACCTTCAATCAAACTGACTTGCAATCTCAGCCTTTGATCTAGTTTCCATGCAATCTGAGCCCTACCTTTCAATTACTTTTCATTTTTATTTTATTTATTTTATTTTTGTTTCCTTTATTTATTTAAAATAGCAAAACATTTTCAAAAATTATGATTTTTTAAACTTTCATTCTAATTAATATTAAAAACCCAAAAAAAAAATTATTTTTATTTTTTGCATTAAAAAATTATTTTTAAATCATTTAATTGTATTATTTAATTAATTAATTCATTTTAATTAATCAAAAATACTTTTAGGTCTTTAAAAATCACCAAAAAAATCAGAGAGCCTCTTTTAACATTAAGAACAATTTACAAACTCATTTCACAAATTTATTTTAGGGTTTGATCATGTTTTGACAATTAAACTTGAATTAGGGTTTTGAAAATCCCTTTTTTCATAACCCTAATTCAAAAATTCATTTCTGCCTAACCAAAATGAGTTTGTACTTGGTTCTTTTTGCATTCTTTCACATGTTGCATCTAGTATCTAGGACATTTAAATCATAGTTTTTCTTTGAATTTTCAATTTCTTTTGACTTTTTCTTTGCAAAATGTCCAAAACCCTAGCCAAACTTAGGAAAACCATAACTTGACTTTGGTATAGCTTATGACCTCCATCTTTGGGGAATGTTCTTGTGTAGGTTTAGGGTTTGTTTGGATGCAATTTCAATTTTTTATCATGTAATTTGCTTCTGATTTTGATCATGGACTTTGTATATATGTACATACTAACTTTTCAGGTGCAAAATGGTAAGTTAATTAGGATGTGGATGTGCATCCACATCCAATATCTTCTCTCCCTCTTATTTATTTGTGTTTGAAGTGAATTTGATTCACTTGTGTTGCTTTTTCTCCCACTCCTAGGTTACTTAACTTCTTCAGGAAGTAAGTACCTACATTTATCTCTCTTTCTTTTTCATCTGCTTCTTCCTTGGTGATCATCTGAAGACTTCTCTTTAAGCCTCATAAACCATAGGAACATCCAAGCATGATAACTTTAGTATTGTGAATAGTCTCCCTTAGTTTTTACCTTTTGAGTCTCTTTGAGTATCTGATTCTCATCTCAATAACAAAGGCTAAACAATTAAAGTTTTGAGGCTCTGTATTAGGGTTATGTCTGTATCCTTATCTTAGGATGGAGTGTATAACTTTAATACTTAGTGTTAAACCTTTAAGTTGTTTTCACCTCTTAATTAAAACACCTAATAAATTATCTAGACTTAAGCTTGTAACTTGGGCCTTATATTAGGGTTACATCTCTGCCTTTGGGTCAGAGGGATTAACCCTAGTGTTTAATGGACAAGTCCCCCTCAGGTTTAGTTTTACAAACATAAAATTCACTTCTTAATCTCATCTCTAATTAAAATCCACTCTAATAAAGGTTTGTTATATAATGATTTTAATCCCTAACCATGGATTAAGTTGAGGTATCTTCCTCATCTTAAGTGTCCTCATCTATCATCCTTCTCTTAGGATGGTGTAATGAGTTCACTAATCCCTGTCATACCCTAACTTTTGACCCTAAGATTTTTCGCATCTCATCTGCATTTCGCATATAAACAAGATCATGCACTGGTTCGTTTATCCTTCTCAGTTGTAGGTCTTTGCTTTGCAGGGGATTATCGTGCTTTTACTTGCTTTTATCTGTTTATATTTACTAACCTCTAACCAAAATAAAAATATATGTTGCAGTTTGCCTCTTCTTCTTCTCTGTGCTGTAGGTTTACAAAGACAAGACATTGTTTTGAAGTTAAGTGTGGTTGTTCAGTTCACGAATTGATTTGATGGACGTTTGACCTAATCATGGTCAAACTATCAGAAGATTGTTTCAACTGCAAATTAGTTGTGACAGAGGTTCATTTCCCAGATAGTGCGTGTTCAAAATTCAAGTTGTGCTGTGTGCGAAGTTTGTCAGTTTATCAGTGGTTCATCTGTGGATTTATTTTCCTCAGCATGGATTCAGATAAACAAGGCAATTTTCAGATGATTCAAGTGGTTGTGGCTTAGGTGACAAAGTTGTGATTTATTCAGTTGGTTCATGTTTGGCTGTATTCATCGTTATCTGTGGCTTCTGAAAGAAAAATCCATATTTGGTTGTGGGCTTAAAATCATTATCCATTTTTTGATTAAACCATTTCTATTTTCCAATTTTTCTATTATCCATTTTATTCAATGCCCTTTTTTCTTCCATTTTTCTCGATTATCCGATTCATATATTTTTTTAGTTCAATTATCCAAATTACTATTTCTAATTTTCATATCCAATTTTATATTCATTATTATTTTTAATTCCCATTTTTTTTCTATCCATTTCAAATATTCTTTTCATAATCAATATTTTTTTAATTTTTCCTAAGTCCACATTCCCAAGTAAGCCCATTACCAAATCACTTCACACAAAAAATGAAAGAAAACAAGTTATGTGATAGTTCACTTTCTAGCCCCACAAATAACACTAAAAAAAACTCCAGCTGCTCCTTCACGTGACATTTCCTCAGCTACCACCAGCCCATTGCATCAGCTTTTCCCTCAGCTTCATTTTTCTCACACGTGACTTTTCTCACAATTTGCACAAGCCACTTTCCAAACATTCCAGCCACCGTGCAAGTAGCAAACACGCAAGCATCAACGCACCTTCAAGAGACGTCAAAACGCACATCATCACAGTAAAAAACGCACTGCATAGCAAGGCATCAACACGCATTCAACATCAATTAAAACGCAATGGAAACAAACTCAAAACTCAAACTGATATCATCACCTGCAAAACGCACGCGGTAGTCACACACGAAACACACATCAACAAAATTCAAAATGCAAGTGAATTAAGATGAAACGCAAGCCCAAAACGCATTGAAAAAATCGTGACCAAAACGCGGAATGCACCAAAACGCAGAAGCCAACTAAACATCAAAACGCAGCTGAAATCATTCAAAATGCGGTATCAATTATTCATTCAAATTCAAATCTCCTTCCATCTATAAATAGAAACCCTCTCCTTCATTGAATGAAAGCTTGGATTAGCCACAAATACCCTGCCAAATTAAACACAAACTCTGAAAAACTTTCACTCCATCTTCATCGTCTTCATCGATTACCAAAATTTCCAAGCTTCATAACACTTCCGCATCAATCCCGCACCAAATTCCAACAATCCATCCATTATCCTTCAATTAACATTCATAAAGTGTAACATCATCAACAACAATATGAAGACTGAATCGAAAAAATTGTGAGTTGAGTTTGATGGTGAAATTTCCAACGGCGACGAAGAGTGAGATCTGACGGCAAGATTCAAAAGGAACGGTGAAGAATTTGTTCTCTCTTTCATAGGTACAATGGACGACATCTTTCTCCCCTGTGTATGAATAGTGACGGCGATGAATCATGAAGAGTACCGCACATTAGCTTGCTTGCCCTGTTTCCGCCGTTTTCGTTTTAACTGAGAAGAAGAATACATTTTCTTCTGATTTTCTTTTATTTAATAATTTTTATGGTTTTATTTAGGTTAAAGAGGGTGTGGGTTTGGGCTTTAATAGCAAGTTGGATTCATTTTTCTAACCACACGCCTAAACCAATGTTACACCCTCCCATCTTTCTTGCTACTTTTTTTTAGTTTTGTTTTCTCTTATTAGATTTATTATTTTCTTTAACTTGTCATTTTGTTCTTCTTTTCTTAAAAAAGTTTATAGTTCTTTTTTTATTCTTTTATTTTCTTCATGTTAAAATCTTGTAAAAAATATTTTAGAGATTTTTGAATTTTCTTTATGACTATTTTCTTTCTCTTTTGTTTCTTTTGGTTGATTTTTGAATGGATCACAAATGTTAGATTCATTTTTTTCATCTACTTTTCTTTTTGGTCGATGAGATCTCCGATTCGAAGATTATTGATTTTCGAAGATGTTTAATCTTCATTATTTCAAATCTATGGATGAATGATCATTTGGATCATTCTCCATACTTTGGGATCGTGATAGGTTGCCTTCGATAATACAATGTGAAATCTCGATTAAGATTAGACTGTTACCACTTTTTCTTTTCGTGCGACATGTTTTCGGAGAATGATTCATCATATCATTTCTCTAACATGTATTAGCACAAATATTTTCCACCTTAATTGGTGGTGGCCGACCTCATTTGTAGGGTAATTACTTCGTAAATTACTCGACGATTGCTTAACATAGACCTAAACTTGTCCCGAATTCGGAATAAGATCCAATTGGATCCGGTTGCCTCTCGATTTTGGATATCTTTTTGTGGTTGTGTTTGATTAAGTTCATCATACTATTTCTATGTAAATATTATTATACTATTAATATACTAACATTTTAATTCATTCTCGCACCTTATCCTCTTTATTTCAATCTCTCGCTCCTTATCTCTTTCATTATGCCTTTATTATACTATATCATCCATCATATTGTTTATGTTTATATTGTTATGCTTGTGATTTTTCCTTTGTCCATTTGGACACAAAAACATTAATAAAAGATTAAACATTTAAAAAGACTTGTGACTTTAATTTCGGACTATGGCCATTATCCTTAGCATTGGATTTGGAATTTGGACTTAGATTCTAGGATCATTCCTTAGCTTGAGCCATTATGGATTGAAGACCTTGGCTCCGATTGAGCTCACTTGTTTATGAAGATGTGATCCTATTGCTTCGAAGAATGCTTTCCATACGGTTTGGTTGTTCTTCTCCTTACTTTTACTTTCGAGTCTTAGGATAGTCCCTTCATCTCCTCCCATTTCTTAAATTTTCAAATCTTCTTCCTATTTTCAAAATCTTCTTTATTTTCAAACTTCAAAACGTTTTCATAATCAAACCTTGACTTAGGTCATGCGGTTTTACCATTTCATTTCATTTCTTAATAAATGCTAAACCACATAAGCATATCGAAAGTTTCTTCTCAAAAACTTTAAAACCATTCAAAACACATTCAATTGTTTTTGTGCCCTCGTGCACGTTTCTTTTAATCATTTTCATGTTTAGATATGATTCATTCGTTCTAGTGGAATTATTCGCTAAAGAATGACGACTTATCTTTACATTTTAAAATCAATTCAACTCATTGTTTCTTTTTGCATTTTGTACCACGAACTACGAGGTTTTGATCTCGCATTGCACTTTGTGGGTACGTAGGCATGAGACAATCGTCTCTTCAAACACAAAAATATTAAAAAACATTTCTCATCTCTTCTATCTCTTTCAAACAAACCGTTTTCAAACCAAAAAAGCAATAAATATTTCAAAGGGCTCCCGTGGAGTACCATAGACATTTTGGGTGCATAAAACCTTCCCAATTTGTAACCTATCCCCTTACCCGTTCTCTGCTTGATTCTTTTAGCTTTTTCTTTGAGATTCATTAGGTTTTATTCGCTCTTTTCCCCTTTTCCATTTGGAATAAAATAAAAGCGCAGTGGCGACTCTGTTTACCTTGAGTTAAGTTAACCAATAGCTTACACTCATGATTTTACCGCTACAATCCCTGATTAGAGATTAAACTCATTACTTAACACAAAACAAAAAATCCAAAAAACACTTAATAATCACAAGTAGGTTAATGATCTTAATCCTGTATCATTAGGGTAATTAAGTTGGGATATCCATTTCATACTTAAGCATACTCATTATCCCTAATCAGGGATGATATAATGAGTTTGCAAACCCTTGATTAAGGATTAAGCTCATTATCCTATGCAAAACACCAAAAATAATAAAAAAACTGAAAAACACAAAAAACAAACAATAAATGTCTCCTCCGAGATTCTTTTCTCATCACATTCACTCTGAAAACGAGAACTCGCTTCTTCCGTCTAATGTAAGATAGTTAGCACTCAAGCCAGACGAGTCATACACTTGAGCATAGACAAGAAAGCAGTTACCACAAAACATACAAGTCTCTTTGAGTCGAACTAAGATGTTCTGACTTCCTCATTGCATGAGAGGATACATAGGCATAACTTAACAGTTATCGAACAAAATTCCCCAGGTCTCCCCCCTCTCTCCTCGTTCTAGCTTTCTTTTCTTAGCCTCAGTTTTGAGCTCCCATTCTTTGTATACCATAATCTTGTACATCCATCTATTTTATACACTGTTAGCACATACACTTTCCCCCTTTCTAAACACAGTCATGTAAGTGTGGATCCCGTCGAGTACGACGGACGATCTGGGTGCTAATACCTTCCCAGGTCGTAATCAACCCCCTTACCCAGTCTCTTTGGTTCGCAACCATCTTATCCATATCTTTCTAGGTTTATGCAGCATTAACTTTCCTTCGGGATAAAAATGCCTAGCTGGCGACTCTATTCAACCTCAACCTTCAACATCGTCGACACCAGTTCGCGTTTGCACCAGGATGAAAATCCGGGGAGCGATAGCTTGGTGACTCTGTTGGGGACCTTGTAACCAGAGCTTCTGAGTCCTTGAGGGTCTCTCCTAGCGCTTGTTTGATTTGTGTTTATGGGGGTGTTATGTGCTATATGTGTTTATGTGTTTTTGTTTTATTTATCGCTTTCTGTATAGCTTTATTTATCGCTTTCATTTACTGCTTTTCGCATTTAATTATTATTATCATATCATTGTGCTGGATTATTGTTACCTTGGTGGTGGGGTATTCAAGTGAGAAAGGTTCAATACAAAGGCCTGAGTGACACATAAGATTAGAGTGGTTTCATATTATTTCCCATTCCATTTCAGTCTGGTGCGGGAATAGAAAAACACGGTTCATACATGGGTTTCCTTTTGAGAACTCTGTGCTACGGATCTCCTGTAGTGCTAGAGCTATCTGGGAAGTCTGCTAAGTCTGGATGACCTTTTTAGATGACCTTCATCATCTGAGGTGAATTAGGGGAGGATTCTTTATGATTAGTATAAGCATTATATCCCCAAGATGAATGTGTTTACACTTCTCATAATAGATCCAAACCTGAGGATCTTTGTTATAGTACATACATGTGAGTGGGATGGGATGTTTACAGGTTTGCAGGAACCCTTGACATCATCATACCTTGCTACTGGAATGCTATAAGTTTGTACTATTTTGGACTGATTCTTTGAAACCCTGGACTATTGACTCTTTATTTGAGTCCCCCACCCAGTTAATGGTTCTCAAGCCTCCATCTGAAACTCTAGACACTCAAGGATTCTACCAAAGGACGACTGATAATCCAACACATGATCACAAACCCTTTCATATCATCATTATGCATCATATTGCATCATTTCTAACATTTGTCTATTTGTTTTACAGGGTATCCATTTTCTTGGTTTGGTTTTGACCGTTCTTCTACTCAGCCTATCTGCTACAACACTTCTTCAGTTATCCCCTTCAGCACACATCTTCAGAATGGATTCAACAAGGAAAAGCAACATCACCTATCATTTCTTCAAGTATCCTTTAACAAGCATCAAACAAATACATGCCCTCATTACTCCTGATCATGTACCTCTTTTCAGAAAAGGTTACGGTAGAATCTTAGACATAATTATGGACCTGGATGCATCACAAAGGAGCATGATTCACACTTGTCTGCAGTTTTATGACCCTCCCCTCCGTTGTTTCACTTTCCCAGACTTCTAGATAGGTCCGTTGCTGGAAGAGTACTCAATGTTGTTGGATATCCCCATCCGAAGAGGAATTCCTTTCAATCCTGAAATGACTCCTCCAAAGAATGAAGACATAGCCAAAGCACTACATCTGGATGTAACAACCATTGATGAACATATGACTTCCAAAGCTGGAATCCCATTCCTTCATCTGGATTTCTTGATTACTCAGGCTACGAAGCACGCTGCAAAAGGGAATTGGGAAATTGTCTGTGCTCTCCTAGCTCTCAGCATTTATGGTATCATTTTGTTTGCGGACGAGCCTAAGTTTGTAAGCAAAAATTCCATCCACATCTTCATGCTAAAGAACCCGGTTCCGACCTTGTTAGGAGACTTTTATTACTCAGTTCATCAGAGGAATGAGAAACAGAGAGGAAGACTGGTAAGATGTTGTGCACCTCTTTTCTACATTTGGTTGATGAAACACATGCCAAAGACGGAAGCTTTCTTGAACCCACATCAGACAAGGAATTGGGCTAAGAGAATGATTTCCCTTTCTTCAGAAGATATCAGGTGGTGTACTCAGAACACCAAGGGTCGAGATATAGTAACCAGCTGTGGTCAATACCCAAATGTGCCTCTCATTGGAGTGAAGGGTTGCATCAACTACAATTCTTTACTTTTCAATAGGCAGTTGGGGTATGCCTTGGTACATCCACCTAGGGAGAAGGACCTAGCATAATCTCTTTATTGTGTTGTTCAGAACAACTATGCCACCATCCGACAAGCATCCTGAGCTTGGGACAATATACAGACTAAAGGAACCGCCATTCTGGGAAAGTGTAATAACATAGTCTCTGCTCGGTACACTGAATGGTCACGCATCAGAGGACAAATTACTCGTATGCCATTCACCCTGGAAGATGTACCAGGGCCATCAACAGTTGAGCCCATAGCCACAGGGAGCCTGGAAGAGTTTGAAAAGTTGAAGGAAAGAAATACCCAGCTTGCCGAAGCTTTAAAGAAGACCCATTGGAAAAGGAATGATGCTCACTTGGACATTGAGAGGTTAGAAAAGCTACGCATCGAGCATGTAACCAAGATTGAGAAGACTGAAGACTTCATCAGGAAAGCCCAAGCAGGGGAACTTGTGTTGAAGAATTCATGTAAGGATGCAAAAATTCAGAAGGCAAGAGCTGGGCATTATCTGGAAGAGAGTCAGGGTAGATGGGTCAGAATAACTGAGGTTCGTTTGCAAGAAGATCAGAAGATGCAAGCCAAGATGGAGCAGTTGAAGTCCAGTGAAAGAAGAAGCCAAGAAGCACTTCTATCCGCTCAAAAGGAAATCTCAGAGTTAAAACTCCGGGCAGGATTAAAAAGATCCAAGGAGCAAGATAAGTATCAAAAGATGACAAATGCCATTGCAACCAGAAACCTTCTCATTAGGACCATCATAGAGCACCCAGCCGGACCATTGACTGATGCTCTCCTAAAGGAAGTCAGGGAGGATGCATATGGATTGGATGTGTGATTTTCTTTGTACTTGTTTTTGAATTTTGACTCACCATGGGAGTTTGTTTTGTTGTATTCATGAACTGATTGTATTGTAGTTTATGTATTATTGTTGTATTTCAACTCACCATGGGAGTTTTTGTTTTTGTTGTATTCATGAACTGGTTGTATTTTGGCAATGCCGCTTGTATTCTATGTATTATTGGTTTTTGTGGATTCCGTGCAACATCTTTATCTCCTCCAAGGGGTCTGGAAGGTCAAAACTAAGAACCAAACCGGATATCCTCGAAAGAAAAATAGGCATATTGCATTGCATTCTAACCACATACTTTTTTGCAAGTGTTTTGTTGTTGTCTTCTCACTTTGTTTATTGTTTCAGGATTATTGCTCGTAGAAGGGTCTTTTCCGTCAACCGAGTCCATAGATATCCAACTCGACACAACCTTCAGAGTCTACAAATGAATCAGCTACAACAGGAACTGACAGATGTGAGGACTCAAATGACAGATGTGAGGACTCAAATGACAGATGTGAGGACTCAAATGAATCAGTTTATGGTTGTGATGATTGGACTGGCCCAGACCCAGGAAAGATTGAGGGAGTTGGTCGAGCAGAAAATCCCGGAAGATAACCACGCAGGCACTGGAGGTACTAGCAACAATGAGCGCGAGTAGCCGCGAACGACTCTAGTAGTGTTAGGACCTGACAACAATCCTGAAGCTAATATCCTTGGGCATGGCCAAAGGAACACTGGAGATCGTGTTAATTCTATTATTTTATGATTGGCATTATGTTTGGTAAAACTAATATGGCTGGAAAATGTTGAATAAGAAGTTCCATATGTTAAATTAACATGGTATAGATTCTGGAAGAACATGTCAAACATGATGTCCTGACATGGTGGCACAGATAAATGTGGTTATAATAATTGGCAGATACTGAAGAAGATGTTGAAACATCTGCAAATGTCATGACAGAATTACTGTCATATGTTACAGACAGATGTCAAAGAAGATGTTGAAACATCTGCAAATATCATGACAGAATTATTGTCATATGTTACAGACAGATGTCAAAGAAGATGTTGAAACATCTGCAAATGTCATGACAGAATTACTGTCATATGTTACAGACAGATGTCAAAGAAAATGTTGAAACATCTGCAACTGTCATGACAACATTACTGTCATATGTTACAGACAGATGTCAAAGAAAATGTTGAAACATCTGCAACTGTCATGACAACATTACTGTCATGTGTTACAGATAGATATCAAACAAGAAGTGTTGAACTTAGTTCAGGATGTCACACCAGATGTTGTGACATTGTCAAACAGAGTAACAGTTAATGAACTTAAGTCAAGATATCAGGATGTCACACCAGATGTTGGGACATCGTAAACCTGCTACCAGACTTAAATGATGCGTAACAGAACTGAGTAAATTCAGGGGAATCTATCTGGAATTAATTGGAAAGAGATAAGCAATACAAGGCGCATCTTTAGGGAGATTAGTTATCTGATTTCAGTATAACAGAATAACTAATTCACCTTGAATCAAGGAGGTAACAAACTAACTAACCCTAATTCAAGGTGATGACAGTAGGATTTATTAGATCTGAATTATGCAGAATATTCTACAAAATATTCTGATATCACAGGTGGAATTATTCTTTAAAGATGCAGAATATTCTGGAGATATTATGCAATCATATGTGGCGCTGATTTAAAGGGTGCTGATTTAGAAGATCTTAAAGACTCAATTTAAATTGAAGACAAATATTGAAAAATATAGAGTTTCTATATTTAGAGATATTTTAGGAGCTTTTAGATTTGAAGATCTTTTGGTATATTTGTAGCAGATTTTTTCTGCATATTTGTAGCAGCTATTGTTGTGATTGTTTAGGCCCAAATCTAGTTGGGAATAGGTTATAAAAGAAACCCTGTAACCTAGTTTAGATTCAACCCAATCAACCGAAAATGTAAACATTATTAGGGTTGTGTTCTTGTGGCAGCCGTGCGTAACAAGGAACCCTATTGTGGCTGTTTCACCTGTGATTCTCGAAGCTTGTAAGCAAGAGAAGTATTGTGTCTTGATTGAAACTTTTAAGTAAGATCAAGCTGTTGTGTTTGAAGTGTGACTTCAATTTTATTAATCATTATAAAAGATCACTGTGTGATTGAGGGGGAGTGAGTAGGTACTCATATCTAAGTTGTGTCTTAGGTAGAAATTGCCTTGGGTAGATATTAAGTGAAGGATTAAACTGATTGGTTTAAGTCCAGAATTAATATTACTTATAATGGATTTCCTTCCTGGCTTGGTAGCCCCCAGATGTAAGTGTGGAGATACACTGAACTGGGTTAACAATTCTGCTGTGTTCTTTATATCTTTTATGTTTTATGTTTTATGCAGTACCTGAACTGAATGTCCTATCAGATGTCACAACATCTTGAAGCATGTTTGACTCTGATATATCAGAATTATTTAAGTACTGATATGTATGCCTTACCATGTTTATAAGTAATAGATAAGATGTCTCAACATCATATTCGACATCTGAGTCTATCATACAAGAATTTCAATTGGTATCAGAGCAGGCATCCTGGTCTGTTTCTGGATGAGATCTATGGGGGATACTTTCTGGTTCATGGTAAAGGAAGAAGGATGATATAATGAAAAGCTGTTGGAACTTGAGAGGTTCATATTGGCGTTTTAATGGTCCCTAGAAGTGGAGGATGGACTATTCATCATATGGTATAATGGTGTTTTATTCACATAGGTTTGCTGATGTCAGATAAGATGTCTTGACATCGTGTTTCAATATCTTTTGGAGGATCTTACTGTGGAGGATTTTATTTATCTCCAAGGAATTGCTCTATTATTTATGATGTGTTATGTCTGATTGTTTGATAGTGGTTCCCCAGTACTTCATACAAAGGCTGTTGTAAAGCTCCTGTTCATAATGTCAAGTTTGATGTTCTATCATGTGATTACAGAACTAGAGAACACTTAGTTCAGAATGTTGTGTTTCTTGATGAGAGATTCCTGGTGAAAGAAGAGGTTGGAGCTAAAGCAAAAGAGTATAATTATCAAATCTTTCATGCGGGAGTGAAGATCTTGATAAGTTATCTCTTAAGCTTATTTATGGTGACCTAATTAGGATATTCTTCCTGGTTATGGTGTCCAATGTAGTTTAGATATAGTTGAAGAAAATCTCTCTTGTGAAGATACATGTTTCTGATTGTCTAAATCATGAACTGAAGGAAGTTTCATCAAGAAAGAAGCTGAGTTGATATGTCAATCCTAATGTCTTGACACCACGCTACACATCAGCAGTTTATGGTAAATGTTGAGTCAAAGACCTAAAATTTTGTGTTTTTTTTAAGGATCTCTGAAGATATGAAGTTGAATACTCTTTGAGATGCTACTGACGATTGTATTTGTGCAAAGTATCTTTCATAATGTTATAGCACTTCAGTTGGAGCTGATTGAAGAAAAGGTAGTAATCTTGAAAGCAGTAATGTTTCAGAACCAAGCTTAGTTTTGTGTTCCAGAAGAAGGAAACTGGTGTGATATCCTGCTAACATGATGGATGCTTTGGGTGCTAGACAAATGTGTGATGATCACATATGTTTGGAACCTACTCCTAACCTGTAAGAGGAGGAATCTATGCTATGTGTTGAAGGTATCAAGTTTAAGAAAGTGGGAGTGGGTTGCTAATAACCATAGTTATTGGTGTATGATCAAGGGAATTCTCCATCAAGCTTAGGCCCAATTATGTGATGTCCCCGTATGAAGAGTATAATATGCAGACATGTTAATGGTATGTATCATGCAAGTCACTGCATGTATTTGGGTCTGATAGAAAAGGATGATTAACTTCTGGTGAACTCTCGTACCCTCTGCAAAGAGTTGTACATGGATTACTACTGTTGTTACCCCCAAAACCATAGTAAGTGTCAAATCAATTTGTTTGAGATTGTTGTCAGATCTGATGTTGGAACATCATCTCAAAAATGTTTAGTCTTCAACCAAGGAAGTTAGTTGTGCTTATGGTGGAATATCAGGTCAAGCCACTTACCTAATTTGAAGTGATAGGTGGTGTGGATTAATAAAATAGGGACTAGCAAGTGCCACAGGTCTGCAGGAAATGAATGTCAAACCAAATCTCCTACCTTGTGTGAGAAGGTTACCTTATCACATATGATAAAAACCTTGACAGGAGTTGAGTATTTGTCTGCTATTGATAAGGGTATGCATCTAACCGATAGTGAATACTCGGACAGGAGCTAAATGTTTATCTGTCTTTGAAAGATGTTGTGCTTTCAACCAATGAGAAAATACATTAATGGAGGATTATGTATATGTCTGATGTAAAAGTGCAGAACTATAGTCTAAACATCATAATTCAAGAAGTGTTGAGAAATTACTTTTCTCTTTGTGCCTGTATATTTCTTTTCATGGTGTTTTAGTCTGTGATGACCTGAATTAGCTACTGAAGGTGTGATCCTTAGAGATTGTCTTTGGAGCTCTGTGTTGAAGTCCTAAATGATATTGAAACAATCATGTCTATTGGTAGATAAAAGAAGCTTCTAAATGTATCTACAAATGTGTGTGATAAATGCATGACTTTGGTCATGATTAAAGCTAGCAATGTGACCAACAATTGCTAGGAGCAAGGGAAGAATGTCAGATTGGGAGGTCTGATCAGAATGGTTGTTGAACTGGTCATGGATAGTGGCAGTATGAACCCTTTGTAGCAAGCAAAATAAGAGCATCTGTTTTGGAATATAAAATCAAGTGTGTCTTGTATGGATATATAAGGTATTTATCAGTTGTGCTCTTTGTGGTATTCTTAGAGAACTAGTGTATATGAATTTGTAAAACTCATGATTGTTTTTCGGTTTGAGAGTATGTTCATCAGGGGTGTGAAGTTGAGAATTAGTGGAGTTTATGCTCAGTTGGAGTATTGTTTATCCATGACATGAGGAGACCTTGCTAATCTTATCTAGAGCTAACCTTAAAATCCTTCAAAATTAAAAGATTAGACTGTGTAGAACTATCTGATAGGGTATTATACAAGGATTTAAGATCAATTGTTGTTTGTGGAGTTCACAAATATTTGATTGATTATCCTTGTGATTCAAGATTGGTGATGTTCAAAAATATGTTGGAACATCTTATCATCATAGTTTGTGCAGAATCATGGGAGAGGTATTGCATAAGCTGTAGCATCTGTTATTTCTTGGGAGTTAGCTTGAGAATTGGCTTCAGTCTTGTGTGACAGGAGTTGTGTATTTCTGGAAAGTTTCTTGGCAAGAACTGGTATGGATATTGTTGATTCTGAAGATGGAGATGAAAGACCATGAACACATCATAATCTTGATGACTACTTGGATTGGTTTATTTCTGATCTAGGTGTAGTCCAGAATGCTCATCATGGAGTTAAGATAGGTGGCGATATCATAAATTTGTTAAGACTGCCTTACTCAAGGAAAGGTGGCATCATCCTTGGTATAGTTATGAGGTGTAGTTCTTAACTATTCCTTCTGAATGATCAGACAGTGGCAGGTTTGAAGACTTTGGAGAAACATTGGAAGTTTCTCATCAATATGTGTTATCGGTAGGAATTTCTGCAAAACTAATAGAATGGAGGTTGTTTACTCAAACTTGATGGATAAATCAAGTCTATGAGAGCATGGAACTCTTGTTCTATAAAGTAAGGAGGTTCTTTCAAGTGGCAGAAGAAGGACCTGAATTCAACAGATGGATGTGGGTTAATAATGTTCAAACATCTAGTTCAACATCAGAGTCTAATTGGTGAAGTGACACATAAATTAAGATATAATGATATATAGGGATTGAATGCTTCATAAGGCCTATTATCTTGACAGGTTGGTGAAGATCAACTTTATTGATCAGGATATCTTTGGAAGATTTATTATAAACGTGAAGAAGACAAAAGTGGCAATTGGCTTTTTCATATGAGGATTCATAAAGGAGGTTATCAAAATGTGGTAATTGGTTGATCTTTAAAGTGGATTCGAAGAATCAAGATAATCAGAGTGTGGCAGCTGGTTGTTCTTGAGGATTGTCTTGGAACAAATTGCTCTTGGGCGGAGGAGTGATGAGTTGAAGACTCAAGAGGATTTATTCTTCTTGAAGGTGGATGAGAGTTTATCACTCTTTCTGGATTTCTGATTCTAACTGGTGGCACAGTGTAGTTGAAGATTTTCAGTTCTTGGATTACTATGCTATAGTAAGTCCAGTTGGTGGAGCACATCTAGGATCATGGTGATAAGGTCTTGGTGTATGAAAAATGTTCTAACTAAGTGTTAGTACATTATCTGGGGTGTTTATCTACATGGTTTCTATTATTAGACTACCTAATCATATGGAAGAATGATGAAGTAGATGATCTATATTGGAAGAAACATGTAGAAAAGACTGAAGTATATCAGGTATTGATTGCTTGGAAGTTTGTTTGTGGACATTCATTCTAATGTCATAATTAGTTTGGATGTGTTTTATCTGGATTGTATGGACTTTGGTGTGTAAAGGCTTAGTGTCAAGAACCTGTGTGCTAGAATATGTTCATCTTGTGTAGTCTGTGGTAACTACAAACCAAAAAAGGAATCAGGTATGCTTTGGTACAAGAAGTGAATGTGTTCAATTGGGAATTGAACAGAGGGTGAGCTCTTGAAGACATGAAGATGCGTCTTATGTGTTCCTTTCATCAATGTACAGAGAAGCATGGAGTATCCTAGACAGGGGGAGTGTGTTACAAGTATGTGAAACTGATTTTGTGGAGTTAAGGGGGAGTAATACCTTAACCAGATAAGGAGTATCCTAGGAGTCTAGAAGGCTATATTGTATAAAGCTGCTCTCTGCAGTTTATGTTTGTTCTTGAGGAATTGTGAAGCTTGTGTGTGTTTCAAGCTTATGGAGATTATATACCTCTATGGTTATTATCGTACCTTTGTCTTTTTATGGCTAAAAAGGGGGAGAATTAATAGGGTGTACTATTGAGGTCTGATATGAAGATGTGATGTTAAGGAACTTCTACATAAGGTACTGCTACACCTGTATGTAAATTAGTTTTAGCCAAAATAAGCCAAAGGGGGAGATTGTTAATTCTATTATTTTATGATTTGCATTATGTTTGGTAAAACTAATATGGCTGGAAAATGTTGAATAAGAAGTTCCATATGTTAAATTAACATGGTATAGATTCTGGAAGAACATGTCAAACATGATGTCCTGACATGGTGGCACAGATAAATGTGGTTATAATAATTGGCAGATACTGAAGAAGATATTGAAACATCTGCAAATGTCATGACAGAATTACTGTCATATGTTACAGACAGATGTCAAAGAAGATGTTGAAACATATGCAAATGTCATGACAGAATTACTGTCATATGTTACCGACAAATGTCAAAGAAGATGTTGAAACATTTGCAAATGTCATGACAAAATTACTGTCATATGTTACAGACAGATGTCAAAGAAAATGTTGAAACATCTGCAACTGTCATGACAACATTACTGTCATATGTTACAGACAGATGTCAAAGAAAATGTTGAAACATCTGCAACTGTCATGACAACATTATTGTCATGTGTTACAGATAGATATCAAACAAGAAGTGTTGAACTTAGTTCAGGATGTCACACCAGATGTTGTGACATTGTCAAACAGAGTAACAATTAATGAACTTAAGTCAAGATATTAGGATGTCACACCAGATGTTGGGACATCGTAAACCTGCTACCAGACTTAAATGATGCGTAACAAAACTGAGTAAATTCAGGGGAATCTATCTGGAATTAATTGGAAAGAGATAAGCAATACAAGGCGCATCTTTAGGGAGATTAGTTATCTGATTTCAGTATAACAGAATAACTAATTCACCTTGAATCAAGGAGGTAACAAACTAACTAACCCTAATTCAAGGTGATGACAGTAGGATTTATCAGATCTGAATTATGCAGAATATTCTACAAAATATTCTGATATCACAGGTGGAATTATTCTTTAAAGATGCAGAATATTTTGGAGATATTATGCAATCATATGTGGCGCTGATTTAAAGGGTGCTGATTTAGATGATCTTAAAGACTCAATTTAAATTGAAGACAAATATTGAAAACTATAGAGTTTCTATATTTAGAGATATTTTAGGAGCTTTTAGATTTGAAGATCTTTTGGTATATTTGTAGCAGATTTTTTCTGCATATTTGATGCAGAATATTTTGGAGATATTATGCAATCATATGTGGCGCTGATTTAAAGGGTGCTGATTTAGATGATCTTAAAGACTCAATTTAAATTGAAGACAAATATTGAAAACTATAGAGTTTCTATATTTAGAGATATTTTAGGAGCTTTTAGATTTGAAGATCTTTTGGTATATTTGTAGCAGATTTTTTCTGCATATTTGTAGCAGCTATTGTTGTGATTGTTTAGGCCCAAATCTAGTTGGGAATAGGTTATAAAAGAGACCCTGTAACCTAGTTTAGATTCAACCCAATCAACCGAAAATGTAAACATTATTAGGGTTGTGTTCTTGTGGTAGCCGTGTGTAACAAGGAACCCTATTGTGGCTGTTTCACCTTTGATTCTCGAAGCTTGTAAGCAAGAGAAGTATTGTGTCTTGATTGAAACTTTTAAGTAAGATCAAGCTGTTGTATTTGAAGTGTGACTTCAATTTTATTAATCATTGTAAAAGATCACTGTGTGATTGAGGGGGAGTGAGTAGGTACTCATATCTAAGTTGTGTCTTAGGTAGAAATTGCCTTGGGTAGATATTAAGTGAAGGATTAAACTGATTGGTTTAAGTCCAGAATTAATATTACTTATATTGGATTTCCTTCCTGGCTTGGTAGCCCCCAGATGTAAGTGTGGAGATACACTGAACTGGGTTAACAATTCTGCTGTGTTCTTTATATCTTTTATGTTTTATGTTTTATGCAGTACCTGAACTGAATGTCCTATCAGATGTCACAACATCCTGAAGCATGTTTGACTCTGATATATCAGAATTATTTAAGTACTGATATGTATGCCTTACCATGTTTATAAGTAACAGATAAGATGTCTCAACATCATATTCGACATCTGAGTCTGTCATACTAGAATTTCAGATTGTATTCTACAGGAAGATCCTCAAGACGAGCAGTTCACAGTGCTAGGTGTTAGGGCAGATGAAGCTTATGACCTTCGGTTGGATGAGATATCTGAAAAGTTAAGATCCTTGGAATCCCATAACTCCTTGGGATTTAATGTAATGAACATGGGCCTAGTTAAGGGGGTAAGGATTCCCCACAAATTAAAGCCCCAGTGTTTTGAGAAGTACAATGGAACTTCCTGTCCTCACACTCATTTGCAGTCCTTTCTGGGAAGGTTGAAAGCATACACTATGGATGAGATGCTATGGATGTTTTATTTTGAAGATAGCTTGATTGGGGAATCCAGAGAATGGTACTCACACTTATCCAGGGCCACCGTTAGAAATTGGAAAGATTTGGCTGAAGCTTTTGTATGCCAGTATCAATACAACTTGGTCATGGCACCTAACAGGACTCTCTTAATGGGAATGTCTCAATCTTCGAGGGAAAGTTTTCGTGAGTACGCTCAGAGATGGAGACAACTGGCTGCAGCTGTCCAACCTCCAATGTCAGAAAGAGAGATGGCTGATATGTTCATGAATACCCTGCAAGGAACCTATATCAATAGACTTGTTGCTTTCTCTTCCACTAGCTTTACTAACGTGGTCATAGCGAGAGAGAGAATTGAAAGTTGTTGAAAATGGGTAAGATTTCTGATAATGGCGCCAGCTCCAACAACGCAAAGAAGCCATTCTTCGGACCCCGAAGGACAGGAGAGACTAATTCAGTGCATATTCGATGCCCTATGTAGTGTTACTCCCGTAACTATTGAAACTCAACTTGATTGAACTAAGGACTTTGGCTCCACCAGATCCTCTCAACCTTCCAAGAAATTATGATGTCAACACAAGATGCGCCTTCCACTCAAATGCTCCTGGCCATGCCACAGAAAAGTGTAGGGCCCTACATATGAAGGTTCAAGACCTGATTGATTCTAAAGATGTAAACTTCGCACCCCCTCCGAGTGTTATCAAAAATCCAATACCTAACCACAGTGGGCCAAGGATTAATGCTATCGAGGAAGACCAACCAGCGATCCTGATTGATGATGTTACAAGTATTCAAACACCTCTGGCCGAGGTGAAAGCTCAACTTTTAAAATGCCAAGTGTTTCCGGGTTGTGAAGCCTAATGCGAAGCTTGTAAGGTTGCTACCAATGGTTGCGCAAGTTTGAAGAATGGTATCAACAGTTTGATTAAGGAAGGCATCCTACAGATAACATCAACAGTTCAAGCTTCTACAACTGCAACAGAAACCACTTCTACAAATACAACAAAAATCATTTCAACGGAATCGGCTACAACAACAACAAAAACCAGCAATGATGTTTCAACAGTTACTATTTACTACGACCCAGCAACGGTCCCTGTTCCAGAATCTCACAACAACAACTTCCAGCAACAATCTCACCAACATCATCCCAACAACACTCTCTCATCATCTTATCAGATTCCTGCATTTGTGCCACCTTCAGTCAGACCCCCTGTTACTATATACTACGAACCACAAACAATCATGACTCTCTCTGCTGCTGCAATTAGTCCAGTGGCCATCACGGTGCTTGGAACAATTCCTTATGATAACAACAGTTTCGTGCCTTGGAATTATGGTTCGGATCTTTACTGCCACGGAAGAAAGGTCACTCTTGACTCCTCAACATATGCACCACAAGTAGACAATGCAGGGGGAGGCGGAGGCTTCAATAGAAGTAGACGTCTCTTTGCTTCACAAATTCCCAGAACTAATGCTGAAGCGGAGGCAGCTGCCAAAGCTAAGGGTAAAAGTGTGGTGCCAGAAGAACCTGCTGCAAAAGAAACTCAGAAGACACCCTTTGATCAGGATGTAGACGAGTTTATGAGGATTATCAAAATAAGTGACTACAAAATCGTGGATCAGCTCCACCATACACCCTCCAAGATCTCCATATTATCGTTGCTTATGTGTTTCGAGGCTCACCGGAATGCAATACTCAAAGTCTTGCACGCAGCTTATGTGCCTGAAGAGATCACTGTGAATCAGTTGGAATCAGTAGTCGCAAATGTCAATACTAGTCATGGACTAGGCTTTACCGACGCTGATTTGACTACAGAGGGGCTTAACCACAATAAGGCATTACACATTACTATGGAATGTAAAGGGGTTGTACTCTCGCATGTTCTTATTGACATTGGATCATCACTCAACGTCCTGCCAAAGAAAGCTTTAATCATGTTGGAGTATGATGGTCTAGCCCTTTGTTAGAGCAATCTAGTTGTAAGAGCTTTTGATGGTTCTAAGAGATCGGTTCTTGGAGAGGTAGAGCTACCCGTGGTAATTGGCCCACAAATTTTCAAAACTACCTTCTACGTGATGGACATACATCCTGCCTACAACTGTTTGTTGAGTCGACCGTGGATTCATGCCACTGGCGCGGTAACGTCAACCCTTCACCAGAAGTTAAAATATGAGTGGGAATGTCAAATTATCACTATCTATGGAGAAGAAGACATCTTTGTCAGTCACCTGGCTACGTACAAGTACATAGAAATAGATGGAGAAATCCATGAAACCATGAGCCAAGGTTTTGAAGCTTTAAATGTCAACGAAGCTACAACTGAGGTGTCTACTGCATCCCAAGAGGAGAAATTGGGTACCTCAATTGCTTCCTACAAACAGGCTCGGAAGGTTGTGGAAGAAGGGAATGCCCAAGGCCGAGGCAAGTTGCTGAAGGTGGAAATGAAAGAAGACAAATTCGGTTTGGGTTACAAACCATCCCGACAAGTTCAAGAGGAGGCTACTGGAGGGATGAAGTTTATAAGTGGGGAATACTAACCCCTGATGCTGTCAACACTTTGGGAAGATGAGGCTGAGATTGACTACAACCTGGAAAACTGGATCCGTCCAAGAACCCCGGGCCGACAAGTCCTCAACTGGTCTTCCCAGGAAATTATAAGGGTTACTGCTGCAGAGTAATTATTATTTCCTGTTTTAAGCATGCATCAAAGTCCTGCATCTTGCCCAAGATGTCGGGACTCATTTTGTAATAGGGCCATATGAATTTGTGCAAATTGAATATTAATGAACAACGAACATCTTTTTGCAAACAATCTTTTTTCGCTCACTGTCTTTTCATTTTTGCTATTTTCGCACAAAGCAATAAATGACAATGTTTCTTTGAATAAAAACTTCATTAACTTACTCTTTTTTAGAAAAAAAATAAAAATAAAAATAAAATCAATCACAAAATGAACCAAATCTCCACCCTTGCAGAAATAGTCCTCTGGATTGCACTGACAACGACACTGCTATGACCTTGTGTGACTTTGACAATTCGATTAATCAAGAAGATGAAGGGGTTGAAGAAGACTACGATTTACCTGAAGAGTTGGCCAGGTTATTGAGACAAGAGGAAAAGGTGATTGCTCCTCATCAGGAGGAGGTTGAGACTATTAATCTTGGTACCGAGGAAGTTGTGAAAGAGGTGAAGATTGGAGCCAGTCTGCAAGCTCCAGTAAAAGAACAACTTATCAGTATGCTGCGAGAATATGTCGATGTCTTTGATTGGTCTTACCAAGATATGCCGAGATTGGATACAGATATTGTCATGCACAGGTTGCCATTAAAATAGGATTACCCGCCGGTCAAACATAAGTTGCGCCGTACTCGTCCAGACGTGGCCATGAAGATCAAAGAGGAAGTACAAAAGAAGTGGGACGCCAATTTTCTTGCTGTAACTAGTTACCTGCCATGGGTTGCTAACATTGTACCCGTAACTAAGAAGGATGGCAAGGTGCATATGCGCGTCGACTACCGGGATCTGAACAGAGCAAGCCCGAAAGACGACTTCCCATTACCTCACATTGATGTATTGGTAGTGTAACATGGTGGGAGAACTGACTTTCTATAAATGTTGCGGATAGCAAGAGTCGCCACCGACTTTTTTTTATCCATAAGGAAAGGACATAAAAGAACAGGAAAGACCTATTTTAAAAGACTTAGGTTCGGGGGTAGGTTATATAAAGGGAAAGTGTTAGCACCCTCTATATCCATGGTTATCCATGGGCTCTTAGTTACTTAGCTCACTTTAAATTGTTTTGAAAAAGGTGTAGTGTGTGATTAGAAACATTCTAAGTACTTTGTAATGATCCTTGTATGGGTGTATACAAAGCCTTGTTTTTGAAAATTATTTGAAAAGTGGGGTGTAAAGAGTGTTTTTGAAAAAGGAGCAAGCAACTGAGAGAAACATACCCTAGATTAAGTCTTTCCTGTTCTTATGTTCTTTCAATGGTAAGACTATCCCTATTATTAAGGAATAGGTAGTCATTACCTTGGATGTATTAAGGGACATGTGTAGGGTCATCTGGATATAGGCAACTGTAGGGTGTCTTTAGCAATTCGTAGGGACTTATCATCTTTTATTCGAAGGGACAAGATCTTTTATCGTAGGCAACCTCGAAGGGACTTGATCTTTAAAACTGTAGGGACTTGATGATAATTATGAAGGGACTTGCTTAAGACACCCTACTTGACCTTTTGAATTAGGCAACTGAGAGGCAACCCTAGGAAGTGCAAGATGGCGATCTTAGATCGACTTACGTGTGTGCGTATTGTTTTCAAGTATTTATCTTTTTAAATTAATTTTCTAAGTTAATTTTAATTACAAATAGCTTATCACACCCTAGAATTACTAACCATATAGTAAATATATTTACAACAAAAATAAATACGAGAAAATAAACCTACAAATATTACATGGCTTTAGCAATTACATAATAATAAAAATAATAATGATAAATATAATAATAGTAATAAATAAGCAATAATTAAATATTAGTAATAACAAAATAAAAATAAGGGTTAGAATAATAGAATAAAAGAAATAAGAATTTAGCAAGAAAAAAAAATTAATATTAGAAAAGTTTTTTTAAGAATTAATTAAGAAAATAAGATTAATAATAATAAACAAATAATAAATTATTTACATATTAAAAATAATGATTAATGATTTAATTAGGGTTTAGAGAAATTAAGTTTAATATTTAGGGTTAAGATAAAAAAATTAGGATTGACAAAAATAGGGTTAATATTTGAATTAAGAAAATTAGGGTTTTATTAAAATATATCATTAATCTATTTACAAAAAAAATACATAATAATTATATATATAAACATATTATAAAATAAATACAAACAATTTAAATTTAAGAAAATAAATTATGATTTTTGAAAATATAAAGTTTCAATAGGAAAATATCATTGATATTTATTTAGAAATTATTTCAATTATATTAAATTAAATCAAAATTAAAGAAAATAGTTAAAAATAAAGAAAATGCAACAAAGTACTAAAAAGATAGGACCTGGGATTTGAACCCAGGTCCCTTACCTCAACCACAACTCTCAAAACCAGCTGAGCCAGCATGCGCTGGTGAACATATAATGAGCATCAATTAATTTATATTGAATCTGCAAAAACAAATCAATTATGAAAAAAATGTGGGAACCTGGATTCGAACCCTTGCCCATCAGCCAACAACCAAACACTCCAGCCACTAAGCCACATGGGGCGCGTCTTCTAAAACAACAACAATAATTCATAATATATTAAATCACATGAATAAGGGAAAAATCAACAAAAAGAATGTTGTCACCAAGGATCGAACCAAGGTTACCACCAACAATACACGCAAAACATTACCACCGGGCTAAGCAACATTAACTGATATTATATTAAAACAATTTCATAAAATATTAAGTCAACAATTCAAATTTCAGCTGCGCGCCAAGCATCTTCATCTTCTTCATTGTACCTGCAGAATTTCCTGCGAATTCACTTATGAAATTTCCTGCGAATGAAACCTGCAAATCTCATATCATCACAAATACGCATTGTTTCATCAAATTGATCACATGGTCATGATCCACAACCATCATACAGTTCATTTACAGTATTAGAATGAATTTATAATGGCTAAATTGGGAAACCCTAATTTTGGTCAAAGAACCCTAACAATGGCAACTTTCGGTTTAGGTCATGGTTCTTCAATCTCTTTGCCCATAAACGATCTAAACATCACAACTAACAATAATATATGGTTAGAATTCATTATCATCACACAAATAATCAAAATAGAAAAAAATAAGAACATGAACAATCTTGATTCGGTTTATGCAATATGTAATGATTTGGATGCTGCAAATGATTCAAATAGGTTCAGTGATCATCTAGGAATGTATTGCAACCTTCAAAACCTCTTGATATGACCTCTAGGTCAAAAACCGAATATCACTTTTTGGATGAAAATTTGAAGTTTGAAGAGTGTTCTTGGAGGCAGAATTTCGTGTCCTTATGCTTGTGTTCAGTTTGTGTATATGTATGGTAGTTAATTAGGTCAAAAGATGCTGGATTTTTGGGCTTTATAGTGATGGCTTGATCAAGAAGTTTCCTCCTTTCAAATATTGAAAAATATCTCAACAAACCTTTCTAAATCAAGATAGCACGAATTTGCATGATGCCAATCAGTTTTAAATGATTTTTAAGATTTTCTAGAAGAAGAATCATGTCCAAATATTAATTTTTATATTTTATTTAGATTTAATTTGATTTTTAATGGATAAAATCAAAATAAATAATAAATAAATAATAAAAAAATCAGAACTTTGTTGCTTTGGGTCGTGCTTGAGGTCTTTGTATGGATTGGATCACAACATTGCAAGCCCATTTGGAAAATTTTGGTTTTAAGGCCCCATTTGCTTCATATTCCTCCCAAAAATTTCCCAACTTAGCAAAGGCATATCTCCCTCAATTTTAAGGCTATGAGGGTGTTCTTGGACATTTTTTAAATCTTAGAGAGTCCTCTAACCAACCTTATTGGTCTCATGTCCATATCTTTTACCATTTTCAAGTTATGCCCTTTGGAAGATGTTGACTTTTTGTTGACTTTTAAAATGACCCTAAATGTTTTGGCTCATACCTTTCAAATGAAGCATTTTTAGGATTGGCTTGTGAGACACAAAGTTTTAGAGAATTAAATTTCCTTAAAAATGAGCTTTGGATGGGAAATTTTTGATGAAGCATGTGAAAGTTATGGCAGGTCAAAGTTCAGTTGACTTTTCCTATGAAAACCCTAATTTAGAAACTCCTGATTCTTGATGATCTGAAATCTCCTTGATGAATCATGATCAACCATTGATCAAATGATGAATTTTAATTCATATAATTGATGTTGGAAAAAAATCATGAAGTTTGACTTTGGTTTGACCACAGTTGACCCTAGTTTGACTTTTTAACCACTTTGACTGATTTTTGCCTATCTGATCATCTGACTGAGCAAGCCTTTTGGGAAAGCCTTCAAACTTGTCATAGGGATTATTGAAGACATATAGGATGCTATGAAGCTCACTTGAATCCTTGGAAACCCATTCAGCCGGATGAAACTCAAAACCCTAGTTTAGGATGCATTGCTTAGGAGGATGCTTTGTCTGAGGGAATTGTCAAACTTTCTGACTAATTTTGAACCTTGTGAACCTTGTGAAGCTTGTGAACCTCTTGGGACACCTTAGTACACAATGTCTTGTCTAGGTGAGGAAAAATGTTGGGGTGCAACATCTGCCCCTGTTCAATTTTCTGAAACCTGAGGAGTTAGATTGGCCTGTGTGCCATTCGTGACTTGGAAGGTTGAAGGGGATTGAACACAAAAGCCCAAAAATTTGCACTCGCCGGTGCGTAAAGTAATACTGCTGATTGGTTGTATATGCTGTAGTGGGCTTAAAGATGCCACTTAGAGGAACTGGAGATGGGCTTATAGATGTCATCCATAATATCAGAAGATGGTAGTATTTTTATGTTGTCACTGGATATCAGTACTAGGTCTTCGTATAGGCCGTCTCTGAATCATTCCTGTAACATGGTTTGAATTGAACGTCAGCACTAGATCTTCGTATAGATCGTCTATGCATTATCTCTGGGGGGAAAAGAATATCATTCATTAGGTGTCAGTACTTAGATCTTCGTATAGATCGGCTCTGAACAATCTTTAGGAACATACTTTAATTTAAGCATCAGAATCAAATCTTCGTGGCGATCTTTTCTGAATTGCTTTTGATAATATCTTGGGCTAAGTACAAGATCTTCGTATCAATCATTTATGTACCATCCCACAAATAGACTGTTGCATAGACCATTAGAAATAAATCTTCGTAGCGATTATCTCTTCTGGAAATATCTCGGATTAGGTAATAGATCTTCGTATAGACCATTTACAATCCTTCCCAAGGACAAAACGAATATCAGGATCAAATCTTCGTGGCGATTATCATTGAACTTCTTCTGAAAGAATCTCTTGGATTAAGTGCTAGATCTTCGTATAGATCATTTACACACTATCCCCAAAGACAGTTGACCATCAGAAATAAATCTTCTAAACGATTATCTCCTCTGGAAATATCATGGGTTAAGCACTAGATCTTCGTATAGATCATTTACGTACCCTTCCAAGGACAACTTGAGCATTTATTATCAGAAATGAATCTTCGTAGCGATTATCCCTGAATTAAGTATCAGTACTAGATCTTCATATAGATCGTCTCTGAACTGTTTCGAATTTGTTGATAATGTTTATCTGCCTGTAACTATCCTGAAAAGGAAAGGTTAGTTTATGCAAGATTACTTGATGTATGTTTGTATGGTATGATGCTCTTAAGTAAATGTCTTATGTACTATAGATGCGTATGCTGTGATATGGTGTAAATGATGTATGTATGAATCATGTAGCCTGAAGTGTCTGGGTATCTCTGTATAACAATTGCTGGCTAGGGAAAATAAATCCCGGTTCGTTGCTGAGGAACATGAAGACTTCGTTCCCGTCTTGTTTGATAGTATGGTACTTATAACCTCCCGTCTTCGTTCGTCATACTTTTTATTGAAGGAATAAGTTCCTGAATATCCTGACTGAGGATAAAAGAGATGGACATAAATCCAAGGGGAGATGTTACTTGAAGTATCTGAAAAAAATTACTCTGTGGGGATGAACCAGCGAAGCTTCGTTGAATTCCTATCTTCGTTCGTCCTTAGTAAATACTATTACTGCATTTTATGCATTTATGGTAAACATCAATCATATTCAAAAGCCTACATACATTCAAACATAACCAATGGACATTTTCGTTTAAGTAAACAGGTGAAAAAGTAAACTTGGATTAAAACATGAGACTTTATTTATTTAGAAAGTGGCCTATAAACAGGCAAGTTTGTACAAAGAGACAAAAATCATAGTAAGAGGATTTTGTCATAAAAGTTTTTACAAAAACAAAGAAAAGCAGCTATGTGAAAAATAATCCTATTGAGTTCCAATCCTACTATTGCCATTATCTTCAAGTATCTCATCCTTGGCTGTTGAGATGGAAACGATTGGATTGAGCTTTATCTGTTTGAACTTGATTTAGGTAGCACCAATAGTTGGAGTTACATGGGTGATCCAACGAGACATAGTCATACACTTTAATCCCTAATTTTTGCCTGGATTGCCTTTTCAGGTTTTCAATCCACCGGGATACCCTTTTTTCCCCAAGCCGCCTTTTCAGGTTTTCGACTTGCCGGGTGTACATTTTTTTTATATATATCCATATTTTTTGCCTTGGCCATTCAAATTAGCGAGTCTCTTTTCATGCGTAGTATTTTTTAACTATGTCTGCGTTTACGGGCTGTGGGAAATCTTCACCATCCATAGTAGTAAGCATCATGGCACCTCTTAAGAATACCCTCTTGACTACAAATGGTCCTTCATATGTAGGAGTCCACTTGCCCCTAGGATCACCCTGTGGTAATATGATACGCTTTATTACCAAGTCACCAGCCTGATATACCTTTTGCTTAACCTTTTTATTAAAAGCTTTGATCATCCGTTTCTGTTACATCTGACCGTGACAAACAGCTGCCAACCTTTTCTCATCAATCAAATTTATCTGGTCAAGTCGAGTCTGAATCCACTCATCTTCATCCAAGCCTGCATCCTTCATGATTCTTAAGGAGGGGATCTGAACTTCAATAGGTAGAACTGCTTCCATACTATAGACTAAGGAGAATGGGGTTTCCCTTGTTGAGGTACGTATTATAGTACGATAACCATGAAGAGCAAATGGTAACATCTCATGCCAATCCTTATACGTAACAGTCATCTTTTGTAGAATCTTCTTGATGTTCTTATTAGCAGCTTCTACTGCACCATTCCTCTTTAGACGATACAGAGAAGAGTTATGATGTTTAATCTTGAACTGCATGCAGAGATCAGTAATCATGGTGTTATTCAGATTAGAGCCATTATCTGTGATAATCCTTTCATGGATGCCATACCTACATATGAGATTATTCTTAATGAATCGAGCCATAACATTCTTAGTAACAGATGCAAATGAGGCCGCCTCCACCCACTTTGTAAAGTAATCAATGGCAACCAGGATGAAACGATGCCCATTGGAAGCAGTAGGCTTGATCTCACCAATCATATCAATGCCCCACATGGCAAAAGGCCAAGGAGCAGTTAACACATTCAATGGAACTGGAGGTACATGCACCTTATCAGCATAAATCTGACACTTGTGACATGTTTTGGAATGTTGATAGCAGTCAGTTTTCATGGTAGACCAATAGTAACCTGCTCTCAATATCTTCGTTGCCATGGTATGACCACTAGAATGAGTGCCAAAGATCCCATCATGCATGTCTTCCATAATCTCTGTTGCTTCCTTCTTATCCACACAACGAAGCAAAGTCGAATCATGATTGTGTTTGTACAAAATTCCATTACTCAAGAAGAACTTAGCAGAAAACCTCCTCAGAAACTTTTTATCATTTATAGATGCCCCTTCAGGGAACTCATGAGCTTCAAGATACCTTTTCACTTCATAGAACCAAGGCTTTCCCTCTCCTCCTTTAGTGTCAATCTCATTGCAGTATACGGTCTTCTTAAATCTGTCAATATTGATCTTGGGAGCTTCATCATCCCAGCTAATCTCAAACATGGATGCCATGGTGGCTAGTGTATCTGCCAACTGATTCTCTCCTCGTGGAATATGTCCAAAGGCAATCTCTTTAAAATATGGGATCAAGGACAACACATGCTCTCTGTTGCACCCCAAAATTTGCCCTCACAACACAGGACTTTGTGTTCTAAGAAGGTTCACAAGGTTCACAAGTTCCCCAACACTTGCATAACCTTTCATGAGGTTCAGGAAGTCCCCAAGTTGCTTCTTGAAGATTCACAAGGTTCACAAGTGCTCCAACCACTTGCACAACCTTTCATGAGGTTCATAAAGTTCACAAACTACTTTATGAAGGTTCACAAGGTTCACAAGTCCCACAATGCTTTCAAGACCTTTCATGAGGTTCATGAAGTCTACAAGTCACTTCTTGAAGGTTCACAAGGTTCATAATCTTCTCAATATTTCCATAACCTTTCTTGAGGTTCATGAAGTCCACAAGTTACTTCTTGAAGGTTCACAAGGTTCACAAGTTCCACAATGTTTACAAAGCTTTCCTGAGGGTCATGAGGTCTATAAAGCCACTTCATGAGGTTCACAATGTTCACAAACTTCACAATGCCTCCCATGAGTATCATAAGACACTTTATGAAGATTCACAAGGTTCACAAAGTTCACAATTGGTCATAAGAGTTGATAATTCCTCAGACAATGCACCTCCTAAGCAGTACATCCAAAACTAGGGTTTTGACTTTAATCAGGCTAAATGGACTTCCAATACCTCAAGTGAGTTTCATAACATCTTATATGTGTGTAAGAACCCCCATGACAAGTTTCAAGACTTTTCTCAAAAGTTTGCTCAGTCAGATGATCAGATAAGTCAAAATCAGTCAATGCAGTTAAAAAGTCAAACTAAGGTCAACTGTGGTCAAACCAAAGTCAAACTTCATGATTTTTTGTCAACATCAAGTATATGAAGTAAAATTCATCATTTGATCAAAGGTTGATCATGATTCATCAAGGAAATTCCAGATCATCAATAATCAGGAGTTTCTAAATTAGGGTTTCCTCAGTAAAAGTCAACTGAACTTTGACCAGCCATAACTTTCACATACTTCATCACCAAGTCTCCATCCAAAGCTCATTTTGAAGGAAATTGAATTCTCTACAACTTTGATGTTGTAAGTTAAGCCTGAAAATGCTTCATTTGAAAGATATGATCTAAGACATTATAGGTCATTTCAAAAGTCAACAAAAAGTCAACAACTTCAAAAGGGCATAACTTGAGATTGGTAAATGATATGGACCTGAAACCAATGGGGTTGTTTAGAGGACTCTTCAAGCTTTCCAAAAAGTCCAAGAACACCCTCATACCTTTAAAATTGAGGGAGATGTGCCTTTGCAAAGTTGGACAATTTTGTGATGGTTTATGTTGAAAAGGGAGGTTCAAAATCATTTCTTTTCAAATGGGCCATTCAATTTGTGACCCAATCCACTTCATAATGCCATGCACGAAATTTTCATGATATTCTCATATTTTTTTATTTTATTTTATTAATTTATTATGATTTATTACATTTTAAATCATTTTAAATTTAAAAAAAATATTAAACATGAAAGGATATTTTTGTGATTGGATTTAAAAAATCATAAATGGTGATTGGAGTCAAAAGAGAAGGAAATCATGAGATCCCTCCCAAAATAGTAAGGCATTATGATCAAATATTTGAAAGTTACACAATGATCTTTATGAATCTTTTTTGGATCAAATCTTCACACAACCAAATGGTTTTTCTGACCTAAATCAACCCCATATATATACATAACATAAACCTAATGCACATGGACGAATTTGAGCAGCCAAACATCACTTTCAAATTTCAAATTTTCATCACAAAATCAATTTTCGGTTTGATCATTGCAAGGGTTTTCAAGGTATTCTAAGAACACAAGAAGCTTCCTTAAGCTTCCCTGAATCGAAACCAACCCTTACATGCCATTGGTTCATCCTCATTTACATAATCCGAACCATTCATATTCTCAAACTATTTTTCTTCGATTCATCATATGTGTTTGTTTATAATGAATTTTGGCTGTGTATTAATGTTTGTCATTGATCATAGATGATTTCTGGAAGGTTTTGTGAAGAACAGTGGCCTAAAACAGAATCCACCATTATTAGGGTTTGACCTTCAAATTAGGGTTGATTGATTTGCTCACTATAAATGAATTTGATTGATGAAATTGAATTGTACAGGTTATGAGGAATCCGAAAATGCTTTCAATTTGATGAAACTGAACTGTTTAATGGCACTTTGAAATTCGTAGGTTTTATGAGTGCAGGAAAATTCGCAGGTGTTATCGTATCAAAATTCGCAGCAAACTTCAACATTCAGAGGTTGAAGATGAACCAGGCTGGCGCGAAAAATAATATTCAAATTTCTTTTTAAAATATAATTAATCTTTTCTGTTTGTATCACAAGTTAAACGCTTGGCCAAGTGGAAAGGAGCGTATGCTTGTACTGTGAGGACTTGTGTTCGATACCGGGTGGTGTCATTTGTTTTTTTCTTATTTTTCCACATGATTAGTAGTTATGTTATATTATTATTTATTGTTGATTTAGCATCAGGTAGGCTCTCCCAGCCAGGCGGTAAGACGCGCGTATGCACATCCATAAGGTCCTGGGTACGAAACTACCCCAGGCCTTTTGTTTTGGCTATTTTTCTGGATTTTTCAAAACTAAGAACAAAACAAACTGGATTCAGTTTTATTTCACCTGCGCATGGAATGGCTCAGTGGTCTTGTTGCTGCTGGTAAACAAAGGGTCCTGGGATCAAATCCCATCAGGTTCCTTTTCTTCTTTTTTTTCTTATTTCTTTGTTTTCCACTTAATTTAATTAATTTAAATATCATTATATTATAATATGTATATATATTATTAACCTAATCACTTTTAAAACAATGTTGTTTTTTCTTTAAAAAAAAATAAAATAAAATATAAACTCTTGTTTTTTTTATTTAAAATTTTATTTATAGTTTATAGTAATTAAGATAATTTTCCATGATTATTGAAAAATAAAATTTTGTATATAAACCCTAAAAAATATGAAAGCCCTAATTTCCTAAATCTTAACATATTTTTCTAAATGAAAATTTAATTCTGTTTTTTTTTTTTTTTTGTAAAATATGTTTATACTTCAAATTAATTTTCTTTTTATGTTAGGAATAATTTAATATAGTTAAAAATAATTTATAAATATAATGACCAATAGAAATTAAATCTTAATATGATATTTAAAATTTATTTTTTTTATGTATTTATATGTAAATATATGTTCATAATAATTAAAATTTTTGTAATGATTTAAATATTATATGAATATAAAAATTATCTAATTATGTATGTTAATTATTTTTTATATATTGTTAATTCCTATTAATTAATTTTCGTTTATTATAATTCCCTTAATTTGTTAATTAATTTTAATCACTAACCATATTATTATTCATATTCTATTTTTCTAACCTTATTTATTATTTCTAATTACTAACCCATTTATGATTTAATTATGTTTACTATTATTTTGTTAATTTTATTAACTAACCCCTTTATTATTTGTATTTCATTATTTATTGCCTAAATTTGCTATTTTTATTATTATTTTGTAATTGTTTCTCGGTTGTAATTTTTATAATTATTTTAATTATTATTATTATGGTTAGTAATTAGGGAGTGTTAATATGTTTGTTATTTAAAATAAATTTAGATAATTTTTAATAAAGATAATTAATTTAAACACTTCACACACGTAAGTCGATTTTAAATCGCCGTCTCACTTTCTAAGGATATCCCTCCAGTTGCCTACGAATAATGGTTAAGTGGGGTGTATAAAAGCAAGTCCCTCGAATAAAAATCATCAAAGTCCCTTTTGGTTGCCTATACGAATCGAGTCCCTTCGGAAAAAATGATGATAGTCCCTTAATATGCTTATTACACCCCACCATTGCCTTAAAGATCAAATTGTCCCTCATATGTCCCTTAAACATCCAAAGTAAGGACTACCTACTCCATTATAGTAGGGATAGTCTTACTAAGGAAAGAATAAAAAACAAGAAAGACCTTTAAATATTAGGGTGAGTTACTTTTAAGTACTTAGGCTCATTTCAAAACTTTCTTCACACTTAAACAATTTTCAAACAAATTTTCAAACATGTTTTTAACACCTCCTTACATGGATTATTTATTAACTATTCTGAAAATTTTCTTATTCACACACTACACTTTCAAAACAATTCAAAAGTGAGCTTAAGTACCTAAGAGCCCATGGATAACCATGGATGAAAAGGGTGCTAACACCTTCCCTTTTCATAACCTACCCCCCGGACCCAAAAATATTCTCTAAGGTCTTTCCTGTTCTTTTATAACCTTTCCTTATGGATAAAATAAAAGTCGGTGGCGACTCTTGCTATCCGCAACATTGTTTAAAGTCAGTTCACCGGGTTACAGAACTGGCGACTCTGCTGGGGATCTAAATTTAAGAGGGGTACCCTTAGGAATTAAGATCACTTTAAATTGTTTGCCTTGTTTGCTTTATATTACCTGTTGGGGTGCTCTTATGTGTGAAAGGTCCTAACCCGGATCTAGTGTACCTTAGGTAAATGGCAATAGACCAAGGAAACTGTACGACGTATATCGATACGGTTGATCTGGTGGCCATAGTTAGTGCGACTTCTTGGTTGGTGCTTATATTCCTTAAGTCAAGTTGAGGATAATATTGAGGCTGCCATATGTTGTCAATGCACTAACTAACTTTTAGAACCCTAGTTAACTCATCTTGGCTTTTAGAAAGTAGTGAGGTAACTGGCTTTGGTGCAGACTGAAGTTGGTTGACACTTGATGCTACACTCATTGAGATCCTAAACTTGGAGGGTTTTGGTTGGCAAGTAAGTTGCCTTCTGAACAACCACCCTTGTGAAGGATCAATGATATTGAGATCCCTTAGAACCTGGTTACTTTATAGGACAGGATGAACCAACTAACTTCAGGGGAGGGTACTTACCTTTGAACCTCATGCAAGCCTTTAAACCTAGGGCTATTGTGTGACTTGCTTGTGTGTGCCACATGTTTGTGATTGAGCATAACATCATGACATCATCATGCATCATGAGCATACCATTTTCCCTAACCATTTCCAGGACCAAGGGATTTATCTTTGTTCTTTGTTGCAGGTCATGGCTTCAGCTCGTAGAAACACCATCAGGATCAACTTTGTGGGGATACCTCCCAAGCTTAAGGAGTTGGTTTCTCAAGTGTCTGATCATTCCAGGTTCAACAAGAGACATGGTCACCTATTGGATCTAGTCACTTCAGGGTTCAGTGAAGACATGATGAGTGTCCTGTTTCAGTTCTTTGACCCTAAGCACCATTGCTTTACATTCCCTGACTACCAGTTGGTCCCTACCATGGAGGAGTTCTCTAAACTTCTGGGTATACCTGTTCTTGATCAGAGACCCTTCACAGGTTTGGAGAAGGAGCTTAAACCAGAGGTTATTGCTGCAGCCCTACATCTGAAGAAGTCTGATATTGTTCTAGAAACGAGAAGTGGAGTCAAGGGTATTCTTGCCAAGGTGCTAATGGATAAGGCTCAAATGTTCTTGAAGGCCATGAGCTATGATGCTTTTGAGGAGATCTTAGCCTTGCTGATATATGGCTTAGTATTGTTCCCCAATCCAGATCAGTTCATAGATGTTCATGCCATCAACATCTTCCTGAGTCACAATCCAGTGCCTACATTGCTTGGAGACATCCTGCATTCTCTTCATACCCGTACTACAAGGGCAAGAGGAACTTTGATGTGCTGTATACCTTTACTTTCCAGGTGGTTTATTTCTCACCTTCCTCGCTCAGTAATGAAGAATGAGCAAGGGTTCAGATGGTCCAAGAGGATCATGTCACTATCTCACTCAGACATCCATTGGTGCTCCAGATCTATGGAGAATGTTACCATCATTGACCGTTGTGGGGAGTTTCCTAATGTGCCACTTCTAGGCATAAGGGGAGGCATCACCTACAACCCCTGTTTAGCTTTACGACAGTTTGGTTACGCCCGAAGTGATGGTCCACATGACATGTTGATTCAGGGCATTGTGTTTGACTACGACAACGATCTTCAGGGTTACCGTCAGAGATTCATACGAGCTTGGGGAAAAGTAAACAGGGTTGACAGCAAGACACTGGAGCCTAAGTACACTATTCCTATGGAGGCTTATCTCAGATGGATACGATCTCGTGCTCAGACACTCATGATGCCATATCCTGCCATCCTACCAGTTACCATGGAACCTGTTGCTGAAGGAGACACTGCTTATACCATCCTTCACCCAGACATGCCTACTGATATGGAAGACTTGCAGAGATCATGGATCCAACTGAAAGAGCAAAGGGATACTTTCGAGGCTCATTACGAAGCAAGCCAAGCAAGAATCCTGGAGCTCACAAAGCAACTTCACGAGGAACGAAACCTCAATTCATACCTCAACACAAAGAGGAAACGTCCATGGGAGACTTAAAACCCCATCTTTTGTACTTATTTCACTTTCATTTTTTTTGTAAGCCTAAAAGGCAAAACAAGTTATTACTAATAAAAAGTTACTTTTTTGTTTGTTTAAGCAAATTTAAATCCTGCGGTCCTTGAAAACATTGCATACGCATTCCCATACCATTTCATTGCATCACAGGTTTATAATTGTGCACAGGTTTCTCATCTTCTCGCTGTTTATTTCAGCAATGGCACTTGAACAATCAGTTAAGGATCTTCAGGCACAAAATGCACAGTTCCAAGAGCTGATCTTGAACCTATCCAAAGGGCAAGATGATTTGAAGGCACTGCTGGCCAAGAAGACTAAGAAGACTAGAAGGTCTGCTGGGTTACTCAACATGGGAAGAAGGTTCAAAGGTCCTGTCAAGACCAAGGAACAGGTTGAAGATTATGAATCTGAAGGATCTGAGCAGGAGAGAGGCAGTCTCCACAACACTATGGGAGACTCTGATTCTGAGGCTAATTACTACCACGAGCCCAATGAAGACAAGTTCAAGATGCTGGCGGATAGAATGGATGCTATGGAATTACAGAAATCATCTGGGCTGGATTTTGAGGATTTGAGTTTGATATCTGGGGTGGTCATACCCATTGGGTTCAAAGTTCCTACATTTGTTGTTTATGATGGGGTCTCTTGTCCCAAATTGCATCTGAGGTCTTATGTCAGAAGAATTCAACCCCACACTGCTGATAAGAAGTTGTGGATCCATTTCTTTCAAGAGAGCTTATCTGGAGCTCAGCTGGAGTGGTATTATCAGTTGGAGAGTGTCAACGTCAGAGATTGGAATGATCTTGCTGAAGCTTTCTACAAGCAGTATCAATACAATGCTGACTTAGCCCCCACTCGCATGCAGCTTCAAAGCATGTCTATGGGTGCCAAAGAAAGCTTTAAGGAGTATGCTCAGAAGTGGAGAGATTTAGCTGGAAGAGTTCAACCCCCTTTGACTGACAGGGAGCTGGTTGATATGTTCATGTGTACACTGAATGGTCCGTTTTACAGTCATCTCATTGGAAGCTCATCATCTGGCTTCACTGAGTTGATTATGACAGGAGAGCGAGTGGAGAATGGTATTAAGAGTGGTAAGATCCAAGTGGGCACTTCTTCATCAGGTACTGCAAAGAAGCCTCCCACTGGAAAGAAAGAATCTAATGCTGTGTATGGTCAACCTGATCGTAACAGAAGACATCAGTCTATTAGTGCAGTTCATATTTCAAATCCAACTCCTGCAACAACAGAGCAGCCTCAGGGACACCAACCAAAGACTAGAAGACAGTTCACGAGAATCAACATGTCAATGGCTCAGGCATTGCAACACTTGTTGAAGGCTGAACTCATTACTTTGAGGGAGGCTCCTCAGAATCCCAATGTTACTTCTCCCAAGTACAATCCCAATGCACGATGTGCATATCATTCAAACTGTCCAGGACATGATACTAATAACTGCTGGGTCTTGAAGAACAAAATTCAGGATATGATTGATGCTGGAGAAATTGAGTTTGATCCACCAGGTACTCCAAATGTGATTACAGCTCCAATGCCAAATCACGAGAAGACTGTCAACGCCATTGATGAAGATATTGATGAAGATCTGCATGTCTACTCAGTTATGGAGTTAAGCACACCATTGTCTGTTATCAAAAAGAGGTTAGTACAAGCTGGGATCTTTCCAGGTTGTCGTGAAGATTGTCTGTATTGTACTTATAAGCCGGATAGTTGCTTCATTTTGAGAGATGGAATTCAACGTCTCATGGATAAGTATACTATAGTGTTTGAAAGAAGACCAGCATCTGTAGAAGATATGGTGGACCAGCTGACTCAGGGTAAGAAGATTGAAGAGGTTGATATGGTTGACAAAGTACCGGTAAGAATCACTTCAAAGGGTCCCATCAAAATCACTCATCAGGGCCCAATTAAGATTACTGTTGAAGGTCCTGTGAAAATTGTTGCTGAAGCCAGAGTGGCTCCTCTGATCATTACCACTCCTGGTCCTATTCCTTATACATCTGACAAAGCTGTGCCTTGGCACTATGGGTCTGATGTTTACATCCATGGTGTCAAGCAGGAGCCTGTAGCTGATATGCCTGTTGACATTGACAATATTGCTGGATCTAGCAAAATCACTCGTAGTGGAAGAGTCTTCTCTCCTCCAGATGCTTCCAAGAATACAGTTACTCCTGCTGCCACTACCACCACTGATGCTCGGGGCAAGGGTCCTGTTGTTGAGCCTGTATCTACTGATGTGCCAGCTGCTGATGATCTCTCTAAGCAGATGGAAGAAGTATTGAAAATCATTCGCAAGAGTGATTATGACATTGTTGATCAGTTGGGGCATACTCCCTCAAAGATTTCTATGCTTTCCCTATTATTATGTTCTGAGGCTCATGCCAAGTCACTGATCAAGTTTCTGAAGATGGCTCATGTACCCAGTGCAATTTCTGTTGACCAATTTGAAAACTGCGTTGCCCACCTGACCTACGACAATGGGTTAGGATTTTCTGATGCTGATTTGACCCCTGCCAAGAGGGATCATAATAGGGCCTTGCATATTTCAATTGAATGCAGGGGCACTACCCTGTCTCATGTGCTGATAGATAATGGTTCCTCTCTGAATGTGTTGCCTAAAGAAGTCCTTAACAAGCTGAGTCCTGAAGATACTGTGTTGAAGCCCAGTAATATTGTGGTAAAAGCTTTTGATGGTTCTAGAAGAATAGTGCATGGGGAAATTGATCTTCCAATCAAGGTTGGCTCTCAGATGTTTACTGCTACATTCTATGTGATGGATATACGTCCTTCATACTCATGTCTGCTTGGTCGTCCCTGGATCCATGGGGCAGGTGCTGTGACCTCTACATTGCACCAAAAGTTGAGATATCCGGTGAATGGAAAAGTTGTTACTGTCTTCGGAGAGGAAGAATACTTTGTCAGCCATGTAAACACCTTCAAGTATCTGGAAGTGGAAGGTGAATACATTGAGACTCCGTGTCAGTCATTTGAAGTGGTTCCTTGGGTTGGTAATGATTGTGTAGCTCCTCCTGCTGTGAAGAAGGTTCCTGTGGTCATCAGAAACCCTCCAACAATGGCAATGGCCTCCCTCAAAGATGCTAAAGCTGTGGTGAATGAAGGTGGTTGTACTGTTTGGGGTCAGCTTCCTGATATTCCGTACAAGTCTGACAAGTTTGGTTTGGGTTTCACTGCAGAATCCCAGAAGGCTGTTCGTCGTGCTCGTGCCGCTCGTATCACCAATCAAGGGGTTATCAATGCTGTGGGAGATCAAGATGAAGACTACAATCTGGATGCATGGATTTTTCCTACTGTGGGTGCTGGACTCAATAATTGGAAAGCTGAAGATGTTATCCCTATCTCCTTTAGTCAGGAGTAACTACTATTACTGTGTTATGTTTTTAAATTTGTAATTTCTGGAACAATAAAACTCTTAAGCCATGTGCCTTACCCGGGGCACAATGGTGTGCTTGTTACGGGATGTCATTTCATTTGCATACTTCATTCAATAAAATCAGTGGACGTTTCGCTTTCGTAAATATTGTGTTCCTTGTCTTTCTTTTTCTTTTATTTTTTGCTTTATCAGCTATGTGTTCTTACACACACCCACATCACTAAATGCAGATCCTCATCCACTCTGGATCCTGTTGATAACAGTTCTACTATTGCCAATTACAATTTCGAGAATCCGATCTATCAAACTGAAGACGGAAATGAGGACGATTGTGAAATACCTGTAGAGCTTGCTAGGTTGTTACAACAAGAAGAGAAAGCTATACAGCCACATGAAGAGCCAGTCGAAGTTGTGAATCTAGGAACTGAAGAAAACAGAAAAGAGGTCAAGGTAGGGGCTGATTTAGAGGACAGTGTCAAGAGCAGGTTGATTCAGATGTTACGTGACTATGTGGAGATCTTTGCTTGGTCTTATGAAGATATGCCAGGGTTGGATACAGACATTGTGGTTCACCGTTTGCCAGTGAAAGAAGATTGTCGTCCAAAGAAGCAGAAGGTTCGTCGTATGCATCCTGAAATGTCAGAAAAGATCAAAGCAGAGGTAATGAAACAGTTCAATGCAGGGTTCTTAGCAGTAACTTCTTATCCTCAGTGGGTTGCAAATGTGGTACCAGTTCCTAAGAAAGATGGTAAGGTACGTATGTGTGTAGACTACAGAGATTTGAACAAAGCTAGCCCCAAAGATGACTTTCCACTTCCTCATATTGATATTTTGGTAGACAACACTGCTCAGCATAAGGTATTCTCTTTTATGGATGGTTTCTCTGGTTATAATCAAATCAAGATGGCACCTGAAGATATGGAGAAGACAACATTTGTGACACAATGGGGCACCTTTTGCTATAAGGTAATGCCATTTGGTTTGAAGAATGCAGGGGCAACATATCAGCGTGCTATGGTGGCTTTGTTTCATGATATGATTCATCATGAGATAGAGGTATATGTGGATGATATGATAGCCAGGTCTCAGAATGAAGAGCAACATCTTGATCATCTGCACAAGTTGTTTGAGAGGTTGAAGAAATACAAGTTGAGATTGAATCCAAACAAGTGTACTTTTGGAGTTAGGTCTGGAAAGCTCCTGGGTTTCATTGTCAGTGGAAAAGGTATTGAAGTGGATCCTGCAAAAGTGAAAGCTATACGAGAGATGCCCGCTCCCCGTACTGAGAAGGAGGTTAGAGGTTTCTTGGGACGATTGAATTACATTGCAAGATTTATTTCCCAATTAACTTCTATTTGTGAGCCAATTTTCAAGTTGTTGAAGAAGGATCATGTGATGGATTGGAATGATGAGTGCCAGGCTGCCTTTGATGAAATCAAGAGATATCTGCTGGAACCACCAATTTTGATGCCACCAGTTGATGGAAGACCCTTGATTATGTACTTAACAGTGTTAAACAACTCAATGGGGTGTGTGTTGGGGCAACATGACGAGTCTGGTCGAAAAGAGCAGGCAATATACTACCTTAGCAAAAAGTTTACCGACTGTGAAACAAGATACTCACTGCTCGAGAAAACTTGCTGCGCTTTGGCATGGGCTGCTCGCCGACTAAGACAGTATATGTTGACCCATACTACCCTGTTGATTTCAAAGATGGATCCAATCAAGTATATATTTGAGAAACCTGCTCTCTCCGGAAGAATTGCAAGATGGCAAATGATCTTGACAGAATATGATATACAGTATACTACTCAGAAGGCCATTAAAGGAAGTATTGTTGCTGATCATTTGGCTCATCAAGCAGTAGATGATTACCAGTCAATGAATTTTGAGTTCCCTGATGAAGATATTATGACTGTTACCAAAGAACCTGGACAATATGACGGACCTGAACAAGGATCCCGATGGACTATGGTTTTTGATGGTGCCTCTAATGCACATGGTAATGGTGTTGGTGTTGTAATTAGTTCCCCTGAAGGTTGTCATACCCCGATTACTGCCAGACTTTGTTTCTATTGTACCAATAACATAGCTGAGTATGAGGCATGTATCATGGGTATTAAAGTTGCTATTGATATGAAGATTCAGTTCCTTGATGTGTACGGAGATTCAGCCCTGGTAGTGAGTCAGATTAAAGGAGATTGGGATACCAAACATGATAATCTCATTCCTTACAGAGAGCATGTGTTGTCTTTGATCCCACATTTCAAAGAGATTACCTTTGGACATATCCCACGAAGAGAGAATCAGTTGGCAGATGCATTGGCCACCATGGCATCCATGTTTGAGATCAGCTGGGATGATGAAGCTCCCAAGATTACCATTGATAGATTTGAGAAGCCCGCATACTGCAATGAGGTTGACACTGAAGGGGCAGAGGAGAAGCCTTGGTTCCATGAAGTAAAAAGATATCTTGAAGCTCAGGAGTTCCCTGAAGGGGCATCTGTCAAAGATAGGAAGTTCCTGAGGAGGTTTGCTGCTAAATTCTTTTTGAGTAATGGGATTTTGTATAAGCGTAATCATGATTCAACTATGCTTCGCTGTGTGGATAAGAAGGAAGCAACTGAGATTATGGAAGAGATGCATGATGGGACCTTTGGCACTCATTCCAGTGGTCACACTATGGCAAAGAAGATATTGAGAGCAGGTTACTATTGGTCTACCATGGAAGCTGATTGCTACCAACACTCCAGAACTTGTCATAAATGTCAAATCTATGCTGATAAAGTTCATGTACCTCCATCTCCATTGAATGTGTTGACTGCTCCTTGGCCCTTTGCCATGTGGGGCATTGACATGATTGGTGAGATCAAGCCTACTGCTTCTAATGGGCATCGTTTCATCCTGGTTGCTATTGATTATTTCACGAAATGGGTGGAGGCAGCTTCATTTGCATCTGTGACTAAGAATGTTGTGGCTCGGTTCATTAAGAATAATCTCATATGTAGGTATGGCATCCCTGAAAGGATTATCACTGACAATGGCTCTAATCTGAACAACACTATGATTACTGATCTCTGCACACAGTTCAAGATTAAGCATCACAACTCTTCTCCGTATCGTCCGAAGATGAATGGGGCAGTTGAAGCCGCTAATAAGAACATTAAGAAGATTGTACAGAAAATGACTGTTACTTACAAGGATTGGCATGAGATGTTACCATTTGCTCTTCATGGTTATCGTACTACAATACGTACTTCAACAGGGGCAACCCCATTCTCCTTAGTCTATGGTATGGAAGCAGTTCTGCCCATTGAAGTTCAGATTCCCTCCTTGAGAATTATGAAGGATGCAGGCTTGGATGAAGATGAATGGATTCAGACTCGACTGGACCAGATAAATTTGATTGATGAGAAGAGGTTAGCAGCAGTTTGTCATGGCCAGATGTACCAAAAGCGAATGATCAAAGCTTTTAACAAGAAGGTTAAGTCAAAGGTATATCAGGTTGGTGACTTGGTAATCAAGCGTATCATATTACCACAGGGTGATCCTAGGGGCAAGTGGACTCCAACATATGAAGGACCATTTGTAGTCAAGACAGTATTCTCAGGAGGAGCCATGATACTGACTACAATGGATGGTGAAGACTTCCCACAGCCCGTGAACGCAGACATAGTTAAAAAATATTACGCATAAAAAGAGACCCGCTAGGTTGACAGGCCTAGGCAAAAATAAGGGCATCCCGGCAAACCAAAAGGGTTTGGGCAAAAATTAGGGATATATATAAAAAGATGTACACCCGGCAAGTCGAAAACCTGAAAAGGCGGCTTGGGCAAAAAAGGGTATCCCGATGGATTGAAAACCTGAAAGGGCAATCCAGGCAAAAGTTAGGGATTAAAGCGTATGACTATGTCTCGTTTGGATCACCAATGAAACTGCAACTAGTTGTACTACTTATTCAAGCTCGAACAGATAAAGCTCAATTCAATCGTTTCCGTCTCAACAGCAAGAAGATGAGATACTTGAGTGGCAATAGTAGAATTGAAACTCAATAGGATTGTTTCCCACATAGCTGATTCTTTTTGTAAAACTTTATGGCAAAATCCTCTTACTAGGGTTTATGTCTCCTTGTACAAACTTACCCGTGTATGGGTCACTTTTGATATAAATAAATTCCATCTTTTGAATCCAGATTTATTTTTACCCTATTTACATAAGCGAAACGTCCATTGGTTGTGTTTGAACGTATGTATGCCTTTGAATATGATTGATGTTTACCAGAAATGCATGTATGCTTTTAATATGATTGATGTTTACCAGAAATGCATGAAAATGCAGTAATAGTATTTACTAAGGACGAACGAGGGGAGGATTTCAACGAAGCTTCGCCGGTTCACCTTTACAAGACAATTACAAAACCTTCAGTATGACTAACCCATCTTCATAAAGTCTCATCTCCCCTGGAATTTATATCCATCTCTTTTATCCTCATACGGATGTACGGGAAATTACTTTCCAATAAGGGTACGACGAACGAAGACGGGATGTTATACTTATCCTACTATCAAACGAAGACGAAGGTTATATATACCTTACTATCCCCAACAACGGGAGGTTATCTACCCCTTACTATCCCCAACAACGGGAGGTGATATCTATCTCTGTTATCCCCAGCAACGGGAAGTTATATTTATACTCTGTTATCCCCAGCATACGGGAGGTTATCTATACCCTGTTATACCCAGCAGACAGAGGTTATACATTCTTCAACAACGAATCGGGATTTATTTTCCCTGGCCAGCAGTGGTTATACGAAGATATCCAGACGTTTCCGGCAGTTATCATATCATACATACATCATTTACATCATATCATACATACATCATTTACATCATACCATAGCATATATATCCATATACATAATACATTACCTAAGTACATCATATCATACATGCATACATAAAGCATAAACTAATATTGTTATACAGAATGCTACTTTGTTTTCAGGTTAATTGTCCAACAAGCAAACCTATGATCTTTGGGACTGCTTTATTATAACCTCAGGGTTATTTTATCCTCCTGATGAGCTCATCATTATTTCAAGACTGCATTGGAGTTGTCATTATTGATGTCTCCATCCTCCTGAAATCAGTACTTCAAGACTGCATTGGAGTTATCATTATTGATTGCTCTATCCTCCTGAAGACATATCACACTATTATTTCAAGACTGCATTGGAGTTGTCATTATTGATGTCTCCATCCTCCTGAAATCAGTACTTCAAGACTGCATTGGAGTTATCATTATTGATTGCTCTATCCTCCTGAAGACATATCACACTATTATTTCAAGACTGCATTGGAGTTGTCATTATTGATGTCTCCAAGACTGCATTAGAGTTATCATTATTGATTGCTCTATCCTCCTGAAGACATATCACATTATTATTTCAAGACTGCATTGGAGTTGTCATTATTGATGTCTCCATCCTCCTGAAATCAGTGTTTCAAGACTGCATTAGAGTTATCATTATTGATTGCTCTATCCTCCTGAAGACATATCACATTATTATTTCAAGACTGCATTGGAGTTGTCATTATTGATGTCTCCATCCTCCTGAAATCAGTACTTCAAGACTGCATTGGAGTTATCATTATTGATTGCTCTATCCTCCTGAAGACATATCACACTATTATTTCAAGACTGCATTGGAGTTGTCATTATTGATGTCTCCATCCTCCTGAAATCATTACTTCAAGACTGCTTTAGAGCTTTCCATTGCTCTATCCTCATGAAGACATGCTGTTACATCAGTATTACTCCAGACTCCTGACAGCTCTCATTATACTACTAAAGAACTTTCCCCTAGTGGCATTTTTAAACCCACTCAATCATGTTCAACCAACCATCAATATCACTCTATGCACTGGTGAGTGCAAATTTTTGGGCTTTTGTGTTCAATCCCCTTCAACCTTCCAGGTTACGACTGGCAAATATACCAATCTAACCCCTCAGGTTTCAGAAAATTGAACAGGGGCAGCTGTTGCACCCCAAAATTTGCCCTCACAACACAGGACTTTGTGTTCTAAGAAGGTTCACAAGGTTCACAAGTTCCCCAACACTTGCATAACCTTTCATGAGGTTCAGGAAGTCCCCAAGTTGCTTCTTGAAGATTCACAAGGTTCACAAGTGCTCCAACCACTTGCACAACCTTTCATGAGGTTCATAAAGTTCACAAACTACTTTATGAAGGTTCACAAGGTTCACAAGTCCCACAATGCTTTCAAGACCTTTCATGAGGTTCATGAAGTCTACAAGTCACTTCTTGAAGGTTCACAAGGTTCATAATCTTCTCAATATTTCCATAACCTTTCTTGAGGTTCATGAAGTCCACAAGTTACTTCTTGAAGGTTCACAAGGTTCACAAGTTCCACAATGTTTACAAAGCTTTCCTGAGGGTCATGAGGTCTATAAAGCCACTTCATGAGGTTCACAATGTTCACAAACTTCACAATGCCTCCCATGAGTATCATAAGACACTTTATGAAGATTCACAAGGTTCACAAAGTTCACAATTGGTCATAAGAGTTGATAATTCCTCAGACAATGCACCTCCTAAGCAGTACATCCAAAACTAGGGTTTTGACTTTAATCAGGCTAAATGGACTTCCAATACCTCAAGTGAGTTTCATAACATCTTATATGTGTGTAAGAACCCCCATGACAAGTTTCAAGACTTTTCTCAAAAGTTTGCTCAGTCAGATGATCAGATAAGTCAAAATCAGTCAATGCAGTTAAAAAGTCAAACTAAGGTCAACTGTGGTCAAACCAAAGTCAAACTTCATGATTTTTTGTCAACATCAAGTATATGAAGTAAAATTCATCATTTGATCAAAGGTTGATCATGATTCATCAAGGAAATTCCAGATCATCAATAATCAGGAGTTTCTAAATTAGGGTTTCCTCAGTAAAAGTCAACTGAACTTTGACCAGCCATAACTTTCACATACTTCATCACCAAGTCTCCATCCAAAGCTCATTTTGAAGGAAATTGAATTCTCTACAACTTTGATGTTGTAAGTTAAGCCTGAAAATGCTTCATTTGAAAGATATGATCTAAGACATTATAGGTCATTTCAAAAGTCAACAAAAAGTCAACAACTTCAAAAGGGCATAACTTGAGATTGGTAAATGATATGGACCTGAAACCAATGGGGTTGTTTAGAGGACTCTTCAAGCTTTCCAAAAAGTCCAAGAACACCCTCATACCTTTAAAATTGAGGGAGATGTGCCTTTGCAAAGTTGGACAATTTTGTGATGGTTTATGTTGAAAAGGGAGGTTCAAAATCATTTCTTTTCAAATGGGCCATTCAATTTGTGACCCAATCCACTTCATAATGCCATGCACGAAATTTTCATGATATTCTCATATTTTTTTATTTTATTTTATTAATTTATTATGATTTATTACATTTTAAATTTAAAAAAAATATTAAACATGAAAGGATATTTTTGTGATTGGATTTAAAAAATCATAAATGGTGATTGGAGTCAAAAGAGAAGGAAATCATGAGATCCCTCCCAAAATAGTAAGGCATTATGATCAAATATTTGAAAGTTACACAATGATCTTTATGAATCTTTTTTGGATCAAATCTTCACACAACCAAATGGTTTTTCTGACCTAAATCAACCCCATATATATACATAACATAAACCTAATGCACATGGACGAATTTGAGCAGCCAAACATCACTTTCAAATTTCAAATTTTCATCACAAAATCAATTTTCGGTTTGATCATTGCAAGGGTTTTCAAGGTATTCTAAGAACACAAGAAGCTTCCTTAAGCTTCCCTGAATCGAAACCAACCCTTACATGCCATTGGTTCATCCTCATTTACATAATCCGAACCATTCATATTCTCAAACTATTTTTCTTCGATTCATCATATGTGTTTGTTTATAATGAATTTTGGCTGTGTATTAATGTTTGTCATTGATCATAGATGATTTCTGGAAGGTTTTGTGAAGAACAGTGGCCTAAAACAGAATCCACCATTATTAGGGTTTGACCTTCAAATTAGGGTTGATTGATTTGCTCACTATAAATGAATTTGATTGATGAAATTGAATTGTACAGGTTATGAGGAATCCGAAAATGCTTTCAATTTGATGAAACTGAACTGTTTAATGGCACTTTGAAATTCGTAGGTTTTATGAGTGCAGGAAAATTCGCAGGTGTTATCGTATCAAAATTCGCAGCAAACTTCAACATTCAGAGGTTGAAGATGAACCAGGCTGGCGCGAAAAATAATATTCAAATTTCTTTTTAAAATATAATTAATCTTTTCTGTTTGTATCACAAGTTAAACGCTTGGCCAAGTGGAAAGGAGCGTATGCTTGTACTGTGAGGACTTGTGTTCGATACCGGGTGGTGTCATTTGTTTTTTTCTTATTTTTCCACATGATTAGTAGTTATGTTATATTATTATTTATTGTTGATTTAGCATCAGGTAGGCTCTCCCAGCCAGGCGGTAAGACGCGCGTATGCACATCCATAAGGTCCTGGGTACGAAACTACCCCAGGCCTTTTGTTTTGGCTATTTTTCTGGATTTTTCAAAACTAAGAACAAAACAAACTGGATTCAGTTTTATTTCACCTGCGCATGGAATGGCTCAGTGGTCTTGTTGCTGCTGGTAAACAAAGGGTCCTGGGATCAAATCCCATCAGGTTCCTTTTCTTCTTTTTTTTCTTATTTCTTTGTTTTCCACTTAATTTAATTAATTTAAATATCATTATATTATAATATGTATATATATTATTAACCTAATCACTTTTAAAACAATGTTGTTTTTTCTTTAAAAAAAAATAAAAATAAAATATAAACTCTTGTTTTTTTTATTTAAAATTTTATTTATAGTTTATAGTAATTAAGATAATTTTCCATGATTATTGAAAAATAAAATTTTGTATATAAACCCTAAAAAATATGAAAGCCCTAATTTCCTAAATCTTAACATATTTTTCTAAATGAAAATTTAATTCTGTTTTTTTTTTTTTTTTGTAAAATATGTTTATACTTCAAATTAATTTTCTTTTTATGTTAGGAATAATTTAATATAGTTAAAAATAATTTATAAATATAATGACCAATAGAAATTAAATCTTAATATGATATTTAAAATTTATTTTTTTTATGTATTTATATGTAAATATATGTTCATAATAATTAAAATTTTTGTAATGATTTAAATATTATATGAATATAAAAATTATCTAATTATGTATGTTAATTATTTTTTATATATTGTTAATTCCTATTAATTAATTTTCGTTTATTATAATTCCCTTAATTTGTTAATTAATTTTAATCACTAACCATATTATTATTCATATTCTATTTTTCTAACCTTATTTATTATTTCTAATTACTAACCCATTTATGATTTAATTATGTTTACTATTATTTTGTTAATTTTATTAACTAACCCCTTTATTATTTGTATTTCATTATTTATTGCCTAAATTTGCTATTTTTATTATTATTTTGTAATTGTTTCTCGGTTGTAATTTTTATAATTATTTTAATTATTATTATTATGGTTAGTAATTAGGGAGTGTTAATATGTTTGTTATTTAAAATAAATTTAGATAATTTTTAATAAAGATAATTAATTTAAACACTTCACACACGTAAGTCGATTTTAAATCGCCGTCTCACTTTCTAAGGATATCCCTCCAGTTGCCTACGAATAATGGTTAAGTGGGGTGTATAAAAGCAAGTCCCTCGAATAAAAATCATCAAAGTCCCTTTTGGTTGCCTATACGAATCGAGTCCCTTCGGAAAAAATGATGATAGTCCCTTAATATGCTTATTACACCCCACCATTGCCTTAAAGATCAAATTGTCCCTCATATGTCCCTTAAACATCCAAAGTAAGGACTACCTACTCCATTATAGTAGGGATAGTCTTACTAAGGAAAGAATAAAAAACAAGAAAGACCTTTAAATATTAGGGTGAGTTACTTTTAAGTACTTAAGCTCATTTCAAAACTTTCTTCACACTTAAACAATTTTCAAACAAATTTTCAAACATGTTTTTAACACCTCCTTACATGGATTATTTATTAACTATTCTGAAAATTTTCTTATTCACACACTACACTTTCAAAACAATTCAAAAGTGAGCTTAAGTACCTAAGAGCCCATGGATAACCATGGATGAAAAGGGTGCTAACACCTTCCCTTTTCATAACCTACCCCCCGGACCCAAAAATATTCTCTAAGGTCTTTCCTGTTCTTTTATAACCTTTCCTTATGGATAAAATAAAAGTCGGTGGCGACTCTTGCTATCCGCAACATTGTTTAAAGTCAGTTCACCGGGTTACACTCTCTATAAGGAATGAGACTTTCATGCTTGGTATCCCAATCTCCTTTAATCTGACTAACTACCAGGGCTGAATCTACATATACGTCCAGGAACTGAATCTTCATCTCAATGGCAGCTTTGATACCCATGACACATGCCTCATACTCATCCATGTTATTGGTACAATAGAAACAAAGTCTTGCAGTAATTGGGGTATGACATCCTTCAGGGGAAATGATCACAACACCAACACCATTACCAAGCGCATTAGAAGCTCCATTAAAAACCATAGTCCATCGGGATCCCTGTTCAGGTCCGTCATATTGTCTAGGTTCTTTAGTAACAATCATAATGTCTTCATCCGGGAACTCAAAATTCATAGACTGATAATCATCCACTGCCTGATGAGCTAAATAATCAGCTAACACACTGCCCTTAATGGCCTTCTGAGTGGTGTATTGTATATCATATTCTGTTAAAATCATTTGCCATCTCGCTATTCGTCCGGAGAGAGCAGGTTTCTCGAATATGTACTTGATTGGATCCATTTTTTGAAATCAACAAGGTAGAATGAGTCAACACATATTGTCTTAGTCGGCGAGCAGCCCATGCCAAAGAGCAGCAAGTTTTCTCGAGCAGTGAGTATCTTGTTTCACAGTTGGTAAACGTTTTGCTAAGGTAGTATATTGCCTGCTCGTTTTGACCAGACTTGTCATGTTGCCCCAACACACACCCCATTGAGTTGTCTAATACTGTCAAGTACATAATCAAGGGTCTTCCATCAACTGGTGGCATCAAGATTGGAGGTTCTAGGAGATATCTTTTGATTTCATCAAAGGCTATCTGGCACTCGTCATTCCATTCCATTACCTGATCTTTCTTCAACAACTTGAAGATTGGCTCACAGGTAGCAGTTAGCTGAGAAATAAATCTTGCAATATAATTCAGTCGTCCCAAGAAACCTATAACTTCCTTTTCAGTACGGGGAGCTGGCATCTCTTGTATAACTTTTACTTTTGCAGGATCCACTTCAATACCCTTTCCACTGACAATGAAACCCAGGAGTTTACCAGACCTAACTCCAAAAGTACACTTGTTTGGATTCAATCTCAGTTTATACTTCTTCAACCTCTCAAACAACTTGTGCAGGTGATCAAGGTGTTGTTCCTCATTCTGGGACCTAGCTATCATATCATCCACATATACCTCTATCTCATGATGAATCATATCGTGAAACAAAGCCATCATAGCACGCTGATATGTTGCCTCGGCATTCTTCAAACCAAATGAAATCACTTTATAACAAAACGTTCCCCACTGTGTAACAAATGTAGTCTTCTCCATATCTTCAGGTGCCATCTTGATTTGATTGTAACCAGAGAAACCATCCATGAAAGAGAATACCTTATGCTGAGCAGTGTTGTCTACCAAAACGTCAATATGTGGAAGTGGAAAGTCATCTTTAGGGCTGGCCTTATTCAAATCCCTGTAATCTACACATATACGTACCTTACCATCCTTCTTAGGCACCGGTACCACATTTGCAACCCATTGAGGATAAGAAGTCACAGCTAAGAATCCTGCATCAAACTGTTTCATCACCTCTGCTTTAATCTTTTTTGACATTTCAGGACGCATGCGACGGACCTTTTGCTTCTTTGGACGACAATCTTCTTTTACCGGTAAACGGTGAACCACAATGTCTGTATCCAACCCTGGCATATCTTCATAAGACCAAGCAAAGATCTCCACATAATCACGTAACATCTAGATTAATCTGTTCTTAACAACATCCTCTAATTCAGCCCCTATCTTGACCTCTTTCCTACTTTCTTCAGTTCCCAGGTTCACAACTTCGATTGGCTCTTCATGTGGCTGTATAGCTTTCTCTTCTTGTTGTAACAACCTAGCAAGCTCTACAGGTACTTCACAATCTTCCTCCTTTCCATCTTCAGCTTGATAGATCGGATTCTCGAAATTATAATTGGCAATAGTAGAACTGTTATCAACAGGATCCAGAGTGGATGTGGATCTGCATTTTAGTGATGTGGGTGTGTGTAAGAACACATAGCTGATAAAACAGAAATAATAATAAAAGAAAGACAAAGAGCACAATATTTACGAAAACGAAACGTCCATTGATTTTATTGAATGAAGTATGCAAATGAAATGATATCCCGAAACAAGCATACCAATGTGCCCCGGGCAAGACACAAGGCTTAAAAGTTTAATTGTTCGAAATTACAAACTTAAATTAAAACATAGTAATAGTATTTACTCCTGACTAAAGGAGATAGGAATAACGTCTTCAGTCTTCCAATTGTTGAGCCCATCACCCATGGTAGGAAAGATCCAATCATCCAGGTTGTAGTCTTCATTACAGTCACCCACAACATTGATTTGATCTCTTATGACCCCTTGATTAGTGATACGAACAGCACGAGCACGACGAACAACCCTCTGAGATTCTGCAGTGAAACCCAAACCAAACTTGTCAGACTTGTAAGGGATGTTGGGAAGCTGACCCCAAATAGAAGAACCACCTTTTGTAACCACAGCCTTAGCATCTTTGAGGGAGGCCATTGCAGGAGGAATTCTAGTAACCACAGGAACTCTTTCAGAAGCAGGGACAAACTGAGGAACAGGAGCAGAGCAAGGAACCACTTCAAATGTTTGACAAGGAGTTTCAACCATTTCACCCTCCATTTCTACATATTTTAAAGTATTCACATGGCTCACCATGTACTCTTCTTCACCATAGACGGTGATAATTTTGTTCTTCACTGGATATTTCAACTTCTGATGCAAGGTGGAAGTCACAGCACCTGCCCCATGGATCCAGGGGCACCCAAGCAAACAAGAATACGCAGGACGAATATCCTTCACATAGAAAGTATAATTGAAGACTTGAGAGCCTACTTTGATTGGAAGGTCTACTTCTCCATGTACCACTCTTCTTGAACCATCAATGGCCCTTACCACCACATCACTTGGTCTTAACACAACATCTTCGGGACTGAGCTTGTCCAGAACCTATTTAGGGAGCACATTCAATGAAGAAACATTATCCACTAGTACATGAGACAAAGTAGTCCCCCTACATTCAATGGAGATATGCAGAGCTCTGTTATGGTTTCTCTTGGCAGGAGTCAAATCAACATTAGAAAAGGCCAGCCCATTATCAATATTCAGATGTGTAACACAATTCTCAAACTGATCCACAGAAATTTCATTTGGCACATGAGCAGCCTTTAAGAACTTGATTAAGGCTTTAGCATGGGCCTCAGAACACAACAACAAAGATAACATGGAGATTTTGGAGGGAGTATGCCCCAACTGGTCAACAATAGCATAATCACTCTTGCGAATGATCTTCAATACTTATTCCATCTATTTAGAAAGATTTTCAACATTTGGTGCCTCAGCTTGCACAGGTTCAATCACAGGACCCTTGCCCTGGGCATCAGTACTTGGCCCAAAATTAGAGGTATGAGTTGGAGTGGCTGCACTTTTTGAGGTGGCTTGAGGGGAGAAAACTCTTCCACTTCTAGTAATCTTACTAGATCCAGCAATGTTGTCAACATCAAGGCTAGTATCAGTAATAGGTGCATCAGTCAAAGGTTCTTGTTTGACACCATGGATATAAACATTAGAACCATAATTCCAGGGTATAGCTTTATCAGAGGTATAAGGAACAGGGCCAGGAGTGGTAATGATCATGGGAACCACTCTAGCTTCAGCAACAGTCTTCACAGGGCCTTCAGCAGTAATCCTGACAGGACCTTTAGAGATGATCCTAACGGGACCTTTGGAGGTAATCTTCACTGGTACTCTATCAACCATAGCTACATCTTCAAGCTTCGTGCTTCGATTCAGATGTTCACACATACTTTCAACAGAAGGAGTCCTCTCAAACAATATAGTGTAATTGTCCATGAGACGTTAAATACCATCTTTCAACTTCCAGCAGCTATCAGGTTTATAGGCACAGTAAAAATAGTCTTCCTTGCAACCTGGAAAGAACCCATCCTGCACCAGCTTCTTCTTGATAATGGATAAAGGAGTAGTCAAATTTGTTACTGAGGAAACATAAGAAACTTCATCAATAGCATTAACAGTCTTCTCATGATTGGGCATATGAGCAGTGATCACATTAGGGGTCCCATGAGGGTCAAATTCAATTTCCCCAGCTTCAATCATGTCTTGAATCTTATTTTTCAACACCCAGCAGTTGTTGGTGTCATGTCCCGGACTATTAGAATGATATGCACATCTTGCATTAGGATTGTACTGAGGAAAGGATGTATTTGGATTCTGAGGAGGATCCCTCAAAGTAATTAGTTCCCCTTTCAACATGTGTTGCAAGGCTTGGGCCAGTGACATGTTGATCTTGGTGAACTGTCTTCTAGGCTTTTGTTGATTGTTTTGTTGTTGCTCTGGTGGTGCAGGGGCAGGGTTGAAGATGTGAATTGCTCCCAAAGATTGGTGACTCCTGTTACGACTATGTTGACCATACACAACATTAGACTCCTTCTTTCCACTAGGGGGCTTCTTAGCAGTGCTCGATGAAGAGGCATTCACCTGTATCTTACCACTTCTTATACCACTTTCCACACGTTCTCCAGTCATTATCAGCTCGGTGAAACCAGATGACGAGCTTCCAATGAGGTGACTATAGAAAGGACCATTCAACGTACTCATAAACATATCCACCAGTTCCCTGTCAGTCAGAGGAGGTTGAACTCTGCCAGCCAGGTCTCTCCATTTCTGGGCATACTCTTTGAAACTCTCCTTAGCACCCATAGACATGCTTTGGAGCTGCATGCGAGTTGGTGCTAAATCAGCATTATATTGGTATTTCATATAGAAGTCCTCAACAATATCATTCCAATCACAAATATTAACACTTTCCAGTTGATAATACCATTCCAATTGAGCTCCAAATAAGCTCTCTTGGAAGAAATGAATCCACAATTTCTTATCAGCAGTATGTGGTTGAATCCTCCGGACATAGGACCTTAAATGCAGTTTAGGACATGAAACCCCATCATACACCACAAAAACAGGAACCTTGAAGCCAATAGGTATAACCACTCCAGAAACCAAACTCAAATCTTCAAAATCAAGCCCAGAAGATTTTTGTAGCTCCATAGCGTTCATTCTGTCTACCAGCATCTTGTACTTCTCCTTACTAGCAGGATCATGATAATAGTTTGCCTCAGAATCAAAATCTTCCACAGTATCATGAAGACTTCCTCCCTCTTTCTCAGAATTCTCAGACTCAGAATCCTCAACCTCTTCCTTTATTTTGACAGGACCTCTGAACCTTCTACCCAAGTTGATAAGGCCCCCTGATTTTCTGGTCTTCTTCTTCTTCTTAACCAGTAGTGCCTTCAGCTCATCTTGTCCCTTGGACAAGTTCAGGATCAGCTCTTGGAATTGTGCATTCTGAGCCTGGAGATCCTTGACAGTCTGTTCAAGAGCCATTTCTGCTGAAATAAACAGCGAGAAGATAAGATACATGTTCATAAGAAACCTGTGATGCAATGATATGGTATGTAAATGCATATGCAATGTTTTCAAGGACCGCAGGATTTAAATTTGTTTAAACAACCAGAAAGTAAACTTTTATTAGTAATCAATAAACTTGTTTGCCTCTTGGGCTTACAACAAAAGTGAAATGAATACAAAGATGGGGTTTTAAGTCTCCCATGGACGTTTCCTCTTTGTGTTGAGGTATGAGTTGAGATTCCGCTCCTCGTGAAGTTGTCTTGTCAGCTCCAGGATTCTTTCTTGACTAGCTTTGAAATGAGTCTCAAAAGTATCCCTTTGTTCCTTCAACTGGATCCAGGATCTCTGCAACTCTTCCATGTCAGTAGGTATGTCTGGATGAAGAATGATATAAGGAGTATCTCCTTCAGCAACAGGCTCCATGGTAACTAGCAGGATAGCAGGATATGGCATCACAAGAGTCTGAGCACGTGCTCGTACCCATCTGAGATAAGGTTCCATAAGAATGAAGTACTTTGGTTCCAGAGTGTAAGATCAAAGTGCGCCAAAGAGGGGGGGTGAATTTGGTGTTATCAAATTTTTCGATTCTTTTTCTTCGATGGTTGGATTTTACTTTTTACGGTTTAGAGAATAAAAATGGTAAAGCAAGAAAGTAAAGATGACACGGAGATTTATCCTGGTTCCCTTCACAATCCGAAGGTACATCCAGTCCCCTTTCAACACGAAAGAGATTTCCACTAGTTTCTTTAGAACAGTACAACCTATCACACCTTCAATGGTGAATCCTACTTTCTAACAAACTATACAAACAAGTGTGCAAGAACAATCCTCTTGCCACACTTACCCTTATGTCCAAACAATCCTTGGAACACAAGTCACAAATAGAAAAACACTTTCTATAACTTTTTTTTGAGTGAGAGTACAATGATTGGTATCAATAAAAATTGATCTTCTCCTATATTCAAAAATCACTACTTAAGATTCAACACAAGTGTTCAAGATAATATGAAAATGATGAACTTATGAACACTTTTGAAAAATGAAAATTATTTGAATTTAGTGATTTTGATTGTATGATAATATTTGAAAATTCTAGGAGGTGTTTTTGAATTTGAAATTTTAAGAATTTATAATAGTTGAAACACCTATATTCAAAAAGGTATGAGAATTTAAAAGGAAATTCTTTGAAAAGGTATAAAAAAGTTATGAAATAAAATCATGAAGAGGTATAACACTTAACAAAAATTTGAATTTGAAGAGAAACAATTTTTCAAAAATTCTACAGTGTTAACCGGTTAACCATATAGGTTAATCGGTTAACGCCCAGAAACGTTACTACAGAATTGAAAAATTGATACCGTTAACCGGTTAATCCATATGGTTAACCGGTTAACACTGTTAAAACACAGAAAAATATTTCTGTTTAAAGTGTTAAAACCAGTTCCAATTCTTTTCAAAATGATGCACATGCATTAAAAATTATGATGAATATTTTGAACACTTGTATATCATGTTAAGGAGTAAATTTTGATATACCTAAGCCTTGAGACAAGTCTTGAAAGTGTTGCACAAAAGCTTGATACGATCAGAAGCATTCCATTGATGATGCATAGCCATGATCTTGATTGTTGTTGTCATCTCGACTTTTTGCAATCTGGAATGAGCTTGAATAATGTTGACGTTATCAAAAACATTGAGCTTGAAGTATGATTCTACATTCTCCCCCTTTTTGATGATGACAACCGAACGAATTTTGCGTACAAGCTTTGATCGATTGATGTTGTTCTAGGCTTGCTTCTCCCTTTATGTCCAGCAACTCCCCCTATCGAAACAGAGGCAAAATTCTGCACAGAGAGATATTAGAAACCAAGCTCTTCTCCCCCTTTGGAATTAGCAAAAAGTAAGATAGGATCAAGCATAATCATGAAAAATACATCATAAAATTCAGCATGATGCAACTTAGCATGAAAACATACACGAAAGCACAAATAGAACAAAAACATAATTTGATTAAAACGGAAAAGAGTACGGAAACATAACCGAAATGAAATCAAAATTGCCTAATAAACTTAGGACTTATAAAAAATAGTGGGTTTTAATGGGGGTTTAAGTTGTTGAAGGTTGGAAGTTGGAAGAAGATGATAAATAGAGTTTATGGTAGTCAAAGAGTTGAAGAGTTAAAACATGTTGAAGTGAATGAACCAAACATGCAATGCAATGTACTTGTAGAATATATTAAAAACATAGTAAAAACAAAAACAAAATAACAAAATAAAAATAAAAATAAAGAGTCTGAAACTTGCGCTGGAAATCCATGTTTTGGATGTGTTAACCGGTTAACGGTTAAAAATTTTGAATTTTTTGAAAAATCCAGCAACATGTTTTAGACCAAAAATAACCACTTTTTCATAAAAAAAATTTTCATAAAGTGTTAGCACTCATCAAAACGCAACTTTCGATCAAAAAAGTTTTTGAAATCGATTATTTTCGGGTATACGAAAGTGAGAAAAACGAAAAACGGCGAAATGGAAGTGCTAGAATTTTATGACTAAAAAGTGAACAAACATACATATAATGCAATAAAAACATACAATAAGCAATTTTAAAGTTAAGGTTAGATGTCACCTTCATTGAGAATACCAAGTTCTCGTCGAATCTTGTAAAATTGCTCTTTAGCCAATGGTTTAGTGAATATATCAGCGAGTTGATTGTGTGTATCCACGAATGTAACATCGACATCTCCATTTAGAACATGATCTCGAAAGAAGTGATGCCGGATATCTATGTGCTTTGTTCTTGAATGCATGACCGGGTTCTTCGTGATATTGATGGCACTTGTGTTGTCACACCGGAGAGGGATACAACCGAGGTCTATACCAAAATCGAGGAGTTGTTGTTTATGCCATGGGATTTGAGCACAACAACTTCCTACTGTAATGTACTCCGCTTCGACCGTGCTAAGTGCAACGCATGCTTGTTTCTTACATGCCCACGACACTAGTGCATTCCCGAGAATGTGACAAGTACCACTTGTACTTTTTCTATCGGTCTTACATCCTGCATAATCATCGTCAGAATAACCAATTAAAGAACAAGTACTACCTTTAGGATACCATAATCCGACGTGCGTCGTTCCTTTGAGATACTTCATGATCCTCTTCACGGCGGTGAGATGTGATTCCTTTGGATTAGCTTGAAAGCGGGCACACAAACAAACACTAAACATAATGTCAGGACGGCTTGCCATCAAATATAAAAGTGAATCGATCATACCTCGATACTTTATAATATCTATTGAAGTGCCGGAAAGATCTTGATCAACATATGTTCCGGATCCCATTGGAGTAGACATTTCTTTGCAGTTGTCCATATCAAATCTTTTCAATAATTCCTTGCAATACTTGGATTGGTTGATGAAGATGCCATCCTTTGTTTGCTTGATTTGTAAACCAAGGAAGTAGTTCATCTTTCCCATCATGGTCATCTCGAATTCGCCTTGCATCATAAGAGAGAATTCTTCGCAAAGATCTTTGTTCGTTGAACCGAAGATGATGTCGTCGACATAGACTTGAATAAGTAAGGTGTTTCCCTTGAGATTCTTGATGAACAAAGTCTTGTCAGCCTTTCCTTTCGTAAAACCTTTCTCACATAGGAAGTTGCTAAGGCGATCATACCAAGCCCTTGGTGCTTGCTTTAAGCCATAAAGAGCCTTCTTCAACTTGTAGACATGAGAGGGATTCTTGAAGTCTTCAAAACCCGGAGGTTGTTTGACGTAGACTTCTTCATTGATGTAACCGTTTAGGAAAGCTCTTTTGACATCCATCTGGTACAACTGAAAATTCATTGAATAAGTGTAAGCAAGTAATAATCTAATTGCTTCTAACCTTGCTACCAGAGCGAATGTTTCATCAAAGTCGATTCCTTCTTCTTGGTTGTAGCCTTATGCGACCAATCTTGCTTTGTTACGAACTATGATCCCATTCTCGTCAAGTTTGTTCTTGAACACCCATCTTGTGCCTATGATATATTTGTTGTCCGGTCTTGGTACAAGAGTCCAAACTTGGTTTCTTTCGAATTGGTTGAGTTCTTCTTGCATAGCTATTATCCATTGATCGTCGCCTAAGGCTTCATCGATTTTTGTTGGTTCAATTTGAGACACGAACGCCATGTTGAGACAAGCATCCTTGAGATAGAGTCGAGTTGCAATGCCTTGGCTAATATCAGCAATCACTTTATCTATCGGGTGATCTCTGTGAGTTCTCCATTCTTTTGGAAGATCTTGATGTTCTTCAATGGTTGGTGAGTCATCTTTTTGTGATATTGCTTGTTCTTTTGATGTCTCCTTTTGTTGTTATGATAGATCTACTACATCATCATCATCATCCACAATAATATTATCCTCTTTCGAGGGGTTAGTCTCATCAAACGAAACATGTATAGATTCTTCAATAGTAAGAGTTCGTTTATTGAAAATTCTAAAAGCTTTACTTGATAGAGAATAGCCAAGAAATATACCTTCATCGGATTTCTCATCAAACTTACCAAGGTTATCCTTGCCGTTGTTGAGAACAAAGCATTTGCATCCGAATATGTGGAAGAAAGATATGTTGGGTTTCCTTCCCTTGAACAACTCATATGGGGTCTTCTTGAGAATAGGTCGAATATTGACACGGTTACTTACAAAGCAAGCCGTGCTAACCGCATCCGCCCAAAAATATTTAGGGAGATTTGAGTCGCTAAGCATTGTCCTTGCAAGTTCCACTAACGCCCTATTCTTCCTCTCTACGACACCATTTTGTTGAGGAGTCCTTGGTGCAGAGAAATTGTGAGAGATACCATGCTCTTCACAAAAATCTTTAAATGATGAATTTTGAAATTCGCCACCATGGCCGCTTCTTATGGAAACAATTGAGAGTGACTTCTCATTTTGAATTTGCTTGGCATACTTCTTGAATGCTTTAAAGGCATCACTTTTCTACACTAAAAACAAAGTCCAAGTGTATCTAGAGAAATCATCAACAATAACTAGTGAAAAAACGTTACCTCCGAAGCTTTTCGTTCTTGATGGACCGAAAAGATCCATATGTAACAATTGTAGTGGTCTTGAAGTAGATATCACTTTCTTCGTCTTGAAGGATGTTTTGGTTTGCTTCCCCTTTTGACATGCGTCACAAAGCTTATCCTTGATAAACTTTATCTTAGGAAGACCAACAACTAGATCATGTTTTAATAATTTGTTCAAATGCTCCATGTGAATGTGAGCAATCCTCTTATGCCAAAGTCATGCCTCGTTGTTGTTTGCCATTAAGAACTTCACCTTCAAGGAAGAGTCATCAAAAGAAATCATAAAAATGTTATTAAATCATTTAACTTTTAGCAAGAGTTCATGAGTGACTTCGTGTTCTATCAAGCATTCCTCCTTTGTGAAGTTGATTCGGAACCCTTTGTCACACAATTGACTTATGCTAAGAAGGTTGTGTTTAAGGCCTTCCACATAAAGGACGTATTCGATGATTGTATGAGGAGATGCACGAATGATTCCAACTCCAAGAATCCTTCCTTTATTATCATCATCGTAAGTAACATATCCTTTGGCCTTAAGTGTTAGACTTGAAAATTTGTTGATATCGCCCGTCATATGCTTTGAACAACCGCTATCGAGATACCATTGAGTAGAAGTTTTTTTCAAGCATACCTATAAAACAAAGTCAAGTATTGTTAGGTACCCAAATTGCTTTGGGTCCTTGATAGTTAGTACCCTTTTCAACCCACACATAATGCCCTTTAGCAACACCAATGTTGCACACATAGCAAGCATTAGGTGTATGGCCTTTGATTCCACAATAAAAACAAGTAGGTTGAAATTTACTTTTAAATCTAGGAACATATTTTTGTTTCTTAATGATCTTTTTCCTTTTATGACTTTGATGCATAGTTTTAGAATTGTTAGTCTTTTCCTTAACAATTTTTTCACTAGCTTTTACGAAAACGGTTTCACTTGTGCTTGTTTTGGAAAACTTAGAATATCCTAAGCCACTTTTATCATTTGGATATCTTTGGTGCCTAAGAATTTCCTCCAAGCCAATTTGACCTTTTTCATATCTTTCTAAAACTCTTTTGAGTTGAACAATTTGAAAAGATAATGACTCACAATTTTTACATGCAAGGCTTTGTTTTTCATCCATTATCTTTTGTTTTTCATTTTCAATGTACTTTTCAAAAGATGCATTTTGTTCTTCTAAAGATAATATTCTTTTCTTTTGGGATGAAATATTTTTGTACAAAGTCTTGCATTCCTTTAGAAGTTCATCTATAACTTCTTGTGCATCATTTTCATAAATTGAAAAGTTACTACTAACCTCGTCATTTTCTTCATCGGAGTGATATGACGCCATTAACGCCATATTTGCACATTCATCGCTTTCCGATTCCGATGAGGAACTAACTTCATTGTCATCCCACGCGACATAGGCCTTTTTTATTTTTGAAGTCCTTCTTGCCTTTGAATCCTCCTTTCTTCGCAAGTCTTGGACAATCTGGTTTTATGTGACCTTGCTTTCCACATTCATAGCATGTAACTTCTTGAATCGATGTGGATGCATCCTTCTTCCTGAAATGTTTATTCTTTTTAGGAAAAGAGGAATTATTATTTTTATTTTAAAAACTTACCAAGCTTCTTAACAAGAAGCATGAAGTTCTCATCTTCGGAAAACTCGTCCTCTTTGTCATCCTTCGTGTCAATCTTCAAAGCAATTCCTTTGGACTTTTTCTCTTGACTTTCGTGCTTCTCGAGCCTTCCAAGTTCCAATTCGTGCTCTTGAAGTTTGTCGAATAGAGATGCGGATGTCATCGTTGAGAGACTCTTTTTTCTCCGAAATAGCGGTCACCTTCGGTTTCCATTCCCTTGTCAAAGACCTTAGGACTTTCAAATTGAGATTGTTGTTGGTGAAGGTCTTTCCGAGTGCAATCAAGTGGTTGGTTAGATGAACAAATATTTTTTGTAAGGCCACAATAGATTCTCCGGGCTGCATGCGGAACATTTCATATTCTTGACTCAACGTGTTAAGTCTTGATCTTTTTACTTATGTTGTTCCTTCATGTGTTTCTACCAAAGTATCCCAAATCTCCTTTGCCGATTTGCATTGTGATACGCGAAAAAATTCGTCCATACTAAGAGCGCTTTGAAGTACGTTGATTGCCTTCTTCTCATTAGGATCTTCTTTTTATCATCTTCATCATACATATTCTTCAACTTTGCGGTTCCAACGCCGTTGATCACATTAACAGGATTATGCGGACCTTCTTCGATTGCTTCCCATATGCCTTCTCCTTGGGCTTCAAGATGTGCCCTCATTCTGATTTTCCAGAAATCGAAGTATTCGTCGGAGAAGAGCGGAGGCTTGTTGCTACTTCCACCATCTTTGAAAATAGGATTCGAGTTTGCGGAAGCCATAGGATCTTGTAGGAACAGGTTACCTAAACTTGCTCTGATGCCAATTGTAAGATCAAAGTGCACCTAAGAGGGGGTGAATTAGGTGTTATCAAATTTTTCGATTCTTTTTCTTCGATGGTTGGATTTTGCTTTTTACGGTTTAGAGAATAAAAATGGTAAAGCAAGAAAGTAAAGATGACACGGAGATTTATCCTGGTTCCCTTCACAATCCGAAGGTACATCCAGTCCCCTTTCAACACGAAAGAGATTTCCACTAGTTTCTTTAGAACAGTACAACCTATCACACCTTCAATGGTGAGGCCTACTTTCTAACAAACTATACAAACAAGTGTGCAAGAACAATCCTCTTGCCACACTTACCCTTATGTCCAAACAATCCTTGGAACACAAGTCACAAATAGAAAAACACTTTCTATAATTTTTGTTTGAGTGAGAGTACAATGATTGGTATCAATAAAAATTGATCTTCTCCTATATTCAAAAATCACTACTTAAGATTCAACACAAGTGTTCAAGATAATATGAAAATGATGAACTTATGAACACTTTTGAAAAATGAAAATTATTTGAATTTAGTGATTTTGATTGTATGATAATATTTGAAAATTCTAGGAGGTGTTTTTGAATTTGAAATTTTAAGAATTTATAATAGTTGAAACACCTATTCAAAAAGGTATGAGAATTTAAAAGGAAATTCTTTGAAAAGGTATAAAAAAGTTATGAAATAAAATCATGAAGAGGTATAACACTTAACAAAAATTTGAATTTGAAGAGAAACAATTTTTCAAAAATTCTACAGTGTTAACCGGTTAACCATATAGGTTAATCGGTTAACGCCCAGAAACGTTACCACAGAATTGAAAAATTGATACCGTTAACCGGTTAACCCATATGGTTAACCGGTTAACATTGTTAAAACACAGAAAAATATTTCTGTTTAAAGTGTTAAAACCAGTTCCAATTCTTTTCAAAATGATGCACATGCATTAAAAATTACGATGAATATTTTGAACACTTGTATATCATATTAAGGAGTAAATTTTGATATACCTAAGCCTTGAGACAAGTCTTGAAAGTGTTGCACAAAATCTTGATACGATCGGAAGCATTCCATTGATGATGCATAGCCATGATCTTGATCGTTGTTGTCATCTCGACTTTTTGCAATTTGGAATGAGCTTGAATAATGTTGACGTCATCAAAAACATTGAGCTTGAAGTATGCTTCTACACAGAGTCTTGCTGTCAACCTTGTTCACCTTGCCCTAAGCTCGTTTGAACCTTTGACGGTAACCTTGCATATTGTTGTCGTAGTCGAACACAATACCCTGAATAAGCATGTCATAAGGACCATCACTCCGAGCATAACCAAACTGACGTAGAGCTAAAGAAGGGTTATAGGTAATGCCCCCTCTTATGCCAAGGAGTGGCACATTAGGGAAATCCCCACAACGGTCAATGATAGTAACATTCTCCATAGATCGAGAGCACCATTGAATACTTGAATGAGAAAGTGACATAATCCTCTTGGACCACCTGAACCCTTGTTCATTCTTCATCACTGATCGAGGAAGGTGAGAAATAAACCACCTAGACAATAGAGGTATGCAGCATATCAGAGTTCCTCGTTCCTTCATAGTACGGGTATGGAGAGAGTGTAAGATGTCTCCAAGTAATGTAGGCACTGGATTGCGAGTCAGAAATATGTTGATGTCGTGTATGTCTATGAACTGGTCTGGATTAGGGAACAACACTAGGCCATAGATCAATAGGGCTAAGATCTCCTCAAAAGCATCATAACTCATAGCCTTCAAGAACACTTGAGCTTTCTCCATCAATACCTTAGCAAGAATACCCTTAACTCCGCTTCTCGTTTCTAGGACAATGTCTGATTTCTTCAGATGTAGGGCTGCAGCAAGGACTTCAGGTTTAGGATCTCTTTCTAAGCCTGTGAAAAGTCTTTGATCAAGGATAGGTATACCCAATATCTTGGAGAATTCTTCCATTGTAGGAACCAACTGATAGTCGGGGAATGTGAAGCAATGATGTTTAGGATCGAAGAACTGAAATAGGACACTCATTATGTCTTCATTGAACCCTGAAGTGACTAGATCCAGTAGGTGACCATGCCTCTTGATGAATTGGGAGTTTTCAGAAACTTGAGAGACCAATTCCTTAAGCTTAGGAGGTATTCCTACAAAGTTGATTCGGATAGTATTCCTACGAGCAGAAGCCATGACCTGTAACAAAGAACAAAGATAAATCCTTTGGTCCTTGAAATGGTTAGTGAAAATGCTATGCTTATGATGCATGATGTCATGATGTTATGCTCAATCACAAACATGTGGCACACATAAACAAGTCACACAATAGCCCTAGGTTTGAAGGCTTGCATGAGGTTTAAAGGTAAGTACCCTCCCCTGAAGTTAGTTGGTTCATCCTGTCCTACAAAAGTAACCGGGTTCTAAGGGATCTCAATATCATTGATCCTTCAGTAGGGTGGTTATTCAGTAGGCAACTTACTTGCCAACCAAAACCCTCCAAGTTTAGGATCTCAATGAGTGTAGCATCGAGTATCAACCAACTTTAGTCTTCACCAAAGCTGGTTATCTCACTACTTTCTAAAGGCCAAGATGGGATAATTAGGGTTCTAAAAGTCAGTTAGTGTATTGACAACATATGGCAGACCCATATTATCCTTAACTTACTTAAGGAACATAAGCATCAACCAAGAAGTCACACTAACTATGGCCACCAGATCAACCATATCGGTATACGACGTACAGTTTCCTTGGTCTATTGCCATTTATCTAGGGTGCACTACATCCGGGTTAGGATCTTTCAAACAAAAAGCCCAACAGATAAATATAAAGCAAACAAAACAAACAATTTAAGTGATATAATTCCTAAGGGTACCCCTCTTTTACTTAGTAATTCCCCAGTAGAGTCGCCAGTTCTGTAACACGGTGGGAGAACTGACTTTCTATAAATGTTGCGGATAGCAAGAGTCGCCACCGACTTTTATTTTATCCATAAGGAAAGGACATAAAAGAACAGGAATGACCTATTTTAAAAGACTTAGGTTCAGGGGATAGGTTATATAAAGGGAAGGTGTTAGCACCCTTTATATCCATGGTTATCCATGGGCTCTTAGTTACTTAGCTCACTTTAAATTGTTTTGAAAAAGGTGTAGTGTGTGATTAGAAACTTTCTAAGTACTTTGTAATGATCCTCGTATGGATGTATACAAAGCCTTGTTTTTTAAAATTATTTGAAAAGTGGGGTGTAAAGAGTGATTTTGAAAAAGGAGCAAGCAACTGAGAGAAACCTACCCTAGATTAAGTCTTTCCTGTTCTTATGTTCTTTCAATGGTAAGACTATCCCTATTATTAAGGAATAGGTAGTCATTACCTTGGATGTATTAAGGGACATGTGCAGGGTCATCTGGATATAGGCAACTGTAGGGTGTCTTTAGCAATTCGTAGGGACTTATCATCTTTTATTTAAAGGGACAATATCTTTTATCGTAGGCAACCTCGAAGGGACTTGATCTTTAAAACTGTAGGGACTTGATGATATTTATGAAGAGACTTGCTTAAGACACCCTACTTGACCTTTTGAATTAGGCAACTGAGAGGCAACTCTAGGAAGTGCAAGATGGCGATCTTAGATCGACTTACGTGTGTGCGTATTGTTTTCAAGTATTTATCTTTTTAAATTAATGTTCTAAGTTAATTTTAATTACAAATAGCTTATCACACCCTAGAATTACTAACCATATAGTAAATATATTTACAACAAAAATAAATACGAGAAAATAAACCTACAAATATTACATGGCTTTAGCAATTACATAATAATAAAAATAATAATGATAAATATAATAATAGTAATAAATAAGCAATAATTAAATATTAGTAATAACAAAATAAAAATAAGGGTTAGAATAATAGAATAAAAGAAATAAGAATTTAGCAAGAAAAAAAATTAATATTAGAAAAGTTTTTTTAAGAATTAATTAAGAAAATAAGATTAATAATAATAAACAAATAATAAATTATTTACATATTAAAAATAATGATTAATGATTTAATTAGGGTTTAGAACAATTAAGTTTAATATTTAGGGTTAAGATAAAAAAATTAGGATTGACAAAAATAGGGTTAATATTTGAATTAAGAAAATTAGGGTTTTATTAAAATATATCATTAATCTATTTACAAAAATAATACACAATAATTATATATATAAACATATTATAAAATAAATACAAACAATTTAAATTTAAGAAAACCAGCTGAGCCAGCATGCGCTGGTGAACATATAATGAGTATCAATTGTTTTATACTGAATCTGCAAAAACAAATCAATTATGAAAAAAATGTGGGAGCCTGGATTCGAACCCTTGCCCATCAGCCAATAACCAAACACTCCAGCCACTAAGCCACATGGGGCGCGTCTGCTAAAACAACAATACTAATTCATAATATATTAAGTCACATGAATAAGGGAAAAATCAACAAAAAGAATGTTGTCACCAAGGATCGAACCAAGGTTACCATCAACAATACGCGCAAACCATTACCACTGGGCTAAGCAACATTAACTGATATTATATTAAAACAATTTCATAAAATATTAAGTCAACAATTCAAATTCCAGCTGCGCGCCAAGCATCTTTATCTTCTTCATTGTACCTGCAGAATTTCCTACGAATTCACTTATGAAATTTCCTGCGAATGAAACCTGCAAATATCATATCATCACAACTACGCATCGTTTCATCAAATTGATCACAAGGTCATGATCCACAACCATCACACAGTTCATTTACAATATTAGAATGAATTTATAATGGCTAAATTGGGAAACCCTAATTTTGGTCCAAGAACCCTAACAATGGTAACTTTCGGTTTAGGTCATGGTTCTTCAATCTCTTTGCCTAGAAACGATCTAAACATCACAACTAACAAGAATATATGGTTAGAATTCATTATCATCACACAAATAATCAAAATCGAAAAAAATAAGAACATGAACAATCTTGATTCGGTTTATGCAATATGTAATGATTTGGATGCTGCAAATGATTCAAATAGGTCCAGTGATCATCTAGGAATGTATTGCAACCTTCAAAACCTCTTGATATGGCCTCTAGGTCAAAAATCGAATATCACTTTTTGGATGAAAATTTGAAGTTTGAAGAGTGTTCTTGGAGGCAGAATTTCGTGTCCTTATGCTTGTGTTCAGTTTGTGTATATGTATGGTAGGTAATTAGGTCAAACGATGTTGGATTTTTGGGCTTTGTAGTGATGGCTTGATCATGAAATTTCCTCCTTTCAAATATTGAAAAATATCTCATCAAACCTTTCTAAATCAAGCTAGCACGAATTTGCATGATGCCAATCAGTTTTAAATGATTTTTAAGATTTTCTAGAAGAAGAATCATGTCCAAATATTGATTTTTATATTTTATTTAGATTTAATTTGATTTTTAATGGATAAAATCAAAATAAATAATAAAAAATTAGAACTTTGTTGCTTTGGGTCGTGCTTGAGGTCTTTGTATGGATTGGATCACAACATTGCAAGCCCATTTGGAAAAATTTGGTTTTAAGGCCCCATTTGCTTCATATTCCTCCCAAATATTTCCCAACTTAGAAAAGGCATATCTCCCTAAATTTTAAGGCTATAAGGATGTTCTTGGACATTTTGTAAATCTTAGAGAGTCCTCTAACCAACCTCATTGGTCTTATGTCCATATCTTTTACCATTTTCAAGTTATGCCCTTTGGAAGATGTTGACTTTTTGTTGACTTTTGAAATGACCTGTAATGTTTTGGCTCACACCTTTCAAATGAAGAATTTTTAGGCTTGGCTTGTGAGACACAAAGTTGTAGAGAATTCAATTTCCTTTAAAATGAGCTTTGGATGGGAAATTTTTGATGAAGCATGTGAAAGTTATGGCTGGTCAAAGTTCAGTTGACTTTTCCTATGAACACCCTAATTTAGAAACTCCTGATTCTTGATGATCTGAAATCTCCTTGATGAATCATGATCAACCATTGATCAAATGATGAATTTTACTTCATATAGTTGATGTTGGAAAAAAATCATGAAGTTTGACTTTGGTTTGACCACAGTTGACCTCAATTTGACTTTTTAATCACTTTGACTGATTTTTGCCTATCTGATCATCTGACTGAGCAAGCCTTTTGGGAAAGCCTTCAAACTTGACATAGGGATTCTTGAAGACATATAGGATTCTATGAAGCTCAATTTAAGCCTTGGAAACCCATATAGCCTGATGAAACTCAAAACCCTGGTTTTGGATGCATTGCTTAGGAGGATGCTTTGTCTGAGGGAATTGTCAAACTTTCTGACTAATTGTGAACCTTGTGAACCTCTTGGGACACCTTAGTACATAATGTCTTGTCTAGGTGAGGGCAAATTTTGGGGTGCAATAGGTAGACAACACAGCTTAGTTCTCGGTATTTTCCTTCATAGACGGATTTTCTGGATACAATCAGATCAAGATGTCACCTGAAAACATGGAGAAGACAACCTTCATCACACCATGTGGCACATTCTGCTACAAAGTAATCCCATTTGGTTTGAAGAATGCTGGTGCAACATATCAACAGGCTATGGTAACATTATTCCACGACATGATCCATAAAGAAATTGAGTGCTACATGGATGACATGATTGCCAAGTCCCAAACAAAGGAAGAGCATTTGGTAAATCTATTGAAACTTTTCAAACGGCTGAGGAAATATCAGTTAAGGTTAAAACCCAACAAGTGAACATTCAGGATACGTTCTGGTAAGCTGCTGGGGTTTATTGTGAGCGGAAGAGGAATTGAGGTTGACCCCGACAAAGTTAAAGCAATTAAGGAAATGCCTACACCTAAGACTGAGAAAGAAGTTCGAGGGTTCTTGGGTAGATTGAACTATATTTCAAGGTTCATATCTCACCTCACTGCAACCTGTGAGCCTTTGTTCAAATTGCTAAGAAATGAACAAAGATTCAGGTGGAACGATGATTGTCAGAAATCTTTTGACAAGATCAAGGAGTATATGCAAGAACCTCCCATTCTCATGCCTCCAGTTGAAGGAAGGCCTCTAATAATGTACCTGACAATATTAGATGAATCGATGGGGTGTGTGTTGGGCCAACATGATGATTCTGGTCGAAAAGAGTATGTAATATACTACCTAAGCAAAACGTTTACCGAATGTGAACAACGTTATTCACTATCCGAGAAAACTTGATGTGTTTTAGCGTGGGCTGATCGCCGAGTAAGACAGTATATGTTGACTCATACTACCTTGTTGATCTCAAAGATGGACCAAGTCATGTACATATTTGAGAAGCCATCACTTACCAAAAGGGTTGCAAGGTGGCAAATGATTCTGACAAAATATGATATTCAGTACACCTCTCAAAAGGCCCTCAAAGGCAATGTATTATCTGACTATCTGGCTGAGCAACCCATTGATGATTACCAGTATATGAGATTTGATTTCCCCGATGAAGACATCATGTTTTTAAAATCAAAAGATTGTGAAGAGCCTGTTCACACTAAAGGGCCGGATCCAGAAGAAGCATGGACTATGATGTTCGACGGGGCAGTTAATTGTAATGGTCGTGGGGTTGGTGCAGTGCTTATTACACCCGAAGGAGTCCATATTCCTTTCTCAGCAAAGCTCATCTTTGCATGCACTAACAACGAAGCAGAATACGAAGCTTGTATCATGGGTCCTGAGGAAGCCATTGACCTCAGGATCAAAACCTTGAATTTATTCGGAGATTCGGCTTTGGTAATCAACCAAATTAATGGCAAGTGGTATACTAATCAAGAGCATCTGGTCCCTTACCGTGACTATACGAGGAGATTGTTGACTTTCTTTACAGCAGTCAAGCTTGAATACATCCCTCGAGACGAGAATCAGTTTGCAGACACCTTGGCCACTATTTCATCTATGATCAAAGTACAAACCGCCAACTATGTGCCTCGGATTTTAGTATCCAGACTGGACTGACCAACATATGTCTTCTCTGTAGACACTGTTACTGACAACAAACCTTAGTTCCACGACATCAAATGTTTCTTAGAGACTCAGACATACCCACCTGGGGCATCTTCCAATGATAAGAAGACATTAAGAAGGCTAGTCGACAGTTTCTTCCTCAATACTGATGGCTCCTTATACAAGCGAAACTTTGACATGGTCTTGCTCAGATGTGTCGATAAAAAGGAAGCAGACTTGCTAATGTACGAAGTACACGAGGGTTCTTTCGGCACCCATGCCGGAGGACATGCAATGGCGAAGAAATTGTTGAGATCAGGTTACTATTGGATCACAATGGATGCAGATTGTTGTGCCTATGCCATAAAATTCCATAAAGGCCAGATCTACGCAGACAAAGTGCATGTGCCTCCAAATCCTTTGAATATATTGTCTTCACCCTGGCCCTTTTCCATGTAGGGCATCGATATGATTGGAAATATCGAACCAACTGCTTTAAACGGTCACAGATTCATCTTGGTAGCCATTAATTACTTCACCAAATGGGTCGAAGCATCTTCATATGCAAACGTCACCAAGCAAGTGGTAGCCCGATTTCTGAAAAAGGATATCATTTGTCGATATGGAGTTCCCGAGAGAATCATTACTGATAATGGTTCAAACCTTAACAAAAAAATGTTGACAGAACTATGTCGGGATTTCAAGATTCAACATCACAACTCTTCTCCTTACAGGCCAAAGATGAATGACGTTGTTGAGGCAGCTAACAAGAACATTAAGAAGATTGTGCAAAAGATGGTAGTCACATACAAAGACTGGCACGAAATGTTACCATTCGCCTTACATGGGTATCAAACTTCCATCAGAACATCTATCGGGGCAACGCCTTATCAACTTGTGTATGGTATGGAAGCCTTCCTACCTGTTGAAGTTGAATTGCCCTCCTTGCGGGTAATAATGGATGTGAAACTGGACGAAGCAGAATGGGTCCGATCTCGATATAATCAACTGAGCCTGATTGAAGAAAAGAGATTAGTAGCTATTTGTCACAGTCAGTTATATCAGAAACACATGAAAAGAGCCTTTGACCAAAAGGTGAGACCTCGGGAGTCTCAAATGGGAGAGTTTGTACTAAAAAGAATCCTTCCTCCTTATACAGACCACAGGGGAAAGTGGACGCCAAACTATGAAAGTCCCTACATGATAACTAAAGTCTTCTCAGGTGGAGCACTGATGCTCGCGACCATGGATGGCAAACATTTTCCATCTCCTGTGAATTCAGATGCAGTTAAAAAATACTTCGCATAAGAGACCCGCTGGACATAAAAACAGAATGTAAGTCCAGGAAAAAATAGGGCATCCCGGCAAGTCAAAAACAGAATAAAAGACTCGGGAAAAAATAAGGGAAAATAAAAAAAATGTATACACCGCTGAGTTGAAAAACCGCATCGGACAACTCAGGCAAAATGGGTATCCCGGTGGATTGAAAACCCGAAAGGGAGATCCACGCAAAATCAGGGAATAAGCGAACAACTGCACTCTAAATTCGTTTGTATCACACTTACATAACCTGACAAGCTTCAAAAGGATAAAGCGTCGATCAGAACCAACTTTCTTCAGAAAGCAAGATAAGAAGAGCGTTCAAAGTCATACAGGTCATAGCAAAAGGAAAATTGGAGCATTAACTTCAGTATTGCCAAATAGAATACTTTTATTTTCTCAATTTTACAGCAATCTCCTCATTTCAGGGATTAGCTTCTTCAAATGTACTCGCCTGTTCAGGGAACACAAATCAATAAATTCAATATTCAGTCATACTCTGTTTTGTACTCTTTTGTTTTGTTTACAGAAAAAAAGTACAAAGTTCGTAATACAACATTTGCATGAAAACATATAAGCCATTTCCAATAAATGCTTGCAGGAAATATGTACTCTTAAGCAAATCCAACTCCTATGATGGAATCCGGTTGAGGATGCCTCATGACACTTGTACGTTTCCTTTGTTTAACAGGTTATAGGTACTCAAGGCAGATAATCTTTTGCAGCATGGGGCATATAAGAAACTATATCCCAGCCAAGTCAGCAGTCACATCATCGGTAGGATCCCCTGACAAAAGCATCCCCCACGAAGCTCATCATTCCCCCAGGATACATCCTGAATGAAAGAACTACAACAAATTACTTCTTAGAAGGTCTCTCCTCCCCAAGAGGGATCTCCCAAGCAATAACTGAATTTGTTTCTTCCCCAACAGATACAATTGCTAATACCCTGGGTTTCTCTCATCCCCAACTTGATTTTCCCCACAGAGTTCTCCAAAAAGATCGCCCGGATCGGCTATCTCATTTGCATAATCATAGCATTCACATCATCCTCCCCAAAAAAAGCGTAGCATTCCGTCTAATACGGAGCATTACGGCAAAAATCAAACATACACTTGCATGATCATAAGTCAGGTTCAAGCCTTTTCGCATGTAGATACCAAAATTACTCCTCCAGCAGTATACAAAAGCATCCCCCTACAGATAAAGGCCAGAATACCTTTTGCACTCTCAATACAAATACTTGTTCATACTTGTACATAGTGTCTCTCCCGAAGATTTGCATCCCGGTGCAGACGCGAACGGTCGGCGAAAAGAGAAAATGAGGGTGAAGTGAATAGAGTCGCCAGCTAGGCATTTTTATCCCGAAGGAAAGGTAATGCTGCATAAACCTAGAAAAAGATGGATAAAACGGTTGCGAACCAGAGAAACTGAGAAAGGGGGTTGGTTACAACCTGGGAAGGTATTAGCACCCAGATTGTCCGTCGTACTCGACGGGATCCATGCTTACAAGATTGTGTTTAAAGGGGTAGGTGTATGTGTTATCTGTGTGCAAAAGCTAGGGAAAGAAAGTACAAGTGTCAGTGCAAAAAGGAAGTGAAATGCTCAGAACTGAGGTTTAGAAAAGAATGCTGAAAGAGGGGGGGGACAAAGAGACTTTTGTTCGATAACTGTTAAGTTATGCCTACGTATCCTCGCGTGCAATGAGGAAGTCAGAACACCGTAGTTCGACTCAAAGAGACTGAAAAATAAATTGACTATGAACTGCTTGCTTGCCTATGCTCAAGTGTATGACTCGTCTAGCTCGAGTGCTAACTGTCTTGCGTTAGACGGAAGAAGCAAGTTCTCGTTTATGAATGAGTGTGATGAGAAAAGAATCTCGGAGGAGACGATTATTGTTTGTTTTGGTGTTTTCAGTTTTATATTGTTTTTGGTGTTTTGCATAAGTTAATGAGCTTAAGCCTAAATCAAGGGCTTGTAAACTCATTATATCCTCCCTGATTAGGGATAATGAGCCTACTTAAGTATGATATAAGCATCTCAACTTAATTATCTTAATAATGTAGGATTAAGATCATTAACCTACTTGTTATTAATTAGATGTTTTTTGGATTTTTGTTTAGTGTTAAATAATGAGTTTAATCTCTAATCACAAATTAGTGAACTCATTACACCATCCTAATAGAATGATGACAGATGAGAACACTTAAGCTGAGGAAGATACCTCAACTTAATCCATGGTTAGGGATTAAATTCATTATATAACAAACCTTTATTAAGTGGATTTTAATTAGGGGATGAGATTAAGAAGTGAATTTTATGTTTGTAAGACAACTTGAGGGGGACTTGTTCATTAAACACTAGGGTTAGTCCTTATTAACCATAAGGAAGAATTAGAACCTTAATGTAAGGCCCAAGTTACAAGATAAAGTCTTAGTGATTATTAGTGAGTTTTGATTAAGAGGTGTAAACAAATTAAAGGTTTAACATTTAGGATTAAAGTTATACACTCCATCCTAAGATAAGGATGCAGGCATAACCCTAATTCCAAAGTCCTAAAGCTTTAAGAGTTTAGCCTTTGATTATTGAGATGAGAAGAGAGACTCAAGGAGACTCAAAGGTAAACGACTAAGGGGGACTATACAACCCTAATCATTATCATGCTTGGATATCCTATGTTTATGAGGCTTAGAGAAACACCTTCAAAGAAGCCACCAATGGAAGAAGCAGATGAAAGGAGGAGGAAGCAGAAGAATAAGTTACTTACTTCCTAAGAAGATAAGTAACCTAAAGGAAGAAAGTGAGAGAAATAGAACATAAGTGAATCAAATTCACTTCAAAGACAAGTTAGAACGCATATGAATGAGATAAGAAGAGATGAGAGGTGAAGGCAAATCCACCTCTCAAGATAACTTACCAAAAGTACCTGAAAGTGTTAGTATGAATGCATAAGATAAAAAGCATGAAGAAATGAAGTGAAATGAGATTCAATGATCAAAGTCAGAAGTGTTTATGCTATGTAAATGTCATGTGATATGATGATATGTCATACAATGTGCATATGAATGATCATACAAGGATTGGATGTCATGAAAGCATGCTTAAAAGTTTGAAAACACATGGATGCATATGAAATGAAATGAATTCAAAACATGGAAAATGAATGAAGAAATGATCAATCAAGGTTCTAACATGTCCTAATATGTCTAATATCACATATTAATGCATGAAATGTCATGGAAAGTTCATGTGATGATGCTATGTGTAAGATGAATGCAAATGAACATGAGAAATTAGGGTTTCATGGACATGTGAGATGTAAATGACCAAAACAAAAGCAATCAACATGATAAAAATTTGAAATCAAGCTCAAACAAACCCTAATCCAATACTAGGTCACCCCAAAGGAGAAGGTCAGAAGCCTAACCTATCAAACGTTATGATTTTCCTAAGTTTTCTAGGGTTTTTGGATGATTCAAAAGGAAAATTGCAAATCAATTTGAAAATTCAAGATAAATTCATGAGAAAATGACCTATAAACTACATGCAATATGTAACACAATGCAAAAAGAATCAAGTTCAAACTCTTCTTAGTTAGGCAGAAATGATTTTTCAAAGTTAGGGTTTAAAAATGTGATTTTAAAGACCCTTAATTCAAAGTAAATTGGTAAACCATGATTAAACCTAATAAGAAATTTGTGTGAAGAGTTTGAAAATGTTTCTAAATGCTTTGGAATGCTTCATGATTTTTTTGGTGATATTTAGAAACCTAAATGCAATTTAATTAATTAAAATACTTTAATTAATTAAAAATAAAATTTAAATATTTTAAAAATACTTTTTTAATGCAAAAAATAAAATAAAAATTGTTTTTGGGTTGAGAAAAATATTTAAAGTCAGAATGCAAAAGGAAATATTTTTTGATGTTTTTTAGCTATTTTAAATAAATTGTGCAAAAGAAATGAAAATAAAATGAAAATAAATGAATAAGATGAGAAGTCAACTGATCCAGTGGCCCAGGTTCAAAGGTTGGTTGATTGCGCACGTGAATGTGAGGCCAGGGTTGAATCTGGGTTAATTAATTGATTAATTTAATTAATTACGAATTAGGGTTTAGTGAGTGAATCAGGACCATTCAAACACGCGCTAAGCAAGATCCTACGGCTGACATTCAAACCGGCAGGATTAACCCTAATTACAACCCTAAACATTTTCAGGTGACCGAAGCAAGCTCCGGTCATCTTCTCCGGCAGACCATTCACCCTAACTTCTTCCCTAGGTCAAATTAAACCCTCTAACTTTCCAGAAATAATCCCCTAACCTCTCTAAGCAAGAATCCATCATCAAACAACATTTATCATTCACGAAAATCATGATTCGAAGCAAAAAGGAAAAACATTCAAAACTTTCAGAAGTTCAATACATGCTTATTTCTTAACCATTTTCGAAAATAAACATATCATAATGATCAGTGAAGCATACAAAATCAATTAGAAACTTAAAAAAGGAGTTCTGGAAAAAAATTTCATCATGGCTACCTGAGTTGAAGCTTTGCAAAATGCCTCCAATGATCCCTCTGATGCTTCTGAAAAGCTTGGATGGAGTTTAAATGGGCTGGTTTGAGTGATTCAGTTCTAATAACTCATAAATCGTGTTTGTGTTGTGGGGTGTTTCAGGCCATTCCAATGGTTGGGAAATGATCTTTGGGTGTTTTTGAGTTGATTGGTGGAAACGTTTGTGGTTTTTGTTGGTTGTGTAATGAAATTTGAAGAGAGGAAGGTTTTTGCAAGTTTTTGTGATTCTGCTTGTATAAGAGCTTTCAGGCTTGAATGTTATGTGTTTTGAGGTCCATGATGTTTGTATAGGCCAATGGGATTGATCAAAAATTTGTTGTGGCACAAGCTGATTGGTATGGTGTGTTTTGCCAAAAAGTCAATTTTGTGTACTTGGAGGTATGGGCCATGGCAGGAGCTGTTCAATGGGGTGTCTGGCCTCAGCAAGGTTCATGGAGAGCCATATAATCAAGATTATGCAGCTGACACAAGTGGATGAAGCCTTTCCAAGCATCTTGCAACTTTTCCCTCTTTGGTGTTTCTTGGATCACAAGCCATGAAATGCTTCAAATCTTGGGCCAATTTTGATACTTTGAGAATGTTTTGACATATTATGATGCATAGAAGTTGATTTGAGGTCATTAGAATACTTGGCAAGTGGAATTGCAAAATTCCCTCTTTGACATGAACTTGAAAATTATAGGATTTTTGCCATCTTTGAAAGGCCATATCTTGAGTTCTAGGATGAATCAATACATTTTCTTTTACTTTTTGAAAAGGGAAAGACCTAATCTACAACTTTCATGCCCAATAATCTTTCATTTGAAGCATTTTTGGTCATGAAAGAGGAGGTTGAAAATCTTTCCCAAAATGGAAAGTTTGCATTTCAAGTCATTTCCAAAAATGGCAAGTTTGCAATTGGCTCAAAATTCTTCAATCTTGTGAACTTCTAACCACTTCTAAGATCAAATAAAGATCATTGAACTTTAATTTGATGAAAATGACCCCTTGTTTTCATTGTTGGGGGCCTCAGATGCCCTGATTTTGGCTTAACTTGCTCAGGAAGTTACCCAGTAAACAGATGACTTCCACAATGAGTTTCTTCATCAAACATGGTACACATGATCCTTATAACATATTAATAACATTAGAAACAAGAATTACCAAAAATTTTGGAGATAAGGCCTCTGAAACCAAAACCCTAATTTTGATCATCTGTGTAGTGAAAACCCTAGCTCTGCTTCCATGCCTTTGCCAATTCCTGTGATCCCTTGACTTTCATGAACTTTGGGGAACATAATATGATCATAGAACACACATGGACCCTCTTGGAAAGCTTTAAGACCTTTGGGATGGCTCAGATGAATTCTTGGATTGCTCAGATCACAAACCCTAGATGCAAATGAACTTGAACTATGCAGTGAAGCAAATATGCAATATGAGATGTAATGCTTATGTTAAAAACAAAATGAAAGATCGCAAGCCATGGTGTGAAAAAGAGTGAGGGACAATTTGGGGTGTTTACACATAGTTCTTTTGATACTCGTCGGTGTCTTGCATATACTACTCCCCAGCAGATCAAACACTCGTCCGTATTCCTTGCTTAATCAATTGGTACCCGTCCGTATCATCATCCTTAAAACACGCGTCGGCATTTGTTTCTATTGATACTCGTCTGTATCGTGGTCCTAAAGATGCTCGTCCGTATCTTTAGTCTATACACACTGTCAAAACACTTATACTGTTTTATTTTAGGGCTTAAACACTCGTATGTGTTTATCTCTTCCCACAACAAAACTACTTTCTATCCGACATTCGTCCTATGTCGTGATATTTTCAGTAGCCGTACCCTGCTAGGTGATCGTCCTTCACCTTTTAATGATCGTCCCTTATCATTTATCCGATGGTCGTCCCCCATCGTTGATCTTTCTATCCGACATTCGTCCTATGTCGTGATATTTTCAGCAGTCGTCCCCTGCTAGGTGATCGTCCTTCACCTTATGATGATCGTTCCTCGTCATTTATCCGATGGCCGTCCCCCATCGTTGATCTTTCTATCCTACATTCGTCCTATGTCGTGATATTTTCAGCAGTCATACCCTGCTAGGTGATCGTCCTTCACCTTATGATGACCGTTCCTCATCATTTATCTCATGGCCGTCCCCATCATTGATCTTTCTATCCGGCATTCGTCCTATGTCGTGATATTTTCAGTAGCCGTCCCCTGCTTGGTGATCGTCCTTCACCTTTTCGATGACCTTCCCTCATCATTAGTTCATCAGTTTATCCGATGGTCGTCCCCGTCAGAGCATCTCTCACCTTTTAATCCCCCAGCAGTCGTCCTCTGCTTGATGGTTGTCCTCCATCGCTATCATTCGATGTTCATTCTATATCGTCTAGTTTTGTAAATAACAATTTATATCTCTTTTCTTCTTATACTGTCTTGGTATTCAACCACGAGTTATCTTGTTCGTCTTCTAAGCCCGGCGCTTACATCCTGCATAGCTAACTCATGCTTGAATAGGGGCAGCTGTAAACACCTCAAATTTTCCCTCTCACTTTCTCAGGCCTTGGCTTATGATCACACATATTTCATAGCATATCATTACATCTTACATTGCATATTCACCTTTAATATCTCATTGCATCTCTCCACAACTAGTGTTTGTGATAAGATGAATCTTGAAGAGAGTATGAGGTATCTTAGAGGCCATGAAGCATGACAAGAAGGTCCTTGAGTGTTCTAAGGTCATATTGTACCCCCAAGGGTTCTTGGAAGTCAAAAATCACAAGAGATTGCAGAGCCACCCAGGCAGGCTCAGGGCTCATACACAGATGACCTGAAATTAGGGTTTTGGGTTTGAGGCCCTTACAACCAAAAAATTTGGTCATTCTTGATTCCATTGGTATTTATGTGATATAGGGAACTTGTGTATGAAGTTTGATGCAAAAATTCACTGAGGAAGTCATCTGATCAAGCTGTGACTTGTTGTGCAAGAAAAGTCAGGATTAGGGCATCTAAGGCCTCCAACAAGGGTCCCAAAGGGTCATCATCATCAATTTGAGGTCTTATGACCTTTATTTGGTCTTAGGAATGTTTGAAAGATCACAAGATTTAAGAATTTTGAGCCATTGCAAAAGTTGCCATTTTTGGACATGACTTGTAATGAAAACTTTCCATTTTGGGAAAGATTTTCAACCTCCTCTATCTTGATCAAAAAGGTTTCAAATGAATTTTCTTCAAACATGAAAGTTGTAGATTGGATCTTCCCATTTTCAAAAAGTACAAGAAATCCTCTTGATTCATCCTAGAACTCAAGATATGGCAAGTCAAAGTTGTGAAAAATCTTGTAATTTTCAAGTTCATGTCAAAGAGGGAAATGTGCAAAAGTGAATTTCGGGCCTCTACATGACTTCTAATCCACTCAAATACATCATGGCATGATCAAATAACATCTCAAAGTCAGAATTGAGCCTTGAACCAAAGGATTCCATGACTTGTTTCTCAATAAATCACAAAGTTGCAAAATTGCAAAACCCATGCAAACTCTTGATCCAAGCCATACAACTCACAACATTTGATCCTAGGGTGCTCCTTGAAGCCAACTGAGGCAACTCAAGCCCTCAAATCAGCTCTTCCATGGCCCATACCTCAAGTACATAACTTTTGAAGTTTTGGCCAATTGAGCCATGTCATTCCCACAGTGGATATCTACTCTTCTGACTCATTATAATTGTTTATGCATTGCCTAAAGATCATAAAACACAACACACAAGAGCTCAGAAGGGACACATACTCAGATTGCACAAAAATTCCCAAAAATTACTCTCTTCGATTCTCCCAATCCAGCCATCAAACTTCAAACATTTCTTCACCAATCAACCACACATCACCCATAGAACAAATCCCACCCCTCACAATGGCCTGAAACAAAACACACAAGAACCTCATTTTCTGCCATATCAGAACTGAACCTATCAAACTAGCCACTTTCAACTCCACTCAAGCATTCCATTAGCCTCAGGAGGTTCAAAGGAGGCCATTTGCACAAGAGAGAGGCTCTGAAAGCTCAGTTTCGAAGGTCTCCAGCTCAGGTATAACTCAATAACTTTTTTCTCAGAACTTCATTTTCTTGTTACAAAATGAATCTTCATGTTGCACTGATCATCTAGATGTGTTTAGAATTGAAAATGAGCAAGAAATGACCATTTCATGTTGTTCTGAAAGTTTGCCCGTGTTTTGATTTTTGTTTCAATTTGCCTGATTCATGTATTATAAATGTTGTTTAATGATTGATTTGTGTTCCATGAAGTGTGGGGAGTGTTTCTGGGCAGGTTAGAGGGCTTGGGGTAGTATAGGGAAGAAGATAGGGTTTTGGCTGGCCGAAGAAGATGACCGGAGCACTATTCCGGTCATCTGAAAGTAATTAAGGTTAGGGTGCCCAGATTGAACGTGAGCCCTTAGATCCTGATTAGGTTAGTGAGTGTACGGTTCAGATTTGTCATTAACCCTAACTATAATTAATTAAAATAAAACCTAATTAATTAACTCAGATTAATTGTGGACCCTTGGATAGCGCGCGTATTCTAAGTTTAAACCTGGTCCATTAGAACTTCATACCTTCAGTCAAACTGACTTGCAATCTCAGCCTTTGATCCAGTTTCCACGCAGTCTGAGCCTTCCCTTTCAATTACTTTTCATTTTGTTTTTATTTCATTTTTGTTTCTTTTATTTATTTAAAATAGCAAAACATTTTCAAAAATTCAGATTATTTACACTTTCATTCTAATTAATAGTAAAAACCCAAAAACATTTTTATTTTTATTTTTTGCATTAAAAAAGTATTTTTAAATCATTTAATTGTATTATTTAATTAATTAATTCATTTTAATTAATTAAAAATACTTTTAGGTCTTTAAAAATCACCAAAAAAATCAGAGAGCCTCTTTGAACATTAAGAACAATTTGCAAACTCTTCACAAATTTATTTTAGGGTTTGATCATGTTTTGACAATTAAACTTGAATTAGGGTTTTGAAAATCCCTTTTTTCATAACCCTAATTCAAAAATTCATTTATGCCTAACCAAAATGAGTTTGTACTTGGTCCTTTTTGCATTCTTTCACATGTTGCATCTAGTATCTAGGACATTTAAATCATATTTTTGCTTTGCATTTTCAATTTGTTTTGACTTTTTCGTTGCAAAGTGTCCAAAACCCTATCCAAACTTAGGAAAACCATAACTTGACTTTGGTATAGCTTCTGACCTCCATCTTTGGGGAGTGCTCTTGTGTAGGTTTAGGGTTTGTTTGGATGCAATTTCAATTTTTTATCATGTGATTTGCTTCTGATTTTGATCATGGACTTTGTATATATGTACATACTAACTTTTCAGGTGCACAATGGTAAGTTAATTAGGATGTGGATGTGCATCCACATCTAATCTCTTCTCTCCTTCTTATTTATTTGTGTTTGAAGTGAATTTGATTCTCTTGTGTTGCTTTCTCTCTCACTCCTAGGTTACTTAACTTCTTCAGGAAGTAAGTAACCTACCTTTATCTCTCTTTCTCTTTCATCTGCTTCTTCCTTGGTGGCCATCTGAAGACTTTTCTTTAAGCCTCATAAACCATAGGAACATCCAAGAATGATAACTTTAGGATTGTGAATAGTCTCCCTTAGTTTTTACCTTTTGAGCCTCCTTGAGTCTCTGCTTCTCATCTCAATAACAAAGGCTAAACAATTAAAGTTTTGGGGCTCTGTATTAGGGTTATGTCTGTATCCTTATCTTAGGATGGAGTGTATAACTTTAATACTTAGTGTTAAACCTTTAAGTTGTTTTCACCTATTAATAAAAACACCTAATAAATTATCAAGACTTAAGCTTGTAACTTGGGCCTTATATTAGGGTTACATCTCTGCCTTTGGGTCAGAGGGATTAACCATAGTGTTTAATGGACAAGTCCCCCTCAGGTTTAGTCTTACAAACATAAAATTCACTTCTTAATCTCATCTCTAATTAAAATCCACTCTAATAAAGGTTTGTTATATAATGATTTTAATCCCTGACCTTGGATTAAGTTGAGGTATCTTCCTCATCTTAAGTGTCCTCATCTATCATCCTTCTCTTAGGATGGTGTAATGAGTTCACTAATCCATGATTAGAGATTAAACTCATTACTTAACACAAAATAAAAAAATACAAAAAACACTTAATAATCACAAGTAGGTTAATGATCTTAATCCTGTATCATTAGGGTAATTAAGTTGGGATATCCATTTCATACTTAAGCATACTCATTATCCCTAATCTGGGATGATATAATGAGTTTGCAAACCCTTGATTAAGGCTTAAGCTCATTATCCTATGCAAAACACCAAAAACAATAAAAAAATGAAAACACAAAAAACAAATAATAAACGTCTCCTCCGAGATTCTTTTCTCATCACATTCACTCTGAAAACGAGAACTCGCTTCTTCCGTCTAATGCAAGACAGTTAGCACTCGAGCCAGACGGGTCATACACTTGAGCATAGACAAGCAAGCAGTTCACACAAAACATACAAGTCTCTTTGAGTCGAACTACGGTGTTCTGACTTTCTCATTGCATGAGAGGATACGTAGGCATAACTTAACGGTTATCGAACAAAAGTCCCCAGGTCTCCCCCCTCTCTCCTCCTTCTAGCTTTCTTTTCTTAGCCTCAGTTTTAAGCTCCCATTCTTTGTATACCATCATCTTGTACATCCATATCTTTTATACATTGTTAGAACATACACTTTCCCCCTTTCTAAACACAGTCATGTAAGCGTGGATCCCGTCGAGTACGACGAACGATCTGGGTGCTAATACCTTCCCAGGTCGTAACCAACCCCCTTACCCAGTCTCTTTGGTTCGCAACCATCTTATCCATATCTTTCTAGGTTTATGCAGCATTACCTTTCCTTCGGGATAAATATGCCTAGTTGCCGACTCTATTCAACCTCAACCTTCAACATCGCCGACACCAGTTCGCGTATGCACCGGGATGAAAATCCGGGGAGCGACAGTTCCCCTAAACTCTCATCCTTTAAGTAAGGTCAAGAAACCCCTTTTTAGCTCATAATCTGATAATCCAATTATTAAGCCAAAATAACTTCATTAATTTCTAGCATTGAAATTTAGGGATAACACTTCCTAATGCATCTAAGAAACTAATCTTCCCAAGCAAACTCCTCGTGGGAGAAACAAACATCAATGATATTTAAATTACCAAGCCAAACTTGTTGTCATTTCCTTTGAAGCTTCTCATTCTTTTGAGGAGACAATTGTTGATGGTGTGGTAGACTACCATACATCTTACTAAAGTACATGGGAATGAAAGGGACACACCTAAGAAATTGGTAATCATTCTTGACCCGAGGCTAAAACATGTTACCTGATATTCTGCATTATGGTTTCTGAAAAGGAGCAATACACCTTTTCTTTGAATTTGGTTTCTCACTAGAATGTATAAACTCTTTCATGTATTTGAAGATTATAACATTTTATTTGGAAATTAGATTTACCTTATTCATCAATAGAGACATTGGATGTTCTTCTTTGTTCCATTGGAACACTTTAGCATTCAGCTTGTGTATAACAAAAGTTTTTGCAATTCACACATTATATCTCTTTCCACCTGTAGAAATAGTTGAGATATTTTATGTCACCATTCTTTCCTTTATGCTGCATGTTCTTGAAATTGCTAAGGATATTATTCCTAGGTCTCTTGTTATGTCTCATGATTTTACTAAGTCTATTATTAAGCCTGAGATATTCTTCAGAATTACATTCAGGTTGAACATCACAATCTTCATAACTGTCAACAATCTTTGGAGGATTCTTAGCATCATGATGAATCTCTGGTTGATACATAACTTCTCCTTCTTTAAAGTTATCAATCTTAAACATAAGAATATCTCCCTGGAGCCCACTGTAAGAAGAACAAGGTGTCTGATATGATACCATTTGAAAATTATATTCCATACGAGATATATGTTGGACCACGTGCTTAGGGCAACAAGAACTACTGGTTTATAATAGATTACAACATTTAGTACATATTTCATACACGATGTATGAGACATTGTAAGCCATAAACAAAAACTAGTTTGCAAGCAAGATATGAAAGATTAACTTATACAAGATGATGAGGCAGAAAAGCAATAAAGAACACAAGAGATTGGTACATAACCCAGTTTGGTGAAATCACGCCTACGTATGGGGGTGTCGCTCCCGGAATTTTCATCCTAGTACAAACGCGAAAGTGACGTGGAAAAGGTAGAGTCGCCAGCCAGACATTTTTATCCCGAAAGAATGGGAAAGGTAATGTTGCACAAACCTAAGGAAGAAGGAAAAGACAAGGTCCTGCAAACCAAAGATCTGGGTTCGGGAGTCGGTTACGACCTGGGAAGGTATTAGCACCCCAGATCGTCCGCCGTACCCGACGGGATCCACGTTTGTTTGTTTTGTTTCAAAGGGTGAGAAAAATACGAGTGCTGCTGAATAAAACTGCTGCTGGAACTGAAATGGAAATGAGAAAGGAATGAAAAGAAAACAAAAGGAATGACTGGGGAAAATGTAGGGAAAATAAAGAATGTGCTCGAAAGGGCCCTACCCCGCTGCCTACGTACCTCATCGGGATAATGAGGATCAGAGTCGACGTAGTTCGCCTAACTAAGGCGGGAACTATTTGTTTGTGTTTTTTATGGCTGGAACTGCGTATGTCTATGCTCAGGTGTTGCATACTCGTCTGGTACGAGTGCGTTTACCGTCTTGCAAAAGAGACAAGTCGTCGCGAGTTCGCGTTCACAATGAATGAGATGAGTAAAGAAGTTCCCGCAGGATAGTCGCTTGTTATTTGTTTTTTTTTCTTTTAAGAGAAGTATTTTAAATTTGTTTGTGAACACTCTCGTACTAAGACCTATCCATCACGGGAAGTATTTATACTTCGCCCCGAAACAGGACGCGTATAAACACTCTGCAACAAAGTCTCGTGTCGTACAAGAATGTCTGGTTTTCATTAAATGTTTTATTGCTTTTCTTCATGAGGTGGGAAAGAATGACTCAAATTTCAAAAAAGGTAAAATCTAATGGGGACTAAGACACAACCCTAATTTTGTTGATTTATTTACAAGGGAGGTCCTATGGTTTGTGAAGTTTCCTAAACTTAATGGAGAAAGGACTTAGAACTAATAGAATGCAACTTACTTCCTAAGGAAGATAAGTTGATTCTAAAGCAAAGGGGGAACCTATTCAAGTGAAAAATCAACCAACATAACAAAACAATAAAATTGAATGCAAGAATAAAATTCTAAACCAAAGCAATTAAAGATATAAACCTAAAATAATCCTAAATTTATTCTAAGTCTAATTAGTATGAATTCTAAGCCTAAGTTCTAAACTAAGGGCATTACCTAATATTTTCATTCTAAAAAATCAGAATCTAACCTAGTCTAAATCCATATTAAATCCTAGGATTAAATCTAATTAAACTATTTTTTAATGAAACTCCTAATATTCTAGCCTAAACTAATGGAAATTATATGCATAAGGGCCTAAATATTAATATCCTAAAAAATAGTAAAAACTTCTGGAAAAATTATAAGATTAGTTCTATGGGGTCCTAAAACTACCTATAACATTGTGTTAAAAGGAATCCTAAAAAATCAGAATTTTGCTATGCCTAAAAATTATTTATTTCCACCTAAGAATTAGTCATTATTTTCTAAGGATTAAGCCACTAAAACCTAAGATAAAATGCCTTAAAAAATCCACTAAAATTACACTAAGTACTATTATGAGTCCTCTAACTATGGTAAAAATAATGGGCCAAAAAAGTTACTGGAACGTTAAAAAATAAAATCTACAAAATTATGTACAATTGAAGGAAATTCATTAAAAACTACCTACATGAAAAAATCCAAATTAATTCAAAAATAAAGCAAATTCAGAAAAATAAAATGCCAAATATTTCTAAAAATAATTAAAAGCCTACTTAATTTTTTTTGGAATTTTATTGTGAATTTTTTCTATTTTTAAGTGGATTATTTCTAAATTATAGTAAAACAAAAATAAAATTCTAAAAAAGAAAAAACAGGGGGTGAATTAAGTGTTTTTCTAGTTTGTCTTCTTTATTGGGCTTAAATACGGAGGTGTTACTAGCAAAAGGTCCAGGCCCACATGCAGGAATGGGAGAGGGGTGTATTCTGCATTTTTTATAGTGGTTTTCTTGATGGGCCTCAAAAAAGGGGGTGTAGAAAGCAACGGGGCAAGACCCACTACGCTGGCTGAAGAGGGAGTATGGGATGGACTATCAGTCAACTAGTTTGACTGATCCTAGGCCATTGATCTAAGGATGTATCACATCTTGTGGTTCATAAAGGAGGGAATACGGGACTTGCCATGGGTGACACTACACCCAAATGACCGCTGGCACGGCCTACCGGACGGTGACAAGTGTCACCGCCGGTGTGGCCAAGGGGATTCCAACCTATCCTCTAATCTTATCTCTATGGAGAAATGAAACGATAAATTAATGGGATTAAACAATGATTAATGCCTTTATTATTTGATGGATTTCTTTAATATTCTCATTACTTCACCATTAATCTAATCTACTATTATAATTAAGAAAAACACATACATCAACACACAAGCTATGAGAAAACCCTAGAAAACCTAAGTCTCCTTCTTCTTCTACTCTCGCCGCTGCTGCAACCTCTTGCCGTCGTGGCTTTGTCTTCCCCAACCTCCTTCCTCTCACCTTATGTTACGTTTCATCACCGTCTAAACCTTCTTTTCCCTAATTCCATAAAACTAAACCTAATTGCCATGACCACCTCACCAGACACCCAAAGATCCTCACCACCAGGATTCGACCCTATCATAACCTCTTTCTCCTTTCGAATTCAAGAACTGATACCATATCCAACTCTCCGTTTGCTCGAATCGAAGAAAACCCTCACACTCTCTAATTCGCGATCGACAAAACGCGGATGAGGAACGTACCTTGTATTTTCGTCGGATGAAAACGCGAATGAAGCTTCGATGGCGAGCAGAGAAGACGCTCAGATAGGTACGAAATCTAATCCTCGCTTCTCAACCTTCTGTCCTCTTACTCGCGATTACGAACTTTGGTTGCTTCCTAAATCCGTGGTGTGGATTCTTACTGTGTTGCAGGTACTAATTGAAAAACGAAGTTGCAGTTGGATGAAGGATAAGCCGCCGAACAATTAAGGCCGGAATTGACGCCATTGTGTTGTTCTGAGTTGATGAAGATTTGTGATGAGAGAGAAGTTTGCAGAAAGCCCGACCAAGATTGAAGAATTCAGATACAGATTGATCTGATGATGATGCGTGCAGATTGATATCGAAGCATTCGTGCTGTTCTTGATGCAGGTTGGAATGCTTGAAAAGAGAGGTATGAGGGTAATGGGAGGATGGAAGAAAAAGAAACTGAATGGTGCGGATGAAGGTTATGGGGAAGAATTGGGAGATTGAAAGTATTGGCAATTTGAAGCAGGGGAAGAAATTGTGAAGAAAATGGTGAGAAGATTGAAGATTGTGGGAAATTGTGGAAAATGGAAGAAGATTGAAGCAGAAAATGATGAAGGGGGGATTGAGAAATGGAGTTGTGTAGAAGAAGAATGGTTTGTGAAGAGTGGAAGAGGAAAAATGGTGAAGAAGAAGGAAAACATGATTGAAGGATAATTCTGGTTTTATAAGGGATGCATCAGGTGAACTTTCTAGAATTTTCTGTAGAAGTTGGTTACTGATTAGTTAGAATTCTGTTAAGAGTTTGTTATCTTCTGTTAGAAGGTTTTGATTCTGATTTCTGTTTTTGAGTCTTGGTTATGAATTGCTAACTGTGAACTGAAATTCTATTAGGATTTTTTGGTGAAATTCTGTTTCTGCATCTCAAATTCTAACTCTGTTACTGATTTTTAGTCTGTTATAAACTGATCTTGTATTGATCTCCATCGATTAAATCCTGTCCGTATATGTTACTGACATTTCTTTTTTGCTCAACAACAGGCTTGACGAATGATCCGCTGAGGAAAACTATCACTATTGCTATCATCAAAGGAAGAGTATGATTGCCTTTTAAGATGTTCTTCTTGTCTTGAAGCATGCCTAACACCGTCTCTACCAGAATCCTCATTAACAGAACTATACCTCCTCCTTTTCTGCTTATCCAGTTTGCTTTGATTTTATGCCTCACCTGATTGAGGTTTTAAAAAGGAGAACTACGAATTGGAAGGAACCTGAACATACTAGGCAAGCTGGAGATTGGAACTTCATCTGAACCAGTGATGAGTGATTTGAATGCATCTACAAAAGCTGATGGAACATTTTCAAGTATCCCTTGATTCCACTTATCATCAAAGAGAATTGTCTCCCTTGATGAGGCAAGAACAAAATCAGCTTGAATTATGAAAGGAAAATAAGTGACCATCTCTGTAGGAAGAAATGCATAAACCCCTGGTAAGCTCTTATCCTTGTGAAGCCTCTCCTGATGCGGGAAGGCCAACGTCACGACACACTCTTTCACACCTCTTCTCCTTTCCACCACATTTTTCAACTTGACAGGAAACTTTTGCTTCCACATGTAGTAACTGCAATCCTTTTTGTCATTACTATTTTTTCCAGCAGATAGATGGACTGTGTAAGACTCGGCATTCATGTTTTTCCTTGTCACAAGGTTAATCTCGCTTGAAATAGATACGAAAGTTTCAGTTTTCTGTTTGGAGTCCTTATCATTATCTCTGACAGAAAGGTGTCTGATTTTTGAAAGGAACAATAAAACTTCCGGGTGAATGCTAGAGAGCTGCATTTTAACAGGTTTAACTTTATCCGGCTTCAAAGGCAAGATAATTTTTGTAATTGGAAATTGTCCACATATCATGTACCAAAAACTGTTATCAAAAACTGTAATTGGAAATTGTCCATATATCACCATTCCTTGACTTTGATATATGACTATATTTTATTTTTTGAGATAAAAATGAAATCAATAAAAATGAGGATTTTTGAATGGACATGAGATGATGTTCATGTGGATTTGTAAATTCAAATGAGGTTATTGATAATAATGCAAATTGATTACCAATAAAAATAATAAAATGAATATTCGACCAAACATGAATATGGTTTAGGTATTTGGTTAGTGAAATGGGATGTGACCGTAGTGAATTTAAATGATGAATTGGACGGTAAACAATGAATTTAAAAATGATTGAAAATGGTTTAACGTGGATTAAAATGAATCAGAAAATGGATACAGAAAAATGGTAGTGACTTGGACGTAAATGGACTTGGACTTTGTTCTCATGAATTTTGTGGTAGCAACATATTATTGGAATGAATTTATAATGGGCTTTTGGGATTGAATAAACCAAACAAGGATGATAAAGCACGTTCAAACATGGGCCCTAGTCTGCAAATCCAAACTAAATCATGATTGAAGCAAACCAAACCCTCTTTGAACAACAAATGCACTTAGCCCATGTTTCAAATAACCAAAATAGATCCCGTAGTAGGAATACCCTACTTCACAAAGAAACCTCAATTTCGTATCTTACATCATGATTCATGCCTTGCGATTCAATCCATAAGCACCTCCTGACTCAATAATCAATGATCTTTACGCACAAAGAAAGCTCTAAGGAAACTTGTGAGGTATATTCACTGGAGACTTGACGACTCTAGGTGGAACGCCTTGTAGTCTGATGAACTTTGATAGAAAAATGCTCACGATGATGTGAGCTCAGACCTTGCCTCAACCTTGATTGTAATAGCCAGATAAATCACCTTTGCACGATAAAAAACTCCAAGTCACATGAATATCTGATCCCACACCTTAGGAGCTTATGAAAATATATGATTATGATGTTAATGACCTAATGGAATATGCATATGAATATGAAGCGAAAAACCAATTAAGGTAAAAAGAATGAGGGCAAATTTTGAGGTATTATAGGGGGTGCTTTACCCAAGAAAGTAAATCCATTACTTCAAATTAGTACACTAAGTCTTACAAGAAGCAACAAACCTTAAGTTGCTCAAAACCTCTTCCTAATTTTAATGTCTTTTTATTTAAGGACTCCCCCTAAATATGAGAACCTACTCACTTTCTTCTCAATCACATAACTTGTGATTGTTGTTTACAACTCAATATATATTTTTTAATATTCCAACTTAACTAAGACAAACCAACTACGCCAAATTACTAAAACATAGAGGCGTACACAAAGATTCGACACTAGTCTTATTAGGCCATCAACGTAGAATATAAGAAACAATATGTTTTAAAGCTTATACTTTTAACATCTTAGAGCAAGGTTTACAACTCAATTAACAAACTGAACTTTATGCCTTAAGATATGAAAAAAGGAGCTAGAATGGTACACAAATAAGGACTCAAAAGAAAAATCATAACAATAGGTATCATCATAACTTACACACCTCAAAAGTAAGGTTTGAGTCTCCTTAAATAGAAATCCAATAATGGGGTTTTCTTCTTGGATTTCTGATTTAATTTCGTCTAGAATAATAAATAATCTTGTTGGATTTGATTTGCTCCATAAACTTTCCAACAAAAGATATTCTTTGTTATAATTCAAATTAAATTTAAATATCTATTTAAATTGATTTGATCTTTAACAGTTGTCAAATAAATCACAAAAATGTATTGCACAAATACAACAACAAATCTGATCGAATCTTGACTAGATTTTCACTCCAAGAACGCAACAATGCTGGCCTACTGAATCAGTGCCAGATGTTGCACAATACATGTTAGAACATCGTGTTCCACATGTTGCACCCATACATCGAATTCATTCCTCTCCATGCCTTGTACATCTTCTGATGTAGAGTGAATCTTGGATAGAAAAATACTGAAGTACAACTACAATAGTTGTTAGATGTTGCAACCTACAATAACATCTATCTTGTTGATGAATACCAGATGTTGTAACAAATATATTGGAATATCGTGTTCCACATTTTACACCAGAGCAACCAAAATGACTCTTATTCATATGCCTTCTTTAAATATATGAGGATGATGTTGTTGTTCTTGCCTTTTAACGGGTTGAACTTTGTTGATGTTGTATTGAAATAATGCAAAATTATATTAGAGATCCTTTAAGTTATTTTTTTAATATGTTAATTCTTTAAGTTTTTTTTAACAATTTGGCTCCTTAAGGTGATTTCTCAATTATTTTTTTCACATTTTAAATAGTTTAAAATGTGTTGTATTTTTAGTTACACTTCATTATTTTTATACTAATCAAAATAATTACATCCATAATTAAGACTTTCACTCTTTTAAAAAAGAATAACGATGCATACATTTGATAACTTAAAACAACAAATTGTTAAAAAAAAACAAAACTTAAAAGATCGATCTATTAAAAAAAATAACTTAAAAAATCTCTAATTCTCTAGTGTAATTTTGTAAGAAAAAACCTCATTTAGTTCATATATTTAATGCATGACTCCTTCGTCTTGATCTTGAACTAATGTAATAACTAATCCTTAATAGAAAAGTGGATATACAATTAGCTAATATTTTAACTCAGTCAACTACTAATACATGCACCAACCCTATTTTAAATATGTATAATTTAATCAAACATCAACTATATTGATTAAAGTCAAATACTAATATGAAATTGTCACACAATTAGCTATATCCATTGCCTAAAAGATAGTCAACTATTATTTTACATTTTTACACTCAAAATAATATTTTTATATTTTGTTAAACAATAACCGGGTATTATATATACATGTGACATTAGTTAATTGCCAAAATTCCCAGTTAGAACCATTTGCAAACGACTCACCGCAAAATCTGAAAAGTTGAGATGCCAACCAGAATGGATTCTACACAAAAGGATATTAATATTTAGAGCAATGTTATTGTTACACACTATGATGTACTTCAAATACTTAAATCAAATATTTAGAGTACATTATTTATACAATGAACGGTGATTTAATTTTGTATAAATAAAAAAATATTATTTTTTTTATTTTTAAATTTTTTTTATAACATAAATATAAAATTTATAATAAATCAATATTATTATTTTATTATTATGTTAACTACAAAAAAAATTTATATATATATATATATATATATATATATATATATATATATATATATATATATATATATATATATATATATATATATATATTAATTATAATTCATCAATCAAGTTTATTATTTTACTAACAAATAAAATTTTTTATTTATTATGGAGCATATTGAACATTGTGGAACTTTAGTTTTAGAATAACATATTTGTGAGAGACACACAATATATTCATCCAAAACTTTAAGGTGATAGATGTGTGGATTTTCCTACTTTTAAATGCTTAAGTCTCCACATTTATAACCAATATGAGACTCCAACTCACACTTGATTTTATTATTCTCAACACTTTCCCCTCAAATGTGGGTCCACAATGTTCCCCTCAAGTGGAAATTTTTCGCCCACATACATTTGTATTGTCATTGACACCTCTTTCCTAGGCATTTCGATACACCTCTTCCTGAGCATTTTAATACAAGTAAGTCGGTCCATTTCTCGAATAGAAAACTCATGATACCATGTGTTGAAGGAGTTTTTTTACTTGAGAGCATTGAACATTCTGGGACTTCTTTTTTAGAACAATACCTTTGTGAGAGACACATCACATATTCACCCAAAATCTTAAGGTAATTATTGTGTGGATTCTCCTATTTATAAATGTTCAAATCTCCACATTTATAACCAATATGAGGCTCCAACTGACACTTGACTTTATTACTCTAAACAATATTTAACATTAATCAAATTCTGACATTAAAATATAAAATATAATTAATAACCAATTTTTACACTCTATTAACCAAATCCTGACATTAAATTATAAAATATATGAAATAAAGCAAATAAGATTCATTAATAGAGTATAAATAGTGGTTATTGTATTTTATATTTTAATGTCAGAATTTGGTTAATGTTAAGTAATTTATTTGTTAATGAAGTAGTAAATTTGATTAATGAATTATAAATATAATATGTGGTTAATGTTGGGGAGTCTAGGATTGTAGAGAGCATCAATGAGACTAATGCTTCATGACCAAAAGAGAGACACCATATCTCAACCCAAAATCTTAAGGTGTTAGTTAAATGGCAATATTTCACCCATTCATAGACAATGTGAGACTTTAACTACTCACACTTGCACACAACATTCTCCCCCACAAATGTGAGTCTCCTACTTCCTATAACAGGATCTAACACCGGATTTAGGTCTCGCTCCCCCACAAAGTCGAACCTTACTCTGATACCACTGTTGGGGAGTCTGGGAGAGATGAGAAGACAAATGAGACTAATGCTCTAAGACCACAAGAGAGTGAGATAGTACTCCCAACACTTCACTCATTCATATACAATATAAGACCTTAACCACTCACACTTACACACAACATTTAATTCAATAATAAAATTGATTAATTATAAACCTTTATATATGTGTTATAAAATTAATTTTTAAAATAAAAATAGTTTGAGAAGATTGTATTATGTTATTAAGACATCTGGGATCTTCTGAAGGAAGGATTAACGCCACTTGTAGAAAATATGACGAATGAAGAAAAGGCTGATGGTGGTAGAGAATATGTTTCGAAAGACTTCAACACATTATGTGAGAAAGAAAGGATTGTGTGTTAGGTGGTGTCACCCTACACTCCAAAACAAAATGGAACTTCTAAAGTAATAATATAATCATCATGAATATGGTGAGAAGTATGTTGTAAGGCAAGCATCTACATATAGAATTATGGGAAGAAGCTGTGTCGACGACAACATAAATTTTGAACAAATGTCTGACAAAAAAAAATAGAAAGAATTACATCATAAGAATATTGGTCTAGTGTTAAGCCTAACTTAAGTCATCTAAAAGTATGTTGATCTATAACACATAGACATGTGCATGATCAGCTAAGAAGAAAAATATATGATATGTCGAGTCAAATGATTCTTTCATACCCTAAATTTTGACCATAAGATATATACCTCATCAGAGAAGATCCACTGACCTAATGACTGTGTCAGACTAGTCTGGACAATATCCCCGCAATGAATCAGGACTCCTGAGTCCCTCAAAGGATCCAGGAAAAGGACCAATCATTGATACCTAATATTTTCAACATTTCAATTATTCTTAAAGGATCAAGGAATCTCAAATGATGAAGAATCATTTAAAGACTATACAAAAGTTTCAGTGATCTGGGCCCCGAGTCATCAGTATCACCAATTAGGGTTTCAATCAACTAAGCACTCCAAATGAAAATTTTCATGGAAAAAGGAGCCAAGGCCTCCACGGGTCATCAATAAAGGTTGGCATAACTTTGACAATCCATCTATAAGTTCAAAAGATGCAGTGATCATCAATCACAAGACTAGGGTTTCACAGTGCCTAAATCGTGGTTTCTAACTGATCGGGGAACCCAAAGTTGAAATTTTCATCAGGACATGAGCCAATACCATAGGTAATGGTTTAAATAGCTCATATAAACCTTAGAAGTACATTCATAGGTTTGAAATAACTCAAAGGATGTCTAGTCAAAAAAATCAGAAAACCATGGGTATCGAGTGTAATTTCCATCTGGACCAAAAAGTCAAAGTTTGACTTTTTAACCCAAAATGATCCTCATGACCTATATTACAAGAATATATGGTCCATTGATGAATTTGATCACAAAAAATCAATAATTTTGAGATAACTTACAAAAGGGGCAATCTTTGAAACTTAGAAAATTTTCTAAGTTATAAGAAAAAGTGTGTAAGTACCCTACTTCCAAGCATCATATCTTGTGATCCAAGTATCAAAAATTTGTGGTTCCAAGCTTGATTGAAAGCTCTAGCTACATATTATAAATGATTCAACTATAAGAAACTTCAATTCTTCATGGATTTTATGTTATGGTTGAATCAAAATCAAGAAAATTAAGGATTTTTGCATACACTTCTAAGTTGAATCATATCAAGTGTAAAATCAGTCAAACATCCAAAGTTTGAGGGATTTTTGCATACACTTCCAAGCTGAATCAGATCAAGTTACAAACATCAATGTTGTCACAAATGTTATATACAATCCAAAGAATCAATTGGCATGAGAATTCATCACTTGAATCAAGAGATATCATGGATCAAACACACTATGTCACGACCGTTTTGAAAAATCAAATTGTGATCAAACTTTCCATACGATTTCTATGAGTCACGGTATCAGATCAAGTGGCCAAGAGCATCAAAGAAATCATTACATACCTATGAATAAATGATTACATTCAAGAATATTCCATTCTTCCGTTTATGAGAATCAACACCTATGCATTTGATCCAAGGGTCATTTTGATCCAAAAACACACATGCTAGAATCCTATTATCTTCATCCCACTTGGCTTCATAAACAAAGATTATAAGGACTGAGGAAAGTAAATTTAGCTGCAACTAACTACTCTATGAAAGCATCTCATCATGCCTTGTGTAAGAAGATATTTTACAAACAATGATCAACAATGCCAAAGCTTATCATTTCAAATTGTGGAGGCCAAGTTTTCCCAATTTCTTCACCTATAAATAGGGGTCTTCACTGATCATAAAAATCACACCAAAGCCTTTGAATCCCAACATCTCTTGAAGGCCATAACTTGATCCAGCCATTTGCAATCAAGTCCAAGTGTTCAAACGCACTCCATATGGTGTAGGGAAGCTGTCCAGATCATCATAACATCTCTGTAACATCTCCAGTTCAAAATCACATATCCATGTGCAGCTCCAAGTGTAGGTAAGCCTCAAACTTGGTCATCTCTCAATTCATGCATATTTCCTCGCACTATCTTTTTGTCATGTGTGCGTAATAATATATCAAATGTTTCCCCTCAATCAATTTCACAAAATCATCATCATGTATAATTTCATGAGGCTTAGACCAAATTAGGGTTCTTCAATGTTCATCACTAATTTTTCACTCTACATTAAAATAAATGAAATTAATTGCACATCATGTTCGTGGGTTAAAATCACACAAATTTGGTCTTTATTTCATTCAATTTGAATGCATGTTCAGTGAGATAGCTTAGATTTTGAAAAATCTCTAATTCTGGGTAAGATGAAGAACACACACATTGTTCAGTTGTTCTTGGCGCCCTTTTTCAAAATTTTAAATATTTAAATTTTGTCATTTTTATTAATTGATTCAAAAATTAATAACTTTCTAATCCTTTTGGGTTTTTAATTGATTCTTTTTGCATTAATTCTCAAAAATATTTAATTTTTTTATTCCATAAAAAAATCACAATATATATATATATATATATATATATATATATATATATATATATATATATTTGTAAAGAATTTATTTTTAATTGTTTTTAAACATTTTAAAAATATTCTTTCTCTTGATTTTCACACATAAATGAATCTCAAGACATTTTATGGATAAAATATGAATTTTCAAACATTAATCTAAGAATTTATCTTGTTTTTCACTTATGTTTGAAATTTATCAAATGTTTTAATCATTTTATTCAAAAAAATTAAATGTTTAAAATATCAAAATTAGGGTTTATATTTTTATCACCCTAGAAATGAACCATTAGGGTTCATCTGAGCAAATTTTTAAAACGCGGTGTGATCGCCTTTTTCATTTGTATTGTAAATACCGCTAAGGTTTTCTTTATTTTGAATTTTTTACACATAACATTCTTTTAATCAAAATGAATTGTGAAAATGTGTCATCGGGAATCCTTTGCGTTTAAGACCCATTATTTTGTTTTAAACTTTTTCCAGTCAGTTTTAAAATCCTGCCAGGCTTCCAAATAAGTCCTGATAAATCTTCCAACTGTATTCAATACAGTTTTCCCTCAATCTCTTAAATAGAGATTCATGGGCAATTTGTTTACAAATCCCATCTTTTCTTTTTTCATATTTACGACTAAAGATTTAATACACCCGCAATTAGACCGCGTTTCACTCCGGTGAACTGCTTTTTAGGCGGTAGGCAGCTTTTCAGCACCCAGGTCCTACCCTGTGTATGAAATCAAAAAATAATAAAATACAAAACAAATTCCATATGTATCCTTATGTATAAGCCATATTATTGGCTTTTGAGCCATCTCTTCTCCATCTAACTTCTCTTTGTTTTCTTAAACTGCTGTTTGCTTGTTAGATTAGAGTTTTCTGTTTAAATTTATCTTTCTTCATCTCATACTAAAGTAAAGATAATAAAACACTTCTTAATCATCAAAGAGGATACAATATAAAACATATATGTAATCTCTCTCCCTCAAGATTTTGGGCCTCTGCTTCCCAGTGTAACTTCCAACATTATTCTTAAAAAACATTTAAGAATATTCAAACCATAACAATAACATACTAAAGAAATGTTCAACACATTTATTTGTCTGCATGCATCTTATCTATATATATTTGCATCTTTTCTAGAATCTCTAAGTAGTTATGTTATCTTCATCCAAACAGATACACCATTCAAAACACTTAGGATCTTTCATTACAACTTTACTAGGGGTTTACAGAGATAACAAGTTTCCCGGTGAAATGCTTCTTTGTAAACCATCCCCAGCCTCCTCTTGGGCTTTGTTCAAGGACCCATGGGCCTCTTAAAGGTAACCTAGCCTCCTCTTGGTCTTAAACACAAGGACCCTTAAAGGCTTCCTAAAAGAATAGAAATAGATCCTTTAGAATCAAACATATACAGTAGTCTCCCTCTCCCCGATGGATGACAAAGATAGTCTCCTCTTGGGCTTTTTACAATTGAACTTCCCCAGACAAAGGAATGTCTGATGACCTTATATCTCTTATCAAACAAAACAGACAAAACACTCTTCATACAGAGCCAATCTTCCATCAAAAGTCAGCCTACCATCCTAGGTTTCACACATGATACAAATAAATCAAAGTCAGTCTCTCACAAATAAGCTTCACACTTGGGCTTCTAAATCAGGACACATATAAAACTTTCCCCCATAGAGTTAGTTTTCTTTGTTTAGATTCAACCTTGGGTTCAATCAAGGCATATATATATATATATATATATATATATATATATATATATATATATATATATATATATATATCAATCTTTCCCTCTTTAGAGATGACAAATTCTCTCTACTGAGTCTCTCTTTTAGCTTCAACCTTGGGCTTCAATCAAGGTACAAAAGTCAAACACTTACAATTAATCAAACATACAGTCATAGTCTTGAACTTTAACTAAACTAATTAAATTACAATTATAGTCTTGGACTTAAACTAAGCTAATTCATTACAGTCATAGTCTTGGACTTTAACTAAGTTAATACCCAAATCAACAATCATAGTCCTGGAATCTAACTAAGATAATCTCTTTCAGTCATACACTTGGACTATAACTAATATCACTTCCCACTAATCATACCTCCACCCAAAACCAGTTTTCCCGAGCTATGCAATTCAGGTCAACCATTCAGTCCTCCTTGAGCTATGCAATTCAGGGTACCCATTCAGCCTTTCTTGAGCTATGCAAATCAAGATACCAGATTCAGCTTATGCCTTGAGTTATGCAATTCAAGTACCCCCTATTAGTTATAACAAACTTTTCAGCTTCAATCTTGGGCTTTGATCAAGACACAAATACAAATCATTTGAGCATCATCATCATGTGCTTTAACCAGGATACAAATCAGCAATCCTCCTAGTCTTATCCTTAGGAGGAACTACGATGCTTTAATCCCTCAATTCTCTTTTTAGGGGTACATAGGAAAAAGGTTGTAAGATCTTTGCGAGCACACCAAATAAAAAACAACAATTAGTTTCTCAGACCTATCCCAAAATATCAAAATATCTCAACATACTAAAAATACAATCTCACCTATCTTACCTCATCTCAACATACTATCGATCCCAAATTGAAGACACCGCCATATATAAAAAAGAACCGTTATTTTATAAACCCCAAAGGTAAAATAAATCTAAAGGGGACCCCGATCTCTTGGTAGCATCTGAAACCCAATAGTCATCTGTTTAAACTCAGTTTGAAAGCAGGGTTAGTTGGAGACTTCTATTACCCTTCCTTAATCAGCTTCATAGGATAAAAAATGAATCAAATTGTTGACCGTTGATATTGATTCGCAACCAAAATATATATCAAAGGAGTGATAACAAGTCATGAAAACACTCAACATAGAAATAACGATTCTGCTGGGGAAGCTTTCTCTTTTCTTACTATTTATTTTTAAACTTTGTAGAATAGAAAAGCCCTAAGTTTAGGAACATATATATATATATATATATATATATATATATATATATATATATATATGTGTGTGTGTGTGTGTGTGTGTGTGTGTCGCTTTTATAAATTGCTTTTATACTGCTTTATATTTATGTTTCTTCAAAATATATGTTCAATTGATATCCTTTGGTGTGGTCTCTCAAAATGGGAATGCAATTAATCCGCATCTGGGTGAGCTCGAGTGCACTCTAAGATAGGTAGGGAATAATTGAGATAGCTTATAGGGAGTCCAATCCGTATGTATCACAATATCAATATTTTCAAAATGGACTTTGGGTGACGGAAAACCCACAAGTTTACATTTAAGAATCCAAGATTGGACGATCTGAGAAAGTTATGAAAGCTTGTCACAAATCTAGAAGCGTTCAGGGAAAAGTTTGAAGAACTTTTGTCTCTGTTCAAGGTCAGCATGGTATAAGGTGTTCTTTCTACACTAGTCCAGTTCTACGATCCGGTGTACCACTGCTTCACATTTCTCGACTATCAACTTTGTCCAACATTGGAAGAGTATTCTCAGTTGATAGGAATCCTTATTAATGAGAAAATACCGTTCTCCGGATTGGAAGGAATGCCGAGAGAATCGAAAATTTCCAGGAATCTTGCTTTGTAAGAGTTGGAAGTTAAGGCTCATTGGACTTCTAAAGGAGGAGTTGAGGGTATGTCCTCCAAATTTCTAATTGAGAGAGTACTATACTTTGCCAGTATCAGAAATACTATTGCGTTTGAACTCATCTTCGTATTGCTCATCTTTGGGATATTAATATTTCACAATGTAGAAAACTTTGTCGACTTCGATATGATAAATATCTTTCTAATCAGAAATCCAGTTCCTACACCGCTTACAGATTCTTATCACTCAATTCACCTGAGGAATTTACGCGGTGGAGGAATGATCACTTGTTTTGTATCACTTCTCTATAAATGGTTCACTTCCCACTTACTCAAGTCATCAACATTTTGAAGTACTCGACAAGTGATCATTCAAGAAACAAATATCAATTTCTCAACCTAGAGAATGCCAAAAATTCAGAGTCTCCTAAAGGAAAATGATGCATTCATTGAAGTACTCGAGTACCACGTCATAGAAAAGGAGGAGCAATTGTCTATTCAGGGCAATGTCGAAACCTTCTATACCTGGAAAAGAACTGAATATATGGAGGAAGCCCCACTCAAGAGGTAGAAGACAAATCGTTAAGAAAATGAAGTCCCCGAAAAGAGAGCTTTAGAGTTTTAACTTTCTTTCATGCATTTCAATAATGTATTACAGATGTTACTTGTTTCAGTTCAATAAATATTCATGTATGATATTATGCAGCAGTTTGTTTAATCAATTCTTTCCTTAAATTATGGAGAAAATTAACAAATATTTTTAATCATTTGCATTATAATTCATCATTTGCATATTCTTTCATCGAGTCTTATTCTTACACTTCTTTTAGAAGTCAGTCTGTCTCACTTGTACAATACTCGGGCCGGTCGCCAGAAAAGAATGGAAGACCTCGAGGACGAGAACAGAGAGCTAATAGAGGAACTCTCTACACTACTAGAAAAAAGTCATTTTCTTAAATGATTTTACACCAGTCTTTAAGATATATGATGTGAAAAATATTTATCAAATGATTTTACATCAGGCATTTATTTTCCCTGATGTAAAAATTAATGCGGAGGCAGTTTCCTAATTAATTAAAAAAATTCTTATAACGGTTTTTACATCGGGTAAATATATAAACGTATGTAAAAAATAATTGGTTTGGGGCCTTATTACATCAGTTTCCAATTGGACCGATGTAATAACGTATTGTTTGGGGCCTTATATCGGTCCACTATCACAACCGATGTGAAAACATATGGGCCTTTAAATCGATCCATATGGAAACCGATGTGAAAAACTATTCACATTATGGGCCGTTACATCGGGCGATTAGCATAACCAATGTGAAAACTTCTTCACATTAAACCCTAAAAAACATGCCTACTTGTTCCTCCTCTTTTTCACGCGTTATTTTTCCTGTTCTTTCTCTCTCGTCAAACTCTTCCTCTCTCACTAAAACCCTCTTTTCGGCCGACCTCCACCTGCGATTCCATATGTCGCCTCTTTTCGGCCGACCGCCAACCCAGCCTCCCTCCATCGCCACGTCCCTCCGTCGATTTGCCTCCCTCCGTCTGCCACGTCTCTCGGTCATTAACTCAGCCAGATGCTCAAAGGTGAGAACTTTAACTTTTTCTATAAACGTCCCCCTATTTATTATGTTGTTGTTGTGTTTGGTTCACGTCATTTTTTGGTTGTGCGAAAATCATCATTGCTATGTTAAAAATGTTAAGTTGTGTGTCATGCTTTTAATCAGTGTTTTCAATCTTGGTTTGTTTGGTTGTGCGGAAATCATCATGAGTATGTCAAAGTTGTGTGTTAGCTATCTCGATAATGTTTCTAAACTCAATGACACTTTTATGTGCTTAATCCCTAAAGTTAGTAAACCTAACAACCTTACTGATTTCACATGTATATCTCCTTTTATCATGACTACGAATGTTATTAATAAAACCATGGCCAATAGAATTAAAGTTTGTGTTTTGTTGATGACACCTCTTTTCTTGATGGCCAATATAATTAAGTTGTTGGTGAATCTGATGCCCAATAAAATCAGTGATGTCACACACGTTTTTCTGCTGAGGACAACCTTGTGTTTTGTATAGCCAATGGCAAAGAAATTAAAGAGTTGTATCAAATTCCCCATAAACAAAAAAAAATGTTTGAAGAAATTAATATATAATTGTTTTTCTAAAAACTTATATATTTGTTCACTATAAGAATGGTTATATGTAATGTAACTATAAGAAAGACATGGGTTTAGTTCACATGTATTATATTTTATTGTTAAACTACATTATCGTTGGTGTGTGTTGTGATATAAAAAAATGGGTACTATTAATATGGAATCTCAATTAGTTTATTGATATTGTGTTTCTCGCAGAATTTGTGTGTCGACGAGAATGTTGACATCGTCACTCTTTTCGCTCAACCGCGAGTCATCCGTCCAACACGACATTGCAGGTTCTCTTTTAATTCTTTATAACTTCTCACTTCTTATTTTATGCATGCTACATGTTTGCACGTAGAGACTTTTGTTATCTCTAATGTCCAAGAGGGAATATTGTAGGCATCTCAATTATTTAACTCTGTATGCATTAATTTCGGAACATAGGTATGAATCATAGTTAGATGAGAGCTAATCAATTAAGTGTTGAGTACGAATATGTGTAAACACCCCAAATTTGCCCTCACTTGTTTCACCATGGCTTGTGATTCTTTTCATTTTGCATAGGTTCAATCATAGCATCTCATATTGCATTTTTGCTTCACTACATTGATTCAAAATCATCTGCATCTAGGGTTTGTGATCTGAGCAATCCAAGGGCTGGCTGAGCCACTCCAAAGGGCTTCAATCATTTCAAAAGGGCCCATGAATGTTCAATCATCATATTACATCCTCCCAAGATCAAGAAAGTCAAAAATCACAAGAACTGAGGATATGCATGGAAGCAGAGCCAAGCTTAACTACACAGAGGACCTAAAATTAGGGTTTTGGTTTTAGAGGCCATAACTCCAAATTTTTTGGTCATTCTTGTTTCTATTGGTCTCTATATGTTATAAGAATCATACATACCAATTTTCATGAAGAAATTCAATGGGGAAGGCATCTGATCAAAAGATGACTTCTTGAGCAAGTCAGTGCAAAATCAGGGCATTTGAGGTCCCCAATCATCCAACCAAAGGGTTTTCTCCATCATTTTTAGATGTGTATGCTCTTTATTTGATCTTTGAAGAAGTTATCAGTTCACAAAATTGAAGAATTTCAAGCCATTTGCAAAGTTGCCATTTTGGGAAAGTGACTTGTAATGGAAATTTGCCATTTTGGGAAAGTTTTTTCAACCTCCTCTTTTTGATTCAAAAATGCTTCAAATGAAAAATTCTTGGTCATGAAAGTTGTAGATTGAATCCTCCCATTTTCAAAAAGTACAAGAACTTGATCTAGTTCATCATAGAACAAAAGTTATTCCTTTGCAAAGTTGGACAAAATCACTTAATCTTCACTTTTGTGCCAAAGAGGAAACTTGCAAAAACACTTGCCAAAGCCAAATGTGACCTCAAATCAGCTTCTAACCATCACACAAACATCATTCATGATCCATAATTCAGAATTGGCCAAAGGATTTCTCATTTCTATGCCTTGAATTACAAGTTACATAAGGCATTTTCTCATGAATCTTCAAAATTGGAATTTTTGCAAAAGGAACTTTTAATGCTTGAATTAGTTGCTAAGTGAGTTCAAGACATCATAACAACTTCACATGACCCATTTGGCAGCAATTTGCCCAAGAGTTTAGAGCTTTCTTGGCCTTGATTCACAAAGACTTCCAAAGGGGGAAAAGTTGCAAGAACCATGCTACCACTTGCCTTAGCCATTACAGCTGCACAAAACTGCCTTTTTCTTCATCTCTTCGAAACTCTGCCCACAGCCATCAAACCTCAAACTTTTCTTCACCAATAAGTCACAAATCACCCATGGATCAAGAACCAAGCATTGAAACAGCCTGAAACATCACATACTCAACTCTCCAAATCTGCTACACCAAAACCAAAACCTTAAAACCAAGCCATATAAACTCATTCTAAGCTTCATTTCATCATCAGGGGGTTCAAAGAGGTGGACTTGCAGCAAAGGAAAGGTCAGAAATCCCAGAACCAGAAAGTTCCATCTCAGGTACAACTTGTGAACTTTTTTTTCCAGAAGTTTGCTTTTAAGTTCTTTTATGGTTCTGTATGCTCCCCTGATCATGGGGATATGATTATTTTTGAAAATGGCTGAGAAACCACCATGTATGTGAGCTCTGAAACTTTTGCCCGTTTTTACATTTTTGTTCGATTCGTGTTCATGGTGTGAAATAAATGAGTTTTGGTTGGGGATTTAGGTTTAGGATTGTTAGAAGATCATTTTTGTGCAAGAAATTTGAAGATTAGTGGCCTGAGAGAGAAGTTAGGGTTTGGGCTCGTCGGAGAAGACGACCGGAACACTGTTCCGGTCGCCTGAAAGTGGTTATGCCCTAATCCTGTATTCAAGTCAAGTTTGAATTTGGACCCTTGATCTGGCTTTCCCGTGCGCTATGAACGGCCTAGATTCTGTGATTTAGCCCTAATCCATTCATTAGCATTAATTAATTAGGATTAAAATTTAATAAACTCAGGACAAATCCCATCCTTTAAAACCCGCGTCAGTCAACCAATTCCTTCCCACTTTGAATCCTGGCTCTTGGATCTAATTACTTTTCATTTAATTCAATTTTATTTTCTTTTTAATTCATTTTTCTTTCACATTTTATTTAAAATAGCAAATCATTTCTAAAAAATCTCATTTTTTGCATCATACCTTAAAATATTTTTCTCTTTCTGAAAATAATTTTTATTTTATTTTTTTCATAATTTTCGTATTTTAAAATATTTAAATGTTTATTTTAATTAGTTAATGAGAATTAATTAATTAAAATAGCATTTAAGTTTTTAAAAATCACCAAAAAATTCACATTGCATTTTAATACATTTAGAAACATTATCAAACTCTTCAAACAAATTTCTTTTTGGTTCTTGACCCATTTTTACATTTTTCCTTGGAATTAAAGTTCTTAAAAGGCAATATTTTTGTTCTAACTTAGAAAAATTCATTCTGCCTAACCATGAAGAGTTTGATGTTGGTTCTTTTTGCATTGCATTCTTCATATCATGTAGTTTCTAGGGTAAAATTGGTTTGAATTTATCTTTAATTTTCAATTTGATGTGCATTTTTCCTTTTGAAGTGCCTTAAAACCCTAGCCAACTTGAGAAAATCATAACCCCCATTAGGTTAAGAGTTAGGTCCTCTCCTTTGGGAAGTGAACTTATGTAGGGTTAGGGTTCCTTTAATCCCATTTTCAATTTTTTATCTTGTCATTTGTTTCTGATTTTGGATTTTTCTTTGTGTCTTGTGCATAAACCCTAATTTTTGCCTTCATTTGCATTCATCTCTCATTTGCTTGCATACATGAACTTGCCATGACATTTTGCACATTCACATGACTCCTAAGACATATTAGGACACATTAGAATCACGATAAGGCATTTCTTCATGCATTTGCCATGTTACACCTCCATTGCATTTCATAAACTTTCATGAACTTTCATGGTTCAAAGCATGCTCCATTTGCATCCTTATCCTTGTATGATCATCCACAACTCTTGACTTGTGTTTGCTTTATCTCTTAGCATCATTAACATCATGTTTATGCTTCTGGTTTTGGTTTTCATCATTGCATTCATTTCATGTTCACTTCCTTTTACTAACTTTTCAGGTGGTAAGTGTTTGAGAAGTGAATTTGCCTTCACTTCTCACAATCTCTTCTCATCTCTTTTATTCATTCATTGCTGCATTTTACTTTTGTATTAGAGTGAGCTTGCTCATTCATGTTCCCTCCTCACCTTCTTTCTTCAAGCAACTTATCTTCTTAAGTGAAGTAAGTTGACTTGCTTCTTTCTGCTTCTCCTCCTTCCATCTTTGCTTCTTCCTTGGTGGCTCATCTTGAAGACTTCTTGCAAGCCTCATAAACCCTAGTAATACCCAAGCATGATAACAATTAGGGTTTGATTAGTCCCCCATTAGTTTTTACCTTTTTGTCATCTCTTGTGTCTCTCTTCTCATCTCTTAATCAAGGACTAAACCTTAAAGGTTTTAAGGCTTTGTGATCAAGGTTATGCCTGTATCCTTCTATTAGGATGGAGTGTATAACTTTAATCCTAAGTGTTAAACCCTTAATGTGTTCAAATCCTTTAACCAATCCATATAATAATCACTAATACATCAAGCTTGTAACTTGGGCCTTGCATTAGGGTTCTAATTCTTCCTTAAATTGGTTAAGAAGGACTAACCCTAGTGTTAATGGACAAGTCCCCCTCAAGTTGTCTTACAAACCATAAATTCCATTTCTTAATCTTACCATTAACTAAAATCCACTTTAATAAAGGTTTTGTTTTGTCATGAGGTTAATCCCTAATCATGGATTAAGTTGGGGAGCCTTCCTCAGCTTAAATGTTCTCCTCTATTATCCTTCTATTAGGATGGTGTAATGAGTCCATTAAATCCTTGATTATGGCTTAAACTCATTACTTAACACTAAACAAAAACTCCAAGAACATCTAAATAAATGCAAGTAGGTTAATGATCTTAATCCTATATCATGGTGATTAAGTGTGAGGTGTTTACTTCATACTTAAGGTATTCTCATTACCCCTAATCAGAGGGAGGATGTGATGAGTTTACTAACCCTTGGTTTAGGCTTAAGCTCATTTTCCTATGACAAACTTCAAAAAGCAATAAAAGACTGAAAACACTAAAAACAAACAATAATCGTCTCCTCCGGGATTCTTTTCTCATCTCATTCACTCACAAACAAGAACTCGCTTCTTCCGTCTAATGCAAGACAGTTTGCACCTGAGCCAGACAGTTCATACACTTGAGCATAGATAAGTAAGCAGTTCACAAGTCAATTTATCTTTCAGTCTCTTTGAGTCGAACTACGGTGTTCTGACTTCCTCATTGCACGAGAGGATACGTAGGCATAACTTAACAGTTATCGAACAAAAGTCTCTGCATATTCTCCCTCCTTCCAGCATTATTCTTCTAAGCCTCATAGTCTTGAGCTTCATATTCTTTCTCTGCACTGACACTTTTTCATCTCACTTCACATTTCTTTTGCACTGACACTTGCATTCTTTTCTAGCATTTGCACACAGACAACACTGACACTACCCCTTTTAAACACAAATCTTTCAAGTGTGGATCCCGCCGAGTACGGCGGACAATCTGGGTGCTAATACCTTCCCAGATTGTAACCAACCCCCTTTCTCAGTTTCTCTGGTTCGCAATTATCTTATCCATCTTTTCTTAGGTTTATGCAGCATTACCTTTCCTTCGGGATAAAAATGCCTAGCTGGCGACTCTTTTCTTTTCAGTTCACCCTTGTGTGTTCTCTCCCTTTCACCGACCGTTCGCGTCTGTACCCCTTCTGACCAGGTATCAGTTGGTGGGAGCGACAGCTTGGCGACTCTGCTGGGGACCCTTATACTGTAACCAGGGCTTCTGGTTCTTTTTTGTGGGTTCCTCCTAGCGCTTGTTTGATTTGTGTTTACTGGGGTGTTATGTGCTAATTGTGTTTTTTTATTTGCTTTATTTATTGCTTTATGTACAGCTGTATTTATTGCTTCCCGTTACAGTTTTTCATATTTCATACTGTCATACTGTCATTGCTGGATCTGGTTTCTGTTTTGGTGGGTAGGGTTCCATTGAGAGTTCAAGGTCCTATACCTGGGACCTGAGTGACACCTAGGCTAGAGTGGTTCATGTTCTTTCCTATTCCATTTCGGTCTGGTGCGGGAATATGAAACACAGTTCAGATGTGGGTTTCTTCTTGAGAACTATGTGCTACAGATTTCCTGTAGTGCTAGGGCTATCTGGGAAGCCTGCTAAGTCTGGATGACCTTTATTATGACCTTCAGAAACTGAGGTGAATTAGAGGAGGATCTTTTATGGTTATTGTAAACACTGTACTGTAAACACCCCAAATTTGCCCTCACCCATTCACACCATGGCTTGTGATATCTTCATATGCATAAGTTCAATCATATCACTTCATATTGTACTTTTTGTTTCACTGCATTGGTTCAAAGTCATATGCATCTAGGGTTTGTGATCTGAGCCATCCAAGAGCTATTTGAGACCCTCCAAAGGTCATCAATCACTTCAAAGGGGTCCATGTATGTTCAAGCATCATATTGTATCCTCACAAGGTCAAAGAAGCCAAAGAATCACAAGAACTGAGAATGGCATGGAAGCAGAGCCAGGTTTAACTACACAGATGACCTAGAATTAGGGTTTTGGTTTCAAAGGCCATAAATCCAATTTTTTTGGTCACTCTTATTTCTATTGGTCTCTATATGTTATAAGGATCATGCATATCAATTTTCATGAAGAAATTCCATGGGGGAAGGCATCTGATCAAGAGTTGACTTCTTGAGCAAGTCAGTGTAAAATCAGGGCATCTGAGGCCCCCAATGACCCAACCAAAGGGTGTTCTTCATCATTTTGAATGTGTATGATCTTAATTTGATCATAGAAGATGTTAGAAGTTCACAAAATTGAAGAATTTCAAGCCATTTGCAAAGTTGCCTTTTTGGGAAAATGACTTGTAATGGAAACTTGCCATTTTGGGAAAGTTTTTCAACCCTTTCTTTTTGATTCAAAAATGCTTAAAATGAGAAAACTTTGGTCATGAAAGTTATAGAATGGATCATTCCCTTTTCAAAAAGTACAAGAACTCATTCTAATTCATTTTGGATCAAAAGTTATGGCCTTGCAAAGTTGGATAAAATCATTGAAATTTCACTTTTGCACAAAATGGAAAACTTGCAATTTCTCATGACAAGCCTTTATGTGACTTCAATGTGACCTCTAATTATCATACCAATGCAATGCATGACCTAAAAATCAGTTTGGCCCAAAGAATTTCCCATTTCTATGCCTTGTTTTTCAAGTAACCATAAGCCATTCTTCATGAAAGTGCAAAGAGGGATTTCTTGCAAATTGATTCTCAAAGGGTTTGTTTGACCTCTAGCTGGTTTCAAAACTTTGCCATAACCTAATGAAGCATGCCACACCAAAAATTCAGCAAGATTTCTCACATGTACATAGCCAAAAATCATGAGATGTAACAAGTTGTCAAGTTGCAAAAACTCTTCCAACTTATGATCCAAATGCTGCAGTCCTTCATGAACCATCCAAGGGCCATCCTTGACTCAAGCTGAGGCAGGACAAGCCTCTAGATTGCCTCTGACCCGAGCCATGCCTAGGGTACACAATATCTTGACTTTTTGCATAAAGACCCATACCAATCCCACAGTGACACACCAACTCTCTGCCCAACCAGAGCATGATATGTGGACATCAAGCAATCCAAAAACACACCACACACAAGCTGAATCCTCCCACATTGCAGCATCCAACAAAATCTGTCAAAACCTTTCCCTCTTCGAAACACTCAACACAGCCATCAAACTTCAATAATTCCTTCACCAATCAACCACAAATCATCCATAGAACAGATCCCACCCCTCACAATGATCTGAAACACAACACACAAGAACTTCATTTCCTGCTATATCAGAACTGAACCACAAAAACTAGCCACTTTCAACCCCATTCAAGTATTCCATTAGCCTCAGGAGGTTCAAAGGAGATCATTTGCACAAGAGGGAGGCTCTGAAAGCTCACTTTCGAAGGTCTCCAGCTCAGGTATAACCTAAGAACTTTTTTCTCAGAACTTCATTTTCTTGTTACAAAATGAATCTACATGTTGCACTGATCATCTAGATGTGTTTAGAATTGAAAATAAGCAAGAGATGTCCATTTTGTGTTGTTCTGAAAGTTTTCCCGTGTTTCATGTTTTCCTTCGATTCAGGCTTGTGAGTGAAAATAAATTGATTTGAGATGAGGGGTTAGGTTTAGATTGATGAGAGGTTTGTTTTGGTGGAAGAAATTTCATGTTTAGTGACCTGTAGAAGATTTTAGGGTTTGTGCTCGCCGGGGAAGATGACCGGAACCACTGTTCCGGTCACCTGAAGTTCATTAGCCCTAATTGTGTCATTAATGAAACTTTGAATGTGGACCGTAGATGCGTTTGACTTAGGTTGACTCCCGCGTGAACGAATGGTCTGGATGCTTCATTAAAGCCCTAATCCCTGATTAATTAATTTAAATCTTGTTTAATTAATTCATAAAACAAATTAGCCAGATTTGAATCTGGGCCTTTGGATCTGGCGTGTAGTCAACCAGTCCAAGCCCAGATCAAATCCTGGCCATCCTTTTGAATTACTTTCATTATTTTCATTTTCAAATTCATTTTCTTTTCATTTTATTTATACATTTTATTTAAAATAGCAAAATACCTTTAAAAATTATGAAATTTTTTGTCAAAGATTTCATTAATTTTTAAAACCCAAAAATATTTTTATTTTTTATTTTTTGCATTGAAAATTATTTTTAAATCATTTAAATGTTTATTTTTAATTAGTTAATGGAAATTAATTAATTAAAAATACATTTAGGTATTTAAAAATCACAAAAAAATTCACATTGCATTTAGAAACATTTAGAAACATTGTCCAACTCTCAAACCAAATTTCTTTTTTGTTCTTGATCCCTTTTGATCATTTTCATTGGATTTAATTTCATTTTTAGGCAATATTTTGCTTCAAACTTCAAAAATTCCTTTCTGCTTAACCATTGAGAGTTGGATGATGATTCTTCTTGCATTGCACTCTTCATAGCATGTAGTTTATAGGATAAAATTGGTTGGATTTGATCTTGCATTTTCAATTTGTTTAGCATTTTTCTTGACAAGGTACCCCAAAACCCTAGCAATCTTAGGAAATCCATAACTTTCAATAGGTTAAGAGTTGGATCCTCTCCTTTGGGCAGTGAGTTTGTATAGGTTTAGGGTATCTTTGATTGCATTTTCAAATTTTTATCATGTCATTTGCTTTTGGTTTTGGATTTTTGCTTTGCATGATGCATGTAACCCTAATTTGTGCTTTCCTTTGCATCCTTCTTTCATTTGCTTGCATCCATTGACTTGCCATGCCATTTTGTGCATCCACATGATCCATAATACATCTTAAGACATGTTAGAATGATGTTTGATCATTGCATCTTTCATTTGCCATGTTATGCATTCATATCATCTCATAAACTTTTCATGTACTTTCATGGTTCAAAACATGCCTCATTTGCATCTTTATGCTTGTATGATCATTCTCATGCCTTTCCTCATTTTTGCATCATCTCTTAGCATCATTAACATCATGTGAATGCTTCTGACTTTGGTTTGCATAATGACATTTCATCTCATTTGCATTGCATTTCATTTTCTTATGCTAACATTTCAGGTGGTAAGTTGTTTGAGAAGTGAATTTGCCTTCACTTCTCACATTCTCTTTTCATCTCTTTCATACTTCCTTTGCTGCATTTTGTATGTGTATTGGATTGAGCTTTCTCATTCTTGTTCATCTTACTTTCTTTCTTCAAGCAACTTGTCTTCTTAAGTGAAGCAAGTTGTTTTGCTTCTCTTTGCTTCTTGCTCCTTTCATCTGCTTCCTTCCTGGTGGTTTCTCTGAAGATCTTCTTGCAAACCTCATTAACCCTAGGAATGACCAAGCATGATAATAATTAGGGTTTGATTAGTCCCCCATTTAGTTTTACCTTTGTGTCATCTTTGAGTCTTCCCTTCTCATCTCATAATCAAGGACTAAACCCTAAAGGTTTTAAGGCTTTGTGATTAGGCTTATGCCTGCATCCTTCTATTAGGATGGAGTGTATAACTCTAATCCTAAGCGTTAAACCCTTAATGTGTTTAAATCCTTTAATCAATCCACTTAATAATCATTAAGACATCAAGCTTGTAACTTGGGCCTTGCATTAGGGTTCTAATTCTTCCTTAATTGGTTAAGAAGGACTAACCCTAGTGTTAATGGACAAGTCCCCCTCAAGTTGTCTTACAAATCATAAAATTCACTTCTTCATCTTATCATTAACTAAAATCCACTTAATAAAGGCTTTGTTTTGTCATGAGGTTAATCCCTAATCATGGATTAAATTGAGGAGTCTTCCTCAGTTTAAATGCTCTCATCTATTATCCTTCTATTAGGATGGTGTAATGAGTCCATTAAATCCTTGATTATGGCTTAAACTCATTACTTAACACTAAAAAAAAACAACAAAAACATCTAAATAAATGCAAGTAGGTTAATGATCTTAATCCTACATCAGGGTGATTAAGTGTGAGATGCTGACTTCACACTTAAGGTATTCTCATTACCCCTAATCAGAGGGAGGATGTGATGAGTTTACTAATCCATTGGTTTAAGCTTAAGCTCATTAACTTATGACAAACTCCAAAAAGCAATAAAAGATTGAAAACTCAAAAACAAACAATAATCGTCTCCTCCGGGATTCTTTCCTCATCTCATTCACTCATAAACGAGAACTTGCTTCTTCCATCTAATGCAAGACAGTTTGCACCTGAGCCAGACAGGTCACACACTTGAGCATAGACAAGCAAGCAGTTCACAAGTCAATTTATCTCTCAGTCTCTTTGGGTCGAACTACGGTGTTCTGACTTCCTCATTGCACGAGAGGATACGTAGGCATAACTTAACAGTTATCGAACAAAAGTCTCTGTATATTCCCCCTCTTTCCAGCCTTATCCTTTAAGCCTCATGGTCTTGAGCATTTCATTCTTGTTCTTACACTGACACTTCATTTATACACTTCACATTTCTTTTACACTGACACTTGCATTCTTTCCAGCTTTGATACACAAATTGCACTGACACTACCCCTTTAAAACACAAATATTTTAAGCGTGGATCCCGTCGAGTACGACGGACAATCTGGGTGCTAATACCTTCCCAGGTTGTAACCAACCCCCTTTCTCAGTTTCTCTGGTTCGCGACCGTCTTATCCATATCTTTTCCTAGGTCTATGCAGCATTACCTTTCCTTCGGGATAAAAATGCCTAGTTGGCGACTCTTGTCTTTCTGAGTTCACCCTTGTGTGTTCTCTTCTCCCTTTCACCGACCGTTCGTGTCTGTACCCCTCTTGACCTCGGGTGTCATTTGGTGGGAGCGACAGCTTGGCGACTCTGCTGGGGACCCTTATACTGTAACCAGGGCTTCTGGTTCTTTTTGTGGGTTCCTCCTAGCGCTTGTTTGATTTGTGTTTACTGGGGTGTTATGTGCTAATTGTGTTTATATAGTTGCTTTATTTATTGTTTTATGTACAGTTATTCATTACTTTCTTTATGATGGGCTAAAGACGTGTCTAATTATGTGTCTAGCGGTATCTTAACTGCAAGTGCACAGCCTATCGAAGTAATATTTAAGATTATCGATCCACAGGGACTCTATGGTTACTTAGTGCTAGATGAACTTCTAGTTTAGCTAAGGCGAATGGTTGTCACGATTTTTTTTTTATTTTAAGATATTAAAGGCGGAATTAAATTTAAGTTTTAATAAAATAATACTAAGTCGGTCGGTATGTAATTATACTAACTTAGGCGGGTCAATCTAACCTAGGCTTATAAAGGTGTTTACTTAATCTATTCGGTAGAGGTTACCAGTTTAAATACCCTCAACTCACACTCTCGTGGTCTTATCTCAGATCTTACCCCTAAAGCCATATGCCTGCTCTCGCTAGCCCATAAGTGTTTAGAGATAATTTTTGGAAACTTAGTAATTCTAATTTATTTTAAAGCGCTCTCGCTGTGTTTAATTTAAATGCCTAACTTTAGCTATCTGGTTAAAATCTCACACTCTCGTGGTCTTGACCTAACCTAATACTCTTTTCTTACTCTCGTAACGAAAAGGTCAAATTTAATTAAAAAGTATCAGCCAGAATGTTAAGTTATTAATTATTTTAAGCCTATGATTAAATTTTACCGATTAAGTTTGTTTTAACTACATACCGCCCTAAGTTAATTAGCTACTCATTGATGTTGAACCAGACAGAGACAGAAAAATAAATAATAAAATACTCATGGCAGAAAAATAAATAAACATTATAAATATTAAAATTGCAATATAATAAAAAACCTGGTTAACAAATATTATAACAGACTCCTTCTTCCACAGACCGGAAAGCTTGGAGTTGGCGGAAATCGAAAATAAACAAATTCTGAAGGTTTAGAAGCAAGTAAATGTATAACAATTTCCTGATGTTGGAAATTGTTATATAGCTGGTTTGGATACAATAAAACTGAAAAACTGAAAATAATGCAGAAATAGAAACAGGGTCGTAAAATAAATCGGCAGAGCTTCCGCAGAAAATCGAATAAAAAATGCTCTGTAGTTTCTTCATAAAACTTATGCTATTTATAGAAGAGTAATTGGGCTTGTGGCTGAATGTGTTGCATGGGCCTCATAGGAGAAGTTGAGGAAATCTAGGAACGTGGCATACAGGGTCAATCTGGAAAGTAGCAGCTTCACATGCACGTAGCCCTGTGACCAAGTCTGGTCAAATAACCTAATTTTTCCCTTGTCACGGTCGTGACAAGGTCTTCACGCTCGTGTCCTGTGGTTTTTAAGTGTCACGGTCGTGACAATATTCTCACGGTCGTGATGGCTTCTTTTGGGGTGTCACGGTCGTGACAATGTGATGACGACCGTGACTGCAACAAATTATGCAGTTCTGCAGGCTTCTTCATTTCTTCATCTTTTTATGGTTGCTTTTGTTCCTTTTGTTCTTAATTCATGGTTTAGCTCCATATATGATGTACCTGCAAAATGGTAAGAAAAACTCGAGAAATCGAGTGTTAAAACGATGATTATGCGATAAAACGTTAATGAAACCTAGCAATATAATCGATACGTTTTCTCGTTATCAAACTTCCCCAAACTTAAACCTTTGCTTGTCCTCAAGCAAATAGTCGGTTGAAAATCGGCGGACAAGTTTTTATTGACGCATACTCATAACAAACCGTACGAGGGATCGTTTTGTCGGATAATCCGGTACTTTGATAGAACACTACCGATACACTAATGACACAAGCAACAAGTTATGTCGTCGACTTCCCGTTAAACGAAACGATCAGAAATTTCCTTACGATTTCACCTAGAGTTTTTCCGATCTTATTTCGCCCAGTTTCATTCTAGCGCAATCACATTAAGCCCTTTGCCTTAGCACGCACGTAGTGGAGTAGCCGGTTAGCGACTTTGATCCTTTTTAAGCACGGGGTCTGGTACACGAGTGCGGTAACCCTACATATATTATCCGATTTGGAGGTTGTGGGGGATCGAGCCGTAGCACGCCCTACCAAGTTCAGAACCAGTACCTCTGAACCAACCCGCAATGGACTCCTTCTCATATTTCTCGTTTCTTATATGCAACCGTGTACTTTGGTGCAATTTCATTTCATTTTGCATCGAGATATGAAGGATCATTATTGATTAGGCATCAAACGCTTATATTCATCGGCTCCCCACGTGGTTTGTGTTCAGACGGTGCTGACTGCTAGTATAAACTACTAGGGGTTACTTTTGAACTGAAACTTAAAGTGTACTCGTAATGATAATCGGAATGGAATCGCTTAAGTGGGAAGTCAAAGGTGTCAAGATTGTATTGGTCTTGTTTAATCGTTCTCAGCTTCCTAATTACGATTCCGTAGGTAAGTCGGGTAATGCGAATAATTAAAGATTTTTTCTGGTATGGCTAAATAAACGGGGAAAGTTCGAAACTAAAGAAAATATCACAAAGATTTGCTCGTTTCATTAACTTGCGAAAAGAAATACAACGGAATTGAAAATACAGCGAAATGGAAAAGTGCGAAAAAGGGAAAATGCGGAAATGAAAGGTACCTCTCCCACACTATATCAGACATTGTCCTCAATGTTGTGATATAAATGCGGTAAAAGTACAGTACAAACGACAAAAACGAAAAACAAACATAAGAAAAACTAAAACTATGGCTGTTGAGGACCGCGGGCTCGGCTTCTGGTGCGGGAGCGTCTGGAAGGAGTCGCTTCAGGATCAGAACCGGTGCTGGTGGCAGCAGTGATGTCAATGCGTAAGGCCTCTAGCTCGCTGAAAATTTCGTCGAGCTTCTCATTAGTAGATGTCTGGTTACTTGCAATAGTGCTGAGTAAAGCATCATACTGCTCCTTCTGCCTTCGCTCCAGTGCGGCGTTCATCTGGTTCTGCTGATGAATCGCACGGAGGACATCCTCAAGAGTGAATTCCTGTGCAGGAGGCTGTCGGGTAGATGACTCTGGTATATCCTGGACAGGCTCGGCTGCATCCATAACGTCCTGCATCTCATCCGCTGGAGGATCTGCCTGATCATCATGAATAGGGGCGTGTTCGGCAGCATCTGGTAAAATAAAGAGCCAGTTGGCTCGGCTGGATGGGTCGATGCGATCACGAGACGGCAGAATGATATGGTGAAAAATGGTGCCATGGACAACAGGGCTATACCTTCCATCCTCTCGCTGCGCAATCAGGTGAGCGGACCTGCAATAACTCTTGGTGAGGAATTCTGCTTCTCTGAAAGGCTGATTTACGACTATGTCACCAAGCCCCAACTGAATGGCGAGGGTGGTGACAATGCCGCCTACGAAAAATGGGGTTGATCCTCTATGCGCAATAGCCTGGATGTGATAAAGCATGAACGGGGCAGCGTTGATCGGCTCGTCATTTAGAGTGAAGTGCAAGAATAGAAGCTCTTTGGAGTTGAGCTTATGGTTACTTTCTCGAGCGAATATGGTGTTGCAAATGACTCGGTGGAAATAACGGATTGCCGGGTTGTGAATGTGTGTAGCATTGAGGCTTTGGAAGGCTGAGGCACAGGTATTGGTTATGTCGTGCCATAAAGTGAAAGCGGTTTCACTAAAATTATCCGGCACGCGGAGGTGAGCTTCATTCCCTTGATCGAAGCCTAGCAACTCGGCTATCCTGTTTTGCGAAAGGTTAAACTCCTGGCCATGCAATCTGAATTTTGCGAAACCGGTGAGTTGACTCTGAGAACCGGCAGGAGTGGTGTACTGGAATGAGCTAAGGAACTCCAATGTCAGGAGCTCGAATGTGGGCTGAGGCTGACTGCAAAGATCCCACAGAACGACTTTTTGAAGCAGGATCTTGACACTGGTAAGCATTCCGAGTTCCCTCAAACAGACAGTGTCGATATAACGTGTAGGTTGCACACCGCGGTTCTGGAATCGGATAAATCTTTCTCTCTGGGTTTCTCCAGCATCACCTTCTCTAAATTGAATGGCATCCATTGCATGCAAGAGCTTAGAGTGAAAGATGAAGATTTTTGATTTTTGTGAATAAAAATGATAAAATGAGAGAAATAATGATTCGGAATAAATATTGGAAGGTGAGAATGTGATAGGTGTGGTGATAATGGGGGGTTAATGAGTTTAAAGTTGGTAATGGGAGGTTACGAAGTTATGGAGAAAATGGGTGGTTTTTGGAAGTTATGGAGGAAGAAGAAGAAGAGGTCACGAAGAGAAACAGTTCTGTTTCTCACGAATCCTGTAATTAGGGTTGTCACGGTCGTGACAGGGATGTGACGGTCGTGACACGCTAAATGAGCACGTCACGATCGTTAGGGGGTGTGACGACCGTGAGGGTTTGCTTCGTTGACTAATTTCCAGAAAACACTATCTCATATATTTCACATACTTTATAATAATTTATTTTCTTCACTTCTCACTCAATAATACTTTAAAACACCATATAATAATTTATTTCAATATAGTACTTTACTAACTTGCATGGCATGAGAGATTTTTATATAATAGGAGTAAATGCAAGCATAACAGTACATAGAATAAAATAGATAAATTGATTAAAATAGAGAAATTTTGGAATTAGAAGTGCATTGCATAAGGTAATTGAAAATGAAATTACATTAATGAAAATACGGTACGAAATTGTTTGCGAAAAATAAATCTAACTAGAAACAAAAACAATGAGAAAAATAAACTAAATCACTTATAGCATTTTCAAAAGCGTTTCTTCAAATCTTCGATTGCGGAGTTCAAGTGATAGAATTGTTCGCAGGTTATGTCAGTCAAACCTATAATGTCCAATCGCATGCTCTTAATGTCTTCCTTAAATGAATTTATATCAGTTTGGTAAGCTTCAAGAGTGTTCATGATGTTCTGTAAGTTGTTAGCATAATTTCCTTGATTCACTTCAGGGGTTTCATTTACTTCGTCAGTGTGGTCAATGTCATGGTAACCAGGAGGTGTCTCAGGGTCAGTTTCGACATCGGTCATTATATCATCTTTTATCTTGTAAGACTGAGGTGTTTCAGGAGTGGATGGATAATCAGATGGGGTTAACTCATAAAGCCAGTTATCCTTATTGTGAACACTTACTCTAGCATGGTTTGGCAATGTGAACAGGGTTACTACCTCATTCCGGATTAAGTACTCAAAAGGTGGATGTCCTAAATTCCTTATGATATGTCTATTAAAGCAGAAGTTAAGATTCATAGGACAGATGGTACCTAAACGGTTGCATCGGTGCAATTGGTATCTAAGTCCTATGGCATCAGCAATCATGGTTACAAGACCTCCTACTAATATAGGTAATTCAGGTTCTTCTTGGATACGGGTGAAGGTTTGCATCATGAAAGGTACACCATTAATAGGCTGTCCATTAGTGAAACATGACATAATGAATATCTCATCTTTAGAGACTCCGGTAATGTTTTCTTCTTTTCCAAAGAAGGTGTGGGCAAGGATTTTATGGAAGTAACGGAGAGCAGGGTTATGGATCTCATCATTATTCATGCTATTTGGTTCAGGGTGGTAGTTTCCGGTTAAAGTTCCCCAAAAGAAATCTAGCTCAATATCCATCAATTCTACCTGTGTGGTAGTAAAAGCAAATGGTCCACTAGGGAATCCTAATAAGTCAGCTAGTTCTTTATGGTTAAAGTCATATTTTATTCCAAATAGGCGGAAACTGATAAATCCTTTCCTAAATCCAAAACCGCGCTCAGGTAGGTAAACTAAGGAGCTAAGGAACTCAAGGGTGAGCTCGCGGTAAGTCACAAATTTATGTTGGATCAATGCATTCTCCCATCCAAGTCGGTTAAACAAGTACAGGATGCTATCATGTATACCTAGGGTTTCCATAGTCTGATCATCCGGGTACAGGGTCAAATCCATTTGCCTCTGTGATAACTCTTCAAACTTCATTCTTTGGTTCCTACCTCTAAATCTGGTTTCCATATGGTTTATGGGTTGGTTAGCCATGGTTAGTGCAAATATGGAGGAAACAAATCAGGGGGAGAAGGAAAGTGGAAAAGACTTTTAGAAAATCTGTAAAAAGTGATTTAAGATAAAAATAAGAAAATGAAATGCATAATTTAAAGGCAATGATAGTAACATGAAATAAAACTATAAAATGACAAAACAAATAAATAAATAATAAAACGATAAATAACAATATGATAAAGAGAATAGTTTAAATAATTAAATGAGAAAATGGGTTGCCTCCCACTAAGCGCTGTTTTTATCGTCAAAAGCCTGACGTAATGCTTAGGTTTAGATTAATCAGGGGAATTAGTGGACAACTCTAAAAGCCTTAGATTATTTGCATAATCTCTATTTTCAACTTTATGATAATGTTTTAAACGTTGTCCGTTTACTATGAATGGTTCACTATTCCTACCCTTAATTTCTATTGCTCCACTTGGGAACACTTTAGTTATTTCAAAGGGTCCTGACCATCTAGATTTTAGTTTTCCAGGAAAGAGCCTAAGTCTTGAATTAAAGAGGAGTACAACGTCTCCCACACTAAATTCTTTCCTAGATAGGCGTTTATCATGCCATCGCTTAGTTCTTTCTTTATATATATCTTAGCATTCTCATAAGCATCTAGCCTTAATTCTTCTAATTCGTTAATGTCTAGGATTCGCTTCTCTCCTGCAGCATTATAGTTTATATTGAGAGTTCTAATCGCCCAATAAGCTTTGTGTTCTAGTTCTACTGGGAGGTGACAAGATTTTCCATAAACTAGTTTGAAAGGTGTAGTACCTATGGGTGTCTTGTAAGCGGTCCTATAAGCCCATAAATCTTCATTAAGTTTAGATGACCAATCTTTCCGAGATATGGCGACAGTCTTTTCTAAGATTTGTTTAATTTCTCTGTTTGAGACTTCGACTTGTCCACTTGTTTGTGGGTGATATGGTGTAGCCACACGGTGTCTTACTCCATACTTAGATAGTAATTTGTCAAATATTTTTGAAATGAAGTGCGAGCCACCGTCACTTATGACGAGTCTAGGCACACCAAATCTGGGAAAGATTGTATTTTTGAAAAGCTTTATTACTACTCGTGTATCGTTTGTAGGAGAAGCTATAGCTTTAATCCATTTCGAAACATAATCAACAGCTACGAGTATGTAATTATTACCGAAAGATGATGGGAATGGTCCCATGAAATCTATTCCCCAGACGTCAAAGATTTCTACTTCTAATATCCCTTTTTGAGGCATTTCATTTCTTCTTGAAATATTTCCAGTGCGTTGACACCGATCGCAATTTATAACAGCGATGTGGACATCCTTCCATAGATTAGGCCAGAATAAACCGGCTTGCAAGATCTTTGCACAAGTCTTGGAAGTGCTTGCATGTCCACCATAAGGAGATGAATGGCATTGAGTAATTACATCTTCTATTTATTCTTCGGGAATACATCGGCGAAAGATTCCATCGGGTCCTCTTTTGAACAATAATGGTTCATCCCAATAGTAATGTTTCAGATTGTGAAAGAATTTCTTTTTCTGCTGATAGGTTAGATCGGGTGGAAGAGCTCATGCGGCTAGGTAGTTGACAATGTCAGCGTACCATGGCAGTCCTACAGTTGTCTGGATTGTTTCCACGGGTTCTGATTCATTTAAGTCTAACTGAGCTAGGTCGCTTCCTATTTGTGCTATCAGCTGTTCATACGGAAAATCATCGTTAATCGGCACTTTTTCGGGTTTAATACCTTCTATTCTAGATAAATGGTCCGCTACGACGTTTTCAGTACCTTTCTTATCTTTTATTTCGAGATCAAACTCTTGTAAGAGTAAAATCCATCTCAAGAGTCTTGGTTTAGCATCTTTCTTAGTTAATAAATATCGGATAGCAGCATGGTCTGTGTAAATGATTATTTTCGCTCCTACTAGGTAAGAACGGAATTTGTCAAGCGCAAAGACAACTGCTAACAATTCTTTTTCAGTAGTGGCGTAGTTCATCTGGGCAGAATCTAAGGTTCTACTGGCATAGTAAATCGCATGAAGTTTCTTTTCCTTCCTCTGGCCTAGAACTGCGCCTACAACATAGTCACTCGCATCGCACATGATTTCGAAAGGTAATCTCCAGTCAGGGGGTTGCATGATTGGTGCGGTGATGAGGGCTTTTTTTAGAGTTTCGAATGCTTTAAGACAATCTTCATTGAATATGAACTCAACGTCTTTCATTAATAAACCAATAAGAGGTTTAGTGATTTTCGAGAAATCTTTGATGAATCGTCGATAAAAACCGGCGTGTCCTAAAAAGCTTCGTATTTCTCGAACGGTTTTAGGGGGTTGAAGATCTTTTATGACTTCAATCTTAGCTTTATCAACTTCAATTCCCTTGTCGGATATTACGTGACCTAATACGATTCCTTCTTTGACCATAAAATGACATTTCTCCCAGTTAAGCACGAGGTTTACTTTTACACATCTTTCTAACACCATTTCTAAGTTTGATAAGCATCCTTCAAAACTTTGCCCGCATACAGAGAAGTCGTCCATGAACACTTCCATGATGTTGTCTATAAAATCTGCGAAGATTGACATCATACATCTTTGAAAGGTTGCAGGAGCGTTGCATAATCCAAAGGGCATTCGTCTATAAGCGAACGTTCCATATGGGCATGTGAATGTAGTCTTCTCTTGATCATCAGGATGGATAGGGATTTGGAAAAATCCTGAGTAACCGTCAAGATAACAGAAATATGAATGCTTGGCTAATCGTTCTAACATTTGATCTATAAAGGGTAGTGGGAAATGATCTTTTCGAGTGGCTTTGTTTAGTTTACGATAGTCTATGCACACTCTATGTCCCGTCACTACTCTTTGCGATATCGATTCGCCTTGAGCGTTTTTCACTACAGTGATACCTCCTTTCTTTGGTACTACATGTATTGGACTAACCCATTCACTATCAGAGATTGGATATATTATTCCGGCATCTAGTAGTTTCTTAACTTCTTCTTTTACTACAATGCTAAGGATTGGGTGAATTCTTCTTTGAGATTCTCTGGAGGTTCTGCAATCTTCTTCTAGCAGAATACGATGCATACAGACTAAAGGGCATATTCCTTTGAGATCAGATATGTTATATCCTAATGCAGTTGGATATTTCTTTAAGACATCTAAAAGTTTCTTTGTTTCTATAGTTCCTAAACTGGAATTTATTATAACTGGTCTTTTACATTCAACGTCTAAGAATTCGTATCTTAGGTTATGAGGTAAAGTTTTTAATCCTAATGTAGGTTTATCTTTACTTGGCATGGGATCCGGTGTAAGTGCTAAACTTTCGCTTAGACTATCGTCTTGATACGGTGCACGCCAATTATCATCTTCGAAAATCGGAGGGATTTGAATTTTCATTATTTCAGAATAGGTAGTCTCTTTCAGTTCCATTTCTCTTACACATTCGTCAATTACGTCCAATAGATAGCATGTATCCTCTATAGCTGGTGATTGTAAGAATTGTGTTAAAATAAATTCATCTTTTTTTTCACCTACTTCAAAGGTTAGCTTTCCTCTTTTTACGTTTATTATAGCTCCGGCGGTAGCTAAGAATGGCCTTCCTAGTATGATAGGCATAGTGGAGTCTTCAGAGATGTCCATGATTATAAAATCAATAGGGATGTAGAATTGTCCTATACGTACTGGGACGTTTTCTAGTATGCCTACAGGATATTTAACTGAGCGATCGGCTAGTTGAACAGACATTTTAGTTGGTCTAAGGTCTCCCATGTCTAGCCTTTTGCAAATCGTTAAGGGCATAACACTGATACTGGCTCCTAAATCGCATAGAGCTTTGTCTATGACGAATTTTCCTATTACACAGGGTATAGAGAAACTTCCTGGATCTTTTAGCTTATGAGGCATATTATTCTGAATTATGGCGCTACACTCGGCAGTAAGTGTAACTGTTCCGTTATCCTCTATCTTTTTCTTATTGGATAAGATTTCTTTTAAAAACTTAGCGTACGAGGGTACTTGGGTGATAGCTTCTGTAAACGGAAGTAATATTCAACTGTTTCAGAAGTTCAACAAATTTCTTAAATTGACTCGTCGTCTTGGAATTTGTTAATCTTTGAGGGTACGGAATTGGTGGTTTATAGGGTGGTGGAGGCACATAAGGTTGTTCTTTCTCCACTACCTCTTGATTATCATCTTCCTTTTCTTCTGGATCATCCAACACTTCAGTCGGTTTATCCGGTTTTTGGTACATGGCTGGATTGTCAAGTCTTGGATCGGTAGTTCCGTCAAGTTCCTTGCCACTTCTTAATATTACGGCATTGGCATGTCCTTTCGGATTAGGTTGAGGTTGTCCAGGGAATACTCCTGCTGGTGCAGCAGTAGGTGTTTGTTGTTGAGCTACTTGTGAAATCTGAGTTTCAAGCATTTTGTTATGTGTAGCTAATGCATCTACTTTGCTCACTAATTGTTTAATCTGCTCACTAGTGTGAATATTTTGGTTTAAGAAGTCCTTGTTTGTTTGAGATTGGTTAGCTATAAAGTTCTCCATCATCAACTCAAGGTTCGATTTTCTAGGGACATTAGGAGCAGTCTTTTGATATCCTGGTGATGTAGCTGGTGCTTGACCTGGTGCGTATAAAGCATTGTTATTCTTATAGGAGAAGTTCGGATGATTTTTCCAACCTGGGTTGTATGTGTTTGAGTATGGGTTTCCTTGAGCATAATTCACTTGATCAGTGGGAGTTCATGTCAATAGTTGACAATCAGAAACTTCGTGTCCTAGGACTCCACATAACTCACAGTTAGGTGTTACTGCAGCCACGGTGGATGTTGGTGTTATGGCCAAGTTGTCGATCTTTTGGCTTAGTTGGTCAAACTTCGCATTGACTTGGTCCATACTACTCACTTCGTACATACCTCCTTTTGTTGGTTTCTCAGTTGCGACTCTCTCGCTTCCCCAAAGATAATGGTTTTGAGCCATACTTTCGATAAGTGCATAAGCATCATTATATTCTTTGTTCATCAATGCACCGCCTGCGGCAGCGTCAATTGTCATTCTTGTATTGTACAAGAGTCCATTATAGAAGGTATGGATGACCATCCATTCTATCAATCCGTGATGTGGACAAAGTCTCAGCAGATCCTTATAGCGTTCCCAAGCTTCGAATAATGATTCGCTTTCCCTTTGCTTAAATCCGTTGATCTGAGCTCTCAGCATAGCTGTCTTGCTAGGTGAAAAATATCTGTTCAAGAAAACTCTCTTTAGTTCCTCCCACGTAGTTACTGAGTTCGAAGGCAGAGATTGAAGCCAAGCTCTTGCTCTGTCTCGAAGTGAAAAAGGAAATAAACGTAGTCTAATAGCTTCTTGGGTAACTCCATTGGCTTTTATGGTATCTGCATATTGCACAAAGATCGAAAGATGAAGGTTCGGATCCTCGGTAGGATTTCCGGCGAATTGATTTTGTTGCACGGCTGATATCAACGAAGGTTTTAGTTCGAAATCATTTCGGTTGATAGCCGGTGCTGCAATGCTTGAATGCGGTTCAGCTTGCGAAGGACTGGCGTAATACTTGAGTGGGTGATTCTGTTCTTCAGCCATCTCTGCGTCCTTTGATGTTACGACTGGTTTAGGCGGATCTAATTGAAGATCTGGAATATTGTAAGTTTTTTCGTAATCGAATATACGTCTTCTTACGTGTAAGAAGCGTTCCGATTCAGGGATTAGAGGTTGCAAGTCTTCGCTTTTAGAGCGAGTACTTGGCATACACTCGGAGATTAAATTAAATTAAATAGTTGATACCTTAGTCTAGACAATGCTACCTAAAGTGCACTAGTAACTAAATTAAGGTCCCCGGAAACGGTGCCAAAAACTTGATGGGCTAAAGACGTGTCTAATTATGTGTCTAGCGGTATCTTAACTGCAAGTGCACAGCCTATCGAAGTAATATTTAAGATTATCGATCCACAGGGACTCTATGGTTACTTAGTGCTAGATGAACTTCTAGTTTAGCTAAGGCGAATGGTTGTCACGATTTTTTTTTGATTTTAAGATATTAAAGGCGGAATTAAATTTAAGTTTTAATAAAATAATACTAAGGCGGTCGGTATGTAATTATACTAACTTAGGCGGGTCAATCTAACCTAGGCTTATAAAGGTGTTTACTTAATCTATTCGGTAGAGGTTACCAGTTTAAATACCCTCAACTCACACTCCCGTGGTCTTATCTCAGATCTTACCCCTAAAGCCCTATGCCTGCTTTCGCTAGCCCATAAGTGTTTAGAGATAATTTTTGGAAACTTAGTAATTCTAATTTATTTTAAAGCGCTCTCGCTGTGTTTAATTTAAATGCCTAACTTTAGTTATCTGGTTAAAATCTCACACTCTCGTGGTCTTGACCTAACCTAATACTCTTTTCTTACTCTCGTAACGAAAAGGTCAAATTTAATTAAAAAGTATCAGCCAGAATGTTAAGTTATTAATTATTTTAAGCCTATGATTAAATTTTACCGATTAAGTTTGTTTTAACTACATACCGCCCTAAGTTAATTAGCTACTCATTGATGTTGAACCAGACAGAGACAGAAAAATAAATAATAAAATACTCATGGCAGAAAAATAAATAAACATTATAAATATTAAAATTGCAATATAATAAAAAACCTGGTTAACAAATATTATAGCAGACTCCTTCTTCCACAGACCGGAAAGCTTGGAGTTGGCGGAAATCGAAAATAAACAAATTCTGAAGGTTTAGAAGCAAGTAAATGTATAACAATTTCCTGATGTTGGAAATTGTTATATAGCTGGTTTGGATACAATAAAACTGCAAAATTGAAAATAATGCAGAAATAGAAATAGGGTCGTAAAATAAATCGGCAGAGCTTCCGCAGAAAATCGAATAAAAAATGCTCTGTAGTTTCTTCATAAAACTTATGCTATTTATAGAAGAGTAATTGGGCTTGTGGCTGAATGTGTTGCATGGGCCTCCTAGGAGAAGTTGAGGAAATCTAGGAACGTGGCATACAGGGTCAATCTGGAAAGTAGCAGCTTCACATGCACGTAGCCCTGTGACCAAGTCTGGTCAAATAACCTACTTTTTCCCTTGTCACGGTCGTGACAAGGTCTTCACGCTCGTGTCCTGTGGTTTTTAAGTGTCACGGTCGTGACAATATTCTCACGGTCGTGATGGCTTCTTTTGGGGTGTCACGGTCGTGACAATATTCTCACGGTCGTGATGGCTTCTTTTGGGGTGTCACGATCGTGACAATGTGATGACGACCGTGACTGCAACAAATTATGCAGTTCTGCAGGCTTCTTCATTTCTTCATCTTTTTATGGTTGCTTTTGTTCCTTTTGTTCTTAATTCATGGTTTAGCTCCATATATGATGTACCTGCAAAATGGTAAGAAAAAATCGAGAAATCGAGTGTTAAAACGATGATTATGCGATAAAACGTTAATGAAACCTAGCAATATAATCGATACGTTTTCTCGTTATCACTTTACAGCTTTATATATCATACTGTCATACTGTCATTTGGCTGGATCTGGTTTTTGTTTTGGTGGGTGGGGTTCTACTGAGAGTTTGAGGTCCTATACCTGGGACCTGAGTGACACCTAGGCTAGAGTGGTTCATGTTCTTTCCCATTCCATTTCGGTCTGGTGCGGGAATATGAAACACGGTTCAGATGTGGGTTTCTTCTTGAAAACTCTGTGCTACAGATTTCCTGTAGTGCTAGGGCTATCTGGGAAGCCTGCTAAGTCTGGATGACCTTTACTATGACCTTCATAAACTGAGGTGAATTAGAGGAGGATTTTTTTATGGTTATTGTAAACACTGTATCTCCGGGTTAGAAGTGCTTACACTTTTCATAACTGATCCAAGTCTGAGGATCCTTGTTTTAGAACACCACCTGTGAGGGGGTTGGGCTGTTTACAGGTTTACAGGTACCCTTGGCCACATCATACCCTGTTACTTGTTTATGGTTTTAGAGTACCTCACTTTGGGCAGTTCTTGTGATTTAACCCTGGATATGTGACTCTTTATTTGAGTCCCCCACCTTGGTTACTGGATTTCTGAACCTCCATCTGGACTTCTTGAACATACATGGACTTTATATCATGGCAGTAATCAGATCCAGCTTGATCACAAACCCTTGCATATCATTTGCATACTCATCATTTGCATCATTTAACATTTGTTTATTTGTTTTTCAGGGTATCCACATTACATCTGGCTTGGTTTTGACCCCTTCATCTGCATTAGACCCCTGTTCATCAGTTATTTGCTTCAGCTATCTTCATCAGTTGCCTGCTTCAGCTACTTCCATTATCATCCTCGGCATATCAGTGGCTCATCTCCAGTATCAGTCTTCATCATCAGCACTTGTCTTCTGCTCTTCATCAGCAGTCATGACACCCAAGAAGAGCAACATTTCATATCATTTCTTTGAGCCTGTGCTGACTGGCATCAGGCAAGTCCAGGAACTTATCACTCCAGACCATATCCCATTATTCAGAGAGCATTATGGAGGCATCCTTGATATGGTTATGGACCTGGATCCTTCTCAGAGGAGTCTGATTCACACTTGCCTACAGTTTTATGACTCTCCCTTGAGATGCTTCACTTTCCAGAACTTTTAGCTAGGACCTCTGCTAGAGGAGTTTTCATCACTGATTGGAGTGCCTATTAGGGGTGGGATTCCCTTCAACCCAGAGATGACTTCTCCCAGCAATGGAGAAGTGGCAAAAGCACTGCACCTAGAGCCTATATTGATTGAGCAGAACATGACAACAAAGGCTGGAATCCCTGGTTTGCATCTAGATTTTCTGATTTCTCAAGCTATCCTGAAGGCCTCCTTGGGAGAATGGAAGGCAGTTTGTGCATTGTTAGCCCTCAGTATATATGGGGTTATATTATTTGCAGATGAGCCCAAGTTTATCAGCAAGAATGCCATTCATCTCTTCCTTCTGAGGAACCCAGTACCCACATTGCTGGGGGATTTCTATTATTCTGTTCACCAAAGAAATGAGAAGCAGAGAAGGAAGTTGGTGAGATGCTGTGCTCCTCTATTTCACACTTGGCTGCTTAAACACTTACCCAAGACTGATGCCTTCCTGAATCCTCACCAACAGAAGAATTGGGCTAAGAGACTTATTGCTTTGACTTCAGATGATATCAGATGGTGCACCCAGAGCACCAAAGGCAGGGACATAATTACTAGCTGTGGGCTGTACCCCAATGTGCCTCTAGTAGGAGTGAAGGGTTGCATCAACTACAATCCTTTGCTGTTTAAGAGACAATTGGGCTATGCTTTGGTCCACCCTCCTAGAGTGCAAGACTTGGCTGAAACCCTGTATTGTGAGATAAAACCTAATTTAGCTATTGTCAGACAAGCATCCTAGGCTTGGGACAACATCCAGACAAAAGGGATGACCATTCTTGGGAGGTGAAATAATGTGGCTTCAGCTCAGTATTATGAATGGTCCCATGCTAGAGCTCAGATTTCTGGGATGCCTTTCACTATTGAAGATGCACCTGGACCATCCACAGTACCACCTCCAGCCACTGTCATCCTGGAAGAATTTGAGAAGCTGAAGGAAAGGAATGAGAATCTGTCTCAAGCTCTGAAGAAGACCCTCTAGGAGAGGAGTGATGGTCGTCTAGACATTGAGAGGTTGGAGAAGCTTAAGGTGGAGCATCTGGCCAAGATTGAGAAAGCAGAGGACTACATCAAGAAATCAAGAGCTGGAGAGCAAATATTGAAGAATGCCTGTAAAGAGGCCCATTTTAAGAAGGCTAGGACTGATCTCTATCTAGAGGAAAGTCAAGCTAGGTGGGTCAGGATCACTGAAGCTCGCACTCAAGAAGATAAGAGAACTCAAGCCAGGATTGAGCAGTTGGAGGCCAATGAAAAGAAGCAACAGGAAGCTTTGCTGGCAGCCCAGATGGAGATTTCAGAATTGAAGCTTAGGGCTGGTGTGAAAAGGTCAAAGGACCAAGACAGGCACAAGAAGCTGACCGCTGCTATTGCCACCAGAAACCTTCTTATCAGGAACATCACAGAGCATCCGGCTGGTCCTGTAACTGAAGCACTTTTGAAGGAGGTTAAGGAGGATGAGTTTGGTTTAGATGTTTGACTACTTTGCTTGTTGTTATTTCCATTTGATGTACTTTTCTTTTATGTTGTATTTTGACCCTTCAGGGGCATATGTTGTAAAAACAAACTATGTATGATCCACCATTTGTAATGTATTTGTTAGTTTGTTTCATTGAGTGTCTTTTCTCAAGCAACATGAGAACATCTTTTCAGAACATCTTCCTCAGGGTCAGGAAAGGTCAAAACCAAGAGCCAAGCCGGATACCTTGGAAAGTAAATGAGCATACTGCATTGCATGCTGACTTTTGTTTTGTTTTGTAGGTTTTGTCATTACTTTATTCTTCTAACTCTGTTGTGGTTCAAGAATTATTGCTCGCCTCCGAGTGTTCCCTCTCAACCGTCCGCACCGGTATCCTACTCGCAACAATCTTCCTGGTATCCAAATGGATCAACTACAACAAGATCTGACAGAGGTCAGAACTCAGATGGCTAATGAAAGGCTGGAGATGAGAAACCAAATGACCCAATTCATGGAAGTAATGAATGGCTTGGCCCAAAGTCAAGAAAGGTTGAGGGCATTAGTAGAAAGACAAACCCCGAAAGAACCCCATCTGGGAACTGGAGGAACAAGTAACAATGATAGGGGTCAGTCCCATGTTAATCCACCAGTATATGGGCCTCATTTACATCCGGAAGTCAACATCCCGGGTAATGTGCAAGGAAATACTACTGGGGGAAGGATCTTACAGGAAGACCCCCAAGAAGAACAGTTTACTGTAATGGGAGCTGGGGATGAAGTTTATGATAGGAGGTTCGATGAAATTGCTGAGAAGTTGAGATCTCTGGAGTCTCAAAATTCCTTAGGCTTCGATGTTATGGATATGGGGTTAGTGGACGGGGTAAGGATTCCCCATAAGTTTAAACCTCCGTGCTTCGAGAAGTACAATGGAACTTCCTGTCCACGAACTCACCTACAGTCTTTTCTAGGGAGACTTAAGGCATACACCATGGATGAAAAACTGTGGATGTTTTACTTTGAAGACAGTTTGACTGGGGCTTCCAGGGAGTGGTATTCACACTTGACCAGAGCTACTATCAGATGCTGGAAGGACCTAGCTGTAGCTTTCATCAGACAGTACCAATACAATCTGGACATGGCTCCTAACAGGACCCTCTTGATGGGAATGTCTCAGTCCTCCAGAGAAAGCTTCAGGGAATATGCCCAGAGGTGGAGACAACTTGCTGCTGCTGTCCAGCCTCCCATGTCAGAAAGAGAAATGGCTGACATGTTTATGAATACCCTGCAAGGAACATATATTGATAGGCTAGCTGCCTTTTCTTCCACCAGCTTCGCTGACGTAGTCATAGCTGGGGAAAGGATTGAAAGCCTTTTGAAGATGGGTAAAATTTCTGATAATGGTGCAAGTTCGTCCGGTAATCCCAGGAAGCCTTTTGTGGGGCCTAGAAGAACTGGTGAGACAAATGCCATTTATGCCAACAGGGGCAGACCTCAGCATGTCCACAGAGCAGTAGCGGCTGTCACTATTCCAGCTCCGATTCCTCAGCAATCAGCATATCAACCACAACAGCAACCACACTATCAACAGCAAGTTCAGTATCCGCCACAGAGGACTTACAACAACAACAACAGCAATCAACAGCAAAGACCCTTTCAGCAAAGACCATCACAGGAAAATAGGGTGATTGACCCTATCCCCATGCCTTATGCTGCCTTACTGCCACAACTCCTGAAGCTCAACCTGGTTGAGTTAAGGACATTGGCACCGCCAGATCCCTCTAATCTCCCAAGAAATTATGATGTCAACGCCAGATGAGCTTTCCATTCCAATGCACCTGGCCACAATACGGAGAAATGCAGGGCTTTACAAATGAAAGTACAAGACCAGGTGGATTCTAAAGCCCTCAACTTTGCACCCCCGCCAAATGTCAACAAGAATCCCATGCCCAATCATGGAGGGCCAAGAATTAATGCCATTGAGAAAGACAAGCCATCTTTCTTAATCACCAGTGTTGGACAGATTTGAACACCTCTGGTCGAAATTAAAGCTCAGCTTCTAGAATGCCAGATGTTCCCCGGGTGTGGGCTCGGTTGTGGTTATTGCAACATTTCGGTCAACGGATGTGATAATTTGAGAAGCGGCATAGATGGTCTTATCAAAAGTGGTATACTTCAGATCACGACAACGGCGCCTACAAATCCAGCAATTCCTTTGACAACCATTCCTGATTCTTCTACAACAGCAGCAACAATCATTCCAACCAATTCATCAATATCATCAACAATGGCTTCATCTATCACCTCAACAAATCAAATGTCAACAACCATTTCTTCTACAACATCGACATCCATTTATTCAGCAGAATCTTCTACAACGCCAACAGAAATTAATGAAGATATCTCAGCAGTCACCATCTACTATGATCCATCAAATGTTCCTCCAAACAACAACTTTCAACAACAAACAGTGGCACCTCCTGCCAGATCACCGGTCACCATTTACTATGATCCGCACACCATTTCAGTACCTTCCTCTACAGCAGTCAGTACAGTTACCATCATGGTGCCTGGACCAGTTCCATATGAAAGCAGTAATGCCATACCTTGGCATTATGGCTCTGACCTCTACTACAACGGGGAGAAAATCAATTTGGATTCTTCAACCTCTTCTCCACAAATTGATAATGTTGGGGGAGGTGGAGGCTTCACCAGAAGCGGACGCCTTTTTGCCTCACAAACTCAAAAACCTAATGCCGAAGCAGAAGCTGCTGCCAAAGCAAAGGGAAATAGTGTGGTATTTGAAGAGCCGGCTGTCAAAGAAACTCAGAAGACATCTTTTGAGCAAGATGTAGACGAGTTTATGAGAATTATAAAGAGAAGTGATTACAAGGTGGTGGATCAGCTTCACCAAACTCCCTCAAAGATCTCCATATTATCCCTGTTGATGTGTTCTGAAGCTCACAGGAATGCATTACTGAAGGTCTTGCACGCAGCATACGTGCCAGAGGAGATCACTGTTAATCAGCTAGAAACTGTGGTGGCAAATGTCAATACCAGTCATGGACTGGGCTTTACCAATGCTGACTTAACAACTGAGGGACGTAACCACAACAAGGCTTTACACATCACTCTAGAATGCAAGGGTGCTGTTCTATCCCATGTACTGGTGGACACTGGGTCGTCACTCAATGTTCTACCAAAGAAAGCCTTAGTGAAGCTAGAGTATGATGGCTTGGCACTGCGTCCAAGTAATTTGGTAGTGAGAGCTTTTGATGGCTCTAAAAGATCAGTGCTTGGGGAGATTGATCTGCCTGTGATGATTGGCCCGCAGACCTTCAAAATTACCTTCTATGTGATGGACATTCAGCCGGCCTACAGATGTTTGTTGGGTAGACCTTGGATCCATGCCGCTGGCGCTGTTACGTCTACCCTTCACCAGAAGCTGAAATTCGAGTGGGAAGGCCAAATCATCACCATCTGTGGGGAAGAGGACATCTTTGTTAGCCACCTGGCTACGTACAAGTACATTAAGATGGATGGAGAAATCCATGAAACCATGAGCCAAGGGTTTGAGGCCCTAAACATTAATGAAGCATCCGCTGTACTAGGAACCTCCATGCCGTCTTATCAGCAAGCCAGGAAGGTTGTTGAAGAGGGAACTGCCCAAGGCTGGGGCAAGTTGCTGCCCGTGGAAAAGAAGGAAGACAAATTTGGGTTGGGTTACAAACCAACTCAACAAGATCAATCAGAGGCTGCCAAGAAGCCCAGTTTTGTCAGCGGGGGAATGCTCACCCCGGATGCAGTGAACAACTTGGAAGACGAGGATGAAAGCGACCGCAACCTGGAGAGCTGGATACGTCCAAGGATCCCGGGGAGCCAAGTCCTTAACTGGTCTTCCCAGGAAATTATAAGGGTTACTCCTGCAGAGTAATTATTATTTCCTGTATTTTTAAGCATGCATCAAGTCTTGCATCTTGCCCAAGATGACAAGACTCATTTTGTAATCGGGCCATCTTGTAATTTTGTGCAAACAGATCAATCAATGAATATCCGCCGTGGGTCGCTAATATTGTACCAGTACCTAAGAAAGATGGCAAAGTGAGAATGTGTGTAGACTACCGGGATCTGAATAGAGCCAGCCCGAAAGATGACTTCCCTTTACCTCACATTGATGTATTGGTTGATAATACGGCTCAGTTCTCGGTATTCTCCTTCATGGATGGATTTTCAGGATATAATCAGATCAAGATGTCACCTGAGGACATGGAGAAGACCACTTTCATCACACCCTGGGGCACATTCTGTTACAAGGTGATGCCATTCGGATTGAAGAATGCTGGTGCAACGTATCAACGGGCTATGGTGACATTATTCCACGACATGATCCATAAAGAAATTGAATGTTATGTGGATGACATGATTGCCAAGTCCCTCACAGAAGAAGACCACCTGGTAAATCTGTTGAAGTTATTCAAGCGTCCGAGGAAGTACCAACTGAAATTAAACCCCAACAAGTGCACATTCGGGGTGCGATCTGGTAAGCTGCTGGGATTTATTGTAAGTGAGAAAGGGATTGAAGTTGACCCTGATAAAGTTAAAGCCATTCAAGAAATGCCTGCACCGAAGATTGAAAAAGAAGTTCGGCGAGCAACCTGTGAACCTTTGTTCAAGCTGTTAAGAAAAGAACAAACGGTCAGGTGGAACGAAGACTGCCAGAGGGCTTTTGACAAAATCAAGGAATACTTGCAAGAGCCTCCTATCCTTATGCCACCAGTTGAGGGAAGACCTCTAATCATGTACTTGACAGTATTAGAAGAGTCAATGGGGTGTGTGTTGGGCCAGCATGACGAGTCTGGTCGAAAAGAGTATGCAATATACTACCTAAGCAAAAAGTTTACCGACTGTGAACAACGTTATTCACTGCTCGAGAAAACTTGCTGTGCTTTAGCGTGGGCTGCTCGCCGACTAAGGCAGTATATGTTGACCCACACTACCTTGTTGATTTCAAAGATGGATCCATTTAAGTACATTTTTGAGAAGCCAGCACTTACCGGACGGGTTGCAAGATGGCAAATGATCGTCACAGAATATGACATCCAGTACACATCTCAGAAAGCCATCAAGGGCAATGTACTGTCTGATTATCTTGCTGAGCAACCCATTGATGATTACCAGCCTATAAGATTTGACTTCCCTGATGAAGACATCATGTTCATAAAAGCAAAAGATCATGAAGAGCCTGTTCACACCGAAGGGCCTGACCCAGAAGAAGAATGGACTATGATGTTTGACGGGGCTGTTAATATGAATGGTCGTGGTGTTGGTGCAGTACTCATTACACCTAAGGGAGTTCACATGCCTTTCTCGGCAAAGCTCACTTTCAACTGCACTAACAACGAAGCTGAATACGAAGCTTGTATTATGGGTCTTGAGGAATCCATTGACCTCAGGATCAAGACTTTGACTGTATTCGGAGATTCAGCTCTGGTAATCAATCAAACCAACGGTAAATGGTACACCCACCAAGATCATCTGATACCTTATAGGGATTATACAAGGAGGTTATTGACTTTCTTCACAACGGTCAAGCTTGAGTACATCCCTCGAGACGAAAATCAGTTTGCAGATGCTCTGGCTACCATTTCATCCATGATCAAAGTTCAAGCTGTTAACTTTGTACCTCGGATCTCAGTATCCAGACTCGACAGGCCAGCGTATGTATTTGCAGCAGATGTTTCCAAAGATGATAAGCCTTGGTTCCATGACATTAAGTGCTTCTTGGAGGATCAAACATACCCATCTGGGGCATCTTCCAATGATAAGAAAACTTTAAGAAGGCTAGCTGGTAGTTTCTTCTTGGATACTGACGGTTCCTTGTACAAGAGAAACTTTGATATGGTACTCCTCAGATGCGTTGATAGAACAGAAGCAGACTTGTTGATGCACGAGGTGCTCAAAGGATCCTTTGGTACCCATGCAGGAGGGCATGCAATGGCCAAAAAGTTGCTAAGATCTGGCTATTATTGGATCACAATGGATGCCGACTGTTGTGCCTATGCCAGAAAATGTCATAAATGCCAGATTTATGCGGATAAGGTGCATGTGCCTCCGAATCCTCTGAATGTGATGTCTTCACCATGGCCCTTTGCCATGTGGGGCATTGATATGATTGGCAAGATTGAACCGACCGCTTCAAATGGCCACAGATTCATCCTGGTAGCCATTGACTATTTTACCAAGTGGGTTGAAGCAGCTTCTTATGCAAATGTTACAAGGCAAGTGGTAGCCCGATTTTTGAAGAGAGACATCATTTGTCGGTACGGAGTGCCCGAGCGAATCATTACTGATAATGGTTCCAATTTAAACAACAAAATGATGGCAGAACTGTGCCGGGACTTCAAGATCCAACACCACAATTCTTCTCCTTACAGGCCAAAGATGAATGGCGCTGTCGAGGCAGCTAACAAGAATATCAAGAAGATTGTGCAGAAAATGGTGGTTACCTACAAAGACTGGCATGAAATGCTACCGTTTGCCTTGCATGGATACCGTACGTCAATCAGAACATCCACTGGGGCAACACCGTATCAACTTGGGTATGGTATGGAGGCAGTCCTACCTGTTGAAGTTGAATTACCCTCCTTACGGGTGTTGATGGATGTTAAGCTGAATGAAGCAGAATGGGTCCGGTCCCGATACGAACAACTGAGTCTGATTGAAGAGAAGAGATTGGCTGCAATCTGCCATGGGCAGCTGTATCAGAAAATAATGAAGAAAGCCTTCGATCAGAAAATCAGGCTCCGAGAGTACCAAGTAGGAGATCTTGTGCTGAAAAGACTCCTTCCTCCTCATACAGACCACAGGGGCAAGTGGACTCCGAACTATGAAGGGCCATTCGTAGTAAAGAAACTTTTCTCAGGTGGAGCACTGATGCTCAGTACTATGGATGGCGAAGACTTCCCGTCTCCTGTGAATTCAGATGTAGTTAAAAAATACTTCGCATAAAAATGACCCGCTGGACATAAAAACAGAATGTAAGTCCAGGCAAAAATAGGGCATCCCGGCGAGTCAAAAAACAGAATAAGAGACTCGGGAAAAAATAAGAGAAAATAAACAAGAAAATGTACACCCGCTGAGTTGAAAAGCCGCATTGGACAACTCAGGCAAAAAAGGGTATCCCGATGGATTGAAAACCCGAAAGGGAGATCCATGCAAAATAAGGGAATAAGCGAACAACTGTACTCTGAATTCATCTGTATCACTTACAATTTGGTAAGCTTCGAAAGGATCAAGCTTCTTTCAGAATCAGCCTTCTTCAGAAAGCAAGACGAGAAGAACGTCAAATGTCATACGAGTCATAGCAAAGGGAAGCTCCCTGAAGCGTCGTCAACATTGCCAATATCTTTTGTTTCTCAATCTATAACAATTTCCTCATTTTAGGGGATTTGTTTCTTTGACTGTATCTTGCCAATTTAGGGCACACGAATTAATAAAATCGGATTTTCAGTCTTGTTTCGTCTTATACATTTCATTCTCGTTTGCAAAAATGTCCGATGTTTTTAAGATATTGATTGCATAAATACAGATGCTTCTCTTCTAAAAATACGTGCTTGCAGGAAACATGTTTACTCCCGGGAATGTCTAAACTCCTTGATGAAATCCGGTAAGGGATATCTCGGGATGCTTGTACGTTTTCTTTGTCTTTACAGGATTGCAGGTGTTCAGAGCACAACATGGGACATGAAAGCTTCACCCCATCAAGCTGGCAAATCACTACCTACTCAGTCCATCTCACAATTAGCACCGGAGGTGCTTTCTCCCCAGCTGAGTTGCCATTTATTTTTCCTCCTCAGCCAAGTACAAAATCCAGGGAACCATCACCCCACAGAGTTTCAGCCTCTATCTAGAAGAGCAACGCCTGGAGATCTCACAACAGGGTGAAGGAAGCTTCTACAAACCCCCATATGGGTCCCTCATTACCAAAGATAGGTCTATCAGTGACCTATTTTCCCCAAACAGAGTCATATATGTCAGATCCATCAATGATCTCACCCCCAGCTGGGGATGTCTACTTCGAACAGATCAGCCGGAGATCTTCACAGCATTGGGATCCGAATCCCGGGTCGTTATCTTTGCATAATCATAGCATTCGCATCATATTCTCCCCGCAGAGCGTAGCATTCCATTTAAAACGGAGCATTACGGCAAAAATCAAACATATTGCATAATCATAAGCCATGTCCTGAATCAAACACTTGTAAATACTGACAATCCATCAAAGATATACAGAAAAACTCCCCGGATTCCCTGGCAGAGAGCCAAGGCACTTTCCCTAAAGATACAGATACTTCCTGACACCCGTCCGTGTCATATCCCCAGTAGAAAGCCAAGGCGTCCCCTTTGCACTCACAGATACATATCTATACAAATTCCCTGACACCCGTCCGTATCACCTTCCCCAACATAGATACCTAAAACATTTTGTAAACCATACACTTGTTTATATTACACTTTCCTTTTTTGACACTCGTCCGTGTCACTCTCCCCAGCAAGTTAAACACGCATCTATACACCACTCATACTTATTACTCCTGTTTCACTCATACAGATACTCGTCCGTATCTTGTATGCATCACTCAAATCCCCTCAGATTCGACACTCGTTCGTGTTCTTTGTTAACCAGTTGATACTCGTCCGTATCATCGTCTTCGAACACGCATCAGCGTTTGTTTCTACTGATACTCGTCCGTATCATGGTCTTAAGGATGCTCGTTCGCATCTTTAATCCATACATAATTTCAAACACTTTGTCTTCTTGAATTTAGACACTCGTCTGAGTCTATCATTCCCCAGAAGAGTCCCCGCAGAATCGATACTCGTCCATGTTCTTTGTTAACCAGTTGGTACTCGTCCGTATCATCATCTCTGAACATGTGTCAGTATTTGTTTCTACCTGATACTCGTCCGTATCATTGTCTTTAGGATGCTCGTCTGCATCTTTAGTCTATACACAATACCCAAACGCTCATACCTCTCATTTCTTGGATGTAGACACATCCGTGTTTACCATTCCCCAGCAAAACAACTTTCTCTTACCCGACATTCGTCCTATGTTGTGATACTTTCGGCAGCCGTACCCTGCCAGGTGATCGTCCTTCACCTTTGGATGACCGTCCCTCATCCTTTCCCCAGAGGAGTCTCCATTATTGGAACCCTTTTCTATCCGGCATTCGTCCTATGTCGTGATATTTAGCAGCCGTCCCCTGCTAGGTGATCGTCCTTCACTCTTTGATGATCGTCCCTCATCATTTTTATCTGATGGTCGTCCCCATCGTTGATCTTGTTATCTGACATTCGTCCTATGTCATGATACCCTCAGAGCAGTCGTACCCTGCTAGGTGATCGTCCTTCACCTCTTGATGATCGTCCTTCATCATGCTTATCCGATGGCCGTACCCATCGTCGACCTTTTCATCCGACATTTGTCCTATGTCGCGATGCTTTCGGCAACCGTACATTGCCCGGTAATCGTCCTTCACCTTAGATGACCGTCCCTCATCTTATCCCCCAACAGAGCAGCCGTCCCTGCTAGGTGATCGTCCTTCACCTTTGATGACCATACCCCATCATTTATTTTTACCCATAATCCCCAGAAAGTCTTATATCTTTACTTTATGGCCGTCCCCATCACAATCTCTCATATCCCCAGCTTGTCGGCCGTCCCCGTCACTGCTTTATTTTCCGCATCTTCCCCAGCATGTCGGTCGTCCCCGTCATCGCTTTATCCCCAGCAGTCGTCCTCTGCTCGACGGTCGTCCTCCGTCGCCCGCACTTTATGATTATACTTTATTTTCTTTTACAATCTATATCCCTTTTCTTCTTCATTCTGTGAGTGCAAATTTTGGACTGTGTTTGGTATTCAACCACAAGTTATCTTGTTTGCCTGTTAAGCCGTTGCTTACATTCTACACAGCTAACTCATGCTTGAATAGGGGCAGCTGTAAACACCCCAAATTTGCCCTCACCCATTCACACCATGGCTTGTGATATCTTCATATGCATAAGTTCAATCATATCACTTCATATTGTACTTTTTGTTTCACTGCATTGGTTCAAAGTCATCTGCATCTAGGGTTTGTGATCTGAGCCATCCAAGAGCTATTTGAGACACTCCAAAGGTCATCAATCACTTCAAAGGGGTCCATGTATGTTCAAGCATCATATTATATCCTCACAAGGTCAAAGAAGCCAAAGAATCATAAGAACTGAGAATGGCATGGAAGCAGAGCCAGGTTTAACTGCACAGATGACCTAGAATTAGGGTTTTGGTTTCAAAGGCCATAACTCCAATTTTTTTGGTCACTCTTGTTTCTATTGGTCTCTATATGTTATAAGGATCATGCATATCAATTTTCATGAAGAAATTCCATGGGGAAGGCATCTGATCAAGAATTGACTTCTTGAGCAAGTCAGTGTAAAATCAGGGCATCTGAGGCCCCCAATGACCCAACCAAAGGGTGTTCTTCATCATTTTGAATGTTTATGATCTTTATTTGATCATAGAAGATGTTATAAGTTCACAAAATTGAAGAATTTCAAGCCATTTGCAAAGTTTCCTTTTTGGGAAAATGACTTGTAATGGAAACTTGCCATTTTGGGAAAGTTTTCAACCCTTTCTTTTTGATTCAAAAATGCTTCAAATGAGAAAACTTTGGTCATGAAAGTTGTAGAATGGATCATTCCCTTTTCAAAAAGTACAAGAACTCATTCTAATTCATTTTGGATCAAAAGTTATGGCCTTGCAAAGTTGGATAAAATCATTGAAATTTCACTTTTGCACAAAATGGAAAACTTGCAACTTCTCATGACAAGCCTTTATGTGACTTCAATGTGACCTCTAATTATCATACCAATGCAATGCATGACCTAAAAATCAGTTTGGCCCAAAGAATTTCCCATTTCTATGCCTTGTTTTTCAAGTAACCATAAGCCATTCTTCATGAAAGTGCAAAGAGGGATTTCTTGCAAATTGATTCTCAAAGGGTTTGTTTGACCTCTAGCTGGTTTCAAAACTTTGCCATGACCTAATGAAGCATGCCACACCAAAAATTCAGCAAGATTTCTCACATGTACATAGCCAAAAATCATGAGATGTAACAAGTTGTCAAGTTGCAAAAACCCTTCCAACTTATGATCCAAATGCTGCAGTCCTTCATGAACCATCCAAGGGACATCCTTGACTCAAGCTGAGGCAGGACAAGTCTCTAGATTGCCTCTGACCCGAGCCATGCCTAGGGTACACAATATCTTGACTTTTTGCATAAAGACCCATACCAATCCCACAGTGACACACCAACTCTCTGCCCAACCAGAGCATGATATGTGGACATCAAGCAATCCAAAAACACACCACATACAAGCTGAATCCTCCCACATAGCAGCATCCAACAAAATCTGTCAAAACCTTTCCCTCTTCGAAACACTCAACACAGCCATCAAACTTCAATAATTCCTTCACCAATCAACCACAAATCATCCATAGAACAGATCCCACCCCTCACAATGATCTGAAACACAACACACAAGAACTTCATTTCCTGCTATATCAGAACTGAACCACAAAAACTAGCCACTTTCAACCCCATTCAAGTATTCCATTAGCCTCAGGAGGTTCAAAGGAGATCATTTGCACAAGAGGGAGGCTCTGAAAGCTCACTTTCGAAGGTCTCCAGCTCAGGTATAACCTAAGAACTGTTTTCTCAGAACTTCATTTTCTTGTTACAAAATGAATCTACATGTTACACTGATCATCTAGATGTGTTTAGAATTGAAAATAAGCAAGAGATGACCATTTTGTGTTGTTCTGAAAGTTTGCCCGTGTTTCATGTTTTCCTTCGATTCAGGCTTGTGAGTGAAAATAAATGGATTTGAGATGAGGGGTTAGGTTTAGATTGATGAGAGGTTTGTTTTGGTGGAAGAAATTTCATGTTTAGTGACCTGTAGAAGATTTTAGGGTTTGTGCTCGCCGGGGAAGATGACCGAAACCACTGTTCCGGTCACCTGAAGTTCATTAGCCCTAATTGTGTCATTAATGAAACTTTGAATGTGGACCGTAGATGCGTTTTACTTAGGTTGACTCCCACGTGAACGAATGGTCTGGATGCTTCATTAAAGCCCTAATCCCTGATTAATTAATTTAAATCTTGTTTAATTAATTCATAAAACAAATTAGCCAGATTTGAATCTGGGCCTTTGGATCTGGCGCGCAGTCAACCATTCCAAGCCCAGATCAAATCCTGGCCATCCTTTTGAATTACTTTCATTATTTTCATTTTCAAATTCATTTTCTTTTCATTTTATTTATACATTTTATTTAAAATAGCAAAATACCTTTAAAAATTATGAAATTTTTTGTCAAGGATTTCATTAATTTTTAAAACCCAAAAATATTTTTATTTTTTATTTTTTGCATTGAAAATTATTTTTAAATCATTTAAATGTTTATTTTTAATTAGTTAATGGAAATTAATTAATTAAAAATACATTTAGGTATTTAAAAATCACAAAAAAATTCACATTGCATTTAGAAACATTTAGAAACATTGTCCAACTCTCAAACAAAATTTCTTTTTTGTTCTTGATCCCTTTTGATCATTTTCATTGGATTTAATTTCATTTTTAGGCAATATTTTGCTTCAAACTTCAAAAATTCCTTTCTGCTTAACCATTGAGAGTTGGATGATGATTCTTCTTGCATTGAACTCTTCATAGCATGTAGTTTATAGGATAAAATTGGTGTGATTTGATCTTGCATTTTCAATTTGTTTAGCATTTTTCTTGACAAGGTACCCCAAAACCCTAGCAATCTTAGGAAATCCATAACTTTCAATAGGTTAAGAGTTGGATCCTCTCCTTTGGGCAGTGAGTTTGTGTAGGTTTAGGGTATCTTTGATTGCATTTTCAAATTTTTATCATGTCATTTGCTTTTGGTTTTGGATTTTTTCTTTGCATGATGCATGTAACCCTAATTTGTGCTTTCCTTTGCATCCTTCTTTCATTTGCTTGCATCCATTGACTTGCCATGCCATTTTGTGCATCCACATGATCCATAATACATTTTAAGACATGTTAGAATCATGTTTGATCATTGCATCTTTCATTTGCCATGTTATGCATTCATATCATCTCATAAACTTTTCATGTACTTTCATGGTTCAAAACATGCCTCATTTGCATCTTTATGCTTGTATGATCATTCTCATGCCTTGCCTCATTTTTGCATCATCTCTTAGGATCATTAACATCATGTGAATGCTACTGACTTTGGTTTGCATCATGACATTTCATCTTATTTGCATTGCATTTCATTTTCTTATGCTAACATTTCAGGTGGTAAGTTGTTTGAGAAGTGAATTTGCCTTCACTTTTCACATTCTCTTTTCATCTCTTTCATACTTCCTTTGCTGCATTTTGTATGTGTATTGGATTGATCTTGCTCATTCTTGTTCATCTTACTTTCTTTCTTCAAGCAACTTGTCTTCTTAAGTGAAGCAAGTTGTTTTGCTTCTCTTTGCTTCTTGCTCCTTTCATCTGCTTCCTTCCTGGTGGTTTCTCTGAAGATCTTCTTGCAAACCTCATTAACCCTAGGAATGACCAAGCATGATAATAATTAGGGTTTGATTAGTCCCCCATTTAGTTTTACCTTTGTGTCATCTTTGAGTCTTCCCTTCTCATCTCATAATCAAGGACTAAACCCTAAAGGTTTTAAGGCTTTGTGATTAGGCTTATGCCTGCATCCTTCTATTAGGATGGAGTGTATAACTCTAATCCTAAGCGTTAAACCCTTAATATGTTTAAATCCTTTAATCAATCCACTTAATAATCATTAAGACATCAAGCTTGTAACTTGGGCCTTGCATTAGGGTTCTAATTCTTCCTTAATTGGTTAAGAAGGACTAACCCTAGTGTTAATGGACAAGTCCCCCTCAAGTTGTCTTACAAATCATAAAATTCACTTCTTCATCTTATCATTAACTAAAATCCACTTAATAAAGGCTTTGTTTTGTCATGAGGTTAATCCCTAATCATGGATTAAATTGAGGAGTCTTCCTCAATTTAAATGCTCTCATCTATTATCCTTCTATTAGGATGGTGTAATTAGTCCATTAAATCCTTGATTATGGGTTAAACTCATTACTTAACACTAAACAAAAACAACAAAAACATCTAAATAAATGCAAGTAGGTTAATGATCTTAATCCTACATCAGGGTGATTAAGTGTGAGATGCTGACTTCACACTTAAGGTATTCTCATTACCCCTAATCAGAGGGAGGATGTGATGAGTTTACTAATCCATTGGTTTAGGCTTAAGCTCATTAACTTATGACAAACTCCAAAAAGCAATAAAAGATTGAAAACTCAAAAACAAACAATAATCGTCTCCTCCGGGATTCTTTCCTCATCTCATTCACTCATAAACGAGAACTTGCTTCTTCCGTCTAATGCAAGACAGTTTGCACCTGAGCCAGACAGGTCATACACTTGAGCATAGACAAGCAAGCAGTTCACAAGTCAATTTATCTTTCAGTCTCTTTGGGTCGAACTACGGTGTTCTGACTTCCTCATTGCACGAGAGGATACGTAGGCATAACTTAACAGTTATCGAACAAAAGCCTCTGTATATTCCCCCTCTTTCTAGCCTTATCCTTTAAGCCTCATGGTCTTGAGCATTTCATTCTTGTTCTTACACTGACACTTCTTTTATACACTTCACATTTCTTTTACACTGACACTTGCATTCTTTCCAGCTTTAATACACAAATTGCACTGACACTACCCCTTTAAAACACAAATCTTTTAAGCGTGGATCCCGTCGAGTACGACGGACAATCTGGGTGCTAATACCTTCCCAGGTTGTAACCAACCCCCTTTCTCAATTTCTCTGGTTCGCGACCGTCTTATCCATATCTTTTCCCAGGTCTATGCAGCATTACCTTTCCTTCGGGATAAAAATGCCTAGCTGGCGACTCTTGTCTTTCTGAGTTCACCCTTGTGTGTTCTCTCCTCCCTTTCGTCGACCGTTCGCGTCTGTACCCCTCTTGACCTCGGGTGTCATTTGGTGGGAGCGACATGTACCTCCGGGTTAGAAATGTTTACACTTCTCATAACTGATCCAAGTCTAAGGATCCTTGTTTTAGAACATTACCTGTGAGGGGGTTGGGCTGTTTACAGGTTTGCAGGTACCCTTGGCCACATCATACCCTGTTACTATTTTGTTTAAGAGTACCTCATTTTGGACAGTTCTTGTGATCAAACCCTGGACATGTGACTCTTTATTTGAGTCCCCCACCTTGGTTACTGGATTTCTAAGCCTTCATATGGACCTTTGAGCATACATGGGCCTATATCAAGACAGATAATCAGATCCAGCTTGATCACAAACCCTTGCATATCATTTGCATATATCATCATTGCATCATTTAACATTTTTTTATTTGTTTTTCAGGGTATCCACCTCATATCTGGTTTGGTTTTGACCCCTTCTTCTGCATAGACCTTTGCTTCATCAGTTATCTGCTTCAGCTATCTTCATCATCACCAGCATCAGCTTATCAGTGGCTCACTTCCAGCATCATTCTGTGATCTTCATCAGTACCAATCTTCAGCTTCTTCAGCAACATTCATGACTACTCCCAGGAAGAGCAACATATCCTACCACTTCTTTGAGCCTGTGTTGACTGGTATCAGGAAGGTCCAGTCATTCATCACACCTGATTATATCCCTCTTTTTAGAGAGCATTATGGAGGTATCCTGGATATGGTTATGGACCTTGACCCTTCTCAGAGGAGCATGATCCACACATGCTTGCAGTTTTATGATCCTCCATTAAGATGTTTCACCTTTCCAGACTTCCATCTAGGGCCTTTGTTGGAAGAGTTTTCTTCATTGATTGGAGTACCTACCAGGGGTGGAATCCCTTTCAACCCAGAGATGCCAGCTCCCAGAAATGGAGAAGTAGCAAAAGCACTGTACCTGGAGCCTGCCTTGATTGAGCAAAGTATGACAACAAAAGCTGGGATCCCTGGTTTGCACTTGGACTTCTTGATTTCTCAGGCCATCCTGAAAGCTTCATTGGGAGAATGAAGGGCAGTCTGTGCACTGTTATCCCTCAGCATATACGGGGCTATACTGTTTGCAGATGAGCCCAAATTTGTCAGCAAAAATGCCATCCATTTGTTTCTCCTGAAGAACCCAGTACCCACATTGCTAGGAGATTTTTATTACTCCATTCATCAGAGGAATGAGAAACAAAGGGGGAAGTTGGTATGATGTTGTGCTCCTTTGTTTTACATCTGGATGCTCAGACATCTGCCTAAGTTAGATGCCTTCCTGAACCCTCACCAACAGAAGAATTGGGCCAAGAGGCTCATTGCCTTGACTTCAGATGATATCAGATGGTGCACCCAAAGCACCAAGGGCAAAGAGATTATCACCAGCTGTGGACAATACCCAAATGTACCTCTGATAGGAGTGAAGGGTTGCATCAACTACAATCCTTTGCTGCTTAAAAGACAACTAGGCTATGCTTTGGTTCACCCTCCTAGAGTGCAAGATTTAGCTGAGACCCTGTATTGTGAAGTAAAACCTAATTCAGCTGCTGTCAGACAAGCATCCTGGGCTTGGGACAACATTCAGACAAAAGGGATGGCTATTCTTGGAAGGTGTAATAATATTGCTTCAGCTCAATACTATGACTGGTCCCGTACTAGAGCTCAAATTACTGGAATGCCTTTCACCTTGGAGGACATACCTGGACCATCTACAGTACAACCTGCAGCAACTGTCAGCCTAGAAGAATTTGAGAAACTGAAAGAAAGGAATGAGAACCTATCTCAAGCTTTGAAGAAGAGTCTTTGGGAAAGGAGTGATGGTCGTCTAGAAATTGAGAGATTGGAAAAGATCAAGGTGGAACACCTTGCCAAAATTGAGAAGACAGAGGATTACATCAGGAAAGCAAGAGTTGGGGAACAAATATTGAAGAATGCCTGTAAAGAAGCCAAGATTCAGAAGGCTAGGACTGAGCTCTATCTGCAAGAGAGTCAGGCTAGGTGGGTCAGAATCACTGAAGCCCGTACACAAGAAGACCAGAAAACTCAAGCCAAGATTGAACAGTTAGAGGCCAATGAGAAGAAGCAGCAGGAAGCTTTGTTGACAGCCCAGAAAGAGATTTCAGAATTGAAGCTCAGAGCAGGATTGAAAAGATCAAAGGACCAGGACAGACACAAGAAGCTGACCACTGCCATTGCCACCAGGAACCTCCTCATTAGGACCATTACAGAGCGCCCAGCTGGTCCAGTGACTGAGGCACTCCTGAAGGAGGTCAAAGAGGGTGAGTTTGGACTGGATGTCTGATTCTTTGTTTGTTGTTATTTCCATTTGATGTACTTTTTCTTTTTGATGTATTTTGACCCTCCATGGGCATATGTTGTAAAACAGACTATGTATTGTTCATCATTTGTAATATATTAGTTTGCTTTCATGAGGTTTCTTTTCTCAGCAACATCAAACATCTTCCTCGAGGTCTGGAAAGGTCAAAACCAAGAACCAAACCGGATACCTTGGAAAACAAATAAGCATACTGCATTGCATACTAACTTTTGTTTTGTTTTGTAGGTTTTATTATTATTGTTTCTAACTTTGTTGTGATCTCAGGAAACATTGCTCGTCGCCGAGTGTTCCCTGTCAACCGCGCGCACCGGTACCCGACCCGTAACAACCTTCCCGGTATTCAAATGGAACAAGTACAACAGGATCTGACTGAGGTCAGAAATCAGATGGCTAATGAGAGAGTGGAGATGAGAAATCAGATGTCTCAATTCATGGCTGTAATGACTAGCCTGGCCCAGAGTCAAGAAAGATTAAGAGAGCTGGTGGAAAGACAAACTCCTGAGGAGCCTCATCTTGGAACGGGAGGAACTAGTAACAATGAACAGGGTCAGCCTCGTATTGATCCACCAGTATTTGGACCTCATCTGGATCCAGAAGTTAACATCCCGAGAAATGTGTCAGGTAATACTGCTGGGGGAAGAATCTTGCAAGAGGATCCCCAAGAAGAACAGTTTACTGTTATAGGGGCTGGAGATGAAGTATACGACCGGAGATTGGACGAAATTGCTGAGAAATTAAGATCTTTGGAGTCTCAGAATTCCTTGGGCTTTGATGTGATGGACATGGGGCTAGTGGATGGGGTAAGAATTCCCCACAAATTCAAACCCCCTTGCTTTGAAAAGTACAATGGTACCTCCTGTCCTCGCACTCATCTGCAGTCTTTCCTGGGAAGACTCAAAGCGTATACCATGGATGAAAAGTTGTGGATGTTCTACTTTGAAGACAGTCTGACTGGTGCTTCAAGAGAATGGTATTCACACTTTTCTAGAGCCACCATAAGATGCTGGAAAGATTTGGCTGAAGCTTTCGTCCGTCAATATCAATACAACCTGGACATGGCTCCCAATAGGACCCTTCTGATGGGAATGTCTCAATCTTCTAGAGAGAGCTTCCGGGAGTATGCTCAGAGATGGAGACAGCTTGCTGCTGCCGTCCAACCACCCATGTCAGAAAGGGAAATGGCTGACATGTTCATGAACACATTGCAAGGGACTTATATTGATAGACTGGCTGCCTTCTCCTCTACCAGTTTTGCTGATGTGGTCATAGCTGGTGAAAGGATTGAAAGTCTACTGAAGATGGGCAAGATTTCCGACAGTGGTGCAAGTTCATCCAACAATCCCAGAAAGCCTTTTGTGGGACCCCGAAGGGCCGGTGAAACAAATTCTATTCATACAAGCAGGGGCAGGCCTCAATATGTGCACCGGTCAGTAGCAGCAGTTACTATTCCAGCTCCAATTCCTCAACAATCAGCATATCCTCAACAACAACAACCACAGTATCAACAACAAGTTCATTATCCGCAACAGAGAACCTACAATAACAGCAACAACAACCAACAACAGCATCCTTTCCAATAAAGACCATCACAAGCAAACAGGGTAATTGACCTAATCCCAATGCCGTATGCTGCACTCTTGCCACAACTCCTGAAGCTCAACCTGGTTGAGTTAAGGACGTTGGCACCACCAGATCCTCTCAATCTTCCAAAGAACTATGATGCCAATTCCAGGTGTGCATTTCACTCAAACGCACCGGGGCATAATACTGAAAAATGCAGGGCCTTACAGATGAAAGTCCAAGACCTGGTGGACTCAAAAGCTCTCAACTTTGCACCTCCCCCAAACGTCACAAGGAATCCAATGCCTAGTCACAACGGGCCTAGGATTAATGCTATTGAGGAAGGCAAACTATCCACCTTAATCACCAGTGTTGCACAAATTCGAACACCTTTGGTTGAAATTAAAGCTCAGCTTTTAGAATGTCAAGTGTTCCCCGAGTGTGAGCTCGGCTGTGGGTATTGCAATATTGCCGTCAATGGATGTGAGAGACTGAGAAACGGCATAGATGGTCTTATTAAGGATGGTATCCTTCAGATTACGACAACGGCGCCTACAAATCCAACAATTCCTTCACCGACAATCACAGATACTCCTACAACGTCAGCAACCATTGTTCCAATGGATTCTACTACAACTCCAACAACTGCTCAATCAATCGCTTCAACGGATGCAAGTTCAGTCGCCATTCCTGCTACAACTTCAACACCCATCCAGTCAATAGTGTCTTCTACAACATCAGCAACAATTGATGAAAGCGTCTCAACGGTTACCATATACTATGACCCTGCAAATGTTCCTGCCAGCAACTCACAAAGTGCCACTCCTGTCAGAGCACCAGTTACCATATACTATGATCCACACACCATTGTTGTCCCTTCTGCAGCTGCTATCAGTCCAGTCACTATTACAGTGTCTGGGCCAGTTCCTTACGAAAGCGATAATGCCATCCCTTGGCATTATGGCTCAGATCTATACTGCGAGGGGCAGAAAATCACTTTAGAATCGTCAACTTCTTCACCTCAGATTGACAATGTGGGGGGAGGCGGAGGCTTCACTAGGAGCGGACGTCTCTTTGGCTCACAAATTCCAAGACCCATTACCGAAACAGAAGCTACTACTAAGGCAAAAGGGAAGAGCATGGTGCAAGAAGAACCAGTTGCTAGAGAAGCTTTGAGGACTCCTTTTGATCAAGAGTTTGATGAATTCATGAGAATCATAAAGAAAAGTGATTACAAGGTGGTAGACCAGCTTCACCAAACACCTTCCAAAATCTCCATACTATCATTGCTAATGTGCTCCGAGGCTCATCGGAACGCTCTATTAAAAGTCATGCACGCAGCTTATGTGCCGGAGGAGATTACCGTTAATCAGTTAGAGGCTGTGGTTGGAAATGTCAACTCTAGTAATGGGCTAGGATTTACCAACACTGATTTGACAGTGGAAGGTCGCAATCACAACAAGGCTTTGCACATTACCTTGGAGTGTAAGGGGGCAGTCCTTTCTCACGTACTGGTGGACACAGGGTCATCCCTCAATGTCCTGCCCAAGAAAGCCCTTGTGAAGCTAGAGTATGATGGATTGGTACTACGCCCAAGTAACTTGGTAGTGAGAGCCTTTGATGGTTCTAAGAGATCAGTTCTAGGAGAGATAGAATTACCAATAATGATTGGCCCACAGGTTTTCAAAACGACCTTCTTTGTGATGGATATACAGCCTGCCTACAGTTGTCTATTGGGTAGACCATGGATACACGCCGCTGGTGCCGTGACGTCAACCCTTCACCAGAAGTTAAAATTCGAGTGGGAAGGCCAAGTCATTACCATTTGTGGGGAAGAGGATATCTTTGTTAGCCAGCTGGCTACCTTCAAATACATTGAAATGGATGGGGAGATCCATGAAACCATGAGCCAAGGGTTTGAGGCCCTTAATATTAATGAAACATCTGCTGTGCTTGGGACCTCCATCACATCATATCAGCAAGCCCGGAAGGTTGTTGAGGAAGGTACCGCCCAAGGCTGGGGCAAGTTGCTGCCCGTGGAGAAGAAAGAAGACCGATTCGGGTTGGGTTACAGACCAACTCGACAAGATCAATCAGAGGCTGCAAAGGAGCCCAAGTTTGTCAGCGGGGGGATGCTCACCCCGGATGCTGTGAATAGCTTGGAAGATGAGTCAGAAGACGAGCGCAACCTTGAAATCTGGATACGTCCAAGGATCCCAGGAAGCCATGTCTCAAACTGGTCTTCCCAGGAAATTATAAGGGTTACTCCTGCAGAGTAATTATTATTTCATGTGTTTTTGAAGCATGCATCAAGTCCTACATCTTGCCCAAGATGTCAGGACTCATTTTGTAATCGGGCCATCTTGTATTTTGTGCAAAGATCAATTAATGAATATCAGGACATCTTTTGCAAATGAGTCTTTTCTTTTCCGCTCACTGTTTTTCATTTTTCACTTTTTGTACAAAAATAAAATGGCAATGTTTTTCAAAATAAATAACTTCATTTTCGCTTTTTTCTAAATAAGATAAACCTGATCACTAAAATGAACAAATCTAAACCCTTGCAGAGAGTGCCCTCCAGACTGCACCGACAACAACACTGCTATGACTTCGTATGACTTTGACAATCCAATCAATCAAGCTAATGAAGGGGTTGAGGAAGATTATGAGCTACCTGAAGAGCTAGCCAGGTTGTTAAGGCAAGAGGAGAAGGTTATCACTCCTCATCAGGAGGAGGTTGAGACGGTTAATCTTGGTACAGAAGAAGACTTGAAAGAAGTTAAGATCGGGGCCTGCCTGCAAGATTCAGTAAAAGAGCAGCTGATTGATATGCTTCGGGAATATGTGGATGTTTTTGCTTGGACTTATCAGGATATGCCAGGGTTGGACACCGACATTGTCATGCACAAGCTGCCTCTGAAAGAAGATTGCCCTCCAGTAAAACAGAAGTTGCGCCGTACTCGCCCAGATATGGCAATGAAGATAAAAGAAGAGGTGCAAAAGCAGTGGGACACCGGTTTCCTTGCTGTGACTAGCTATCCTCCGTGGGTTGCTAATATTGTACATGTGCCTAAGAAAGATGGCAAGGTGAGAATGTGTGTGGATTACCGGGATCTGAACAGAGCCAGCCCGAAAGATGACTTCCCTTTACCTCATATTGATGTATTGGTCGACAATACAGCTCAGTTCTCGGTGTTCTCCTTCATGGATGGTTTTTCAGGATACAATCAGATCAAAATGTCACCTGAAGAAATGGAGAAGACAACTTTCATCACACCCTGGGGCACATTCTGCTATAAGGTGATGCCATTCGGGATGAAGAATGCTGGTGCCACTTATCAACGGGCTATGGTAACATTATTCCATGACATGATCCACAAAGAAATTGAATGTTATGTGGATGACATGATTGCCAAGTCCCTCACAGAAGAAGACCACCTGGTGAATCTGTTGAAGTTATTCAAACGTCTGAGGAAGTATCAATTGAAGTTAAACCCCAACAAATGCACATTCGGGGTGCGATCCGGTAAGCTGCTGGGATTTATTGTAAGTGAGAAAGGGATTGAAGTTGACCCCGATAAAGTCAAAGCCATTCAAGAAATGCCTGCACCGAAGACCGAAAAAGAAGTTCGGGGGTTCTTAGGTAGGTTGAACTACATTTCAAGGTTCATATCTCACCTCACAACAACTTGTGAACCTTTATTCAAGCTGTTAAGAAAAGAACAAATGGTCAGGTGGAACGAAGACTGCCAAAGGGCTTTTGATAAAATCAAGGAATACTTACAAGAGCCTCCGATCCTTATGCCTCCAGTGGAAGGAAGACCTCTAATCATGTACTTGACAGTATTAGAAGAATCAATGGGGTGTGTTCTGGGCCAGCATGACGAGTCTGGTCGAAAAGAGTATGCAATATACTACCTAAGCAAAAAGTTTACCGACTGTGAACAACGTTATTCACTGCTCGAGAAAACTTGTTGTGCTTTAGCGTGGGCTACTCGCCGACTGAGACAGTATATGTTGACCCACACTACTTTATTGATCTCCAAAATGGACCCAATTAAGTATATTTTTGAGAAGCCAGCACTTACCGGACGAGTTGCAAGATGGCAAATGATTCTCACAGAGTATGACATTTAGTACACATCTCAAAAAGCCATCAAGGGCAGTGTATTGTCTGAATATCTCGCTGAGCAACCCATTGATGATTACCAGCCTATGAGATTTGACTTCCCTGATGAAGACATCATGTTCATAAAAGCAAAAGATCATGAAGAGCCTATTCACACTGAAGGGCCTGACCCAGAAGAAGAATGGACTATGATGTTTGATGGGGCTGTCAATATGAATGGTCGTGGTGTTGGTGCAATACTTATTACACCTAAGGGAGTTCACATGCCTTTCGTGGCAAAACTCACCTTTAACTGCAATAACAACGAAGCTGAATACGAAGCTTGTATTATGGGTCTTGAGGAGGCCATTGACCTCAGGATCAAGACTTTGACTGTGTTCGGAGATTCAGCTCTGGTAATTAATCAAACCAACGACAAATGGTACACTCACCAGGATCATTTGATACCTTATCGGGATTATACAAGGAGGTTGTTGACTTTCTTCACAACGATCAAGCTTGAGTATATCCCTCGAGATGAAAATCAGTTCGCAGATGCTTTGGCTACCATTTCATCCATGATCAAGGTTCAAGCTGCCAACTTTGTGCCTCGGATTTCAGTGTCTAGACTTGACAGACCAGCATATGTATTCTCAGCGGATGTTGTTAAAGATGATAAGCCTTGGTTCCATGACATCAAATGCTTCTTGGAGGATCAAACATACCCACCTGGGGCATCTTCCAATGATAAGAAGACATTAAGAAGGCTAGCTGGGAGTTTCTTCCTGAACGCTGACGGTTCCCTGTATAAGAGAAATTTTGATATGGTACTTCTCAGATATGTTGATAGGGCAGAAGCAGACTTGTTGATGCACGAGGTGCATGAAGGATCTTTCGGTACTCATGCTGGAGGGCATGCTATGGCTAAGAAGTTGTTAAGATCAGGCTACTACTGGATCACAATGGATGCAGACTGTTGTGCTTATGCCAGGAGATGCCACAAATGCCAGATTTATGCAGATAAAGTGCATGTACCTCCGAATCCTTTGAATGTGATGTCTTCACCTTGGCCATTTTCCATGCGGGGCATTGATATGATTGGCAAAATTGAACCGACTGCTTCAAATGGCCACAGATTCATCATGGTAGCCATTGACTATTTTACCAAGTGGGTTGAAGCAGCTTCATATGCAAATGTCACCAGGCAGGTGGTAGCCCGATTCCTAAAGAGAGACATCATTTGTCGGTATGGAGTGCCCGAGCGAATCATTACTGATAATGGTTCCAACTTGAACAACAAAATGATGGTAGATCTGTGCCGGGACATCAAGATCCAACACCACAACTCTTCTCCTTACAGGCCAAAGATGAATGGCGCTGTTGAGGCAGCTAACAAGAATATCAAGAAGATTGTGCATAAGATGGTGGTCACCTACAAAGATTGGCATGAAATGCTACCGTTTGCCTTACATGGGTACCGAACGTCAATCAGAACATACACTGGGGCAACACCGTATCAGCTTGTGTATGGTATAGAGGCAGTCTTACCCGTTGAAGTTGAATTACCCTCTCTGCGGGTATTGATGGATGTTAAGTTGAACGAGGCAGAATGGGTCCGATCCCGATACGAGCAACTAAGTCTGATCGAAGAGAAGAGATTAGCTGCAATCTGTCATGGGCAGCTATATCAGAAAAGAATTAAGAAAGCCTTCGATCAAAAAGTCAGGCTTCGAGAATACCAAGTAGGAGATATTGTGCTGAAAAGACTCCTTCCTCCTCATACAGACCACATGGGCAAGTGGACTCCCAATTATGATGGTCCGTTCATAGTAAAGAAAGTTTTCTCTGGTGGAGCACTGATGCTCAGTACTATGGATGGTGAAGACTTCCTGTCCCCTGTGAATTCAGATGCAGTTAAAAAATACTTCGCATAAAATGACCCGCTGGACATAAAAACAGAATGTAAGTCCAAGAAAAAATAGGGCATCCCGGCGAGTCAAAAACAGAATAAAAGACTCGGGCAAAAATAAGGGAAAATAAATAAAAATGTACACCCGCTGAGTTGAAAAGCCACTTTGGACATCTCAGGCAAAAATGGGTATCCCGGTGGATTGAAAACCCGAAAGGGCGACCCATGCAAAATAAGGGAATAAGCGAACAACTGCATTCTGAATTCGTCTGTATCACTTGCAACATGGCAAATTTCGAAAGGTTCGAGCTTCAATCGGAATCAACCTTCTTCAAAAAGCAGGATGAGAAGAACGTCAATGTCATACGAGTCATAGCAAAAGGGAAACACTGAAGCGTCATCAACATTACCAACATCTTTTTATTTCTCAATGTTGTAACAATCTCCACATTTCAGGGGATTTGTTTCTTTGACTGTATTTGCCAATTCAGGGCACGCAAATTAATAAAATCAGATTTTCAGTCACGTTTCGTCTCGTACATTCTGTTTTCATTTGCAAAAAATGTCCGATGTCTAATGATTGCATAAATACAGATGCATCTTTCCTAAAAAATACATGCTTACGGGGAATATATTTGCTCCCGGGAGTGTCTAAACTCTTATGATGGAATCCAGTAAGGGATACCTCGGGATACTTGTACGTTTCTTTGTCATACAGGATTGCAGGTATTCAAAGTACGACCTGGGGCATGAGAGCTTTTCCCCAACAAGCCATCAAATTACTATTTCCTCAACGCGTCTTCCAAACAGCATCAGAGGAGCTCATTTCCCCAACTGAATTCATCATCCTCAGCAGGATCCTCCACAGAAATCTCTAGGAAGATCGTCCAGTAATCATTCCTCCCCAGCCAAGTGTTAGACAGGGAACCATCCCCGCAGAGTCCCAGCCTCTATCCAGAAGATCCATGCCCGAAGATCTCGCAACAAAGTGACGAAAGCTTCCCCAAACCCTAGCTGGGCTCCTCACCACCGAAGATAGGTTTATCAGGAATCTATCCCCTAAGCAAAGTCATATATATCAGATCTACCAATGATCTCATCCCCAGCTGGGATATCCTTTCAAACAGATTAGTCGGAGATCTCCACCACAGTGGGATCCGAATCCCGGAGCAGTATCTTTTCATAATCATAGCATTCGCATCATATTCTCCTCCAGAGCGTAGCATTCCGTCTAATACGAAGCATTACGGCAAAAATCAAACATATTTCATAATCATAAGCCATAGTTTGAATCAAACATCCGTATATACCAATATTCCATCAACAATATGCAAAATGCTTCCCAAACTCCCCGGCAGAATGTCAAAGCATCCTCTTGGCACTCACAAATACAGATACATGCTCCTTTTTGCACTCCTCCGTGTCATCATTCCCCAGTAAAGTCGCCCAAACGTTCTCTACAGACAGATACATATATACACTTCCTCCGACACCCGTCCGTGTCATGCTCTCCCCGACAAGTTAAACACTCGTATGTGTCCCACTCATGTTTACTTATTTCAGATACTCGTCCGTACCTCATATATACCACTTAAATCCCCTCAGAGTCGACACTCGTCCATGTTCTTTGTTAACTAGTTGGTACTCGTCTGTACCATCATCTCTGAACATGCGTCAAACGTTTGTTTCTACTGATACTCGTCCGTATCATAGTCTTAAGGATGCTCGTCCACATCTTTAACCTACACACAACGTCGAACACTTATACCCTTTCTTTCTTACATTTAGACACTCGTCTGTGTCTACCATTCCTCAGAAGAGTTCCCGGCAAATCCCGATAAATTATCTCCTTTATATCTGACATTCGTCCTATGCCATGATATTTTCGGCAGCCGTACCCTGCCAGGTGATCGTCCTTCACTTTTTTTGGATGATCGTCCTTCATCCTCCCCAGCGGAGTCTCTATCTATTAGAACCCATTTCTATCCGGCATTCGTCCTATGTCGTGATACTTGAGCAGCCGTACCCTGCTAGGTGATCGTCCATCACCTTCTGATGATCGTCCTTCATCATTCTATCCGATGGCCGTCCCCATCGTCGACTCTTTTATCCGACATTCGTCCTATGTCGTGATACTTGAGCAGCCGTACCCTGCTAGGTGATCGTCCTTCACCTTCTGATGATCGTCCTTCATCATTCTATCCGATGGCCGTCCCCATCGTCGACTCTTTTATCCGACATTCGTCCTATGTCGCGATACTTTTGGCAACCATACCTTTCCAGGTGATCGTCCTTCACCATTAGATGACCGTCCCTCATCTTATCCCCAACAGAGCAGCCGTCCCCTGCTAGGTGATCGTCCTTCACCCCGGATGACCGTCCCTCATCATTTATTTCATTTCCTCAACCCGATGGTCGTCCCCATCATTTACCTTTAATCCCCGGAGAGTCTTGTTGCTTTACCTGATGGTCGTCCCCATCATAATCTTTTCAGTTCCCCAGCATGTCGGTCGTCCCCGTCATTTCTTCATCCCCAGCAGTCGTGCTCTGCTCGACGGTCGTCCTCCGTCGCCCGCACTTTATAATCATATTGTATTTCCTTTTACCAATTGTTGCACCCCAAAATTTGCCCTCACAATACAAGACTTTGTGTTCTAAGAAGGTTCACAAGGTTCACAAGTTCTCCAACACTTGCATAACCTTTCATGAGGTTCATGAAGTCTACAAGTTGCTTTATGAAGGTTCACAAGGTTCACAAGTTTCTCAATGCTTATATAACCTTTCATGAGGTTCATGAAGTCTACAAGTCACTTTTTGAAGGTTCACAAGGTTCACAAGCTTCTCAACATTTACAAGACCTTTCATGAGGTTCATGAAGTCCACAAGTTGCTTCTTGAAGGTTCACAAGGTTCACAAGTTTCACAAAGATTACAAAGCTTCCCTGAGGATCATGAGGTCTACAAAGCCACTTCATGAGGTTCACAAGGTTCACAAGCTTCACAATACCTCCTATGAGTATCACAAGACAGTTTATGAAGATTCACAAGGTTCACATAGTTCACAATTGGTCAAAGAAGTTGACAATTCCCTCAGACAATGCACCTCCTAAGCAGTGCATCCAAAACTAGGGTTTTGACTTTAATCAGGCTAAATGGACTTCCAATACCTCAAGTGAGTTTCATAACATCTTATATGTGTGTAAGAACCTCTATGACAAGATTCAAGACTTTTCTCAAAAGTTTGCTCAGTCAGATGATCAGATAGGTCAAAATCAGTCAATGTAGTTAAAAAGTCAAAACTGAGGTCAACTGTGGTCAAACCAAAGTCAAACTTCATGATTTTTTGCCAACATCAAGTATATGAAGTAAAATTCATCATTTGATCAAGGGTTGATCATGATTCATCAAGGAGATTCCAGATCATCAATAATCAGGAGTTTCTAAATTAGGGTTTCCTCAGTAAAAGTCAACTGAACTTTGACCAGCCATAACTTTCACATACTTCATCACCAAGTCTCCATCCAAAGCTCATTTTGAAGGAAATTGAATTCTCTACAACTTTGATGTTGAAGGTTAAGCCCAAAAATGCTTCATTTGAAAGATATGATCTAAGACATTATAGGTCATTTCAAAAGTCAACAAAAAGTCAACAACTTCAAAAGGGCATAACTTGAGATTGGTAAATGATATGGACCTGAAACCAATGGGGTTGTTTAGAGGACTCTTCAAGCTTTCCAAAAAGTCCAAGAACACCCTCATACCTTTAAAATTGAGGGAGATGTGCCCTTGCAAAGTTGGGCAATTTTATGATGGTTTATGTTGAAAATGGAGGCTTAGAAGTATTTCTTTCCAAATGGGCTGCCTAATTTATGACCCAATCCATCTCATAACATGGTGCACGACCCAATTGACTGAAATTCATCATTTTTATTATTTTTTATTTATTTATTATTGATTTAATTCATAAAAATCATTTTAAATAAATAAAAAATATGAAAGTCTATTTTTGGTTGAAGATATTGTTTCTAGAAATTCATAATTATTGATTGGAGTCAAAGAGGAATGAAATCATGTGAATTCTCCCAAAATAGCAAGCACTCATGATCAAATATTTGAAATTTACAACATGATCTTTTTCAATATTTTTTGGATCAAATATCCACACAACCAAGTCATATTTTTGACCTAATTCACTCATGTATATATGCTTAACATAAACCTAGCAAGAGGGGACGAATTTGCAGCAGCCAAAGGTGAGTTCATAGTTCAAAAAATCATAAGAAAAGTGACATTCGGATTTTGAGAATCAGAGCATTAGAAGGTAATTTGAGGACACCACAATGATCCTTGGACATCATTGAGTCAAAACCAATACCTACTTGCATCCAAAGCTCTTCATATAGCATATCCCGAATGCATCTTCTCCCTCTTATTTGATTTTTCGATTTCATTTATTTAACCATTGTAAATCGTTTTTGTGTATTGAATCTTGTTTATCATGATGCTTAGATGGATTCTGGACAAAAACATTGAAGAAACATGCCCTAAACCGAGAGACACCATTGTTAGGGTTTGAGTTCTCAAATTGGGAATTCGCGTTTTAGTGAATATAAATGACTTTTAAAAACATGATTATGTTGTATAAACCTTGTATGTTTGATCTGGGCTATTAATTTGTACTGATTTTGCTGTTTATATGATGATTCAAAAACCTAGGTTTTCAGGCTTATGAACTCGCAGGAAAAATCATAGGAAAATTCAAAAGAAGATTCGCAGGAAATTTGAATGTAGAAGATGAAGTTTGCCGCGCATGGGAATTCAAATTTATGTTAATATATTTTATATTGTTTTGCTGTTTCGTTTACACACACGCGCGTGTGTCTTGGTGGTAAACTCTGTCTGTGTATGTTGTGAGAGCCTTGGTTCGATTCTTGGCCAAGGCATTATTTTGTTTTATTTTTGCAGGATAAAAAGAGACTTCATATATTATTATTTGTAGCCATTCAATAATCAGGAAGGCTCTCCCAGCCAGGTGGTAGCGCGTGCGTCTTGTAATCAAAAGGTCCTGGGATCAAAACCTCCCCCAGGCCTTTTTGTTTTCTCTATATTTTCTGAATTTCTCAAAGCAAAGAACAAAACAAATCTCACCCTCTCATCTCTTGCCTACGCTTGGCTGGCCCAGTGGATATTGTTGCTGCCTGCAAGTAAGAAGTCTTGGGTTCAAATCCCATCAGGTTCCCTTTTTTTTTTTCTATTTTCTTGTTCTTCCTTTAGTGTAATTGATTTAAATAATTATTATTAGTTTCTATATTATAAAACTATTTTAGAAAAAATATAAAACTCTTGTTTTTTTAAAAAATTTTATTTGTAAAGTTTATATTAATTAAGATAATTTTATATGATTATTAAAAAATAAATTTTTGTATACCCTAATTTTCATAAATCCAAAAAAATAATAAAACCCTAATTTTATAAAACTCTAAAAATATTTCTTTATAATTTTATTTTCTAATATAATTATAATGTACATTTGTTTAGTATGATTCATGTAAATATTATAAATATTATTATAAATGATTTCTCTCAAAATATAAATATATTTTATATTATTAAAAAGTAAAATTTTGTAAATACACTTATAGTTTATTTTTCTCTTTATATATTAAATAAAGCATTTTTTTTATATAACTTTTGCTTAGAAATAATTGTGTTTATAATAATTAGATTTTTGTAGTAAACTTTATAATTAAAATATAACTTAATAATTTGTAAGTTAAAATATTTGTTTAATCATATTTGCTTTCTTAGTTGTTTATATTAAAAATTGTTAATTATTATAATATTTTGATTAATTTTGTTTATTCTTATTTACTAACCATATTATTATTTATTATTATATTTATTATATTTCTAACCTTGTTTATTATTTCTAAATTATTATTATTATTGCTACTAACCCCTAATTATAATTTGCTTATTATTATTTATATCTTGCTATTATATTTATTTATTTTATAATTATTATGTAATTGTTTCCCGGATGTAATTGTAATTATTTAATTATTATTTTTGTTATGGTTAGTAATTAGGGAGTGTAAAACATGTTTGTTATTTTAAAATAAATTTAGATAATTTTTAATCAAAGATAATTAAAATAAACACTCACACACACGTAAGTCGATTTTAATCGCCGTCTCACTTTCTAAGGTTATCCCTCAAGTTGCCTACGAATAATGGTTAAGTGGGGTGTATAAAGTAAGTCCCTCTCAAAAGAAAATCATCAAAGTCCCTTATGGTTGCCTTTACGGATCGAGTCCCTTCGAAATAAATGATGATAGTCCCTCCAGTTTGCTTATTACACCCCACCATGGCCTTCAAAATCAAATTGTCCCTCACATGTCCTTTAACATCCAAAGTAAGGACTACCTACTTCTTAATAGTAGGGATAGTCTTACTAAGGAAGGGATAAAGAATAAGAAAGACCTTAAACATTAGGGTAGGTTACTCCTAGGTACTTGCTCACTTCAAAACTTTTCCACACTTAAACAAATCACAAACAAATTTTCAAACAAGTTTTTTACACATCCGTACGAGGATTATTATTAAACTATTCTGAAGATTTTTTCTATTCACACACTACAATTTTAAAATCAATTTAAAGTGAGCTTAAGTACCTAAGAGCCCATGGATAACCATGGATGAAAAGGATGCTAATACCTTCCCTTTTCATAACCTACCCCCCGGACCCAAAATATTCTCTAAGGTCTTTCCTGTTCTTTTATAACCTTTCCTTATGGATAAAATAAAAGTCGGTGGCGACTCTTGCTATCCGCAACATTGTTTAAAGTCAGTTCTCCCACCGTGTTACAGAACTGGCGACTCTGCTGGGGATCTATTTAAGAGGGGTACCCTTAGGAATTAGATCACTTTGAATTGTTTGCCTTGTTTGCTTTATACTTACTTGTTGGGGTGCTCTTATGTGTGAAAGGTCCTAACCCGGATCTAGTGTACCTTAGGTAAATGGCAATAGACCAAGGAAACTGTACGACGTATATCGATACGGTTGATCTGGTGGCCATAGTTAGTGTGACTTCTTGGTTGGTGCTTATATTCCTTAAGTCAAGTTGAGGATAATATTGAGGCTGCCATATGTTGTCAATGCACTAACTAACTTTTAGAACCCTAGTTAACTCATCTTGGCCTTTAGAAAGTAGTGAGGTAACCGGCTTTGGTGCAGACTGAAGTTGGTTGACACTCGATGCTACGCTCATTGAGATCTTAAACTTGGAGGGTTTTGGTTGGCAAGTAAGTTGCCTTCTGATCAACCACCCTTGTGAAGGATCAATGATATTGAGATCCCTTAGAACCCGGTTACTTTTGTAGGACAGGATGAACCATCTAACTTCAGGGGAGGGTACTTACCTTAAACCTCATGCAAGCCTTTAAACCTAGGGCTATGGTGTGACTTGTTTGTGTGTGCCACATGTTTGTGATTGAGCATAACATCATGACATCATCATGCATCATGAGCATACCATTTTCCCTAACCATTTCAAGGACCAAAGGATTTATCTTTGTTCTTTGTCGCAGGTCATGGCTTCTGCTCGTAGAAACACCATCAGGATCAACTTTGTGGGGATACCTCCCAAGCTTAAAGAGTTGGTTTCTCAAGTGTCTGATCACTCCCGGTTCATCAAGAGACATGGTCACCTATTGGATCTAGTCACTTCAGGGTTCAGTGAAGACATGATGAGTGTCCTGTTTCAGTTCTTTGACCCTAAGCACCATTGCTTTACATTCCCTGACTATCAGTTGGTTCCAACCATGGAGGAGTTCTCTAAGCTTCTGGGTATACCTGTTCTTGATCAAAGACCCTTCACAGGCTTGGAGAAGGAGCTTAAACCAGAGGTTATTGCTGCAGCCCTACATCTGAAGAAGTCTGACATTGTTCTAGAAACGAGAAGTGGAGTCAAGGGTATTCTTGCTAAGGTATTAATGGATAAAGCTCAAATGTTCTTGAAGGCCATGAGCTATGATGCTTTTGAGGAGATCTTAGCCTTGCTGATATATGGCTTAGTATTGTTCCCCAATCCAGATCAGTTCATAGATGTTCATGCCATCAACATTTTCCTGAGTCACAATCCAGTGCCTACATTGCTTGGAGACATCCTGCATTCTCTTCACACCCGTACTACAAGGGCAAGAGGAACCTTGATGTGTTGCATACCTTTGCTATCTAGGTGGTTTATTTCTCACCTTCCTCGCTCAGTAATGAAGAATGAGCAAGGGTTCAGATGGTCTAAGAGGATTATGTCACTTTCTCACTCAGACATTCATTGGTGCTCCAGAGCTATGGAGAATGTCACTATCATTGACCGTTGTGGGGAGTTTCCTAATGTGCCACTTCTAGGCATAAGAGGAGGCATTACCTACAACCCCTCTCTAGCTTTGCGACAGTTTGGTTACGCTCGGAGTGATGGTCCACATGATATGCTGATTCAGGGCATTGTGTTTGATTACGACAACGATCTTCAGGGTTACCGTCGGAGATTCATACGAGCTTGGGGAAAGGTAAACAGGATTGACAGCAAGACACTGGAGCCTAAGTACACTATTCCTATGGAAGCTTATCTCAGATGGGTACGATCTCGTGCTCAGACACTCATGATGCCATATCCTGCCGTCCTACCAGTTACCATGGAACCTGTTGCTGAAGGAGACACAGCTTATACCATCCTTCACCCAGACATGCCTACTGATATGGAAGACTTGCAGAGATCATGGATCCAACTGAAGGAGCAAAGGGATACTTTAGAGGCTCATTACAAAGCAAGCCAAACAAGAGTCCTAGAGCTCACAAAGCAACTTCATGAGGAACGAAACCTCAACTCATACCTCAACACAAAGAGGAAACGTCCATGGGAGACTTAAAACCCCATCTTTTGTACTTATTTCACTTTCATTTTTGTAAGCCTAAAAGGCAAAACAAGTTATTACTAATAAAAAGTTACTTTCTTGTTTGTTTAAGCAAATTTAAATTCTGCGGTCCTTGAAAACATTGCATATGCATTCCCATATCATTTCATTGCATCACAGGTTTATTATTGTGCACAGGTTTCTCATCTTCTCGCTGTTTATTTCAGCAATGGCTCTTGAACAATCAGTTAAAGATCTTCAGGCACAAAATGCACAGTTCCAAGAGCTGATCTTGAACCTGTCCAAGGGGAAAGATGATTTGAAGGCACTGCTGGCCAAGAAGACTAAGAAGACTAGAAGGTCTGTTGGGTTGCTCAACATGGGAAGAAGGTTCAAGGGTCCTGTCAAGACCAAGGAACAGGTTGAAGACTATGAATCTGAGGAATCTGAGAAAGAGAGAGGCAGTCTCCACAACACTATAGGGGACTCTGATTCTGAGGCTAATTACTACCATGAGCCTAATGAAGACAAATTCAAGATGCTGGTGGATAGGATGGATGCTATGGAATTGCAGAAATCATCTGGGCTGGATTTTGAAGATTTGAGTCTGATATCTGGGGTTGTGATACCCATTGGTTTCAAAGTTCCTACCTTTGTTGTTTATGATGGGGTCTCTTGTCCCAAGCTGCACTTGAGATCTTATGTCAGAAGGATTCAACCTCACACTGCTGACAAAAAGTTGTGGATCCATTTCTTTCAAGAGAGCTTATCTGGAGCTCAGTTGGAGTGGTATTATCAGTTGGAGAGTGTCAACATCAGAGACTGGAATGATCTTGCTGAAGCTTTCTACAAACAGTATCAATACAATGCTGACTTAGCCCCCACTCGCATGCAGCTTCAAAGCATGTCCATGGGTGCCAAAGAGAGTTTTAAAGAGTATGCTCAAAAGTGGAGAGATTTAGCTGGAAGAGTTCAACCCCCTTTGACTGATAGGGAATTGGTTGATATGTTCATGTGTACACTGAATGGTCCGTTCTACAGTCATCTCATTGGAAGCTCATCATCTGGTTTCACTGAGTTGATCATGACAGGAGAGCGAGTAGAGAATGGTATCAAGAATGGTAAGATCCAAGTGGGTACTGCTTCATCAGGTACTGCAAAGAAGCCTCCCACTGGGAAGAAAGAATCCAATGCTGTTTATGGTCAATCTGATCGTAACAGAAGGCATCAGTCTGTTAGTGCAGTTCACATTTCAAATCCAACTCCTGCAACAACAGAGCAGCCTCAAGGCAACCAACAGAGGGCTAGAAGACAGTTCACAAAGATCAACATGTCAATGGCTCAGGCATTGCAACACTTGTTGAAGGCTGAACTTATTACCCTGAGGGAGGCTCCTCAGAATCCCAATGTTACCTCTCCCAAGTACAATCCCAATGCGCGATGTGCATATCATTCAAACTGTCCAGGACATGATACTAATAACTGCTGGGTCTTGAAGAACAAAATTCAAGATATGATTGATGCTGGAGAAATTGAATTTGATCCACCAAATGTGATTACAGCACCACTGCCAAATCACGAGAAGACTGTCAATGCCATTGGTGAAGACATTGATGAAGACCTGCATGTCTATTCAGTCATGGAGTTGAGCACACCATTGTCTGTTATCAAAAAGAGGTTAGTACAAGCTGGGATCTTTCCAGGTTGTCGCGAAGATTGTTTGTATTGTACCTATAAGCCGGATAGTTGCTTCATTTTGAGAGATGGTATTCAGCGTCTCATGGATAAGTATACCATAGTGTTTGAAAGAAGACCAACATCTGTAGAAGATATGGTGGATCGTCTGACTCAGGGTAAGAAGATTGAAGAGGTTGATATGGTTGACAAAGTACCGGTAAGAATCACTTCAAAGAAGCCCATCAAAATCTCTCATCAGGGTCCAATCAAGATTACTGCTGAAGGTCCTGTGAAAGTTGTTGCTGAAGCCAGAGTAGCTCCTCTGATCATTACCACTCCTGGTCCTATTCCTTATACATCTGATAAAGCTGTGCCTTGGCACTATGGGTCTGATGTTTACATCCATGGTGTTAAACAGGAGCCTTTACCTGATGTACCTGCTGACATTGATAATATTGCTGGATCTAGCAAGATCACTCGTAGTGGAAGAGTCTTCTCTCCTCCAGTTGCTTCTAAGAGTGCAGTTACTCCTGCTGCTACTTCCACCACTGATGCTCGGGGCAAAGGTCCTGTTATTGAGCCTGTATCTACTGACGTGCCAGCTGCTGATGATCTCTCTAAGCAGATGGAAGAAGTATTGAAAATCATTCGCAAGAGTGATTATGACATTGTGGATCAGTTGGGGCATACTCCCTCAAAGATCTCTATGTTGTCCTTGTTGCTGTGTTCTGAGGCTCATGCCAAGTCCTTGATCAAGTTTCTGAAGTCTGCTCATGTGCCCAGTGCAATTTCTGTAGACCAATTTGAGAATTGTGTTGCCCACCTGACCTATGATAATGGGTTAGGATTTTCTGACGCTGATTTGACCCCTGCCAAGAGGGATCATAACAGGGCCTTGCATATTTCAATTGAATGCAGGGGCACCACTCTGTCACATGTGCTAATAGACAATGGTTCCTCTCTGAATGTGTTACCCAAGGAAGTCCTGAATAAGCTGAGTCCTGAAGATACGGTGCTGAAGCCCAGTAATATTGTGGTAAAGGCTTTTGATGGTTCTAGAAGAGTAGTGCATGGGGAGATTGATCTTCCTATCAAAGTTGGTTCTCAGGTGTTTACTGCTACATTTTATGTGATGGATATTCGTCCTTCATACTCTTGTCTGCTTGGTCGTCCCTGGATCCATGGGGCAGGTGCTGTGACCTCTACATTGCACCAAAAGTTGAGATATCCGGTGAACGGAAAGGTTGTTACTGTCTTTGGAGAGGAAGAATACTTTGTCAGCCATGTAAACACTTTCAAGTATCTGGAAGTAGAAGGTGAATACATTGAGACTCCATGTCAGTCATTTGAAGTGGTTCCCTGGGTTGGTAATGATTGTGTGGCTCCTCCTGCTGTGAAGAAAGTTCCTGTGGTCATCAGGAAATCTCCAACAATGGCAATGGCCTCCCTCAATGATGCTAGAGCTGTGGTGGATGAAGGTGGTTGTACTATTTGGGGTCAGCTTCCTAATATTCCGTACAAGTCTGACAAGTTTGGTTTGGGTTTCACTGCAGAGTCCCAGAAGGCTGTTCGTCGTGCTCGTACTGCTCGTATCACCAATCAAGGGGTTATCAATGCTGTGGGAGATCAAGATGAAGACTACAACTTGGATGCATGGATTTTTCCTACTGTGGGTGCTGGACTCAATAATTGGAAAGCTGAAGATGTTATCCCTATCTCCTTTAGTCAGGAGTAAATACTATTACTGTGTTGTGTTTTTTACATTTGTAATTTCTGAACAATAAAACTTTCAAGCCATGTGCCTTACCCGGGGCACAATGGTGTGCTTGTTACGGGCTGTCATTTCATTTGCATACATTATTCAATAAAATCAGTGGACGTTTCGTTTTAGTAAATATTATGTTCCTTGTCTTTCTTTTTCTTTATTTTTGCTTTATCAGCTATGTGTTCTTACACACACCCACATCACTAAATGCAGATCCTCATCCACTCTGGATCCTGTTGATAACAGTTTTACTATTGCCAATTACAATTTCGAGAATCCGATCTATCAAACTGAAGATGGAAATGAGGACGATTGTGAAATACCTGTAGAGCTTGCTAGGTTGTTACAACAAGAAGAGAAAGCTATACAGCCACATGAAGAGCCAGTCGAAGTTGTGAATCTGGGAACTGAAGAAGACAGAAAAGAGGTCAAGGTAGGGGCTGATTTAGAGGACAGTGTCAAGAGCAAGTTGATTCAGATGTTACGTGACTATGTGGAGATCTTTGCTTGGTCTTATGAAGATATGCCAGGGTTGAATACAGACATTGTGGTTCACCGGTTGTCAGTGAAAGAAGACTGTCGTCCAAAGAAGCAGAAGGTTCGTCGTATGCGTCCTGAAATGTCAGAAAAGATCAAGGCAGAGGTAATGAAGCAGTTCAATGCAGGGTTCTTAGCAGTAACTTCTTATCCTCAGTGGGTTGCAAACGTGGTACCAGTTCCCAAGAAAGATGGTAAGGTACGTATGTGTGTAGACTACAGAGATTTGAACAAGGCTAGCCCCAAAGATGACTTTCCACTTCCTCATATTGATATTCTGGTAGACAACACTGCTCAGCATAAGGTATTCTCTTTTATGGATGGTTTCTCTGGTTACAATCAAATCAAGATGGCACCTGAAGATATGGAGAAGACAACATTTGTGACACAGTGGGGCACTTTTTGTTATAAGGTGATGCCATTTGGTTTGAAGAATGCAGGGGCAACATATCAGCGTGCTATGGTGGCTTTGTTTCATGATATGATTCATCATGAGATAGAGGTATATGTGGATGATATGATAGCCAGATCTCAGAATGAAGAGCAACATCTTGATCATCTGCACAAGTTGTTTGAGAGGTTGAAGAAATACAAGTTGAGATTGAATCCAAACAAGTGTACTTTTGGAGTTAGATCTGGAAAGCTCCTGGGTTTCATTGTCAGTGGCAAAGGTATTGAAGTAGATCCTGCAAAAGTGAAAGCTATACGAGAGATGTCAGCTCCCCGTACTGAGAAGGAGGTTAGAGGTTTCTTGGGACGACTGAATTACATTGCAAGATTTATTTCCCAGTTAACTACCATTTGTGAGCCAATCTTCAAGTTGTTGAAGAAAGATCAGGTGATGGAATGGAATGATGAGTGCCAGACTGCCTTTGATGAAATTAAGAGAAATCTGCTAGAGCCACCAATTTTGATGCCACCAGTTGATGGAAGACCCTTGATTATGTACTTAACAGTGCTAGACAACTCAATGGGGTGTGTGTTGGGGCAACATGACGAGTCTGGTCGAAAAGAGCAGGCAATATACTACCTTAGCAAAAAGTTTACCGACTGTGAAACAAGATACTCACTGCTCGAGAAAACTTGCTGCGCTTTGGCATGGGCTGCTCGCCGACTAAGACAGTATATGTTGACCCATACCACCTTATTGATTTCAAAGATGGATCCAATCAAGTACATATTTGAGAAACCTGCTCTCTCCGGAAGAATTGCAAGATGGCAAATGATCTTGACAGAATATGACATACAGTACACTACTCAGAAGGCCATCAAAGGAAGTGTTGTTGCTGATCATTTGGCTCATCAAGCAGTGGATGATTATCATTCAATGAATTTTGAGTTCCCTGATGAAGACATTATGATTATTACCAAAGAACCTGGACAATATGACGGACCTGAACAAGGATCCCGATGGACTATGGTTTTTGATGGTGCCTCTAATGCACATGGTAATGGTGTTGGTGTTGTGATTAGTTCCCCTGAAGGTTGTCATACCCCGATTACTGCCAGACTTTGTTTCTACTGTACCAATAACATAGCTGAGTATGAGGCATGTATCATGGGTATTAAAGTTGCTATTGATATGAAGATTCAGTTCCTTGATGTATATGGAGATTCAGCCCTGGTAGTGAGTCAGATTAAAGGAGATTGGGATACCAAGCATGATAATCTCATTCCTTACAGAGAGCATGTGTTGTCTTTGATCCCACATTTCAAAGAGATTACCTTTGGACATATTCCACGAAGAGAGAATCAGTTGGCAGATGCATTGGCCACCATGGCATCTATGTTTGAGATCAGCTGGGATGATGAAGCTCCCAAGATTACTATTGATAGATTTGAAAAGCCTGCATACTGCAATGAGATTGATACAGAAGGGGCAGAGGAGAAGCCTTGGTTCTATGAAGTGAAAAGATATCTTGAAGCTCAGGAATTCCCTGAAGGGGCATCTGTCAAAGATAAGAAGTTCCTGAGGAGGTTTGCTGCTAAGTTCTTTTTGAGTAATGGGATTCTGTACAAGCGTAATCATGATTCAACTATGCTTCGTTGTGTGGATAAGAAGGAAGCAACTGAGATTATGGAAGAGATGCATGATGGGACCTTTGGCACTCATTCTAGTGGTCATACCATGACAAAGAAGATTTTGAGAGCAGGTTACTATTGGTCTACCATGGAAGCTGATTGCTATCAACACTCCAGAACTTGCCACAAATGTCAAATCTATGCTGATAAAGTTCATGTACCTCCATCACCATTGAATGTGTTGACTGCTCCTTGGCCCTTTGCCATGTGGGGCATTGATATGATTGGTGAGATCAAACCTACTGCTTCCAATGGGCATCGTTTCATCCTGGTGGCTATTGATTATTTCACAAAGTGGGTAGAGGCAGCTTCATTTGCATCTGTGACTAAGAATGTTGTGGCTCGGTTCATTAAGAATAATCTCATATGTAGGTATGGCATCCCCGAGAGGATTATCACTGACAATGGCTCTAATCTGAACAACACTATGATTACTGATCTCTGCACTCAATTCAAGATTAAGCATCACAATTCTTCTCCGTATCGTCCAAAGATGAATGGGGCAGTTGAAGCTGCTAATAAGAACATTAAGAAGATTGTACAGAAGATGACAGTTACTTACAAGGATTGGCATGAGATGTTACCATTTGCTCTTCATGGTTATCGTACTACAATACGTACTTCAACAGGGGCCACCCCATTCTCCTTAGTCTATGGTATGGAAGCAGTTCTGCCCATTGAAGTTCAGATCCCCTCCTTGAGAATTATGAAGGATGCAGGCTTGGATGAAGATGAGTGGATTCGGACTCGATTGGACCAGATAAATTTGATTGATGAGAAAAGGTTAGCAGCAGTTTGTCATGGCCAGATGTACCAAAAACGAATGATCAAGGCTTTTAACAAGAAGGTTAAGCCAAAGGTATATCAGGCTGGTGACTTGGTAATCAAGCGTATTATATTATCACAGGGTGATCCTAGGGGCAAGTGGACTCCAACATATGAGGGACCATTTGTAGTCAAGACAGTGTTCTCAGGAGGTGCCATGATACTGACTACAATGGATGGTGAAGACTTCCCACAGCCTGTAAACGCAGACATAGTTAAAAAATACTACGCATAAAAAAGAGACCCGCTAGGTTGACTGGCCTAGGCAAAAATAAGGGCATCCCGGCAAACCAAAAGGGTTTGGGCAAAAATTAGGGATATATATGAAAAGATGTACACCCGGCAAGTCGAAAACCTGAAAAGGCGGCTTGGGCAAAAAAGGGTATCCCGGTGGATTGAAAACCTGAAAAGGCAATCCAGGCAAAAGTTAGGGATTAAAGCGTATGACTATGTCTCGTTTGGATCACCAATGAAACTGCAACCAGTTGTACTACTTATTCAAGCTCGAACAGATAAAGCTCAATCCAATCGTTTCTGTCTCAACAGCAAGAAGATGAGATACTTGAGTGGCAATAGTAGAATTGAAACTCAATAGGATTGTTTCCCACATAGCTGATTCTCTTTTGTAAAACTTTACGACAAAATCCTCTTACTAGGGTTTATGTCTCCTTGTACAAACTTACCCATGTATGGGTCACTTTTTGATATAAATAAATTCCATCTTTTGAATTCAGATTTACTTTTACCCTATTTACATAAGCGAAACGTCCATTGGTTGTGTTTGAATGTATGTATGCTTTTGAATATGATTAATGTTTACCAGAAATCCATGTATGCTCTTAATATGATTAATGTTTACCAGAAATACATGAAAATGCAGTAATAGTATTTACTAAGGACGAACGAGGGAAGGATTTCAACGAAGCTTCGCCGGTTCATCTTTACGAAACAATCACAAAACTCTCAGTAGGACTAATCCATCTTCATAAGGTCTCATCTCCCCTGGAATTTATATCCATCTCTTTTATCCTCATATGGATATTCGGGAAATTACTTTCCAATAAGAGTACGACGGACGAAGACGGGATGTTATACTTATCCTACTACCAAACGAAGACGGGAGGTTATACATACCTTACTATCCCCAGCATACGGGAGGTTGTCTATACCCTGTTATCCTCAGCAGACGGAGGATTTTATATTCTTCAGCAACGAATCGGGATTTATTTTCCCTGGCCAGCAGTTGTTATACGAAGATATCCAGACGCTTCCGGCAGTATCATATCATACATACATCATTTACATCATACCATAACATATACATCCATAGATACAAAGTACATTACTTAGGTGCATCATATCATACATGCATACATAATGCATAGACTAATATTATTATACAAAAGCTACTTTGTTTCAGGTTAATTATTCAACAAACGAACTTATGACCTTTGGGACTGCTTTATTGTAACCTCAGGGTTACTTTATCCTCCTGATGAGCTTCTTTGGGACTGCTTTATTGTCACCTCAGGGTTACTTTATCCTCCTGATAAGCTTCTTATGATTTCAAGACTGCTTTAGAGCTATCCATTGCTCTATCCTCCTGAAATCACATTATAATTTCAAGACTGCTTTAGAGCTATCCATCGCTCTATCCTCCTGAAATCAGTACTTCAAGACTGCTTTAGAGCTATCCAGTGTTCTATCCTCCTGGAGTCATATCATTACTTCAAGACTGCTTTAGAGCTATCCAGTGTTCTATCCTCCTGGAGTCATATCATTACTTCAAGACTGCTTTAGAGTTATCATTGCTCTATCCTCCTGGAGTCATATCATTACTTCAAGACTGCTTTAGAGTTATCATTGCTCTATCCTCCTGGAGTCATATCATTATTTCAAGACTGCTTTAGAGCTATCCACTGCTCTATCCTCCTGAATCATATTTTCAAGACTGCTTTAGAGTTATCATTATTGATTGCTCTATCCTCCTGGAATCATGTTATTTCTTCAAGACTGCTTTAGGGTTATCATTATTGATTGCACTATCTTCATGAAGACATGCTGTTACATCAGTGTTACTCCAAACCATTGACAACTCTCATTATACTGTTGAAGAACTTTCCCCCCAGTGGCATCATTAAGCCCACTCAATCATACTCAACTAGCCATCTGTATCACTCTATGCACTGGTGAGTGCAAATTTTTGGGCTTTTGTGTTCAATCCCCTTCAACCTTCCAGGTTGCGACTGACAAATATACCAATCTAACCCCTCAGGTTTCAGAAAATTGAACAGGGGCAGCTGTTGCACCCCAAAATTTGCCCTCACAATACAAGACTTTGTGTTCTAAGAAGGTTCACAAGGTTCACAAGTTCTCCAACACTTGCATAACCTTTCATGAGGTTCATGAAGTCTACAAGTTGCTTTATGAAGGTTCACAAGGTTCACAAGTTTCTCAATGCTTATATAACCTTTCATGAGGTTCATGAAGTCTACAAGTCACTTTTTGAAGGTTCACAAGGTTCACAAGCTTCTCAACATTTACAAGACCTTTCATGAGGTTCATGAAGTCCACAAGTTGCTTCTTGAAGGTTCACAAGGTTCACAAGTTTCACAAAGATTACAAAGCTTCCCTGAGGATCATGAGGTCTACAAAGCCACTTCATGAGGTTCACAAGGTTCACAAGCTTCACAATACCTCCTATGAGTATCACAAGACAGTTTATGAAGATTCACAAGGTTCACATAGTTCACAATTGGTCAAAGAAGTTGACAATTCCCTCAGACAATGCACCTCCTAAGCAGTGCATCCAAAACTAGGGTTTTGACTTTAATCAGGCTAAATGGACTTCCAATACCTCAAGTGAGTTTCATAACATCTTATATGTGTGTAAGAACCTCTATGACAAGATTCAAGACTTTTCTCAAAAGTTTGCTCAGTCAGATGATCAGATAGGTCAAAATCAGTCAATGTAGTTAAAAAGTCAAAACTGAGGTCAACTGTGGTCAAACCAAAGTCAAACTTCATGATTTTTTGCCAACATCAAGTATATGAAGTAAAATTCATCATTTGATCAAGGGTTGATCATGATTCATCAAGGAGATTCCAGATCATCAATAATCAGGAGTTTCTAAATTAGGGTTTCCTCAGTAAAAGTCAACTGAACTTTGACCAGCCATAACTTTCACATACTTCATCACCAAGTCTCCATACAAAGCTCATTTTGAAGGAAATTGAATTCTCTACAACTTTGATGTTGAAGGTTAAGCCCAAAAATGCTTCATTTGAAAGATATGATCTAAGACATTATAGGTCATTTCAAAAGTCAACAAAAAGTCAACAACTTCAAAAGGGCATAACTTGAGATTGGTAAATGATATGGACCTGAAACCAATGGGGTTGTTTAGAGGACTCTTCAAGCTTTCCAAAAAGTCCAAGAACACCCTCATACCTTTAAAATTGAGGGAGATGTGCCCTTGCAAAGTTGGGCAATTTTATGATGGTTTATGTTGAAAATGGAGGCTTAGAAGTATTTCTTTCCAAATGGGCTGCCTAATTTATGACCCAATCCATCTCATAACATGGTGCACGACCCAATTGACTGAAATTCATCATTTTTATTATTTTTTATTTATTTATTATTGATTTAATTCATAAAAATCATTTTAAATAAATAAAAAATATGAAAGTCTATTTTTGGTTGAAGATATTGTTTCTAGAAATTCATAATTATTGATTGGAGTCAAAGAGGAATGAAATCATGTGAATTCTCCCAAAATAGCAAGCACTCATGATCAAATATTTGAAATTTACAACATGATCTTTTTCAATATTTTTTGGATCAAATATCCACACAACCAAGTCATATTTTTGACCTAATTCACTCATGTATATATGCTTAACATAAACCTAGCAAGAGGGGACGAATTTGCAGCAGCCAAAGGTGAGTTCATAGTTCAAAAAATCATAAGAAAAGTGACATTCGGATTTTGAGAATCAGAGCATTAGAAGGTAATTTGAGGACACCACAATGATCCTTGGACATCATTGAGTCAAAACCAATACCTACTTGCATCCAAAGCTCTTCATATAGCATATCCCGAATGCATCTTCTCCCTCTTATTTGATTTTTCGATTTCATTTATTTAACCATTGTAAATCGTTTTTGTGTATTGAATCTTGTTTATCATGATGCTTAGATGGATTCTGGACAAAAACATTGAAGAAACATGCCCTAAACCGAGAGACACCATTGTTAGGGTTTGAGTTCTCAAATTGGGAATTCGCGTTTTAGTGAATATAAATGACTTTTAAAAACATGATTATGTTGTATAAACCTTGTATGTTTGATCTGGGCTATTAATTTGTACTGATTTTGCTGTTTATATGATGATTCAAAAACCTAGGTTTTCAGGCTTATGAACTCGCAGGAAAAATCATAGGAAAATTCAAAAGAAGATTCGCAGGAAATTTGAATGTGGAAGATGAAGTTTGCCGCGCATGGGAATTCAAATTTATGTTAATATATTTTATATTGTTTTGCTGTTTCGTTTACACACACGCGCGTGTGTCTTGGTGGTAAACTCTGTCTGTGTATGTTGTGAGAGCCTTGGTTCGATTCTTGGCCAAGGCATTATTTTGTTTTATTTTTGCAGGATAAAAAGAGACTTCATATATTATTATTTGTAGCCATTCAATAATCAGGAAGGCTCTCCCAGCCAGGTGGTAGCGCGTGCGTCTTGTAATCAAAAGGTCCTGGGATCAAAACCTCCCCCAGGCCTTTTTGTTTTCTCTATATTTTCTGAATTTCTCAAAGCAAAGAACAAAACAAATCTCACCCTCTCATCTCTTGCCTACGCTTGGCTGGCCCAGTGGATATTGTTGCTGCCTGCAAGTAAGAAGTCTTGGGTTCAAATCCCATCAGGTTCCCTTTTTTTTTTTTTCTATTTTCTTGTTCTTCCTTTAGTGTAATTGATTTAAATAATTATTATTAGTTTCTATATTATAAAACTATTTTAGAAAAAATATAAAACTCTTGTTTTTTTAAAAAAATTTATTTGTAAAGTTTATATTAATTAAGATAATTTTATATGATTATTAAAAAATAAATTTTTGTATACCCTAATTTTCATAAATCCAAAAAAATAATAAAACCCTAATTTTATAAAACTCTAAAAATATTTCTTTATAATTTTATTTTCTAATATAATTATAATGTACATTTGTTTAGTATGATTCATGTAAATATTATAAATATTATTATAAATGATTTCTCTCAAAATATAAATATATTTTATATTATTAAAAAGTAAAATTTTGTAAATACACTTATAGTTTATTTTTCTCTTTATATATTAAATAAAGCATTTTTTTTATATAACTTTTGCTTAGAAATAATTGTGTTTATAATAATTAGATTTTTGTAGTAAACTTTATAATTAAAATATAACTTAATAATTTGTAAGTTAAAATATTTGTTTAATCATATTTGCTTTCTTAGTTGTTTATATTAAAAATTGTTAATTATTATAATATTTTGATTAATTTTGTTTATTCTTATTTACTAACCATATTATTATTTATTATTATATTTATTATATTTCTAACCTTGTTTATTATTTCTAAATTATTATTATTATTGCTACTAACCCCTAATTATAATTTTCTTATTATTATTTATATCTTGCTATTATATTTATTTATTTTATAATTATTATGTAATTGTTTTCTCGGATGTAATTGTAATTATTTAATTATTATTTTTGTTATGGTTAGTAATTAGGGAGTGTAAAACATGTTTGTTATTTTAAAATAAATTTAGATAATTTTTAATCAAAGATAATTAAAATAAACACTCACACACACGTAAGTCGATTTTAATCGCCGTCTCACTTTCTAAGGTTATCCCTCAAGTTGCCTACGAATAATGGTTAAGTGGGGTGTATAAAGTAAGTCCCTCTCAAAAGAAAATCATCAAAGTCCCTTATGGTTGCCTTTACGGATCGAGTCCCTTCGAAATAAATGATGATAGTCCCTCCAGTTTGCTTATTACACCCCACCATGGCCTTCAAAATCAAATTGTCCCTCACATGTCCTTTAACATCCAAAGTAAGGACTACCTACTTCTTAATAGTAGGGATAGTCTTACTAAGGAAGGGATAAAGAATAAGAAAGACCTTAAACATTAGGGTAGGTTACTCCTAGGTACTTGCTCACTTCAAAACTTTTCCACACTTAAACAAATCACAAACAAATTTTCAAACAAGTTTTTTACACATCCGTACGAGGATTATTATTAAACTATTCTGAAGATTTTTTCTATTCACACACTACAATTTTAAAATCAATTTAAAGTGAGCTTAAGTACCTAAGAGCCCATGGATAACCATGGATGAAAAGGATGCTAATACCTTCCCTTTTCATAACCTACCCCCCGGACCCAAAATATTCTCTAAGGTCTTTCCTGTTCTTTTATAACCTTTCCTTATGGATAAAATAAAAGTCGGTGGCGACTCTTGCTATCCGCAACATTGTTTAAAGTCAGTTCTCCCACCGTGTTACACCAATCTATATCCCTTTTCTTCTTCATTCAGTGAGTACAAATTTTGGATTGTCTTTGGTATTCAACCACGAGTTATCTTGCTTGCCTGTTAAGCCGTTTCTTACATCCTACACAGCTAACTCATGTTTGAATAGGGGAAGTTGTAAACACCCCAAATTTTCCCTCACTTGTTTCACCATGGCTTGTGATTCTTTTCATTTTGCATAGGTTCAATCATAGCATCTCATATTGCATTTTTGCTTCACTGCATTGATTCAAAATCATCTGCATCTAGGGTTTGTGATCTGAGCAATCCAAGGGCTGGCTGAGCCACTCCAAAGGGCTTCAATCATTTCAAAAGGGCCCATGAATGTTCAATGATCATATTACATCCTCCAAAGATCAAGAAAGTCAAAAATCACAAGAACTGAGGAAAGGCATGGAAGCAGAGCCAAGCTTAACTGCACAGAGGACCTAAAATTAGGGTTTTGGTTTCAGAGGCCATAACTCCAAATTTTTTGGTCATTATTGTTTCTATTGGTCTCTATATGTTATAAGAATCATACATACCAATTTTCATGAAGAAATTCAATGGGGAAGGCATCTGATCAAAAGATGACTTCTTGAGCAAGTCAGTGCAAAATCAGGGCATCTGAGGTCCCCAATCATCCAACCAAAGGGTTTTCTCCATCACTTTGGATGTGTATGATCTTATTTGATCTTTGAAGAAGTTATAAGTTCACAAAATTGAAGAATTTCATGCCATTTGCAAAGTTGCCATTTTGGGAAAGTGACTTGTAATGGAAATTTGCCATTTTGGGAAAGTTTTTTCAACCTCCTCTTTTTGATTCAAAAATGCTTCAAATGAAAACTTCTTGGTCATGAAAGTTGTAGATTGAATCCTCCCATTTTCAAAAAGTACAAGAACTTGATCTAGTTCATCATAGAACAAAAGTTATGCCTTTGCAAAGTTGGACAAAATCACTTAATCTTCACTTTTGTGCCAAAGAGGAAACTTGCAAAAACACTTGCCAAAGACAAATGTGACCTCAAATAAGCTTCTAACCATCACACAAACATCATTCATGATCCATAATTCAGAATTTCCCAAAGGATTTCTCATTTCTATGCCTTGAATTACAAGTTACATAAGGCATTTTCTCATGAATCTTCAAAATTGGAATTTTTGCAAAAGGAACTTTTAATGCTTGAATTAGTTGCTAAGTGAGTTTAAGACATCATAACAACTTCACATGGCCCATTTGGCTGCAATTTGCCCAAGAGTTTAGAGGTTTCTTGGCCTTGATTCACAAAGACTTCCAAAGGGGGAAAAGTTGCAAGAACCATGCTACCACTTACCCTAGCCATTACAGCTGCACAAAAGCAATCTAAGGGCCTTCCTTGATCCATGCTGAACCCAGCCATGCCCCTAATCTCCCTCTGACCCGAGCCATACCTCAAGTACACAAAGTCATGACTTTTTGCATTTTGCCCATGCCAATCAAACTGTGCCACTACCAACCCTCTGCCCAATCAGAGCCTCATATGTGGACCTCAAGGACTTGAAAGAGACACACACACAAGCCTGAAACCTCCCATAAGCCAGGATTGAGAAAAAACTGCCTTTTTCTTCATCTCTTCGAAACTCTGCCCACAGCCATCAAACCTCAAACTTTTCTTCACCAATAAGTCACAAATCACCCATGGATCAAGAACCAAGCATTGAAACAGCCTGAAACATCACATACTCAACTCTCCAAATCTGCTACACCAGAACCAAAACCTTAAAACCAAGCCATATAAACTCATTCTAAGCTTCATTTCATCATCAGGGGGTTCAAAGAGGTGGACTTGCAGCAAAGGAAAGGTCAGAAATCCCAGAACCAGAAAGTTCCATCTCAGGTACAACTTGTGAACTTTTTTTCCAGAAGTTTGCTTTTAAGTTCTTTTATGGATCTATATGCTCCCCTGATCATGGGGATATGATTATTTTTGAAAATGGCTGAGAAACCACCATGTATGTGAGCTCTGAAACTTTTGCCCGTTTTTACATTTTTGTTCGATTCGTGTTCATGGTGTGAAATAAATGAGTTTTGGTTGGGGATTTAGGTTTAGGATTGTTAGAAGATCATTTTTGTGCAAGAAATTTGAAGATTAGTGGCCTGAGAGAGAAGTTAGGGTTTGGGCTCATCGGAGAAGACGACCGGAACAGTGTTCCGGTCGCCTGAAAGTGGTTATGCCCTAATCCTGTATTTAAGTCAAGTTTGAATTTGGACCCTTGATCTGGCTTTCCCGCGCGCTATGAACGGCCTAGATTCTGTGATTTAGCCCTAATCCAATCATTAGCATTAATTAATTAGGATTAAAATTTAATTAACTCAGGACAAATCCCAGCCTTTAAAACGCGCGCCAGTCAATCAATTCCTTCCCACTTTGAATCCTGGCTCTTGGATCTAATTACTTTTCATTTAATTTAATTTAATTTTCTTTTTAATTCATTTTTCTTGCACATTTTATTGAAAATAGCAAATCATTTCTAAAAAATCTCATTTTTTGCATCATACCTTAAAATATTTTTCTCTTTCTGAAAATAATTTTTATTTTATTTTTTGCATAATTTTAGTATTTTAAAATATTTAAATGTTTATTTTAATTAGTTAATGAGAATTAATTAATAAAAATAGCATTTAAGTTTCTAAAAATCACCGAAAAATTCACATTGCATTTTAATACATTTAGAAACATTATCAAACTCTTCAAACAAATTTCTTTTTGGTTCTTGACCCATTTTGACATTTTTTCTTGGAATTAAAGTTCTTAAAAGGCAATATTTTTGTTCTAACTTAGAAAAATTCATTCTGCCTAACCATGAAGAGTTTGATGTTGGTTCTTTTTGCATTGCATTCTTCATATCATGTAGTTTCTAGGGTAAAATTGGTTTGAATTTATCTTTCATTTTCAATTTGATGTGCATTTTTCCTTTTGAAGTGCCTTAAAACCCTAGCCAACTTGAGAAAATTATAACCCCCATTAGGTTAAGAGTTAGGTCCTCTCCTTTGGGCAGTGAACTTATGTAGGGTTAGGGTTCCTTTGATCCCATTTTCAATTTTTTATCTTGTCATTTGTTTCTGATTTTGGATTTTTCTTTGTGTCTTATGCATAAACCCTAATTTTTGCCTTCATTTTCATTCATCTCTCATTTTCTTGCATACATGAACTTGCCATGACATTTTGCATATTCACATGACTCCTAAGACATATTAGGACACATTAGAATCACGATAAGGCATTTCTTCATCCATTTGCCATGTTACACCTCCATTGCATTTCATAAACTTTCATGAACTTTCATGGTTCAAAGCATGCTCCATTTGCATCCTTATCCTTGTATGATCATCCACAACTCTTGACTTGTGTTTGCTTTATATCTTATCATCATTAACATCATGTTTATGCTTCTGGTTTTGGTTTTCATCATTGCATTCATTTCATGTTCACTTCATTTCACTTCCTTTTACTAACTTTTCAGGTGGTAAGTGTTTGAGAAGTGAATTTGCCTTCACTTCTCACAATCTCTTCTCATCTCTTTTATGAATTCATTGCTGCATTTTACCTTTGTATTAGAGTGAGCTTGCTCATTCATGTTCCCTCCTCACCTTCTTTCTTCAAGCAACTTATCTTCTTAAGTGAAGTAAGTTGACTTGCTTCTTTCTGCTTCTCCTCCTTCCATCTTTGCTTCTTCCTTGGTGGCTCATCTTGAAGACTTCTTGCAAGCCTCATAAACCCTAGGAATACCAAAGCATGATAACAATTAGGGTTTGATTATTCCCCCATTAGTTTTTACCTTTGTGTCATCTCTTGTGTCTCTCTTCTCATCTCTTAATCAAGGACTAAACCTTAAAGGTTTTAAGGCTTTGTGATCAAGGTTATGCCTGTATCCTTCTATTAGGATGGAGTGTATAACTTTAATCCTAAGTGTTAAACCCTTAATGTGTTCAAATCCTTTAACCAATCCATCTAATAATCACTAAGACATCAAGCTTGTAACTTGGGCCTTGCATTAGGGTTCTAATTCTTCCTTAAATTGGTTAAGAAGGACTAACCCTAGTGTTAATGGACAAGTCCCCCTCAAGTTGTCTTACAAACCATAAAATCCATTTTTTAATCTTACCATTAACTAAAATCCACTTTAATAAAGGTTTTGTTTTGTCATGAGGTTAATCCCTAATCATGGATTAAGTTGGGGAGCCTTCCTCAACTTAAATGTTCTCCTCTATTATCCTTCTATTAGGATGGTGTAATGAGTCCATTAAATCCTTGATTATGGCTTAAACTCATTACTTAACACTAAACAAAAACTCCAAGAACATCTAAATAAATGCAAGTAGGTTAATGATCTTAATCCTATATCATGGTGATTAAGTGTGAGGTGTTTACTTCATACTTAAGGTATTCTCATTACCCCTAATCAGAGGGAGGATGTGATGAGTTTACTAACCCTTGGTTTAGGCTTAAGCTCATTTTCCTATGACAAACTTCAAAAAGCAATAAAAGACTGAAAACACCAAAAACAAACAATAATCGTCTCCTCCGGGATTCTTTTCTCATCTCATTCACTCACAAACGAGAACTCGCTTCTTCCGTCTAATGCAAGACAGTTTGCACCTGAGCCAGACAGGTCATACACTTGAGCATAGATAAGTAAGCAGTTCACAAGTCAATTTATCTTTCAGTCTCTTTGAGTCGAACTACGGTGTTCCGACTTCCTCATTGCACGAGAGGATATGTAGGCATAACTTAACAGTTATCGAACAAAAGTCTCTGCATATTCTCCCTCCTTCCAGCATTATTCTTCTAAGCCTCATAGTCTTGAGCTTCATATTCTTTCTCTGCACTGACACTTTTTCATCTCACTTCACATTTCTTTTGCACTGACACGTGCATTCTTTTCTAGCATTTGCACACAGACAGCACTGACACTACCCCTTTTAAACACAAATCTTTCAAGCGTGGATCCCGCCGAGTACGGTGGACAATCTGGGTGCTAATACCTTCCCAGGTTGTAACCAACCCCCTTTCTCAGTTTCTCTGGTTCGCAACTGTCTTATCCATCTTTTCTTAGGTTTATGCAACATTACCTTTCCTTCGGGATAAAAATGCCTAGCTGGCGACTCTATTCTTTTCAGTTCACCCTTGTGTGTTCTCTCCCTTTCACCGACCATTCGCGTCTGTACCCCTTCTGACCAGGTGTCATTTGGTGGGAACGACAATATGGAGTGATGGAATTTCTACAGTTTGCTGAAAGTAATGCTAAAAGATTCTTCCTCCTCCTAAAAGTAATGCTGAAAAAAGTCTTGATGTGCTTTTTCTCTGTCCATGTGATCATTGTGCAAATCAGGAACCAAAACTTAATAAGAAAGCAATCATGGATCATCTAATTTGTCATGGGATTTGTCAAAGTTATACACAATGGATATGGCACGGTGAGGTAGTAGTAAAGTCAAATGTGTCCCAAAAAGATAATGTTAGTGTAGAAATGGATGATCGTCTGGAAGACATGATGTGTGATATTGGACAAGATTCGTTTAAGAAGGCACATGCGTATGATACTTTATACAGTGACAAGGATAAACATTTGTACCCAGGATGCACAAATTTTACACGTTTGTCAGCCATGTTAAAATTGTTTAATTTGAAGGCAAATAATGGGTGGTTTGACAAAAGTTTTACCGAATTGCTTGAATTGTTGACACAGATGCTTCCAGAAGGTAACGTAATGCCAAATCGTTATTACGAGGCGAAAAAGATATTGTGTCCGGTGGGTTTGGAGTATGAAAAGATACATGCATGCCCTAATGATTGCATATTATACAGAAAAGAGTATGTAAATTATAGTCATTGTCCGGAGTGCAAGGAGTCACGCTACAAAAGCAAAGATGGTGATTCTAGTGATGATGACGTGGTAAAAAAGGGTCCTCCCGCGAAAGTGGTATGGTACCTACCAATAATTTCAAGGTTCAAGAGACTATTCTCTAATGAAAATGACGCAATGAATCTTAGATGGCATGCAAAAGAAAGAAAATGTGATGGACAAATTCACCATGTAGCTGATTCTTTGTAGTGGAAGAAAATAGATTCTTTGTTTCCAAATTTTGGAAAAGAGTCGAGAAACCTTAGACATGGACTTTATACTGATGGAATGAATCTGTTTGGTAATCTAAGTACTAATCATACTTCTTGGCCTATTCTCCTAATGATTTACAACCTATCTCATAGGTTGTGCATGAAGCGTAAATATATTATGTTATCAATGATGATTTCGGGCCCAAAACAACCAAGAAATAACATAGATGTTAATCTAAGTCCTCTGATTGATGATTCAAGAGTGTTGTGGGAGGAAGCGGTGGATGTTTTTTATGCGTATTCTGGTGAATAGTTCAATATGTGTGCCATGTTGTTTTGCACCATCAATGATTTTCTGGCTTATGGCAATTTGTATGGTTATAAAGTTAAAGGGCATAATGCATGTCCTATATGTGAAAAAGACACAAGTTACCTCCAACTTGAAAAAGGAAAGAAGATTGTTTATCTTGGGCATACAAAATTTCTAGATCGCTATCATCCATATCGTAGATTGCGGAAAGCTTTAAATGGGGAACAAGAGCATGGTGAAGCTCCAAAACCCTTAATTGGAGAGGAAGTTTATCAATGACAACATGTCATTAATGTTGTCTTTGGAAAGTACAAAAAGAAATCTACTATGAAAAATATATGGAAAAAGAGGTCGGTTTTCTTCGATCTTCCATATTGGTTTAGTCTTGATGTAAGACATTGTATTGATGTGATGCACGTGGAGAAAAATGTATGTGATGGTTTACTCGGAATACTTCTCAACATTCATGGAAAAACAAAAGATGGTTATAATGCTCGTGTGGATTTGGGTTTGATGGGTATACTAGAAGAGTTAACTCCATAACTTATAGGTAACAAGATATATTTGCCTCTTGCCTGTTACACTTTGTCTAAAAAAGAGAAAACAAGTTTTTGTGAGTGTTTACAAAGTATTAAAGTTCTGCATGGTTACTCATCAAAAGTCAAGAGGCTTGTATCCATTAAAGATCCCAAATTAATTGGCTTAAAATCTCATGACTATCATGTCTTTATGCAACAATTACTACCATTGGCTATCGTGGGATATTGCCTCACAATGTTAGGAAGACTATAAACAGGTTGTGCTTATTTTTCAATTCAATTTGTTGTAGAGCCATTGATCCATTAAAGTTAGATGATTTGAAAAATTAGGCTGCAGTTATCTTGTGCCAGTTAGAGATGTATTTTCCTTCTTCATATTTTGACATTATGGTTCACTTGATTGTTCATATAGTAAGGGAGATTAGATTATGTAGTCCAATTTTTTTACGGTGGATGTATCCAACAGAGCGGTACATGAAGATCCTAAAAGGGTAAAAAAAACCACACCGTCCGGAAGCATCGATTTTTGAGAGGTACATTGCAGGAGAAGCAATTGAGTTATGTTCAAACTATTTGTCAGAAGTGGATGTTGTAGGGGTTTCCAAGTCTCGTCATGATGGAAGATGTGAGGGTATGGGTACACAAGGTTTAAATGTCTAGAGCTTAAGTATTGATGTGGTTGTTCAAGCGCATTTGTATATATTGAATAACACGAATGAAGTTAAACCTTAATTATCTGCTCACAAAAGCATCATAAAGAAAAAGTACCCCAAGATGAAATATGGTTTTTAAAAGAGCATAATAAGAGTTTCTCTGAGTGGTTTAAAGAAAAAATTGCTAATGATGATAGTGCATCTAATACAATTAAGTGGTTTTCCTATGAGCCTAAATGTAACATAATAACTTGGAGTGGATATGATATTAATAAAACTTTCTTTTATACAAAGTCAAAGGATGATCATAGTACCACGCAAAATAGTGGGGGTGATGATTATGGCCGAGTCCATGCACTTCTTTAGTGCTAAATATGAAAACCCACATATGGCGTCTACACCCTACTTTGGGGTAATTGAAGAGATTTGGGAAGTTGATTATGTCGTGTTTAAAGTTCCTGTATTTAAATGCAAATGGATTGATATCAACAGTGGTGTAAGAATCGATGAATTTGGAGTTACACTGGTTGATCTTAACAAGTTAGCTTATGCGGACGAACCTTTCATCATGGTGTCTCAAGCAAAATAAGTGTTTTATGTCACAAATCCTTCTGATAAAAGGTGGTCGGTGGTTATACAAGGAAAGGTGCATGATAGTAATGAAAATCAAGATGTGAACCCTGATATTTCCGAAACTCCTCCTTTCTTAAATGTGCCTACCTTCATTGAAGAAAATGAAGAGTATAATGTGCATGTTGTTCGCATAGATCATGAAGAAGGGATGTGGGAGGACTAGTAAGGTTTTATTTATTTATTTTGTGCTTAATTTGATGTCTAATTGTTTATATTTTGTGCTTAATTTGCTTTCTAATTATTTTTTATTTTGTGTGAACAGATACATGGCTGATTGAACCAACAACCCTTCTTCATCTAGTGACCCTAAAAAAAGAAGAGTTAGAGGTCCCACTCTGATGGCACAAATTGAAAAAGTTCATCAAACGAGTGAAAAGACAAAGGTCGAGTTTGATCCAATAACCCATGAATGTACTGGTGTTGGTAAAAATGCTTCAAATTTAGGAGTTACATAGCGTCTCTTGCTCGACAGAGATGTAATATTTTGAAAGATGGGTGGAAAAACATAGATAAAGGCATAAATGAGGCTATTTGGACTGATGTTCAGGTATTTTTAACTACTACACTTTATTATATTTTATAATCATATACTAACAACATATGATATATATATTATATATGTAGGCTCATTTCACTATTCCAGAACCTCATGATCCAAAAAAGGATCCGTTGAAGAAAGAATGGATTAAATATGCGGGAGAGAGATGGAGAGGGTTTAAGACACAAATCACAAGAGAATATATTAGAAAGCCCAAAGAAGGTCTCGCTCCTGCACATATCAGATATAATTATATTAAAGAAGAAGTATGGAAAGAATTTATGAAGTCTCAAGATACCTCTGAATTTAAGGTTAGTAGGAGTTATAACATTTTTATTATGTTTAGTGTGATTAATAAAAAAATTATTATGTTTAGTATGATTAATAACTTTTTGAGTTTATAATAGGAAAAAAGTCAAAAAGGGTGCAGAAAATATGGCTGAGAATGTATACCCACATGTATTATCTCGAGGAGGGTATCGCTTGCTTGAGGAGAAAATGATAAATGAAAAGAGATCATCGAGAGATGATTCTACATTAGATGATACTAGTAGCTCATCTCCACCATCACGCCATGAGTTATAGAAGAGAGCACGATAAAAGAAAGGGGGAGAATACACATCACAAGCTTAACAAGTTGTTGCAGAGAAATTTGTAAGTAAAATTAAGAAAATTCTTCAAGTATCATTATAGTTGTGATTGATAAAAATTATTGACAAAGTTGTGGTTTTTTCATTTTGTAGGATTCTCTAGTTGAAGAAGATGAAAAGGGTGCATTTGTTCCGGATGGACGTCACGATATCTTAACGGCAGCCATTGGAACACCTGAGCATGGCGGTCGTGTTTGTGGTGTTGGAAAACACCATAAATAAATAAATTTCTTTGGAAGATCTTCTTCACATAAAAGACAAGATATAGATGTAACAGAACAATTTGCATAGTTGTCATCTGAATTGAAAGCAAAAACTAGAGTTGATTTTGCGTAATAGTTGGTTGAAGAGCGTAAGGCAATGCAACAATATTTCATGGATTAGATCTATGGGTATCTCCCAAAGCACAAAAAATAATAAATGAATTGAACAAAGGGAAGTTGTGGATGGAAGCGGAAAAGGAAGTTGTTCAGTTGTTAAAGTAAGCACAATGGAAGGGGAAGACAATGTTGAGAGATTAGTAAAAATGGTTCTGAAAATGGGTGACGCACACTTGGAATTAGAATTAAGTCATTGTATGAGTGACGTTAATTTTTATATGTCAGCTAAGTGTATCAAAGAGTTGTTGATGGGTTTTCATTGGCTTGATGTGTCTACTCTGTAAGTATGGTGCACATAAGTATATTTTCTTTTTTATTACTATAAATATCTATTAATATGTTATACCTCTCATCACTTTGATTCTAATGTTTATTTTAAAATTATAAGGTATATTCATCGTATATGTGTTGATACATCACAATCAGAAGTATATGGATTTATAGACCCTGTTGTGTGTTCGTATGTTGATAATGTGGCAAAAACTGAAGCAAAAGTTAGAAAACACATACAAGAAAAGTTACGTGATCACGAAGAGAAAATGTGTTACTTGCTACAATTTATTCATGGGTAAGATTGTATGAAATTGTGTTTTCTATTTTTTAACTTTGGTTACATGTATATTTCAATTTTGGTAAAATGAAATTCTGACTTTTGTGCTTCAACACACACGTACGGAAGTCATTGGCAATTAATAGTCATTTTTCCAAAAGCCAATACATTGGTCGTCTTTTGTTCACTTCATCGGGAACTTAATCAAACCATGACGAAACTTGTTACACTGTAAGTTTATCTTTTATGTTCACTACATCTTATATACATAATTTGTTACAAAAGTAATTCCATATTTTATGTGGCTTTATATGGATTTTTTTTCTTCTAATTAGTGCTTTAAGGGTTCATCAAGTGGCACGTGGCATTAGAAAAAAGGCTACATGGCTTCGACCCGATGTAAGTGTGGTGTAAATTATAATTATATATTTAATTTTATCATATAATTATTCACTAATAATGTCATTCATTTGTAGACAAGGAAATAAAATAACTCTAATGGTTGTGGATACTATGTGATGAAAAATATGTTGGATATTGTCTCTGCATAGATAACCGATAATTGGATGACGGTAATAAAAATAACTTTACTTTGTTATTTACTTTGCATTTTGCAACTTAATGTGAATTTTCAAAAATAACTATATTGTTATTTACGTGTTGTAGGTATTTAATGACCCAAAAGAATTAACAGAAGATGATTTGTATGATTTGCGACTCCGTTGGGTAACATGTTTCTTTGATTTATATAAAGTTTAAGCTTTATCTAGTGAGATATATAGAATTGTATATATATATATATATATATATATATATATATATATATATATATATATATATATATATATATATATATATATATATATATATATATATATATATATATATATATATCTGATTTGAGTTTCTTGACTTTTATGTTGTCTGTTTATGTTAATTGGTGTTATTATTTATTGTTAGCAAATTCGATTTTGGTGTTGTCTACCGAAGCTACAACTCATCTTCTTGTGAATTGCAAGTTGGTAATTCAAGTGTGGGAAAGGACTTATAAATGGTTGGATATTTTTGTATTTTTTGTTGTTGTAGTGGTCCATCGTGTAAACCTCCATATAATTTAGTACATTTGTGTGTATCCTATATTAGTAAATTCGTAAATCAATTATGGAATTTTGAAGAATATATATGTGTATACTAGATATTTGGTGCAATGAAATTAGATTGGTGAGAAAAATATGAAAATAACAACCAAAATGTGGTCTATGTGATGTTGGGAAACTATGGAAAATAGCGACCGAAATATGGTCTGTGTGATGTTGGAAAAATATGAAAAATTAGGTACTAAAAAAGTTACAGGGAATCCACCTCGATTCTGCTAAAAAAGAGTCAAATTTTTTAGAATTATAACTATACTTTTACATCGGTTATTAGCAAAACCGATGTAAAACACAACATTTCACATCAGGCACCCATCAAAACCGATGTAAGAAACCATACCCCAATGCGTTTGATATTTATTTGCAATACATTTTACATCAGGTGCGTGTTACAACCGATGTAAAAAACCATACCCTGACGCGTTTGATATTTATTTGCAATACATTTTACATCGAGTGCATGTTATACCAATGTAAAAAACCACCCTTTTACATCAGATGCCATTTAAACAAATTTAAAAACACCATTTATATATAAAAAATACAATTATATTTTTTTTCACATCAGACTTAAATAGTTAACTGATGTGGTTGGTGTATTTTTTACACCGGGCCATAACCCGATGTAAAATATCTTTGATTTACTACATCGCCTGACTTTACATTGGACCCAAACCCGATGTAAGAAGTCATTTTCGCCCGATGTAAAAAGTCATTTTTGTACTAGTTATAGTATGAATTAAACTATGGAAAGGCCCAAAGAAATGGTCAAATCCCTGATTGTAGCTCAGAATCTTCACCAAAGAACAGTGATCTCTGAAGTCGTGTCTGCACCGATTGAAGAGGTACCGTATATGGATCCGAGGTTTTCCATGCCAAAGGATCGTCCTTGGGGCATGCCATATGATTTTATCATGGAAGGATATGATCCTCGACTAGCTGAAGAATTGAGGAACACCGTAGGACCATCTCAGTTTGAAGGTTACAAACTTCGAACTCATGAAGATGCACTAGCAAGGAATGCCATACTAGGAGGTTACAAACTCTCGGTATCTTAAGCTCCTACTACAATACAAGTCAAGGGGGAGGAATCAACGAAAGAATGGTCAAATTCCAAAAACATTTTGCAGCAATGCAGAAGGAATTACAGTCTCTTAGAGGACAAAAGTTGTTTAGAAGCAATGCGACAAATCTTAGCTTAGTCCCAAAGGTTCAAATACCGCACAAGTTTAAAGTGCCAGAATTTGGGAAATACAAGGGTGATTATTGCCCTCAAATTAATTTGACAATGTACGCCTGAAAGATGTCCACTCAGATAGACAATCAAAAGCTATTGATTCACTAATTTAAGGATATCTTGATTGGGACAGCGCTTCGTTGGTACATAAAGCTCAATCGTTCGAACATCAACAATTTCCGAGAGCTCAGAAAAGTTTTCATTGAGCAATACAAATTAAACTTGGATATGGATGTAAACACCCCATATTAGTGCAACTTGCCTAGACCATAATTATGCCTTGTACCAAAGCTTTTCATGGCTTGATTTCACAAACTTCACAAAATTGCCATTATGCATAAACATTGCAAACTCTTGATCAAGGCAATACAATTGCATTCTACCAATCCAAGGGCTCTCCATGAAGCATGTTGAAGAGATTTAACCACAGAAATCTGTGCTGCACAAGCCCATGCCTCAAGTACAAAGAAATTTGACTTTTTGCATTTTCCTCCCATACCAATCACACAGTGCCACACCAACTATCATGACCAATGGTATGGCTCATACACACCCTCAAGGCTATAAATATGCAAGCTTCATGGCCTGAAACAAGACACAAGTTGAGAATCAAGAAATTTCTCCAAAACTTTATCGCTTCGAAACACACATTCCAGCCAGCAAAAACCACAAATTATTCCACCAATCAACTCCATATAACCTCAGGATCAATTCCCACCCATCACCATAGCCAAAAACACATCACAAAAGAAACACGATTTCCGCATATTCAGAACTAAAACTCATAAACCAGCCATTATAAACTCCATTCAAGCATCACAATAGCACAAGGGGGGCCAAAGGAGGTGGATTGCATAAAGCAGAGGCCCAGAAAGTTGCATTTTGAAGTTCTTCATCTCAGGTAACCTTCAAGAACATTTTTTTCCAGAAACGTGTTTTTATGTTGTAGAATGATTCTACATGCTTCTCTGATGATCCTGATATAATTAGAATTGAAAATAGGTTAGAAATGAGGATTTCATGAGGTTCTGAAAGTTTGACCTAAAATTTTGATTGGTTCGATTCAGCCTTTTAATGCATGATAAATGTGTTTTGTTTGTTGATTCTTGATGTATGTTGTTAGGAGAGTGTTTCTGGGCAGAAAAATTAGAGTTTAGAAGCTTGTGTAGGATTTTGGAATTTTGTCTCACCGGAGAAGACGACCGGAGCTTAGCTCTGGTCACCTGAAAGTAATTAGGGTTAAGCTGTGTTTAAATCCCCAGATTGATTTTTAGCCCTTAGATCTTGATTAGGTTTAGGCATGAGTGGTCAGGATGCATGCAATTAAGTTAATTCAGTTTAATTAATTATAAAAAAAATTAATTCTCAGATTGAATGTCAGCCACTAGATCACGCGCGTAAGCCCAATTTAAATCTCATCCCTTAGATCATCATACTCTTGGTCAAGCTGACTAGCATCCTGAACCACTGATCTCTCTCTCACGCAATCTCATCCATCCATCTTGCATACTTTTCATTTTCTTTTTATTTTATTTCATTTCTTTTGTTTTATTTATTAAAAATACCAAAAATCATTTAAAAATTCTGAAATTTTTTACCATCACTTTAATTAATTTTCAAAAACCAAAAATATTCTTATTTTTATTTTTTCATTTAAAAATGCATTTTTAAATATTTTAATTATATATTTTAATTAATTAATTCCATTTAATTAATTAAAAATAGTTTAAAGTATTTAAAAATCACAAAAAAAAATCAGAGAGGTTTCTTTAACATTTAGAAACAATTACAAACTCATCTCACAAATTTCTTTTTGGTATTGATCAAACTTTGCCAATTTTCTTTGAATTAGGGTTTCTAAATTTCTTATTTTTAACCCTAACTTCAAAAATTCATAACTTTCAAACCAAGATGAGTTTGCATTTGATTCTTTTTGTAATCTTTCACATTTGACCTCTAGTTTCCAAAGATATTTTTGTCATATTTTTATCTTGCATTTTCAAATTGATGTGCATTTTCCCTTTGAGAAGTATCCAAAACCCTAGCAAATTTTAGGACCATAACTTGAACTTGATAAACCTTTAGACCTCCCCCTTTGGATAGTGATTTCATGAGTGCTTAGGGTCCCCTTGGATGCATTTTCAATTTTTTATCTCTTGATTTGTTTATGCTTTTGAATTTGTACACATCTTGCTTTCAAACTAACCATTTCAGGTGCATTTGGTAAGTTAATCAGGATGTGGATGTGCATCCACATCCAACCTCTATTTCTCTCTTTATTTTTTATGCACTTTGTTTGTGTTTGAAGTGAATCTCATTCACTTATGTTTTCTCTTGTTCTTAGGTTACTTAACTTCTTCATGAAGTAAGTAACCTAATCTCTCTCTCTCTCTCTCTCTCTCTCTCTCTCTCTCTCTCTTCATCTGCTTCTCTTCCTTTGGTGGCCAACTTGAAGACTTATCTTGATGCCTCACAAACCATAGGAACATCTAAGCATGATAACTTTAGGGTTGTACATAGTCCCCCCTAGTTTTTACCTTTTGAGTCTCCTTGAGTCTCTCTCTCTCATCTTATAATCAAGGCTAAACAATTAAAGTTTTGGGACTCTGAATTAGGGTTATGCCTGTATCCTTATCTTGGGATGGAGTGTATAACTTTGATCCTTAGTGCTAAACCTTTAAGTTGTTTTCACCTTAAATCAAAAACACCTAATAAATCATTAAAGACTTAAGCTTGTAACTTGGGCCTTATATTAGGGTTACATCTCTGCCTGGTGGTTCAGAGGGACTAACCCTAGTGTTCAATGGACAAGTCCCCCTCATGCTAAAGTCTTGCAAACATAAAAAAACACTTCTTCATCCAACCTTTAAATAAAATCCACTTAATAAAGGCTTGTTATATAATGAATTTAATCCCTAACCATGGATCAAGTTGAGGTATCTTCCTCAGCTTAAGTGTTCTCATCTATCATCCTTCTCTTAGGATGGTGTAATGAGTTCACTAATATTTGATTGGAGATTAAACTCATTACTTAACACTATACAAAAACCCAAAAACACTTAATAATTACCAAAGTAGGTTAATGATCTTAATCCTATATCATCATGGTAATTAAGTTGGGATCTTCATCTCATACTTAAGTAGGCTCATTATCCCTAATCAGGGAGGATATAATGAGTTTACTAACCTTTGATTTAGGCTTAAGCTCATTTCCCTATGAAAAACACCAAAAACAATAAAAAACCGAAAACACAAAAACAAACAATAATCGTCTTTTCTCATCACATTCACTCTGAAAATGAGAACTCGCTTCTTCCGTCTAATGCAAGACAGTTAGCACTCGAGCCAGACGAGTCATACACTTGAGCATAGACAAGTAAGCAGTTCACATCAAAAGCATCTAAGTCTCTTTGAGTTGAACTACGGTGTTCTGACTTCCTCATTGCACGAGAGGATACGTAGGCATAACTTAACAGTTATCGAACAAAAGTCTCTTTGTCTCCCCCTCTCCTCCTTCTAGCTTTCTTTTCTTAGCATCATCTTTGAGCACTCATTATCTTCTTGCACTGACACTCTGTATATCCATTCCTCTATCTCTTTTATACACAGTTTAGCACATACACTATCCCCCTTTAAACACAATCAAGTAAGCGTGGATCCCGTCGAGTACGACGAACGATCTGGGTGCTAATACCTTCCCAGGTCGTAACCAACCCCTTACTCAGTTTCTTTAGTTCGCAACCGTCTTATCCATATCTTTCTAGGTTTATGCAGCATTATCTTTCCTTCGGGATAAAAATGCCTAGCTGGCGACTCTATTCAACCTCAACCTCCAACATCGCCTACGGTTCGCGTTTGCACCGGGACGAAAGTCCGGGGAGCGACAATGGCTCCTGATCAAGATCAACTCAGAGAAATGTCTCAAAAGGGTAATAAGACCTTCAAAGAATACGTGTAAAGATGGCATGAAATTTTTGCTCAAATTTCTCCTCCTCTTGGAGAGAAAGAAATGATAAAAATCTTCCTCAAGACATTGAGTTCATTCTACTATGAACAGATGGATGCAAGCGCAACTAGTGATTTTACCAAGATGGTAAACATGGGAGTACGTTTGGAAGAGGCAGTTAGAGAAGGAAGTTTAACTTAGGATGTTGAACCTTCGAATAACAACAAAAGATATGGAAGTTCCTTTTCAAATAAGAAAGAGCAAGACATCAATAACATATCTCTGGGTAAACAGAGACAAAGATCTACATTTCTTCAAGCGACAACAGTATCTCCTATTATTGCCTCATCAACAACTCAAGTGTATCAACCTCAGATCGCTAGAAATACTGTTAATCAACAACAGTATCAGCAAAGGCAACAACCTCCTCAACAGGATCGTCCACAATTCAACAACAATGGGTATCCCAGGGTTCCAAAACTTGACCCCATACCTACTACTTTTGCATAATTATTTCTAATCTTGTTGGAAAAGGGGCACTTTCAGACCAGTACTCCTGTTACGATTCATGTTGATCCCCCTCCATGGCATAAAGTTGATCAATCTTGTCCTTTTCATAGAGGAGGAAAAGGTTATAATATCGAAAGTTGTCTAGCTTTCAAGTACAACATTCAGTGACTCGTCAGAAGTGGAGTTTTATCTTTCAAAGATATTAACCCCAAATGTTTAGACATATCCACTTCCACATGATAAAGCTTCAGTCAACCTTGTTGAAGATGAAAGACGAGGAAGTTTCTATAAAATTCGCGATGTTTTCTTATTAGGAGTAAATCTAGTTAAGAAACATTGTATCTACAGTGGATATGGTCATGTTCCGCCCCACAATTATCATCAATGCGATATTTGTTCAAAGAATAATCTGGGTTGTACAATAGTGCAAGCAAAACTTCAACAACAATTGGATCTCAGATGAATCCAGCACCACAGAATTCACGGAATCAACATGGTCTATGAGCCTGCGAGCATCATTCCAAGTTTCAACATCCGAGCTATGAAAATTAATCTGGTAGCATTGCATTCCAGACAAATTCAACATCATGACTTGCCACGACACGACTACAAAAGTTTCTACATATGTTCAATAAATAATCAGGGATTCACCTTTATACATGAAGCCCTTCAACGACAAATGGATTTGTGATAGATTCAGGATTATCATGGGAGGTAGGATCCTCAAGTCAACATGGCCCAAATCTTCGATATTCGTTTGATAAATACTAGCTTAGTGGAACTGCATGCCAGACACGTCAAACTTGTGATGATATCATAGCATGATTATCAGAGTTACAAAGAATGCTCCGAAGGTGATCAGGCTGCTAAACTGTACATATTGATCTTCAAATATTATTGGACCATTGGTGGCTTCCAATCTACATGGACGAAGAGACTGTTCAGGTCAGTTTTAATGAAGGGTCTCCAGCTAGAAGTCAAGCTTTCGACGCCCAACTCCACAACTCGAATAGAGTCAACATGCATCGTATCCAAAGCATATACAATCTTTTGCCACCTCATAGCTATGAACAGTGTGAGTTCTGGTCAACAGATAAGCAAGGATGCATCCTTGTGCACATGAATTTGCAGAATCAGATAAGGGGAAGAGTTGCTCGCCTTCGAGAATCTTAGTCTATCAATATGCTCCAAGAAGTTTCAACAGTCGAAACAATGGACTATGAAACTAACAAAAGAATGATTCCTTTGGTCAACGAAGTAGAATGCTTATAAGTTCCCTTTGACAACGGAAAAATCCCCAAGCCAACACCAATAGAGGTTACTTTCAACAACCGAAAGGTTGGCCTAACCCCCATGGTCATCTACTTACCAGGCTCAGTGCTTTACCATCCATTGTCAGTGCCACTGATATCAGTCGAGTCACTAGAAGTGGACGGATATTCATTCGAGGAGTTGAAGAAACTACAAAGAGAAAAGAACCTCAAGGTGAGCTCATCAATCCGCCAGTGGGTCAGTCAAGTAATCCAATGTCTGCAACAAAGGATAAAGATGAAATCCTCAGGCTCGTCTAGATAAGTGAGTATAACATTGTGGTTCAATTACTACAAACTCCTTCTAGAATTTCAGTGTTATCTCTTCTGCTCAACTCAGAAGCTCACCGAGAAGCATTACAAAAGGTTCTGGAGCAAGCTTTCGTAGAACCAGACGTAACTGTGAACCAATTCAATGGTATCATCTCCAACATCACTAATTTCAAAAATTTGGGGTTTAATGATGACGTTCTTCCCGAAGAAGGCATGAATCACAATATGGAATTGAACATTACTATCAACTGCGATGATGATGCTCTAGCCAGCGTACTCGTAGACACAAGTTCATCTCTGAAATTAATGCCAAGGTCTACTCTCACAAGATTGACTATTCAAGGTCCTCCTATGAGAAAAATTGAGGTTGTAGTCAAAGCATTTAACAGATCTCGAAATGCAGTTATCGACAAAGTGGATCTTCCCATAACCATTGGACCTCACACCTTCAAGTTACCTTTCAAGTCATGGATATCCATGCGGCGTACAATTGTTTACTCAGCCTACCATGGATTCTTGAAGTAGGGGAAGTGACCTCCACACTTCATCAAAAACTGAAGTTTGTGAAAAATAACAAATTGGTAACATTATTATGGGAAAGAGCTCTAATTGTTAGCAACTTATCTTCATTCTCGTATTTGGAACTATAAGACATCATTGAAACTCATTTCCAAGCTCTCTCTATAACCAATGAGGGTTGGCCGAAAATAGGAACGTCAATCGCTTCCTACAAAGATGCTCTCCAAGCCCTGGAAAGAAACAATATCAAAGGCTGGGGTCAAGTCGTAATTCCCGTCAGCAATGAATCAAGAAAAGTTCTTGGTTGTTCTTCAGTAGCAATGAAACCTACAACAAATGACAAAAACTTTTTTCTTATTAAAATTTTTTCCATAGTGGAGGCTTCCTTCACCCGATCTCTCAAGAGGTTCATAAAATTGAGGAAAACAGTTCGGAAGGCTCCGAAGATCGCGATGACGAGTGGAAAACATACTTCAATGAGGAAGGATAAATTTCTCAAGACGAAGCGCACAAGCCATTCTACTTGCCAATCTCTATTTTGAAGTACATTCCAGAGACCGAGGACAGAGAAATCTCTAAAGAACCTCATGCTCCTCACAACTCATTGGAAGACACTCCAATGATCGACAAATTTAATTGTACTACTGAAGATTCAGTGGGTAATCTACCCACATGGGAACCTTATTGGGAAATTCGAGAGACAAACAACATCATCTCGATGGATTTGCAAGGATTGCAGGATAAGACTTCCTCAAATTTGCACTACCATAAGTGAATGCCGTTACTGAAGATGACTCATCGTCTCCCACAGAAATGTGGGACACCTTGGGACAACCAAGCGGAAAATATGATTACCTCGTAAAGTACATTGCTCCCATAATTCTCGCATCAATATCAAAGAAGTCCAGTCAACTGGATAAGGAGACTCTCTTGAGAGCATCGATGAAGAAACAACTGGCAATTTCTTGCACGATCAAGCTGCATGGAAGGAAGACTCTGCGGATCCTTCTTCACCAGAAATAAATGTCATCACCAAAGCTAATCTGGGAAGACAAGTTCCAGACTTCTGCATCTCCAACAGAGTTCGTTATGATTGGGTCTCTGTTGATGTCCCAAACATCGTTTACATTCCAAAGTAATTACTTAGCTTTATTCTGACCTTTCATCTCGCTCGAATGACAAGGAATGTTTTATAGGGCTTACTTGTTGTAAATGTCCTCTTCACTTAGCCTAAAGTGACAGAGTTTTGTTTTATAGGGTTATGTATTTCAAGAATCGACAAATCATAAAAATAAAATGTCATTCTATATTTCCGCACTTGTTGTTGTTTTCTCTTTTCGATTTTTCAGAAAATGGTAATCCCTAAAAAACAACCAAAAATAATAAAAAAATTTCAAAACTATTTTGCATAAAATTTATTTTGAATTCTTTAAATGTGTTTTCTCGATATCATCATCACGCAGATGAACTGTTTTAAACCCCATTGACATATGTGATCCAATGCCTTCTCCTAACTTTAAGTGCCCGGTATTTGAAGCTGAAGAGGAAGAGGAAGAAGAAATTTCAGAAGAGATCTCCGCACTGCTCAGACACGAAGAGAATTCCATTCAACCTTACAAAGACCCTTTAGAAACTGTCAATAAAGGTTCAGAACAGGAAATAAAGAAGTCAAGATTGGCGCACTACTCAGTTTGGCTGAAAAGAGAAGCCTAATCTCACAACTCAAAGAATTTCCCGATGTATTTTCTTGGTCCTACTGGGATATGCTAGGGTTGGATACCGACATCGTGGAACATCATCTACCTTTGAAGCCATAATGCTTGCCAGTTAAGAAGAGATTGAGAAGAATTCATCGAGACATGGCTATCAAGATTAAAGAAGAGGTACATAAGCAAATTAATGCAAGATTTCTCGCCACTTTAGAATATCCTTAATGGTTGGCCAACATTGTGCCAGTAACAAAGAAGGACGGAAAAGTGAGAATGTATGTAGACTACAGGGATCTCAACAAAGCAATTTCAAAGGACTACTTCCCCTTACCGCATATCGACATGTTGGTAAACAACATAACAAAGTACAAAGTATTTTCCTTCATGGATGGATTTTCGGGCTTTAACCAGATCAAAATGGAACCCAAAGAAATAGAGAAAACATATTTCACTATGCCATGGGGAACCTTCCGTTATAACGTAATTCCGTTCGGATTAAAGAACGATGTTGCTACCTATCAAAGGGCGATGACAAATCTCTTTCATGACATAATGCATAAAGAGATCGAAGTATACATCAACGACATGATCGCCAAGTCAAAGACTGAAGAGGAACACATTGAACATTTGCAGAAATTGTTCCAAAATTTGAGAAAATATAAACTACGATTGAATCCTAACAAGTTCTCCTTTGGTGTCCGATCAGGAAAGATCCTGGAGTTCATTGTCAGTCAGAATGGAATCAAAGTTGATCCTAACAAAGTCAAGGCTATTCAAGAAATGCCTGCTCTAAAAATAGAGAAACAAGTACGAGGATTCCCGGGACGTCTAAATTACATCTCATTGTTTATATTCCTCATGACCATGACATGCACGCTAATATTCAAACTTCTCTAGAAGAATCAAAGTCATGACTAGAAAGAAGACTTCCAAGAAGCCTTTGAAAAGATCAAAGAATACTTGTTGACGCCACCAATTTTGTCTCCTCCAGTTGAAGGTAAACCCTTGATTATGTACCTCACCATTTTGGAAGACTCCATGGGATGTGTACTTGGCCAACAAGACGAAAAGAAAAGAAAAGAATATGCTATTTACTATCTGAGCAAGAAATTCACTAATTGTGAAACTCAGTACACAATGCTCGAATAAACTTGATGCGCTTTGGCTTGGGCAGCTAAACGTCTTTGCTGATACATGATATGTCATACTAACTAGCTCATCTTGGAAATGAATTTGATCAAATATGTGTTCAAAAAGGATGCATTAACGAGACAAATTGCTTGTTGGCTAATGTTGTTGTCAAAATACGACATTGAGTATCACACTTAGAAATCCGTGAAAGGAAGTATCCTAACTAATCATTTGGCTCACCAACCTATTGTCGCCTCTCGGGATTTTCATCCTAGTACAAACGCGAAAGTGGTGCGGAAAAGGTAGAGTCGCCAGCCAGGCATTTTTATCCTGAAGGAATGGGAAAGGTAATGCTGCACAAACCTAAGGAAGAAGGAAAAGGACGAGGCCTTGTGAACCAAAGATCTGGGTCCGGAAGTCGGTTACGAACTGGGAAGGTATTAGCACCCCAATCCGTCTGCCGTACCCGGCGGGATCCATGCTTGTTAGTCTGTTTCAAAGGGTGAGAAATAAGATGTTGTTTTGAACGAAATAATTGCTATCTGGAATGGAAGTAAAATGAGAAAAGGAGTAGGAAAAGAAAATGGAAAGAAAGGGGGAAATGTAGGGAAAATAAAGAATGGGCTCGAATGGGCTCTACCCCACTGCCTACGTACCTCATTCGGGAAAATGAGGATCAGAGTCGCTGTAGTTCGTCTAACTAAGGCAGAGATTTGCTTATGTTTCTTATAATGACGTTGTCATAGCTCTAGCTCAGGTTTTACCTGCTCTGACTCGAGGGTGTTTACTGTATCGTTGTTTGAACTTTCAAGGCAAGTCGTAATCGTCCGCAAAGAGTGGGCGATGAGAAGAGAAAATGTGTTGTCTTGTTGGTTTATTTTTTTTAGAAGAAGTGTTTTAATTTTGTGTTTATCGTGGGTACAACACTAAAGACTATGATACGGGAGAGAATACTTTCCAAGGTCGCCCCCAATGGGACGTTTGTAAAGTATCCTAGAAGAGTGGAGGAGACCTCCACTAATAATTTCCCATATAGCTTAAGGCTCGTGGCGTATTGTACCTACTTTCCTTTTAAATGTTTTTTTGTTATTTTTCTTTAAAGGTGAGAAGTGAGACTCAAATTGTAAAAGGAAAAATTCTAAGGGAAACTAGACTTTACCCTAAGTTAATTGAGTTTAATAATGACCTATGGTTAATAAGGCTTGAAAAATTAAAGCTACCTAAGTGGATATTAGACTAGAAATGCGAGTACAAAAATTAATAGTGAATAATGTGGTCCTCCTACGTCATGGTGGGTAAAAACGTGTGTAAATCGTAAATGGGATGAAACGATGGATCGGGTGGGTGGGTTGCATGGTGCTGAGACACACGACTTATGGCGTGCAACATACAAGGCTTGCTTTTGGTGCATTGGAGTGGAGCGATGATAATCGAGGGATCCTAACGTCACATGAAAATTTATTTATTTATTTATTTGAAATTCTTCGATTTTGGATCGAATAACTTATTTTCTTTATTTTTGAAAATTGGTTATCTAATGCTTCATTTTATTTTTTTCTATCCTAATTATAGGTATCACATATAAAGTTCTAACTATTACATCACAAAGTATAAACCATAAAGAATGTCAAAGCAAAATGAAAAGAAAATAATCCAAATCCGTAAGCGAATCCTCGGAAAATACTTTGCACCACAAAGAGAGTGTTAGTAAATGAAATGAAGATGAGGATGCAAAAATATGGACAAATGAATAAAGGTGTAAAAATTTGCAAGAGTTTCTAAAATGCACATAAAGCACATAAAACAAATATAAAGACTAATCGCTTCATGTAAACACACTTGAACAGTTTCTAAGCCTAAGTCCTAAAACTAAAGGATCTTGCATGATATCAACATTCTAAAATCAGTAGCTAAACTACACTAATACCTTCTAATATTCTAATATCAAGCCTAATTAATCTATGTCCTAATGCACCATAAAATTCTAAGCTAAACTAGATGGATTTACAATGGAAGAATTGACTAAAATCAATGCACTAAAAAAATAGTAAAAGTCCTGGAAAAAATATGTAATTAATTCCTTAAGTTCCCTAACCTGAATCTAATATTGTGTTAAAAAATCTCCTAAAAATTCATAACCTAACTATGTCAAATGGTCACTTAAATCTACCTAAGATTTATTCATAATTTTACTCAAACAATGCTACCAAAACAGTGGATAAAATGGCCCAAACAATATAACAAAAATTATTCCAGGTTTTGTTATTAGTCCTCTAATCACAGAAAAAGAATGGGACAAAACTCAAACAGGAAGTGCGAGAAATAAAATGTACAAAATAAAGTGTTCATGAAAGAATTCAATATAAAACTAATTAAATGTAAAATCGAAATTAAATTGAAAAATGACATAAATCAAAAAGTAAAAATATAGAAAAGTTCTAAAATGAGTTAGAATATTACAGTAATTTTTGTAGAATTTTATTTTGTGTTTTGGTATTTTTATTGATTAATATGGAACAAGTATTAAAACAGAAAATATAAAAAGAAAGAAAATAGAGGGGGTGAGAAAGTAATTTTTGTTAGTTAAGAAGGATTGGGCTTGGACAATGGTGGTGCGAATAGCGCTTTTGCTAGGCCCAGACACGCAAAGCCTGAAGGTGTATATGGTGAGGTTTGGTCAACTTCGTTGACTGAATTCTAGCCTTGTGATCTTGAGACCTGGGATGATAATAAGTTAGATGGTCACGATGAGGGGGTGCGCGGTAATTACAATGGGATGGCAGACGCATGCTTGAGGTTATTGGTCCTACCGGACGGTGACACTTGTCACCGCCGGAATGGACCAACAAGGGGAAATCTTATCTATAACCACAAAAAGGACGGTGAAGATTAATTGATCCTTTAATGAGTTTTTAATGATTCTTGGCAACTCTAATCGGTACCTTAATGGGTGTTTATGAGATTTATTATCTTTTAAATCAAATCCAAACCAAACTTAATTATAATCAAAGGCCTAATAAGATAAAATAAACAAAATCAGAATTTCTCTACACCATATTTTCCTTCTCACACTTCATCTTCTTCCCCCTTCAACGATGAAACCCTAGTCCGCCGCCGGCGCGACGGCTTCTTCCTTCGATCGTCTAAATCACCACTTCTTCTACCTTATTTCAAATCCGTAAATCATTTATTCAACAACACTTAAACAGCGAGATTGCGAGTTACAGAAAATGAACAAATTTGACATGAACTCTTGAGGACGATGAAGGGGAAATACCTACCTCTTGGAAGACTAAAACTCAGGCAAGATGTGATTCCTTCACAGTCTTATCTCTTCGATCCCCTATTCTTTTCCGATTTTGCTTCGTCTTTGTTATGTTATGCAGTTGTTGAACGATGTGAGATGATGACAAAGGATGGAGTTCACTTCATCTTTGTTGTACGATGTGAGATGATGATGAAGGATGGAGTTCGCTTCATCTTTGATGTACGATGTGAGATGATGATGAAGGATGGTGTTAAAGTGGAAGATGAGGATCGATGTTGTGAAGATGACGCGAAGACGAAAATGCTCTGAAGACGAATTCAATGAGAGTCTCGTTAAGGATTGATGATGGTTCTGCAAGATTGATTGAGGCGGAGATTGAAGAGCCCGAAGATCGATCACTGATTGAAAACTGTGTTATTCTTGATCTTCTTCTTCTTATGTGCGAATTGACTCAATGACTGTAGTGGCTTTTTCTTTTGATGATTGCAGGTTTCGGTTTTATCACCATTGGTGAAGTTCTTGGTAGCAGAGGATATAGTGATGAAAGTGGTTGAAGAAGAGGACGAAGATTGGAGAGAATCAGAAATGAAAATGGAGAGTGAATGAATCTGAAAAGTGGGAGCCGAAAAAAATCCCCATTTCAGAGTGATGATCCTCTTTTTTATAGAAGAAGACTAAGGTAAATTCCAATAGGAATTCAGTTATCTTTCCATTCAAGTATGTTAGATTCGTAACCGATTCGGTTATGTGGTTTTTATGGATTTCTGACTTTTTTCTCATTTTTTGTTATTGTTATATATTCTATAACTTTTTCAGTCTTTGTATCATGCTGAAATATGTTATGATTTTTTTTGTAGATGTGTTCGAGTCGAAATTGATGAAAGTCTTTGATGAACGATTGTTGAAGCTGATGAACATTGGTGGTGATTTTTCTGAACTTCCCCATGAGTCTCTTTTGAGAAGTTGATTCAAAGTCTCCGCGATTGAATGCCCTCCTTCTGTTATATTGCTTCTGTTATATTGCAACTGAATCTTGTTGAAGATTTTGATCCATTCCCCCTATGATTTTCCTTGCCATATGTTCTGTTAATTTTTTCATCTGCTAAATTTTTTGAATTTAGTGTTACATTTCATCTTCTTGTTATGGGAAACATTTTTTTTGGTAACACTTGTATTTTGCAATGAACTTGATCTAGCCCAATGAAGTTGTGAAAATACTCAATATTTATTGACACCCATTTTTCTTCTTTATTTCTGTTTGTATATACCACTTATAACCTTAGATTTCAATGAAATTGGTTAAAATAATAATAATTAAAAGTCGGTAGAAATAACCAAGATAAGCCCCATTTCATACAATTCGATATCCAACCGAGATTTCCATTTAGTTCAACTTAAAACCGCACAATTCGTCTTGAACTTGGATGTGGCTAAATGCTCTCAAAACCAAATTAAAACCAAACTTTGACTCAACACTTTAAAATAATTATTTGAACCAAGCATGGAAACAAATTGAAATATCTATAAAATGAACCTGAACATAGCCCATGATCAACCAATTCCTTGAGATATTTTAACTGACGATTACAACATAATTGAAACATGGAGGATCACATATCGGATTTTAGATCCATGGCACTAGATGAGCTTGAATCATTTGTGGTCTTATACCATCCTTCGAATTAAGTTTTTATTCTTATTTTCCCTCACAAATAATTTGTATTTCAAATAGTGAGCAACTCAGATGACGCCAGTAAGTCTACAATTAGTCCCTTGTATCCCGTCTCCATATTTCGTAGGATGTCTGCCTCGATGGCCAAGGATCTTAACATACACAAAATAACGCCATGAGGGAGCTCTGAAGATGCATATAAGGCTTAAAATGTAAGAGAAGTATGACCACCAGGATGTCCTTGCCATGAACATCTAACCTCATAATCTTCAAATTGGGTATGCTTATTAGGTTCAACTTTAGATAAGAAAGTCTTGGTTCTCCTGAGTCCTCCAAGCAATACTGAAGAAAATGACCCTGCATCTTGATAGAGGAAATCCTGGTAACTGGATGGATCTTTGACAAAGAAAATGCTTATGATGATGTGGGTACAAAACTCTTTGTCTCCACCCGAGGGTAATAGCCGGATAAATCACTTATGAATATAAGAATCCCAGTCACAAAAAAATGCTTCGATCCCATGCCTTAGGAAGCCAATGAAATGCATGATTACGATGTTATGACCTAATGGAGAATGCAAATGAATGTGAAGCATAAAGCCAGCTAGTGGTAATAAATATGAGGGCAAATTTTGGGGTGTTACAGCTGCCCCTATTCAATCACTGTAGACTTAAATGGATGATAGCAGTTGCTTTCAGACGTTTGAAGTATGCATGGATTGAATACTAGAAACAACCAGAAAATTTTCACTCTGTGGCAGAAGAATAAGGAAATAAACTCAACCGAATGAACTCTGCTTAGATATAATTATGATGGGAAGAATAATAAACAGGGGATTCCTTTTGAGTGATGTCAGATGGCTACTGACTTGCCACACTGCGGGTGAACTTTGATAGGTTACAACAATGCCTTAATGATGTCTTTCGGATGGCGTCCGACGACTAACGACTTGCCACATCATGGGTGGAATTTCACCAATTTGCGATCGAATTTTAAGATACTTTGCCACCTTGAGGATGGACTTTTGCCAATCTGTGGTTGGACTTCAAGATATATTGCCACACAACGGGTGGATTTATTTGCTCACTGCGGGAGATTTTAGAACTTGCCACCTGAAGATGGACTTTGGCCAGTCTGTGGCTGGACTTTTGCTCGTCGTGGGAGACTTTTGCCCACTATGAGGGACTTTTGAAATTTTCCACCCGAAGATGGACTTTGGCCAGTCTGTGGTTGGACTTTTTCTCACCATGGGAGACTTTTTCCCACTGTGGGGGACTTTAGAAATTTGCCACCCGAAGATGGACTTTGGCCAGTTTGTGGCTGGACTTTTGCTTATTGTGGGAGACTTTTTCCCACTGTGGGGGACTTTAGAAATTTGCCACCCGAAGATGGACTTTGGCCAGTCTGTGGCTGGACTTTTGCTCACTGTGGGAGACTTTTGCCCACTGCGGGGGACTTTAGAAATTTGCCACCCGAAGATGGACTTTGGTCAGTCTGTGGCTGGACTTTTGCTCACTGTGGGGGACTTTAGAAATTTGCCACCCGAAGATGGACTTTGGCCAATCTGTGGCTGGACTTTTACTCACTGTGGGAGACTTTTGCCCACTGCGGGGGACTTTAGAAATTTGCCACCCGAAGATGGACTTTGGCCAGTCTATGGCTGGACTTTTGCTCACTGTGGGAGACTTTTGCCCACTGTGGGGGACTTTAGAAATTTGCCACCCGAAGATGGACTTTGGCCAGTCTGTGGCTGGACTTTGCAAGATATCAAACTTTGATTATGCTAGGTACGTATATGCTGAATTGCATGGCATGATGCCCCATGACACTAGGGATGCTAGGTTTTGAACATATCAATGAAATGGCGTAAGTGCAAAGGGAGTTCCTGATGCGGAAATAATAAGTCCCTGCTGATTCTGCTAAGAATGCAATGATTGCGAATTCGATCTCAAGAAGCCCTGGGTGGATAACATCTCTGCTGGAGAAGAATGTGAATAATTCATCTTTCCCGAATTATCACCTTTTCCAAAAATAAATTGGACTTTAGATTCGCAGAACCTGCTTGAGGCTACCATAACCACTACGGATTGAATCTCACCCATAAGATTTTGATAGGGGATCGACAACTTTCCGACATAGTTGGGGAAAGGTATTGTCAAGGCTCTGCTGAGGGATACTTTCCGTCTACCTGAACCTTCTGAATCTATGTAGGGAAAAGAACTGATTGGCTAGTTGCCGGAAATACATGAACTCTTGTAAGAAATACTTCAACGCGGGAAGAGAACTCTCTGTTTGGGGATTATCAATCCTTGTCGCTCTGCTGGAGCAAAGAAATCTTCTAAGATCTGTTGGGGAAGAGAAATTTGTCTGAGATCTGTTAGAGAAAAGGATCCACCTTAGATCTATTAAGGAATAGGATCAAGGAAATCTGTTGAAGAGAAAAAGTTTGGCGACTTTACTAGGGATAACTTCCATCCGTCTGCTGGGGATAGCAAAATCGAAACATTTCCTGCTAAGGAGGAAGGATTTCAAGTAGTCCCATGCTGGGGATCATTTGCTTTTGCCTGGAGTTTACCTCAAGAGGATTTTACAAAAGACTTGGTGTCTTTAAACTCTTAGGTATTGTACCAGTTGCATGAATCAGCACAGTAACCTTGCTGGGGAGGTAAACATTTTCAACGCAGATGAGTTTGTAGCTGTTAGAAGTGTTGAACGCGATAATTGGCTTAACGAGCGACCTCTATATGAGTAATGGTTTCAATCAGTAAAATTTGTGACGAAAGGGTGTCGTAGAAATCCTTCAAGAGTAAAGTTGTCTTGGTACTCTGAACTCTGGACGTATGCTTCCGATTGTTTATCTTCGGGAAAGAATGAATTCTCGTGTTATTAGGGTGGCCTTCCCCAGTACGAGTATTTGAATAGTTTTGCACTTGACTAACTAATCCTTGCTCTTGGAGAGATTTGAATATCGAGGTAATTTCCCTAGTTTGGCTGAAATTTGAAGATATTGCTCGACGTAATTGCCCCAGATTGGCTAGCTCTTACCATGACTAGTTGGGAAAGTCCTTACTCAATGGAGCTTTCTCGGAAAAGTGCACCTCGACGTGATTGTCTTTCAGAAGTTTTAGACTTCTCAACTTGGCAAGCTTAAGCTTCTAGATTGAATTTCCATATGTGAACCATTTATGATGCCAAACAAATGTATGCAAGCAAAAAATGTTTATTCTTAGAATGAAAATTCTAATGCAACACACATGTTAATCTTGAAGTCTTTATTGAAAAGGTGTCGCAAACCTTTGTGAGCAAATCACTGGTTAAGATAAGACATTATTTTTTGAATGAAAGTATGTTCATGCAATACCAAAAAGGATTTTTTAGCATAACTAATAGGAGTCAGGAACGCGGTCTCGTAGTAGTACACTCTCAAAGTAACCCTGTTTTAGTTAGGACTTTTGAGGGTTGTATCGTGGCCTGGTTCACGGTTATAGAAACAAAGGATATAGGCTTGAAGTTTATTTGTGCCCACCCACTCTTCGTGATGTTCTTCATTCCTATGTTCATCTAATTTCACAAGCACTCACCTTTCAAAAGGGTTTCGTGTCGGTTGAGGAACCATTGTTGCTAACAGTTTAAGCACCAATCAGGTTGTCGTTTGGAGTCAGTCACCCCTTTGCCTTTCGTGTCTGTGCCACATGACTTTGTTCTTGATTAAGGATCTTTCTTGTGTAATCCTTTTTGTCTTTCGCTCTTGCGTTGGTTTGCTTATCCCTAACTTTTGCCTGGACTTATTCTTGTGAATCTTTGATTGTGAAGTCCAGCGGGATGCCCTAACTTTTGCCTAAGTCGCTTGTTTTCAAGTTCGACTTAGCGGGTGTAACACGGTGGGAGAACTGACTTTCTATAAATGTTGCGGATAGCAAGAGTCGCCACCGAGTTTTATTTTATCCATAAGGAAGGGACATAAAAGAACAGGAAAGACTGTTTTGAAAAGACTTGGGTTCGGGGGTATGTTATATAAAGGGACGGTGTTAGCACCCTTTATATCCATGGTTATCCATGGGCTCTTAGTTACTTAGCTCACTTTAATTGTTTTTGAAAAGTGTAGTGTGTGATTAGAAATTTTCTAAGTACTTTGTAATGATCCTCGTATGGATGTATACAAAGCCTCATTTGAAAATGTTTGAAAATATTGTGAGGTGTGAAAAGTAATTTAAAAGTGTGAGCAAGTAACTATGAGGTACCTACCCTAAGCTAAGTCATTCAAATTATTTTATGTTTATTCAAGAGTAAGACTATCCCTATTATTAAGGAATAGGTAGTCATTACTTTGGATTTTATTAAGGGACAAGCATAGGGTCATTGTATGATCAATGAAGGCAACATGTAAGGGTGTTTCTAGCAATTCGTAGGGACTATCATCATATTTACCAAAGGGACAAGATCATTATTCCGTAGGCAACCTCGAAGGGACTTGATCTTTTAAAATCTTTAAAGGGACAATGATGATTTCTTTTGAAGGGACTTTGCTTACACTACAACAAACAAGACCTTAGACAGCGCTTTTTTAAGCCTTAGACAACGCTTTAAAGCGCTGTCTAAACCTTCGCTGCTAAAGGTTTAGACAGCGCTTTTTAAAATGTTAAAAGCGCTGTCTAATCACCCACCCTTAGACAGCGCTTTGGCCAAAAGCGCTTTATAAGACCATCTTATTTTAAATTTTTTAGGTACACCTTAGACAACACTTATGAAAAGCGCTGTCTAAGCCCCCCCCCCCCTTAGACAGCGCTTTGACCAAAAGCGCTGTCTAAGCCCCTCCTAGTTTAATTTTTTTAGGTATACCTTAGACAGAGCTTTTCACAAAGCGCTGTCTAAGCCCCCCCCCTTAGACAACGCTTTGACCAAAAGCGCTGTCTAAGCCCCTTCTAGTTTAATTTTTTTAGGTATACCTTAGACAGCGCTTTTCACAAAGCGCTGTCTAAGCCCCCCCCCCCCTTAGACAGCGCTTTTGCCTAAAGCGCTTTCTAATCCCCCCCTTAGACAGCGCTTTTGGCAAAAGCGCTGTCTAAGCCCCCCCCCCCCTTAGACAGCGCTTTGACCAAAAGCGCTGTCTAAGCCCCTCCTAGTTTAATTTTTTTAGGTATACCTTAGACAGAGCTTTTCACAAAGCGCTGTCTAAGCCCCCCCCCCCTTAGACAACGCTTTGACCAAAAGCGCTGTCTAAGCCCCTTCTAGTTTAATTTTTTTAGGTATACCTTAGACAGCGCTTTTCACAAAGCGCTGTCTAAGCCCCCCCCCTTAGACAGCGCTTTTGCCTAAAGCGCTTTCTAATCCCCCCCTTAGACAGCGCTTTTGGCAAAAGCGCTGTCTAAGGTATACGAAATTTTTTGTAGGATTTGTTTGAAACCACATTTTTTCCAGGTTTATAAACCAGAATTTCTACCTGTTTTCAACCAGATTTTGGCAGACAATTATCACATTTTATATATGCCATTTTGGCCTTTTTTTACCAATTTTTGGCTAACCAATTCAAACCAATTCAAACCAAATTTGCCATAAATGTATCAAAATATATACAAATTTATGTTTACATTTATAAGTCATTACATATACTACTACAAATGTACACATTAATTACACACTTTGAGCTCTATCATGAATTGACACCACTCCTCTTTGATTTCGTCCACTTGATCCTTTGTATAAGATGCACACTTGAATTCATCAAAGTACTACATAATAATATAACATATTTTGAATTAATTCCAACTATTTAATTATATGAGATATGTGTAAATATAAAAATAACTCATAAGTTAGAAATACATACATCGGTGGGAATCTCTAATCGGCCCAACATGAGAGTATCTCGCATAAACCTCAACATGAAATACCCGCAATCTATTTGATTACGTTGACGAGGACACTACATATGAAAAAAAATATGGATTATAAATCCTAATTTTTATCAAGTGTAGTCATCACTAATATAATAAAAAAAGCGGTAATTAAAAATATACCGCCACTTTAATCCATGTAATGGAGTTGGCGCCCCTCCTTGAGGTTTGGGTAACTCGTTGGGCCCAAAAATCTTGTAGGATGCTAATAAAATAAAAATGAAGCAATTAGAACAATTCACAAAAACTAAGAAAATTTTTGAACATTCTCACTTACGTGTCAATTAGGACCTTCATATCCGGGTATGTTGTCCAATCATTTCCTAACGAGTCAAGATAATACACAATTTCTCGGATAGGATTGATTGCGAGCAACAACCAATGTCCACTGTAATGATTAGGCAAATGTTAGATGGTAACTTGGAAAATAATTATAATAGATGAATTTAGAATGAAATGCTAACCCGGTATTAAACGGTATAAAAAACAACTTCTCCGCATCTTTATTGTCCATGAGGATCCGAAGAATGTACTCCGTCACGGTATCCGGTCTACTTAACATTAAACTATAGTTGATGGTCGCGGGTGCTAAGAATCCGAATGACACGTCCAAACCATTGGGGCGCATCAATTTGTCATACAAAAACCTAATATAAAAACATCATTAACATAAAGTAAACATCATTAACATAAGTTGTTTAATTAATAAAAAAAAGTAGTCCGGATTTACCTAACATATGTATTGACAACGTTGACGCCGATTTCTTCACGACCAAAAACTTGCATGAAGTCCTCATTACCAATCATTTGTTCGTAATCAAAGCCGAAAATCCCTACCTCCATATGTATAGTCCGAACACCTCTGGTCGGTATATCGGTCATCTCTAGAAATGTCCTGAGGCACGACCTATACTTGGTGGTAGGTTTTTTCCTAGCTACGGACTTCTTAGCACCAGAACTTTGTACCCGTGCGGAGGCGTTGCTAACCTCCTTTTTTGTTGTGCGGAGGCATTGCTAGCCTCATTTTCTTGAAGCTACATGTCATATAAATAGTTAGATCAAATTAAGAATGTAACAACTTCCATGAATATATGTCATATAATTGTATATTACCTCTTTTCTTGAAACCGTGGACTCGGTATGCCGTGGAATCGCACTATCTTTTGATTTGGATTTTGTGGGAGTCTATTTAACATAGGAAAATATGTAAGTAAAATTTTAAGCATAAATTTTAAACTTTGAATATACCAAGGAAGTTAACATAAGTTTTAATCATACCTCATATCCTACGCATATGAGGTTTGTCGGCCATGCAACAAACGAACCTACTGCTTCGTGCACCGTTGTTGCACCCGAATCATCGCTAGGATATGGTAATGCTGCATTCGGCTCAACTGCAATATCAACTGATACCTTCAAACATCCAGCAGGGAGCTCTCTAGTGTGGAGTAATACTCCGCTAACGTTATGCACTTTTCCCTTGCCAACCATCCGATAGTATGGTGACGACAAATACAGCTGACAATGGGAAATGCCCTAAAACCAATAATAACAAGAAATCGTTAATGTGTATATATGTCAAATACATAATTTAAGCAAATAGTTCAATTTAAGACAATTATATGTAATTAACTCTGGAATGTTCGGCTGAAAGGTACAGTTGATATTGTCTTTGTCCGAAGCATCTCTGTATATTGTTGAGGCGCTAGCCTCTCTTTCTCTCCTCAATGCATCAAGCTCAGCTTGCATGGCTTCCATTCTTGCATGAAGCTCCCGATTACTAGGAGCCTTTCCTTTTTTAATACTCAGGGAGGTCGGAGTGACTCCAAATCCCTTACCCCTCACCCGACCAGGTATGCTCCTAGTATCATCGGGAGATAAAGACTGAGATAGCTCCTCCTGAAAAATCAGATGAATACCGTACACTTGTCAAATATTTGTGTATAAAAATGTTATTCAAATAATGAAAAAAATGTTATACTTACACATTTCTGGTATACGTGTAAAACTTCTTCTTGAGGAACTCCAGATTTGCCCACACGGGCTTCCTTCCACAAAACATGTGCAAGAAGAGATGTTTCTGAACTTTCCTCCTTCTACAGCTACACATTAAGTCATACAATTTGATCAGATAAAACTAATATATGATGAACAAATTTGTTATCGCAATTTAAAAATACTTACCATGGATTGTTCTAACCGTCCATATCCGACACGTCCTTTTCGGTACGGATATGCGGGACTTGATGCTCTTTCCCGATTTGTAGCACTTATTCTTTGAAAAACCGGGTCTTGTCTTTTGGATTTGAAAGCTTCCCATTCTTCAGCCGATATCAAACTTTCATATTTTTTGGGAAGCTCCGCATCCACAAAATTACCATCCGCATCCTTAAGGAACTTGGATGATAAAAATGTCTGAAACCCTCTTAGAAGCTTTCCGGCCAATTTCATACAAAAGCCTCTTCTTTCTTCTTCGATGTTAAAACATCGCTAAGAAAAACATACAGATTGATAGTTAGTATCGGTAATTGAAAAAACATAATTGATACCGTATAATTAAGGGCCAAATGATTGTACCTTTATCTCACTCCAAATTTTTTCTTTGGACTCATTCAGCTCTTTGTTTCTCCAATCATCACATGTAATGGGAATTTCATTCCTTACTAGTGCACCGATAAAACTAGTTAAGGTATGCCCATTAGGTTCTATAAGCTGTCCCTGGGTGCTCCAATAGACATCTAGTATGATGCCTCGAGATCTTCCTTGGACCACCCTTCTCATTACTGTGATGCCTCTTCGAATTTCTTCTTCCGCGGATACTTTTTTAGGAACTTCCTCATGTTGGTCATCAGCCATGTCTAACCTGTAATAAACCAAGGAAACCATCAAATATCAAATATAACTTATAATCAAAGCAATTGAAAACAAAAAAATAAAGAAATCATGCATTATCATATATAACTTATAATCAAAGCAATTGAAAACAAAAAAATCAAGAAATCATGCATTATCAGATATAACTTATAATCAAAGCAATTGAAAACAAAAATATAATGAAATCATGCATTATCACATATAACTTATAATCAAAACAATTGAAAAAATAAAATAAAGAAACCATGGATAATTTACCTAAGTCACTAACATCTCTTTCTTTTCTTTGTTGGAATATTAATCACTTGTTTCTTAGCAATGCGTACGGATGAATTGATCCAAATTCCCTCATTATGATCGTTTCTTATATATGACTCATCCGGTATAAGATCCTCAACTTCATCATTTCTATTCAACTCATTCCGTCTAATGCATGACTCATTCTCAACATCAATATCACATTGATCGACACCTCTATCATCAGTCACTTTGTTAGAGAAAAGCACTATAGACCATTTTGTACTCTTCGGGTCATTCACATAGAACACTTGTTTAGCTTGAGATGCTAGAATAAAAGGTTCATCTTTGTACCCCACCCTAGTAAGATCAACTTGCAAAAATCCAGACTTATCCATTCGTATGCCACTACTATTCACCCACTTGCAACCAAAGATGGGAATCTGAAACTTCTCGTAATCAAACACCCAAATGTGCTCAATAACTCCAAAATATGACAAATTTGCATATTTGGGGTTTAAGTCCTTCATACTTGATATATGCATTGCTTCAGCTAGCACGGTGACACCACTATTTTGCATAGTACTCTTATCATCTTGTTCTTTGGTATAAAATGTGTATCCATTAATTGAATATGCGCTATGAGAAAACACATGCAAACTTGGACCATATGCCAAACATCTCAACCTTTCTGTTACCGAAGAAGGATCTGAAGAGCGCTTCAAATAAATATGATCCTTCAACCATTGTATGAAACTTTGATTGTGCTCTATAACTATCCAATTTTCATTTCTGTTCGGATTTAACCTTCGGAGTACATCCTTGTGCATTTCAACATATGGCTCAACCTCATTATTATTGTGCAGAACATACAAATGAACTTGATCCCGTTCATCCCTTGATATTGTCACAATTTTATTCCCAATTAATTTTTTACCTTCCATTTTGTCGAAAATCTGAGCTCTGGGGAGTCCAATCGATTGAACGTTAGACAAATATTCAGTACAAAACTCAACAGCTTCTTCAACAATGTATCGTTCAACAATACAACCCTCTGGTCGACTTCGGTATTTCACGTACCCTTTTAATATTTTCATATACCGTTCAGCAGGGTACATCCATCTCATATAAGCTGGTCCACACAACTGTGTCTCTTTCACAAAATGAACAACTAAATGAACCATTATGTCAAAAAAAGACGGAGGAAAATACATTTCAAGCTCACACAAGGTAATTACAATCTCTTTTTGTAGTGTTGGTAAGATCTCAGGATCAATCACCTTACTACAAATTGACCTAAAGAAAAAACACAATTTAGTTATGGAACTTCTTACTTTTTCTGGCAAAATAGAACGTATACCGATCGGTAGAAAATGTTCCATTATAACATGACAATCATGTGTCTTCAAATTCTTCAACTTGAGGTCTTTCATAGAAACAAGTCTTCTGATATCAGATGAGTATCCTTCTGGAACCTTAACTTCACTCAGAGACTTACACAAATTTTTTTTCTCCTTTCTAGATAAAGTAAAAGCAGCAGGTGGTAGATATGTCCGTCTTCCTTTCTTCACGGGTGCTAATTCAGTTCTCATTCCCATTTTTAACATGTCCTCCCTTGCTTTAAGGCCATCCTTAGACTTGCCTTTTATATTGAGTAATGTACCGATAACACTTTCAAATACGTTTTTTTCAATATGCATAACATCGAGAAAATGTCTCACGTACAAAGACTTCCAATATGGCAATTCAAAAAATATCGACCTTTTCTTCCACCCATCTTTCACAATCTTATGTGCAAAAGGCTTGCCAAACTCAGTACGCACATCTTTCACCTTTTCAAAAACTTGTTCACCTGACAATGCGGGTGGAGCTCTACGATGTTTGGTGTCTCCATTGAATGCTTTTCTCCACCCACGGTAGTGATGTTTAGAATGTAAGAATCTACGATGACCGAGAAACACATTCTTCTGGCAAAGTTCCAATCGAATCGTATCGGTTCCGTCTTCACAAACAGGACACGCACGTTGACCTTTAATGCTATACCCAGATAGATTCCCGTATGTTGGAAAATCATTAATTGTGCCAAACAACATCGCCCTCAAATTGAAACTTTCTTTCCTATATCCATCATAAACCTCCACACCGTTCTCCCACAAAATCTTTAAATCTTCGATCAGAGGTGTCAAGTATACGTCTATGTCATTACCTGGTTGTTTAGGCCCAGAGATTAACATAGATAACATCATGTACTTACGCTTCATACATAGCCACGGAGGTAGGTTATAAATCATAAGAATCACAGGCCATGTGGTATGTGAAATACTTTGAAGACCATGTGGGTTCATTCCATCAGTAGATAATGCCAATCGAATGTTTCTTGCTTCTGATCCAAACTCAGGATAATCATTATCAATCTTCGACCACTGTGGTGAATCAGCCGGATGCCGATACTTTCCATCAGTAATTCTTTCATCTGCATGCCAAGTAAGATGTCTTGCATCGGTTTCACTACGAAACATGCGCCTAAATCTCAGAATTATCGGAAAATACCATAAGACTTTTGCGGGAGATAATCTTTTCTTATATCGAGACAAACCGCATTTAGGGCACTCAGTTAACGTTGCATATTCGTTACGAAACAAAATGCAATCGTTAGGACAAGCATGTATCTTATCATAGCTCATGCCAATAGAGCACAACATTTTTTTTTCCTCATAGGTTCGATTAGGAAGAACATTATCATCCGGTAGCATTTCTCTCATAAGGGCCAACAACTCTGTGAAACTTTTATCCGACCATCCATTGCCCGCCTTTAAGTTGTACAACTTCAATACCACAGAAAGTCTTGAGAATTTAGTGCAACCTTTGTACAACGGTTTCTCTGCATCGCTTACCATCCTCTCAAACATTTCAGGACAATCATGAATATCTTCTTCCAGTGCTTCTACAATCACTTCAACTCGATCACAATCATATGTTTCTGTGTCTTTGTCGTATGAAGCATAGGTCGTATTACTTTTTCCACTCGATTCAACATTCCCGTTAATTTTCTCACCATGAAATATCCAACACTGATAACTTTGATCAATTCCATGCCTCAGCAAATGCGATTTCAATCCATGTGCGTCAACCTTACCAATATAACAACAACGCAAGCAAGGACAATGCATTCGTCTGGGGTTTTCAGCGTGTTGAACAGCATACTTAACGAATTCCGCAACCCCACTCTCGTACTCTTTGGTCATTCGATCGACACAGATCCATGTTTTATCCATGGTTTTCCTACTTATTAAAGTAAACAATCAATCAAGACGAAAATACATAACTAAGGTAGTATCTTTGAATAACTAAAGTAAACAATAGAATATCACTATTTTCCATCTCATATTATCTCACTCGAATCTTTTCATCAATTCAAAGAAAAACTAAATTAATGAAGTCTTTCCACCATCCATGAGGAACTACTTTAATATATATATATATATATATATATATATATATATATATATATATATATATCATCCATAATTTCAGTATGGGAGAAATCTTGTTCCTTTAGAATGAAAGTGAGATGAACAACACTTTCACAGTTAAAAAGAAAAAAAACTACCTATTCAATCTTCAAGTATAAATAAGTTGCTTCTTGTAATCATATCATGGCTCTGTTAGTATAAGTTATACTGATTTATGTGACAAGTTATACTGATTTATGGTGGAGATAAGTCAATATAAGAGAAACAGAGTACTTGAAATAGGCTTCATGGTGGAGATAGTCCAACAGAATTATTAATACTCTCTACTTTGATATATCTCCAATTATAGAGAACAATAATATAATATCACTCTTCTCATACATGCAAAATGGAAATAACCAGAACTGACAGTAGAACAAAACGCAGAAATGGAAAACCCTAGAACAAAACGCAGTAGAACAAAATGCCAAAATGGAAAACGCAGTAGAACAATACGCAGTTGAACAAAATGCAGAAATGGAAAACGCTAGAACAAAACGCAGTAGAACAAAATGGAAATGACGAACTGAATCACAAATGATAAAATGCAGAAATGAAGAACATACCGCAGTAGAAATGATGTTCTGAAACTGATTCTTCAAACACTTTCTGGTATTGAAACCGATTCTTCAAACACTCTCTCGTTCGCTGTTAGGGTTCGTAGGAGGAGTTTAATCGCAGGAGGGAAAACAGAAAGAACAAAGAACGAAAATAGAAGTCTGAATTTTAATTTTAATAAGACCTTAGACAGCGCTTTTGTGGAAAGCGCTTTCTAAGATATGCCTTAGACAGCGCTTTCCAAAAGCGCTTTCTAAACCCCCCCCCCCTTAGACAGCGCTTTTGGTTTTAATTTTTTTTAATTGAAATACTTTAAACAGCGCTTTCTCAAAAGCACTGACTAAAGTCTATATTTAAAAGCGCTTTCTAAAAGCGCTGTCTAAGGGGGGGTCTTAGACAGCGCTTTTAGAAAGCGATGTCTAAGACCCCCCCTTAGACAGCGCTTTCATTATTTTTTTGGACCATTTTCCGTGTTTTATTTTAATTTTAACCTTAGACAGCGCTTTCTTTTAAAAGCGTTGTCTAAGATGCGCTGTTAAAAAACGTTTTTGGCGTAGTGTTAAACACCCCTATATTCGAGGGACTTGACCATTTAGATAAGACAACCAAAAGGGATATCCTAGGAATTGTAGATGGCGATTTTAGATCGACTTACGTGTGTGAGTGATTTATTTCAGATATTTATTCTTTTTGATTAGTTATCTAAGTCCTTTTAATCACAATTAGTTTCACATTCCCTATTTACTAACCACACAATTATATTTATAGAAAATAAAAGCAGAAAAATAAATTTTTAGGCTATTACAAGGCTTATGGGCAGGTACATAATAGTCGGATAAATTATAAAGCGAGAATAATAGATATAATAAAATAATAAATAAGCAATAATAATAAAGCAATGATAATAAAGTAATAATAATAATAATAAAGTAAAAATAAATGATTAGGGTTAGTATTTATTTAGGGTTAATTTAAAAAATTAATTTTTATTAAGAAAATTTAGAATTTAGAGAAGAATTAAGTTAATTATGGATTATGCTAAATTTACAAGGATATATACAAAATTTACTTACTTACATCATTATAAAAAAAATTAAAATTAATTTTTTTTTAAATTATTAAAACAAATTTAGAAAATACTTACTTGATTATTATTTTATTTACAAATAAAAAAAACTATAAACAAACCATTATTAAAAGAAAAAAAGGTTTATTAATTCATAGATAAATTGTATATATAAAAAATTATTAATATATTTTTATTATAAATTATTTATAAAAAACAAAAAAAAATAATTAATTAATTATTTATTTTATAAAAAATATTAACAGAATATTGGTGAGTTAATTAATTAGTATAATGAATAATTATAAAATAAATATAATTAGTTAAAAATATTAAAGAAAAAAAAGGAAGAAAACAAAATGCTAAAAAAATGGGGTGGAGGGATCAACCAAGGATCGAACCCACCCCAATTACCTCACACGTTTCACGTTTGACCACTAGGACAAGTTGCACGCTTGTGTCAAATGAATGGACCAAAATCAATAAAAAGAATGTGCCTTTTTTTGAATTTCCAAAACGCGCCAAAGCCCATCTTCTACCTTCAGCCGTCCGGTTAGCCTATAGTGACGCTTCGTCCATCACAAAAGGTTGTAGTGACGAATCTTTTTCGTCACTAAAAATCCTGCATGCTTAAACATGAAAAATACAAACAAGAAAATTATTTTAATGACTCAGATCAATCAAAGGCCACCTAATAAACCTAATATGTCCTTAATTTGGTCTAAAATCAGTTCTTGAACGAAATCCCAATTTACAACTTTTGGAACCCTAATCATGGTGGTTCACGGATTTGATGGTGGGACTCCAAGAAACCTGCCCAGAATCGTCCTATGGATCATCACAATCAACAATACAAGGTCAAATATCATTGATAGCACATGAATAAGCAAAATCAGAAAACGAAAAAATTAAGGAAATTCCAAATCGATTTATGCATATGAATGAGTTTTTGATGAAGCAAATGATTGGTAATCATTCAATGATCATCTTTTGAGATGTTGCAACCTTGATTGGGTCTTAAAATTGTCTCAATCCTCCAAACCGAATTTGAATTTTGTATGACTTTTATGAAAGTGTGAAGGGTGCCAACCGATGCCAAAATTTGTGCCTCATGCTTTGTTTGACTTGTATACTTATAGAAGAGTCCATTTAGGTCAAAAAATCAAATGGTTTGTGGGCTTTTGGATAACTTGAGATTGAAGAAACCAATTAATCATAAATGTCAAAAATTCATACCAAACCTTGCTATTTCTGTTATGCACGAATTTGGATGGCATCTAATCAACTTAAATGTCATTTAAGGGCTTCTAGAAGAAGAATCAAATCAAATATTTGTATTTTCATATTTTATTTTGATTTAAAATGAATTTTAATGAATAAAATCCAAATAAATAATAATAAAATTATAAAAATCATAAATTATTTGAATTGGGTCGTGCTTGATGTTATTGTGAAGATTGGGTTGCAAAATGATAGGCCCATTTGGAAAAAAATGGATTTAAGTCCTTATTTTCTTCCTACACCCCTTAAAAATATCCCAACTTTGACAAGGCATAAATCCCTCAATTTTAAGGCTATGAAGGTGTTATTGGACATCTTGGAAATCTTAAAGAGTCCTTTAACAAACATCTTTGGTCCCATGTCCATATCATTTACCATTTTCAAATTATGCTCTTTGGAAAAAGTTGACTTTTTGTTGACTTTTGAAATGACCTGTAATGTTTTAGCTCATACCTTCCAAATGAAGCATTTTTAGGCTTGGCTTGTGAGACACAAAGTTGTAGATAATTAAATTTCCTTCAAAATGAGATTTGTATGGGAAATTTTTGATGAAGCATGTGAAAGTTATCGCTGGTCAAAGTTCAGTTGACTTTCCTTAAGAAAACCCTAATTTAGAAACTCCTGATTCTTGATGATCTGAAACTTTCTTGATGAATCATGATCAACCTTGATCAAATGATGAATTTTACTTCATAATCTTGATGTTGGCAAAAAAATCTTGAAGTTTGACTTTAATTTGACCACAGTTGACCTCATTTTGACTTTTTAACTACTATGACTGATTTTTGCATATCTGATCATCTGACTGGTCAAACTTATTGGGAATGCCTTGCAACTTGGAATTGGGATTATTGAATACATGAGGGATTTTATGAAGTTCATTTGAGGCCTTGGAAGTCCATTTATCTCAGATAAACTCAAAACCCTAGTTGTGGATCCATTGCTTAGGAGGATGTTTTGTCTGAGATAACTTTCAAACTTTCTAACCAATTGTGAACCTTAAGAGAACTATAGGGACACCTTGGTTTGATTGTGGGAGGGAAAATTTTGGGGTACAACAACTGCCCCTATTCAATTTTCTGAAATCTGAGAAGTTAGATTGTCATGTACGCCATTCGTGACTTGAAGGTTGAAGAAGATTGAACACAAAAGCCCAAAAATTTGCACTCGCCGGTGCGTAGAATGATATTGTTGTTTGGTTGTATTGCTTGAATGGGCTTAAAGATGCAATGCGGAGAAAAAAAATTCAGATATATTTTTTTGAGAGGAAAGCAATTCCAAATATGAAGATCTAGCTTTTGGGTGGATAAACAACGGCCCAAGGTGATGATATGGCTTTTGAGAAGATAAACGACGTCTCAAAATAGCCTTCGGGAAGAATAAACGACATCCCAAAATAATGAGATAGCCTTCGGGTGGATAAACGACGGCCCAAGGTAACAATATGGCTTTTCAGAAGAATAAACGACGTCTCAAAATAGCCTTCAGGAAGAATAAACGACGTCCCAAAATAATGAGATAACCTTCGGGTGGATAAACGACGTCCCAAGGTAACAATATGGCTTTTGAGAAGAATAAACGACGTCTCAAAATAGCCTTCGGGAAGATTAAACGACGTCCCAAAATAATGAGATAACCTTTGGGTGGATAAACGATGGCCCAAGGTAATAATATGGCTTTTGAGAAGAATAAACGACGTCTCAAAATAGCCTCCGGGAAGAATAAACGACGTCCCAAAATAATGAGATAACCTTCAGGTGGATAAACGACGACCTAAGGTAACAAGTTGTTGATGAAGTTTGTCTGTTGGAGAATTAACCTGAAAAACAAGGTTAGTTTGGTGTAAATATCATGATGTATATAACATTCTGGAAGATAATATTTTATGAGAATGCGTATGATATGATATGATATGATATGATATGATATGATATGATATGATATGATATGATATGATATGATATGATATGATATGATATGATATGATATGATATGATATGATATGATATGATATGATATGATATGATATGATATGATATGATATGATGTATGTATGAATTATGTAGCTGAAGCGTATAAGTAGCTTCGTAGAACAATTGTTGGCTGGGGAAAATAAATCCCGATTCGTTTGCTGAGGAGTATGAAGACTTCATTCCCGTCTTGTTTAAGAACATCATACATAGAACTTCCCGTTTTTCGTTCTTCGTACTTCTTATTGAAGGATTTAATTCCTGGATATCCTGACTGAGGATAAAAGAGATGGACATAGATCCGGGGGGACATATTCGGTTAAGTATAAATTCTTCGGAGGATATGAAACTGTTTGGAGACTTTGTAGAGTTGGAAGTACAAGATATTACTTGAAGTACTCAGTAAGAATATCCGTAAAGGTTAATCTGTGGGGATGAACCGGCGAAGATTCGTTGAATTCCTACCTCAGTTCGTTCTTAATAAATGTTATTATTGTATTTTATTTATTTTTGATAAACATCAATCATATTAAGAGGCATATATACATTCAAACATAACCAACGGACATTTCTCGCTTTAGTAAAAAGGGAAAAGTAAACCTGAATAAAGAGGGAAAAGTAAAGCTGAATACGAAAAATGGAATTTTATTTACTTAGAAATTGGCCTATAAACAGGCAAGTTTTAACATGGAGACGAAAATCCTAGTAAGAGGAATTCGTCAAAGAATTTTTTACAAAACAAGGAAAAGTAGCTATGTGTAAATATTCCTATTGAATTTCAACTTTACTATTGCCATTATCTTCAATTATCTCATCTTCAGCTATCGGAGAAGAAACAATTGGATTGATCCGTATCTGTTGAATTTTGACGTAGATAACACATCTAGTAGAGGTTACATGGGTGATCCGACGAGACATAGTCATACGCTTTAATCCCTAACTTTTGTCTGGATTGCCTTTTCAGGTTTTCAATCCACCGAGATACCCTTTTTTGCCCAAGTCGCCTTTTCAGGTTTTCGACTTGCCGGGTGTACATTTTTTATATATATCCCTAATTTTTGCCCAAACCCAGTTGGTTCGCCAGGATGCCCTTATTTTTTCCTAGGCCAATCAACCTAGCGGGTCTCTTTTATGCGTAGTATTTTTAAACTATGTCTGCGTTCACAGGCTGCGGGAAATCTTCACCATCCATAGTGGTAAGCATCATGGCACCTCCAGAATATACTCTCTTAACAACAAATGGCCCTTCATAGGTGGGGGTCTGTAGCGGTAAAAACATGAGTGTAAGCTATTGGTTAACTTAACTCAAAGTAAACAGAGTCTCCACCGCGCTTTTATTTTATTCCAAGAGGAAAAGGAAAAAAGAGTGAATAAATCCTAATGAATCTAAAAGCAGAAAGCTAAAGAAACACAACAAAGAAACAAGTAAGGGGATAGGTTACACAATGGGAAGGTTTTATGCACCAAAAATGTTTGTGGTACTCCATGGGAGCCTTTTGAAAAATGTACTACTTTTTGGTTTGAAAATGGTTTGTAAAATGAGAGAGGAGAGGTGAGAAAAGAATTATTTTTAATATTTTTGTGTTTGAAGAGACGATCGTCTCATGCCTACGTACAAACAAAGTGCAATGCAAGATCAAAACCCCGTAGTTCGTGGTACAAATAGTGAAAATGGTGGGTTGGGATTCATTTTATTAAGTGAAGAGAATTTGCCATCTTCAAGTGGATAGCCAAACAAATCTACCATGAGACGGAAGGCATGGACTCATACATCATTATGGGGAGGGTGCCAACTCGAATAAAATCAACGAGTATGCCACTAAACCCCCACAAATGACAAGAGACTCAATTACATCAAACTACAACCATGGAGATTGAGAGACTTGCACCCGACTAAAGAATAATGACTCATAATCGGCACTCTTTTTAAAGAAAATAAACAAAAGTGCACGAAAGCACAAAATAACTTGAATGAGTTTGATTCTTTTTATTTTTGAATTAAGGTCAACATGATTAGATTCATTGATTTTAAAAGAAAAGAAAAAGAGTAAAAGCCACTTGACAAACGTCAAGGTTTTTGTTTATTAAAGAGGTGATGATTTTAAAAAAGGAAGGAATCCTTTGAAAAAAGGAGAAGGTTTTGAAAATTAAAGAATGGGAGGAGATGAAGGGATTATCCTAAAAAAAATAAAGAGATAAGGGAAGAAAGATCTAACTAAACTTGATGACATTCCAAATTATGAGCATGAGAGTTCCATCCTTATGAGCTAGCAAATGGCCAAATAAAGGCTAAATTCAACTTCATGAAGATCAAAGCAAAGGGAAGGGATCCTAAAATCTATGTCCAAAAATCTCCATTCCAATGCCCAGGATAGTAACCAAAAGTCCTCAAATTAAAGTCACAAGTCCTTTAGAAGTTTAATCCTTTATTAATGTTTTTGTGTCCAAACGGACAAAAGGAAAATCAACAACAAAATAATAAGAACAAATAATAAACATGATATGGATGAATAAGGCAAAATAAAAATAAAAGCAATAAAAGTGCAAGAAATTAAATGTTAGTAACAAAAAGAAATTAAAGTGCAAGAATCTAAAATATTAATAGTAGTAATAGTATAATAATATTTACATAATAATGGTATGGTGAACTTAATCAACCACAACCAAAAAAAAGTAACCAAAACCGAAAGGCAACCGGATCCACTTAGCATCTTACACTATAACGATTAATCAAGGCAAACTGAACCGAATTCAATGAAATTTGAAAGGCGATTGGGAGACCCAAAGCACATACGCATCAAACATTCATAAGTCTTAATTCTTAATGCAATATGATTAACCACTTTGGGATTACGCGATCAACAAGAGATCCGGTCCACGAAAGTGAAAGTACCCAATTAGATTTTTATTCCGAAGTCGGGACACATTTAGGTCTATGTTAAGCAATCGCCGAGTAATTTATGAAGTAATTACCCTACAAATGATGCCGACCACCACCAATTAAGGTGCATAATGTTAGTGCTAATTGATAACGAGAAAAAGTATCGATTATATTGCTATGTTTCAATACCGTTTTATTGCATAATTGTCGTTTTAACACCCGATTCCTCGAGTTTTCTTTGCTATTTTGCAGGTACATCATATACAGAGCTAAATCATGAGCCACAAGTGAAATGAGCAAAATCAACCATTAAAAGATGAAGAAAGGAGGAATTCTGCATAACCTGCATTTTTTGTAACACTCACGGTCGTCACCTAGGAGTCACGACCGTGACACGCTAAAAGGAGCAGTCACGGTTGTCACAAGTCCCTCACGACCGTGACGCGCATCAAACATGGATCACGAACGTGACACCCTTGTCACGACCGTGACAAGGGGAAATTAGGGTATTTGACTGAGACTTGGTCATGAACGTGTACGCTACGTGAAATCCAGCATGCCTATTTTCCAGCAGACCAAGTATTCCAACGTTTCCCAGGATTCTCTCATTTTCCTACGAGGCCCAAGCACAAACTCCAACTGCCAAGCCCAAATAGCTTTCTATAAATAGATTTGTTTCAATGAACAATTTACAGAGTTTTAGTTTTTAATTTTCTTGCGGAAGCTCTGCCGATTTTATTTGCACCCTTTATTTTTCCAGCATTAATTTTCTTGCTTTAATTTTCTGTATCCCAACCAACCATATAACAATTTCCAACATTAGGAAATTATTATAATTTAATTTGTTTCAAAGCCTTCAGAATCCTTTTAGAATTTTTATTTCCGAGTCCGGTCAGTACTCCGAGCTTTCCAGCCTGTGGAAGAAGGAGTCTACTACTTTTATTGTTATCCAGGTTTATATTAAATTGCATTTACATTTATGTTGAGTATTTATTTTTCTGCCATGCATATTTTATTTTATGTTTCTCTGCCTCTGTCTGGTTCAACAATAATGAGTAGCTAAACACCTTAGGGCGGTATGTAATTAAAACAAACTAAATCGGTAAAATCAACTCTAGGCTTAAAATAATTAAGAGCTTAAAATTCTGGCTGAGACTTTTTATTATAAAATCAATCTTTTTGTTACGAGAGTAAGGAAAGTGTATTAGATTAGGTCAAGACCACGAGAGTGTGAGATTTTAACCAGATAGCTAAAGTTAGGCATTTAATTTAAACACAGCGAGAGCGCTTTAAAATGAATTAGAATTACTAAGTTTCCAAAAATTATTTCTAAACACTTATGGGCTAGCGAGAGCAGGCATAGGGATTTAGGGGTAAGATCTGAGATAAGACCACGAGAGTGTGAATTAAAGATATTTAAACTGGTAACCTCTACAGAATAGATTAAGTGAACCATCTTTATAAGCATAGGTTAGATTGACCCGCCTAAGTTAACATAATTACATACCGACCGCCTTAGTATTATTTATTTAAACTTAAATTTTATTCCCGCCTTTAATCTTTAAAAACAACCAAAATCCGTGACAACCCTTCACCTTAGCTAAACTAGAAATTCCTCTAGCACTAAGTAACCATAGAGTCCCTGTGGATCGATAATCTTAAATATTACTTCGATAGGCTGTGCACTTGCAGTTAAGATACCGCTAGACACATAATTAGATACGTCTTTAGCCCATCATGTTTTTGGCGCCGTTGCCGGGGACCTTAATTTAGTTACTAGTGCACTTTAAGGTAGCATTGTCTAGACTAAGGTAACAACTATTTTCTTTTCTTAATCTAAATTCCCGAGTGTATGCCAAGTACTCGCTCTCAAGGCGAAGACTTGCAACCTCTAATCCCAGAATCGGAACGCTTCTTACACGTAAGAAGACGGATATTCGATTACGAACAAAATTACAATATTCCAGATCTTCAATTAGATCCACCTAAACCAGTCGTAACATCAAAGGACGCAGAGATGGCTGAAGAACAGAATCACCCACTCAAATATTACGCCAGTCCTTCGCAAGCTGAACCGCATTCCAGCATTGCCGCACCAGCTATCAACCGAAACGATTTCGAACTAAAACCTTCGCTGATATCAGCCGTGCAACAAAATCAATTCGCCGGAAATCCTACCGAGGATCCGAACCTTCATCTTTCGATCTTTGTGCAATACGCAGATACCGTAAAAGCCAATGGAGTTACCCAAGAAGCTATTAGACTACGTCTGTTTCCTTTTTCACTTCGAGACAGAGCAAGAGCCTGGCTTCAATCTCTGCCTTCAAATTCAGTAACTACATGGGAGGAACTAAGGAGAGTTTTCTTGACCAGATATTTCCCACCTAGCAAGACAGCTATGCTGAGAGCTCAGATCAACGGATTTAAGCAAAGGGAAAACGAATCACTTTTCGAAGCTTGGGAACGCTATAAGGATATGCTGAGACTTTGTCCACATCACGGATTAGTAGAATGGATGGTCATCCATACCTTCTATAATGGACTCTTGTACAATACAAGAATGACAATTGACGCTACCGCAGGCGGTGCACTAATGGACAAAAAATATAACGATGCTTATGCACTTATCAAAAGTATGGCTCAAAACCATTACCAATGGGGAAGCGAGAGAGTCGCAACTGAGAAACCAACAACAGGAGGTATGTACGAAGTAAGTAGTATGGACCAAGTCAATGCAAAGTTTGAACAATTAAACCAAAAGATCAACAACTTGGCCATAACACCAACAGCCACCGTGGCTGCAGTAACACCTAACTGTGAGTTATGTGGAGTTCTAGGACATGAAGTTCCTGATTGTCAACTATTAACAGGAATTCCCACAGATCAAGTGAATTATGCTCAAGGAAACCCATACTCAAACACATACAACCCAGGTTGGAAGAATCATCTGAACTTCTCCTATAAGAATAACTATGCTTTATACGCACCAGGTCAAGCACCAGCTACACCACCAGGATATCAAAAGACTGCTCCTAATGTCCCTAGAAAATCGAACCTTGAATTGATGATGGAGAACTTTATAGCTAACCAATCTCAAACAAACAAGGACTTCTTAAACCAAAACATACACACTAGTGAGCAGATTAAGCAATTAGTAAGCAAAGTAGATGCATTAGCTACACATAACAAAATGCTTGAAACTCAGATTTCACAAGTAGCTCAACAACAAGCACCTACCACTGCACCAGCTGGAGTATTTCCTGGACAACCTCAACCTAATCCGAAAGGCAGGCCAATGCTGTGATATTAAGAAGTGGCAAGGAGCTTGACGGACCTACCGATCCAAGACTTGACAATCCAGCCATGTACCAAAAACTGGATAAACCGACTGAAATGGTGAATGATCCAGAAGAAAAGGAAGATGATAATCAAGAGGCAGTGGAGAAAGAAAAGCCTTATGTGCCTCCACCACCCTATAAACCACCAATTTCGTACCCTCAGAGATTAACCAATTCCAAGACGATGGGCCAGTTTAAGAAATTTGTCGAACTTCTGAAACAGTTGAATATTACTATTCCGTTTACAGAAGCTATCACTCAAATGCCCTCGTATGCTAAGTTTTTAAAAGAAATCTTATCCAATAAGAAAAAGATAGAGGATAACGGAACCGTTACACTTACTGCTGAGTGTAGCGCCATAATTCAGAATAATATGCCTCCTAAACTAAAAGATCCAGGAAGTTTCTCTATACCCTGTGTAATAGGAAAATTCGTCATTGACAAAGCTCTATGCGATTTAGGAGCCAGTATCAGTGTTATGCCCTTAACGATTTGCAAGAGGCTAGACATGGGAGACCTAAGACCAACTAAAATGTCTGTTCAACTAGTCGATCGCTATGTTAAATATCCTGTAGGCATACTAGAAAACGTCCCAGTACGTATAGGACAATTCTACATCCCTACTGATTTCATAATCATGGACATCTCTGAAGACTCCATTACACCTATCATACTAGGAAGACCATTCTTAGCTACCGCCGGAGCTATAATAGACGTAAAGAGAGGAAAGCTAACCTTTGAAGTAGGTGAAGAGAAAGTTGAATTTATTTTAACACAATTCTTACAATCACCAGCTATAGAGGATACATGCTATCTATTGGACGTAATTGACGAATGTGTAAGAGAAATGGAAATGAAAGAAACTACCTATTCTGAAATTATGAAAATTCAAATCCCTCCGATTTTCGAAGATGATAATTGGCGTAAACCGTATCAGGATGATAGTCTAAGCGAAAGTTTAGCACTTACACCGGATCCCATGCCAAGTAAGGATAAACCTACATTAGGGTTAAAAACTTTACCTAAGAACCTAAGATACGAATTCTTAGACATTGAATGTACAAGACCAGTTATAATAAATTCCAGTTTAGGAACAATCGAAACAAAGAAACTTTTACATGTTTTAAAGAAATATCCAACTGCATTAGGATATAACATATCTGATCTCAAAGGAATATGCCCTTTAATCTATATGCATCGTATTCTGCTAGAAGAAGATTGCAAAACCTCCAGAGAATCTCAAAGAAGAATTAACCCAATCCTTAGCACTGTAGTAAAGGAAGAAGTTAAGAAACTACTAGATGCCGAAATAATATATCCAATCTCTGATAGTAAATGGGTTAGTCCAGTACATGTAGTACCAAAGAAAGGAGGTATCACTGTTGTGAAAAACGCTAAAGGCGAATCGATATCGCAAAGAGTAGTGACAGGACATAGAGTGTGCATCGATTATCGTAAACTAAACAAAGCCACTCGAAAAGATCATTTCCCACTACCTTTTATAGATCAAATGTTAGAACGATTAGCCAAGCATTCTTATTTATGTTATCTTGATGGTTACTCAGGATTTTTCCAAATCCCTATCCACCCAGATGATCAAGAGAAGACTACATTCACATGCCCTTATGGAACGTTCGCTTATAGACGAATGCCCTTTGGATTATGCAACGCTCCTGCAACCTTTCAAAGATGTATGATGTCAATCTTCTCAGATTTTATAGACAACATCATGGAAGTGTTCATGGACGACTTCTCTGTATGCGGGCAAAGTTTTGAAGGATGCTTATCAAATTTAGAAATGGTGTTAGAAAGATGTGTAAAAGTAAACCTCGTGCTTAACTGGGAGAAATGTCATTTTATGGTCAGAGAAGGAATCGTATTAGGACACGTTATATCTGACAAGGGAATTGAAGTTGATAAAGCTAAGATAGAAGTCATAAAAGATCTTCAACCCCCTAAAACCGTTCGAGAAATACGAAGCTTTTTAGGACACGCCGGTTTCTACCGACGATTCATCAAAGATTTCTCGAAAATCACTAAACCTCTTACCGGTTTATTAATGAAAGACGCTGAGTTCATATTCAATGAAGATTTTCTTAAAGCATTCGAAACTCTAAAAACAGCCCTCATCACCGCACCAATCATGCAACCCCCTGACTGGAGATTACCTTTCGAAATCATGTGTGATGCGAGTGACTATGCTGTAGGCGCAGTTCTAGGTCAGAGGAAGGACAAGAAACTTCATGCGATTTACTATGCCAGTAGAACCTTAGATTCTGCTCAGATGAACTACGCCACTACTGAAAAAGAATTGTTAGCAGTTGTCTTTGCGCTTGACAAATTCCGTTCTTACCTAGTAGGAGCGAAAATAATCGTTTACACAGACCACGCTGCTATCAGATATCTATTGACTAAGAAAGATGCTAAACCAAGACTCTTGAGATGGATTTTACTCTTACAAGAGTTTGATCTCGAAATAAAATATAAGAAAGGTACTGAAAACGTTGTAGCGGACCATTTATCTAGAATAGAAGGTATTAAACCCGAACAAGTGCCGATTAACGATGATTTTCCGTATGAACAGCTGATAGCACAAATAGGAAGCGACCCAGTTCAGTTAGACATAGATGAACCAGAACCCGTGGAAACAATCCAAACGACTGTAGGACTGCCATGGTACGCTGACATTGTTAACTACCTAGATGCAGGAGCTCTTCCACCTGATTTAACCTATCAGCAGAAAAAGAAATTCTTTCACAATCTCAAACATTACTATTGGGATGAACCATTATTGTTCAAAAGAGGACCCGATGGAATCTTTCGTCGATGTATTCCCGAAGAAGAAATAGAAGATGTCATTGCTCATTGCCATTCATCTCCTTATGGTGGACATGCAAGCACTTCCAAGACTTGTGCAAAAATCTTGCAAGCCGGCCTATTCTGGCCTAATCTATGGAAAGATGTCCACATCGCTATTATAAATTGCGATCAGTGTCAACGCAACGGTAATATTTCAAGAAGAGATGAAATGCCTCAAAAAGGAATATTGGAAGTAGAAATCTTTGACGTCTGGGGAATAGATTTCATGGGACCATTCCCATCATCTTTCGGTAATAATTACATACTCGTAGCGGTTGATTATGTTTCAAAGTGGATTGAAGCTATAGCTTCTCCTACAAATGACACACGAGTAGTAATAAAGCTTTTCAAAAATATAATCTTTCCCAGATTTGGTGTGCCTAGACTCGTCATAAGTGACGGTGGCTCGCACTTCATTTCAAAAATCTTTGACAAATTACTATCTAAGTATGGAGTAAGACACCGTGTGGCAAAACCATATCATCCACAAACAAGTGGACAAGTCGAAGTCTCAAACAGAGAAATCAAACAAATCTTAGAAAAGACTGTCGCCATATCTCGGAAAGATTGGTCATATAAACTTAATGAAGCTTTATGGGCTTATAAGACAGCTTACAAGACACCCATAGGAACTACACCTTTCAAATTAGTTTATGGAAAATCTTGTCACCTCCCGGTAGAACTAGAACACAAAGCTCATTGGGCGATCAAAACTCTCAATATAAACTATAATGCTGCAGGAGAAAAGCGAATCCTAGATATTAACGAATTAGAAGAGTTAAGGCTAGATGCTTATGAGAATGCTAAGATATATAAAGAAAGAACTAAGCGATGGCATGATAAACGCCTATCTAGGAAAGAATTTAGTGTGGGAGACGTTGTACTCCTCTTTAATTCAAGACTTAGACTCTTTCCTGGAAAACTAAAATCTAGATGGTCAGGACCCTTTGAAATAACTAGAGTGTTCTCGAGCGGAGCGATATAAATTAAGGGTAGGAGTAGCGAACCATTCACAGTAAACGGACAACGTTTAAAACATTATCATAAAGTCGAAAATAGAGATTATGCAAATAGTCTAAGGCTTTTAGAGTTGTCCATTAATTTCCCTGATTAATCTAACCTAAGCATTACGTCAGGCTTTAGACGATAAAAACAGCGCTTAGTGGGAGGCAACCCATTTAATCATTTAAATCATTTTGATCATTTTTTTTTGTCATTTATCATTTTATTATTCGTTTATTTGTTTTGCCATTTTATAGTTTTATTTCATTATTACTATTATTGCTTTTATTTATGCATTTTATTTTCTTATTTTTCCTTATTTTAATTTTAAATCACTTTTACAGATTTTCTAAAGTCTTTTCCACTTTCCTTCTCCCCCTGATTTGTTTCCTCCGTATTTACACTAACTATGGCTAACCAACCGATAAACCTTATGGAAACCAAATTTAGAGGTAGGAACCAAAGAATGAAATTTGAAGAGTTATCACAGAGACCAATGGATTTGACTCTGTACCCGGATGATCTGACTATGGAAACCTTAGGTATACATGATAGCATCCTATATTTGTTTAACCGACTTGGATGGGAGAATGCACTGATTCAACAAAAGTTTGTGACTTACCGCGAGCTCACCCTTGAGTTCCTTAGCTCCTTAGTTTACCTACCCGAGCGCGGTTTTGGATTCAGGAAAGGATTTATCAGTTTCCGCCTATTTGGAATAGAATATGACTTTAAACATAGAGAACTAGGTGACCTATTAGGATTCCCTAGTGGACCCTTTGCTTTTACTACCACGCATGTAGAATTGATGGACATTGAGCTGGATTTCTTTTGGGGAACCTTAACCGGAAATTACCATCCTGAACCAAATAACATGAACAATGATGAGATACATAACCCTGGTATCCGTAACTTCCATAAGATCCTAGCCCACACCTTCTTTGGAAAAGAAGAAAACCTTACTGGAGTATCTAAAGATGAGATATTCATTATGTCATGTTTCACTAATGGACAGCCAGTCAATGGTGTGCCTTTCATGATGCAAACCTTCACCAGAATCCAAGAAGAACCCATATTAGTAGGAGGTCTTGTAACCATGATTGCTGATGCCTTAGGACTTAGATACCAATTACACAGGTGTAACCGTTTAGGTACCATCCGTCCTATGAATCTTAACTTTTGCTTTAACCGCCATATCATAAGGAATTTAGGACAACCACCTTTCGAGTACCTAATCAGGAATGAAGTAGTAACCATGTTCACACTACCAAACCATGCTAGAGTAAGTGTTCACAATAAGGATAATTGGCTTTATGAGTTAACCCCTCCTGACTATCCATCTACTCCTGAAACACCTCAATCTTACAAGATAAAGGATGATATAATGACCGATGTAGAAAGTGACCCTGAGACACCTCCTGGTTACCATGACATTGACCACACTGACGAAGTGATTGAAACCCCTGAAGTGAATCAAGTAGAATATGCTGACAAATTAAAGAAAATCATGAACACTCTTGAAGCTTACCAAGCCGATATAAATACTGTTAAGGATGAGATTAAGAGCATGCGATTGGACATTATAGGTTTAACTGACATAACATGTGAGCAATTCTACCACCTGAACTCTGCAATCGAAGATTTGAAGAAGCACTTTTGAAAATGCTGTAGTGATCTAGCTTATTTTAACTATTGTTTTCGTTTCTAGTTAGTTTAATATTTCGCAAACATTTTCGTACCGTATTTTTATTAATGTAATTTCACTTCAATTATCAAATGCAAAGCACTTCTAGTTTACAAATTTTTCCAATTTAATCAATTTCTATGCTTTCAATTTATTTACTGTTATGTTTAAATTGATTAATGTTTTATACAATCTCTCGTGTGATGAATTTTACAAGTATTATGTTGGTATTATATATTATATGGTGTTTCTGTTTAAAATAAAGTGAGAAGTGATCATAAAAAAATATTATATAAATTATAACGTGAGAGAGATATTGCATTCTGGAAATTATTCAAAGTTTTAAGCCCTCACGGTCGTCATCACCCTCTAACGATCGTGACAAGCTAATTAGCGCGTCACGACCGTCATCCCCCCATCACGACCGTGACGACCCCGGTTATAGGATTCGTGAGAAACAGAACTGTTCTTCTTCGAAACCTCTTCCTCTTTCAACTTCCATAACTTTCAAAATCCCCCATTATCTCTTCCAACTCCCGTAACCTCCCATTACCCAAATTAAACTCCATTAACCTCTCCATTAACTCCACACCTATCACATTCTCACCTTGCATTATAATCCGAACCAATTTCCTCTCATTTTACACTTTTCTCACAAACCTCAAAAACCTCTTATCTCCCACTCTTGTTCTTGCATGCAATGGAAGCAATTCAGTTTAGAGATGGTGAGCATGGAGAAAATCAGAGACAGGGGTTCATCAGATTCCAGAACCGTGGTGTTCAACCCACGCGATATGTCGACACTGAATGTTTGAGAGAGTTGGGAATGCTCAACAGTGTCAAGAACCTGCTTCAGAAGGTTGGTTTGTGGGATCTATGCAGTCAGCCCCAACCCACATTCGAGCTTCTGACACTGGAATTTCTAAGCTCATTTCATTACATCACTCCTACCGGTTCTCAGAGTCAACTCACCGGCGTTGCTAAGTTCAGATTGCTCGGCCGGGAGTTCGAAGTTACGCAAACAAGGATCGCCGAGCTGCTAGGTTTCGATCACGGGAATGAAGCTCACCTCTGCGTGCCGGAAAATTTCAGTGAAACCGCTTTCACCTTATGGCACGACATCACCAACACCCATGCCTCATCCTTTCAGAGCCTGAATGCTACGCATATCCACAACCCGGCGATCAGATACTTTTATCGCATCATCTGCAACACCATCTTTGCACGAGAGAGTAACCACAAGCTCAACTCCAAGGAGCTTTTGTTCTTGCACTGCGCCTTAAATGACGAACCCATCAATGCTGCCCCATTCATGCTATCCCATATCCAGTCCATAGCGCAAAGAGGCGCAACCCCCTTTTACATAGGCGGCATTGTCACTACCCTCACCATTCAGCTGGAGCTTGGTGACTTGGTCGTCAATTTGCCTAGCAGAGCCGCAGAGTTCCTAACGAAGAATTATTGCAGGTCCGCCCACTTGATTGCTCAGAGAGAGGATGGCAGGTTTAGCCCTATTATCCAAGGCACTGTTTATCACCACATCATCTTGCCGTGCCGTGACCGCATCGATCCGTCTAGCCGAGCCAACTGGCTATTTGCTTTACCGGATGCTGCCGGCCACGCCCCCATTCCTGATGAGCAGGCCGATCCACCAGCGGACGAGATGCAAGACACCATGGATGCAGCTGAGCCTATCCAGGACATTCCTGAGTCATCCACCCGACAGCCTCCTGCACAAGAATTCACACTTGAGGACGTCCTCCATGCGTTTCATCAGCAAAATCAGATGAATGCCGCACTGGAGCAGCATGATGCATTACTCCAAGTTGTTGCCACCAACCAGAGGACTACTGATGAGAAGCTCGGAGAGATCTTTAACGAGCTAGAGGCTTTGCGCATTGATATCACTGCTATCACCGGTACCGGTTCTGATCCTGAAGCGACTCCGACCAGACGCTCCCGCACCAGAAGCCGAGGCCGTGGTCATCAGCAGCCTTAGTTTTAGTTTTTTGTTTATGTTTTTCCATTTCGTTGTTGTATTGTACTTTAACCGCTATTATATCACAACATTGAGGACAATGTCTGATATAGTGTGGGAGAGGTACCTTTCATTTTCCGCATTTTCCCTTTCCGCACTTTTCCATTCCGTTGTATTTCCTTTTCGTAAGTTAATGAAACAGAGCAATTTTTGTGCTATTTTCTTTAGTTTCGAACTTTCCCCGTTTATTTAGCCATACCGAAAAAAATCTTTAATTAATTCTTCGCATTACCCGACTTACCTACGAAATCATAATTAGGAAGCTGAGAACGATTCAACAAGATCAATACTGTCTTGACACCTTAGACTTTCCACTTAAGCAATTCCATTCCAATAATTGTTACGACTACACCTTAAGTTTCAGTTCAAAAGTAACCCCTAGTAGTTTATACTAGCAGTCAACACCGTCTGAACACAAACCACGTGGGGAGCCGATGAATATAAGTGTTTGATGCCTAATCTATAATGATCCTTCATATCTCGATGCAAATGAAAAGAAATTGCACCAAAGTACACGGTCGCATATATGAAACGAGAAATATGAGAAGGAGTCCATTGCGGGTTGGTTCAGAGGTACTGGTTCTGAACTTGGTAGGGCGTGCTACGGCTTGATCCCCCACAACCTCCAAATTGGATAATGTATGAAGGGCTACCACATTCGTGTACCAGACCCCATGCTTATAAAGGATCAAAGTCGCTAACCGGCTACGTGCGTGCTAACGTAAAGGGCTTAATGTGATTGCGCTAGAATGAAACCGGGCGAAATAAGATCGAAAGACTCTAGGTGAAATCGTAAAGCAATTGCCGAATGTTTCGTTTAACGGGAAGTCGACAACTTAGCTTGTTGCTTGTGTCATTAGTGTATCGTTAGTGTTTTATCAAAGTATCGGTTTATCTGACAAAACGATCCTTCGTACGGTTTGTTATGTGTGTGCGTCGATAAAAACGTGTCCGACAATTTTCAACCAACTATTTGCTTGAAGACAAGCAAAGGTTTAAGTTTGGGGAAGTTTGATAACGAGAAAAAGTATCGATTATATTGCTATGTTTCAATACCATTTTATTGCATAATTGTCGTTTTAACACCCGATTCCTCGAGTTTTCTTTGCCATTTTGCAGGTACATCATATACAGAGCTAAATCATGAGCCACAAGTGAAATGAGCAAAATCAACCATTAAAAGATGAAGAAAGGAGGAATTCTGCGTAACCTGCATTTTTTGTAACACTCACGGTCGTCACCTAGGAGTCACGACCGTGACACGCTAAAAGGAGCAGTCATGGTCGTCACAAGTCCCTCACGACCGTGACGCGCATCAAACATGGATCACGAACGTGACACCCTTGTCACGACCGTGACAAGGGGAAATTAGGGTATTTGACTGAGACTTGGTCATGAACGTGTACGCTACGTGAAATCCAGCATGCCTATTTTCCAGCAGACCAAGTATTCCAACGTTTCCCTGGATTCTCTCATTTTCCTACGAGGCCCAAGCACAAACTCCAACTGCCAAGCCCAAATAGCTTTCTATAAATAGATTTGTTTCAATGAACAATTTACAGATTTTTAGTTTTTAATTTTCTTGCGGAAGCTCTGCCGATTTTATTTGCACCCTTTATTTTTCCAGCTTTAATTTTCTGTATCCCAACCAACCATATAACAATTTCCAACATTAGGAAATTGTTATAATTTAATTTGTTTCAAAGCCTTCAGAATCCTTTTAGAATTTTTATTTCCGAGTACGGTTAGTACTCCGAGCTTTCCAGCCTGTGGAAGAAGGAGTATACTACTTTTATTGTTATCCAGGTTTATATTAAATTGCATTTACATTTATGTTGAGTATTTATTTTTCTGCCATGCATATTTTATTTTATGTTTCTCTGCCTCTGTCTGGTTCAACAATAATGAGTAGCTAAACACCTTAGGGCGGTATGTAATTAAAACAAACTAAATCGGTAAAATCAACTCTAGGCTTAAAATAATTAAGAGCTTAAAATTTTGGCTGAGACTTTTTATTATAAAATCAACCTTTTTGTTACGAGAGTAAGGAAAGTGTATTAGGTTAGGTCAAGACTACGAGAGTGTGAGGTTTTAACCAGATAGCTAAAGTTAGGCATTTAATTTAAACACAGCGAGAGCGCTTTAAAATGAATTAGAATTACTAAGTTTCCAAAAATTATTTCTAAACACTTATGGGCTAGCGAGAGCAGGCATAGGGCTTTAGGGGTAAGAACTGAGATAAGACCACGAGAGTGTGAATTAAAGATATTTAAACTGGTAACCTCTACAGAATAGATTAAGTGAACCATCTTTATAAGCCTAGGTTAGATTGACCCGCCTAAGTTAACATAATTACATACCGACCGCCTTAGTATTATTTATTTAAACTTAAATTTTATTCCCGCCTTTAATCTTTAAAAACAACCAAAAATCGTGACAACCCTTCACCTTAGCTAAACTAGAAATTCCTCTAGCACTAAGTAACCATAGAGTCCCTGTGGATCGATAATCTTAAATGTTACTTCGATAGGCTGTGCACTTGCAGTTAAGATACCGCTAGACACATAATTAGATACGTCTTTAGCCCATCACTAATGCATGCGAGATAAACGATATGTAAATCGTTATCCGGACGCGATACCGCACAAAACTAAAGGTGAATACCAAATTGAGCCGCACTTATGGTATTCTTCCATCCTTAAGTTAAATGACTCATCTTGGTGGATTCAAGCATGAAAATGTATCACGAATGCAAAGTACCTTAAATGAATTGAATAATCCACTTAAAGGTAGTTTTGAATTAATGAACATTAACTACTCTAATCTACACCCAAAGTTCATTGAAATTAAGGAGAAATCACTCCCAAAAGTGCTTCCTAAGGTATAAATAAAAAGGAAGAAGAAGAAGAAGAAAGAGGAACCAAAAAGGGCTTGAAACAAGCCAAAAACACCATTCTGACTTGTGTTAACCGGTTAACCAATTGGTTAACCGGTTAACGCAAGCAAATATTGAACAATTTACACTGTTTTTAAGATGGTTAACCGGTTAACTAAATGGTTAACCGGTTAACATTGTACCAGAAACCGAAAAATGCAGAAAATTCAGCATGATCCATTTTGAAACCTTTTCACAAACATTGGATGATCATGATTTGAATTTGCACGAATTTTAAAACCAAAATACAGTGGAATCCCTGCAATCAAACAACAAATAAAGATCCAAAGGATCTAGAAACAAAGGCACCAAGAATCTACATCTTGAATGTTGATGGTGAATATGGGTTTATGGAGGAAGATGAATTACCAAAAGCTTTTCTTCAAATTGGACCAACTCAAGCTTAGATCTACTGAAATTGATGAGCAAAAGAATGAAAGGATGAAGGTTTAGCTCAAGTTAATCAAGAATTCAATGTGAATTCTTGATAACTTCAAAAGAAAGAAAGATGAGCTTTGGAGAATTTTGGTGTTGGGGGAGTATTTTGCAAGAGGTTTTGTGGCTATCAAAAGCTTGTAGAAATTTTTGCAAGGTGAATTTGGCTCTCTAAAGCTTGGTTAATGAATGAAATAATGGTCCTATTTAAATACTTTAGGTATGGGAATTTGGTGGAATGGAGCTTGCTTTGGATATACAAATTAGGTTTGGTAATTGAAAATTTGGTGGGAAATGGAAAAGAGTGGTGATTAGTGAGGGTTTATGGTAGGAAATGATCAAAGTGATGTAGAGAAATCAGAAACCAATGGATATAGAATATTCTAATTAAAACAATGATCTAAGGGTGCTGAATTTGAATAAAATATTCAAATTTCGCACTGGTTAACCGGTTAACCAAGCTAAAATTTGAATTTTTTATTCAAACATGGTTGCTTGGTTGTTTCGGCCCGATTCTTCTTGTACGACAAAGAAGTAAACACATGATCCTTGGAAATCCTTTGAGTGAATCATTTAACTTGGGAAATCCTTGATCAGATAAATTGAATTATTTGCGGATCAACTTCGACTTTGTTTGCAAAATTTCGCTCGAGCTGCAGGATTACTATTTTCGGCATTTTTAATGGTTCCTCTTCCTGAAAAAAAATGTTAGCAAAAGGAAACAAAATATTTTTGGATTTTGATTAATGGTTAGTAAACATAAATAAATAAAGTAATTAAAGACAATGTCGACCCCCTACGAGGCATAAACCTAAACCGAGAATAACCGATGCAACCATTGCGATCTTGTTTGTATGCAAGATGCAGATAAAAATGCAAAGAAAACTTAGGGCAAAAATTAAGGTGCAACAGCTGCCCCTATTTAAGTTTCTTCAATCTGAAGATTTGAAGATTGACATCTTCGTCTCTACAAGATGGGAGAGACTTAAATACAGAAAACCCAAATTTTTGTCCTAAGAGAACATGATATGATATGAATATGATATGCAAACCCAAGATCTCTGTGGGGAACATACGACCACTAGAGGAAAGAAAAAGCTTGGGGACAAAAAAGAAATATCCCGCCGGGGAAAACAAAAGACACCAAAAGAGTTACCAGGAAAATAAATCACTAGATAACCGACTCGACATGGGGGAAAAGAAAATATGATACAATCAAGGTAACAGGATTCAACGGGAAAGAGTAAACACTCTTCCACGGAACAATAACCAATCAAAGTATTCGAGTCCAAAAATGGGGGAATACCGAGTCGGAACAAAATCATCAACTACGGGTTTACTGGGTAGGAAAACAAGGGACTTGACTATCAATTTACTGGATAGGAGCAAAACAAAGAAGGATAACTTCCACTACCTTTTTACTGGGTAGAGAAATTCTCAACTACCTGATTTACTGGGTAGGATCACAACAAAGGGGAACAACTTCTATTAACTTTTTACTGGGTAAAAAGAAGAACTCTCAACTACCGAATTTATTGGGTAGGAGTACAAGCAAAAGAGCTTGATTAATTTGGTAATATTACCCACTATCAAAAAATATTGATAGCTTAATTCCAAAGTAATATACTCAAGCTGGAGAAAATATTGCCCACTATCAAACAATGATAGCTTAATTCCAAAGCAAACATTACTCACAAAGGGGACCAAAATTCAATCCAAGAACAAATTGGAGAGAAACGGTCAAACAAGACTCATCCCGAGGAGGAAATATCTCAACTGGGGAAGTTCCATCCAGATAATAAACTGGGGAGGAAACTGAATCAAAATCATCCACGAGAAGCAAACTCAGTAGGGAAATAGAAAGGATAAACATTTTATGCTTAAGGGTTGACACTCTAAACTTGAGAGGAAAATTGCACACACACTCTGTGGGGAAAAATCACACCAAAGAGCGGGGAACAAAGATAAATGCAAGAATGCAAGAAAAAGATGCTATGCTCATGCATATGAATATGCTGACAAAACAGACATAAAGATAAGCAACGGGTGACATAAACACCACAACAACCGGATACTCGGCTAATCAGGGCGACAAGGTCGGGGGCCATGCTGGAGATATGAATCAAAATCCTGCAGGGGAACATCAAAAAAACATCAAAGGAATAAAATCCTATTACAAGGCATAACTCGGACTGGGGAAAACAACTGCTAGGGATCCAGTCCACAAAGTAATCTTCAAGAATTCATAAAAGGATAACATCAGAAAATTCCACTCTGAGAGGATAACATGTCGGAGATATCTCAACAACTCAAAATCTTCCATACTCTGGGGGAAAAGGGAAATGTCCTTGTTAAACTCTGATGGGGAAGAATATTTGTATAACTTTGTATGAGGAAACAAAATAAAGATCTACCAATGATGAAAATAAAGCATAGCCTGCTGGAGTATCAAACATCAACTCTGCATAGAAATACCACCTTGCTGAGGAGAGGTAAAAGTCTCTTGGGGATGAGGAATACTTCCACGATCCTTGTTGGGGACAGAAATGTTCTTAATCAAATTCCTGCAGGAACAACCATCATACTATTTATGCTCCATTCGGGGAAAGAATTATACCACTCTCACTTTTCTTGGGGAAGGAGTTACGCCACTCCTGTTCTGCTTAGGGAAAGAGTGTAAAACTTGCCAAAGATCAAAAATAGAGATCTACTGGAAACCATCACACACAGACTTACTGGGGATCTATGAAGATCTTTCATCACTGAACGTTTGGACTTTTCGACCCACGGGGGTATACCAGAAGTTAACATCATAGTAAATCACAATTACGAGGGATTTTAAATCAATAATCACCAACAGGTGAAAGAAAACCTCTAAACTGATTGATATACCAATACTTCTACTGAGGGATGCAACCAACTTATGCTGAGGAGCAAAGGCTCGGCCAGGGGCTTCCAAGACTTTTTCAAGTCAAGGGTAAACTACTGAGGAAGAGATCAAAACTCAACTAGGGATTTTCTAGGATATATCTTCCAACAACTCCTCTGGGGGAAAGGAACAAAATTAAAAGTATTTACAATCCTTGCTCATGCTGGTTGTTGGGGAACAAAACATCATTAACATCGACATGCCAGGACCAATCAGGAATTCCATAAGATACAAACGGATCAAACCTTGCTTTGGGAGAGACAAGTTGAAAACATCCAGACTTTACCATCCCTGGAATCACTATTGATATCCTTTCTTTGTTCACAAATCAAGAGAAAATGTTTTTATAATCTTCAAAGATTAAATTTATTAAATTTGTTTCAAAAATCATCATCAACAATAAATTGAAATTTTGTAAACAGAAACAATATAAAGAGTTTCAAACAATTGGGTAAAAGCTCAAATTTATTGATAGAATGGTAGTCAGCAAATGGTGGGACTCCATAGATCATTACAAGTTTGAAAAATGGTAAATACATGGAAAAGGACTACATTGAAATACAATGATCATTATTCTCCCTATCAACTTTGAATTCCACTGTGCCCGAAATTTCAATCAAGGATGAGTGAATAAGAATCTTTGATGGGAATTTCTTCTGAAGGACAAAATCTGAAATCCTCGGTCATTACAAGTGATTCAATCTGTTGATGCAGTTACTTGCCATGATCCCTAACTTTTGCCTAGATTTCCCTTTCGAGTTTTAAATCTACCAGGATAATTATTTCTGTTTTTGTCTCTAATTTTTGCCTGGATCGCCCTTTCGGGTTTTCAATCCACCGAGACGCTCATTTTTGCCTAAGTCTCCCTTTCGGGTTTTCAACATAGCGAGCTGTTCTTTTATTTTTTTTTAGGCAAAGTATTTCTTGACTACATCCGCATTCACAGGACGAGTGAGCTCCTCACCATCCATAGTTGCAAGAATTAATGAACCGCCAGAGAAGGCTTTCTTGACATCATATGTGCCATCATAGTTCGGAGTCCACTTGCCCCGAGAATCTGTAATGAAAGACTGGATCTTTTTGAGCACGAGGTCGCCTTCTCTGAATACACGAGGTTTGACCTTCTTGTCAAAAGCTTTCTTCATTCTTTACTGGTACAACTGACCATGACACAAAGTTGTTATTCTTTTTCCTCAATCAAATTCAACTGATCAAATCTACTCTAACACCATTCAGCCTCAGTCAACTTGGCTTCCATCATAACTCTCATTGATGGGATCTCAATCTCAACGGGGAGCACTGCTTCTGTACCATAAACAAGTGAGAAAAGGGTTGCCCCTTTTGAGGTGCGGGTAGATGTATGATACCCATGCAAAGAAAAAGGGAGCATCTCATGCCAGTCCTTGTATGTCACAACCATCTTCTGAATGATCTTCTTAATGTTCTTATTCGCAGCTTCAACAGCCCCATTCATCTTCGATCTATAAGGAGAAGAATTATGGTGTTGAATCTTGAATTCTTCACAAAGCTCTTTCATCATCTTATTATTCAAGTTCGAACCATTATCAATAATGATTCTATTCGGAACACCATATCTGCAGATAATGTTATTCTTGATAAACCGAACCACAACTTGCTTGGTCACATTAGCATACGATGTCGCTTCCACCCACTTGGTGAAGTAGTCAATTGCCACAAGAATAAAACAATGTCCATTCGAAGCCTTGGGTTCAATCATACCAATCATGTTAATTCCCCATATAGAGAAAAGCCACGGGGAAGAAATTACATTGAGATAAGTTAGTGGCACATGAATCTTATCAGCATACACTTGGCACTTATGACACTTTTTCACGTACTTGCAACAATCAGATTCCATTGTCAGCCAATAGTAACCTGCTCTCAACATCTTTTTAGCCATTGCATGCCCATTAGCATGAGTACCAAAAGATCCTTCATGAATTTCTTTCATTAACATGTCTGCTTCGTGTCTATCCACGCATCTGAGCAAGATCATGTCAAAATTCCTTTTATAAAGCACATTTCCATTTAGGAAGAAATTTCTTGCCAATCTCCTCAAAGTCCTCTTATCTTTATCAAAATCCCCAAGTTGATATTCCTGACTCTGGAGAAAACATTTAATATCATGATACCAAGGCTTGTCATCATGGACCTCTTCAACTGCAAACACATGAGCTGGTCTTTCAAGCTGCATCACCCTGATCATGGGAAGATCATTCCACTGGTGCACCTTTATCATAGAAGTTATAGTTGATAAAGCATCTACCATCTGATTTTCATCACGAGGCACATAATGAAACTCATTTTTAGTGAAGAAAGTTGATATCCTCCTGGCATAATCTCTATAAGGGATCAAGTGGGGTTGATGAGTTACCCACTTACCCTTGATCTGATTGACTACCAAAGCAAAATCTCCATACATATCAAGATGCTTAATCCTCAGATCAACAGCTTCCTCAAGACCCATAATACATGCTTCATACTCAGCTTCCTTATTGGTACAAGGAAAAGTCAACCTTGCAGCAAAAGGAATATGTGAACCATAGGGAGTAATGATCATTGCCCCAATTCCTCTTCCACGTGCATTCACAACACCATCAAAAACTAAACCCCATCGAGATCCAGGCTCCGGCCCTTCTTCAATCAAATGTTCATCACAATCTTTCATTTTCAAATACATCACATCCTCATCTGGAAAATCAAACTTGATAGGTTGGTAATCATCAATCGGTTGATGTGCCAAATGGTCAGCCAAGATACTACCTTTTATAGCTTTTTGAGCTCGGTACCCGATATCATATTATGACAACAACATTTGCCAACGAGAAATCCTCCCAGTCAAAGCAGACTTTTCAAATATATACTTGATCGAATCCATTTAAGAGATCAACCAAGTTGTATGATTCAACATATACTGGCGAAGACGCTTTGTAGCCCAAGCTAAGGCACAACAAGTTTTTTCAAGCATGGAATACCGAGACTCACAATCACTGAATTTCTTACTCAAGTAGTAAATTGCATATTCTTTTCTTCCAGATTCATCTTGCTGACCAATCACACAACCCATGGAATATTCCAACACAGTCAAGTACATGATCATCGGTCTACCTTCCATCGGAGGATACAAAATAGGAGGTTCAAGCAGATATTCTTTGATACTTTCAAATGCCTTTTGACAATCATCTGTCCAGACGCAACCTTTGTCTTTTCAAAGCAACTTGAAAATCAGAGCACATGTGGCAGTCATGTGAGAGATAAACCTCGAAATATAATTCAAACGGCCCAAAAATCATCTTACTTGCTTTTCAGTTCTTGGAACAGACATTTCCTGAATAGATTTCACCTTATCAGGATCAACTTCAATGCCTCTTTGGCTGACAATGAAACCTAATAACTTTCCGAAACATACATCAAATGTGCATTTGTTCGGATTCAAACGAAGCTTAAACTTTCTTAACCTCTGAAACAACTTCAGCAAATGTTCAACATGATCCTCTTCAGTCCTTGACTTAGCGATCATATCATCAACATATACCTCAATTTCTTTATGCATCATATCATGGAAAAGTGTGGTCATAGCTATTTGGTATGTCGCACCAGCATTCTTCAATCCAAAGGGCATCACTCTGTAGCAGAATGTTCCCCATGGTGTAATAAATGTGGTCTTTTCCATGTCCTCGGGTGCCATCTTTATTTGATTATAACCGGAAAATCCGTCCATAAAGGAGAACACATAAAACTTAGTTGTATTATCTACCAACACATCAATGTGTGGCAATGGAAAATCATCTTTTGGACTGGCTTTATTCAAATATCTATAATCAACACACATTTGGACTTTTCCATCTTTCTTTGGAACATGCACAATATTGGCCACCCATTGAGGATAATTAGATGTCACAAGAAAACATGCATCAATCTGCTTTTGAACCTCCTCTTTGATCTTTACTGCCATATCAGGATGAGTTCTTCTCAACTTTTGCTTCACAGGTGGACATTCGGGCTTCAGCGACAATCTATGCTCCATAATATCAGTATCAAGACCTAGCATGTCTTGATAAGACCAAACAAATACATCAACATATTCTCTAAGAAGCTCTACAATCCTCTTCTTAACATCAGGACCAAGCAATGCTCCAACTTTGACTTCTTTCTTATCATCTTCAGAACCCAAGTTGACTATCTCTATAGACTCTCCATGAGGCTGAATAACCTTCTCCTCGTGCTCAAGCAACCGAGAAATCTCATCAGGAATCTCTTCAACATCCTCTTCCTCAACTTCAAACACAGGGAATTCAAAGTTGGGAGTGGGCATGGGATCATTGTTTTCAATGGGTTTATCAATCAATCTGCACAATGATTTTATTTTTATTTTAGAGTATGAACAAAAGTGCAAACATTATGTAGATAAACAGTTATTATTATTATTTTGGGTTTTTTTATGTTACCATTTTTCAGAATAAAGCAAAAAGGAAAAAAACATATGGAAATAACAAAAGAACATTTTATTGATGATGATAAAATTTGAAACAAAGCCCGACAAACATCACTTTCACCTCGGGCAGAGTGAAAGGATTTTTGAAAGAAAATAAAACAAATTACTTTGAAGTATGAACAATAAAAGGAACATCAACAGAAATCCAGTTCTTGCAAATCTTTTTGTGCGTAACAAAGTTAGGCATTTCTTCATCTTCATCATCTTCAATGATGGCAGCAGCGGAATGATTGTTGATAAACCAAACACTTCGGAATCCTTCCTAAATAGTCTTTGGGTCATTGAGAGTCACACCTGGTGTAAAACCAATACCGAATCCTTCTTTGTTGTCAACAACATCAATAACTTGTACCCAACCGTCAGATCGACCAGTTTCGAGTACGCGCAGAGTATCCTTGAGAGAAGACATAGGCATGGCATTCTTCTTAGCAGCATTATCAACAACAGAAAGAGCCTGAAATGAAGTTCCCACCTCTTCTTCAGCATCAATATAGGAGAAAGATGACAAATTGCTCACTAGCATCGCCTTTTCACCGCCAATAGTCACTAATTTCCCATCTTTCACAAACTTCAGCTTCTGATGGTGAGTAGATGTCACAACTCCTGCCTCATGAATCCAGGGTCTTCCAAGGAGACAACTGTAAGCAGGACGTATATCCATTACTTGAAAAGTAATTTGGAATATAAACGGTCCAATACGAATAGGAAGATCCACTTCACCAATCACTGTCTTCTTCGATCCGTCAAAAGCTTTCACAATAATCCCACTATGCCTCATGGGAGCACCTTGGTACGCAAGCCTTGACAAAGTCGACTTCGGCATCACATTCAGAGAAGACCCAATATCAACCAGCACCTTAGACATAGCATCTTCCTGACAGTTCACTGAAATATGCAAATCCAAGTTATGGTTCCTTCCTTCTTCAGGCAAATCATCATCACAGAAACTCAGATTGTTACATGATGTGATATTAGCTACAATATTATCAAATTGATCAACAGTCACATCATGGTTGTCGCTCCCGAAGATTTGCATCCTGGTACAAGCGCGAACGGTCGGCGAAAAGAGAAAATGAAAATGAACTGAATAGAGTCGCCAACTAGGCATTTTTATCCCGAAGGAAAGGTAATGCTGCATAAACCTAAAAAAGGATGGATAAGACGGTCGCGTACCAGAGAAACTGAGAAAGGGGGTTGGTTACAACCTGGGAAGGTATTAGCACCCAGATTGTCCGTCGTACTCGACGGGATCCACGCTTAAAAGTTTGTGTTAAAAGGTGTTGGTGTATGTTCTATCTGTGTGCAAAACCTGGAAAAGGAATGTACAAGTGTCAATGCAAAAAGTGAATGCTCAGGAACTGAGGCTTTGGAAAAGAATGCTGAAAGACGGGGAAGACACAGAGACTTTTGTTCGATAACTGTTGAGTTATGCCTACGTATCCTCTCGTGCAATGAGGAAGTCAGAACACCTTAGTTCGACTCAAAGAGACTGAAAGATAAATTGACTGATGAACTACTTGCTTGCCTATGCTCAAGTGTATGACTCGTATGGCTCGAGTGCTAACTGTCTTGCATTAGAAGGAAGAAGCAAGTTCTCGTTTATGAGTGAGTGTGATGAGAAAAGAATCCCGAAGGAGACGATTATTATTTGTTTTTGTGTTTTCAGTTTTTTATTGTTTTTGGAGTTTGTCATAAGTTAATGAGCTTAAGCCTAAATCAGAGGTTGTAAACTCATTATATCCTCCCTGATTAGGGATAATGAGAATACTTAAGTATGAGATAAGCATCTCAACTTAATTACCATGATGATGTAGGATTAAGATCATTAACCTACTTGTGATTATTAGATGTTTTTGGGTTTTTGTTTAGTGCTAAGTAATGAGTTTAATCTCTAATCACAGATTAGTGAACTCATTACACCATCCTAATAGAAGGATAATAGATGAGAGCACTTAAGCTGAGGAAGATACCTCAACTTAATCCATGGTTAGGGATTAAATTCATTATATAACAAGCCTTTATTAAGTGGATTTTAATTAAGGATGAGATTAAGAAGTGAGTTTTATGATTTGTAAGACAACTTGAGGGGGACTTGTCCATTAAACACTAGGGTTAGTCCTTCTTAACCATAGAGGAAGAATTAGAACCCTAATGTAAGGCCCAAGTTACAAGTTAATGTCTTAGTTATTATTAGATGGATTGATTAAGAGGTTTAAACACATTAAAGTTTTAACACTTAGGATTAAAGTTATACACTCCATCCTAATAGAAGGATACATGCATAACCCTAATTCTAAAGTCCTAAAACTTTAAGAGTTTAGTCTCTGCTTAAGAGATGAGAAGAGAGACTCAAAGAAAACTCAAAGGCAAAAGACTAAAGGGAACTAATTACAATCCTAAAGTTATCATGCTTAGTTATCCTATGGTTTGTGAGGCTCAAGATAAGTCTTCAAGATGGCCACCAAGGAAGAAGCAGATGAAATGAAGATGAGAAAGAAGAACAAGTTACTTACTTCATTGAAGAAGATAAGTAACTTGAAGAAAGAAAGGAAGAGAAACACAAGTGAGCAAGCCTACTCAAAGACAAACAAAAATGCAGCAAGGATGCAATATGAAGAGATGAGAAGAGGTGGGAGGTGAAGGCAAATCCACCTCCCAAACAACTTACCATTAACCCTGAAAAGTTAGTACAAGATGCAATGTGAAAGGGATGAATTTAAATGAAGCAAATGTAAGTGAAAATACCAAGACCAGAAGCATGTACATGATGCAAATGATGCTATGATATGATGCAAAGGCATACAAGATGCATGTGTGTGTTCATACAAGAGGATGAATGCAAATGAAGCATGTAAGAAGCATGTAAACACATGGATGTTTATGAAATGAAATGGATGCAAAGCATAGAAAATGTATGGATAAATGATCAAGCAAAGTTCAAGCAATGTCTTAAGATGTCTAAGATGGCATACAAATGCTTAGAATGGCATGGTAAGTTCATATGTTCATGCAATGCAATGTAAGATGCAAGTAAAGATGCAAAATTAGGGTTACATGGAAGGATGAGATGCAAATGGTCCCAACAGAAGCAAATGACATTATAAAAAATTAAAAATGCACTCAAAGGAACCCTAAAGCTACACTAGGTTACCATCCAAAGGGGGAAGTCGGAAACTAAACCTAGAAGAAGTTATGAATTTCCTAAGTTTCTAGGGTTTTTTTGGGTGATCTTCAATGTAAAAGGCCAAACAATTTGAAAATGCAAGATAAAAATGAAACAAAAATGTTTTTGGATGCCAGAAGCCATGCATAGAACAATGCAAAAAGAACCATTCACAAACTCAACTTGGTTTAAAAGTTATGAATTTTTGAAGTTAGGGTTAGAAAATGAACATTTTTAAGAACCCTAATTCATTGAAAAATCTCAAAGTGTGATCAAAACCAAAAAGAAATTTGTATGGTGAGTTTGTAAATGCTTCTAAATGTCTAAGAATGCTCTCTAATGTTTTTGGTGATTTTTAAATACTTAAATGTATTTTTAATTAATTAAAATTAATTAATTAATTAAATTAAATATTTAAATGATTTAAAAATACTTTTTTAATGCAAAAAATAAAAATAAAAATATTTCTGGTTTCTGAAAAATTAATAAAAGTCATGATAAAAAATTTCAGATTTTTTTAATGATTTTTACTATTTTAAATAATTATATGAAAAGCAATGGATAAAAAATGAATTAAAATGAATAAAAGGAAAAGTATGTCAATCCAATGGTCCAGATTCAAATTCAGGGGGAAGGGGTTGACTGCGCACGCAGATGGAGGGTCCAGATCACTCCTAGCTAATTAATCTAATTTAAATTAATTAATTACATTTAGGGTTTAATGACCTAATCCTGGTCGTACACTCACTAACCCTAATCTTAATCCTACGGCCCACATTCAAACTGGGGAGATTAGCCCTAATTAAACTCAGGTGACCAGAGCTTAGCTCCGGTCATCTTCTCCCGCCACACCTTCAAGCCATCTCACTCAAAACGCCACTAAAACGCATCAAACTCTCCATAAATGATCAATGGACAACAACAAACAAGAATCCAGCAACAAATTTCATTTATTTCACAACAACAACAAGAATCGAAGCAATCAAGTTTCACGGGCAAAATTTCAGAGAGTCAATACATGCTTAATACTCAACCATTTTCAAAACAAAACACATCAGCATGATCAGTGAAGCATAAAGGATCATTTAGGAACTTAAAAAAGCATTTCTGGAAAAAATGTTCTTGAGGTTACCTGAGATGAAACTTTGCTATCTGGAGCTTTTTGGCCACTTCCTTGGTGCTTTTCCACTCCTATGAACCTCTTGATGCTTCTGGAAAGCTTGAAACAAGTTTGTATGGACTGTTTTTGAAGTTTCAGTTCAGAGCATGTCAAAATCGTGTTTTTGTTTGAGGTGGTTTCAGGCCAATGTGAGGGGTGGGAAATGATCTGGGGGATGTATGGAGATGATTGGTGAAAGAAATTTTGATTTTTGATGGTTGAGTTGGGAGATTCGAAGAGATGAAGTTCTTGAGGGATTTTGGCAATCTGAGCTATGGGATGATTCAGGCTTGTGTGTTGTGTGTTATGGCTTGCATAATTTCCACATATCATGCCTTGATAGGTCAGAATAGTGGTTGTGGCCTATGCTGATTGGTATGGGTGATTTTGCAAAAAAGTCAAGAATATGTACTTGAGGTATGGGCATGGTGCAGGCCTGAGATTTTGGGGTGTCTGGCCTCAACACGGATCAAGGAAGGCCATAGGATTGAAACATTGCAGTTGGATCACTTGATGCTAGGGTTTCTATGTGTTTTGCAAATTTTCCCTCTTTGGTGTATCTTGTGATTCAAGGCATGAAATGATCCAATTCTTGGGCCAATTCTGAGTTTTTGAAGTTGCTTGATCATGTTATGGCACATTTGGGCACATTAGAAGTCATTAGAAGCCTTGGCAAGTGGTTTTTGCAAAAATCCCTCTTTGGTGCATTCTTGAAAATTATAGGATTTTTGCCAACTTTGAAGGATCATAACTTGAGTTCCATAATGAATTAGAACATGTTCTTGTACTTTTTGAAAAGGGAAAGACCTAATCTATAATTTTCATGACTAAGAATTTTTCATTTGAAGCTTTTTTGATCAAGAAAGAGGAGGTTGAAAAACTTTCCCAAAATGGAAAGTTTCCATTACAAGTCATTTCCATTTTTGGCAACTTTTAGTTTAGCTCAAATTTCTTCAATTTTGTGAACTTCCAAGCACTCCAATGATCAAATAAAGATCATAGAACTTCAATTTTATGAAAATACCCCTTTGGTTCCATTGTTGGGGGTCTCAGATGCCCTGATTTTGACTTAACTTGCTCAGGAAGTTACCCAGTAAACAGATGACTTCCACAATGAATTTCTTCATCAAAATTGGTACACATGATCCTTATAACATCTTAAGAACATTAGAAACAAGAATGGCCCAAAAATTTGGAGTTGAGGCCTTTGAAACCAAAACCCTAATTTTGGTCATCTGTGTAGTGAAAACCCTAGCTCTGCTTCCATGCTTTCCCAGTTCTTGTGATATCTTGAATTCTTTGAACTTTGAGGGATATAATATGATGATAGAACACCCATGGACCCTCTTAGAATGATTTAAGACCTTTGGAATGGCTCAGATGGAATCTTGGATTGCTCAGATCACAAACCCTAGATGTAGATGAACTTGAACTATGCAGATGAAACAAAAATGCAATGTGAGATAGTATGCCTATGCAAATGCAAAAATGAAAGATCACAAGCCATGGTGTGAAATGAGTTAGGGAAAATTTGGGGTGTTTACAATGGTCAACATAAGCTTGATCAAGAATCTTCTGCAAAGACTGCCTATGAGCCTCAGAGCACATCAAGAGTGATAAAACTGATATCTTCGACGGAGTATGTAACAACTGCTCAGTAACGTTGTACTCACTTTTCTTTATCAATTTTAACACCTCATATTCACTATCACCAAATTGGCCTGATCGGGCAACAACATCCATAATCTGTTTGCTCGCACTTGTATCTTCAACCATCTTGGGAGGATCTGAAGCATAAACTCTACCACTTCAAGTAACCTTTTTCACATCAAAAATACTAACCACATACTTTGGAGAAGGAATAGGAACTTCCTTACCATTTTCTATCATCGTAGCATTATACCGATACGGAACAACTTTATTAGACTCATATGGCATTGGACCAGGCAAATTAATCACCAAGAGAGTAATAACATGTTTGCGACTATCAAAAGAAATAACCACCTTCTCAGGAACAACCTTCTCAGGAATATTGAACTGAGGCACAATAATGTTCACTTCATTTTCATACTCATCTCTTTTTGTTGTCACTTCAATCAACTTATCATCCATCATCTTTTGAATGTCTCTCTTAACAATCACACAACCACGAGGGTTCACCGAGCAAATGCAACAACCAGCATAATCGTGATCAATATCATGATATTCACTTAAGAAAGCATGCATCTCAACCAAAGACCTTCGAATATGGCGGACCTCATAAATCTTGAACAAACCAGGACAACCATCAACCATATTCACAGACGTATTACCATGCTTCGGAAGCAGATTTGTCTTCACATTTGGATTAACATCATTGAAGGACAAAACATTGCTCCTTATCAATCTTTGCACTTCAAACTTCAAGGGATAACAGTTCTCAACATCGTGCCCCGGGGCACCTTGATGAAAAGAACAGTGAGCCTCTGGCTTATACCACCATGGGATAGTCTCTGGAACTGGAGGTGGAGAACGTGTTTGCACAAGATTCTTCGCAATCAGAAATGGAAGCAAATCCGCATACAACATTGGAATGGGATCAAAACTTAGCTTAGCACAAACCTGTTGATTACCACTCTATTGCACAGAAGGTTGTTGATAACGAGACTGATACTTTGGAGCTGTTGGCACAGTTGGAGTCACATTAATCACTGGAGTTACATAAGCTACATGCTATTGATGACGATTCTCACAACCACGAGGTCTTCTGTACTTTCACGAGACATAACATTAGTCTCACCCTCTTTCCTTTTACCAAATTTGAATCTCCTAGAGCTCGAGCCTGCACTACTCTCTTGGCTCAACCGTCCCTCGCGGACACCTTCTTCTAGTCGCATCCCCATACTCACCATTTCAGTGAAATCAGAACGAGCACTTGCTATCATCTTCTCATAATAGAAAGAACCTAAAGTCTTCAAAAAGATCTTCGTCATTTCTTTCTCTTCTAGCGGAGGAACAATCTGAGCTGCTAGCTCGCGCCATCTCTACGCGTACTCTTTGAAAGTCTCTTTGTCCTTCTGGGACATAGCACGAAGCTGGTCTCTATCTGGTGCCATGTCAACATTATACTTGTATTTCCTAACAAAAGCCTCTCCCAAATCATTGAAAGTTTTGATTTGGCTATTATCCAAACTCATGTACCATCTCATAGTTGCACCAGTCAAACTATCCTGGAAATAATGAATCAGCAGCTTATCATTTTTTGTCTGAGCAGACATCTTTCTAGCATACATAGTCAAATGACTCAGAGGAAAAATGTTGCCCTTATACTTCTCGAACTCAGGAAACCTGAACTTGTACGGAACTTTGACATTAGGAACCAAACAAAGATCATAAGCATCTTTTCCGAACAAATCCTTATGCTTCAAGGCTCTCATCTCCTTCCGTGTCTCAGCAAAACAACCTTGAAAATCATCAAGTCTTTCAATCCCACCCGCACCTTCACTGGGCTCAGCATGGTAAATCACTTCATCATGGTGCAGAATAGTGTGCATCACAGGTGGTGCAGTAGTCATCACTGGTGGAAGGGTATTAAATGCAGTAGTCTCAGGAGGAGGAGGATGATAACCAGCAGGAATGAAATCGACTGGCATGCCTCACGGTGTGCTAGCATGCATGCGATAGCGAGGAGAAAGGATAGTCTCAGCAGGAATTGATGCAGTAACAATCTCAGAGATGACTGTATTTTGAACAGGAGAATTAGGAGGAGGTGGTTGATTCTGAGCAGCCACCAAGCTTTCCATCATGGCAGTAACTCTTTCCAAACTTTCCCTCAGATATGCAACTTCTTCGCGCAACTCGCAATTCTCTTGTTGTAAGGTTTCCGACATCTTCTTTCGATTAGCCCGAGTATCAACTTTGTGAGTCATCTTGACAGGAGAACTGAATGAAGACCATGAAACAACATAAGATCCCCGGACAACACTCAAAAAGCAAGACAAATGCGGGTATGATGCATGGTATGTGTATGCAAATGCAAATATTTCAAAGGACTATAAGATAAATTGCAATATTTATAAAGAAACACTTTTTGAAGTACTTAAAACTCATTCTCATTAAAATCAAAGTAAGGATTACAAGTGAAGTACAAGCCTCAACAATCCTAATACATGAGAGAAAAAGTAAACTAGGCCTAGGGGATCACATCCAAAGAAGATCTGAATCCTGGCTGGTACTTCATGCGAATCCTCTTAATATCTTTCTTGTAACGATTCTCCATGTCTTCCTTATCCTTCACCAACTGGTCAACAATGGCCTTCCAAGCACCGGATATAGGAGGAATGGTAGATGGAGTACTAGAGGAAAATAAATCCTCTCTTGGCCTCTTCGTAACACGCCACTCAAGTAACTCAATGAGATCATCCTTCTCCTTCAGCTGCTCTTGCATCGTCGTCTTCTCAAGTAGCCATTCTTCTTTCTCTTTCTTCATCTTGTCCAACTCTTCTTGAAGAGCAACCTTCTCATCAATAGGAGGAAGAAAAGCAGACAATGGTAGTATAGGAAACAAAGGCTCCTCGGGTGGATAAGGCATCTTGAGCTTAGAAGCCCTAGATCGAACCCACTGGATGTAACACTCGGAGGGAGAAAGGTGATGTCTTCCCAATTGACCCTTCTCTTTCCGATGAACTGCATGCCAAGAATGAGCAATCCTTTTCTTCATTTCTACATGATCTGCACCATTAAGAAAGAAGAAATGAGATAAGGAAAGGTTGTTTGGTATGTCCTTTAAACAATATCACAACTGTCGCCTAGCAAGAATAGGGTTGTAACTAATTCCCCCACGTGTACCAAGAAGAGGTACGTTAGGAAATTCTCCACAACTGTCAATAAGCACTCCAGTATCATAATGGGAACAATACCAAGTCATATCCTTGTGAGAAAGAGACATAATCCTTTGAGACCATCTTCGCTTCTCTCTATTATCTTTGAAGACATCAGACTTTGGTAGGTGTGAAATAAACCACCTATAGAGAAGAGGTGCACAACACACAATCTCTCCATCACCTTTGGAGGTCCTATAATGAAATGCATGATACATGTCTCCAAGCAAAGTAGGTACTGAATTCTTCTTCAAGAAAATCTGAATGGCATTCTCATCCACAATACCATCTAAGTTAGGAAACAAGACAATCCCATAAATGAGCAAAGCAAGAATAGCCTCAAATGCATCCTTATGACCCAAAGTAAGTGAAGTAGAAGCTTTCCCTATTAAGAACTTGGCATTAATACCACGGACACTCCCTTTTGGAAGAAACTTCCCATTAAAATCGGACTCCTTGAGAAAAAGGGCTTTGGCGATGACTTTGGTTGTAAGCTCCTTCTCTAAACCACTGAAAAGAAATTCCTTGTCCAAAATAGGTAGACCCATCCAATGAGAGTACTCCTCCAAAGTCGGCACAAGCTGATAATCCAGAAAGGTGAAACAATGATGCAACGAATCATAAAACTGAGCTAAGGTTGGGAGAATCCCCTCTGGTACATCGGTATCCAAAAGAAACAAGAGCTTTCCATAACACTTCCGGAACTCCAGGGTGTCAACCACCAATGGTCCTAGCTTTCTCAATTCTACTATATTAGGATTTTTGAAGGTGTACTTCTTTGTGTTCCTCTTTTCAAAATTCATAACCATAGACATCTGAAATTTTGCAATAATATCTTATGAGTCCCTTGAAATCTCAAAAACAATGCTCATGAATGTATGATGGCATGTATGCAACAACCACAAACAAGATCACACAAAGCACACAGGTTTAGGTTCTGAGTCACGAGCATGAAGTCAAGGTAACAGAATACCAACCCACACAGGTAAGTACTAAAGTTTTGTCTTTATTGTACCTGCAGAAAACCAAAAGGGTGCTAACAGAGGTGTCCGGAGTTAACAGCCATCTTTAGAATATTATCGGTACATTGGATTACTCCCCAACCGATAACATTCTTAAAATAGACCTCGTCCGAGTGTAGTATCGCGTGACAACCACCTTAGGTTTACACCTAGATGGTTTTCGCACTACGTTCATAAATTGGCTTAGATGGGTTAAAGGTTCTACGGTCCTCAGTATGATCAGCTCAGGGTCGGAAAATAATGCCACGTATGATTACTCATCATGACATTGATAATCCAAAAGAGCCTAACCAAGTGGAGATTATCAAATTGATATAGCTTTGGACTACTCCATCGCTTATCGCTTCGAATATCGTCGTCCTATCATAAGTTCAACTCAGATCCGGGTTAGAATCGATCTCACTCACAGAGGATCACCAAAACCGAAACAGAACAAACAAATAACAAACAAATAACAAACAAATCAAACCAAAGAAGTAAATAAATCAAAGTAGGCCGAATCCTCTTAGATATTTTTCCCCAGCAGAGTCGCCACCTTTCTGTAGCGGTAAAAACATGAGTGTAAGCTATTGGTTAGCTTAACTCAAAGTAAACAGAGTCGCCACCGCGGTTTTATTTTATTCCAAGAGGAAAAGGAAAAAAGAGCGAATAAATCCTAATGAATCTAAAAGCAGAAAGCTAAAGAAACACAACAGAGAAATAGGTAAGGGGATAGGTTACACAATGGGAAGGTTTTACGCACCCAAAATGTCTGTGGTACTCCACGGGAGCCCTTTGAAAATTTTACTGCTTTTTGGTTTGAAAATGTTTTGTAAAATGAGAGTGGAGAGGTGAGAAAAGAAATATTTTTAATATTTGTGTGTTTGAAGAGACAATTGTCTCATGCCTACGTACCCACAAAGTGGAATAAATAGTGAAAATGGTGGGTTAGGATTCATTTTATTAAGTGAAGAAAATTTGTCATCTTCAAGTGGATAGCCAAACAAATCTACCATGATAATGAAGGCATGGACTCATACATCATTATGGGGAGGGCGCCAACTCGGATAAAATCAACGAGTATGCCACTAAACCCCCACAAATGACAAGAGACTCAATTACATCAAACTACAACCATGGAGATTGAGAGACTTGCACCCGACTAAAGAATAATGACTCATAATCGGCACTCTTTTTAAAGAAAATAAACAAAAGTGCACGAAAGCACAAAACAACTTGAATGAGTTTGATTCTTTTTATTTTTGAATTAAGGTCAACATGATTAGATTCATTGATTTTAAAAGAAAAGAAAAAGAGTAAAAGCCACTTGACAAAAGTCAAGGTTCTTGTTTATTAAAGAGGTGATGATTTTAAAAAAGGAAGGAATCCTTTGAAAAAAGAAGAAGGTTTTGAAAATTAAAGAATGGGAGGAGATGAAGGGACTATCCTAAAAAAAATAAAGAGATAAGGGAAGAAAGATCTAACCAAACTTGATGACATTCCAAATTATGAGCATGAGAGTTCCATCCTTATGAGCTAGCAAATGGCCAAATAAAGGCTAAATCCAACTTCATGAAGATCAAAGCAAAGGGAAGGGATCCTAAAATCTAATTCCAAAAATCTCCATTTCAATGCCAAGGATAGTAACCAAAAGTCCTCAAATTAAAGTCACAAGTCCTTTAGAAGTTTAATCCTTTATTAATATTTTTGTGTCCAAACGAACAAAAGGAAAATCAACATCAAAATAATAAGAACAAATAATAAACATGATATGGATGAATAAGGCAAAATAAAATAAAGCAATAAAAGTGCAAGAAATTAAATGTTAGTAACAAAAAAAAATAAAAGTGCAAGAATCTAAATATTAATAGTAGTAATAGTATAATAATATTTACATAATAATGGTATGGTGAATTTAATTAACCACAACCAAAAAAAAGTAACCAAAACCGAAAGGCAACCGGATCCACTTAGCATCTTACACTATAGCGATTAATCAAGGCAAACCGAACCGAATTCAATGAAATTTGAAAGGCGATTGGGAGACCCAAAGCACCTACGCATCAAACATTCATAAGTCTCGATTCTTAATGCAATATGATTAACCACTTTGGGATTACGCGATCAACAAGTGATCCGGTCCACGAAAGTGCAAGTACCCAATTAGATTTTTTTTCCAAAGTCGGGACACATTTAGGTCTATGTTAAGCAATCGCCGAGTAATTTACGAAGTAATTACCCTACAAATGAGGCCGGCCACCACCAATTAAGGTGAATAATGTTAGTGCTAATGCATGCGAGATAAATGATATGTAATGTTATCCGGACGCGATACCGCACAAAACTAAAGGTGAATACCAAATTGAGCCGCACTTATGGTATTCTTCCATCCTTAAGTTCAATCACTCATCTTGGTGGATTCAAGCATGAAAATGTATCACGAATGCAAAGTACCTTAAATGAATTGAATAATCCACTTAAAGGTAGTTTTGAATTAATGAACATTAACTACTCTAATCTACACCCAAAGTTCATTGAAATTAAGGAGAAATCACTCCCAAAAGTGCTTCCCAAGGTAAAAGTAAAAAGGAAGAAGAAGAAGAAGAAGAAAGAGGAACCAAAAAGGGCTTGAAACAAGCCAAAAACACCATTCCGACTTTTGTTAACCAGTTAACCAATTGGTTAACCGGTTAACGCAATCAGATTTTGAACAATTCACACTGTTTTTAAGATGGTTAATCGGTTAACCAAATGGTTAACCGGTTAACATTGTACCAGAAACCGAAAAATGCAGAAAATTCAGCATGATCCATTTTGAAACCTTTTCACAAACATTGGATGATCATGATCTGAATTTGCACGAATTTTAAAACCAAAATACAGTGGAATCCCTGCAATCAAACAACAAATAAAGATCCAAAGGATCTAGAAACAAAGGCACCAAGAATCTACATCTTGAATGTTGATGGTGAATATGGGTTTATGGAGGAAGATGAATTACCAAAAGCTTTTCTTCAAATTGGACCAACACAAGCTTAGATCTACTGAAATTGATGAGCAAAAGAATGAAAGGATGAAGGTTTAGCTCAAGTTAATCAAGAATTCAATGTGAATTCTTGATAACTTCAAAAGAAAGAAAGATGAGCTTTGGAGAATTTTGGTGTTGGGGGAGTATTTTGCAAGAGGTTTTGTGGCTATCAAAAGCTTGTAGAAATTTTTGCAAGGTGAATTTGGCTCTCTAAAGCTTGGTTAATGAATGAAATTATGGTCCTATTTAAATACTTTAGGTATGGGAATTTGGTGGAATGGAGCTTGCTTTGGTAATTCAAATTAGGTTTGGTAATTGAAAATTTGGTGGGAAATGGAAAAGAGTGGTGATTAGTGAGGGTTTATGGTAGGAAATGATCAAAGTGATGTAGAGAAATCAGAAACCAATGGATCTAGAATATTCCAATTAAATCAACGATCTAAGGGTGTTGAATTTGAATAAAATATTCAAATTTCGCACTGGTTAACCGGTTAACCAAGCTGAAATTTGAATTTTTTATTCAAACATGGTTGCTTGGTTGTTTCGGCCCGATTCTTCTTGTACGTCAAAGAAGTAAACACATGATCCTTGGAAATACTTTGAGTGAATCAATTAACTTGGGAAATCCTTGATCAGATAAATTGAATTATTTGCGGATCAACTTCGACTTTGTTTGCGAAATTTCGCTCGAGCTACAGGATTACTATTTTCGGCATTTTCAATGGTTCCTCTTCCTAAAAAAAATGTTAGCAAAAGGAAACAAAATATTTTTGGATTTTGATTAATGGTTAGTAAACATAAAAAAATAAAGTAATTAAAGACAACGTCGATCCCCTGCGAGGCACAAACCTAAACCGAGAATAACCGATGCAACCAGTGCGATCTTGTTTGTATGCAAGATGCAGATGAAAATGCAAAGAAAATTTAGGGCAAAAATTAGAGTGCAACAGGGTCCATTTGCCCCTGGGATCACCCTATGGTAATATGATACGCTTGATTACCAAATCACCAGCCTGATACACTTGTTGCTTAACTTTCTTACTGAAGGCTTTGATCATACGTTTCTGATACATCTGAACATGACAAACAGCTGCTAGTTTTTTCTCATCAATCAAGTTAATCTGGTCGAGTCGAGTCTGAATCCATTCATCTTCATCCAAGCTTGCATCCTTCATAATCCTTAAAGAAGCAATCTGAACTTCAATGGGTAAAACTGCTTCCATTCCATAAACAATGGAAAATGGGGTTGCCCCTGTTAAAGTACGTATAGTGGTACGATAACCATGAAGAGAAAATGGTAACATCTCATGCCAATCCTTATATGTAATTGTCATCTTTTGCAAGAACTTCTTAATATTCTTATTGGTGACTTCCACTGCGCCATTCATTTTTGGACGATATGGAGAAGAATTATGATGTTTAATCTTGAACTACGTGCAGAGATCAGTAATCATGGTATTGTTCAGATTAGTGCCATTATCTATGATAATCCTTTTAGGGATGCCATATCTACATATAAGATTATACTTGATGAATCGAGCCACAACATTCTTAGTAACAGAAGCAAATGAAGCTGCCTCTACCCACTTCGTGAAGTAATCAATAGCAACAAGGATGAAACGATGTCCATTGGAAGCAGTGGGTTTGATATCACCAATCATATCAATGCCCCACATGGCAAAGGGCCATGGAGCAGTCAGAACATTCAACGGAACAGGAGGCACATGAACCTTATCAGCATAAATTTGGCATTTATGACAAGTTTTGGAATGTTGATAGCAATTAGCTTCCATAGTAGACCAATAATAACCTGCCCACTGTAACACCCCAAATTTTCCCTCTTCATTTTGAGCATCATATCACATCATATTAAACATGAACATATCATTTTCTTAGCATCATATCATGGAAAGATGAGGCATAACATTCTTCATGTCCTAGCATCAAGCATATGGTCATCTGTGGGGGTTCTTGAGGCACCACAAGCCATGACAAGGGTCCCAATGGATTTATACAAGTATTATGATGGGTCTACACTCCATTTACAAGTTCAAGTCCATTGGCAAAAACTCAGAAGGTTGCATGATCACCAGAGGTCTCAGGATAAGGCAAAGCTCCTGCACAAGGCACCTAAACTAGGGTTTGAGATTCAAGCACCAAAACCTCATAACTTTGGACATTTCATTTGGTCAAAGTCTTCTATATGTAAATAGGATCCTAGGTGTCAATATTCATGAGAAAATTCCATGTGGAAGTCAGACAATTCCTCAGTTGCTTGCAGATGAAGTAATTGGTCAATTGTGCCCTTAAAAAGTCAACTGTGTGATTTCAAGGGGTCTAGCCCAACTTTTTTGGCCAAGGGGTGTCCTTACAATGTTATAAGAGGTTTTGGATTTTTAAAGTTCAAGAATCATGGAGATTTGAAGGGTTTTGCAAAATTGGTGAAAACTTGGTTTTAAGGATTTTCCAAATTTGGCAACTTTTGCCCTAATTTTCAAATGAGCTTAACATGATCAAAAATTCTTCAAATGGACCAAAGTCAAACATGAAAGTTGGAGATTAAGGGCTCCCATTTTCAAAAAGTACAAGTACATTTTCATGGGATTTATGGTTTGTCCTAGGGGTCCCTCGAAAATTTCATCAAAATTAGGGCAAAACCAAATTTTCATGCATGCAACAAAAGCAAAAGGCTTCAAAACTTGTTTTCAAGACTTTTAATGGTTCAAGTAAGTTTGTAAACTTAAAATACATTGCATTTTGATCACTTTTCTCCAAAGAAACTCCCAATTTCGTGCACAATAAGGAAGTTGCTTACAAAGTGGATTTTTTGCAAAAATCATGAGAAGTGTGTGATGACTTGATCTAAGGGCCAGAATTGTTTGTATTATGATCAAGGGTTGGAAAAGGATGGCCCATGTGCTGAGAGGCCAAGAAAATCATGAGGAGTGCATGCTTCCCTCACATATTGCAAAATTTGCAAATTCATCAAATTCTCATGATCCACACGTGCAAACCTCTCAATTCTTTCAGCAAGGGTTAGTGACTTCACATAAAAGCAGCTAGGGTTTCAGAATTGGGAACCTCTATCTCATTCTCTCATTTCCAAGTGCTTGCAACAATTGCATTTTCTCCCATTTCTCTTCATACAAGTGATCAATCTCAAAACAAATTGTGGATTCTTGTTCTAGGAAAGCTAAGGATCATTAATCATCCACTCTTTCAAGCTCTCTCTCAAGTTCAACAACATTGCCATTTCAGGGCAGGTGTGAGCATAGCTTTGAATCCAGCTTCATTCAAGACTTTATATGCATTTATTTTGCATCTAGAGTGAAGGAAGGGTGCATTGCATCCATTATTTGGTCTTCTAACACCTTGAATCCAGATCTGCAACTCAGGTATGGTTCCAAATCTTGAGATCTAGAAATGAAATTGATTAGGTGTTTTGTGATGTTTGAAGTACATTGATCATGCTGCAACTTTTATTTTCGAAAATGGTGCAATATTGAGTGAGTTATTAGAATTTCATTTTTCATGGTCAAAGTTGTTCTTGTTCGATCCGGTTGATTCTTTAATCCATTGCTCATTTTGATCCCATTTTCAAACTCAGGGCATGCCATTTAGTCTATTTGGGCATTTTTATTCATTTATGTTGTTGATTAAGCTTCTGGTTTGAATTCCGGTGCCGGATCCCTAGCTCCAGTCACCGGAAACTGGAAATGTGAGACCTAGGGTTTCTGGATGAAGAAGACAAGCCAGCAGCCATTAGATCTGCCCAGCGTGCGTCCAGATGCTGCCACATAGCCCTAAACCTCCACACTGTCAGTCACATGTTTTTTATTTCATTTTAATTCACCATGTGACGCAACCCATGTTAATTACTATGTTCTTTCCACTCACATCTCACCATTCTGCCACGTAATTTAATGAGTCCTTCACCCCACGCGTCTGATCAATCCAGCGTCCCTTGTTTTTTCTTATTTTTCCACTTAATTTCCACACTAAGTCTTATAAACCAGCGCAGCCAATTGGGCTTTTCATTTGATTTTTGCACCCCCACATCCTACAGACCCAAACTAATTCAATATAAATCCCTGCTACCAACACCCCCAGTCCATTTCTTTTTATTTCTTTTTCTTATTTTTATTTCTTTTATTCTATTTTAGTTTCTAATTATTAAAAATACTTCTGACTATCCAAAATTTCCCAAAAAATTCTTGAGTCTTTCTTTAAGTGTCTTTTATTTTTCCATTTTTTTATTTTCCATTTTTTTTAATTTCCACGTGTCATAATTAATTCTTCCATTCCTTTACTTCATTTTTAATCCTTTTGTGAGTACACTGCCTTGTTCAATTTCCATAAGTCTCATTATTTTGAATTTTGTGTTCATTCTTTTTGCTCTGGATTCTTAAGATGATTTACTTATTGTGTGATTTTTCCCCTGATTTTTAGAAATTTATTCCTTTGGTCTTGGTCCTTTGACTTGTGTTGGAAGTTATTAACCCTAGTTTGTGTTTAAGCCTCCATTTGACCTAGTTTGCTTCTGAATTCTTCCAAATCCTTTTGGCCCATTGATACACCATGTTTGAAGTTCATTTGGTTTAAGTTGTGGAATTTTTAGATGCTTGGTTGAATTGATATGGATTTTGTCTTGAACCTTGTCTCATTTTGCTTCCTTTGGATCATTAGCTCTCTTATAAGCTTAGAAGGGCACTTGTTCCAACTTCTTCTTCTCATTTGGGGTTCTTTTGGGGTATGGATACCTTCCTGGTCCTAGGATAGGGTTTGTTTCTTTTGAATTTTGGTGTCTTGCTTACCTTTAAGTTCTTTCATTTCTTAAGTGTGCTTTCACTTCTTCGTTACTTCTTTCACTCCCATTTTTGTGATTGTTTGGTATGGTGTATCCATTCTATTCATCTTGTTGGCTTCTTAAGCGTTTCTTTGATTGGTGTTGGTTCTGATCTTGTGCATTGAGTCCATATTTGTGCATTGTTGCTTTGCATCTTTCTTAAGTGTGCATTTGTTTTGTCATATGTTCATGTTGCCTCATAGTTTGCTTGTATGCTTCTTTCCTCATTCTTATGGGTTGAATTTGCATTGAGCATGTGTACATATCATTTCACTTCTGTTTGTATGATGTTGGCATGTTATCTTATTCATTTCATTTCATTTGTATACTTGTTACTAACCTTGCAAGGGCTATGGTAAATGTGAGGTGTGGAAGTTGAGTTCCACATCTCCAAATCTCATCCATTCTTCTTATTTCTTTATTAAGCTAACCATTTGCTTGTTGGGCTTAGGCCTTTCTCATCTCTCTTCTTCTTCTTCTCTTTCTTCTTCTTCATTAGGATAGACTTCAAACCACACTAACCTTAGGATATCCATGTATGTTAACACTTAGGATTCATTAGTTCCCCCTTTAGAATTTTGCCTTTGTGATCCTTTAGTTCTTCTTCTCTTCTCATCTCATAACCATAAAAAACATCTTAATAATATTTGAAGTGATGCCTTGAACCATAGCCTTATCCCATGAGGTATGCTTGTAGTCTTCCCATCTTGGGATAGTACAAGTTTACCTTGTGATGCACAAGTCTGATCAAGGTATCTTCTTCACCAAGAAAAGCATAAAAAACACTTCTTCATTGTAAATACCAAAAGCATTTAATAAGTTAATGAGTTAGTGAGCTTAGGCCCTAATCTTTGGGTTCAAGTTTTGGGGATCTTCTCCTTACTTGAGTGTGCTTATTCTATTATTCCATCTTGGAATGTAGTGACAAGTGCACATTCCATGGAAAAGAGCTTGAGTTCACTTCCTTGTGACACACTCATAAAAGCTTCATAAAAAACACAAACAAACAATAAGCGTCTTTCCTTCGGGAATTCTTTTCTCATCTCCTTCGCTCCGTACGCGAACTTGCTCCTACTTGTCACTTTGCAAGACGGTTACACACTCATCGTCCGAGCCTGCAACACCTGAGCAATGGCATAGGCAGTTCAAGCCTTAATTAACAAGTAATTCCCTTGTTACCCCTAGTTAGGGGAACTACGGCGTCTCTGATCCTCATTATCCTGATGAGGTACGTAGGCAGCGGGGTAGGGCCCGTTTGAGCACAATCTTTATTTTCCCTACATTTTTTCTCTTTTTCAGTTCTTTCCTCAGTTTCTTTTCCAGTTCATTTTCTTTTCTTTGCAGCAGTTTTCATACCCTCACCCTTTGAAACAGTTTCTTTTGCAAGCGTGGATCCCGTCGGGTACGGCGGACGATCTGGGTGCTAATACCTTCCCAGGTCATAACCGACTCCCGAACTCAGTCTCTTTGGTTCGTAGGGCCCGTGTCCTTCCTCTTCTTTCTTCTGGTTTGTGCAGCATTACCGTTCCCTTTCTTCGGGATAAAAATTCCTGGATGGAGACTCTATTCTTTTTTCGCGCCACTTTCGCGTTTGTACCAGGATGGAAATCTGGGGGAGCGACAGCTGGCGACTCTGCTAGGGATCGAACCCAGAATCTCTGGTTCCCCTGTGAGTCTCTCCTAGCGCTTGTGTGTTTCTGTTTCATTGGGTGATGTTTGTTTGATGTGGCTTGTTGTATTTTATTGTTGTTTATTTACAGCTTTATTTACAGCTTTATTTACAGTTTTTAGTATTTATTTCCCGCATCATGTATATATATGTTGGACTGTCTGGACTGGTTTTCTGTTTGGTGGGATGGGTGTTACTGTGTCTGAGAGATGAGCTCATTACCACAACTCGAGTGCACCTTAGGACTTAGAGTGGTTCCACTTTGGCCTCATGAGATCTTGTCATGGGGGTAGTAGTGAGTTCCACACCCAGACTTGCGATTGTCTTGGAAATGTCTTGATTTGGGGATCTTCCTCTCTCATTACATAACCTTGACAGTTATGTGCAGCTGGGGACCGATCATCGAGAACCTTGTGGAAACATCCCTCTTTAGTGATGACAGTGGCAGCCCACATTTTGTGGCAAACCCATTTGCATCCGAGGGCCCACCTGGGGATCACATAGGATGACCTTGTTTCCCGGACTCAGCTGAGGCCTCCCTGTGTAGTATATAATACCAAACCGATTCCCTGATTTGGTCATGAGCCATTTCTCGGAGATGGTGACAGTATTATTGCTATTCGGCTTTGAGAGTCTGTGATGTCTGACCCGGAGCTTGCTACCAGTGAGATTGGGAAGGGGTTTACAGGTGTGCAGGAACCCTTGGCCTCTACATACACTCATTATTCAGTGGTCCTTGTTATGATCTGTGGTCCTATGGTTATGATCTTTGGTTATATGGTCCTATGGTTCTGGAGTTCTGGTTTTCTTGATTCTGGTTTTCTTGGTACTGTGGTTCTGAGATCTTCTATCAGAGAGTTGTGACTCAGAGGACTTTTGGTTTGCCAATTAAACAGAGGGGCCCTTGTGTTCAGTGTCCAGTTCAGATGGTCCCAGTTGATCATATGCCTGCATTGCATTGCATTCGCATCATTCTTGCATTAACTGTTTATGTTTCCCATTTTTCAGGTCATTGTTCCTAATCAGCTCCCAGTTCTGGTAAATCTTATCTCCATGGCAGAAATCAGAAGAGTTCCAAGGAAAAAGAATGTGCACTATACTATTCTTCAGCCTGAAGTTAGAATTGTTCAGAAGTTAGCAGGTCTGATGAATGACCAAGTCTTGGGAAATTTCAGGAAAAGATATGGCCAGATACTGAAGTTTGTGGACAAGCCCATTGCAGACCAGAAGGACAATTTGCATACTCTGTTGCAGTTTTATGATCCTCTGCTGCGTTGCTTTGTTTTTCTAGGTTACATGTTAGCTCCAACATTGGAAGAGATCTCCAGCATGCTGAATATTCTAGTCAGAGAGACATTGCCATTCTATGGGTCTGAGGTTGTGCTTAAAGATGAAGACATAGCCAAAGTTTGTCGTCTGCCAGCTGCTACAGTCAAGAGGGCTTTACAAGAGAGTGAAGGCAAAGGACTCCCTTGGAGTGTGCTCATACCAGAGGCAGAGAGGTATGCTACAGAGGCTAATTGGAATGACTTTGGTGCTTTGTTAGCCTTGATGGTGTATGGGTCCAGTTTGTTCCCAGGAGAGAAGGAATTTGTAAGCTTGGAGGTGATCTCAATCTTTGCAAAAGGCAATCCCGTGCCTACTCTTTTGGGTGACTTCTACTACAGTGTGCATTACAGAAATGAGAAGGGTAGGGGTGGTCCAGTTTGCTGCTGTGCTTCTTTGTTCGCTGAGTGGTTTGCCAGACAGTTGCCTAAATCAGGTGCCTTCAAGGAGATGAGGGATGAATGGAGATGGTCAAGGAGGCTGATGGGGTTAACTGCTGAAGATATTTCCTGGGGATATGACAGAGATCTGCTAGGTAAAGAGCTGCTGGTCAGTTGCGGAAGATTTGCTGGAGTTCCTTTGCTGGGAAGGAAGGGTGTCATCAGTTATCATCCAACACTAGCCAGGAAACAGTTTGGCTATCCTTTGAAAGATCCTCCACAGATGGAAGAGTTTGTTGAGTCTTTGTATTTTCCTGTTGAAGGAAACAAGGAGTTAGTATCGCAAGCAGTCCAAGCTTGGGCTCACAGGATAAGGAATGGTAAGAAAGACTTTGGTAGAGTTGATCCCAAGACGTATCCACCATTTGCTGCATGGATGCAAAGACATGTAGAAGAAGTCCTCATGCCTTTCTCAGTTGAAGCTCCACTTTATCCCAGGGAAGTTCCAAGTCAGAGTAGTACAGTCTCCCTTGAAGAGTACAAGAAGTTAGAAGCTCGGCTACATGAATTTAGAGTGGAGAATGCTGAAATGGTAAGTCTGTACCATCATGCCAACAGGGCCAAGAATGAAGCAGAAAGTAAGTTGCAGAAGATCCAAGCCTCTTTGGAAGCTAAAGAGAAGGACTTTGCTGGAAGGGAAGCTCACTTCCACAGGTTGGGTCTAATGGAAGCCAAAAGAGAAGTTGAACGCAAAAAGACTTTGAAGACTCTCAAGGATGCTCGTCAATCCATTGTTTGGTTGCAAGGCCAAAGGGAGGAAGAGCAGAAGAAGTTCAGAGAGAAAGAAGAGTTCTTTGAAGTGCAAATGGCTTTCAAGAAGGAAGAGGTGGAGCAAGTCCATACCATCCGAAGGGAAAAGACTCAGCAACTAGCACAAAGCCAGGTAGCCTTGGAGGAAGCAAGGAAAGAGATTGAAGAGCTCAAGCTGAGAGCGGGTGTCAAGAAGAGCAGAGCAGAGGTGGCAGAGCCTGGATCCTTAGCTTAGTAGTTTATTTTTCAGACTACCTACAGACTTGTTGTAGGAGTCTTGCTTATTTTGTATTTTGTCTTTTATTCATGTACTGGTTTGTAACCCTTCGGGGATTATTTCTGTTTGTATTCTAACTTTTGGGCCGGCAGTGGTTTGTCCATGATACAGTGTTAATATGCAAGTTATCTTTTCTGAATGCAAGACTCGTTTGTCTGATACTGCTAATGACTGAACACTCATCAATGAGAAAATCTGAAAGTTAAACACTCAAAGTGATTGTCTGTGAATAGATGCCAGAACTGGGGCATGCAAATGCTTAAAAACCTGGGAACATGAGCAGTTACATTGCATTGCATATAACCTATTTGTTTGTTTTGCAGTTAATGTCTCAGTTGCTAACGTGTTTTGTGTTTCAGGCACTATAGCTCCTCGGAAAGTTCGGGAACAACCAGTCACACACAGATATCCAACAAAGATCAACAGAGAGAGAATCATGGACCAAATGCAAGTTGACTTAGCTGACCTGAGGCTAAGGATGGATAATTTCATGACTCTGATGGCAGGCATGGGTCAGAATCAAGAGCGTCTGCGGGAATTGGTTGAGAATCAATCCAGGAACAACGTTGTTGCTGCTGCTGATAATCGTAACGGTGCGGGCGTACGCCAAGTGGAAATCCCTGTTACACAACCAGGGGTGACTATAATCAATGATGGGTTGAATAATGTGCAAATGGATAATCAGGACGAACAGTTCACTCTGCTGGACGAAGCTGAAGGTCAGGGGGCTGAGATGAACAAGAGGTTTGAGGAAATGGCAGAACAAATCAAAGCTATTCAATCCCAGAGTTCTTTGGGATTTGACATAACAGATTTGGGCTTGGTTCCCGGGGTTAGAATCCCTTACAAGTTCAAGGTTCCAACTTTTGAGAAATACAATGGCACTGCATGCCCGAAGACCCATCTTCATTCCTTCGTAGGAAGGATCGCTGCTCACACCGATGATGAAAAACTCTAGATGTACTATTTCCAAGACAGCTTGGTTGGAGCTTCTCTGGAATGGTAAATGAAGCTTAGAAGAGTCAATATCAAGAGCTGAAAAGACCTAGCCGAAGCTTTTGTGAGACAATATCAATATAATTTGGACATGGCTCCAAATCGAACTCAATTGCAGCACATGGCTCAGACTGCTAAGGAGGGTTTCAAAGAATATGCTCAGAGGTGGCGTCAGCTCGCTGTCAGAGTGCAACCGCCACTGCTAGAGAACGAGATGGCTGACATGTTTATGGGGACTTTGTAAGGTGTGTTTCTTGAAAGATTGGTGTCCAGTTCTGCCACCAAATTCAATGACATTGTAATTGCTGGAGAGAGGGTTGAGAACTTGCTGAAGATGGGGAAGATCCAAGATCCAAGTGCTAGCAGTTCAAATGGAGCGAGGAAAGCTTTCAGTGGACCTCCAATGAGAAGGGAGGGTGAGACAAATGCTGTGTTTGGCCAAGGTCGGGGCCGAGGTTATAGAAGACCATATGAGCATGTGGCAGCAGTCATAATTCCTTCTACTACTGTGCAACAGATGCAACCTCAACAACAACAGCAACAACAACAACAACCCCATAACAACTATCAGCAGAGACCGTATCAGCCAAGGCAAACTCGCCCGGCTAATAGGTGATTGAGGCCATCCCCATGACTTATGCTGCTTTGCTACCAAGACTGCTGGATTTGAATCTGATTCAATTGAGAACTTTGGCACCACCACCACCTGGAGAGCTTCCAGTGGGTTATGATGTCAATGCACGATGCGCTTTCCACTCTGGGGCACCCGAGCACTCGACTGAGAAGTGCAGGGCACTGCATCACAAAGTTCAAGACCTGATAGACTCTAAAGCCATCAACTTTGCACCACCGCCGAATGTTAATTTGAACCTTATTCCTAATCATGGAGGGGCAAGAATCAATGTTGTTGAGGGTGGTGAAAAGTTAAGCCTGATGTTGAGTATTGAAGAAGTAAAGACTCCTTTGAGGGTAGTGAAAGAGAGACTGCTGAATGGTCAAGTGTTTCCTGGTTGCAGTGTTGATTATGAGGAATGTTCGAATGCTGAGAATGGTTGTGAGAAGCTGAAGAGAGGATTGCAGAGTTTGATGGATGATGAATCCATGCAGTTCAACAAGGTTGGTGGTGAAGCTGATGATGTGTCAACCATAACCATATTCTATGATGAAGCAGAGATGCCTGTCAGAAGAGAGCCTGTTACCATTTATGCTCCGGAGATTAGTCTTGTGACTATCACCGTGCCTGGGCCTGTTCCTTACACAGACGATAAGGCCATCCCATGGCATTATGGCTCAGACGTATACGTAGTTGGACAGAAGATTGAGAGCAAGTCTGTTGTTGTTGACCCGACTGTAGAGAACGTCGGAGGAGTTGGAGGCTTTAGCAGAAGTGGTCGTTTATTTGCTCCCCCTATGCTGAGAGGGGATCCTGAGGCTGAGGCTTCGTCAAAAGCCAAAGGAAAGCAAACTGTGACTGATGAATCAACTACTCCTGTGGCTGGGCAGGGTACATTTGAAAAAGAGGTCGAGGAATTCATGCGCATTATTAAAAAGAGTGATTATAAGGTGGTCGAGCAGTTGAACCAGACACCTTCCAAGATATCCATTCTATCACTGCTGATGTGTTCTCCTGCACACAGAGAGGCCTTATTGAAAGTGCTGCAGATGGCCTATGTTCCTCAAGAAATCACTGTCAACCAACTTGAAGCTGTTGTAGGCAGTGTTAATGCAAGCCATGGCCTGGGCTTTACAGACAGAGACCTCACTTCAGAGGGTCGAAACCACAACAAAGCACTACATATCACTATGGAGTGAAAGGGTGTTGTGTTGTCACATGTCCTTGTTGATACAGGTTCTTCCCTTAATGTGCTTCCGAAGAAGGCATTAATGAAGCTCAATGTTGATGGTATAGTCCTGAGACCAAGTGATTTGATTGTCAAAGCTTTTGATGGTTCGAGAAGATCAGTTTTTGGAGAAGTTGAGTTGCCCGTCAAGATAGGTTCTCATGTCTTCAAAAGTATCTTTTACGTCATGGACATCCAGCCTGCGTATAGCTGCTTGTTGGGACGCCCATGGATACATGCTGCTGGAGCTGTTACTTCAACCCTGCATCAGAAGCTCAAATATGTGGTTGATGGCCAGGTCATTACAGTTTGCAGAGAGGAAGACATCTTCGTAAGCCACTTGTCAACGTTCAAGTACGTGGAGATGGATGGAGAGATCCATGAGACTTTATGTCAAGCCTTCGAAGCAGTCAACGTCAGCATCTTAACTCCTGTAGAGAAGAGTAGTGAGAAAGAAGGTACATCCATCCATTCCTACAAGCAGGCAAAAGAGGTTGTTCAGTCAGGAAGTGCCCAAGGCTGGGGCAAATTGCTGGAGCTAGAAAAGAAAGACGACAAGTTTGGCTTAGGGTATCAGCCTGGTGGATCTACTCCAAGTGGTAAAGCCATTGCCTTTACAAGCGCTGGATTGCTCGACCGCAACCAGATCTGTACAGCAAGCCAAGATGGGGAAAATGACGGTGACAGGGACAACTGGATTCACCCGTGTGCGCCCGGCGAGGAGCTAAGGAACTGGTCTGCTGAAGACATAGTCCAAGTTACCTGGAACTCAGAGTAATTCATTTTGTTTCCTTTTATTATCATACTGCATTGTCAAATCCATCAATTTTCCCAAGATGCTAGGATCCATTGTATTGGGCCACCATGTTTTGTATGCATCTTATTTTGCTATGAAATAAAAGGACATTTTCAGACAAAATTGTGTTCTCTTTCTTTGTTTTTAAAATTTTTCACAAAAATATAAAAATGGAAATGTGTTTTTCCTTTTTGTTTTTGTGTTAGCGTCTCTTTTTCAAAATAAGCAGATTCTGAATAAGCACATCATCTGTGCAGTGTTGATCATCCGGATTCCATTGATAACGTTCCTGCTATGACCACGCATGACTTTGACAATCCGGTCTACCAAGCTGATGAAGGGGTTGGGGAAGACTGTGACCTCCCTGAAGAATTGGTCAGATTATTGAAACAAGAGGAACGGGTTATTCAGCCTCATCAAGAAGAAATTGAGATCATCAACATTGGCAGTGAAGATGTGAAGAAAGAGATCAAGATTGGGGCCAGTCTGCAGGCCGACGTCAAGAAAGAGCTGATCAGTATGCTAAGAGAGTATGTGGATATCTTTTCTTGGTCATATCAAGATATGCCAGGTTTGGATACCGACATCGTTGTGCATAAGCTACTTTTGAGAGAGGATTGTCCTCCTGTGAAACAGAAGTTGAGAAGAACTCGTCCTGACATGGCGATGAAGATCAAAGAGGAGGTTCAGAAGCAATGGGATGTCGGGTTCCTTGCTGTGACTAGTTACCCACCTTGGGTAGCTAACATTGTACCTGTACCAAAGAAGGACGGCAAGGTCCGGATGTGCGTTGACTACCGGGATTTGAATAGAGCGAGCCCAAAAGATGACTTTCCGTTGCCACACATTGACGTGTTGGTAGACAATACTGCTCAATTCTCGGTATTTTCCTTCATGGATGGCTTCTCCGGATATAATCAGATTAAGATGGCACCGAAAGACATGGAGAAGACAACGTTCATTACCCCGTGGGGTACATTTTGCTATAAGGTCATGCCCTTTGGTTTGAAGAACGCCAGGGCAACTTATCAGCGGGAAATGGTCACATTGTTCCATGACATGATACACAAGGAGATTTAGTGTTATGTGGACGATATGATTGCTAAGTCCCGAGACGAAGAAGAGCATCTGGTCAACCTGAAGAAGTTGTTTGATAGATTGATCAAGTACAAGCTGAGGTTGAATCCAAACAAGTGCACTTTCGGAGTGCGTTCCGGGAAACTGCTGGGTTTCATTGTAAGTCAAAGAGGAATTGAGGTAGATCCTGCCAAAGTAAAAGCTATTCAAGATATGCTTACACCGAAGATAGAAAAAGAAGTGTGCGGGTTTTTAGGGAGGCTGAACTACATTTCTTGGTTCATATCTCATCTAACTGCCACGTGCGAACCAATATTCAAATTGCTAAGAAAAGAGCAAACGGTCAGGTGGAGCGATGACTGCCAAAGAGCTTTCGACAAAATAAAAGAATATTTGCAGGAGCCTCCAATTCTAATGCCTCCAGTTGAAGGAAGACCATTAATCATCTACTTGACCGTGCTTGAAGGGTCAATGGGGTGTGTTCTAGGCCAACATGACGAGTCTGGTCGAAAAGAGTACACTATTTATTACCTTAGCAAAAAGTTTACCGACTGTGAATCCCGTTACTCACTGCTCGAGAAAACGTGTTGCGCTTTGGTATGGGTTGCTCGCCGACTGAGGCAGTACATGTTGACTCATACCACACTGCTCATTTCCAAAATGGATCCTGTCAAGTACATCTTTGAGAAACCAGCGTTAACCGGAAGGGTTGCTAGGTGGAAGATGATTTTAACTGAATATGACATCCAGTATACTTCTTAGAAAGCCATCAAGGGAAGTGTATTGTCGGATTACCTTGCACAGCAACCTCTTGAAGATGATTATCAACCAATGAAGTTTGATTTCCCTGATGAGGACATTATGTACCTCAAAGCAAACGATTGCGAGGAACCACTTCCGGAGGAGGGGCCAGACCCTGAATCCAAATGGAAGTTGATGTTTGATGGGGAAGTCAATATCAATGGATGTGGAGTTGGTGCCGTTCTTATCACTCCTGAAGGTGTTCACTTACCCTTCACTGCCAGAATTACTTTTGGCTGCACCAACAATGAAGCGGAATACGAGGCATGCATAATGGGAATAGAGGAGGCAATTAATCTTCGGATTAAGAACCTCGATATATTCGGAGATTCAACCCTCGTCATTAATCAAGTTATCGGAAAGTGGTATACGCATCAAGAGCATTTAATTCCATACAGGGATTATGCTAGAAAACTATTGACGTTCTTCACGACAGTTAAGCTTCAGTACATACCACGTGATGAAAATCAGTTTGCCGACGCATTGGCCACTCTTTCTTCGTCGGTCAAAGTCTTGTGTTGGAATTATGTAACCAGAATTGACATCTCCAAGCTTGACGCTCCAGCTCATGCCTTCTCTGTAGACGCCGAGTCTGATGAGAAACCTTGGTATTTTGATATCAAGTTATTCTTGGAAAAGCAAGAATACCCAACTGGGGCATCTTCCAATGACAAGAAGACCTTAAGGCGACTTGCTGCTAGCTTCTTCTTGAATACAGATGGGGTTTTGTACAAGAGAAACTTTGACATGGTCTTGCTCAGATGCGTGGATAGACACGAAGCAAGCCTGTTAATGTAGGAAGTCCACGAAGGATCTTTCGGTACCCATGCAGGAGGGCATGCTATGGCAAAGAAATTACTGAGATCAGGGTATTACTGGATGGCAATGGATGCAGACTGTTGTTCATTCGCTCGTAAGTGCCACAAGTGCCAGATATATGCAGACAAAGTGCATGTTCCTCCAAGCCCGCTCAACGTCATGTCATCTCCTTGGCCCTTTTATATGTGGGGCATCGACATGATCGGGAAGATAGAGCCAACTGCTTCAAATGGTCATCGCTTCATCTTGGTCGCGATTGATTACTTCACCAAATGGGTAAAAGCAACATCTTATGCCAACGTCACTTGTCAAGTGGTGGCAAGATTCCTGAAAAGAGATATCATATGTAGATACGGAGTGCCCGAAAGGATCATTACTGACAATGGTTCTAATCTCAACAACAAGATGATGGCAGACTTGTGTCGGGACTTCAAGATACAGCATCACAATTCTTCTCCTTACCGACCAAAGATGAATGGTGCAGTAGAGGCAGCAAACAAGAATATCAAGAAGATTGTGCAGAAAAGGGTTGTCACTTACAAAGATTGGCATGAGATGTTACCATTTGCGTTGTATGGGTACCGAACGTCAGTCAGGACGTCAACAGGGGCAACTCCCTTCTCTCTGGTATATGGTATGGAAGCAGTCCTGCCTGTTGAAGTAGAGATCCCTTCATTGCGTGTGATGATGGAGGTGAAGCTGGATGAGGCTGAATGGGTGTGTGCTCGTTATAATCAGCTATGTCTAATTGAGGAAAAGAGATTAGCGGCTATCTGTCATGGTCAGCTTTATCAGAGGAGAATGAAGCGTGCATTCGACCAACGAGTACGTACTCGAGAGTATCAAGTGGGAGAGTTTGTGCTGAAGAGGATCGTTCCTCCAGGTTCAGATCACAGGGGCAAGTGGACCCCAAACTACGAAGGACCATTCATAGTGAAGAAATTCTTCTCAGGAGGAGCACTGATGCTCACCACTATGGATGGAGATGACTTCCAGTCCTTTGTTAAATCGGACGCAGTTAAAAAATACTTCGCATAAAGAGACCCGCTGGACACAAAAACAGAATTAAAGTCCAGGCAAGAAAAGGGCATCCCGGAGAGCTAAAAACAGAATAAAAAGCTCGGGCAAAAGTTAGGGAAATAAATATAAAAAAATGTACACCCGCTGAGTTGAAAAGCCGCATTGGACAGCTCAGGCAAAAAAGGTATCCCGGTGGATTGAAAACCCGAAAGGGCGATCCATGCAAAACAAGGGAATAAGCGAACAACTGCGATCCGAGTAATCTGAACCACGTCATTGTTTCGTACAACTAGACAATATCAGAAGAATAGGAATCAGTCCCCTCATCCTCTCAGAAAGCAAAAGCAGAAATGGAAAGTGTTGAAGACATGCGGGTCATAGCAGAAATGGAACTCATTGGAATGTCATGTCCATTGCCATTAGGATAGTTTCTTTTCTCAATTTTTACGGTGACTATCTCTTTCCAGGTGGTTGCTTCCTGATGTAAATCTTTGCCTATTCAGAGGTCATTCAATAAAAAGAATATTCAGTCCAAAAGCTGTGTGTGTCTATTTTTGTTTGCAAAATGTCCTAAATTTTTGGCAAAAATAGCATTGCATTTAAACATGGTGATAATTTTTAAAAGAAAATGACATGCAGGGAAACTGTAAACCCTCTTTGAGTGTCGGGTGACGATGGATGAACAGATCATACCATGCAAGTCCCCGGGACACACGTGTGTTTTCTGTTGTTACAGGTTGCAGGATGGCGTCACATTCTCCCAAGCAATTTACTCTTCCCCAGTGGAGTATCTCCAGCAGAATTCTTCCCAGCTAAGCCTTGGCAAGCAAACCAAGCAATGTATTCTCCCCCAGTGGAGTGCCCAATAGGAAGCTGAGTGTCTGATGTCCCCACAGAGTTAGAATTGTCAGAATTCTGTCCCCAGCAAGGGTCACAGCCAGAGCTTAGAATCAGCAAATGTTCTCCCCAGCCAGGGTATTGTTGAAGTATCTTTCCAGCCAAGTCTGAAGATGATTTGTCCTCACAGAGTTCATATCTGATTTTCATTTCCATCAGTGAAATATTCCCCAGCAAAGTTGCCATACTTTGGGTCAATTTGATGGTACAGTCAGGTATTCATCACCTCCAGTCAGAGTCAGGTGTCAGACCTCTCTACTTGTCCTCCCCTACAGAGTTGTAACTCTTGCAGCCAATCAAGCATCTGTTTTTCGCTCGTCTGCAATCTCCAGCACTCTTCTGTGCTCTTACTTTGTTTGTTTCTCGTCTGCACCTTTCCAGCACTCGTCTGTGTGTTCATGCTTTATTGCTGCTCGTTTACATCTTTCAACACTTGTCTGTGTTATAACTATGGTATTGCTCGTTTGCTCTCCCCAGCAGTGGTCCATGAACCTTGATTTTGCTTGTCTGCAATTCTCAACACTCGTCTGTGTTTGACATGATTACTTTGTTGCTGCTCGTCTGCAACCCCCAACACCCGTCTGTGTTTGATATAATCTCTGTTGTTTGCTCGTCTGTATCATCCCCAGCACTCGTCTGTGTTTGATATTTGTTAATTGTTGTTGATCGTCTACAAATTCCAACACTTGTTTGTGTTTGGTATGAAATATTAGGTGTTGCTCGTCTGTATTCTTCGACACTCGTCTGTCGCTCCCGACAAATGAAACAGGATCATATGAAGGTACAGACGCGAACGGTCGGCGAGAGGGACAATGAGAACACACAGCCGTGAACTCACTGGAGATGAAAAGAGTCGCCAGCTAGGCATTTTTATCCCGGAGGAAAGGTAATGCTGCATAGACCTAGAAAAGATATGGATAAGACAGTTTGCGAACCAGAGAGACTGAGAAAGGGGGTTGGTTACAACCTGGGAAGGTATTAGCACCCAGATTGTCCGTCGTACTCGACGGGATCCACGCTTAAAAGATTTGTGTTTTAAAGGGGTAGTGTCAGTGCAATTTGTGTATAAAAGAGCTGGAAAAGGATGTACAGGTGTCAGTGTAAGTGAAGTGTATAAGTGAAGTGTCAGTGTAGGGATGAGAATGAGCTGCTCAAGACCATGAGGCTAAAAGAATGATTCTGGAAGGAGGGGGAATGTACAGAGACTTTTGTTCGATAACCGTTAAGTTATGCCTACGTATCCTCTCGTGCAATGAGGAAGTCAGAACACCGTAGTTCGACCCAAAGAGACTGAAAGGATGAATTGACTGTGAACTGCTTGCTTGTCTATGCTCAAGTGTATGACCTGTCTGGCTCAGGTGCAAACTGTCTTGCATTAGACGGAAGAAGCAAGTTCTCGTTTGTGAGTGAGTGAGATGAGAAAAGAATCCCGAAGGAGACGATTATTGTTTGTTTTTGAGTTTTCAGTCTTTTATTGCTTTTGAAGTTTGTCATAAGTTAATGAGCTTAAGCCTAAACCAATGGATTTAGCAAACTCATCACATCTTCCCTCTGTTTAGGGGTAATGAGAATACCTTAAGTGTGAAGTCAGCTTCTCACACTTAATCACCTTTGATGTAGGATTAAGATCATTAGCCTACTTGTGATTATTTAGATGTTTTTGGTGTTTTTGTTTAGTGTTGAGTAATGAGGTTAAGCCATAATCAAGGATTAAACAGACTCATTACACCATCCTAAAAGAAGGATAATAGATGAGAAAGTTTAAGCTGAGGAAAGCTCCTCAACTTAATCCATGATTAGGGATTAAACCCATGACAAAACAAGCCTTTGATTAAGTGGATTTTATTTAATGGTATGATGATGAAGTGAATTTTATGATTTGTAAGACAACTTGAGAGGGACTTGTCCATTAACACTAGGGTTAGTCCTTCTTAACCACTTAAGGAAGAATTAGAACCCTAATGCAAGGCCCAAGTTACAAGTGTGATGTCTTGATGATTATTAAGTGAATTGATTAAGAGATTTAAACACCTTAAGGGTTTAACACTTAGGATTAAAGTTATACACTCCATCCTAAAAGAAGGATGCAGGCATAAACTTAATCACAAAGCCTTAAAGCCTTTAGGGTTTAGTCCCTGATTATGAGGTAAGAAGAGAAGACTCAAAGAGACACAAAGGTAAAACTAAGAGGGGAGACTAATCAAAACCCTAATCATTGTCATACATGGTTGTTCCTAAAGTTTGTGAGGTTTCCAAGAACAATCTTCAGATGAACCACCAGGAAGCAGATGAACAGGATCAAGAGAAGCAAAGTGACTTGCTTCATTCAAGAAGTCAAGTCACTTGAAGAAAGAAAGTGGGAGGAACAAGAATGAGCAAGCTCAATCTCAAACACAAATAGAAATGCAGCAATGGATGCAAGAGAGATGAAAAGAAAAGTTATGAGAAGTGAAGGCAAATTCACTTCTCAAGTTTACTTACCACCTGAAATGTTAGAAAGAAATGCAATGCAATGCAAGATGAGATGAAATGGTATGATGCTAGACCAAACCAGAAGCATGTTGATGATGAAAATGATGCTATGAGGTGCTATGAACATGAGGCAAGGCATGGAGATGCTCATACAAGATTATGAATGCAAATGATGCAAGCTAAAGAGCATGAACAAGCATGGAATGTTGTGAAGCCTACAAGACAAATGACATGGCAAATATGCAATGCAATGATCAAACATGTTTTCTATATGTCTTAAGATGTCAAATGAATCACAAGAATGCACAAAATGCAAAGACAAGTCATGTTATGCAAGAGAGTACAAGAAGGATGCAAGAGAAAGCCCAAATTAGGGTTTATGAATCAAGCATCAAACAAAAACTCAAAACAGAAACAAACCCTAAGATAAAAAATGGAAAATGCTACCCAAAGAAACCCTAAACCTATAATGAACCACTGCCCAAAGGGGAACTCTCAACCCTTAACCAAACTCAAGATATGAATTTTCTAAGTTATTAGGGTTTTTTAGGGTTCTTAACAAAAGAAAAGCCAAACAAATGGAAAATGAAGAAACAAATCATGGCCATTTAACCCTAGAAACTACATGCCAAACACAAAACAAAGCAAAAAGAACCAATGTCCAACTCTTCTCCAGTAGGCAGAAATGATTTTTGGAACTTAGGATCAAATTAATGCACAAAATATGATTTAATTCAATGAAAAATTCTTAAAATGCATCAAGATCAAAAAATAAATTTGGTTTGAAGGTTGGACAATGTTTCTAAATGTCTTAGAACATTTCATGAATTTTTTTGTAATTTTTAAATACCTAAAAGTATTTTTAATTAATTAATTCCCATTAATCAATTAAAAATAATCTTTTAAATATTTAAAAATACTTTTTTAATGATAAAAAATAAAATAAAAATATTTTTGTGTCATAAAAATTAATAAAACTTTTAGGAAAAAGTTTCATAATTTTTATGTATTTTTTGCTATTTTAAATTAATTATGCAAGTTAAATGAAATAAAAATGAATTAAAATCAAATAAAAACAAAAGTCAAAGGAAAGGATGGCTGAGATGCAATCTGGATTTGAACTGGTTGACTGGCGCGTGAATGGAGGGTGGGGATGCAATCTGACTAAATTAAGTTAATTATGAATTAATTAAAATTAATTAAGTGGATTAGGGCAAATGAAATGATCCTGACCATTCACTGGCGCGCGGGAAACACCATCCAAGGGCCCAGGTTTGAAGTTCACTAATTAATGACCATTAGCCCTAATTACTCTCAGGCTGCCGGAGAAGACTTCCGGTCGTCTTCTCCGGCGAGCAGCTCACCTGAAAACTTTCCAAACCCCTCAAATCGTATCAAAAATGAAAACTAAGAACATAGAAATGATCTCCACACCCTCACGAATCAAACCCCTATCCTAAAACAAATTTCTTCTTCCTAAACAAGCTGAATCGAAGAGAACAAGTTCTAGGGCACGCAGGTTTCAGAGACAAATTAAACTCTCAAATCAAAGCCATTTTCAAAACCAATGACATCAGGATAATCAGTGAATCACATAGAACAAGTTTGTAACAAGAAAAATGATTTCTGGAAAAAATAATTTCAAGCTACCTGAGATTTGGAGCTTTCACCTGGATGACTTTCTGGCCTCTCCTTTCAGTACAAACCACTCCACTTGATCCCCAGAAGATGTTTGAATGCTCAATGAGAGTTTAAGTTGGCTGGATAGTGAGTTTCGAAAGCTCCTGCTTCAGTTCAGTCAGAAATGGCTATGGTGTTCCAGGCACTTTCAGGCCATTGTGAATGGTTGTTTGTGATCCTGAGGATGAATGGAGGAGGTCTGGAGTGTTTGTTTGTATGTTTGCAAGTTGTGGTGAGAGTTTCGAATGAAACTGCAAAATGAAGTGAGAAATGGCAGTGGGATGTTCTGGCTGTTTTAGGCTTGGGTTCTTGGTGCTTTGTGGTCTATGGAGCAAGGTGAGTTGAATGGTGAAGTTGGCTTGGGTGTTTTGTGGCTGTGGAGGCAGATTCGAAGACAAAATGCAATGTGGTGTGTTTTTGTGAATGTCTTGAATGAGAGAGCTTCAGCCTTGCCTTGTGTTATGTCTAGCTTGCAAATTGTCCACAAAAACCTCTCATTGGTCAGAGGATGTGACTTGTGCTTTATGGATAGGTGTAGCCACTTTTGCAAATATGTCAACTTCTTGTAAGATAGGGCATGGGCAACTTCTAGCCAAGTACAAAGGGCATGGTCTGCGCAGCAAAGTGAAGGGAAAGGCTAGGCTTGGTCCAACATTCAAGGCAGCAAGTTGGTGAAATGCTATGAGTGCTTTTGCAAGTTGTTGTAACTTTGGTTCACATGTGAGAAAGTCTTGTTACACAAACCAAACCATGGGGAAACTTGGTCCAATTCTGATTTTTAAGGCTCATAGAAGGTTTGTGTAATGGTTTGAAATGAATTAGAGGTCACATAATGCATTGGTTCATGACTTTGCAAAATTTCCATTTGAGGCATGCCTTGAAAATCAATGATTTTAACCAAATTTGCATTGCCATAACTTTTGATCCAAGAAGAGTTTGATCATGTTCTTGTACTTTTTGAAAAGGGAAAAATGAGATCTACAACTTTCATGACCAAAGTTTTTCCATTTGAAGCATTTTTGGATCAAGAATCAAAGCTTGAAAAATGACCTAAAATGATGCATTCTTGAAAAGTCAACTATGCCCAAAAAGTCAACATTTGCAAAAACCCTAAATTCTTGATTTTTATGAACTTCAACCTTCTTCCATGATCAAATAAAGATCATATACACTCAAAATGATGAAGATCACCCATTGGTTGGGTCATTGGGGGCCTCAGATGCCCTGATTTTACACTGACTTGTCCAGAAAGTCAACCCTTGATCAGATGACTTCCCCGTGGAATTTCTTCATGAAAATTGATATGCATACCCCCTATAACATATAAAGAGCAATGGAAACAAGAATGACCAAAAAATTTGGAGTTATGGCCTCTGAACCCAAAACCCTAATTTTCAGTCAACTGTGCAGTCTAGCCTGGCTCTGCATCCACCCAAACCCTAGTTCTTGTGATTCCTCTGCATTTTTGACTTTGAGGAGATGGAATATGATGTAAGAGCACACATGGACCCCTTTGAGTTGATTGGTGGCCTTTGGAATGGCTCAAGATGCTCTGGGATTGTTCAGATCACAAACCCTAGGTGCAGATGCCTTAGAAACTATGCAGTGAATCAAAAAATGAGATGTGAGATGATATGATTGTGTTTATGCATATGAGAATGATCACAAGCCATGGTGTGAATGGGTGAGGGCAAATTTGGGGTGTTTACAGCTGCCCCTATTCAAACATGAGTTAGCTGTGCAGGATGTAAGCGATGGCTTAGCAGGCAAACAGGATAACTTGTGGTTGAATACCAAAGACAGTCCAAAATTTGCACTCACAGAATGAAGAAGAAAAGGGATATAGATTGCAAAAGGAAAATAAAGTATATTGTAAAGTGCGGAAAACAAAGCGATGACGGGGACGGCCGACATGCTGGGGATAGAAGGTAAAGCCAAGACGGGGACGGCCGACTAGCTGGGGAAATAAAATCATGATGGGGACGGCCATCAAGATAAAAGTTGTAGCATTCTCTGGGGATTAATGAAACATGACGGGGACGGCCATCAGGTTCATAAAGCAAAGTAACCGACGATGGGGACGGCCATCGGGTTAAAAAGAAAAGGGACCACGACGGGGACGGCCATCGGGTTAAAGAATAAACGAAATAAACAGATGATGGGGGACGGCCATCAAAGGCGAAGGACGATCACCTAGCAGGGTACGGCTGCTCTGTTGGGGATAAAAGAAAATATGATGGGGACGGCCATCAAAGGTGGAGGACGACCACCTGGCAGGGTACGGCTGCCGAAAATATCAACGATGGGGACGGCCATCGGATAGGAAAAGTCAACGATGGGGACGGCCATCGGACGAGCATGATGGAGGACGACCATCAAGAAGTGGAGGACGACCACTCAGCAGGGGACGGCTGCTCTCGGGGTTTATCATGGCATAGGACGAATGCCAGATAACCAAAATCAACAATGGGGACGGCCATTGGATAAAATGATGAAGGACGATCATCAACGGGTGGAGGACGACCACCTAGCAGGGGACGGCTGCTAAAATCAACGATGGGGACGGCCATCGGATGAGCATGATGGAGGACGACCATCAAGAAGTGGAGGACGACCACTCAGCAGGGTACGGCTGCTCTCAGGGTTTATCATAACACAGGACGAGTGTTAGATAAAAAGGAAATTGTTGGCGATCTACTGGGGATATAGTAAACACGGACGAGCGTTTACACCCAAGAAACAAAAGGTATAAGTGTTTGGTATTGTGTATAGATTAATGATGCGGACGAGCATCCTTAAGACTATGATACGGACGAGTATCATGTAGAAACAAACTGGCATATGTTCAGAGATGATGATACGGACGAGTATCAACTGGTTAACAGAGAACACGGACGAGTGTTGAATCTGAAAGAATTCTTCTGGGGAATAATAGACACAGACGAGCATCTATATTCAAGAAGACAATAAGTGTTTGACACGATGTACGGATTAAAGATGCAGACGAGCATCCTTGAGACTATGATACAGACGAGCATCATGTAGAAACAAACATTAGACGCAATGTTCTGAGATGATGATACGGACGAGTACCAACTGGTTAACAAAGAACAAGGACTACTGTCGAATCTGCGGGGGTATGAGTGATGGTGTATACAAGATACGGGCGAGTATCTGTATAAGTGTACCAATGAGTAGTGAGTATATATATATAAGTGTTTATCTGCTGGGGAGACTGACACGGACGGGTGCCAAGAGAGAAAAGTGTAATATGAGCAAGTATCTGCTATACAAAGTCTAAGCGACTGCGCTGGGGATATGACACGGACGGGTGTCAGGAAAGTGTATATACAAGTATATGTGAGTGCAAAGGGGATGTCTTTGGCTTTCTGCTGGGAGTTATGACACGGACGGGTGCCAGAAAGTATCTGTAGTACGAGTGATTTTGTTTGTAAAGTGTATTCAGGCAACCTGTTTGGGGAAGCGATGACACGGACGGGTGTCAGAAATATATACTGGTGTTTGGTGATTGGAGAGGCAACTGCTTTTGCTGGGACTTTGGTGGGGATTTTTGTATAATGATGATGAACGGTTTGTTATTCACAAGTGTTACTTCAGAACATGGCTTATGATTATGCTATGTATTTGATTTTTTTGCCGTAATGCTCCGTATTGGACGGAATGCTACGCTCTGAGGGGATAATATGATGCGAATGCTATGATTATGCAAAGAGGCAAAGACCCGGGATTCGGATCCCGTTGCTGCGAAGATCTCCGGTCGATCTGCCTGAAGTGAATATCCCAGCTGGGGATGAGATCATTGGTAGATCTGATGATGTATCTTCTTGGGGGTATAGGTCACTGATTGACATATCCTTATAATGCGGGACCCAGTTGGGGTTTGTAGAAGCTTTCTTCACTCTGTTGTGATCTTCCTGCGCTGCTCTTCTGGATAGAGGCTGAAGATTCTGTGGGGGGTTGATTCCCTGACTCCTGTACTCAACTGAGGATGAAATGGCAACTCGGCTGGGGAATTGTGAGAGGCAACTCAGCTGGGGAGAGCAGCAAGTGGCAACTCAGCTGGGGATAGTGCATTTCGGATGCCGAGATTGAGTGTATGTTGATTTGGCAACTTTGCTGGGGAAGTGGGCACCTTCCAGTGCCACGTGGAAGATAGACCGAGTTGATAATGATTCGCCGGCTTGCTGAGACGTAACTCGCATGCCCCAGGTTGCGTTCTGGATACCTGCAATTCTGCAAAGATAAGGAAACGCACAAAAGGGTCCCGAGGTATCTTCTACTGGATTCCATCATAGGAGTTTAAGTACTTTTGAGAGTAAGTACATTCCCTGTAAGCATGTGTTTTTTTTATTATTTTTAGAGAAAAACATCTGTACTTATGCAACTAGTTTTTTTTAGAGACATCAGACATTCTTTGCAAATAAAATGTACAAAACGAAACATGACTGAAAAATCTGATTTTATTAATTCCTGTGCCCTGAATTGGCAAGATACAGTCAAGGAAACATATCTCCTGAAATGAGGAGACTGTCACAAATTGAGAAACAAAAGCGCTGGCGATGTTGACGACGCTTTAAGGAGCTTCCTCTCCTGCTATGACTCGTATGACAATGATGTTCTTCTCGTCTTGCTTTCTGAAGAAAGTTGATTCTGATTGAAGCTTGATTCCGTCGAAGCTTTCTAAGTTGTAAGCGATACAGACAAATTCAGAATGCAGTTGTTCGCTTATTCCCTTATTTTGCATGGATCGCCCTTTCGGGTTTTCAATCCATCGGGATACCCATTTTTGCCTGAGCTGTCCAATGTGGCTTTTCAACTCAGCGGGTGTACATTTTTGTTTATTTCCCTTATTTTTGCCCGAGTCTTTTATTCTGTTTTTGACTCGCCGGGATGCCCTATTTTTGCCTGGACTTACATTCTGTTTTTATGTCCAGCGGGTCATTTTATGCGAAGTATTTTTTAACTGCATCTGAATTCACAGGGGACGAGAAATCTTCACCATCCATGGTGCTGAGCATCAGCGCTCCACCAGAGAAAACTTTCTTTACAACGAATGGTCCTTCATTGTTTGGAATCCATTTGCCCCTGTGGTCTGTATGAGGAGGGAGGATTCTTTTCAACACAAGATCCCCTACTTGGTACTCTCGATGCCTGACTTTCTGATCAAAGGCTTTCTTCATTCTCTTCTGATATAACTGCCCATGACAAATTGCAGCCAATCTTTTCTCTTCAATCAGACTCAGTTGTTCGAATCGGGACCGAACCCATTCTGCTTCACTCAGTTTAACATCCATTAATACCCGTAACGAGGGTAGTTCAACTTCAACAGGTAGGACTGCTTCCATACCATACACAAGCTGATACGGTGTTGCCCCAGTGGATGTCCTGATTGACGTGCGGTACCCATGCAAGGCAAACGGTAGCATTTCATGCCAGTCTTTGTATGTGATTACCATCTTCTGCACAATCTTCTTAATATTCTTATTCGCTGCCTCAACAGTGCCATTCATCTTTGGCCTGTAAGGAGAAGAATTGTGATGTTGGATCTTGAAGTCCCGGCACAGCTCTGCCATCATTTTGTTGTTTAAATTGGAACCATTATCAGTAATGATTCGCTCGGGCACTCCATACCGACAGATGATATCTCTCTTTAGAAATCGGGCTACCACTTGTCTTGTAACATTTGCATATGAGGCTGCTTCCACCCACTTGGTGAAATAATCAATGGCAACCAGGATGAATCTATGGCCATTTGAAGCAGTTGGCTCAATCTTGCCAATCATATCAATGCCCCACATAGCAAAGGGCCATGGTGAAGACATGATGTTCAAAGGATTAGGAGGCACATGCACCTTATCTGCGTAGATCTGGCATTTGTGGCATTTTCTGGCGTAAGCACAACAGTCTGCATCCATTGTGATCCAGTAATAGCCTGATCTTAATAGCTTTTTAGCCATGGCATGCCCTCCGGCATGGGTACCAAAGGACCCTTCGTGCACTTCATGCATCAACAAATCTGCTTCCGTCTTGTCAACACATCGGAGGAGTACCATATCAAAGTTCCTCTTGTATAAAGACCCATCAGCATTCAGGAAGAAACTACCAGCAAGCCTTCTCAAAGTCTTCTTATCATTGGAAGATGCCCCAGGTGGGTACGTTTGATCCTCCAAGAAGCACTTAATGTCATGGAACCAAGGCTTATCTTCTTTTACAACATCCGCTGCAAATACATATGCTGGTCTATCAAGTCTAGACACTGAAATCTGGGGTACAAAGTTAGCAGCTTGAACTTTGATCATGGATGAAATGGTAGCAAGAGCATCTGCAAACTGATTCTCGTCCCGAGGGATATACTCAAGTTTGACTGTTGTGAAGAAAGTCAATAACCTTCTTGTATAATCCCTGTAAGGTATCAGATGATCCTGATGTGTGTACCATTTTCCGTTGGTTTGATTAACTACCAGAGCTGAATCTCCGAATACGGTCAATGTCTTGATCCTGAGGTCAATGGCTTCCTCAAGACCCATAATGCAAGCTTCGTATTCAGCTTCATTGTTAGTGCAGTTGAAAGTGAGTTTTGCCGAGAAAGGCATGTGAGCTCCTTTAGGTGTAATGAGTATTGCACCAACACCACGGCCATTCATGTTAACAGCCCCATCAAACATCATAGTCCATTCTTCCTCCGGGTCAGGCCCTTCAGTGTGAATAGGCTCTTCGTGATCTTTTGCTTTAATGAACATGATGTCTTCATCAGGGAAGTCAAACCTCATAGGTTGGTAGTCATCAATGGGTTGCTCAGCAAGATATTCAGATAGTACACTGCCCTTGATGGCTTTCTGAGATGTGTACTGTATGTCGTATTCTGTGAGAATCATCTGCCATCTTGCAACCCGTCCGGTAAGAGCTGGCTTCTCGAAAATGTACTTGACTGGGTCCATCTTTGAGATCAATAAAGTAGTGTGGGTCAACATATACTGTCTTAGTCGGCGAGCAGCCCACGCTAAAGCACAGCAAGTTTTCTCGAGCAGTGAATAACGTTGTTCACAGTCGGTAAACTTTTTGCTTAGGTAGTATATTGCATACTCTTTTCGACCGGACTCGTCATGCTGACCTAGCACACACCCCATTGACTCTTCCAATACCGTCAAGTACATGATCAGAGGTCTTCCTTCAACTGGAGGCATGAGGATTGGAGGTTCTTGTAAATACTCCTTGATCTTGTCAAAAGCCTTCTGGCAATCTTCATTCCACCTGACCGTTTGTTCCTTTCTTAACAACTTGAACAAAGGCTCACAGGTTGCTGTAAGGTGAGATATGAACCTTGAAATGTAGTTCAATCGACCTAAGAACCCTCGGACTTCTTTCTCAGTTTTCGGTGCAGGCATCTCTTGAATAGCTTTGACTTTATCAGGGTCAACTTCAATCCCTTTCTCGCTTACAATAAAGCCCAACAGCTTACCGGATCGCACCCCGAATGTGCATTTATTGGGGTTCAACTTCAGTTGATACTTCCTCAGTCGCTTGAACAACTTCAGCAGATTTACCAGGTGATCTTCTTCTGTAAGGGACTTGGCGATCATATCATCCACATAACATTCTATTTCTTTGCGGATCATATCGTGGAATAATGTCACCATAGCCCGTTGATATGTGGCACCAGCATTCTTCAGTCCGAATGGCATCACTTTGTAACAGAACGTGCCCCAAGGTGTAATAAATGTTGTCTTCTCCATGTCTTCAGGTGACATCTTGATCTGATTATATCCTGAAAATCCGTCCATGAAGGAGAATATCGAGAACTGAGCCGTGTTATCCACCAATACATCAATGTGAGGTAATGGGAAGTCATCTTTCGGGCTGGCTCTATTCAGATCCCGGTAGTCAACACACATTCTGACTTTGCCGTCCTTCTTTGGCACAGGTACTATGTTAGCGACCCACGGTGGATAGCTAGTCACAGCAAGGAACCCGACGTCCCATTGCTTTTGTACCTCTTCCTTGATTTTCATAGCCATGTCTGGGCGAGTTCGGCGCAGCTTCTGTTTAACTGGTGGGCATTCTTCCCTCAAAGGCAGCTTATGCACAACAATGTCGGTATCCAACCCTAGCATATCTTGATACGACCAAGCAAACACATCAACATACTCTTGAAGCAGATCTATCAGTTGTCTCTTCACTGAGTCTTGCAGGCAGGCCCCGATTTTAACCTCTTTCACGTTTTCCTCTGTACCAAGATTAATCACTTCAATCTCCTCCTGGTGAGGAGTAATGACCTTTTCCTCCTGTCTCAACAACCTGGCTAGTTCTTCAGGAAGCTCATATTCTTCATCAACCCCTTCATCAGCTTGATTGATTGGATTGTCAAAGTCATACGATGTCATAGCCGTGCTGTTGTCGGTGCTGTCTGGAAGGCACTCTCTGCAAGGGTTAAGTTTGTTCATTTTAGTGATTGATTTTAATCTTGCTTTAGAAAAAGTGAAATGAAGTTATCATTTTGAAAACACCGCCATTTATTTTTGTACAAAAAGAAAAATGGAAAAACAGTGAGCAGAAAAGAAAAAGACTCGTTTGCAAAAAGATGTCTGATATTTCATTAATTTAATCTTGTTTGCACAAAAGTACAGATGGCCCTGATTACAAAATGAGTCTTGTCATCTTGGGCAAGATGCAAGACTTGGATGCATGCTATAAAAATACAGGAAATAATAATTACTCTGCATGAGTAACTCTTATAATTTCCTGGGAAGACCAGTTTGAGATACTGCTCCCCGGGATCTTTGGACGAATCCAATTCTCCAGATTGCGCTCCTCTTCCAGCTCGTCTTCCAGACAGTTGATAGCATCGGGGGTGAGCATCCCCCCACTGACAAAACCTGGCTCTGCAGCAGCCTTCGCTTGATGTTGAGTTGGTTTGTAACCCAACCCAAATTTGTCTTCTTTTTTCTCCACCGATAGCAGTTTGCCCCAGCCTTGGGCAGTTCCTTCCTCAACAACCTTCCGGGCTTGTTGGTATGACGACATTGGAGTACCAGATACAGCAGATGCTTCATTGACATTCAAGGCCTCAAAACCTTGGCTCATTGTTTCATGGATCTCTCCATCCATCTCAATGTATTTGTACGTAGCCAGATGGCTAACGAAAATATCCTCTTCTCCACAAATTGTGACAACTTGGCCTTCCCACTCAAATTTTAACTTTTGGTGAAGGGTAGACGTTATTGCGCCGGCGGCGTGAATCCAGGGTCTACCCAACAAACAGCTGTAGGCGGGCTGAATGTCCATCACATAAAAGATAGTTTTAAAGGCCTGTGGGCCAATTGTCACAGGTAGCTCAATCTCTCCCAGAACCGACCTCTTCGAACCATCAAAGGCTCTTACCACCAGGTTGCTGGGTCTCAATGCCAATCCATCGTATTCTAGCTTCACCAGAGCCTTCTTTGGTAAGACATTCAGGGAAGAACCTGTGTCCACCAGCACATGAGAAAGGACAGCTCCTTTGCATTCCATGGTTATGTGCAAGGCTTTGTTGTGGTTGCGGCCATCTGCCGTCAAGTCAGAATTGGTAAACCCTAGCCCATTGCTAGCAGTAACGTTTCCAACCACGGTTTCCAATTGGTTGACAGTAATCTCCTCAGGCACGTAAGCTGCATGCAAGACTTTAAGCAGTGCATTCCGATGGGCTTCGGAGCACATAAGCAGTGAGAGGATAGAGATTTTGGATGGCGTCTGGTGAAGTTGATCCACAATTTTGTAGTCACTCTTTTTGATGATTCTCATAAACTCATCAACTTCTTGATCGAACGGTGTTTTCAAGGCTTCTTTGGCAGCTTGATCTTCCTGCACCGGGCTCTTTCCCTTTGCCTTGGCAGTAGCTTCTGCTTCGGCAGTAGGTCTTTGGACTTGCGAAGCAAAGAGACGTCCGCTTCGAGTGAAGCCTCCGCCTCCCCCCACATTATCTACTTGTGGTGCAGGTGTTGATGTTTCAAGAGTGATTCTTTTCCCTTCACAGTACACGTCAGAGCCATAGTGCCAAGGGATGGCCCTATTGCTTTCATATGGTACTGGTCCAGGAACCGTGACAGTGACTGGACTGATTGCTGCTGCTGAAGGGGCTATAATTGTTTGTGGATCATAAAAGATTGTAACTGGTGCTCTGGCGGGAGCAACACCTTCTGAATGGTAGGCGGAGTTATTTTCAGGATCGTAGAATATGGTAACAGTGGAGACATCTTCATGATTGATTGCTGGTGTTGTAGGAGGTTCTGTTGGAAGGACTGTTGTTGTTGTTGATGGAGATTCGAAATGGAACGAAGCTGAAGTTGTAGCAGGAGAAACTGTTGAAAACTGATCATTTGGGAGGACAGACGAAGTACTTGTTGATGTTGCTGGTGAATTGTCGGGAACAATAGTTGCTGCATTTGTAGGAGGTTCTGGAACCGTTGTTGATGAAGTTGGGAATGATGTAGTGATCTGTAGCAGGCCACTCTGAATAAGGCTGTCAATGCCATTCCTCAGGTCCTCACACCCATTCCATGAAATATTGCAATAGGGACACCCTAGTTCACACCCTGGAAATATTTGGTTCTCACGAAGTTGAGCTTTGATTTCCACCAATGGTGTCCTGATCTGATCCACACTGGTTATTAAATAAGACGGTCTGCCTTCTTCAATAGCGTTAATTCGGGGACCACCATGGTTTGGCATAGGGTTTTTATTGACATTGGGCGGCGGTGCAAAATTCAGAGCCTTGGAGTCTACCAAGTCTTGTACCTTCATATGCAGAGCCCTGCATTTTTCTGTACTGTGACCAGGTGCGTTTGAATGAAAAGCACACCTAGCATTAGAGTCAAAGTTTCTTGGTAGACTATTGGGATCCGGAGGTGCCAACGTTCTTAGCTCAACTAGGTTGAGTTTCAGAAGCTGTGGCAACAAGGCAGCATACGGCATTGGGATCGGGTCGATCACTCGGTTAGCTTGGGATGGCCTCTGTTGGAATGGCCTTTGTTGATTGTTGTTGGTGTTGTTGTTGTTGAAGTTCCTTGGAGGATACTGATTCTGGTGATACTGAGGCTGCTGTTGGAAGTTTTGTTGAGGAGGTTGATAGACAGGTTGAGGATGAGCTGGAGCAGGGATGGTGACTGCTGCTATGGACCTCTGAGCATATTGGGGCCTACCCCTGTTGGTGTGAATGACATTGGTCTCGCCAGTTCTTCTCGGGCCTGCAAAAGGCTTTCTTGTACTGCTGGACGAGCTGGCACCACTGTCTGAGATCTTTCCCATTTTCAACAAGCTTTCAATTCTCTCCCCAGCTATGACAACATCTGCAAAGCTAGTAGAAGAGAAAGCAGCCAACCTGTCAATATATGTTCCCTGAAGGGTGTTCATGAACATATCTGCCATTTCCCGTTCAGACATAGGTGGTTGAACAGCAGCAGCCAGTTGCCTCCACCTTTGAGCATATTCTCGGAAACTCTCCCTCGAAGACTGTGACATTCCCATCAGGAGAGTCCTGTTGGGTGCCATGTCTAGATTATACTGATACTGTCTGATGAAGGCCTCTGCCAGGTCCTTCCAGCATCTAATTGTTGCCCTTGTCAAATGGGAATACCACTCCCTCGAAGCTCCAGTCAAGCTATCCTCAAAATAGAACATCCACAATTTCTCATCCATTGTATAGGCCTTCAGCCTTCCCAGAAATGATTGTAGATGAGTCCGGGGGCATGAAGTCCCATTATACTTTTCGAAATAAGGTGGCTTGAACTTATGGGGGATCCTGACCCCGTCTACCAAACCCATGTCCATAACGTCGAAGCCCAAAGAGTTTTGAGATTCTAAGGACCTCAACTTCTCAGCTATTTCATCCAATCTTCTATCATAAGCCTCTTCTCCAGCACCCATTACTGTGAACTGGTCTTCTTGAGGGTCTTCCTGTAGTACCCTGGCTGCAGTGGCTGTCCCTTGAACATTTGCAGGAATGTTAATCTCAGGATGTAGATGTGGGCCAAACACAGGAGGGTTAACATGGGGTTGCACCCGTTCATTGTTACTTGTGCCAGCAGTTCCCACATGGGGCTCATCTTGATTCCTCCCTTCTACCAAAGCTCTGAGCCTCTCCTGGCTTTGAGCTAAATTGTTCATCACTTCCATGAATTGTGTTATCTGAGTTCTCATCTCCAACCTTTCGTTGGCCATCTGGTTTCTGACCTCCGTAAGGTCCTGCTGCATCTGATCCATCTGAATTCCCGGAAGGTTGTTTCTAGTTGGGTACCTGTGTGGCCTGTTGAGGGGAAATACCCGGCGGCGAGCAATAATTCCTGAGATTCACAACAGAGGTTAGTAACAACAAAACAAAACCTACAAAACAAACAAAAGGGTTAGTATGCAATGCAGTTATGCTTATTTGCTCTCAAGGTATCCGGTTTGGTCTTCAGTTTTGACCCTTCCAGACCCTTGAAGATGTTGCTGTCGAAGTTGCTTTCGAAATAAACCCAGATGGAAACTAACACAAATATATTACAGAAGGTGAAATAATACATCTTGTTCATTTTACAACACCAGCCCTCTATGGGGTCAAAATACATCGCAAAAACAAAAGTACATGGAATAGGAATAACAACAAGCAAATGATCAAACTCCAAGGCCAAACTCATCCTCACGAACTTCCTTAAGAAGTGCTTCGGTCACAGGATCAGCCGGCCGCTCCGTGAGACTTCTGATGAGAAGGTTTCTTGTTGCAACAGCTGCAGTCAACTTCTTGCTCTGACTTTGGTCCTTAGACCTCTTCACTCCAGCTCTGATTTCTAACTCTGATATTTCCTTCTGGGCTGCTGCCAGGGCTTTTTCCATCTGCTCCATCTTGTCCTGAACTCTCTTGTCTTCTAGAGTACGGGCCTCAGTGATCCGGACCCACCTGGCTTGACTCTCTTTCAAATACAAGTCTGTCCTTGCTCTCTGGAACTGGGCTTCTTTACAAGCATTCTTCAGAATCTGCTCACCAGCCTTAGACTTGTTGATATAATCTCCAGACTTCTCAATCTTAGTCAAATGCTCCACTCTCAACTTCTCCAATCTCTCAATTTCCCTCATACCTTCACTCCTCTCCCGGAGGGTCTTCTGCAAGGCTTGGGCTAACTTCTCATTTCTTTCCTTCAAGCTTTCAAACTCCTCCAGACTGATAGTGGCAGGGGGTGGTGTTGAAGATGACTCAGGCATGTCTTCTATGGTGAAGGGCATTCCAGAGAATTGGGCCCTGGCATGGGACCACTCATAATATTGTGCTGATGCCACATTATTGCATTTCCCCAGAATGGTGACTCCCTTGGTTTGAACATGATCCCAGGCCCAGGCAGCCTGCCTAACAATCTCCAGACTAAACTTGTTCTCACAGTAGAGGGTCTCAACCAAGTCTTGCTCCCTGGGAGTATGGACCAGTGCATAGCCTAATTGCCTCCTGAACAGCAGAGGGTTGTAATTGATACTTCCCTTGACCCCTATTAAAGGCACATTGGGAAAGTGCCCACAGCTTGTAATGATATCTCTGCCCTTGGTGCTTTGAGTACACCATCTGATGTCTGCTGAAGTGAGAGTAGTGAGCCTCTTAGCCCAGTTGCTTTGCTGATGAGGATTTAGGAATGCATCTGTCCTGGGTAGATGCTTAAGAAGCCAAGCATGGAATAATGGAGCACAACACCTCACTAGCCTTCCCCTCTGCTTCTCATTCTTCTGGTGCACTGAGTAATAGAGATCTCCTAGCAAAGTTGGCACTGGGTTCTTCAGGATGAGCAAATGGATTGCATTCTTGCTAATGAATCGAGGCTCATCTGCAAACAACACAATTCCATATATACTTAAGGCCAACAGAGCACAAACAGCTCTCCACTCCCCCAGGGAAGCCTTCAGACTAGCTTGAGAAATTAGAAAGTCAAGATGAAAACCAGGGATCCCAGCTTTAGAGGTCATATGCTGCTCAATCAAAGCAGGTTCCAGGTGCAAAGCTTTGGCTACTTCTCCATTGCTGGGAAAGACCATTTCAAGGTTGAAAGGGATTTCCCTCTTGATAGGCAATCCAATCAAAGATGAGTATTCTTCTAAAAGAGGCCCCAACTGAAAGTCTTGAAAGGTGAAACATCTCAATGGGGGGTCATAAAACTGAATGCAGGTGTGGATGAGGCTCCTCTGTGAAGGGTCCAGATCCATAACCAAGTCAAGTATATCCCCATAACTCTCCCTGAACAAGGGTATGTGATCTGGAGTGATCAGGGTTTGGATCCTCCCGATGTCTGATAAGTCTGGTTGGAAGAAATGATAGGTGATGTTGCTTTTCTTTGGAGCCATGATGCTGAAGACTGAGTAGGGTGCTGATGAAGATGTTGAGAAGTGGGCCACTGGCTGGCTAGTGCAAGTAACTGAAGTATATGGCTGACAAGCTGAAGCAAGTACTGGTGGAGATAGGTCAGTAATGCAGATGGGGTCAAAACCAAAACCAGATGAAAATGGATACCCTGAAACACAAATAAGCAAATGTCAATATGATGCAATGATTATGTATGCAAATGATATGCAAGGGTCTGTGACTGAGCTGGATCTGATTAAAATGCCCTGGTATAGGTCCATGTGTGTTCAAGAATCCCAGATGGAGGTCTATAAATCCAGTAACCAAGGTGGGGGGCTCAAATAAAGAGCCACATGTCCAGGGTTTTAGAATCACAAGAACTATCCAACATGGAGTATTCTTAACAAAGTCAAAGTAACAGGGTATTCTGAGGTCAAGGTACCTGCAAACCTGTAAACAGCCCAACCCCCTCACTGGTAATGATCTAGAACAAGGATCCTCAGACTTGGATCAGTTATGAGAAGTGTAAACACTTCTAACCCGGAGGTACAGTGCTTACAATAACCATAACAATTCCTCCTCTAATTCACCTCAGTTTCTGAAGGTCAATACTAAAAGGTCATCCAGACTTAGCAGGCTTCCCAGATAGCCCTAACATTGCAGGAAATCTGCAACACAGAGTTCTCAAGAAGAAACCCATATCTGAACCGTGTTTCATATTCCCGCACCAGACCGAAATGGAATGGGAAAGAATATGATTCACTCTAGCCTAGGTGTCACTCAGGTCCCAGGTATAGGACCTTAACTCTCAATAGAACCCCACCCACCAAAGAAAAACCAGATCCAGCCAGCAGTACAGTATGACAATATGGTATAATGCAAAAGCAATAAAGAAAGCAGTAAAGCAAACTGTAAACAAAGCAAAATAAATACAAGCACAAATAAGCACATAACACCCCAGTAAACACAAATCAAACAAGCGCTAGGAGGAACCCACAAAAAGAACCAGAAGCCCTGGTTGCAGAAGAAATTCTCCCCAGCAGAGTCGCCAAGCTGTCGCTCCCGACAAATGAAACAGGATCATATGAAGGTACAGACGCGAACGGTCGGCGAGAGGGACAATGAGAACACACAGCCGTGAACTCACTGGAGATGAAAAGAGTCGCCAGCTAGGCATTTTTATCCCGGAGGAAAGGTAATGCTGCATAGACCTAGAAAAGATATGGATAAGACGGTTTGCGAACCAGAGAGACTGAGAAAGGGGGTTGGTTACAACCTGGGAAGGTATTAGCACCCAGATTGTCCGTCGTACTCGACGGGATCCACGCTTAAAAGATTTGTGTTTTAAAGGGGTAGTGTCAGTGCAATTTGTGTATAAAAGAGCTGGAAAAGGATGTACAGGTGTCAGTGTAAGTGAAGTGTATAAGTGAAGTGTCAGTGTAGGGATGAGAATGAGCTGCTCAAGACCATGAGGCTAAAAGAATGATTCTGGAAGGAGGGGGAATGTACAGAGACTTTTGTTCGATAACCGTTAAGTTATGCCTACGTATCCTCTCGTGCAATGAGGAAGTCAGAACACCGTAGTTCGACCCAAAGAGACTGAAAGGATGAATTGACTGTGAACTGCTTGCTTGTCTATGCTCAAGTGTATGACCTGTCTGGCTCAGGTGCAAACTGTCTTGCATTAGACGGAAGAAGCAAGTTCTCGTTTGTGAGTGAGTGAGATGAGAAAAGAATCCCGAAGGAGACGATTATTGTTTGTTTTTGAGTTTTCAGTCTTTTATTGCTTTTGAAGTTTGTCATAAGTTAATGAGCTTAAGCCTAAACCAATGGATTTAGCAAACTCATCACATCTTCCCTCTGTTTAGGGGTAATGAGAATACCTTAAGTGTGAAGTCAGCTTCTCACACTTAATCACCTTTGATGTAGGATTAAGATCATTAGCCTACTTGTGATTATTTAGATGTTTTTGGTGTTTTTGTTTAGTGTTGAGTAATGAGGTTAAGCCATAATCAAGGATTAAACAGACTCATTACACCATCCTAAAAGAAGGATAATAGATGAGAAAGTTTAAGCTGAGGAAAGCTCCTCAACTTAATCCATGATTAGGGATTAAACCCATGACAAAACAAGCCTTTGATTAAGTGGATTTTATTTAATGGTATGATGATGAAGTGAATTTTATGATTTGTAAGACAACTTGAGAGGGACTTGTCCATTAACACTAGGGTTAGTCCTTCTTAACCACTTAAGGAAGAATTAGAACCCTAATGCAAGGCCCAAGTTACAAGTGTGATGTCTTGATGATTATTAAGTGAATTGATTAAGATATTTAAACACCTTAAGGGTTTAACACTTAGGATTAAAGTTATACACTCCATCCTAAAAGAAGGATGCAGGCATAAACTTAATCACAAAGCCTTAAAGCCTTTAGGGTTTAGTCCCTGATTATGAGGTAAGAAGAGAAGACTCAAAGAGACACAAAGGTAAAACTAAGAGGGGAGACTAATCAAAACCCTAATCATTGTCATACATGGTTGTTCCTAAAGTTTGTGAGGTTTCCAAGAACAATCTTCAGATGAACCACCAGGAAGCAGATGAACAGGATCAAGAGAAGCAAAGTGACTTGCTTCATTCAAGAAGTCAAGTCACTTGAAGAAAGAAAGTGGGAGGAACAAGAATGAGCAAGCTCAATCTCAAACACAAATAGAAATGCAGAAATGGATGCAAGAGAGATGAAAAGAAAAGTTATGAGAAGTGAAGGCAAATTCACTTCTCAAGTTTACTTACCACCTGAAATGTTAGAAAGAAATGCAATGCAATGCAAGATGAGATGAAATGGTATGATGCTAGACCAAACCAGAAGCATGTTGATGATGAAAATGATGCTATGAGGTGCTATGAACATGAGGCAAGGCATGGAGATGCTCATACAAGATTATAAATGCAAATGATGCAAGCTAAAGAGCATGAACAAGCATGGAATGTTGTGAAGCCTACAAGACAAATGACATGGCAAATATGCAATGCAATGATCAAACATGTTTTCTATATGTCTTAAGATGTCAAATGAATCACAAGAATGCACAAAATGCAAAGACAAGTCATGTTATGCAAGAGAGTACAAGAAGGATGCAAGAGAAAGCCCAAATTAGGGTTTATGAATCAAGCATCAAACAAAAACTCAAAACAGAAACAAACCCTAAGATAAAAAATGGAAAATGCTACCCAAAGAAACCCTAAACCTATAATGAACCACTGCCCAAAGGGGAACTCTCAACCCTTAACCAAACTCAAGATATGAATTTTCTAAGTTATTAGGGTTTTTTAGGGTTCTTAACAAAAGAAAAGCCAAACAAATGGAAAATGAAGAAACAAATCATGGCCATTTAACCCTAGAAACTACATGCCAAACACAAAACAAAGCAAAAAGAACCAATGTCCAACTCTTCTCCAGTAGGCAGAAATGATTTTTGGAACTTAGGATCAAATTAATGCACAAAATATGATTTAATTCAATGAAAAATTCTTAAAATGCATCAAGATCAAAAAAGAAATTTGGTTTGAAGGTTGGACAATGTTTCTAAATGTCTTAGAACATTTCATGAATTTTTTTGTAATTTTTAAATACCTAAAAGTATTTTTAATTAATTAATTCCCATTAATCAATTAAAAATAATCTTTTAAATATTTAAAAATACTTTTTTAATGATAAAAAATAAAATAAAAATATTTTTGTGTCATAAAAATTAATAAAACTTTTAGGAAAAAGTTTCATAATTTTTATGTATTTTTTGCTATTTTAAATTAATTATGCAAGTTAAATGAAATAAAAATGAATTAAAATCAAATAAAAACAAAAGTCAAAGGAAAGGATGGCTGAGATGCAATCTGGATTTGAACTGGTTGACTGGCGCGTGAATGGAGGGTGGGGATGCAATCTGACTAAATTAAGTTAATTATGAATTAATTAAAATTAATTAAGTGGATTAGGGCAAATGAAATGATCCTGACCATTCACTGGCGCGCGGGAAACACCATCCAAGGGCCCAGGTTCTTGGTGCTTTGTGGTCTATGGAGCAAGGTGAGTTGAATGGTGAAGTTGGCTTGGGTGTTTTGTGGCTGTGGAGGCAGATTCGAAGACAAAATGCAATGTGGTGTGTTTTTGTGAATGTCTTGAATGAGAGAGCTTCAGCCTTGCCTTGTGTTATGTCTAGCTTGCAAATTGTCCACAAAAACCTCTCTCATTGGTCAGAGGATGTGACTTGTGCTTTATGGATAGGTGTAGCCACTTTTGCAAATATGTCAACTTCTTGTAAGATAGGGCATGGGCAACTTCTAGCCAAGTACAAAGGGCATGGTCTGCGCAGCAAAGTGAAGGGAAAGGCTAGGCTTGGTCCAACATTCAAGGCAGCAAGTTGGTGAAATGCTATGAGTGCTTTTGCAAGTTGTTGTAACTTTGGTTCACATGTGAGAAAGTCTTGTTACACAAACCAAACCATGGGGAAACTTGGTCCAATTCTGATTTTTAAGGCTCATAGAAGGTTTGTGTAATGGTTTGAAATGAATTAGAGGTCACATAATGCATTGGTTCATGACTTTGCAAAATTTCCATTTGAGGCATGCCTTGAAAATCAATGATTTTAACCAAATTTGCATTGCCATAACTTTTGATCCAAGAAGAGTTTGATCATGTTCTTGTACTTTTTGAAAAGGGAAAAATTAGATCTACAACTTTCATGACCAAAGTTTTTCCATTTGAAGCATTTTTGGATCAAGAATCAAAGCTTGAAAAATGACCTAAAATGATGCATTCTTGAAAAGTCAACTATGCCCAAAAAGTCAACATTTGCAAAAACCCTAAATTCTTGATTTTTATGAACTTCAACCTTCTTCCATGATCAAATAAAGATCATATACACTCAAAATGATGAAGATCACCCATTGGTTGGGTCATTGGGGGCCTCAGATGCCCTGATTTTACACTGACTTGTCCAGAAAGTCAACCCTTGATCAGATGACTTCCCCGTGGAATTTCTTCATGAAAATTGATATGCATACCCCCTATACCATATAAAGAGCAATGGAAACAAGAATGACCAAAAAATTTGGAGTTATGGCCTCTGAACCCAAAACCCTAATTTTCAGTCAACTGTGCAGTCTAGCCTGGCTCTGCATCCACCCAAACCCTAGTTCTTGTGATTCCTCTGCATTTTTGACTTTGAGGAGATGGAATATGATGTAAGAGCACACATGGACCCCTTTGAGTTGATTGGTGGCCTTTGGAATGGCTCAAGATGCTCTGGGATTGTTCAGATCACAAACCCTAGGTGCAGATGCCTTAGAAACTATGCAGTGAATCAAAAAATGAGATGTGAGATGATATGATTGTGTTTATGCATATGAGAATGATCACAAGCCATGGTGTGAATGGGTGAGGGCAAATTTGGGGTGTTTACATCGTCTGTGTTGTTTATCTTGGTTGATGCTCGTCTGTATCATCCCCAGCATTCGTCTGCGTTTTGATGTTCTGATACTTGTTTGAAGCTCGTCTTCTTTGCTTGGATACTCATTTGTATCATCCCCAGCACTCGTCTGTGCTAGCTTATATCTGTATGTGAGGATTTGATGACTATCCTGGTACTCTTGTGTTGCTACTTCCAAATGCTCGTCTGTGCTTGAAATTCTGGTATTCGTCTATACCAGTGGCTGGTACTCGTCTGTATTATTGCTTGAAGCGCTCGTTTGTGTTTCTCAGATCATCGTCTGATACCCGTCTGTATCATTGACTCATGGCACTCGTTTGTGTTATCTTGATGATCATCCAATACTCGTCTGTGTTGAAGAGGTTTAAAATCCTGATTGTGGGAATTATTGTCAAAATGGCTACCGGTCCTGGCGTAACAGGTAAATCCGAAGGAGGCTCGTCTGTCTCAGGCACCAATTATTGTTGTTTCACCTGGCGTAACAGGTTTGCTCATAGAAGACTCGTCTGTCTTATACCATATATCCACGGATAATATATGAAGAAGGTTCGTCTACCTTAATTATGCATGCCTATCCCACACACTTTAATACATCCTGGTTCTGGCGTAACAGGTATATCCGAAGGAGACTCGTCTGTCTCAAGTCACATGTTCTTGCAGTGTTTGAGGACTTGTATGTCCAGCTCCTGGCGTCACAGGATTGTTTGAAGAAGACTCGTCTGTCAAAGCATTCTTATTTCAGATATCAGTTTCAACTTGGAAGAAGCTCGTCTGCTTTCTCTCCCCTTCAAGCACCAAAGCTTCATTTGGTTAGGTTTATTTCCTAGTGTTTCATTCTTCATCAGAGTGCAAATTTCTGGTCTTCTTGGTATTCAACCACAGTTTATCTTGAACGGTCGATAGCTCGTGATACCGTCCTTTTCAGATAAACAGTTGTTTAAATAGGGGCAGCTATAACACCCCAAATTTGCCCTCTTCATTTTGAGCATCATATCACATCATATTCATCATGAACATATCATTTTATTAGCATCATATCATGGAAAGATGAGGCATAACATTCTTCATGTCCTAGCATCAAGCATATGGTCATCTATGGGGGTTCTTGAGGCACCACGAGCCATGACAAGGGTCCCAATGGATTTATATAAGTCTTATGATGGTTCTACACTCCATTTACAAGTTCAAGTCCATTGGCAAAAACTCAAAAGGTTGCATGATCACCAGAGGTCTCAGGATAAGGCAAAGCTCCTACACAAGGCACCTAAACTAGGGTTTGAGATTCAAGCACCAAAACCTCATAACTTTGGCCATTTCATTTGGGCAAAGTCTTCTATATGTCAAGAGGATCCTAGGTGTCAATTTTCATGAGAAAATTCCATGTGGAAGTCAGACAATTCCTCAGTTGCTTGCAGATGAAGTAATTGGTCAACTGTGCCCTTAAAAAGTCAACTGTGTGATTTCAAGGGGTCTAGCCCAACTTTTTTGGCCAAGGGGTTCCCTTACAATGTTATAAGAGGTTTGGGATGTTTAAAGTTCAAGAATCATGGAGATTTGAAGGGTTTTGCAAAATTGGTGAAAACTTGGTTTTAAGGATTTTCCAAATTTGGCAACTTTTGCCCTAATTTTCAAATGAGCTTAACATGATCAAAAATTCTTCAAATGGACCAAAGTCAAACATGAAAGTTGGATATTAAGGGCTCCCATTTTCAAAAAGTACAAGTACATTTTCATGGGATTTATGGTTTGTCCTAGGGGTCCCTCGAAAATTTCATTAAAATTAGGGCAAAACCAAATTTTCATGCATGCAACAAAAGCAAAAGGCTTCAAAACTTGTTTTCAAGACTTTGAATGGTTCAAGTAAGTTTGTAAACTTAAAATACATTGCATTTTGATCACTTTGCTCCAAAGAAACTCCCAATTTCATGCACAATAAGTAAGTTTCTTACAAAGTGGATTTTTTGCAAAAATCATGAGAAGTGTGTGATGACTTGATCTAAGGGCCAGAATTGTTTGTATTATGATCAAGGGTTGGAAAAGGATGGCCCATGTGCTGAGAGGCCAATCAAAGCATGAGGAGTGCATTCTTCCCTCACATATTGCAAAATTTGCAAATTCATCAAATTCTCATGATCCACACGTGCAAACCTCTCAATTCTTTCAGCAAGGGTTAGTGACTTCACATAAAAGCAGTTAGGGTTTCAGAATTGGGAACCTCTCTCTCATTCTCTCATTTCCAAGTTCTTGCATCAATTGCATTTTCTCCCATTTCTCTTCATACAAGTGATCAATCTCAAAACAAAGTATGGATTTTTGTTCTAGGCAAGCTAAGGATCATTAATCATCCACTCTTTCAAGCTCTCTCTCAAGTTCAACAACATTGCCATTTCAGGGCAGGTGTGAGCATAGCTTCGAATCCAGCTTCATTCAAGACTTTATATGCATTTATTTTGCATCTAGAGTGAAGGAGGAGTGCATTGCATCCATTATTTGGTCTTCTAACACCTTGAATCCAGATCTGCAACTCAGGTATGGTTCCAAATCTTGAGATCTTGAAATGAAATTGATTAGGTGTTTTGTGATGTTTGAAGTACACTGATCATGCTGCAACTTTTAGTTTCTAAAATGGTGCAATATTGAGTGAGTTATTAGAATTTCATTTTTCATGGTCAAAGTTGTTCTTGTTCGATCCGGTTGATTCTTTAATCCATTGCTCATTTTGATCCCATTTTCAAACTCAAGGCATGTCATTTAGTCTATCTGGGCATTTTTATTCATTTATGTTGTTGTTTAAGCTTCTGGTTTGAATTCCAGTGCCGGAGCCCTAGCTCCGGTCACCGGAAACTGGAAATGTGAGACCTAGGGTTTCTGGATGAAGAAGACAAGCCAGCAGCCATTAGATCTGCCCAGCGTGCGTCCAAATGCTGCCACATAGCCCTAAACCTCCACACTCTCAGTCACGTGTTTTTTATTTCATTTTAATTCACCATGTGACGCAGCCCATGTTAATTACTATATTCTCTCCACTCACATCTCACCATTCTTCCACGTAATTTAATGAGTCCTTCACCCCACGCGTCTGATCAATCCAGCGTCCCTTGTTTTTTCTTATTTTTCCACTTAATTTCCACACTAAGTCTTATAAACCAGCGCAGCCAATTGGGCTTTTCATTTGATTTTCGCACCCCCACATCCTATAGGCCCAAACTAATTCAATGTAAATCCCTGCTACCAACACCCCCAGTCCATTTCTTTTTATTTCTTTTTCTTATTTTTATTTCTTTTATTCTATTTTAGTTTCTAATTATTCAAAATACTTCTGATTATTCAAAATTTCCCAAAAAATTCTTGAGTCTTTCTTTAAGTGTCTTTTATTTTTCCATATTTTTATTTTCCATTTTTTTTAATTTCCACGTGTCATAATTAATTCTTCCATTCCTTTACTTCATTTTTAATCCTTTTGTGAGTACACTGCCTTGTTCATTTTCCATAGGTCTCATTATTTTGAGTTTTGTGTTCATTCTTTTTGCTCTGGATTCTTAAGGTGATGTACTTCTTTTGTGATTTTTTCCCTGATTTTTAGAAATTTATTCCTTGGGTCTTGGTCCTTTAACTTGTGTTGGAAGTTATTAATCCTAGTTTGTGTTTAAGCCTCCATTTGACCTAGTTTGCTTCTGAATTCTTCCAAATCCTTTTGTCCCATTGATACACCATGTTTGAAGTTCATTTGGTTTAATTGTGGAATTTTTAGATGCTTGGTTGAATTGATATGGATTTTGTCTTGAACCTTGTCTCATTTTGCTTCCTTTGGATCATTAGGTCTCTTATAAGCTTAGAAGGGCACTTGTGCCAACTTCTTCTTCTCATTTGGGGTTCTTTTGGGGTATGGGTACCTTCCTGGTCCTAGGATAGGGTTTGTGTCTTTGGAATTTTGGTGTCTTGCTTACATTTAAGTTCTTTCCTTTCTTAAGTGTGCTTTCATTTCTTCCTTACTTCTTTCACTCCCATTTTTGTGATTGTTTGGTATGGTGTATCCATTCTCTTCATCTTGTTGGCTTCTTAAGCCTTTCTTTGATTGGTTTTGGTTCTGATCTTGTGCATTGAGTCCATATTTGTGCATTGTTGCTTTGCATCTTTCTTAAGTGTGCATTTTTTTTGTCATATGTTCATGTTGCCTCATGGTTTGCTTGTATGCTTCTTTCCTCATTCTTATGGGTTGAATTTGCATTGAGCATGTGTACATATCATTTCACTTCTGTTTGTATGATGTTGGCATGTTATCTTATTCATTTCATTTCATTTGTATGCTTGTTACTAACCTTGTAGAGGCTATGGTAAGTGTGAGGTGTGGAAGTTGAGTTCCACATCTCCAAATCTCATCCCTTCTTCTTATTTCTTTATTAAGCTAACCATTTGCTTGTTGGGCTTAGGCCTTTCTCATCTCTCTTCTTCTTCTTCTCTTTCTTCTTCTTCATTAGGATAGACTTCAAACCACACTAACCCTAGGATATCCATGCATGTTAACACTTAGGATTCATTAGTTCCCCCTTTAGAATTTCGCCTTTGTGATCTTTTGGTTCTTCTTCTCTTCTCATCTCATAACCATAAAAAACATCTTAATAATATTTGAAGTGATTCCTTGAACCATAGCCTTATCCCATGAGGTATGCTTGTAGTCTTCCCATCTTGGGATAGTACAAGTTTACCTTGTGATGCACAAGTATGATCAAGGTATCTTCTTCACCAAGAAAAGCATAAAAAACACTTCTTCATTGTAAATACCAAAAGCACTTAATAAGTTAATGAGTTAGTGAGCTTAGGCCCTAATTTTTGGGTTCAAGTTTTGGGGATCTTCTCCTTACTTGAGTGTGCTTGTTCTATTATTCCATCTTGGAATGTAGTGACAAGTGCACATTCCATGGAAAAGAGCTTGAGTTCACTTCCTTGTGACACACTCATAAAAGCTTCATAAAAAACACAAACAAACAATAAGCGTCTTTCCTTCGGGAATTCTTTTCTCATCTCCTTCGCTCCGTACGCGAACTTGCTCCTACTTGTCACTTTGCAAGACGGTTACGCACTCGTCGTCCGAGCCTGCAACACTTGAGCAATGGCATAGGCAGTTCAAGCCTTAATTCACAAGCAATTCCCTTGTTACCCCTAGTTAGGGGAACTACGGCGTCTCTGATCCTCATTATCCTGATGAGGTACGTAGGCAGCGGGGTAAGGCCCATTCGAGCACAATCTTTATTTTTCCTACATTTTTTCTCTTTTTCAGTTCTTTCCTCAGTTTCTTTTCCAGTTCATTTTCTTTTCTTTGCAGCAGTTTTCATACCCTCACCCTTTGAAACAGTTTCTTTTGCAAGCGTGGATCCCGTCAGGTACGGCAGACGATCTGGGTGCTAATACCTTCCCAGGTCGTAACCGACTCCCGAACTCAGTCTCTTTGGTTCATAGGACCCGTGTCCTTCCTCTTCTTTCTTCTGGTTTGTGCAGCATTACCGTTCCATTTCTTCAGGATAAAAATGCCTGGCTGGCGACTCTATTCTTTTTCCGCGCCACTTTCGCGTTTGTACCAGGATGGAAATCCGGGGGAGCGACACCCTCAGGATCTTCTTAGCCATAGTATGACCAATAGAATGAGTACCAAAGATCCCATCATGCATGTCTTCCATAATCTCTACTGCTTCCTTTTATTCACACAGCGAAGCAAAGTTGAATCATGATTGCGCTTGTACAAAATTCCATTACTCAGGAAGAATTTAGCAGAAAATCTCCTCAGAAACTTCTTATCATTGACAGATGCCTCTTCAGGGAACTCTTGATCTTCAAGATACCTTTTCACTTCATAGAACCAAAGATTTTCCTCTACTCCTTCAGTACCAACCTCATTGTAGTATGCCGGTTTATCAAATCGATCAATAGTAATTCTTGGAGTTGCAGCATCCCAACTGATTTCAAACATAGATGCCATGGTGGCTAATGCATCTGCCAACTGATTCTCTTCCTATGGAATATGTCCAAAGTTGATCTCTTCAAAGTATGAGATCAAAGACATCACCTGCTCTCTATAAGGGATGAGATTAGGATGTTTGGTGTCCCAATCTCCTTTAACTTGACTAACTACCAAGGCTGAATCTCCATATACATTCAAAAATTGGATCTTCATCTCAATGGCAACCTTGATACCCATGATGCATGCTTCATACTCAGCCATATTATTGGTACATTTAAAACAAAGCCTTGCAGTAACTGGTGTATAACAACCTTTAGGAGAGATAATCACAACACCAACACCATTACCAAGCGTGTTAGAAGCTCCATCAAAAACCATAGTCCATCGAGATCCTTGTCCAGGTCCTTCATATTGTCTAGGTTATTTAGTAACAATGATAATATCCTCATCCAGAAACTCAAAATTCATAGATTGATAATCATCCACTGCTTGATGAGACAAATGGTCAGCTACTACACTTCTTTTGATTGCTTTCTGAGTAGTATATTGTATGTCATATTCTGTCAAGATCATTTGCCATCTTGCTATTCGTCCGGAGAGAGCAGGTTTCTCAAATATATACTTGATTGGATCCATTTTTGAAATCAATAAAGTGGTATGAGTCAACATATATTGTCTTAGTTGGCGAGCAACCCATGCCAAAGCGTAACAAGTTTTCTTGAGCAGTGAGTATCTTGTTTCATAGTCGGTAAACTTTATGCTAAGGTAGTATATTGCCTGCTCTTTTCGACCAGACTCATCATGTTGCCACAACACACACCCCATTGAGTTATCCAATATTGTCAAGTACATAATCAAGGGTCTTCCTTCAACTGGTGGCATCAATATAGGAGGTTCATGTAGATACTTCTTGATCTCATCAAAAGCTACCTGACATTCATCATTACATTCCATTACTTGATCTTTCTTCAACAACTTGAAGATTTGTTCATAAGTAGCAGTCAACTGGAAAATAAATCTTGCAATGTAATTCAGTCGTCCCAGGAAACCTCTAACTTTCTTCTCAGTACGAGGAGCAGGCATCTCTTTTATATCTTTGACCTTTGCAGGATCCACTTCAATACCTTTATCACTGACAATAAAACCCAGAAGTTTACCAGATCTAACTCCAAAAGTACACTTGTTTGGATTCAATCTCAACTTGTATTTTTTCAACCTATCAAACAACTTGTGCAGATGATCAAGATGTTCTTCTTCAGTCTGAGATCTAGCTATCATATCATCCACATATACCTCTATCTCATGGTGAATCATATCATGGAACAAAGCTACCATAGCACGTTGATATGTTGCCCTAGCGTTCTTCAAACCAAATGGAATCACCTTATAATAGAAAGTGCCCCATTGTGTAACAAATGTAGTGTTCTCCATATCTTCAGGTGCCATCTTAATCTAATTGTACCCAGATAAACCATCCATAAAAGAGAATACCTTATGTTGAGCAGTGTTGTCTACCAGAACATCAATATGTGGAAGTGGAAAGTCATCTTTGGGGCTGGCTTTGTTTAAATCCCTGTAATCTACACACATGCGCACTTTACCGTCTTTCTTAGGCACCAACACCACGTTTGCAACCCATTGAGGATAAGAAGTAACATCTAAAAACCCTGCATTGAATTGTTTCATCACCTCTGCCTTAATCTTTTCTGACATCTCAGGATGCATACGACAAACTTTCTGTTTTATTGGGCAAAAATCTTCTTTCACTGGTAGACGGTGAACCACAATATCTGTATCCAGCCCTAGCATATCTTCATAAGACCAAGGAAAATTTCCACATAGTCACGTAACATCTGAATCAACCTGTTTTTAACACCATCTTCCAATTCAACACCTATTTTGACCTATTTCCTGCTTTCCTCAGTTCCCAAGTTCACAACTTCGATTGGTTCCTCATGTGGTTGTATAGCTTTCTCTTCTTGTTGTAGGAATCTAGCCAACTCTACAGGCATTTCACAATCTTCTTCCTTTCCATCCTCGGCTTGATTGATCGGATTCTCGAAGTCATAATTGGCAATAGCAGAATTGTTATCAATAGGATCCATAGTGGATGAAGATCTGCATTTTAGTGACGTGGGTGTGTGTAAGAACACATAGCTTTTTTTTTATAAAAGGAAAAAGTAAAAGAAAGACAAAGAGTGCAATATTTACGAAAACAAGAAACGTCCATTGATTTTATTGAATGAAAATATGCAAATGAAATGACAACCCTACAAGCATACCATTGTCCCCCGGGCAAGGCACAAGGCTTAAAAGTATTTAATTGTTCAAAGTTACAAAAATTAAATTTAGATAAATAAAATAGCATTTACTCCTGACTAAAGGAGATAGGAATAATGTCTCTAGCCTTCTAGTTGTTGAGTCCATCACCCATGGTAGGAAAGATCCAATCATCCAGGTTGTAATCTTCATCATAATTTTCCACAACATTGACTTGGTCCTTTATGATTCCTCTATTGGTGATACGAGCAGCACGAGCACGACGAACAGCTTTCTGAGACTCTGCAGTAAAACCTAAAACAAACTAGTCAGACTTGTAAGGAATGTCAGGAAGCTGACCCCAAATAGTACAACCCCCTTCTTCAACCACGGCTTTAGCATCTTTGAGGGAGGCCATTGTAGGAGGTACTCTGGTAATCACAGGAACTCTTTTAACAGCAAGGATGGCTTCAGTAGCAGGAACGACTTGAGGAACCACTTCAAATATCTGGTAAGGAGTCTCAACAAATTCACTCTCCATCTCAACATATTTAAAGGTATTCACATGACTGACCATGTATTCTTCTTCACCATAAATAGTGACAATCTTTCCTTTCACTAGATACTTCAATTTCTGATGTAAAGTGGAAGTCACAGCACCTGCCCCATGGATCCAGGGGCGCCCAAGAAAACAGGAGTATGTAGGAAGAATATCCATCACATAGAAAGTGGAATCAAAGACTTGAGAGCCTACTTTGATTGGAAGATCCACCTCTCCATGCACCATTCTTCTTGAACCATCAAAGGCCCTCACCACCACATTACTTGGTCTTAACACTACATCCTTGAAGTTGAGTTTGTCCAGAACCTCCTTAGGTAATACATTCAACGAAGAACCATTATCCACCAACACGTGAGACAAAGTAGTGCCCTTACACTCAATGGAGACGTGCAGAGCTCTATTATGGTTTATTTTAGCAAGAGTCAGATCAACATCAGTAAAACCCAAACCATTATCACTAGTTATATGAGCAACACAATTTTCAAACTGGTCCACAGAGATTTCATGTGGTACATGAGCAGTCTTCAGAAATTTGATTAAAGCCTTGGCATGGGCTTCAGAACACAATAGCAGAGATAGCATGGAGATTTTGGAGGGAGTATGCCCCAACTGGTCAACCACATCATAATCACTCTTGCGGATGAACTTCAGTACTTCTTCCATCTGCTTAGAGAGATCTTCACTAACTGGTGCCTCAGCTTGAATAGGTTCAATCACTGGTACTTTGCCCCGAGCCTCAGCACTTGGCCCCGAGTTAGAGATATGAACTGGAGTAGCAACAGTCTTTGATGTGTCTTCTTGAGAGAAATATCTTCCACTCCTGGTAACCTTACTAGACCCAGCAATATTGTCAACATCAAGATTAGCATCAGTAATAGGTGCATCAGTCAAAGGCTCTTGTTTGATACCATGGATATAAACATCAGAACCATAATTCCAGGGTATAGCCTTGTCAGAAGTATATGGGATATGACCAGGAGTAGTAATAATCATTGGAGCCACCTTTGGTTCAGCTGTAATCTTCACAGGACCCTTAGAAGTGATCCTCACTAGACCCTTGGAAGTAATCTTCACAGGAATCTTGTCAACCATAGCCACATCTTCAACTTTCAAGTCTTGAGTCAAACCTCCACACAGACTCTCTATAGAAGGGGTCTTCTCAAATAGTATAGTATAATTATCTATCAGGCGTTGAATACCTGACCTCAGCTTCCAACAACTATCAGGTTTGTAGGCACAATACAAAACAATCTTCATTGCAACCCGGAAATAAACTGGCTTGCACAAGTTTCTTCTAGACAATAGATAGAGAAGTAGTTATTTCAGCCACAGTACGAACATAAACAACCTCATCAACAACATTAACAGTCTTCTCATGTTTAGGCATAGGAGCAGTAATCACATTAGGAGTTTCTGGAGGGTCAAACTCAATTTCTCCATTCTCAATCATATCCTGAATTTTGTTCTTCAACGCCCAACAACTGTTAGTATCATGGCCAGGACTATTAGAATGGTATGCACACCTTGCATTGGGATTGTAACGGGGAGAAGAAGTATTGGTATTCTGAGGAGGGTCCTTCAAAGTAATCAACTATCCTTTCAACATGTGTTGCAAAGACTGAGCCAACGACATATTGATCTTGGTAAATTGCCTCCTAGGCTTGGGCTGACTATGTTGTTGTTGTTCTTGTGGTGGAGGTGTAGGATTAGAAATCAGAACAACTCCCACAGATTGGTTACGATTATTACGACCAAGTTGGCCATACACAACATTGGATTCCTTCTCCCCATTAGAAGGCTTCTTGGTGGTACTTGAAGAAGCAACTATCTGAATCTTTCTACTTCGTATCCCACTCTCCACACGTTCTCCATTCATTATCAGCTTAGTGAAGCCAGATGATGAGCTTCCAATGAGGTGACTATATAAAGGACCAGTCAACGTACTCATGAACATATCAACCAATTCCCTGTCAATCAAAGGGGGTTGAAATCTACTTGCCAGATCTCTCCATTTCTGAGCGTACTCCTTGAAACTTTCTTTGGCATCCATGGACATGCTTTGGAGCTGCACGCGAGTTAGTGCTAAATCAGAATTGTATTGGTACTGCTTATAGAAAGCCTTAGCAAGATCATTCTAGTTGTGTATGTTGGTACTCTCCAGTTGATAATACCATTCCAGTTGGGACCCAGACAAACTCTCTTGAAAGAAATGCATCCATAACTTCCAATCAGGAGTATGGGGTTGAATTCTTCTGACATAAGACCTCAAATGCAATTTTGGACATGACACACCATCATACACCACAAAAGTAGGAACCTTGAAACCAATAGGGATGGAGACTCCAGAAATCAAACTCAAATCTTCAAAGTCAAACACAGAATTCTTCTGTAGTTCCATAGCATTCATTTGGTCCACCAGCATCTTATACTTCTCTTCACTAGCAGGATCATGATAATTCTCCATATAATCAGAATATTCCACAGTATCATGGAGACTGCCTTCTTCATTCTCAGAATTTTCAGAGATTCTCAACCTCTTCATTTGTCTTGACTGGACCTCTGAATCTTCTACCCAGGTTGATGAAGCCCACTGGTTTTCTGGTCTTCTTCTTTTTCTTGTTCAAAAGTGCCTTCAGCTCATCTTGTCCCCTGGACAAATTCAGAATCATTTCTTGAAATTGTGCATTCTGAGTCTGGAGATCCTTGACAGTATGTTCGAGAGCCATTTCTACTGAAATAAACAGCGAGAAGATAAGATACCTGTTTATAAGAAACCTGTGATGTAATGATATGGTATGTATATGTTTATGCAATGTTTTCAAGGACCATAGGATTTAAATTTGTTTAAAGAAAACAAAAACAAAATTTTATAAGTAAATATTTAATATAAGTTTTGCCACTTGGGCTTACAAGGAAATAACAATAAAGTACAAAGAGATAAATATATGGGGTTTTAAGTCTCCCATGGACGCTTCCTCTTTGTGTGGAGGTACTTGTTGAGGTTTTTCTCCTCGTGAAGTTGCCTTGTTAGCTCCAGAATTCTTTCTTGATTAGCTCTGAAGTGAGTCTCAAAAGTATCCCTTTGCTCCTTCAACTGAATCCAGGACTTTTGCAGCTCTTCCAAATCAATGGGCATGTCCGGATGAAGGATAGTATAAGGAACATCTCCTTCAGCAACAGGCTCCATAGTGATTGGTAGAACAGCAGGATATGGCATCATAAGAGTCTGAGCATGAGATCGCACCCATCTGAGATAAGGCTCCATAGGAATAGAATACTTTGGCTCTAAAGTCTTGCTATCAATCCTATTTACCTTGTTCCAAGCTCGTACAAACCTTTGAAGGTAACTCTGAAGATCATTGTCATAGTCGAACACAATACCCTGAATAAGCATGTCATGAGGACTACTCCGAGCATAACCAAACTGACGTAGTGCTAAAGAAGGATTGTAGGTAATGCCCCCTCTTATGCCTAGGAGTGGCACATTAGGGAACTCCCCACAACGGTCAATGATAGTAACATTCTCCATAGATCGAGAGCACCAATGAATGTCTGAATGAGAAAGTGACATAATTCTCTTAGACCACCTTAACCCTTATTCATTCTTCATCATTGATCGAAGAAGGTGAGAAATAAACCACCTAGACAATAAAGGTATGCAGCACATTATAGTTCTTCTCTCCTTCGTAGTGCGAGTGTGAAGAGAATGTAAGATGTCTCCAAGTAATGTAGGCACTGTATTTTGAGTTAGAAATATGTTGATGGCGTGTACGTCTATGAACTGGTCTGGATTAGGGAACAAAACTAAGCCATAGATCAATAGGGCTAGGATCTCCTCAAAAGCATCATAGCTCATAGCCTTCAAGAATACTTGAGCTTTCTCCAGCAATACCATAGCAAGAATACCCTTAACTCCGCTTCTCGTTTTTAGGACAATGTCTGATTCCTTCAAATGTAAGGCTGCAACAATGACTTCAAGTTTAGGCTATTTCTCTAAGCCTGTGAAGGGTCTCTAATCAAGAATAGGTATACCCAGTAGTTTGGAGAACTCCTCCATTCTAGGAACCAGCTGATAGTCGGGAAATGTGAAATAATGATGTTTAAGATCAAAGAACTGAAATAGGACACTCATCATGTCTTCATTGAACCCTGAAGTAACTAGATCCAGTATGTAACCATGCTTCTTGATGAATTGAGAGTTTTCAGAAACTTGAGAGACCAATTCCTTAAGCTTAGAAGGTATCCCTACAAAGTTGATCTGGATTGTATTCCTACGAGCAGAAGCCATGACTTGCAACAAAGAACAAAGATAAATCCTTTGGTCCTTGAAATGGTTAGTGAAAATGTTATGCTTATGATGTCATGATGTCATGATGTTATGCTCAATCACAAACATGTGGCGCACACAAACAAGTCACATAATTAATATATAAAAAATTTATTTATATATAAAAAATTATTAATATATTTTTATTATAAATTATTTATAAAAAAGAAAAAAAAATTAATTGATTCAATATTTATTTTATAAAAATATTAACAGAATATTGGTGAGTTAATTAATTAGTATAATGAATAATTATAAAATAAAAATAATTAGTTAAAAATATTTATAAAAAAAAGGAAGAAAACAAAATGCTAAAAGAAATGGGGTGGAGGGATCAACCAAGGATCGAACCCACCCCTATTACCTCACACGTTTCACGTTTGACCGCTGGGGCAAGCTGCACGCTTGTGTCAAATGAATGGACCAAAATCAATAAAAAGAATGCGCCTTTTTTTGAATTTCCAAAACGCGCCAAAGCCCATCTTCTACCTCCAACCGTCCGGTTAGCCTATAGTGACGCTTCGTCCGTCACAAAAGGTTGTAGTGACAGATCTTTTTCGTCACTAAAAATCCCGCATGCTTAAACATGAAAAATACAAACAAGAAATCCAGTTTAATGACTCAGATCAATCAAAGGCAACCTAATAAACCTAATATGTCCTTAATTTGGTCTAAAATCAGTTCTTGAACAAAATCCCAATTTACAACTTTTGGAACCCTAATCATGGTGGTTCACGGATTTGATGGTGGGACTCCAAGAAACCTGCCCAGAATCGTCCTATGGATCATCACAAACAAAAATACAAGGTCAAATATCATTGATAGTGCATGAATAAGCAAAATCAGAAAACGAGAAAATTAAGGAAATTCAAAATCGGTTTATGCATATGAACGAGTTTTTGATGAAGCAAATGATTGGTAATCATTCAATGATCATCTTTTGAGATGTTGCAACCTTGATTGGGTCTTAAAATTGTCTCAATCCTCCAAACCGAATTTGAATTTTGTATGACTTTTATGAAAGTGTGAAGGGTGCCAACAGCTGCCAAAATTTGTGCCTCATGCTTTGTTTGACTTGTATACTTATAAAAGAGTCCATTTAGGTCAAAAAATCAGATGGTTTTGTTGGCTTTTGGATAACTTGAGATTGAAGAAACCAATTATTCATAAATGTCAAAAAATCATACCAAACCTTGCTATTTCTATTATGCACGAATTTGGATGGCATCTAATCAACTTAAATGTCATTTAAGGGCTTCTAGAAGAAGAATCAAATCAAATATTTGTATTTTCATATTTTATTTTGATTTAAAATGAATTTTAATGAATAAAATCCAAATAAATAATAATAAAATCATAAAAATCAGAAATTATTTAAATTGGGTCGTGCTTGATGTTATTGTGAAGATTGGGTTGCAAAATGATAGGCACATTTGGAAAAAAAATGGATTTAAGTCCTTATTTTCTTCCTACACCCCTTAAAAATCTCCCAACTTTGACAAGGCATAAATCCCTCAATTTTAAGGCTATGAAGGTGTTCTTAGACATTTTGGAAAACTTAAAGAGTCCTCTAACAAACATCTTTGGTCCCATGTCCATATCGTTTACCATTTTCAAATTATGCTCTTTGGAAAAAGTTGACTTTTTGTTGACTTTTGAAATGACCTGTAATGTTTTAGCTCATACCTTCCAAATGAAGCATTTTTAGGCTTGGCTTGTGAGACACAAAGTTGTAGATAATTCAATTTCCTTCAAAATGAGCTTTATATGGGAAATGTTTGATGAAGCATGTGAAAGTTATGGCTGGTCAAAGTTCAATTGACTTTCCTTAAGAAAACCCTAATTTAGAAACTCCTTATTCTTGATGATCTGAAACTTTCTTGATGAATCATGATCAACCCTTTATCAAATGATGAATTTTACTTCATAATCTTGATGTTGGCAAAAAATCTTGAAGTTTGACTTTAATTTGACCACAGTTGACCTCAGTTTGACTTTTTAACTACTTTGACTAATTTTTGCATATCTGATCATCTGACTGGTAAAACTTATTGGGAAAGCCTTGCAACTTGGAATGGGGATTCTTGAATACATGAGGGATTTTATGAATTGAGGCCTTGGAAGTCCATTTAGCTCAGATAAGCTCAAAAGCCTAGTTGTGGATCCATTGCTTAGGAGGATGCTTTGTCTGAGATAACTTTCAAACTTTTTGATCAATTGTGAACCTTGTGAACCTTAAGAGAAATCTAGGGACACCTTTATTTGATTGTGGGAGGGAAAATTTTGGGGTACAACAACGGGATTTTTCATTTTCTCTTTTTTTTTGAACAAATTGTGTGACATTGTTTGTCTTGATTGCTTTGCGAGGGTTGTGACTGCCACATTCCTTGGTCGATGAAGGATAACCATTGTGGTTTCTAGTATTTGGACCTCTTGATTTGGATAACCATTGTGGTTTTCGGTCTTTGGACCTCATGATTAGCATAGTGGAATGTAATGGATCCTCAAATACACTCCTTTATGAAAGCCTGAACGCTTGGTCCGACTAGCTGACATCTACCCTGCCCCTGGATTAAACTTAAGGTTTTTTTCATGCGAAAAGAAACTCCCACATCAAGGCTCAAAGGGGTTAACGAGGGTCTATCTCCCTTATATCTCCAGTGTTTGGGGATTTGAAACAAAGCATGTACATCATCAACAGGGTCTTATTAGAGAGCGCACAATTAGAGATTCTTGCGTTTTTGTTTCGTCATTCTCCTTCATAGAGTTTAAGCACGACAATTAGTATTGCAATGTAAACATACAAAATTATAAGTGAATGCGAATGAGTTACTTCAAGAGAAACATGTGAGTTTTATTATTACTAACATTCAAAAGCAAACAAATTTCATACATGTAGACAAATGTTTAGCACATAAAAGAAACTACAAATGGAAATGCAGTAAAGAAACAGGATATTGCCGTAGTTGAGGAGGCTTGACTCTGTCTGGACCTGTCAGTCTTGGATACTTTCAGTGATCAATAGCTCTTTTACAGATTTGTAATCTTCAAGTTGCAGCCGTATACCCTAACCATGACAATCATACATCTTCTTCTAGTTATTCTGACTCTGACACGAGATGTCTGAAGGAAAAAGTGAAGCTGGAGAGTAAAGTTGTCTTATAAGGTTGCTCGGAAAGACCTGGCGATCTTCTACCTACATAACTCCATTAATTCAATACCAATGGAGAATTAGAGCAACGTAGTTCCCCTCAATAGGGATGAAAATTAACAATGAAAAAAGACAAACACACACATGCCATCACTAAGAGTAATTGAATATTGTTGGCTTTATTTTCTTCATGAATACCCTTGAGTCCTGGGTGATTAACTCGAAGATTTCATCTTAACGTAGACCATCTGGTAGAACTATCGTGACACCGGTTCCGCCGTGATTAGGTATTGGATTCTGGAGTACATTTGGGTGAGGAGAAAAATTAATCGCCTTGGAGTCAACTAGGTCTTGTACCTTGTTTTGAAAAGCCCAACATTTCTCAATATTGTGCCCCTGAGCACCCGAATGGAATTCGCACCTAGAGTTAGCATCAAAATTCAGAGGTAGATTGTCAGGGAGAAGAGGTCTCATGGTACGAAGCTCGACCATGTTCAACTTTAGCAGCTCTGGAAGCAATACATCATATGGACATGGGACATGATCAATCCTACGGTCCCTCACTCTTGCTCTTTGCTAAAAAGGTCTTTGTGCCTGTTGTTGCTGACCATGTGGTCGTTGTTGAACATGTGGAGTAATAGTCACTGCAGCTACTTGGTAGTACCCTTGAAAACGACCTCTATCTCGGCACCTATACACAACATTGGTCTCGCCTTCTCTTCTTCTTTGGCCATTTCCAAAAGGCTTCTTCACACCAGAAGAACAAGCACTACTTGCATCCTGAATCTTTCCCATTTTTAGAAAGTTTTCTATTCTTTCTCCAGCGATGACAATATCAGAAAAACCGATGGATGGGCAAGCGGCCAGACGATCCAATTATACACCTTGCAAGGTGCCCATAAACATGTCGGCCATTTCCCGATCGAGCAATGGAGGTTGAACCTGTGCGGCCAGCTCACGCCACCTCTGGGCATACTGCTTAAACTTTTCCTTAAGTCCTTGAGACAAGTTCTGCAATTGAGTGCGGTTCGGAGCCATATCAATATTATATTGATAATGCTTGAGAAAAGCTTCAGCTAAATCTTTCCAGCTTCGGATAGAGACCCTGCTTAGCTTCATGTACCAACTCAATGAAGCTCCAGATAAGCTATCTTGGAAGAAATGCATCCAAAGTTTCTCGTCATCAGTGTGAGCCGAGATTATTCCAAAGTATGCGTGAATGTGAGTTCTAGGGCACGTTCTGCCGTTGTACTTGTAAAATGATGGCACCTTGAACTTAGGAGGGATTCTGACTCCTGGCACTAACCCTAGACTGGTTACATCGATGCCCAAAGAATTTTGACATTCCATGGCCTTAATCTTCTATGCCAGCTCTTCATACCTGCGGTCATTGATCTCATTCATATTACCCATATCAGCATCCAGTAGAGTGAACTGGTCCTCTTGCGTGTCTTCATTACGGGCCGCAGTCCCATATAGATTCGGCCCTCCGTTACGGGCAGCGTTAGGATCCACATTCTCAGTCGGTGTTCCAGTATTAGCATTCACCTGGGGTTGCTCAACCATTAACCTGAGACGCTCCTGGTTCTAGGCCATGCCAGTCATCATTTCCATGAATTGATCCATCCTCTGCCGAAGCTCATTGAGGTCAGTCTGCATTCGTTCAGCCATTCTTACTCGATTTCTTTTAGTCGGATATCAATGAACGCGTTGACCAGCTATATTACTTGTAGTTGAATAAGTTAGAAAGTCTGGATAACCTGCAAAAACACAAGAATATGATATGCAGGAAATGAATGCTTATGGCATGCCTATTCATTCTTTAGGGCATTCCATCCCCTGATTCTAGTTTTGTGGGTTTGATGAAGACAAAAGATCCTTTTGCTGCAAAAAACAAGCAGTGTTGATAATATAAGGTATGTGTGTGTAGCAAATGTGCCAAACAATTCCAAGAATGTGAAGACCAAGGTGTTTTGAAAATGTGCTAGATGTGTCGATGATCACAAAGCGAGAGCACGCAGAATGATAATAAAGATATCTTTTAATGATAAGAACTTGTTGATATAGTCAAAACACATGAAACACGGACCTTAAACAGAAGTGCAATGATAAAAAGTTTCCATCAATAGTCCTGATGGTAATCCCACAACATACAAGCAAACAGAAAGATGTCTTTGTCAATGTGATCCTCTATCTAAGTCTGAGTCAACGATCGGTCCTGCCTTTGGAACTTCTACCAATTCCTTCATCTGCACCTGGTTGTCCTCAACCCTCTTCAGCTTCTTCTGATAGTAGATCATCATCTGCTTGTAATAAGCAGCTTCCTCTCGGGCCTTAGCAAGTTCTTCATCCTTTTCTTTCAACTTACCGTCCATCTCTTCATCTTTCTCCTTTAGCTTACTCGTGATCTCTTCAGCTTGAAATATATCTTGTTCCTCTCTTTTGATCCTGTAAGCAGCATGCCTCTTCTTCATGTTCTCAAACATCAAGGTATTTTGATCAAATTGCCTTCTAGTGTCAATATGTTCCTTGGAAGAACTCCTAGTAGCAAACTCGAACCTTGCATACCGAGCTAACTCAACTTCACACTGCTTCCTTGCAATAGCATGCTTCTCAGCATCTTCTTGAACTTTCCACTAAATCTCATGTCTGGCATGATTAGCCTTAGCAAGCTCTTGACTCAGCTGTGCATTATCCTTTAACAACCTGTCTCTTTCCGTCTTCACCTTGTTGAACTCTTCAATGCTAACTGTGGTAGGTTGTTCAATGACCATGGGATATAGAAGAGGCGCGGACCCAAATGGAAACATTAACACTTCAACCCGTTCTCTTAGCCATTCTGCAAACGGGGGATACATTCGGCAATCCCTACTCCCAAAGTCTTCTTACCTCTTGTCTTTCGACTATGCCAAGCACTGGAAGCTTTCTGAGCAATCTCGAACCCATCTATTGATTGGAAGTATAAGGACTCTGTGATGTCCACAGCCGCTGGTGGTTCCTTCAAGGCGTACCCGAATTGTCTAACCGTGAGGGAAGGGTTATAATTAATTCCCATTTCCTCCCGATCAATGGAACATTAGGGAATCCTCCACAACTATGAAGAATGTCAATGCACCACAATCCTTGATTAACCCAGACAATGTCCTTTGCTTGCAAGCCCATCAGTCTTTCCGACCATTCAAGTGAGTTCTTCGTCCTCTCAAAAGCCCCTGATTGTGGAAGAAAGTGTGTGAACCAATTATAGAATACAGTCGCGCAACAATTCAACATTCCACCCATTTGCTTCTCATTCTTAAAATGCACAGAGTGGTAGAGATCTCCTAAGAGAGTAGGAACAAGATTCTTTGTTATGAAAATGCGAATAGCATCGACATCCACGAAGTTTGGCATGTTTGGGAACAAAGTGATTCCATAGATACACAAAGCTAGGATCGCATTGAAGGTACTCCAACTTTTTGCTTCAGTCGCTTTAGTAGCCTCATCTAACAAGAAACTTAAATGATATCCTCAGAAGCTTCCTTTGTTATCAATGCGGTCTTCTAATAATTACTTGCTCAAATAAAGAGTAGTTGTTACATCTTTGAAGTCAGGGTGAATCTTGGACCTAAAGAATGGTTCACAGTCTTTCATGAAAACTCTCAGGATGCTCGAGTACTCCTCTAATGTAGGTGCCAATACGAAGTCAGAAAGTACGAAACATCTAAGTTGTGGATCATAAAACTGTAGCAAGGTGTGCATCCCTCTGAAAGCATAGTCACTGATGGGCTCTATGAAATACAAAATCCACTCGTAATCCTGCTTGAAGACATTGAGAACTTCTGGAGGAGCTAAGGCTTTCACTTTGAGGATTTCCTTCACAATAGGATGATGAACCTTGTAGGAAATAATACACTTGGTATTTTTCTTGGATTTCATGCTCATAGAGCAATACCCACAACTGGAATCAAGGATGTGATATGCAACCCTGCAAATGAATAAACATACATTAGGAATGCAAGTATGTAGATGATGTGATACAATGCAATGGCATGTGATCACTGTGGCATATACTGAGCATTGTTGTACTGCCTTCTGATTTTCCTGAATACCGACTGTCAATAGTACCAGATCATAAGTATGTGTCAAAAGAAAACCCAAGAATCAGGAACAAGGTAGGTTGAAGGTCAGTTTTCCTACAAACCTGTAAATAGTCCCCCACCTCACCGGTATGCTCTAGGTCAACATCACGGACTCTCAAAGCTGAGCAGTAATAATACGTTTACCATTTTCGAGAAATGGCTCATGACCAAATCAGGGAATCAGTTTGGAATTATGTACTACATAGGGAGGTCTTAGCTGAGTCCGGGAAAACAAGCATCCCTCATAAGTTCCCGGCTTCAAGCACTAAAGTCGAGAAACAATAATACATTCATCCCGAAGGATACAATACTATCTTCATACGACCAATTGCTTTAATTGGGTTCCTATGAGAGAACAAGGTCATCCTATGCGATTTCCTAGTGGGCCCTCGGGTGCGTATGGGTTTGCCACAAAATTTGGTCTGCCACTGTCACCACTGGAGAGGGTTGTTTCCACTAAGGTCCTCAGTGATCGGTTCCCAGTGTTAGCAGCTCAGGAGGGAACATTCTATGGTCTTCCTAGACAGTATATAACATATTCCAAGAGAGCCTGATCTGGGTGTGGGACTCATGAAAACTACACGTGCTCAAGACCATGCAAGCCACACAATTGCCCACTCTAAACCCTATGTGTATACTCAAGCCGGGTATTTGGCTTATCTCACAATAATCCCATCCCGCCAAGAAAAACCAGGACAACTAGTACAGTATATGATAGTATATGCAACAATAAAGTAAAGTGCAAAACATTGTAAGTAAAGCTGTAAAGTAAAGCGATAAACTGTAAATAAATCAGTAAAGCTAAACTAAAGTACAACAGCAAATGAATAAACACCCAACGAAAACAGAAACATACAAGCGCTAGTATTGACTCTCAAATGGGAAACCAGAGATTCTAGGTTCGATCCCCAGCAGAGTCGCCAGCTGTCACTCCCGGGATTTTCATCCTAGTACAAACGCGAAAGTGGCGCGAAAAAGGTAGAGTCACCAGCCAGGCATTTTTATCCCGAAGGAATGGGAAAGGTAATGCTGCACAAACCTAAGGAAGAAGGAAAAGGACGAGGCCTTGCGAACCAAAGATCTAGGTCCGGAAGTCGGTTACGAACTGGGAAGGTATTAGCACCCTAATCCATCCGCCGTACCCGGCGGGATCCACGCTTGTTAGTCTGTTTCAAAGGGTGAGAAATAAGATGTTGTTTTGAACGAAAGAATTGCTATCTGGAATGGAAGTGAAATGAGAAAAGGAGATGGAAAAGAAAATGGAAAAAAAGGGGGAAATGTAGGGAAAATAAAGAATGTGCTCGAATGGGCCCTACCCCACTGCCTACGTACCTCATTCGGGAAAATGAGGATCAGAGTCGCCGTAGTTCGTCTAACTAAGGCGGAGATTTGCTTATGTTTCTTATAATGACGTTGCCATAGCTCTATCTCAGGGGTTACCGGCTCTGACTCGAGGGTGTTTACCGTATCGTTATTTGAACTGTCGAGGCAAGTCGTAATCGTCCGCAAAGAGTGGGAGATGAGAAAAAAAGACGTGTTGTCTTGTTGGTTTATTGAGTTTTAGAAGAAGTGTTTTAATTTTGTGTTTATCGTGGGTACAACACTAAAGACTATAATACGGGAGTGAATACTTTCCAAGGTCGCCCCCAATGGGACGTTTGTAAAGTATCCTAGAAGAGTGGAGGAGACCTCCACTAATCATTTCCCATATAGCTTAAGGCTCGTGTCGTATTGTACCTACTTTCCTTTTAAATGTTTTTTTGTTATTTTTCTTTAAAGGTGAGAAGTGAGACTCAAATTATAAAAGGAAAAACTCTAAGGGAAACTAGACTTTACCCTAAGTTAATTGAGTTTAATGATGACCTATGGTTAATAAGGCTTGAAAAATTAAAGATACCTAAGTGGATATTAGACTAGAAATGTGAGTACAAAAATTAATAGTGAATAATGTGGTCCTCCTACGTCATGGTGGGTAAAAACGTGTGTAAATCGTAAATGGGATGAAACGATGGATCGAGTGGGTTGGTTGCATGGTGCTGAGATGCACGACTTATGGTGTGCAACATACAAGGCTTGCTTTTGGTGCATTGGAGTGGAGCGATGATAATCGAGGGATCCTAACGTCACATGAAAATTTATTTATTTATTTATTTGAAATTCTTCGATTTTGGATCGAATAACTTCTTTTCTTTATTTTTGGAAATTGGTTATCTAACGCTTCATTTTATCTTTTTCTATCCTAATTATAGGTATCACATATAAAGTTCTAACTATTACATCACAAAGTATAAACCATAAAGAATGTCAAAGCAAAATGAAAAGAAAATAATCCAAAACCGTAAGCGAATCCTCGGAAAATACCTTGCACCACAAAGAGATTGTTAGTAAATGAAATGAATATGAGGATGCAAAATTATGGACAAATGAATAAAGGTGTAAAAATTTGCAAGAGTTTCTAAAATGCACATAAAGCACATAAAACAAATATAAAGACTAATCGCTTCATGTAAACACACTTGAACGGTTTCTAAGCCTAAGTCCTAAAACTAAAGGATCTTGCATGATATCAACATTCTAAAATTAATATCTAAACCACACTAAGGCCTTCTATATTCTAAGATCAAACCTAATTAATCTACGTCCTAATGCACCATAAAATCCTAAGCTAAACTAGATGGATTTACAATGGAAGAATTGACTAAAATCAATGCACTAAAAAAATAGTAAAAGTCCTGGAAAAAATATGAAATTAATTCCCTAAGGTCCCTAACCTGAATCTAATATTTTGTTAAAAAATCTCCTAAAAATTCATAACCTGACTATGTCAAATGGTAACTTAAATCTACCTAAGATTTATTCATAATTTTACTCAAATAATGCTACCAAAACAGTGGATAAAATGGCCTAAAAAATATAACAAAAATTATTCAAGGTTCTATTATTAGTCCTCTAATCATAGCAAAAAGAATGGGACAAAAATAAAATAGGAAGTGGGAGAAATAAAATGTACAAAATAAAGTGTTCATGAAAGAATTCAATATAAAACTAATTAAATGGAAAATCGAAATTAAATTGAAAAATGACAAAAATCAAAAAGTAAAAATCTAGAAAAGTTCTAAAATGAGTTAGAATACTACTGTAATTTTTGTAAAATTTTATTATGTGTTTTGGTATTTTTTATTGATTAATATGGAACAAGTATTAAAACAGAAAATATAAAAAGAAAGAGAATAGAGGGGGGTGAGAAAGTAATTTTTGTTAGTTAAGAAGGATTGGGCTTAGACAGTGGTGGTTCGAATAGCGCTTTTGCTAGGTCCAGACACGCAAAGCCTGAAGGTGTATATGGTGAGGTTTGGTCAACTTAGTTGACTGAATTCTAGCCTTGTGATCTTGAGACCTGGGATGATAATGAGTTAGATGGTCACGATGAGGGAGTGTGCGATAATTACAATGGGATGGCTGACACATGCTTGAGGTGATTGGTCCTACCGGACGGTGACACTTGTCACCGCCGGAATGGACCAACAAGGGGAAATCTTATCTACAACCACAAAAAGGACGGTGAAGATTAATTGATCCTTTAATGAGTTTTTAATGATTCTTGGCAACTCTAATCGGTGCCTTAATGGTTGTTTATGAGATTTATTATCTTTTAAATCAAATCCAAACCAAACTTAATTATAATCAAAGGCCTGATAAAATAAAATAAAATAAACAAAATCAGAATTTCTCTACACGCATATTTTCCTTCTCACACTTCATCTTCTTCCCCCTTCAACGATAAAACCCTAGTCCGCCGCCGGCGTGATGGCTTCTTCCTTCGATCATCTAAATCACCACTTCTATGAACAAACATCCACCACTTTTTCTACCTTATTTCAAATCTGTAAATCATTTATTCAACAACACTCAAACAACGAGATTGCGAGTTACAAAAAATGAACAAATTCGACACGAACTCTTGAGGACAATGAAGGGGAAATACCTACCTCTTGGAAGACTAAAACTAAAGCAAGATGTGATTCCTTCACAGTCTTATCTCTTCGATCCCCTATTCTTTTCCGATTTTGCTTCGTCTTTGTTATGTTATGTAGTTGTTGAACGATGTGAGATGATGACGAAGGATGGAGTTCGCTTCATCTTTGTTGTACGACGTGAGATGATGATGAAGGATGGAGTTCGCTTCATCTTTGTTGTACGATGTGAGATGATGATGAAGGATCGAGTTAAGGTGGAAGATGATGATCGATGTTGTGAAGATGACACGAAGAC